>OV702283.1:3334479-4584479 GCA_916181665.1 Avena sativa
ACGAGTTTTTTAGTCATATATCTCAAACATGTAGCGGGTCTTACGGGCCTTGAAAATCCAACTAGAACCCAAAAACTGTGGGCAATAACTCGTGAAAATGGCCATAAACACGAAAATGACGAGTTTTTAGGCATAACTCTCCAACATGTATCGTTTTTTAAGGTCGTTGTAAATTGCCCTGTAACCTAAAAATTGTGGGCAATAGCTCATGAAAACGGCCATAAAAATGCGAAAATGTCGAGTTTCTAGTCTTATCTGTCAACCATGTAAGGGTTCTTCCTGTTGGAGATATGCCCAAGAGGCAATAATAAAATAGGTTATTATCATATCTTCATACTTATGATAAATGTTTACATACCATGCTATAATTGTATTAACCGGAAACATTAATACTTGTGTGATTTGTAAACTAAAATAAGAGTCCCTAGTAAAGCCTCTTGTTAAACTAGCTTGTTGGTTAATATATGATCATGGTTTCCTGATCATGAACATAGAGATGTTATTAACAACAGGATCATATCATTAGGAGAATGATATGGTGGACATACTCCTATAGATAAGCGTAGCATAAAGATCAAGTCATTTCAATAGTTCAATTGCTATATGCTTTCTGATACATAGTAACCTAATTCCTTCGACCATGAGATCATGCATATCACCTTTACTGGATGGATGCTTTGATGTCATCAAACACCACACCGTAACAGGGTGGCTATAAAGGTGGCATTGAGTGTTCGGAAAGTATTGGTTGAAACACATGGATCAAGAGTGGGATTTGTCCATCCACATGACGGATAGATATTCTCTGGGCCCTCTCGGTGAAATGTCATCCAATTAGCTTGCAAGCATGTGACTTGGTCACAAGGGATCACATATCACGGGAACGAGAAAAGAGTACTTATCAGTAACGAGGTTGAACTAGGTATGCAGAGATACCGACGATCATAGCCTCGGATAAGTAACATATCGTGAGACAAAGGGAAATTGGTATCGTATGTAAGTGGTTCATTCGATCGCAAAGTAATCGTAGAAATATGTGGGAGCCATATGAATTTCCAGATTCCTCTATTGGTTATTGTTCGGAGAAGTGTCTCGATCATGTCCGCATAATTCACGAACCGTAGGGAGACACACTTAAGGATTCGACGTTGTTTGAGTAGTTATGGTATTATGAGAAAGAGACCGAATGTTGTTCGGAGTCTCGGATGGGATCCGGGATATCACGAGGTGATCCGGAATGGTCCGGAGAATAAGATTCATATAAGGAAAGTCCCGTTTCGGAGTTCGGGAATGATTCCGGTGTTTTCATCGGGAATGTTCTAGAAGGTTCCGGATTGTCCGGCACTCCGGGGGGGAAGGGGTACATGAATGTGTCATTACATATTGGAATGATTGCATCATGTACTAAGTGTTCTTGCTGTCCCAAATATAGGATTAAATTGAATCCTAAAACAGAAAAGTCAAATGTCCAGTTTGAAAGTCAAACGGCTAAAACAAGAAACTGTGGGAAACAAGCAAGAGGAGTTGGAATCAACTTGGAGGAGGAGTTGGACTCCTCCAGGCCGGCGGCCAGCCCTAGGCCGAGTTGGGGAGGGACTCCCTCCCTCCCCTGGCGCGCCAAGACCCCCCTCCCATAAAAGGAGGGGCAGGGCTCCTCCTAGACACACACAAGTTTCCTATCCTCTAAACTAAACCCTAGATCTAGACCCCGGTTTAGAGCTATTCGGTTTAGAGCCTTCTAATTGGTTTAGAGCCTTCTAATTGGTGTGTCTAATTACTAGACCACTAATAGCCTCTCTCATAAGCTCCACCATACTCGCACCGGCTTAAGGCGAAGCCCTGCGGGATTTCCCCTCTACTTCCGGTACCACGCCGTTGTGCTGCCGGAATCGCGAGGAGAGTGCTACAACCTCCGCTGCCTGCTGGAACAAGGGAGAGGAAGGTCTTCGTCGAGTACCGAACGTGTGACCGACTGCGGGAGCGCTGCGGGAACGCGGCGCCGGAAGGATCGTCTACGCGATCTTGAGATCGGAAAGAGTACGACTACATCATCCACGAGAATCTGCTCTCGTTAACCGCTTTGGAATCTTCGAGGGTGAGTTCCACTATCGACTCGTTGCTACAATCTAGTAGATAGATCTTGGCTTGTTTGTTTGTATGCGATAGAAAAATTTTGTTTTCCATGCTACGAACCCCTACAGTGGTATCAGAGCCGTGTCTATATGTAGATCTGTTGCACGAGTAGAACACAATGGTCATTGTGGGCGTTGATGCTTTTATTGTAGATTGCTTTTTGTGTACTTTGCATCTTGCGGTATGTTGGGATGAAGCGGCCCGGGCTAACCTTACATGACATCGTTCATGAGACTTGCTCCACGCTTGACATGCAACTCGTATTGCATAAGTGGCTTTGCGGGTGCCTGTTTCTCCTAGCATAGTAAAGATCCAATTTACAACGGGTAATCAACAATGCTAGTATCAATGTTGTGGTTCTTGTTCGTAGGTTAGAACGACACTTATGGAAAGCCCCAAACCACGTAAAATATGCAAAGAAAGTAGAAGCGTCTAACTTTGTTTTGCAGGGGTGTGCAGTGATGTGATATGGCCATGATTGTGATTATATTTGATGTATGCAATGTTCCTTATTGTAAGTTGGCAACCGGCAGGAGCCATATGGTTGTCTTTAATTTCTGTTAAGACCTGCGTGTCTATTCAAAATAGTTGTAATAGTTGAAGCCGGTGGACGACAACCATGGTAAAGCGTCATTGACCTTGATGCAATGCTGGTGATGATGGAGATCATGTTCGTGCTTGAAGATGGAGATCGGAAGCACAAAGAAGAAAGGCCATATCATATCACATATTATGAATTGCATGTGATGTTAATCCTTTATGCATCTTGTATTGCTTAGTAGACAACGGTAGCATTATAAGATGATCCCTCATGCACATAAATTTCAAGTTCTAAAGTGTTCACCCTTAGTATGCACCGTTGCCAAAGCTTGTTGCTTCGAAGCACCACGTGATGATCGGGTGTCTTTGATTCCGCGGGTGAATACAACGTAAGCAAGCCAGATTTGCTTATGCGGTAGCTAAGGTTTGATCTTGACGAGCCTAGCATGTACAGACATGGCCTCAGGAACACGGATTACCGAAAGGTAGAGCATGAGTCATATAGTAGATATGATGAACATGTTGATTGTTCGCCGTTGAAGCCATATCAACTCTCGTGATGATCGGTTTTGATGTGGTGGATTTGGTTCGTGTGATCACTAAAACAATGTGAGGGATGTTGTTTTGAGTGGGAGTTCACCTAGATTAATTTAATCATTAATTAGAACTCAATTTATCATAAACTAAATCAAAGTGAATTTGCATAGTTGTTGTAGTCATTGGCATCCGTTTACCACCTTGCGCTTAGTTATAATTGAGATGATAGAACTATAGAATTCTGGTTAGTTACTTTACGAACTGGTATCGTATTGTATTGAAGTGTTAATCTAAAGTTTAAAAGTCCTATTGCAAACTTTCAGTAAGTTCCAGTTACTCCATGAAGTTTAATAATTAGTATTAAATCAAGAGTAACAATTCCAAATGTTAGTATATAAGTATCATGTTTGTCTCCATGATTCTTGATATTCAAAGATTGTCTTAATATCAAGGTTATCTAGGATCTGAAAGAGTTGTTTCAGAAACCATGATGTGTGGAAGATATTGTGATATCTGAAACGAAGTTTTGGTTGCAACATGATAGAGTATAATATGGCAAAAGTCATGTTCTCATATTTGATGAGAATTTGCAAAAGGTTGGAGACACTAGTTGTCCTAATCCTCCAAAAGGTTTTGGAAAGCAACATTATACTCATAATTCATCGTTATAAGCTAAAAGTAGCTTGATCTTGGACATTCCATGATAAGGTGAATATTTGATGTAGGTAAAATGTTTACTACACCAAGAGATTACTAAAGAAAGGAATTTGAAAGAACACCAAATATTTGATGATGGTGATCTACTTCAAAGTGCAAGTCCAAAGACATTGGTATTTAACTATACACGCTTTGGACTATGTGTCATATGTATGACCCCACTATTGATATTGATAGATTCTTTCAAACAGAAAAGGAAATATTGAAAGAAAATCTCATAAATATATGGCAGAAAAGAAAAGACTAGAATTGTTCAGTTTAAGTATATAGATGATATACATGTTGTGGCTATATTCTTTGCTTATTAAACAATGTGGTTCTCAAGTATTTGATACTGAATTTGTTGGTGTGAATCGTCATACGAAACAACACAATTCATGAACTACAATGGCCTAAGTAACTAGCAAAAGAATATGTGATGATGTTCATCGAGAACAAATAAAGGGTTATTGTGTTGCTCGTTAAACATCAAAGCTTGCCTTCAAAGATTTGTTTTATCAGGTATTATGAGAACAAAAGGGTTGTTCAAATAATTGCCGTAATCCATAAAAGATGGATGATTTACAAATCTCGTTGGAGAAATCACATCCATAAAACAAGTGCTAAAAATGTCGAAAGACAAATTGATTGAAAGATCACTTAGGAAGTGACATCGCCGTTTAAATTATATTGGAAAGATAACATGAAGAAACTCCATGTGGATGGAATTTTGGAGTCTTCTGATTTTTGATCAAATGACGCTTGTGAAACTTTCCTAGAGATAATTAAAACTTCGTTCATAGGCCAAAAGGGAACGAATGACTAGCTTATTGGAACTTGTACATATTGTTGTACGAAATCCATTATGTGTAGTCAAGAGCGATGGATTTCAACTTCATATGCTTTCTCCAAAAATTTGAGTGAATATATGAATATTTACTTAATAAGGATAAAGTATGAAACACTTGAAAAGTTCAAAGACTTTCAAGATGAAGTGCAAAATCATTGTAACAAGAATATAAACAGTTTATGATAAAGATCATAAAGGAAGATATTTGAGTTACAAGTTTAGCATAATACCTAAGATTTAAGGAATCGTTCCGTAGATTTGCATTTCCCGAAACACCATAAAAGTATGGAGCGTTCGAGATATGTAATTAAACCTTGTTTGACATGGTAAGATCAAAGGTATAATTCATAAAACTGCCATTGTATTTTAAAGATTAAAAGCTTTAGAGATTACCGTTTTTCCACTGAAAAGAGCTCCATCATAAACCGCTGAAATGACACCATATAAGGTTATGGTTTGGGATAAAACCCAAGTTGTCCTTTCTTAAACATTGGTATGCTATGCATAAGAAAGATGTGTGCAACCAAAGTCGGATGAACCTGTCTTTGTATAAACTGTTCCTCCATAAAACACCGGAGACAAAAGTGTTTGTTGCTTAGAACGTCAAGTTTCTTTGAGAAGAAATTTTTCGTGAAAAGTTAAGTGGGAGGACAATAGAAACTTTGATAAGGTTAAAAGAACCTTAGCTATATGTGCAGAGTTGCGCAGCGCCGAAAAGTGTTCCGGAGACAGCAACAATGCTCATGGCTCACGTACCTCAAATGTTGTGGTCACAGAGATCTAAGTTCCTATTGAAACAAGTAGGTCGGATGAACAATCAAATACCAAGATTTGAGGGTTGAAACATTATTTGAGAATAATGAACCGACTACATGCAGAGAAGCGATGATGGGCCCTGACTCCGTAAAATGGCTTGAAGCCATAAAATCCGTGATAGTTCCATACACGAGAAATCAAGTTTTGAACTTGAAGGACCCTCGAGAAAGGTGTAAGACCTTACAGTTGTGTCTGGATCTATAAAGAAATAGACATGGATGTTTTACATCTATGAAATAGTCGACATGTTGGGAAAGAGTTCACAACAAGTTGTATATGACAAGATTTGATCTTTCATAGCGATTTTTAGTCTAGACGGATTAATGTAGCAACCAATACATATAATTTGTTATGTGGTAGTAGAATAAACAAAACAAGTTCTTCTAATAGAATGGTTACCTAGGACGTGTGCATAACACGGTCCAAAGGGTTTTGTTAATTCAAAGGATGCTAAAAACATATGCAAACTTCAATGGTTGAAGTAAGCATAGCGGAGTTGGAATCTTCACTATGATGAAACTGTTAAAAGAGTTTAATTTCATCGGAGACAATGAAGATGCTTGCATTTGCAAGAAATTAAGTGGGAGCGCTAAGACATATTTCTAATACATTATGTGGAGGACATATTGTTGATTAGAAAAGATGTATCTTTTATTAACACATATTAAGAATTTCATCCTGATGAAAGACTTAGGCAAAACCCAAATATTTGGCATCAATAGACGCTAATATGGTTGTGCCAGAAGTACATAGACAAGATATTGAATGAGTTCAATATAGAAACTACAAGAGAAGGTTCTTGTCGCACAGAAAGGATTGAATGAGTTCAATGTTGATGATATATTCAAGTGTATTGACATTTGGTAAAGTGAAACAAATAATCAAGTATAGATTGATACTTGATGTATGAAATCACAAAGAGTATTTATATCAATCATACTGTGATATGTACAAATCCAGATATGTCCTATGCTCTAAATGTCGAGAGCATATACCAGAATGATTTGTAAGATGATCATTGGACAATAGTAAGGATATTCTTATGATCTTCTGAAAGAACTAAGAGTATAATATTTGTAGAAGTGACAAATAGATGGTTAGTTCATTGTAAAAGTACTACATTGATACTAGCTTTGTCACAAAGTACAAATTAAGTTTATCTCAATCTAAACTAAGGGTGGCACAATATAATGGAAAGTGAGTTCCATAATGGATTTGGATGAGTTCCAAAGTTAAGACATTGTGACAGATACTACAACAAAAGGCTAAGTATATGACTGCTATTATAGCAGCAAAAGAGGGCATTTGTGTCAAGAAGTTTGTTATCAAACTAGGAGTAGTTCACAGTGGGATAATACTATGAAGATATATTGTGCGACAATATTATCAACATGTTTTAACCCCAAAGAGCTAAAGGTCACACCGAAAGACCAAATTTATACAAAGCCATCTCATTAGAGAATGAGTGATGCGTAGAGACGCAAAGACATGCAATTACACACGGACCTGGAAGTGTCAGATCCGGAGATCAGTTGACCACTAGCAATCGTGTACATACAACACCGGAAAGCTATAGGTGTTGAATACACAAAGGTTTGAAACTAGATTATTGACTCTAGTGCAAGTGGGAGACTGTTGGAGATATGCCCAAGAGGCAATAATAAAATAGGTTATTATCATATCTTCATACTTATGATAAATGTTTACATACCATGCTATAATTGTATTAACCGGAAACATTAATACTTGTGTGATTTGTAAACTAAAATAAGAGTCCCTAGTAAAGCCTCTTGTTAAACTAGCTTGTTGGTTAATATATGATCATGGTTTCCTGATCATGAACATAGAGATGTTATTAACAACAGGATCATATCATTAGGAGAATGATATGGTGGACATACTCCTATAGATAAGCGTAGCATAAAGATCAAGTCATTTCAATAGTTCAATTGCTATATGCTTTCTGATACATAGTAACCTAATTCCTTCGACCATGAGATCATGCATATCACCTTTACTGGATGGATGCTTTGATGTCATCAAACACCACACCGTAACAGGGTGGCTATAAAGGTGGCATTGAGTGTTCGGAAAGTATTGGTTGAAACACATGGATCAAGAGTGGGATTTGTCCATCCACATGACGGATAGATATTCTCTGGGCCCTCTCGGTGAAATGTCATCCAATTAGCTTGCAAGCATGTGACTTGGTCACAAGGGATCACATATCACGGGAACGAGAAAAGAGTACTTATCAGTAACGAGGTTGAACTAGGTATGCAGAGATACCGACGATCATAGCCTCGGATAAGTAACATATCGTGAGACAAAGGGAAATTGGTATCGTATGTAAGTGGTTCATTCGATCGCAAAGTAATCGTAGAAATATGTGGGAGCCATATGAATTTCCAGATTCCTCTATTGGTTATTGTTCGGAGAAGTGTCTCGATCATGTCCGCATAATTCACGAACCGTAGGGAGACACACTTAAGGATTCGACGTTGTTTGAGTAGTTATGGTATTATGAGAAAGAGACCGAATGTTGTTCGGAGTCTCGGATGGGATCCGGGATATCACGAGGTGATCCGGAATGGTCCGGAGAATAAGATTCATATAAGGAAAGTCCCGTTTCGGAGTTCGGGAATGATTCCGGTGTTTTCATCGGGAATGTTCTAGAAGGTTCCGGATTGTCCGGCACTCCGGGGGGGAAGGGGTACATGAATGTGTCATTACATATTGGAATGATTGCATCATGTACTAAGTGTTCTTGCTGTCCCAAATATAGGATTAAATTGAATCCTAAAACAGAAAAGTCAAATGTCCAGTTTGAAAGTCAAACGGCTAAAACAAGAAACTGTGGGAAACAAGCAAGAGGAGTTGGAATCAACTTGGAGGAGGAGTTGGACTCCTCCAGGCCGGCGGCCAGCCCTAGGCCGAGTTGGGGAGGGACTCCCTCCCTCCCCTGGCGCGCCAAGACCCCCCTCCCATAAAAGGAGGGGCAGGGCTCCTCCTAGACACACACAAGTTTCCTATCCTCTAAACTAAACCCTAGATCTAGACCCCGGTTTAGAGCTATTCGGTTTAGAGCCTTCTAATTGGTTTAGAGCCTTCTAATTGGTGTGTCTAATTACTAGACCACTAATAGCCTCTCTCATAAGCTCCACCATACTCGCACCGGCTTAAGGCGAAGCCCTGCGGGATTTCCCCTCTACTTCCGGTACCACGCCGTTGTGCTGCCGGAATCGCGAGGAGAGTGCTACAACCTCCGCTGCCTGCTGGAACAAGGGAGAGGAAGGTCTTCGTCGAGTACCGAACGTGTGACCGACTGCGGGAGCGCTGCGGGAACGCGGCGCCGGAAGGATCGTCTACGCGATCTTGAGATCGGAAAGAGTACGACTACATCATCCACGAGAATCTGCTCTCGTTAACCGCTTTGGAATCTTCGAGGGTGAGTTCCACTATCGACTCGTTGCTACAATCTAGTAGATAGATCTTGGCTTGTTTGTTTGTATGCGATAGAAAAATTTTGTTTTCCATGCTACGAACCCCTACACTTCCGAGGCATGCAAATCCTGCTGGAACCTAAAAACTGTGGGCAATAACTCATGAAAATGACCATAAAACACGAAAACGACGAGTTTTTGGTCATAACTCTCAAACATGTATCGTTTCTTAAGGTTGCTGTACATCTCCCTAAACCACAAAATTCTGGGCAATAGCTCATGAAAACAGCCACAAATCAGGAAAACTACGAGTTTTTTAGTCATATATCTCAAACATGTAGCGGGTCTTACGGGCCTTGAAAATCCAACTAGAACCCAAAAACTGTGGGCAATAACTCGTGAAAATGGCCATAAACACGAAAATGACGAGTTTTTAGGCATAACTCTCAAACATGTATCGTTTCTTAAGGTCGTTGTAAATCGCCCTGTAACCTAAAAATTGTGGGCAATAGCTCATGAAAACGGCCATAAAAACGCGAAAATAACGAGTTTCTAGTCTTATCTGTCAAACATGTAAGGGTTCTTCCGAGGCATGCAAATCCTGCTGGAACCTAAAAACTGTGGGCAATAACTCATGAAAATGACCATAAAACACGAAAACGACGAGTTTTTGGTCATAACTCCCAAACATGTATCGTTTCTTAAGGTTGTTGTACATCTCCCTAGAACCAGAAAATTCTGGGCAATAGCTCATGAAAACAGCCATAAATCAGGAAAACTACGAGTTTTTTACTCATATATCTCAAACATGTAGCGGGTGTACGGGCCTTGAAAATCCAACTAGAACCCAAAAACTGTGGGCAATAACTCGTGAAAATGGCCATAAACACGAAAATGACGAGTTTTTAGGCATAACTCTCAAACATGTATCGTTTCTTAAGGTCGTTGTAAAATGCCCTGTAACCTAAAAATTGTGGGCAATAGCTCATGAAAACGGCCATAAAAACGCGAAAATGACGAGTTTCTAGTCTTATCTGTCAAACATGTAAGGGTTCTTCCGAGGCATGCAAATCCTGCTGGAACCTAAAAACTGTGGGCAATAACTCATGAAAATGACCATAAAACACGAAAACGACGAGTTTTTTGTCATAACTGTCAAACATGTATCGTTTCTTAAGGTTGTTGTACATCTCCCTAGAACCAAAAAATTCTGGGCAATAGCTCATGAAAACAGCCATAAATCAGGAAAACTACGAGTTTTTTAGTCATATATCTCAAACATGTAAGGGTTCTTCCGAGGCATGCAAATCCAACTGGAACCCAAAAATTGTGGGCAATAACTCGTGAAAATGACCATAAAACACAAAACGACGAGTTTTTGGTCATAACTCTCAAACATGTGTCGTTTCTGAAGGTTGCTGTAAATCGCCCTTGAACCATAAAATTGTGGGCAATAGCTCATGAAAACTGCCATAAAAAGGGAAAACTACGAGTTTTTTAGTCATATATCTCAAACATGTAGCTGGTCTTATGGGCCATGAAAATCCAACTAGAATCCAAAAACTGTGGGCAATAACTCGTGAAAATGACCATAAACACGAAAACGACAAATTTTTAGACATAACTCTCAAACATGTATTGTTTCTTAAGGTCGCTGTAAATCGCCATGTAACCTAGAACCTATAGGAAATAGCTTATGAAAACGGACATTAAAACGCGAAAACGACGAGTTTTTGGTCATATCTCTCAAACATGTAAGGGTTCTTCCGAGGCATGCAAATCCAACTAGAACCCAAAAACTGTGCGCAATAACTCATGAAAATGAACATAAAACACGAAAAAACATGTATCGTTTCTTAAGGTTGTTGTGAATCGCCCTAGACCCATAAAATTGTGGGCACTCTCATGAAAACAGCCATAAAACGGGAAAACTACGACTTTTTTAGTCATATATCTCAAACATCTAGCGGGTCTTACGGGCCTTGAAAATCCAACTAGAACCCAAAAACTGTGGGCAATAACTCGTGAAAAGGGCCATAAACACGAAAATGGCGAGTTTTTAGGCATAACTCTCAAACATGTATTGTTTCTTAAGGTCGTTGTAAATCGCCTTGTAACCTAAAAACTGTGGGCAATAGTTCATGAAAACGGCCATAAAAACGTGAAAATGACGAATTTCTAGTCATATGTCTCAAACATGTAAGGGTTCTTCCGAGGCATGCAAATCCAACTGGAACATAAAAATAGTGGGCAATAACTCGTGAAAATGGCCATAAAGACGAAAATGATGAGTTTTTAGGCATAACTCTCAAACATGTATTGTTTCTTAAGGTCGTTGTAAATCGCCCTGTAACCTAAAAACTATGGGCAATAGCTCATGAAAACGGCCATAAAACACGAAAACGACGAGTTTCTAGTCATATCTCTCAAACATGTAAGGGTTCTTCCGAGGCATGCAAATCGAACTGGAACCTAAAAACTGTCGGCAAGAACTCATGAAAATGACCATAAAACACGAAAATGATATGTTTTGGTTATCACTCTCAAACATGTATCGTTTCTTAAGTGATGCCGCCCAACACATGGCGTTCACCATTGGTCCACATCATGATATGCCAAACATCCCAATCAAGGTGAACTCCTTCCATCTTTTGCCGTACCTTGATCATTAATTGAATGGGATCCTACTTGAGCCAACTATCAATTGTATGACTAGGTCCATGACCGTGATGCCAAGCGGATGCGACAAGGATGAACCAGGAGCCAAGACCCCCAAACATGAGGCCTGGAAGAGAAGACGCAAGAAGTTGTTGAAGCCAGACCGGAGTCTCCGGCCATCACACCGGAGTCTCCGGACTACACCGGAGTTTTTGGACCATAGCGGGTGTTACGGGCCTTGAAAATCCAACTAGAACCCAAAAACTGTGGGCAATAACTCGTGAAAATGGCCATCAACACGAAAATGACGAGCTTTTAGGCATAACTCTCCAACATGTATCCTTTCTTAAGGTCGTTGTAAATCGCCCTGTAACCTAAAAATTGTGGGCAATAGCTCATGAAAATGGCCATAAAAATGCGAAAATGTCGAGTTTCTAGTCTTATCTGTCAAACATGTAAGGGTTCTTCCGAGGCATGCAAATCCTGCTGGAACCTAAAAACTGTGGGCAATAACTCATGAAAATGACCATAAAACACGAAAACGACGAGTTTTTGGTCATAACTCTCAAACATGTATCGTTTCTTAAGGTTGTTGTACATCTCCCTAAAACCACAAAATTCTAGGCAATAGCTCATGAAAACAGCCATAAATCAGGAAAACTACGAGTTTTTTAGTCATATATCTCAAACATGTAGCGGGTCTTACGGGCCTTGAAAATCCAACTAGAACCCAAAAACTGTGGGCAATAACTCGTGAAAATGGCCATAAACACGAAAATGACGAGTTTTTAGGCATAACTCTCCAACATGTATCGTTTTTTAAGGTCGTTGTAAATTGCCCTGTAACCTAAAAATTGTGGGCAATAGCTCATGAAAACGGCCATAAAAATGCGAAAATGTCGAGTTTCTAGTCTTATCTGTCAAACATGTAAGGGTTCTTCCGAGGCATGCAAATCCTGCTGGAACCTAAAAACTGTGGGCAATAACTCATGAAAATGACCATAAAACACGAAAACGACGAGTTTTTGGTCATAACTCTCAAACATGTATCGTTTCTTAAGGTTGCTGTACATCTCCCTAAACCACAAAATTCTGGGCAATAGCTCATGAAAACAGCCACAAATCAGGAAAACTACGAGTTTTTTAGTCATATATCTCAAACATGTAGCGGGTCTTACGGGCCTTGAAAATCCAACTAGAACCCAAAAATTGTGGGCAATAACTCGTGAAAATGGCCATAAACACGAAAATGACGAGTTTTTAGGCATAACTCTCAAACATGTATCGTTTCTTAAGGTCGTTGTAAATCGCCCTGTAACCTAAAAATTGTGGGCAATAGCTCATGAAAACGGCCATAAAAACGCGAAAATAACGAGTTTCTAGTCTTATCTGTCAAACATGTAAGGGTTCTTCTGAGGCATGCAAATCCTGCTGGAACCTAAAAACTGTGGGCAATAACTCATGAAAATGACCATAAAACACGAAAACGACGAGTTTTTGGTCATAACTCTCAAACATGTATCGTTTCTTAAGGTTGTTGTACATCTCCCTAGAACCACAAAATTCTGGGCAATAGCTCATGAAAACAGCCATAAATCAGGAAAACTACGAGTTTATTACTCATATATCTCAAACATGTAGCGGGTGTACGGGCCTTGAAAATCCAACTAGAACCCAAAAACTGTGGGCAATAACTCGTGAAAATGGCCATAAACACGAAAATGACGAGTTTTTAGGCATAACTCTCAAACATGTATCGTTTCTTAAGGTCGTTGTAAAATGCCCTGTAACCTAAAAATTGTGGGCAATAGCTCATGAAAACGGCCATAAAAACGCGAAAATGACGAGTTTCTAGTCTTATCTGTCAAACATGTAAGGGTTCTTCCGAGGCATGCAAATCCTGCTGGAACCTAAAAACTGTGGGCAATAACTCATGAAAATGACCATAAAACACGAAAACGACGAGTTTTTGGTCATAACTCTCAAACATGTATCGTTTCTTAAGGTTGTTGTACATCTCCCTAGAACCAAAAAATTCTGGGCAATAGCTCATGAAAACAGCCATAAATCAGGAAAACTACGAGTTTTTTAGTCATATATCTCAAACATGTAAGGGTTCTTCCGAGGCATGCAAATCCAACTGGAACCCAAAAATTGTGGGCAATAACTCGTGAAAATGACCATAAAACACAAAACGACGAGTTTTTGGTCGTAACTCTCAAACATGTGTCGTTTCTTAAGGTTGCTGTAAATCGCCCTTGAACCATAAAATTGTGGGCAATAGCTCATGAAAACTGCCATAAAAAGGGAAAACTACGAGTTTTTTAGTCATATATCTCCAACATGTAGCTGGTCTTATGGGCCATGAAAATCCAACTAGAATCCAAAAACTGTGGGCAATAACTCGTGAAAATGACCATAAACACGAAAACGACAAATTTTTAGACATAACTCTCAAACATGTATTGTTTCTTAAGGTCGCTGTAAATCGCCATGTAACCTAGAACCTATAGGAAATAGCTTATGAAAACGGACATTAAAACGCGAAAACGACGAGTTTTTGGTCATATCTCTCAAACATGTAAGGGTTCTTCCGAGGCATGCAAATCCAACTGGAACCCAAAAACTGTGCGCAATAACTCATGAAAATGAACATAAAACACGAAAAAACATGTATCGTTTCTTAAGGTTGTTGTGAATCGCCCTAGACCCATAAAATTGTGGGCACTCTCATGAAAACAGCCATAAAACGGGAAAACTACGACTTTTTTAGTCATATATCTCAAACATCTAGCGGGTCTTACGGGCCTTGAAAATCCAACTAGAACCCAAAAACTGTGGGCAATAACTCGTGAAAAGGGCCATAAACACGAAAATGGCGAGTTTTTAGGCATAACTCTCAAACATGTATTGTTTCTTAAGGTCGTTGTAAATCGCCCTGTAACCTAAAAACTGTGGGCAATAGTTCATGAAAACGGCCATAAAAACGTGAAAATGACGAATTTCTAGTCATATGTCTCAAACATGTAAGGGTTCTTCCGAGGCATGCAAATCCAACTGGAACCTAAAAACTGTGGGCAATAACTCGTGAAAATGGCCATAAACACGAAAATGATGAGTTTTTAGGCATAACTCTCAAACATGTATTGTTTCTTAAGGTCGTTGTAAATCGCCCTGTAACCTAAAAACTATGGGCAATAGCTCATGAAAACGGCCATAAAACACGAAAACGACGAGTTTCTAGTCATATCTCTCAAACATGTAAGGGTTCTTCCGAGGCATGCAAATCGAACTGGAACCTAAAAACTGTCGGCAAGAACTCATGAAAATGACCATAAAACACGAAAATGATATGTTTTGGTCATCACTCTCAAACATGTATCGTTTCTTAAGTGATGCCGCCCAACACATGGCGTTCACCATTGGTCCACATCATGATATGCCAAACATCCCAATCAAGGTGAACTCCTTCCATCTTTTGCCTTACCTTGATCATTAATTGAATGGGATCCTACTTGAGCCAACTATCAATTGTATGACTAGGTCCATGACCGTGATGCCAAGCGGATGTGACAAGGATGAACCAAGAGCCAAGACCCCCAAACATGAGGCCTGGAAGAGAAGACGCAAGAAGTTGTTGAAGCCAGACCAGAGTCTCTGGCCATCACACCGGAGTCTCCGGACTACACCGGAGTTTTTGGACCGTAGCGGGTGTTACGGGCCTTGAAAATCCAACTAGAACCCAAAAACTGTGGGCAATAACTCGTTAAATTGGCCATAAACACGAAAATGACGAGTTTTTAGGCATATCTCTCCAACATGTATCGTTTCTTAAGGTCGTTGTAAATCGCCCTGTAACCTAAAAATTGTGGGCAATAGCTCATGAAAACGGCCATAAAAATGCGAAAATGTCGAGTTTCTAGTCTTATCTGTCAAACATGTAAGGGTTCTTCCGAGGCATGCAAATCCTGCTGGAACCTAAAAACTGTGGGCAATAACTCATGAAAATGACCATAAAACACGAAAACGACGAGTTTTTGGTCATAACTCTCAAACATGTATCGTTTCTTAAGGTTGCTTTACATCTCCCTAAACCACAAAATTCTGGGCAATAGCTCATGAAAACAGCCATAAATCAGGAAAACTACGAGTTTTTTAGTCATATATCTCAAACATGTAGCGGGTCTTACGGGCCTTGAAAATCCAACTAGAACCCAAAAACTGTGGGCAATAACTCGTGAAAATGGCCATAAACACGAAAATGACGAGTTTTTAGGCATAACTCTCAAACATGTATCGTTTCTTAAGGTCGTTGTAAATCGCCCTGTAACCTAAAAATTTTGGGCAATACCTCATGAAAACGGCCATAAAAATGCGAAAATGACGAGTTTCTAGTCTTATCTGTTAAACATGTAAGGGTTCTTCCGAGGCATGCAAATCCTGCTGGAACCTAAAAACTGTGGGCAATAACTCATGAAAATGACCATAAAACACGAAAATGACGAGTTTTTGGTCATAACTCTCAAACATGTATCGTTTCTTAAGGTTGCTGTACATCTCCCTAAAACCACAAAATTCTGGGCAATAGCTCATGAAAACAGCCATAAATCAGGAAAACTACGAGTTTTTTACTCATATATCTCAAACATGTAGCGGGTGTACGGGCCTTGAAAATCCAACTAGAACCCAAAAACTGTGGGCAATAACTCGTGAAAATGGCCATAAACACGAAAATAACGAGTTTTTAGGCATAACTCTCAAACATGTATCGTTTCTTAAGGTCGTTGAAAATCGCCCTGTAACCTAAAAATTGTGGGCAATACCTCATGAAAACGGCCATAAAAACGCGAAAATGACGAGTTTCTAGTCTTATCTGTCAAACATATAAGGGTTCTTCCGAGGCATGCAAATCATGCTGGAACCTAAAAACTGTGGGCAATAACTCATGAAAATGACCATAAAACACGAAAACGACGAGTTTTTGGTCATAACTCTCAAACATGTATCGTTTCTTAAGGTTGTTGTACATCTCCCTAGAACCACAAAATTCTGGGCAATAGCTCATGAAAACAGCCATAAATCAGGAAAACTACGAGTTTTTTAGTCATATATCTCAAACATGTAAGGGTTCTTCCGAGGCATGCAAATCCAACTGGAACCCAAAAACTGTGGGCAATAACTCGTGAAAATGACCATAAAACACAAAACGACGAGTTTTTGGTCATAACTCTCAAACATGTGTCGTTTCTTAAGGTTGCTGTAAATCGCCCTAGAACCATAAAATTGTGGGCAATAGCTCATGAAAACTGCCATAAAAAGGGAAAACTACGAGTTTTTTAGTCATATATCTCAAACATGTAGCTGGTCTTATGGGCCATGAAAATCCAACTAGAATCCAAAACCTGTGGGCAATAACTCGTGAAAATGACCATAAACACGAAAATGACAAATTTTTAGACATAACTCTCAAACATGTATTGTTTCTTAAGGTCGCTGTAAATCGCCATGTAACCTAAAACCTATAGGATATAGCTTATGAAAACGGACATTAAAACGCGAAAATGATGAGTTTTTGGTCATATCTCTCAAACATGTAAGGGTTCTTCCGAGGCATGCAAATCCAACTGGAACCCAAAAACTGTGCGCAATAACTCATGAAAATGAACATAAAACACGAAAAAACATGTATCGTTTCTTAAGGTTGTTGTGAATCGCCCTAGACCCATAAAATTGTGGGCACTCTCATGAAAACAGCCATAAAACGGGAAAACTACGACTTTTTTAGTCATATATCTCAAACATCTAGCGGGTCTTACGGGCCTTGAAAATCCAACTAGAACCCAAAAACTGTGGGCAATAACTCGTGAAAAGGGCCATAAACACGAAAATGGCGAGTTTTTAGGCATAACTCTCAAACATGTATCGTTTCTTAAGGTCGTTGTAAATCGCCCTGTAACCTAAAAACTGTGGGCAATAGTTCATGAAAACGGCCATAAAAACGTGAAAATGACGAATTTCTAGTCATATGTCTCAAACATGTAAGGGTTCTTCCGAGGCATGCAAATCCAACTGGAACCTAAAAACTGTGGGCAATAACTCGTGAAAATGGCCATAAACACGAAAATGATGAGTTTTTAGGCATAACTCTCAAACATGTATTGTTTCTTAAGGTCGTTGTAAATCGCCCTGTAACCTAAAAACTATGGGCAATAGCTCATGAAAACGGCCATAAAACACGAAAACGACGAGTTTCTAGTCATATCTCTCAAACATGTAAGGGTTCTTCCGAGGCAAGCAAATCGAACTGGAACCTAAAAACTGTCGGCAAGAACTCATGAAAATGACCATAAAACACGAAAATGATATGTTTTGGTCATCACTCTCAAACATGTATCGTTTCTTAAGTGATGCCGCCCAACACATGGCGTTCACCATTGGTCCACATCATGATATGCCAAACATCCCAATCAAGGTGAACTCCTTCCATCTTTTGCCTTACCTTGATCATTAATTGAATGGGATCCTACTTGAGCCAACTATCAATTGTATGACTAGGTCCATGACCGTGATGCCAAGCGGATGTGACAAGGATGAACCAAGAGCCAAGACCCCCAAACATGAGGCCTGGAAGAGAAGACGCAAGAAGTTGTTGAAGCCAGACCGGAGTCTCTGGCCATCACACCGGAGTCTCCGGACTACACCGGAGTTTTTGGACCGTAGCGGGTGTTACGGGCCTTGAAAATCCAACTAGAACCCAAAAACTGTGGGCAATAACTCGTTAAATTGGCCATAAACACGAAAATGACGAGTTTTTAGGCATATCTCTCCAACATGTATCGTTTCTTAAGGTCGTTGTAAATCGCCCTGTAACCTAAAAATTGTGGGCAATAGCTCATGAAAACGGCCATAAAAATGCGAAAATGTCGAGTTTCTAGTCTTATCTGTCAAACATGTAAGGGTTCTTCCGAGGCATGCAAATCCTGCTGGAACCTAAAAACTGTGGGCAATAACTCATGAAAATGACCATAAAACACGAAAACGACGAGTTTTTGGTCATAACTCTCAAACATGTATCGTTTCTTAAGGTTGCTTTACATCTCCCTAAACCACAAAATTCTGGGCAATAGCTCATGAAAACAGCCATAAATCAGGAAAACTACGAGTTTTTTAGTCATATATCTCAAACATGTAGCGGGTCTTACGGGCCTTGAAAATCCAACTAGAACCCAAAAACTGTGGGCAATAACTCGTGAAAATGGCCATAAACACGAAAATGACGAGTTTTTAGGCATAACTCTCAAACATGTATCGTTTCTTAAGGTCGTTGTAAATCGCCCTGTAACCTAAAAATTTTGGGCAATACCTCATGAAAACGGCCATAAAAATGCGAAAATGACGAGTTTCTAGTCTTATCTGTTAAACATGTAAGGGTTCTTCCGAGGCATGCAAATCCTGCTGGAACCTAAAAACTGTGGGCAATAACTCATGAAAATGACCATAAAACACGAAAACGACGAGTTTTTGGTCATAACTCTCAAACATGTATCGTTTCTTAAGGTTGCTGTACATCTCCCTAAAACCACAAAATTCTGGGCAATAGCTCATGAAAACAGCCATAAATCAGGAAAACTACGAGTTTTTTACTCATATATCTCAAACATGTAGCGGGTGTACGGGCCTTGAAAATCCAACTAGAACCCAAAAACTGTGGGCAATAACTCGTGAAAATGGCCATAAACACGAAAATAACGAGTTTTTAGGCATAACTCTCAAACATGTATCGTTTCTTAAGGTCGTTGAAAATCGCCCTGTAACCTAAAAATTGTGGGCAATACCTCATGAAAACGGCCATAAAAACGCGAAAATGACGAGTTTCTAGTCTTATCTGTCAAACATATAAGGGTTCTTCCGAGGCATGCAAATCATGCTGGAACCTAAAAACTGTGGGCAATAACTCATGAAAATGACCATAAAACACGAAAACGACGAGTTTTTGGTCATAACTCTCAAACATGTATCGTTTCTTAAGGTTGTTGTACATCTCCCTAGAACCACAAAATTCTGGGCAATAGCTCATGAAAACAGCCATAAATCAGGAAAACTACGAGTTTTTTAGTCATATATCTCAAACATGTAAGGGTTCTTCCGAGGCATGCAAATCCAACTGGAACCCAAAAACTGTGGGCAATAACTCGTGAAAATGACCATAAAACACAAAACGACGAGTTTTTGGTCATAACTCTCAAACATGTGTCGTTTCTTAAGGTTGCTGTAAATCGCCCTAGAACCATAAAATTGTGGGCAATAGCTCATGAAAACTGCCATAAAAAGGGAAAACTACGAGTTTTTTAGTCATATATCTCAAACATGTAGCTGGTCTTATGGGCCATGAAAATCCAACTAGAATCCAAAACCTGTGGGCAATAACTCGTGAAAATGACCATAAACACGAAAATGACAAATTTTTAGACATAACTCTCAAACATGTATTGTTTCTTAAGGTCGCTGTAAATCGCCATGTAACCTAAAACCTATAGGATATAGCTTATGAAAACGGACATTAAAACGCGAAAATGATGAGTTTTTGGTCATATCTCTCAAACATGTAAGGGTTCTTCCGAGGCATGCAAATCCAACTGGAACCCAAAAACGGTGCGCAATAACTCATGAAAATGAACATAAAACACGAAAAAACATGTATCGTTTCTTAAGGTTGTTGTGAATCGCCCTAGACCCATAAAATTGTGGGCACTCTCATGAAAACAGCCATAAAACGGGAAAACTACGACTTTTTTAGTCATATATCTCAAACATCTAGCGGGTCTTACGGGCCTTGAAAATCCAACTAGAACCCAAAAACTGTGGGCAATAACTCGTGAAAAGGGCCATAAACACGAAAATGGCGAGTTTTTAGGCATAACTCTCAAACATGTATCGTTTCTTAAGGTCGTTGTAAATCGCCCTGTAACCTAAAAACTGTGGGCAATAGTTCATGAAAACGGCCATAAAAACGTGAAAATGACGAATTTCTAGTCATATGTCTCAAACATGTAAGGGTTCTTCTGAGGCATGCAAATCCAACTGGAACCTAAAAACTATGGGCAATAACTCGTGAAAATGGCCATAAACACGAAAATGATGAGTTTTTAGGCATAACTCTCAAACATGTATTGTTTCTTAAGGTCGTTGTAAATCGCCCTGTAACCTAAAAACTATGGGCAATAGCTCATGAAAACGGCCATAAAACACGAAAACGACGAGTTTCTAGTCATATCTCTCAAACATGTAAGGGTTCTTCCGAGGCATGCAAATCGAACTGGAACCTAAAAATTGTCGGCAAGAACTCATGAAAATGACCATAAAACACGAAAATGATATATTTTGGTCATCACTCTCAAACATGTATCGTTTCTTAAGTGATGCCGCCCAACACATGGCGTTCACCATTGGTCCACATCATGATATGCCAAACATCCCAATCAAGGTGAACTCCTTCCTTCTTTTGCCTTACCTTGATCATTAATTGAATGGGATCCTACTTGAGCCAACTATCAATTGTATGACTAGGTCCATGACCGTGATGCCAAGCGGATGCGACAAGGATGAACCAGGAGCCAAGACCCCCAAACATGAGGCCTGGAAGAGAAGACGCAAGAAGTTGTTGAAGCCAGACCGGAGTCTCCGGCCATCACACCGGAGTCTCCGGACTACACCGGAGTTTTTGCACCGTAGCGGGTGTTACGGGCCTTGAAAATCCAACTAGAACCCAAAAACTGTGGGCAATAACTCATGAAAATGGCCATAAACACGAAAATGATGAGTTTTTAGGCATAACTCTCAAACATGTATTGTTTCTTAAGGTCGTTGTAAATCTCCCTGTAACCTAAAAACTATGGGCAATAGCTCATGAAAACGGCCATAAAACACGAAAACGACGAGTTTCTAGTCATATCTCTCAAACATGTAAGGGTTCTTCCGAGGCATGCAAATCGAACTGGAACCTAAAAACTGTCGGCAAGAACTCATGAAAATGACCATAAAACACGAAAATGATATGTTTTGGTCATCACTCTCAAACATGTATCGTTTCTTAAGTGATGCCGCCCAACACATGGCGTTCACCATTGGTCCACATCATGATATGCCAAACATCCCAATCAAGGTGAACTCCTTCCATATTTTGCCTTACCTTGATCATTAATTGAATGGGATCCTACTTGAGCCAACTATCAATTGTATGACTAGGTCCATGACCGTGATGCCAAGCGGATGCGACAAGGATGAACCAGGAGCCAAGACCCCCAAACATGAGGCCTAGAAGAGAAGACGCAAGAAGTTGTTGAAGCCAGACCGGAGTCTCCGGCCATCACACCGGAGTCTCCGGACTACACCGGAGTTTTTGGACCGTAGCGGGTGTTACGGGCCTTGAAAATCCAACTAGAACCCAAAAACTGTGGGCAATAACTCGTGAAAATGGCCATAAACACGAAAATGACGAGTTTTTAGGCATAACTCTTAAACATGTATCGTTTCTTAAGGTCGTTGTAAATTGCCCTGTAACCTAAAAATTGTGGGCAATAGCTCATGAAAACGGCCATAAAAATGCGAAAATGTCGAGTTTCTAGTCTTATCTGTCAAACATGTAAGGGTTCTTCCGAGGCATGCAAATCCTGCTGGAACCTAAAAACTGTGGGCAATAACTCATGAAAATGACCGTAAAACACGAAAATGACGAGTTTTTGGTCATAACTCTCAAACATGTATCGTTTCTTAAGGTTGTTGTACATATCCCTAGAACCACAAAATTCTGGGCAATAGCTCATGAAAACAGCCATAAATCAGGAAAACTACGAGTTTTTTACTCATATATCTCAAACATGTAGAGGCTCTTACGGGCCTTGAAAATCCAACTAGAACCCAAAAACTGTGGGCAATAAACTCGTGAAAATGGCCATAAACACGAAAATGACGAGTTTTTAGGCATAACTCTCAAACATGTATCATTTCTTAAGGTCGTTGTAAATCGTCCTATAACCTAAAAATTGTGGGCAATAGCTCATGAAACGGCCATAAAAACGCGAAAATGACGAGTTTCTAGTCTTATCTGTCAAACATGTAAGGGTTCTTCCGAGGTATGCAAATCCTGCTGGAACCTAAAAACTGTGGGCAATAACTCATGAAAATGACCATAAAACACGAAAACGACGAGTTTTTGGTCATAACTCTCAAACATGTATCGTTTCTTAAGGTTGTTGTACATCTCTCTAGAACCACAAAATTCTGGGCAATAGCTCATGAAAACAGCCATAAATCAGGAAAACTACGAGTTTTTTAGTCATATATCTCAAACATGTAAGGGTTCTTCTGAGGCATGCAAATCCAACTGGAACCCAAAAACTGTGGGCAATAACTCGTGAAAATGGCCATAAACACAAAATTATGAGTTTTTAGGCATAACTCTCAAACGTGTATCATTTCTTAAGGTCGTTGTAAATCGCCCTATAACCTAAAAACTGTGGGCAATAGCTCATGAAAACGGCCATAAAAACGCGAAAACGACGAGTTTCTGGTCATATCTCTCAAACATGTAAGAGTACTTCTGAGGCATGCAAATCCAACTGGAACCCAAAAACTGTGGGCAATAACTCATGAAAATGACCATAAAACACGAAAACGACGAGTTTTTTGTCATAACTCTCAAACATGTATCGTTTCTTAAGGTTGCTGTAAATCGCCCTAGAACCATAAAATTGTGGGCAATAGCTCATGAAACAGCCATAAAACGGGAAAACTACGAGTTTTTAGTCATATATCTCAAACATTTAGCGGGTGTTACGGGCCTTGAAAATCCATCTAGAACCTAAAAAACTGTGGGCAATAACTCGTGAAAATGGCCATAAACACGAAAATTGATATGTTTTAGGCATAAATCTCAAACATGTATTGTTTCTTAAGGTCGTTGTAAATCGTCCTATAACCTAAAAACTGAGGGCAATAGCTCATGAAAATGGCCATAAAACGCGAAAACGACGAGTTTCTGGTCATATCTCTCAAACATGTAAGGGTTCTTCCGAGGCATACAAATCCAACTAGAACCCAAAAACTGTCGGCAATAACTCGTGAAAATGACCATAAAACACGAAAATGACGAGGTTTTGGTCATACCTCTCAAACATGTATTGTTTCTTAAGGTCGTTTGAAATCGCCCTAGAACCATAAAATTGTGGTCAATAGCTCATGAAAACGGCCATAAAAGAGGAAAATTACGAGTTTCTGGTCATATATCTCAAACATGTAAGGGTTCTTCTGAGGCATGCAAATCTAACTGGAACCCAAAAACTGTGGGCAATAACTCATGAAAATGACCATAAAACACGAAAACGCTGAGTTTTGGTCATAACTCTCAAACATGTATCGTTTCTTAAGGTTGCTGTAAATCGCCCTAGAACCATAAAATTATGGGCAATAGCTCATGAAAACAATTATAAAACGGGAAAACTACGAGTTTTTTAGTCATATATCTCAAACATCTAGCGGATCTTACGGGCCTTGAAAATCCAACTAGAACCCAAAAATTATGGGCAATAACTCGTGAAAATGGCCATAAACACGAAAATTATGAGTTTTTAGGCATAACTCTCAAACGTGTATCATTTCTTAAGGTCGTTGTAAATCGCCCTATAACCTAAAAACTGTGGGCAATAGCTCATGAAAACGGCCATAAAAACGCGAAAACGACGAGTTTCTGGTCTTATCTGTCAAACATATAAGGGTTCTTCCGAGGCATGCAAATCATGCTGGAACCTAAAAACTGTGGGCAATAACTCATGAAAATGACCATAAGACACGAAAACGACGAGTTTTTGGTCATAACTCTCAAACATGTATCGTTTCTTAAGGTTGTTGTACATCTCCCTAGAACCACAAAATTCTGGGCAATAGCTCATGAAAACAGCCATAAATCAGGAAAACTACGAGTTTTTTAGTCATATATCTCAAACATGTAAGGGTTCTTCCGAGGCATGCAAATCCAACTGGAACCCAAAAACGGTGGGCAATAACTCGTGAAAATGACCATAAAACACAAAACGACGAGTTTTTGGTCATAACTCTCAAACATGTGTCGTTTCTTAAGGTTGCTGTAAATCGCCCTAGAACCATAAAATTGTGGGCAATAGCTCATGAAAACTGCCATAAAAAGGGAAAACTACGAGTTTTTTAGTCATATATCTCAAACATGTAGCTGGTCTTATGGGCCATGAAAATCCAACTAGAATCCAAAACCTGTGGGCAATAACTCGTGAAAATGACCATAAACACGAAAATGACAAATTTTTAGACATAACTCTCAAACATGTATTGTTTCTTAAGGTCGCTGTAAATCGCCATGTAACCTAAAACCTATAGGATATAGCTTATGAAAACGGACATTAAAACGCGAAAATGATGAGTTTTTGGTCATATCTCTCAAACATGTAAGGGTTCTTCCGAGGCATGCAAATCCAACTAGAACCCAAAAACTGTGCGCAATAACTCATGAAAATGAACATAAAACACGAAAAAACATGTATCGTTTCTTAAGGTTGTTGTGAATCGCCCTAGACCCATAAAATTGTGGGCACTCTCATGAAAACAGCCATAAAACGGGAAAACTACGACTTTTTTAGTCATATATCTCAAACATCTAGCGGGTCTTACGGGCCTTGAAAATCCAACTAGAACCCAAAAACTGTGGGCAATAACTCGTGAAAAGGGCCATAAACACGAAAATGGCGAGTTTTTAGGCATAACTCTCAAACATGTATCGTTTCTTAAGGTCGTTGTAAATCGCCCTGTAACCTAAAAACTGTGGGCAATAGTTCATGAAAACGGCCATAAAAACGTGAAAATGACGAATTTCTAGTCATATGTCTCAAACATGTAAGGGTTCTTCTGAGGCATGCAAATCCAACTGGAACCTAAAAACTATGGGCAATAACTCGTGAAAATGGCCATAAACACGAAAATGATGAGTTTTTAGGCATAACTCTCAAACATGTATTGTTTCTTAAGGTCGTTGTAAATCGCCCTGTAACCTAAAAACTATGGGCAATAGCTCATGAAAACGGCCATAAAACACGAAAACGACGAGTTTCTAGTCATATCTCTCAAACATGTAAGGGTTCTTCCGAGGCATGCAAATCAAACTGGAACCTAAAAATTGTCGGCAAGAACTCATGAAAATGACCATAAAACACGAAAATGATATGTTTTGGTCATCACTCTCAAACATGTATCGTTTCTTAAGTGATGCCGCCCAACACATGGCGTTCACCATTGGTCCACATCATGATATGCCAAACATCCCAATCAAGGTGAACTCCTTCCTTCTTTTGCCTTACCTTGATCATTAATTGAATGGGATCCTACTTGAGCCAACTATCAATTGTATGACTAGGTCCATGACCGTGATGCCAAGCGGATGCGACAAGGATGAACCAGGAGCCAAGACCCCCAAACATGAGGCCTGGAAGAGAAGACGCAAGAAGTTGTTGAAGCCAGACCGGAGTCTCCGGCCATCACACCGGAGTCTCCGGACTACACCGGAGTTTTTGGACCGTAGCGGGTGTTACGGGCCTTGAAAATCCAACTAGAACCCAAAAACTGTGGGCAATAACTCGTGAAAATGGCCATAAACACGAAAATGACGAGTTTTTAGGCATAACTCTTAAACATGTATCGTTTCTTAAGGTCGTTGTAAATTGCCCTGTAACCTAAAAATTGTGGGCAATAGCTCATGAAAACGGCCATAAAAATGCGAAAATGTCGAGTTTCTAGTCTTATCTGTCAAACATGTAAGGGTTCTTCCGAGGCATGCAAATCCTGCTGGAACCTAAAAACTGTGGGCAATAACTCATGAAAATGACCGTAAAACACGAAAATGACGAGTTTTTGGTCATAACTCTCAAACATGTATCGTTTCTTAAGGTTGTTGTACATATCCCTAGAACCACAAAATTCTGGGCAATAGCTCATGAAAACAGCCATAAATCAGGAAAACTACGAGTTTTTTACTCATATATCTCAAACATGTAGCGGCTCTTACGGGCCTTGAAAATCCAACTAGAACCCAAAAATTGTGGGCAATAACTCGTGAAAATGGCCATAAACACGAAAATGACGAGTTTTTAGGCATAACTCTCAAACATGTATCATTTCTTAAGGTCGTTGTAAATCGTCCTATAACCTAAAAATTGTGGGCAATAGCTCATGAAAACGGCCATAAAAACGCGAAAATGACGAGTTTCTAGTCTTATCTGTCAAACATGTAAGGGTTCTTCCGAGGTATGCAAATCCTGCTGGAACCTAAAAACTGTGGGCAATAACTCATGAAAATGACCATAAAACACGAAAACGACGAGTTTTTGGTCATAACTCTCAAACATGTATCGTTTCTTAAGGTTGTTGTACATCTCTCTAGAACCACAAAATTCTGGGCAATAGCTCATGAAAACAGCCATAAATCAGGAAAACTACGAGTTTTTTAGTCATATATCTCAAACATGTAAGGGTTCTTCTGAGGCATGCAAATCCAACTGGAACCCAAAAACTGTGGGCAATAACTCGTGAAAATGGCCATAAACACGAAAATTATGAGTTTTTAGGCATAACTCTCAAACGTGTATCATTTCTTAAGGTCGTTGTAAATCGCCCTATAACCTAAAAACTGTGGGCAATAGCTCATGAAAACGGCCATAAAAACGCGAAAACGACGAGTTTCTGGTCATATCTCTCAAACATGTAAGAGTACTTCTGAGGCATGCAAATCCAACTGGAACCCAAAAACTGTGGGCAATAACTCATGAAAATGACCATAAAACACGAAAACGACGAGTTTTTTGTCATAACTCTCAAACATGTATCGTTTCTTAAGGTTGCTGTAAATCGCCCTAGAACCATAAAATTGTGGGCAATAGCTCATGAAACAGCCATAAAACGGGAAAACTACGAGTTTTTAGTCATATATCTCAAACATTTAGCGGGTGTTACGGGCCTTGAAAATCCATCTAGAACCTAAAAATTGTGGGCAATAACTCGTGAAAATGGCCATAAACACGAAAATTGATATGTTTTAGGCATAAATCTCAAACATGTATTGTTTCTTAAGGTCGTTGTAAATCGTCCTATAACCTAAAAACTGAGGGCAATAGCTCATGAAAATGGCCATAAAACGCGAAAACGACGAGTTTCTGGTCATATCTCTCAAACATGTAAGGGTTCTTCCGAGGCATACAAATCCAACTAGAACCCAAAAACTGTCGGCAATAACTCGTGAAAATGACCATAAAACACGAAAATGACGAGGTTTTGGTCATACCTCTCAAACATGTATTGTTTCTTAAGGTCGTTTGAAATCGCCCTAGAACCATAAAATTGTGGTCAATAGCTCATGAAAACGGCCATAAAACAGGAAAATTACGAGTTTCTGGTCATATATCTCAAACATGTAAGGGTTCTTCTGAGGCATGCAAATCTAACTGGAACCCAAAAACTGTGGGCAATAACTCATGAAAATGACCATAAAACACGAAAACGCTGAGTTTTGGTCATAACTCTCAAACATGTATCGTTTCTTAAGGTTGCTGTAAATCGCCCTAGAACCATAAAATTATGGGCAATAGCTCATGAAAACAATTATAAAACGGGAAAACTACGAGTTTTTTAGTCATATATCTCAAACATCTAGCGGATCTTACGGGCCTTGAAAATCCAACTAGAACCCAAAAATTATGGGCAATAACTCGTGAAAATGGCCATAAACACGAAAATTATGAGTTTTTAGGCATAACTCTCAAACGTGTATCATTTCTTAAGGTCGTTGTAAATCGCCCTATAACCTAAAAACTGTGGGCAATAGCTCATGAAAACGGCCATAAAAACGCGAAAACGACGAGTTTCTGGTCATATCTCTCAAACATGTAAGAGTACTTCTGAGGCATGCAAATCCAACTGGAACCCAAAAACTGTGGGCAATAACTCATGAAAATGACCATAAAACACGAAAACGACGAGTTTTTTGTCATAACTCTCAAACATGTATCGTTTCTTAAGGTTGCTGTAAATCGCCCTAGAACCATAAAATTGTGGGCAATAGCTCATGAAACAGCCATAAAACGGGAAAACTACGAGTTTTTAGTCATATATCTCAAACATTTAGCGGGTGTTACGGGCCTTGAAAATCCAACTAGAACCCAAAAAATGTGGGCAATAACTCGTGAAAATGGCCATAAACACGAAAATGATATGTTTTTAGGCATAACTCTCAAACATGTATTGTTTCTTAAGGTCGTTGTAAATCGCCCTATAACCTGAAAACTGTGGGCAATAACTCATGAAAACGGCCATAAAACGCGAAAACGACGAGTTTCTGGTCATATCTCTCAAACATGTAAGGGTTCTTCCGAGGCATGCAAATCCAACTAGAACCCAAAAATTGTCGACAATAACTCATGAAAATGACCATAAAACACGAAAACGACGAGGTTTTGGTCATAACTCTCAAACATGTATCGTTTCTTAAGGTTCCTGTAAATCGCCCTAGAACCATAAAATTGTGGGCTATAGCTCATGAAAATGACCATAAAGCACAAAACGACGAGTTTTTGGTCATAACTCTCAAACATGTGTCGTTTCTTAAGGTTGCTGTAAATCGCCATAGAACCATAAAATTGTGGGCAATAGCTCATGAAAACAGCCATAAAACGGGAAAACTACGAGTTTTTTAGTCATATATCTCAAACATGTAGCGAGTCTTATGGGCCTTGAAAATCCAACTACAACCCAAAAACTGTGGGTAATAACTCATGAAAATGGCCATAAATAGGAAAATGACGAGATTTTAGGCATAACTCTCAAACATGTATTGTTTCTGAAGGTCGTTTTAAATCGCCCTGTAACCTAAAAACTATGGGCAATAGCTCATGAAAACGGACATTAAAACGTGAAAATGATGAGTTTCTGGTCATATCTCTCAAACATGTAAGGGTTCTTCTGAGGCATGCAATCCAACTGGAACCCAAAAACTATGGGCAATAACTCGTGAAAATGGCCATAAACACGAAAATGATGAGTTTTTGGTCATAACTCTCAAACATGTGTCGTTTCTTAAGGTTGCTGTAAATCGCCCTAGAACCATAAAATTGTGGGCAATAGCTCATGAAAACTGCCATAAAAAGGGAAAACTACGAGTTTTTTAGTCATATATCTCAAACATGTAGCTGGTCTTATGGGCCATGAAAATCCAACTAGAATCCAAAAACTGTGGGCAATAACTCGTGAAAATGACCATAAACACGAAACGACAAATTTTTAGACATAACTCTCAAACATGTATTGTTTCTTAAGGTCGTTGTAAATCGCCCTGTAACCTAAAACCTATAGGAAATAGCTTATGAAAACGGACATTAAAACGCGAAAACGACGAGTTTTTGGTCATATCTCTCAAACATATAAGGGTTCTTCCGAGGCATGCAAATCCAACTGGAACCCAAAAACTGTGCGCAATAACTCATGAAAATGAACATAAAACACGAAAAAACATGTATCGTTTCTTAAGGTTGTTGTGAATTGCCCTAGACCCATAAAATTGTGGGCACTCTCATGAAAACAGCCATAAAACGGGAAAACTACGACTGTTTTAGTCATATATCTCAAACATCTAGCGGGTCTTACGGGCCTTGAAAATCCAACTAGAACCCAAAAACTGTGGGCAATAACTCGTGAAAAGGGCCATAAACAGGAAAATGGCGAGTTTTTAGGCATAACTCTCAAACATGTATCGTTTCTTAAGGTCGTTGTAAATCGCCCTGTAACCTAAAAACTGTGGGCAATAGTTCATGAAAACGGCCATAAAAACATAAAAATGACGAATTTATAGTCATATGTCTCAAACATGTAAGGGTTCTTCCGAGGCATGCAAATCCAACTGGAACCTAAAAACTGTGGGCAATAACTCGTGAAAATGGCCATAAACACGAAAATGATGAGTTTTTAGGCATAACTCTCAAACATGTATTGTTTCTTAAGGTCGTTGTAAATCGCCCTGTAACCTAAAAACTGTGGGCAATAGCTCATGAAAACGGCCATAAAACACGAAAACGACGAGTTTCTAGTCATATCTCTCAAACATGTAAGGGTTCTTCCGAGGCATGCAAATCGAACTGGAACCTAAAAACTGTCGGCAAGAACTCATGAAAATGACCATAAAACACGAAAATTATATGTTTTGGTCATCACTCTCAAACATGTATCGTTTCTTAAGTGATGCCGCCCAACACATGGCGTTCACAATTGGTCCACATCATGATATGCCAAACATCCCAATCAAGGTGAACTCCTTCCATCTATTGCCTTCCCTTGATCATTAATTGAATGGGATCCTACTTGAGCCAACTATCAATTTATGACTAGGTCCATGACCGTGATGCCAAGCGGATGCGACAAGGATGAACCAGGAGCCAAGACCCCCAAACATGAGGCCTGGAAGAGAAGATGCAAGAAGTTGCTGAAGCCAGACCGGAGTCTCCGACCATCACACCGGAGTCTCCGGACTACACCGGAGTTTTTGGACCGTCCTCCGGTCCGGACCCAGGAACCTAGCCCGGGATAGTCTGATGCCCCCTCCAGAGACGGGTCCGGAGATTGACCGGAGTCTCCGGACCCAACACCGGAGTCTCCGGCCTGCTCGACGCCAGGCATGTTAAGGCCTTTTGGGCCTGGCCCATGTAACGCCCAGAACTCCCTGTTTATGCTTGTTTTACCCCTAGTGCATGGCTGGCCTATATATATGCCCCCACCCCCATATGTAAACCCTAGGATGGAATAGATGATGAGTTGAGACTCATGGCTTAGGCCAAACCCTGGATGGGAACCCCCTCTCATTAGATTATCTATGAGTTGTATCAAGGCCTTCTTAATTGAAGTCGTCAAGGCGCTCTTCTAGTTCTTGATCTCTCCCATGTATGGATTCTAGTAGTGCTAGGTCTCTCCCCTTTGGGATTCTACTTGGTTGCTACTCTCTCCCTACGTGTGATTCTATCAAGAGCTTGCCAATCTCTCGCAAGGGACTCTACCTTTGGTCTCTCCCTTTGTGATTCTATTGGGTTGGTGGTTCGGGCCAACGAGAGCAAACCGATTTGGGTGTGGTGTGCGTTTGTATCTTCGATTTCCCTCTCGTGTTCATCGTGTTCTTCGCTCTCCTCCCCCAAATCCCCTCGAATCTATGAAGATCGGGCCACAAAAGTGGTTGTAAGCCACATCATATGGTATCAGAGCCTTTAGTTGCCATGGATTCGAGATTGCGTTGAGTTTCTAGCCACCAATTTTCTTTTTCTTGCCTAAATTCGAAAATTTCCACCAAAAATAGCCATATTCGTGATTTGGATCGATCTTGATTTTGAGAGCGTTTTGGTAGGTTTTGATCCATAGATTCGCTGCTATACTCGTTGATCTACCTTCCTTTGCGTTCCCTTAGCCCAATTCCTTGATTTCCCCATAAATTTTGAGGTTTTGGTTCGAGTTTTTCCGCCCAAAACGCGTCCCGTTCGAGTTCTGTCGTCCTGGAATCTCCCGGACCGGAGTCTCCGGCCTAGACCGGAGTCTCCGGACTTTTTTGAGCTCCAGACCAGAGTCTCCGCCCTCCCTGCAAACAGAAAATCTGCAACACTGTTTTGAGCATAACTTTTGCATTCGAACTCGTATTTTGGTGTTCTTTAACTCGTTTCGAAGAGGAGAAGGAGCCCTACACCATAATCCACGTGTTCATGCTATCTACACCAACAAAAAAACTGTGAACAAGGGTGAAGATCATCGACGAAAGGTATATCATTTCCGCGATCTCCCCTACTTGTTTTCCTTTGAGAGCCACACCATCTTTGCGATAAAACAAGCACCTATTGAGACTAGTTCCTCCTTTGATTTCTTGGGCTTTGCACATTTGATACCTTGTAGAATTCCGAGCAAAAATTGTGAGCGCTATCTCATATAGTTATCTTGTATAGTTGTTGGCACAAGGAAAAGCAAGTGAAAAGGAGAAAAAAAGAGAAAAATACAAAATACAAAAAAAGAAGAAAGAAAGATACATGTGACATATAGAATAGGAAGCGCAAGCTCGATGACAAACTTGTAGGTGGTACTTATTGTGCAAATCTTGTAGCCCTCCAATTTTTGTGCAATCGAACTAGCGTCTCTCCTTGTACTTGTGCGACATGAGCTTATAGTCTTCGCTAGGCCTTCATTTGGTTCTTAGCTCGCTTTTTCCATCGCACAAGTCCCATTTATCCCACTGTGTGTTTCCTTGATCTTAATTTCTATCTTGTGGATCAACTTGTTTGCTTTGTGACCACCGTGGTTCTTTACTTGCCTTTACAAATCTTGGTTTCCGGTTGTTCCAATTTGCTTTCCACTTTCCATACCTAAGCTCCTCATAAGTCGTGTGCGTTTGGTGTTTCTTGTGTTCGTTGATACAACGCCACTTATCCTTTGTATTTGGTTTGCTCTTGGTCCATACCATTGATCCAATACTATCTACAAGGTGAGCCAAGGCGTAGCATCCTTGAATCCAACTTCCACTATATCACACTTGGTCTTGTGAGCAACATGTACAGGGACTCCGGAACCGATGAAGATGAATCCATGATGAGCCACGGCAACGAAGACTCCACAAGCATCGGTGACATGATGGAGCACTACACTGACATTGGCTCCGCATGCTTGGAGGACTTCGAGTACTACACCAACGACGACTCCCCAAGCATGGAGCACATGGAGCACCACGAGGACTTCGACTTCTCAAGCATGGAGGACATCGAACACTTCATCGACTATGATGGCGACTCCCTCTTGAGATACAATAACTCCGTCCACCACATGGAGACCGAGAACTTCCACGCCATGCAAGCGAAGGCACATCTCCAAGAGTCCAACAAGGACAAGCTGTTCAAGTCGCATCCTTCAAAAGGAACTACATACCATGAGGGTTGTCCATCAAGATACCCATCAAGTTCAAGAAGGCGCGACAACTCAACAAGTACCAATACACATGAGCCAAGACAAGTGCGTCGCCAACAACAAGAGCTCAAGAGCATCCATGCTATATGCGCTACAAGCTCAAGACGGCGTACAAGTCCTCTCCGCCACGAGAACAAGAAAGAAAGATACCGTTCGCGCCACCAAGCTACATCGACAAAACAAGTTCGACATGAGGTGCCCAACTACAAGAACATCTACGACACCACTTCTCCTCCGAGGACGATTACTACACAAGTTCCAAGAGCCTCAAGAGAGAAGACCTCATATGACGTTAGCGCTACCTCACGAACAAAGGAGGCAAACAAGCAAACAAGACGTCACTCTCGCCATGAAGCTTCCAAAGGCAAGAACTTCCACGACAAACCTTCTTCAAGGAAGCCCCCTACACAAGCTATAAGATCGTCAACAAATGAGAAGGACGCTATGGCTCTCTACTTCGCGAAGTTGGATGAACCAATCAATATGTCCTCTCATGAAGTTGACGCTTTCAAGACATGGTGCCAAACCTTGGACAAGGGTTGCCAGGTGGAGGATGGTGAGCATGGGATTTTCCCTTCACCAAACGAGGCGCGTGGATTTGACGAAACTGAGCCTATTCCCATATGCTTTAGTGATGATGTGGTACCAATCCCATGTGAGTTTGAGAGCCACTTAGCCCACTTGAGTGAGAGCAAAAGTGAGACGAGTGACTCCACCATATGTGAGATTGTGTGCTTCCACTTTGAGGACATGAGTGATACACTGAGTGAGTTGAGAGTGGTAGTTTATAGGGCAAGTGAGGCCATCCCAATTTCTAACAACTTACCCTCTACCTCTAGTGTGTTTTCTCGTGATGTGTTAGGTACCTTGGAGCAAGAGACGCCAAGCTTGGAGATTATGGCCCCCCCTATCGAGAAGATGTACATGGTGGATGGAGATGATGCCATCCCCATATATGATGAAGAAGTCGTCCACATGGAGGCCACCCCTATCACAACATCCACTTCAAATGAGAGGTACGACCAAGGTAAAGATACGGGTGTTATTGATGCCATGATCCCACTAGTGGACATGATGAATTGTGAGGATATGCATGTTATGGACTCTACTTGTGACATTTCATATGCATCATTCTTATTCCCATGTGATGATTTGCCTTTGCATAATGTTGATCATGTGGAATTATTTGAGTGCGATGATATTGCCATAGATGTGCCATGCTACAAATCTTTCTTTTATCCCACAATTGTTGCGACAAACTTGATGAACAATTGCCCTTTCCCTATGTTTGTAGGCAACCATACTCATACTTTAGAAATGCTTGATCATTCATGTTTTTCATTGTCTTCCGTTGTTGATTGCAATAATGCTCATATGGTTCATATTGAGATCGCCCCCATAGCTTTCTCAACCTTTGAAGATTTTGATACATGCCATGATCAGTATATGTCCACCTTTTGCTTGCATAACCACCATGCCTTCTATGACATATTGTTTCATGCTAATGGTGATGTGCACAAGAGAAGACGCATCATGATGGATGATGTGTTTATATATCACACACACACGTTCTTCCGTTTATCTATGGTGTGTGTAGGTACCCATACTCCAATGTCAACCTCGATTGAGCACGAGTTGACAAAACGAGCTCTAGAGAGCATCCATCAAGACATAACGGGCACACCTCCTTCCTTACAAGATGATGATGGAGTATCGTCGAGGTCGACTCTTTTTCAAGAGGAGGGAGATGATGTCGCCCAACACATGGCGTTCACCATTGGTCCACATCATGATATGCCAAACATCCCAATCAAGGTGAACTCCTTCCATCTTTTGCCTTCCCTTGATCATTACTTGAATGGGATCCTACTTGAGCCAACTATCAATTGTATGACTAGGTCCATGACCGTGATGCCAAGCGGATGCGACAAGGATGAACCAGGAGCCAAGACCCCCAAACATGAGGCCTGGAAGAGGAGACGCAAGAAGTTGCTGAAGCCAGACCGGAGTCTCCGGCCATCACACCGGAGTCTCCGGACTACAACGGAGTTTTCGGACCGTCCTCCGGTCCGGACCCAGGAACCAAGCCCGGGACAGTCTGATGCCCCCTCCGGAGACGGGTCCGGAGATACCGGAGACTCCAGACCCAACACCGGAGTCTCCGGCCTGCTCGACGCCAGGCATGTTAAGGCCTTTTGGGCCTGGCCCATGTAACGCCCAGAACTCCCTGTTTATGCTTGTTTTACCCCTAGTGCGTGGCTGGCCTATATATATGCCCCCACCCCCATATGTAAACCCTAGGATGGAATAGATGATGAGTTGAGACTCATGGCTTAGACCAAACCCTGGATGGGAACCCCCTCTCATTAGATTATCTATGAGTTGTATCAAGGCCTTCTTAATTGAAGTCGTCAAGGCGCTCTTCTAGTTCTTGATCTCTCCCATGTATGGATTCTAGTAGTGCTAGGTCTCTCCCCTTTGGGATTCTACTTGGTTGCTACTCTCTCCCTACGTGTGATTCTATCAAGAGCTTGCCAATCTCTCGCAAGGGACTCTACCTTTGGTCTCTCCCTTTGTGATTCTATTGGGTTGGTGGTTCGGGCCAACGAGAGAAAACAGATTTGGGTGTGGTGTGCGTTTGTATCTTCGATTTCCCTCTCGTGTTCATCGTGTTCTTCGCTCTCCTCCCCCAAATCCCCTTGAATCTATGAAGATCAGGCCACAAAAGTGGTTGTAAGCCACATCATTAAGGTTGCTGTAAATCGCCCTACAACCATAAAATTGTGGGCAATAGCTCATGAAAACGGCCATAAAACAGGAAAACTAAGAGTGTTTTAGTCATATATCTCAAACATGTAAGGGTTCTTCTAAGGCATGCAAATCCAACTGGAACCCAAAAACTGTGGGCAATAACTCATGAAAATGACCATAAAACACAAAAACGACGAGTTTTTGGTCATAACTCTCAAACATGTATCATTTCTTAAGGTTGTTGTAAATTGCCCTAGAACCATAAAATTGTGGGCAATAGCTCATGAAAACTGCCATAAAACGGGAAAACTACGAGTTTTTTAGTCATATATCTCAAACATGTAGCGGGTCTTACGGGACTTGAAAATCCAACTAGAACCAAAAAACTGTGGGCAATAACTCGTGAAAATGGCCATAAACACGAAAATGGCGAGTTTTTAGGCATAACTCTCAAACATGTTTCGTTTCTTAAGGTCGTTGTAAATCGCTCTGTAACCTAAAAACTGTGGGCAATAGCTCATGAAAACGGCCATAAAAACGTGAAAATGACGAGTTTCTGGTCATATCTCTCAAACCATTAAGGGTTCTTCCGAGGCATGCAAATCCAACTGGAACCTAAAAACTGTGGGCAATAACTCGTGAAAATGGCCATAAACACGAAAATGATATGTTTTAAGGCATAACTCTCAAACATGTATTGTTTCTTAAGGTCGTTGTAAATCGCCCTATAACCTAAAAACTCTGGGCAATAGCTCATGAAAACGGCCATAAAACGCGAAAGCGACGAGTTTCTCGTCATATCTCTCAAACATGTAAGCGTTCTTTTGAGGCATGCACACCCAACTAGAACCAAAAAACTATCGGCAATAACTCATGAAAATGACCATAAAACACGAAAAGGACGAGGTTTTGGTCATAACTCTCAAACATGTATCGTTTCTTAAGGTTGCCGTAAATTGCCCTAGAACGATAAAATTGTGGTCAATAGCTCATGAAAACAGCCATAAAACGGGAAAACTACGAGTTTTTTAGTCATATATCTCAAACATGTAGCGGGTCTTATGGGCCATGAAAATCCATCTAGAACCTAAAAACTGTGGGCAATAACTCGTGAAAATGGCCATAAACACGAAAATGATATGTTTTAGGCATAAATCTCAAACATGTATTGTTTCTTAAGGTCGTTGTAAATCGTCCTATAACCTAAAAACTGTGGGCAATAGCTCATGAAAATGGCCATAAAACGCGAAAACGACGAGTTTCTGGTCATATCTCTCAAACATGTAAGGGTTCTTCCGAGGCATACAAATCCAACTAGAACCCAAAAACTGTCGGCAATAACTCGTGAAAATGACCATAAAACACGAAAATGACGAGGTTTTGGTCATACCTCTCAAACATGTATTGTTTCTTAAGGTCGTTTGAAATCGCCCTAGAACCATAAAATTGTGGTCAATAGCTCATGAAAACGGCCATAAAACAGGAAAATTACGAGTTTCTGGTCATATATCTCAAACATGTAAGGGTTCTTCTGAGGCATGCAAATCTAACTGGAACCCAAAAACTGTGGGCAATAACTCATGAAAATGACCATAAAACACGAAAACGCTGAGTTTTGGTCATAACTCTCAAACATGTATCGTTTCTTAAGGTTGCTGTAAATCGCCCTAGAACCATAAAATTATGGGCAATAGCTCATGAAAACAATTATAAAACGGGAAAACTACGAGTTTTTTAGTCATATATCTCAAACATCTAGCGGATCTTACGGGCCTTGAAAATCCAACTAGAACCCAAAAATTATGGGCAATAACTCGTGAAAATGGCCATAAACACGAAAATGACGAGTTTTTAGGCATAACTCTCAAACATGTATTGTTTCTTAAGGTCGTTGTAAATCGCCCTGTAACCTAAAAACTGTGTGCAATAGCTCATGAAAACGGCCATAAAAACGCGAAAATGACGAGTTTCTAGTCATATCTCTCAAACATGTAAGGATTCTTTCGAGGCATGCAAATCCAACTGGAACCTAAAAACTTTGGGCAATAACTCGTGAAATGGCCATAAACACAAAAATGATATGTTTTTAGGCATAACTCTCAAACATGTATTGTTTCTTAAGGTCGTTGTAAATCGCCCTATAACCTAAAAACTGTGGGCAATAGATTTGACTCACAAGTTTCGCATATTCACCACCAGGTCACCTATCTAGACAACCGAGCCAACAATTGCTGAAGTAATGCATTTCCATGGTCTTGTGTTTTTCGCACATCTTGGAGGTATTTAACATATTTTTTTTTATCTGCTTCTTTCTCCTACAGCAATTCCACAATATCTCTGAGTAGTGCCTTATTCACTGCTCTCTCAACCCCAAGTTGTGCTTCAAGAAGAGAGTTGGGTGGTCTTGAAGGATGGATGCTGATGTCGTGTGATAGCACATCATCAATGGAAGCAAGCGGTTGATCCCTAATGCCATATTCTGTAGCAAATGGCGCTATTGTGTCCAAGATTTTCTGATATTTCTAGAAGCAAACATTAGAAAACTAGCAAACAAATTACAAGTACATCGCATACATTCCAGGGACGAACAGGGTTTTCAGTTAAGTAATTTTTTTTACAACAAATACTTAGCTGAATAGTACAGTATAGTTTAATAAACCTTAAAAAATATTTTAGTTTGACGAAGAAAGCACACGATTCAACCGGGTAGGGTAAACACGCAATCACATCCGGCCGGCTTGTAGGAGGGGAAAGGCTTGAGGAAACGGTATCTTTACAGATTTTTTTTTATTTCGTGTGTGTATAAGAAGGACTGCAAGGGTAGGTGAATTGGATTGGCGGGTCCACTATTCGATCGGCCGGAGTCAAACGGCAACGGTAGGAGTATTTGGAAAGGACGGGTCTAGTCTAGCTGTGATCTCTCCCGATTGCGTCCGATCCGTTACTGGTTCGATTCGACGGCCGGAACCGTACAGGCACCGAACGGAGAGTCCGGCGGCTCGCCGATAGTGTACTATAGTCTGAGTCGGACTCGTGGACGGATCGATCGTTGCGCCTCTCTCTCCGGCACCGCGTCGTCCATATAAGAGAACCCAGCGCCGCCAAACACCTCATCGCGCGATTCGTTGGATCGACGCCATGGATCCCAGCGCCGCCACGAACCACTCGACCCGCGACGCCGACGAGCTCGCGTCCTTCCTCGTGGACTCGATGCGCCTCGGCGAGCCCACGCTGGGGCGAGAACACCAGCAGGAGCAGTACCGCGTGGAGATGCTGCAGCAGCAGCTGCTGCAGCACAGGCACACGGCGCTGGCCCCAGCACCGCCGCGAGAGCAGCAGCTGGGCCAGCACGACGCGCCAATGTTCGCGGCGCCGCCGGCGGCGCTCCAGTTCAGGGTGAGCCCGATGATGCAAGGGCTCCAGACCACGCGGCAGTTCTGGCTGCCTTCGCAGCCCTACTACTCGTACTCTGCGTACGCCTCACCGATCGGTTCACCGACCCGCGCCGGGTACGCCTCACCGATCGGTTCATCGAGCCGCGCCGGCGGGCACGCCTCGCGTATCGGCGCCGCCGACAGTAGCGCGTTGGGAGGCTACGTCCCCACGCAGGGCGGCATCCAGTACCGATCCGTCGCTTCTTCCTCCTCGACGGCGAGCCAGTACCAGCACCACCATGCCGACGACGACGACGACGAGCCGGATTACGGCAGTAGCTTCCGCGAGAGAATGAGAGCGATCCAGGCCGCCCAGGCCCAAGCGGCGCCGCTGAGGGAACGGGCGTGCCGGACGCTGGAGGAGACCCGGTCGGCGCTGCTGAGCGGCGCCCCGATGGAGCTGCAGCTGGTGACGTTCCCCGACTCGGCCGCGCACGTCGTGCACCTCCTCCTCCCCCACAACCACAAGGACGAGGACGCGGATGAGGAGTACGAGCAGATCCTCGAGAGCGTGCTTTTAGGGGTGACGCGGCGCGTGCACGACTTCATCGACAACAAGGAGGGGCACGAGGTGGTGGTGGCGCTGCTGCGCGCCTGCGCCGGGCGGCACGCCGAGGTGGCTGCCATCGTCCACGCCGCCGTGGCGCGCAGGCCCAACGGGAAGCACAGGCTGCTGCGACAAACCAAGGACGATTACTGGTAACGCCACCTACCCATCATTGCTTGCTTGCTCATTAATACTACTCCGCCGGAGTCCGGCCGTCCGGCCGTACCATCACCGCAAGCTAATTGTGCAATGCGCATTAATCTGCAGGGAGAATTGTGTGAAGGAGCTGCTGACGGCGGCGTCGCCATACCCTGACCTGGGCGCGATGCTGGTGGACCGCCTCCTGTGTGAAGGCTTGCTGGATCACGACAGAGCCGACCAATTGCTCCACCACTGCTTTGCCACCACGCGCTACCAGGATAGCGTGGTAAGCTAACTTAACCTAAATTGCCCAGTCATGCTTGCGCTCGTGTGTTGACCTGACCTGACCTGACCATCCGATCCGGCCTCTTGTTGACATTTATAGGTTGTGGTACAGTGCGCTCTGGAGAAGATCGACAAGATGCTGGAGACGTCGTCGGGGTCCAAGTGCCTGGTGGAGTGCTACGACAAGGCGAGAGGCCACCAGCTCCGCGCCTTCCGCGACATCCTCTTCGCCCGCGCCTCGGAGATCGCCATGGGCAAGTTCAGCAACTACTTCATGCAGCACGTCCTGGAGCACGGCGACGGCGAGACGAGGCAGCTGCTGGTGGAGCGGCTGATGGCGGACGTGGTGCAGCTGTCGCTCCACCCCATCGGGAGCTACGTGGTGGAGGCCTGCTACCAGAAGGCGGGGCTGCTCCCCCTCGTGCTCGCCGCCTTCCTGCGCCTCGACAACGTCTACCTCGTCGAGCTCGTGCAGGGGATGTGCGCCAACTACGTCGTCCACAAGCTGCTCGACACCGCCATTGAGGTAATTGTACTACTAGTACCCTGCTCTGCTGCAGCCTGAATTATCTCTCCAACCATGCATGTGTACCTTTTTTTTCTCCAAAACCATGAGCGTACGTGCGCGCTTGTGCAGAGCTTCCCTGGGGAGACGATGGCGCTGGCGAGGCGGATCGACGGCCTGCTCCCGGAGGTCAGGAAGAAGCAGTACGCCAAGACGGTGGTCACGGTCGTCAGGAAACTCTTGACCCGTTACGGCCGGATGTATGGCTGACGATCATCCGCCGGCACCTGGTTTCTTCTTGCTGCTGGCCTATATATACGCTCGATCGCTTCACCACGCCGTATACCTCTGTACTGTACTAGTACTAGGATTTTGTAGGAAGGCCGGGCTTCTTTATTTCGTCTGTGATGTGTTTGTTTTTCTATTGTGTGTTCGGTTGGTCGGTCGGTTTGTTATTAGGTGTATGTGTGCTTGTAACTTCTAGTGTTATGTTACTTGTCTACCGCCTGTCCTGCAGGCTATCTATAGTACGTATGTTACTTGGCGGCGATGCAGAGATTCCCGCAGTTGTAGGTGTTCCCATATTTTGTGTTTGATTAGTTATGTGTATGTGTGCACTGTAACAAGTGCTGATGTTCTCTTGTGTTACTTTTCTACGACCTAGTATAGACGATGCATGACACCATTTACTCGTTTTGTGTACAGAACATTATGCGTCTTTGTAATATTTTCTTTTTTATAAAAGGTTGCACAAGTCTCCCTGTCTCGGTGTCCTCTCGGATGTACACACCGACATCATCACTATTCTAAGTTCGATTCAACCCATATTTCCCCTCCTCCGAGTTTTTTGTTGCTTGTTGTGTTGCTTTTTCTTGTGTTGTTGGGTTGGACCATGTATTGTTTGGCAGAGATTTCAATCATGTGGAACACTTGTAGGCTACAAAGGAAGCACGTGATAAAACAAGCAACAACATACCTGAAAAGATAGACAATTTACAAATTAATCCCTAACAACTCTCACACACCGCGTCCCAGTGCCAAACCCAAACCCACTCTTAGATCCTTCCTTTTAGAGTTAAATTCATCGTTAGTCACTAAACTTGCTTACCAAAGTCAATACGGTCATTGTACAGTGGAAATACGAGTTTACGGTCACTGAAGACGCGTCGGAGCATCACTAGCGGTCACCGCTTACGCCGTAGAGATGTATTTGATGACGTGGCAAGTTAGGACCCACCGACAGCCTCTAGGTCTGTTTCATTTGCAAAATACCCCAAAATTTACTTTTTCCCAGTCAATTGCTTAAGTGCTTTGCCTAGTGGTTAGACAGACAGACTGGTCGGACCCACCTGTCAGTCTCACCCAAACCCTCTCCTCCTCATCTCTCTCTCTCTCCTCTCTTCCCCGTCCAAACCAGACTCGCGCATGCTTCCTTCTGAGCCGTCATCGTCGCCTCTGTCGCTGGCCTGCGGTGCTGCCCACTTTCCTCCATGGCTCGGGTCTTGGAGCAGTTTTTTGGGTACACAAGCGAAAAACTGTGGAGAGGTCGACAGCTTGCGAGCTAGCTCATGTCCTGATGTTATGAATGCGCTCGCTGCGCTAGTGGTCAGCCATAGTGACGGTTGCGAGCTAGCTCCTGTCCTGCTGTTATGAATACTCGCGCGAGCTCGTGCAGGTTGTGGCCGGATAAGAAGCAGAGAGATCGACAGCTTGCGAGCTAGCTCTGTCCTGCTGTTATGAATACTCCTTGACCGGCGCCACTGTGGCAGGGGTGGTGGTAGGCGCGACTGCAAGAGCAGGGCTAGGTCCGAACGCTCGCGCACAGCGAGACCACAATACCCCGAATGTGTCGTTTTTGCCTTCGAAATCCGCTGTCGTTCCCCTATGAATTCTCCCGCCGTTCTCATGTAATTCAGAATCGATTAGGTGGACCAAGTTGAATCTGAATCGGTGGTTTCCTCGTCGGCACCTGCCGCATCACCGACGCCTTCCCCTCTCCGTGCTCTTCTTGTGGACGCCGCTGGGCCTCCGTGCTCTCCTCCACATCGCCCATGAGGAAGACCAACGACGCTAGCTCGTCCCCTCCAGGGCTTGGGGAACGCCACCAAGGACGCTAATGACGATGGAAGCGAGGTCCTCGCCGAGTGCATCGTTGCGGCTATTCGCTCATCCTCGTCGAGGACCACAAGCTATGGCCACCGATGTGTGGTGGCAAGACTGGCCGGTGCCGGCGTTCCCCCGATCTTGGCTAGCGGGGACCTTCGGATTCCTCGATTCCCCTCACCGTCATGGTGAAGAAGCGGAGCTCGTGCAGGTTGTGGCCGGAGAAGAAGCTCGCGGAGCTGGGGAGGCGGCCGGCGGCGAGCTCTAGAGGTTGGGTAGGGGCACAGACCAGGGGAGGCAGACGACCCTTGGAGAAGGGGATGGGGTGGCCTATTGATATATTTTATTTGAGGGGCCTTTTTGAAAAACAACATGGCCTGTCAGTGGGCCCTACTCAGCGCCATGTCATAAAATACATCGCTACGTTGCGAGCGGTGACCGCGAGTGACGCTCCAACAAGTCTTCAGTGACCGTAAACTCGTATTTCCGTTGTACAATGACCGTATTGACTTCGGTAAGCAAGTTCAGTGACTAACGATGAATTTAACTCTTCCTTTTACTTATACCTCCACCCAAGACCGAAAGAAGAAGGATTGAGTAAGATGCATATCTAATTAGGAAGTAAGTGATTCTAGATGGTTCCAGAAAATTGATTCGAGACATGGCAATCAAGTCACCAGGGTAAAGCACAATGTGACACCCCCCGAATCAGAGTTAGACAAATCGTAGATCTTTTTTATAGTAAAAAATCCTAGACCTTAGCCTGACATAAGCCTAACATATAACTCAAGAGTATACAGTGAGAGAAATGATACCACAACAGTGAACCTATGAAATGAAGAGTATTACTCGTACATCAACCTCAATAACTGATCAAATAACAAAAATATTAGAAGAAGAGGTCACTGACCACAAATATGAAATGCCTAGAGGCAAATTATGCTATTAAATATAGTAAACTTAACAAATGGCCTAAGAGGCCTGGAGCATAACGATGACGTCCTAACACATAGATTCCAGGTTGTCGGCCGAAAACCCCAAGCTACTCATTGGTATCGATGTCGTAAGAACTCATCTTTAGAGGAACACTTACTCTGCCACAAAAATATCAACAAAGTAAGGGTGAGTACAGGGTGTACTCTGCAAGACTTATAGCCAGTGAAGTTATTTTGCATAAAGCTACATTTGTTTATAAAACAAGAGGGGGTAGAAGCTCGACTAACAGATCATTTTAAAAGTGGATAAGAGAGCGACATCTCCAACTATAATCATAAACTTTTGATATCCACCAAATCATCATCATAACCTCTCAATTAGGATTACCCCCTTGTACCCTGAGAAAGCATCCTTAAGCACACATTGGACTGCCAAGGTTTATGAGTAGGTTAAAGTTCTCTAAGATCTTAGAATCTAGTCACCAAGTCTTCCTTAACCATGGACATAGCTTTCAAAAAGATTAAACCCTACAGGGATGTAAAACTTTACCCACACGAACAACCTTCTCTTAGTGCCCCTGGGTAAACGCACTTCCCTTGTGCGCCAACAGAGGGCGGTTGACCACAACATTTACCTTACTTTTGCCTAGGTCCATGAGTCACCAGAAAGGGCCACCCATCTACTATAGTCGGTCGCGCTCTCATCTCGGTCCCAATCCTGTGTCTGAGGATCATTAGTTGGAATTCCCGTAGAACCCTTCAACTTTAGACATACAATTAGTCATTCGATAACCATCCATGGTCTCATTTGTAAGTCTTTGGAGTTTTCGCATGTCATATGCAACTACTACAATTGACAAGGCAAACTATTTAAGGGCATGTATAGCGCAAGGTGTTTTGAGAGCTGCTTAGGAAAATAAATCAGCGTTTGTTTAACCACCGGTGCTTATTTATACAAGATGTATGTTTAACTTGGCACATCCTTTAGCATGGAGATGGCAAGATGAGACATGGACTCTTTGAATGTCTCATCAACATTGTGAACATGTCCTTTGACCTCTATAAGAAAGACCTCGTGGATATAAGATTCCATAAGACCGAAAAGTTGTTTTGTACTAATGACATTCTTATGTCGGGATGACACGCAACTCGACCTCTTAGTGTAGTGGATGTTTATTTTATTGGAGTGTAGCATATGATGTTTCAAAGATCTCAAACATAAACAATCATGTTTATTTTATTGGAGTGTAGCATATGATTTTTCAGAGATCTCGAACATAAACAATCATGTAACAACAACACCGTTGCTTAAGCCTGCATAAATATGCTTACCCAATCATACACTAGAAATAATTATTAAGATTTTTTATTTGATCGTGGGATTTAGTAATATCTACCATGATATTAGGAATACTGAAACACACACAAATCATCACCATGTATTTTATGTGACTGTTAAAAATTCTTGAAGAAGCGTTTTTACAAAGTAAAGTTTAAGTTTAGCATAGTGTGACTTTGAAATGATATACTCCCTCCGTTCAGAAATATAAGATATTTCATCTTCGTGAAATAAATGTATCTAGACCTCTTTTGGTGTATAACTATACACTCCGAACCTCTACGAACCTATACACTAAAAGACTTCTAGATATGTTCGATTCACAAAGCTAAAACGTCTTATATTTCTGAATGGAGGGAGTATATGACAATTGTATAAAGCGGATATTTACCAATGACTTCATAGTTTTAACTATGACAAAATAATTTAGTGTCCTTAGAATTGTGACATGATAAAAAATAAGTTACAGAAGGTAGAAAAGTTTAGTATAAATTAAATTTATATTAACTTGTTCTAGTGCGACATTGCGGTGTTAGTGTCGGTCTGTATTGTATTTTGACTTCTACTCTTGCTTGGTTAAAAAATGCTAGCCCACGGACTGAGATGTGAAGTTTGATTGGAAATAAGAATAATGGTATCCATTATCATGGGAAGAATTTTAGACTGATTGGCTTCCAAGTGTTAAGATCTGGTTGTTTCCTTGTGTCTATGATCATATCAAATATATGTTGCATTGCAGCAGGGGCAATGTCAAAAGTGAGTTGAACCGATCGGAGCCAATGCATTAGTATGTAATAGTTAGTAACACTGTGGTGATATATTGGAAAAAATAAAATATATAGACATGTGAGTTGTTCTTAACGTGTATGTGATAGAGCAAGATCATTTTTTTTGGCAACATAGAGACAAATGTCAATCGTCTCTCTTCCATTTGCTCCAAGTGCATCATCGATCCTTCTACATCACCATGTCTAATAAACTAGAAATTTGTATCGTCTATGTTCCTACTATCCTCATTGTCTACCCCTCGATTTCTATCGTTAGTGGAGTGGGGAAGTGATTCTAGTGGGTAACAGTAAGATTTGTTTATTTTTATTTTTCACATAAGTGTGCCTGATTTCGAGAGAAAAAAGTCGTAAGCGGCCCATTGTTTTGGACCCGACTCGCCCCTTGCGCTGAAGTGACATGGGATGCCGACATAGAGGTCAAGTTGGCGATGGAAGAACATCTCTAGCGTATTCCCGTAAAAATGTTGGCCTATAAAACACGTTTACAACCCGTAGAAAATGTTTTTTACGGTCTGGTTTGGGCTCATGCTCTTTTATGGGTGCAATTTGTGGTATATGTTTCGCACAAGCCCAAATCTGACCGTAAAACATGTTTTCACATTTCATCAAATTGCACAAATATAGTTCATATAACAGCAATATAGCTCAAATTAATGAATGTTTAAACATCAAACAACGCAATAATAAATAAAATTACAATAATTGTTGAAATCATATTACAAAAAATGTTCAAATCAAATAATGAATGGTTCCAAGGACAAACAAACAGCTCAGGTAATTAAATGAATAAAAGGGGAGAGATCGTCATCCATGCAGCCATCAATGGTGCTCAATGGATCATGTTGAAGTGCAGTATGCGTGGAGGAATTTTGTATCTCCCAATATGTCTCAATAGAAGCTTGAATGCGGTCAAAATCCCTTTGTAGCATCACTCGGCTACCAACATTGTCAAAGAAGAATTCAAAATTTAAGTCCTTCTTATCCTTGATAATCGTGTTGTGGAGAATAACACGACAAGTCATGATATTGTTTAGTGCTTTGTTATCCCAAAAACAAGAAGGACCTCGGACAATAGAAAACCTAGCTTGCAACAACCGAAAATCTCTCTCGATGTCCTCGCGACATGCCTCCTGAGCCATTGCAAAAAACGGTTCTTCCTTATTTTTGGACCATGAATGGTCTTCACAAATGTTGACCATGAATGGTATATGCCGCCGGAAAGATAGTAGCCCATACTGTAGTCCTGCCCATTGAATTTAGCTCAAGCATCTGCACTAGCAAGCCTAGCCAAAATATGGGGCCTATGCTAGACATTGATGTTAATAAGTGATCCCAACAAACAAAAAACAATGCCAAATCCACAAGTACTCCGACACTATGGTCTGAAGCATAATGGTTAGATCACGACTTTTATCGCAATATTGAACATGCCATGCCTTTGACAAATTTTTCCACCTCCAATGCATACAATCAATTCTACCTAGCATGTCCGGCTACTATTTATGAGAATATTCGTATCTTCTTCGTCAGGAGCTCGAAGATACACCCCACTAAAGACTCGGATCATCACCTTGGGAAACCTGCACACACACTCGGAGTTGTGTCGTCGCCAATGCAAAGATACTCGTTAGTATAGTCTATAAGAATGTCATATGCAATCACTCACATAGCCACCGAGGTTTTCTGATACGAGCTAAATCCAAGAAGCCTGACAACGTTTCTCCGACGAGTGAAAAAAATGAGAGTTTTCCTCGCGCGTTGAACTGTTTTAGAGACAATTCTCTACACATTTGATGATATCTACGGAAGAGATTCGACATATATGTGGGTACCACGTCAAAGTAGTATTGCATGAGCATGTGATGGCCGTGTGCATGGTTCCGAGGGATGTAAAAACGACTGACCATCGACCTACCCTGCTTCATCTTCTTCCTATCCTCGAGCCACTTCACGGCGAGGATGATTATCATCTTCTCAATGTAATCGTGGAAGCGCAATTTTTCAATGTCCGAATCATCCCGGGGGATGGAAAGACGATCGACCTTTGACCACACTGCTTCATCGTCTGCCTATCCTCGAGCTCCTTCACGACAAGGATGATTATCATCTTCTCAATGTCATCATCAAAGAGCAATTCTTCAATGTTTGAATCATTGAAAGATGACGGGTCTTCAAAAAACTCCTTGCTCATGCTCATTGAACCCATCTACAAATTTTGGAGGTCAAAAACTACTTAGCGAAATCAAGATCTACCGAAGATACTCATGGAATCGAACACATGCCTCATAAAATCGTGAACTCCTCATCGCATCCATGGCTGCTACGACCTTGGTGACCCGCGCCGATGAAGGGTACCCGGTCAGATCGCGAGATCTGACCTCCCATCGGTGCGGAATGGAAGCGGCAGAAAGCGGAGGGATCGACTGCGGGTGGGCATGGCAAGTGGCGAGTGACATCGATGGTGGGAAGCTATGGCGGTAGCGAAAGGGGAAGAGGGAAAATTTCAGTGCGCCAAGGGCTTCCGCGAGGAAAAGAGACACCAACGGTTTAGTCACAAAACCCGAGCATACAATGGTGGGGTGGATATTTTTAGTGCACACTAAAATGTTTTTAGGGGCAGACATTTTTACAGGATCTGATCGGACCGATTTTTCGCACAGAAACTGGAAAAAAATATTTTACGGGTTTCAAATATGCTAGAGATTCTCTAAGGACTTTGCTCGCGATCTCAGTGTTTTTACAGCCTTCTCCAGATACCACGGTTTCTGAGAACCCTTCAGGCGCAATATTTTTAGTACTCTTCGGATACCAAGGTTTCTGAGAAATTTTGGCTTGTGCAGAGTATAAGAGCAACTCCAATAGACGTTGCAAAATCCGGCACGCTAAAATCCATTTGTGGCACGTGTTTTGCAGATTTAGCGTGTGGCGCTAGCGATAGCTTAACCGGAGGCGCTATTTCACCGGGCATTGCAAATTATAGCGCGCGCGATCGGCTAGCGCTTGCCAAAAACATCAAAATAGTCAAATTCAAGATATTGATGCACAAATGAATCTAAAAACTCAACATGTCAACCAAAATAGCATAGTTCAAATCAATGACATGGTTCAAAAGGAAAAGATAATTCAATACAATAAGTTCAACACAAATTTAGTTCACACAAACACATACACATCAAGCATCAACACTATCATAATCCTTGCCATTTTCATTATACACTTCTCCATTAGAATCTTGGACAGTGGTGGCATAAACCGTTGAATTTCCATAGCCATCTTCACTTGTACAAGGTATTGGAGCAACCATGGAGGCCATGAATCTACCCGATAGTGCTCCCATGGCACCCATGGCTCCATAGCCTCCCATACCACTCATTTCTTCCATGCCTCCATTAGCACCCATCGGTGCACCCATCCCTCTTGTGCCTCTAAATCCACCCATTAGCGCACCCATCCCTCCATAGCCTCCTATTTCTCCATAGCCACTCATCCCTCCCATGTCATGTAAGTTCGTCTGTGGCGGCATGAAGATGTCGCGGATGAGCCCAACGGAAGGGTTCCCAGCAGCGGCGACGCTAGGTTTTGCCACGGGCGGCGGTGGAACTCCTCCACCACCAACAAGGGGATGAGCGCGTACGGTGGGGTGGAGGGAGCGCTTGTGAACCCGTACATCCCCGGAATGTCGCCTAGCAAGCACGCAAGAGGGGGGGGCAGTCGAGAACGGGGGCACGGGGAAATTTTAAGTCAGCGGTTGGCTCTCCGCGCACGAGATAGAGCTTTGCAGCGCGTGGTAGCCGGCACACTAAATTTGACGCTCCCAATAGTGCAAAATGCCATGCGCATAAAAAAATAACGCGTGTTGTATTATGCAATGCCTGTTGAAGCGTCAAAAATGCAACAGGCGCGCTAAACTAGTAATTTTTATTTTCTGAATAAATCCCCCATGTTGTTAGCTAACTTTCTTTAGTTCAACACTTTTTGATTTAAGCAACAGAAGGTCTTAGTAAAAATCGGTTTTTACCTCCTGGTCTGTTTTGACAGATTTCTTCCATTATTTGCATTTGCCTCTTATCGATTTTTTTTTTGAGTTCTTTTTGTTAAATTGAGCTTTTTAAAGGAATTGCTACAGTAGCTTGTATTTTTAATGAAAGTTTTGCTGTGTTGAAACTAAAACCAAAGGTTTATTATCTTGAATACACTAATGTTGCTAATGAAGAATTGTGTGAAGTTTTGTATGAAGGAATTTTCAAGTGTAGGGGAAAAATGGTGTGATGAGATGAAGAATGGACAGAAGCTCAAGCTTAGGGATGCCGCCCCGTGTCACCCCAAAAAATATTCAAAAGATACAAACGTCAAAGCTTGTTATAATAGAGTTTGTTGTAGTAGACGGACCGAAAGTCGTCATGCCGAGGCACCAAAGGACCAATGCACCAGAACAGTAACCATCGTTAAAGATAACAAACATAGATTAGAAGAGAATGGCCTCAAACCACACCAACAGTAGATTAGAAGAGACTGGCCTCAAACCATACCAACAAAGAATCCCAAGAGATCCACCGTACACACGACTTCATGCGGACTCCGCTGATGCTAGACACACCACCAGAGCAAGAATAGAAAAAAAAACTTAGAATGTACCCACCGCCTCAACATCCTAAATAAGACACTGAAAACAATCTAAACAAAACACAAAACCTCCCGCCAGCGAGGAACCATGGTCCGCTATGACTCCAAGACCGCCAGGACAGACCAGCGGCGTCGCCGTGGAGGAAAGAACCGCCGCCTCTAGGCGCCTTCCTCTGCTCTCACTTGTACATACCAGTTCGGTCACGTCTGTTGGAGTTGCTGTAACGAAATACATTTACATTCTGAAAAGTACCACGGTTTCTAAGAAAAGTACTACCTCCATACCTGTTTATTGGGCTAACACGGAGTTCAAGAAAAAAGTTTGACCATAAAATTTATTAATAAAACATTAATTATATGTCACAAAAATTATACCATTCGATTGATATTTAAAAGCTCTTTCCAATGATATAATTTTTTGACATATGATTCATATTTCGTTGATCAAATTTGTAGTCAAACATATTTTGTAGGCTCCGTGTTAGTCTAATAAACCGGTATAAAATATGTACTGGCCACTGGGACAAAAAATACACAGTAATTATGGGAAATATTTAATTACTCACGGCACAATGTGCTAGAGGCGCACCCCAAAACCGTAGCTCTGGCACCGTGGGTCTGAGGTAACCAATAGATGTTTGGCATGTACATACATGATGCCAGCCAAGCATGTATAGATATATCTGCAACTATATTTAGCATCTAAACAGTTCTTGGGTAGAAACCCACGCTTGATGTTAGTCCACCGGTATCAGCGACAGCCAGCATTATCTATGGATTATAGTTCGACATATTGGACAAAGAATAGCTGTAAGATGAACCCTTCTTATCTGATGCCCGAGAGACCGACGCGAGGGGGTCTTCAGAATAGAGCTTTGACCTTGACGATGTGCTCGCACCTGGAACATTCAAACCACTTGGTCTGATCGAAGCCAGATTATAGAAGTCCGCCACACCGCTGTACTGAGTCTGAACAGATGGCGCAAGAAGCGCCTGATTCTGGATACCAGCAGGCCGCTGGTTCCCAGCAGGAAACAATGGGTTATGAGTGATACCTGCAAGTATGTTATGGCTTGAAGCAACTTGGTACTGATTTGGAACTCCAACTGTAGGTATGCTCTGCCTTGACATGAGCTGTTGACTCGATGTTTCAACCGAACGGGTGTTCTGGCCTGAGGAACCCTGTACAACATTCACTGGAAGCTGTCGCCTCTTGCTGGAGTCTAGAATGTTCTTACTAACTTCATGAGCAGCAGCAGCTGCTGCGCTGGCTGCTCGCTTCTTACTAACTTCGTGAGCAGCTGCAGCTGCAGCAGCAATGCTGGCTGCCCGCTTTCTCTCAGCACTTTGGAGATCCAGCTGTGTCATTCGGTTGTTAGCTTCTTCCAGAATAGGCAGCTCTTCTAGCTTCTGTTCTTTAATGAACTTCTGTAATGCTCCGAGCAAAGTACGCTCTTTTGCATCACCTGCAGCCTGCCGAAGCATTTTAAGAAACAATTGTTCATCCAAACTTAAGTACATCATGTTCATAATGGATGATACTGCAGAAGAGCTGTACCTGAGAAGAGGAACCATCTCCCCTGATGCGGATCAAGCTCCCAGCATTTTTAGCATCATTCATGTACGACCTCAGAACAGGCAATAAAGGATATTTGTGCACTAAATTAAGAGCTTGGATAAATTTGACAGCGTCTAGCTGTTTGCCTTTGTTTATCATTGTCTGAATGAGAACTGGTGCAAAGAAAGAAATGCCATATTCAGATTAATGTTCTCATTATCTCAGCTAATAGAACTAACAAACATCAGAGGTGGAACAGACAATGGTATGCAATTGACTCTTAAAACGTAAAGCTCACACCAGAAGGCTACACAATAGAACGAATTGAGCAAAATCACAGTGGACATAGGCCAAACAAAATGACCATATATAATTAAATCTTCTCAGGCACATTTATAAAAAGGGAGAATATCTCATTAATGTCACATGATGCTGAGCAAAGCTGTCAAAGATAACCATTGCCTCCCAAGAGGATATGTCTAGAGTTAAAACTATGGGGTGCAAAAGTTTCATTCTAGGAGAAACAAAGAAAAATCAAAAGAAACAATGAAGTGAACTACAATTCTGAATTAAGCACATAGAGTTAAGACATTGCCAAGTGCCTAGGGAGCAAAAGAGGAAAAAAAAGGAAAGAAACAATTATGCAGTGTCCTAAGAGTTAACAGAATTATACAGGCAACGGAAGTCACATAATAGATGAAGAAATATATTACTAAACTAGACAACAAGCAAAGCAAGTGTCATAAGATTGTTAAATCGAGAAATTAGAAGCAGCTAGCAAGCTGAAATAAACTGCGCAATTACTGAACAGCCATTAGGTCATGACACAGGTATAGAGACAGCAATTCAGAGTATTGCAGATTGCTTATATGCCAACCAGTCCTGAAAGTTGGGTTTTTGTTCTACAAATGTATCATCACAGACTTTGCAGGTCACAGAATGCAGGCAGACTTTAACATACAAGGTTGATGCAGGCAGTCTTTAAAATATAAGGCTGATGCAGGCAGTCTTTAATATACAAGGCTGATGCAAGCAGTCTTTTTAACATACAAATTTGGGATATATAGCATGGAGTTACGTACATCACAATTGAAGAATGACAGCATCTTATAAGTTTTTCCTAGACCTAAAGTAGAATAGCCTAAATCAGGAGTGGCCTTGCAGAAAGCAAATAGCATGCCAGTGAAACATGATGCAGCAAAATGTAGAGGAAACAGCTACGGCACAAAGAACAATAAAAGAATATAGCAATATAGACATCGAAAGAATATGGACACTGAAATGGATCCAAAAATTCCCGGAAGATGGTGAAACACATGGATTACCATAAACGGGTACACCAATATAGAAATAAAGCTACAGCATGAGAACAAAAGATACTCCCTCCGTTCACCAATGTTAGACCTTTGAGCTTTTTTTGGAAATGCATGTATCTAGACATGTTTATTGTTTAGATTCATCCATTTTAGTCCGAATCTGATCTACTTTGAAATATCTAGAAAGTCTTACATTAGTGAACGGACGGAGTATATATAATCAAATACACGAATTTACGGAGCAAGGGCAGACGAGAAATGAAGAGCTACCCTAGGCACTACACAGAATATACCTACTAAGAACAATAACACATCGTGACAGAACTGCTGTATAATTGTTGGGTTCAAATGAACTCAAAGGAACTCAAAGGAATTCCCTAGCTTCGCCAACAAAAGGAACCAACCAGCACAAACACAGTGATGATAATTCCCTCAAGACAAGCACAATGATGATCATTATAGCACTTCAGAGTTCAGGCCAGGTAGTTACTTGTAATTTTTCTAAACCTAGGAAAATGTATCTTACTGGGAATTTGCTTGTCGAGGTCGAGGCCAAGGCCGAGGAAGATCTCGACTGCGCGCTCCCGGCTCGAGATCGACACGACCAAATCGAGCACCTGGTCAGTGCCACCAACATCCGGCACCAACCCAAACACCCCGACGAGAAGCAGAAAGGCGATCGTCTCATTCTTAAACACCATCTGCGCCTCAATCCTTTTGCTCCGCTTCCAGTCCGCCGCGACAGCCCTGGCCTCCTCGCGCGCCTCGGGCGACGGCTTCACGCCGAGCGCGCGGACGCGGTCGAGGAGTTCGATGAGAAGGCGGCAGGACACCTTGGCGTCCCCATTCTTCTCGCCCTCCCCCGGCGGCGCGCGGCAGAATCCCGCGGCCGCGGCGAGCACCAGGAGACCCGGGTCGGGGGCCACCAGGAGGGCGGCGTCGAGGGCGCGGGCGGGGTCCCGGAGCTCTTCCCTGTGATCTATAAGGTACGCGCGGAGTCCGGGCCCGTCCATCCCGGAGCAGAGCAGATCGAGCTGGGAGAAGCCTTCGAGCTGGGAGGCGAGGGCGGAGTCGACGCTGGTGGCGTCCAAGTAGAGGGAGCGCCATGCGGAGGTGAAGGCGGAGAGGGCGGTGGAGTAGGTATGGAGGGAGGCGACGGCGTCGAGGACAGAGGGGTTCGCCTCTCTCTCGGCGCCCATGGCTGCAGCGGCGGAAACCCTCGGCTCTGCTACGGTGGCCGGTGGGGGAGGTGGAAGAAGCAGGCAGGCAGAGGCCCATGTTGAGTAACAGGCCGAGTCATATACTACAAGCCTACTGTCCGAGACAAATAGGCCCGTGCCCATCTATATGTAGCGCAAGGTCTCCAAACGTTCCTTCTTTTAATTTCTTTTCTTTCCCTCTCCTCAAAAAGGAAAGCTTCCATACAAAATCATCCCTTCAAAACGAAAATTCCATGAAATGCATGCCAAAAAAATTACAATTCTTGATGTACGCTTATGTCTTGCTTTATAAAGACTAGTTAAGTGTCCGTGCGTTGCTACGGGTTAGAGGATTAATACATGACAACATGTCTTCTTTGGTAAATGTTTGTCCTAGGTGTTGGTGTTCTTGTGGATTTTCATGTATGCCGTATTTCTCCCATCTTGTTACCTTTTCAATGAGCAATGTGCATAATTTTTACTTTTATCTTCGCCAGGTGCTTCCTCTTGAATGCTTTGGCTCCAACACTATGTTGGACTAAACATTTGTCTTTTGTAACATAATCGTTTTGCAAAAGAATGGAATTAGATCAATCAATGGGCATAACAAAATCAAATAGACAAGGATACATGTTGAAATCATGAAAAAAGCTATCTACAAACAGCAACACTCATTATCATTCATCTTTCTCAAAACACATACCACCGGTGGATATTACTAATGATGCATCTTATTCCTACATCATAAATAGATACGTCATGTATGCCCAACATCATGATGATGGTCGGCCACAACGAGTTTTAGATCCACATGCTTGATTTAGTTGTTTGATGCGGCTAGGTAGTCCCGTCGCATGTAGTACTTGACCACATCGACTAACACTTGTTGGATGTATCACCAAAAAAATAACACTTGTTGGATGTCGTTAGAGAGTCTGCAATTGAAACAATCAAAATGTTGAATCATCAAAATGAATACTCGTTGATTTTAACATCAAAAGTTGCAAACTCATCATCGATTGATTCGCTTCTTAAGAACAAGAAGCAAAATCGAAGTGTGGGCGTTGGTGCATACCTTCTTCTTGCAGAGCTTGAAGAGCGCAATGCTTGCAGGTCGCGACCATAGCCTTGCCCTTGGCCGAACATGCGTTTTGTGAACCTGCTGGCACCACTCGCAAAGCTCCTAGAACGTCACCTCTCTCTCCTCGCTCATGTCGTCGCTCCTCTTGACTGCGCCAGCCTTTGGCTTGTATGTCACGAAGGAAGTTCTTGGTCTGTCTCTCCCCAATCATTTACCAAACATAAAAACATCAAACGTGAGAATTTCTATCCTTTGAGGAAACATCCCATGAACGCATAATTTTTAAAGATGTTAACATCCCATGGAACACAACAAAAACTAAAATTTAGGAAAAAGTAAATAAACTAAATCTAGGATATATGGAGTTATACAAGTCTCAGTTCTCCCTTAAACACAATCACCTCCCGTAGATTCAACTATCACCAAATCTGACAACCCAACACAAAATCTCCCACACATGATAGTGCAACAGCGTGTGCCTCTACCACCACGGTGAAGCCCCTTCGAGCTGGGCCCATGGGCGCTTCACCCGCACCTTGCTCATCGAACATATGAGTCATTCCTCCTCATCGCTTCAGTGCTATTTCTTATGGAACTGAAGTTGCGCCAGCCATACATGCATCGCTTTAGGCTGACTACAAATCATGTGGGGAGAACAATGTAGAAATAATCTTAATAATAAATATATTGATCATCATAAGTGTGACACAAGTACTTTACTGTAGATCACCAATACAGGAGAATTTGTTGGCTGACATCAACATATAAAAGAGTCTCCTTTTTCCTCCATTGTGTGAACACTGGACAGTTAATGAAGGACGTAATTAGACAAAAAATGAGTAATCGCTTAAAGCCATGAAAACCTACTAAACATAAATAAATGCAAAAAGTAAGATATGGATGGCTGAGACTACAAATATTGGATGCTTTTTTGAAATGTTTAGATGTGTCTGTCATATAATTACTGCATTGAAAAAATTAAGAGATAAAAACAACTGAGATCAGAAAGCATGGCTTTAATATATTATTCAATATGCAAGCAGTCCATTCTTCAAATGTGTCCCTAATTATGCACTATCCAATTTCACTTTACTTCTATTGACACAAAAGAGAAAACTAATTGTTTATGAAAAAATATAACTAATGCAAGAATAGCTATCGGATGGATATATAAAAAATAATGACGCAGCTTTGCAAGCTTGTGCTTGTGGTCGTGCTAATAAACTTACTGCTTAGAGAAAATATCCCAATGTTTTAGGGGCAAATACCTAGAAATGTGGCAGAAAGGCCAGTAACCACGAGTTTTATCTTCGAGCTTGAACGCCGCTATAGAGAAGAAGACATCAATGCTAGCACATATGACAATACTGAATCATTTGCATCACTGAATAAACTACTTCAGTTCGGTATTCATGTTATTTAGTACTAACAGAAAGTGAAACAGGGACGTACAATCATCTGGAATGAACGTCAACAAGAAAACCTCCGGTGAACCTTTGCAATTTTCTTGATTTCTAAGATGAAGAGGCATGCGTGTCTTCAATCTTCACAGAGACCAACAAAAACATGTTAGAAATCTCAAATGGATTTTGAAAAAATTACATGGACAGAGAGATCAGGAAAACTTCACAAAATAAACATGGTCATTAGAAGTAATAGCTTTATTCCCACCTAGAAGAGCGGGACGGTACCTTGGTTTACACTTTATATCTCTACCGTATAATGTATGATTTCAAATAAATTATGTTATGCAGCTTGAGAAAAAAGAACTGAAAAAGAAGAGAAAAGGCACGAGTCAGCCTGGCACCCATTGAAACCTCAGATTCTTGTAGATGTTAATATTTTCTATAAATTCGGAGTACAAAATCTGTTCAATGGCAGTCCATATTGAATCTTTATTATTGTAGTTGTTAACCTCAGATTCTTGTAGATGCATTATTTGATCTAGGTTCATTTCCTTGAGATTGATGCCTGCATGAACTATCCTTGGCGGTGTCGGGGGTTCAAGATATGGGCGTTGCTTTCCTCAAAAAAAGATACATGCATCACCGCAATGGACGGCGGTGCTTGCTTCTGTCTGCGTGGGCACGACGAGCATCCTCAGTAGGGCTAGCTCGAGGATTCCGCGTGCTGCCGTTCTCTAACTTACGTCAGGCCTTCCTGATCACCACTGGCATGCCATTCTGGGCATTTATTCAATTTTCTTCAATCGTCTTGAGCACAGAAGTGGCACAAATACTCTCATAACTGGAGAATATGCAAAACCTGAGACAAAGCAACACAATAAGCTTATGTCCTCACAAGTCATGGAGAATATGTCTGTTAGCTAGTCACTATCAGCAGGCTACAAGGAGCTGCACATAAGCGTTTGGATGAGGGGAACCAAGCATGTAAACTTGATGGGTGTTGTCCCTGCCACTGCCACCTTCATGAGCCTAGCGAGACCACGGAGCAATACATGAGGCAGTGATGAGGCAAGCATAGATGGATGGATCAGAGGGTGTTCCCGTAGTTGAGGCACTGTTGCACTCCCTCCGCCACCATCATTTTCTCTTCCCTGAGGAGCATGTCCTGCCTAGCTGCGGCATCGTGGACCATCTGCCGGCGCAGCTACTTGTGGGAGGCGCAAGGGCGAGGAGCGGCATCTATTGACATCTTACTGCAGAGCATAAATCAATTTTGATATGTGTTTGGTACCTATCTTAGGAGAGGAGGATCGCGCGGGGAGCTATTGTTGTTTCTGCGGAGCCCTCTTCGATGCCGCTTCTGGTACTGTTCGTGCCGCACTGCTGCCCAGCGCATGCTACTGCGGGTCGTGTTGCCGCCGCCGCTGGTCGTTGAGGTTCCTGACGGCTTGTAATCTGTGGGATTAGTAGGAAGGCGACGGATCCCGCGGGACGGTGGACGGACGAACCGGAAGAGCTCGAGGTGGATCTGCTCGTCCATAGAGGGATGTGGATGGGGACGGGGAGAAGTGGATGGGGAGGACGAGAGGATGTCGGCGCTGCAATCTAGAGCTAGGACGTGGGGAGGGCTCTCTCATCTGCGGTGACCGGCAGCGGTCAAGAGATCTACAGGCGAGCGTGCGAGGGAAGAGCGGGGACTGCGGGAGGGTTTCCTGTTTCTGGGACAGGACCACCATTCGGCTCAAAGATTTGGTCAGGAGTCGGATGACGGACCACGGACGAAGTAGAGATTCTGAACCGGGAATTTTCACTTAGGGGTGGCAAAAAGTGTAATTAACTTAAGACAAGCAGGGAAGAGGACTCCTTGTACCATCGGATGCAGATCCTACCGTCATGGTTGTTTTAATGTTTGATGACAAAGTGTCAAAGTGTGACGTACCAACCCCAACTTCCTTTTAATAGTAAAGAAAACAACCACATTCTACAAGAGGTTAAGATCAAGTCGAGAAATAAAAACGAGTATGGCAGGACAATATCACAATCATGTCCAACTAGAATAAGAAAGTAATGCTAGGACGTAGATATATGGCGCGCTGCCACCGGGAGATCATCATGCTAGCCGGTCTCTATCCCAATGCCTAGAGAACATGGTGCCACTATTGCATGAGGTCCAAGAATTTAAACATATAGTCCCTAAGTTGTAAGAAGGCACGCAGCCATCTGATTTAGAATAATCCATTAGATCTAGATCACCACGGCAAACTCTAACCAGAAGAAGCGCCTCCTACTAGTGTAGTTCGCCTGGGTTTCTAGGAACTCGTCAAGGTCTAGGGTCTTCCACTCATACTCTAGATCATCACAGACAAAGCTCCATAGAAAGCTCGCAGTAAGACAGATGAACGCTTTGTCACCTCAAAACCAGAGGGGAGGCGATCCGGAGCAACTACCTAGAAAAAATCCTAGAGCTTTCCATAATGGGGAGGTCCAGTTATGGTCGTCTCTCTAAAAAGGGTATGGTATGTGGACCAAAGGTGAAGATACTGAGGGGGAAAGGTGCCAGGAAACACTATCTGACGTTCAACATAACGACCGTGGGAGGCTCATTGGTAGCTCAATCCATGCTATGGTTTCCTCCAAGCCAAAAAATTGTCAGAATGAAATGTTCCAAGTGCCATTTTAGGCCGCCTGAGGCAACACGCAGGGTTGGCTTTGAGCAAATTGCGAAGAGGACTGGGAAGTCATAATAGATCGGGTTCCTTTTGAGCCGCGTGTCTGAAACCACAAGGTTTTATAGGGAAACAAAAATCCCAGGCTTATTAATTAGCTGATGGCATTGCTAGCTTGCTAAAAGAAGGAACCAACAATATGGAAGTGAATTTTTATGACCGGGGATCAGTGTTTTCTGTATTTAATTTTTTCAACAAACTAGTTTTTTGGAATTTGAGAAAATACAATATATATTGCGTGCAGATTATGTATATTCATTCTATGTTGATTTGTAGCCAATATATAGGAAATGAGATTTGAATATATATACTTTTAATGTGCTTGAAGTTTTCCGTTCTTTGGTGCACATTTTTTTGGAAAAGGGCGCATTTATTAAAGATAATGTTTACACCCGGCCTCTGCATAACCAAGATGCACACAGCCACACAACCGACAGAGCTAAGGTAAAAAGTATACAAATATTACACAAAGGCACTATGAAAATAAATGACTAGAATCTAAGACAGATCAATCCTCAAATCATGTGGCCATCCATGTTGGGAAAAATATCCCTCGCCGTGTCCTCCAATCGCCTACATCCCTCCATAAATAAGTCGCGGAACTCGAAACGTTGGAGAATCTTCCATGAGCGGAGGATAGCCGTGGCTCGATAGATAACCTGTAGAGGAGAAGACACAATGTTATTAAAAATCTTGTCATTTCTACATAGCCATAGCGACCATATAATGGCAAACGCCACCCTAAACAAAGTTCTGTACTTATCAACAATTCCATACAACCAATTACCAAAAACATTGGTTACAGAACGTGGCAGAGATAAACCAGAAGCTATTTGGATGAATGACCATATAGAGCGCAAATTTACAATGGAAGAATAAATGGCGAATTGTCTCATCTTGATGACAAAAAACACATTGTGTACTTCCATGCCAATTCCTCTTTACAAGATTATCTTTCGTTAGAATTACCCCTTTCCGTAAATACCAAGCGAATATCTTCGTCTTAAGGGGTATTTTCATATTCCAAATTTTATTATTATCGTTAACATCGACCGGGATATCAGGTTGGATCAAAGCTTTATATAGTGAACCAACAGAAAATTTACCACTTTCTAGTAATTTCCATTTGAACACATCAACACCATCCGATAATTGTATTCTGGATAATCGTAATAGTAGATTGTTCTAAGATACCAATCTAGGACCGATGAGACTTCTTCTGAAAGACACATTAGGAGGAAAGTCTTCCAACACTGTGGAAATTGTATCCCTTTATGTCTAACAATCGAATATAGAGCCGGATATTGTTCGCGAAGAGTAGATTGGCCAAGCCATCTATCTTCCCAAAACCTAACCTGTGATCCATCCTTAATCTCGAAAGCACCAAAACGAAAGAAATGCTTCTTGGTGGCCATAAGACCCGTCCAAAAATGTGAATCACCGGGTTTCCAAACCACTTGAGACACAGCCTTGGACCCCACATATTTCCTCCATAACATGGTTTGCCAAACACCATCTTCTGTAAGTAGTTTAAAAAGCCATTTGCCCAGGAGTGCAGTGTTTTTGACTTGCATATCATGTATGCCCAGTCCACCAAATTCCTTCGGGCGGCAAACCACATTCCATCTGGCCAGTCGATATTTCTTTTTCTCACTATCCCCTTGCCAAAAAAATCTTGAACGGAAATAATCCACTTTGGTCAAGACCCCTTTTGGCAATTGGAAGAACGAGATCATATATAGTACCATGTTAGTGAGTACTGAATTTATGAGTACTAGTCTTCCACCAAGGGATAACAGTTTACCTTTCCAACTATTAAGACGTTTTTGTAACCTTTCCTCAACAAATTTCCATTCAGCAATTGTGAGACGCCGATAATGAATCGGTATTCCCAAATAATTGATTGGAAACTGGCCCTGACCACAGCCGAAAAGTTTAGCATATAGGTGAGCCTCGTTTTGGGCCTCGCCAAAACAATACAAATCACTCTTATGGAAGTTTATTTTAAGCCCGGATAGCTGCTCAAATGCTGATAATATCAATTTCAGATTCTTAGCCTTCTCCAGATCATGTTCCATAAAAAGAATTGTATCATCGGCGTATTGAAGAATAGAAAGTCCACCATCAATAAGATGTGGAACCACTCCTTCAATTTGACCATCAGCCTTAGCTCTCTCAATAAGGATAGTCAACATATCAGCCACTATATTAAATAGTAAAGGCGATAGTGGATCACCTTGTCTCAGTCCTTTCTTTGGTGCACATGCAAGGAGAATGAAAATCATTGATAAAACTTGAAATCAATATATAATACTTGGTCATCCGCACAATATTAAGGATATCGCTTATCGGTAATTTATCGGCCGACTGAAAATTGGCGATTTTTCAGCATATCGGCCCGATTTATCGCACGATAAATCAGAAAATCGGACGATAAATCATAAAAACGCATATCGGCTACCCTCGAGTAGCGATAAATCGAACGATTAATCGACATATCGGCCGATTTTTTTGAACAGTGCATCCGCATGTGATTTTTTTATATTTTTTTCTCACGAGCATTATGCTCCCAGACTGTATTGGGCTTTACCTCTATCAGTTTGCCAAGTCGGCCCAATGCAAAGGCACGATGTATGAGTGTGACTTCATATATGCTTTTTTCCCCTCAAGTGGCATTAGAAAAACACATATATACTGCCTATATGTGTTTTTTGTCCTTCTTGGCATATGCCATTTGTAAAGCAGGACCATGTTCACTTAATTTTCCCATAACCTAATGTTTCTACAGTAATCCGTTTGTTCTAGAAAGGATGACGCTTTGGACATAGTATGGAGTTGGTCTCTAATATACAAATTGACACCGTCATGTTTTATATGAATATAGTAAGTATGTAGGATCTAATACTATTGTGACATTAAAACAAAATCTAGTAGTGTTGGCTTGACATGATCAAACTAATAAACAATTCTAAGATAAATAGTACTCCCTCCGTTTCAAAATATAAGATGTTCTAGGTTTGCGAAGAAAATGAATCTATTTTTTATTTATTTTTTGCGGAAAAGATCCAGATCTATTTCATGAATTCATAAGAAGTACAAAGCACCCCAACATAATAAAAATTACTTCGAGGTCTTTGGACCACCTAACGACCACTACTGTCGTCAGAGCGAGCCGCCGACGCGTCGCTGTCGCCGCTCCCTTAACGGAGCCGGTCTGACGTTGTTGATGACAGTCGGGAAGTTTTCGTGCACATGCCCCTAAGAACCAGCGCCCCAGAGCTGAAGCAGTGGTCATTGAACCCTTAAATTGATCTGAAACTTGTAACACCAAACCTGAAACACACGTAGACTGGACGAGATCCACCACTCTATGGAAGCGGTGATCAGACGAATCCCCGTCGTCCTCAGCGCTAGCGGCAAGAAAATGAATCTATTAATGTATAGATTCACCCTAGAGTTGAGTGAACCTACATATTAAAACAAGTCTAGATATATTTGGTTCACAAAGTTAAAACATCTTATATTTTGAAACGGAGGAAGTAGATAATACACATCAAAACTAGATGAGTTTGGTTTCACGTGTTCTACAGCTCGTAGGAGCTCAACTTTTTACGAAATGGCACGGAATATCTTCTGGTTCTCCTTTTTCTTTTTTTTTTAAAGGAGGAAAGGTGAAGTAATGCCGTACAGACAGTGGCTTTAAGCAGGAGCGGCTAGCTACACGCACACACGCGGAGCGGTACTTGAGGAGTTTGTAGACGTTGTTGATTGGACACAAAAGCATAGGGAATTAGGGATCCCGCGAACTCGGTGCTACTAGATCATAATGTAGGTTCATGTAGCAAACAGAGCAAGCTAAGGCTTTTCATAATGGGTGTTTTTTAGCGGTGTATCCTAGACATTTTGCCTACGTGGCACCATAGTTAATGAGAAAAGAAATTGAGATTTATCTAAGAAACACCTCTTGTACAAAACTATAGACAGAAAGTATAATCAAATGCATGCATGTCATCTAAATTATTATATATAGATACACCACTTAAGAAACAATGCATTGGAGAAGTTGTCTCTTAATAATTTATTTCTCCTAGGATAATATGCTAAGATACACCCCATTGTGAAAGGCCTAACAGTACCCTTAAAACACCAGCGCACTTAAATTTATGACGGATATACGGGCTGTCGAGCTAACAGCGCCTATACAAGGCCGGTCCGTAAACGAAATTCACAGGGGCCTGTGAAAGGCCTGTTGTGGCCGCTATTTCTACCGGTCGGGCGAGCGGAGACGGGTTAGAACCGTGTCCCTCCGCCGCAAACCCTAGCCGCCGCCGGATTTTCGCGCGTAATCCGGCGAGAAATTCCTCCCATTTCGCGCGCGAGAGAGATGGCGAGCAGGAGAGGGAGTTGCGGACTCGGCGGCGGCCGTGCTGGGGGTAGGAGGAGGAGGGAGTGGCCGTCACGCACCCGGCGGCGGTGACTACGAGGAGCGGCGCCGCATCCGCTCCGTCGGGGCCAAGAAGCGCGCCTGCAGGCGCTGGACGAATTGGGGGCTGACCCTCCCAGCTTCTCTGGCCACCTACGCCGTCAGCGCACGCACCATGCCGGCCCCGCGCAGCGAGCTCATGGAGGCATCTTCCTCCGCGAGCTCGTCCGTCGCGTCTTCCCGCCCGCGCCCGCGCCGCGGAGATGAGGCGGAGGAGGCGGTTGTCCGCGCAGCGCTTGCTGCGTCCCTCGACGAGCTCGAGGCCAAGAAGCGGCACGAGGAGGAGGATCTAGCCGCCATCGAGCTCTCCAAGAAGCAGGAGGAGCTCGAGGAGGCGGTCGCCGCCATCCGCGGCAAGGAGGAGGAGCTCGCACTGGCATCCATCGACGACATGGACGTCGACGTGATCGTCCTCGACGAGTAGGAGCTCGCCGACGACGGAAGGCGGTGACTTAAAGCGGCGGCGTCCTCCGCGAGCTCGGCCACTACTAAAATTTTTTTAGCTGTAATTTCGCAATATATATATATATATATATATATATATATATATATATATATATATATATATATATATATATATATATGCTAGATGATGAACACACATATGATCTTCCCTCGTTAATTTAAATTTTAGTTTAAATCACGATTTAAGGGTTAAATTTACATGCTCCATTCTCCGCTAATGGGTTTGAAACCCTAAATCACGAGTACAGACACCTGCACTCACGATTTAAGGTCGGCATTTTAAGGGTGATATTAGACTTGCTCTAAATGCAATACTCTTCGCCGGCACTCTAGGAATGGAATCGGAGTAGTATAGTGGTAGTATTATACTACACACTGTACATGTACTTACCGCTACAGTATCTAACCTGATGATGCGAAAAAAGACTGAACTCCGAGCCGTCCAGACACACTAGCTAGCGGCCGGCAGACAAAAATATTTTGGGATGACGATATCCGACGGCGCCTGTCCCAGCCACAGAATTTCGAATGGTACAAATACCTATCTGGCTGTATATACGTGTCCGTCGGTAGATCGCGTCCGTGAGTGCACGTGAAGCATGCAACGAAAAAGCACTGTCTGTGTCTGTCGCGGCGGGACCGCCGGCCGATTGGGACATGCCACGCCAGGAGGACCGTACCGGCGGTACCCTATCTGAAAATCTCGACCTGCCTATTTCTAGTGTGTGTGTGTCTGACAATTCCCATTCATGCATGCCAGCGGGCAGCAGAGCCCGATCGGTTCGACCAGCACACATCTGCCCGCCTGCTGCATCTAGGTGTCGAGTGGATCCCGATGATGTATCGTGTATTTCTCCATTTTTAGGTTTTTTTGTGGGTACCATTTTTAGATATGACACAAGCCACATATGGTAAAAAAAAAAACGTTTCTAAAAAAATACCATACTTGGAAATATGATTTTTTGCAAAGTTCCAAAAGATGAGTTTTCTAGAGCATTGTGGTTTTAAAAAGTCGCTCTCGGAATCAAAGGCGACATTTCTGTCTTTGTCCCTTGTTTCGTCTAGTTCTCTACTCGCACGTGATATAACATGCATCATGGCCTACGGTAGATTGATAGCTAGGTTGTGTGGCTGACCATCAAGAAGCCTCGATCGAACCTCTTGGAGGTTAGGGTATTGAAAACACATTGAACCGAGATTTGAATCTAATCAAAAGATCGAAAAGTCGGTATGTTCTTGTCCACCGGCCCAATGACAAAAGTGTATGGTCTCAAATGTAAGGGCCTTAACATTGATAGCCACCTAAAAAGCACACGGGAAAAACAAAAAAGAATTTCCATTAATGGATAGACACAGACCACTTCAGAGATATGGCTCCATTTCATTCTACCTATCGGCATGCTTGACCGAATGAACTCATTCTCCAGTTCCGTTCTAGTAGTTGTAACTCAATGAGTGCTTTATCTTATAAAAAAAGCATTGACTTGGAAGAATAAGAATAGCTAATTTTTTAAAATAATACATTTTTTTATTGAATTTCCCAAATAATACATAAAATGGGCAAATTGCAAAACTGTTTGTCGGTCGGCCGTTCAACAGACGACAGACTCGTTTCGTTCGTTCAACGGACGAAACACAGCTTTCGTCCGTTCAACGGACGACACGTCTGCTGTCAGCAGCAGCAGCTGGGCGGGCCCCAGCGTTGCAGGCGCGCAGCAGCAGCCGCATGCAGCGCAGCACAGCATCGCGTGCGCGCGCGGCAGGCCATGCAGAGCAGCTGCGCAGCAAGCAGCTAGCAGCGCAGCGGTGCGGGCAGCTAGCAGCCAAGCAGCACGCATGCAGTCGCGGGCCCGCAGGCAGGCGCGCAGCAGCAGCTCGCGCGCAGAGCAGCAGGCGGCAGCTGCACGGCAAGCGAGCGCGCGGCGGCAGCTGACAGCAGACTGTCGTCCGTTCAACGGACGAAGGCTGTGTGTCGTCCGTTGAACGGACGAAGGCAGTGTTTCGTCTGTTGAACGGCCGACCGACAAACAGTTTTGTAATTTGCCCGTTTTGTGTATTATTTATGAAATTCAATAAAAAAAATGTATTATTTAAAACAATTAGCATAAGAATAACATAGCTGGTCGTAATAGATCGACTTCAAAGTGTCATTACAAGCTCCATGTTTTAGGATTTGGTTTCCACACCTATAGTTGAGTTTCCTTCGCTGCCAAATAAATATGCTATCAAAACATGGTTCATGATGCGCCTACTAACATCGATTTGTATTCTAGATATTAATTTTACATTATCTTCTACAAAGTTTTGTAGCCGTTGGCCAGATATGTTTGCATATGCACTCGCCACGTGATGTCCACCGGGGACTCGTGAAGCATTTCCTGAGATGCATTCGTGGCGCATCCGAACATGGTCTTGTTCTTCGAGCTTCACCCTTCATGGATATTGTTGCGTACTTCGATGTGGATTAGGTTGGTTGCCCTGACACTCGGTGTTCTACGTCCGGTTTTTGCATCTATCTTGGTGGCAGCTTGATCTCCTGATCCTGTAAACGGCAATCTGCTACCGTGTCTCGTTCAAATGCTGAAGTGGAGTATCGACATGTTGCTAACATTGTTGGTGAGTGTTGCTGGTTGGGGGAGAGCTTCATTGTTCTGTTGACAAAGCCACTATTGTGTTCCGCGACAATGTCTTAGCGGTCTACCTTTCCGCCAATCCCGTTCATCATCGCCAGACTAAACACATCAAACTAGACATCCATTTTATCATGAGAAGGTCGCTCTTGGATAGTTCCATACGACTCAGCAGCTTGCTGATATCATGACAAAGGGACACCCTACAACTAGCTAGTTTTGAGACGTTTTGGTCTAGCTTCGGCATAATCTCTGATGACTGCTTCGACTGTGGGTGATGTTTGAAACGTGTAGATCTTGCTTTTGTATACGATTGAATCGTTCTAGCTACCCTATCTCTTCACGCGTGTATTCTGTTGTACTCCCTCCGTTTCAAAATATAAGATGTTTTAGGTTTGTGAAGATGATGAATCTAGACACGTTTTAGTGTATAGGTTCAAACGAATCTAGACACTAAAAGTTGTCTAGATACATCTCATTCACAAACCTAAAACATCTTATATTTTCAAACGGAGGGAGTACCTACCGTGAAAGAGATCTAGAGCTCGGTTAGTGTACTTGTAATGTGTCAATCAATAGAGAATTGCGTTGAGCAAATTCTGCTAACGTACGTGCATCAATCATCCGTGCACGAATATGACTGTGCGTACAGTGTGTATGACAGATCCATGTGAGCCATTGCTGTCGTGCTACACGACGTTCGCTGCGGCGACGAGAGATTAAATGTCTCTAAGTTCTACTCCATTGAAATATACAAGTGTCGCTTTTAGATACGCATGTATATCTAGAATCTAAACGTCTAGAAAAATCTATGGCATTTATTTCTAAACAAAGAAAATACTAAATTATGTATCGTGTATTTCTACATTTTATGTATAGTGTATTTCTCCATTTTTAGATTTTTTTGTGGTACCATTTTCAGATCTGACACAAGCCACATATGGTCAAAAAACGTTTCTATAAAAATACCATACGTGGAAATATGATTTTTGCTAAGTTCCAAAAGATGAGTTTTCTAGAGTATTGTGATTTTAAAAATCGCTCTCGGAATCAAAGGCAACATTTGTGTCTTTGTCCCTTGTTTCGTTTAGTTCTCTACTCGCACGTGATATTTGATCTGCACAAACAACATAACATGCATCACGGGCGGCCTACGGTAGATTGATAGCTAGGTTGTGTGGCTGACGAGCAAGCCTCGATGGAACCTCTTGGAGATTAGGGTATTGAAAACACATTGAACCAAGATTTGAATCAAATCAAAAGATTGAAAAGTCAGTATGTTCTTGTCCACCGGCCCGATGACAAAAGTGTATGGTCTCAAATGTAAGGGCCTTAACATTGATAGCCACCTAAAAAGCACACGGGAAAAACAAAAAAGAATTTCCATCTATGACTCAGTTTCCATTAATGGATAGACATTAACCACTTTAGAGCTACGGCTCCAATTCGTTCTATACCTATCAGCATGCTTGACCGATCGGACTCATTCTCTGTTTCTGTTCTAGTAGTTGTAATTCAATAAGTGCTTTGTCTTATTATAAGAAAAGCGTCGACTTGGAAAAATAAGAACAACATAGTTGGTCGTGATAGATGGACTTCAAAGTGTCATTAGCTCCATGTTTTAGGATTTGGTTTCCACACCTATAGTTGAGTTTCCTTCACTGCCAAGTAAATACACTATCAAAACATGTTTTATGATGCGCCTACTAACATTGATTTTGTATTCTAGATATTGATTTTATATTATCTTCTACAAAGGTGTTGATGCCATCGGCCAGATCTGTTTGCATATGCACTCGCCGCATTATGTTCACTAGGGACTTGTGAAGCGTTTGCTGAGATACATTTGTGGCACATCCGAACATGGTCTTGTTCTCCGAGCTTCACCCTCCATCGATATTGCTATGTACTTTGATGTGGATTAGGTTAGTTGCCCTCACATTCGGTGTTCTATATCCGGGTTTTGCATCTATATTGGTGGTAGGTTGATCTCATGGTCCTCTAAAGGGCAATCTACTGTGTCTCGTTCAAGTGCTGAAGCAGAGTATCGGTCTATTGCTAACACCGTTGCTGAGTGTTGCTAGTTGCGCCACCGCCAACTCCTTAGGGAGCTTCATTGTTCTGTAGACGAATCCACTATCATGTCTAACCGGTCTACCTTTCTGCCAACCATGTTCATCATCACCGGACTAAACACATTAAACAAGGCACCCATTTTGTTCATGAATGATCGATCTTGGTCGTTTCCGTGCAGTTCATGTTCATACAACCGAGCAGCTTGCTGATATCCTGACAAAGAACACCGCCCTAGAGGTAGTTTTGAGACGTTTCGGTCTAGTTTCGGCATCGTCTCTGATGATGCTTCGAGCGCGAGGGTGGTGTTAGAAACGTGTAGTAGATCTTGTCTCTGTATTTGATTGTAATCGTTCTAGCTACCCTATCTCTCCACACGTATATTTACCTTTTGTGGAAAAGATCCAGAGGTCGGTTAGTCCTTGTAATGTGTCAATCAATAGAATGTCGTTGAGCAAATTCTGCTAACCTACATGCATCAATCAATCATCCGTGCACGAATATGACTGTGCGTACAGTGTGTATGACAGATCCATGTGAGCCATTGCTGTCGTGCTACACGAGGTGGACCGGCTGGATTGGATCGGATCGAGCGCCCATGGACGCGATCACGCGACGTCGCAGCAATGAGATTATGTAGGCCCTGGTGCACCATGCAAGATATGGTATGGTTCCCCACGCCCTCATCTCTTTGTCTAGCCATTTTAGCACCCGTGACAAATAATTCCATTACCCAGTTTTGGAAATATTGATCCTGAAAACCTGATCCAAATCAAGTCTATTTCCAAGAAGGACACGCAACATATAAATAAATAAATATAGGAAAATGGTTCAGTATTTCTGGGCGTACGTGCTTCCACGTACAATACACCACATAGATAAATCGATTGTACCTCTTTACCATTTTTACTATACTTCGTTACAAAATACTCCTAGATACACCCAAAAAAAAAATCATTTGAGTATATGTACTTTATACTATGTACAGATTTACTGCTTTTCTGTACCTAAAAATCTATAGTAGGAAAACGAATTACCCCGATAATATATATTTTTGCATGGTACTTGTATGCAGTATGTTAGAATGATTAATGAGACATTAATTAAGAATGGTAAATACTGTTAGATTATATTTGGAAAAGATCGTTTAGTAGATATAATATAATTTTTATACGAGTGTAAATTTTTATTAAATTTGGAAAAGATCGTTCCAAGGTAATAAGACATGTCTATGCTTAATTAGAAGATGCCTAATTTACGCACCACCTGTATACCAGTTTTAGTAAAGCAAACGTGTCTTAAAACTGGAACCAAGAAAAGGCTTCAGTGAAGCTAGCAACCACTGTAGATGCACATGCTACATGTCTGCAGGCCCTACATGTCCGCGTGTATCCGCTTTGATCCATACTAACTACTACTATAGTACACTGTTATCTTCTGGTTATAGTAATAAAGCACATGCATGTGGAGGGTCCGCGCTGCAGCGTGCAGGAAAATATACTACACAGCGAGAAAAGATGCCATCGTAGATGCTCTAGCGACAAAGAAAAGAGAGAAGATCATATCCGATGGCTTGTCGGGGACGTGTTACATGACACTATAGAGTTCTCTAGAACAATTAATCTGATCGTCGGTTCCACGATCTAGATCAAACCGACTTCGTCAACTCGTAACACAAGTTTGTAATATCTCTCTCCGTGCGTATATAATAGTATCAATCAATCAATGAGTGCACGTTTTGCAGCCCGATCATACCTTGTTACAACTGGAACTAGGAAGATTTCAGTGAAGCTGGCAACAGTATATGTACATGACTGTTACTCCCTCGGTTTCAAATTATAAGAGAAATTTAGTTTTTGTTAAAACACTGTATCTAGACGTCTTCTAGTGTGTAGATCCAAAGCAAAATGAGTGAATCCAGTTCACAGTTTGCCAATATATTCACCAAAGTACTGCCAGTGCTATTGTTCCTGGAGTTTTGGTCCAGTCTTCACGCCGGTTAGATGACTGCAGGGTTCTAGAACAATCTGAACGTCGGTTACCTAATCTAGATCAAACCAGCCTCGTCACCATGCATGTAACACAAGTCTGTAATCTGTGTATATATAAGTCAGTCAATGCATGAGAGCCGAGGCGTGCACGTTTTACAACTGGAACTAGAAAGTGTTGAGTGAAGCTAGGAACAGTATATGCACATGCATGCTACTCCATGTTAGATCGTCAATCAAGTCGCCATACATGTCTGTAGGCCCTACATGTCTGTGTATCTAGGTGGGCCCGCTTTGATTCACGCCACACCATTATCTTTTGGATATAGTACAATATGCTCCAGATCCAGCGCTGCAGGAAAATATACAGCGAGAAAAAAAGGTGCCATCGTACATGCTCGTTGAGAAAAAAAGAAAAATAATAGTATCTGAGTGGCTCTGGCTGTATTGATTGAATGCGAGAGGTACTAGTACACTACATTCTATGCTATAGAATATAGCAACAAATATCTCTGACAATACTAGTATAGTTGAATTGCAAAAGGAGCTAGCTAGGTGGCTAGCTAGCTTGCTGTGGTGCGTAGACGAACTCTACACCACACGAGATGTCTCTCGTGCACGTATAGCTACGTGTACATGTATCTCGACGCGACGACGTCTTAGTGCTATATAAACAGGGTTAGTACTGTGTGAGAAGCGGGGAGAGACGGTGTGTCCAGATCCAGCTAGCCTATCCCACCGACGGGAGGAGACATACATGACGCCCACCACAGCCGCTGCCCTGGTGCTAGCACTGACCCTGGCACACTATGCCAGCCTCGCCGCCGCCGCCGCCGGCCCCAGGGTCATCATCGTCGGTGCCGGCATGTCCGGTATGTGTGCTCTAAACACAAACGTCCACTTCAACTAGTAGCCAGTGCACTTAAGCTTACACACACTAGCTAGTAGGAGTAGAAACACGGAGGAGGTATGATGGGTTATATATGCATCATGATGGTTGCTGCAGGGATCTCGGCGGGGAAGCGGCTGTCGGAGGCCGGGATAACGGACCTGGTGATCCTGGAGGCGACGGACCACATCGGCGGGAGGATGCACAAGACCAACTTCGCCGGCATCAACGTGGAGATGGGCGCAAACTGGGTGGAGGGCGTCAACGGCGGCAAGATGAACCCCATCTGGCCCATCGTCAACGAGACGCTCAAGCTCAGGAACTTCCGCTCCGACTTCGACGACCTCGCAAACAACATCTACAAGGAGAAGTATGAATTACCACGAAATTGAACGCAAGCCCACATGCAATAATTAACTCATGCATATACATGGGAAATAACGTATACTATGAACATTATTACTATGCTAGTATTATGCTTAACTGACTTCACCGATACGGTATATAGTATATGCTAGTTTAAGTTTCAACAGAAGAGTTTCGGGCTCCGTTTGGAACAAATGAAAGACACATGTTTTTTTCCAAAGATAGTATTCTTCTAGGGAAAACTCGTTTGATTCTGTTTTGAACAAATGAATAACTATCTTACATTTCTTTGAAATCCATAGGTAAGAGGACATTCCATAGTATTTCTTGGAGGAAATCAAACAAGAAATCTTATCTCCTTTTTTCTCTCTTTGTGTCAATTATTCGTAATGACCATCTCTCTCTCTCTCTCTCTCTCTCTCTCTCTCTCTCTCTCTCTCTCTCTCTCTCTCTCTCTCTCTCTCTCCATGCGGCTTCCAAATGATACATTTGAAGTCTTCGTGCGGTTTTGGTTACTCTACGGATCCAAGAAATTTAAGATCTCATTTTTTGTTTTTAAGTTCCTACTATTTTAGTTCATACTTTTCAAACCAGGCTTCAAAGTCTTGCACACATAACGTCTCAAATAGTAACTTCAACAGGAACCAGACCACCGCATCTGTCGGTGTGAATAGAGGTGTCATAGTCAATCGCATGTACACACTTATTATATATACATCAATTTAAATGATCTTGCATTTCTTTGAAAGGTAATAGGCCTTTCCGTAGTATTTTATTTGAGGAAATCAAACAAGAAATCTTATCTCATTTGTCTCACTCTTTGTGTCAGTTATACCTAATGACTATCTGACGAACGTTCTTCTCTCTTTTTGTCTATCTCTCTCTGCATGTGGCATCCAAATGATACATTTGAAGTCTTCGTGTGGTTTTGGTTACTGTACGGATCCAAGAAATTTAAGATCTCAATTTTTGTTTTTAAGTTCCTACTATTTTAGTTCATACTTTTCAAACCAGGCTTCAAACTCTTGCACACATAACGTCTCAAATAGTAACTTCAACAGGAACCAGACCACAGCATATGTCGGTGTGAATAGAGGTGTCATAGTCAATCGCAAGTACACACTTATATATATATATATATATATATATATATATATATATATATACATCAATTTTGCACATGTAATGTTTCCCAGTTTCTTTTGAACTTATAAGTGAGAAAAATGAAATAGAAAAATGATTAGTTATGAATATATGCGTTTGTAGCCATGTTTCCGTGTGATGAAGCTCAGCTCGTGTGTACATTTTGTGCTACTAGTCTTGTAAAAGCTTAAAAACTAGAAATGCAATTTGGCTTCCAAGAGCATATGCTCCTCCATGCGAAAAATTAATTTGAAGGGTAAAAAAATAATATGAAATAAATTAGACATGTATATGTTTGTGTCAAATGGTTCTTTGTAATTTTTTACGAATAAAACACAAATATTGCGAACTGTGCTAAAATAGACAAGTTCCGTGCCAAATTTGTTGCTTGTTTAGCTTTGTAATTTTATTGGGGAAACACAAATGTTGATTTTTTGCATGAAAATGTGCACAAACACAAACCACCGTAACAAAAAAAAGTACACCAAATTTCAGATTTTCATATTTCTTTTGAATCATTGGAGAATCGGGGTTTCGTCTCCCTTTCAAAAAACAACTAGGTGCTTGACCATGCATGTACACCACCACTACACTTAAGAAAATCATATTTGAACTTTTTGTAAAATACTAAAGAAAATCACACACGTATATATTGAGTTGAAACTTATGCATGTAAAGTAATAGTATAACCATTTGCTAATTTATTTAAAAATAGAATGTTATGGTTTAACTTTCAAAACTTATGCTTTACTTTACAAGTTTTTAGTTGATTTTTAGTAAATGCACGTGCCTGAATTGCAAACTCACAGTTTATATTTTCAGAATAGACTTCCAAGGTTCCAAAAATTCTTCTTCTTAAAACAGGCGCTTTTGTCCTGCTTTATAAATAAAAGCAACCATGTCCATATAACATTGACGAATAAGTGTAGCCCGTAGGTAAAGAAAAATGAGAAAGAACAGTCGGGGCACCAGCACAAGCCCAAACAAACATAAAGGAAAAAAAAAGGTGATATACGTCCTTAAGGGAGCTAGAACCATCAGCCAAAGACAAGTGGCGTGCTGTCACTAGTAGGTGCTAAAAAATACGGCTCTAACCGCTTTAAATTACAAATATACCAAACCTGCTTACCTAAATGACGTACCGACGCCAAAATTTAACGATCGTATTTTTTCGAATCGAATTTACTAATCGTTAGCACGTGCACATTTTGTGATGTTGGCGTTTATAAAACTTGCTTTTTTTACAGGGGTGGCGTGTACGACCGAGCGTACGCGCAGAAGAGGATCGACCGGTCGGACGAAGTGGAGGAGAACGGCGCAAAACTGTCGGCCAGACTGCACCCCAGCGGCCGGGATGACATGTCCATCCTCGCCATGCAACGTCTCAACGACCAGTACGTGGCGAAGGCCCAACTAATAATTCTGAAAACCAGGCCTATTTAGTGTAGTATTTGTACTGATCTGGGCCGCATTTATGATCTTCCCAGCCTGCCCAACGGGCCGTCGTCGCCGGTGGACATGGTCCTGGACTACTTCAAGTACGACTACGAGTTCGCGGAGCCGCCGCGGGTGACGAGCCTGCAGAACGTGGTCCCGCTCGCCACCTTCGAGGACTTCGGCGACGACGTCTACTTCGTCGCCGACCAGCGCGGCTATGAGGCCGTCGTCTACTACCTCGCCGGCCAGTACCTCAAGGCCGACAAGTCCGGCGCCATCGTCGACCCGCGGCTGCAGCTCAGCAAGGTTGTGCGGGAGATCTCCTACTCCGGGAGCGGCGTCGCCGTGAAGACGGAGGACGGCAAGGTGTACAAGGCGGACTACGTCATGGTCTCCGCCAGCGTCGGGGTCCTGCAGTCCGACCTCATTCAGTTCAAGCCGCAGCTGCCTGTCAGTTCCTTCTTCTCTGTTTCGGTTTCTCATGCCATGTCACAGTTTCTTCTGAATCATCAGTAACTGAACTCTGAACATCTCGTACTGATATTTCAGAACTGGAAGGTTCTGGCGATCTACCAATTCGACATGGCCGTGTACACCAAGATCTTCGTCAAGTTCCCCAAGAAGTTCTGGCCCGAGGGCAAAGGCAGGGAGTTCTTCCTGTACGCGAGCAGCAGGAGAGGCTACTACGGAGTATGGCAGGTATATCCATTGCATACATGGTGGCTGCTCCTGACAATTTTGTAACGGTGGTGCTGCTTCAAAGTTCTAACGTACTTGGGCTTACTCATCAGGAGTTCGAGGCGCAGTACCCAGACGCCAACGTCCTCCTGGTCACCGTCACCGACGAGGAGTCGAGGCGGATCGAGCAGCAGTCGGACAACCAGACCAAGGCGGAGATCGTGGAGGTGCTGAGGGACATGTTCCCCGGCGCCGACGTGCCCGACGCCACCGACATCCTCGTGCCGCGGTGGTGGTCCGACAGGTTCTACAGGGGCACCTTCTCCAACTGGCCAATCGGCGTCAACCGCTACGAATACGACCAGCTCAGGGTACTCCACAAGTCCCACACTCGTGGTTCTGAATTTCTCATGTGAATCTGAAACCTTATGTGATCTCATCTTATCTGTTCTTTCTTTCCCCTGTGGTAGGCGCCGGTTGGGAGGGTTTACTTCACCGGGGAGCACACCAGCGAGCACTACAATGGCTATGTCCATGGGGCTTATCTTGCAGGTATGTATGACCATGTCCCCTTTATTTGCCTGATACTACTGTACTTGAGTTTGAAATGATTTGCTCGGCATTGCGGTAATGAAATATTATGGTCTGTCCTTTTTTGCCAGGTATTGACTCTGCAGATATTCTGATCAACTGCGCTCAGAAGAAGATGTGCAAATACCACGTCCCGGGCAAGTACGAGTAGAGGTTTCAGAGGTAACCTCTATTGATAGACTGTTTCACACTGCGTGCTGGCAATGTCCAACCACATGGTCATTATTCCAGGACATGCCATAGTGACCAATAATCATTGTATTGATTTTATTTTTCACTGCAGGCATTTCAAACGTAAATGTATGACGCCGGTTCTAATCAAATCGAATCGATGTCTACATCCCATGATGAGAAGTAATAAGCTGCCTAGCGCAACTTCTCCGGAGAGTCGTCGTGTGTCAGTCACAACGAGAGCCATTTGTTCGTGCTAAATCAATTGTCCAGATTGTTACTTTGTCTTAATTTGTTGTCTAAGGTTCTGTTGTAACCTGATGTATTGGTGGGATCTTCATATATTCTCTTAAATTGAATAAAATCCTTGTGGATGTGATTTCGTATCATGTACTCTGTTACTTGTATCCTAAGCGCATCTCTAACCAATCCCCACAACTTTAAATTGTAAACAGACTCCTAAAACTTAGAGAAGTAAAAATGTTCTTCTAAAGAAAAATGCTTCCTAACCAAACCCCTAAATTTAGAGGAGTAAAGGCTATTTGCAATGCAATAGGTCCATACATACTCATATATAATCATAGATTAGTAGTCAAATACATACCGATACACACAATACATATTGATACAATCGGTACATAGAGAATACATACCGATACAACCCGGTACAAACCGACACAAACCAAACTATTCGAGTTATGCCATCTGAACGACATTAGGACGCATAACAAGAATGTGCCATCTATTCAAGATCGAGTTAATCAATCTACCTTCTCCTCTTGTCTTTTTATTAAAATTCTCATTATTTTTCCCCAAAATTGTTGAAAAGGTTGACAAACACCACTCTCTTTGTATAATGCATTATCTACAAGACCTTGACGGTGTCATGCAAAATACAACTCGTTGTCCTTATCCTAGGTCCATTTAGGATCTATTTTACTTCATTTGTAACAAAAATCAAGTAAAATCATGATTTCTTCTACTTCATTTTACATAAATAAAAGAAGAAGAAAAATCACCTTTTCCCCCCACATGTGTTGGTTGCGGCCTGTGGTGCCGGCGATCCATCTCTGGTCGGAGCTTCCACGGAGACCGGCCCTGCATCCTCCAACTCCGGCCAAAGATCCCGCGCACTGACCCAACTATTGTAGGTGGCGATACCGGTAGTGCCAACCCTAGGCCGTGTGGGATCTGCGGTTGGCGAGGAGAAGGGGGCGAACTTAAACGCGACATCGGTGGTGGCCGGCCTCCGGGGAGCCGACGGCGGGTTGCCGTGTTCACTGAAGGCGATGCCGGCTTCGTGTTGCGTGGAATTGACCCTGAAGATTTGGAACAAGTTACCGATGCAATACACCAAAACGAAGCTAGCCGTATCGTTCTTTGTCCGTATCGTGGCTCCCCAAGGTAGCATTTCACTTAGCCCTCATCTACTATCGACTGACTTAGAGGTTTGTCCTTCCACTCATCCTTTTCTTTTCTTGTGCCTCTTGTCATTCACCGATATTAGGTTCTTCTTGTAAAACTCCTTTTTTTGTGCCTCTTGTCTGAAATGCTCTTGTTTGACCTTTTTTTTTTGACATTGTGCTCTTCTTTGATGTTACATAGACAAATTTGAGAAAGACTCCTTCTAATTTATCGAAATACCATGTGTATTCGCAAAATAAAAATGAAAATATCATGGGTAGTTCAGGGAGTACTCTAGTCGAAGAGACGAGACCGAAAAGGTAGCTCAAGACTCAAGTGTGAGATGACCTTCTTAAGCCACAAGTAAGGAACAAAGAGAAAAAAGAGCTCACCATACCAACGATACTCCGTACTCTCTCCCCCTGCCGCCGGGATGCCAGAGGACGTGCAGATGAGCGAGCCGCAGCCGGCCGTTGCCCCCGCAGCTGCAGCGGCGGCGCCGACGCCGGCACCGGCCCCTTCCACCCTCCAGAGTAAGCGCCTCCCTCCTTCCTTAAAACCCTAGGTCTCCCCTCCCCGCGCCGCAAAATCCCTCAGATTTGTCTTCATTTGCTCACGCCCCAGATCTGAAGGAGATCGCCTCGGTGATCGAGGTGGGGTCGCTGTCCAAGGAGGTCCGCCGGATCTCCCGCGCCGTCCGCCTCACCATCGCCCTACGCCGCCGCCTCGCCGCTGGCGACGTGTCAGCCTTCCTCGCCTTCGCCCTCCCCGCCTCCAGCGACGCATACGCCCGACTAACCTCCCTCCTCCCCAAGGTAGAGTTCTAGGAAACATCCGTTGCTTCCATGATGTTACTCATGCTGCCTACATACAGTTCGTTGCCATGCAGAATTTACAATTCCATGCCGTAGTGGTTTCCCTATGAAACTCGGAGCTCTATCCTAGCTTCATTTGTGCATATTTACTTGCATAGCGACCGAACTGATCAGGGATCCAGGGTGCCATCGCAAGTTCTGAGCAACATGAGTTTGGTCATCACTAGTTTTCAACTGCCGTTGCTTCTATTACGTTGCTTTTACTTCCTGCATATGGTGGCGGTGATGGAAAATTAGCAATTCCATGTTAACTCTAGTGGTTTTCAAACTAAGAATTCTATCTTGTTTCATTTTCGCATATTTACAATGGACACATACTTGCATGGTGTGTGTACTGATCAGGGATCCAGGGTACCAAAACCTTTCTTAACTTTCCTACTGGGTACTGGGTGAACAAATGCTATGCTGAAAACATTTGTTACTCTGAAATTTTGATTTCAAATCGAGGCTTGGTAATTCCAGACTGGTCTGGAATATTTGGCTAAACTGGACTCTGGTACTGATGATGGTAACTGTAAATATGGAGGTGTGCTTCGGTGTCCACCCCCTCCTCCCCAACTTAGGAAATTGAAAACACAAGAAGGGTCAGGATTGACCGATACTCCTTCGGTACCGAGGGCATGAAGGGGTATCGACCAATCCTGGTCATCCTTGTGTTTTCAGTTTTCTAAGTTTCGTATGAGGGGGAAGACACTGGAGCGAAACTCATAAGTATGTGATTTTAATTGGCTCACTGCATAATTTGACTGTTCGACAGCTTGTGATGGCATACATGATTTATTCCCACTAGTATTTATTCTTCTAAATAATCATGCGATTACGTTTGTTTTTTTGTTTTACCTTCAGTTAGTTCTTTTGTTTCCATCTGTGTATAAATTTTCAACAGTATCATGTTTCTTGTATCATGTGCTCGAAGTATGCCTAGATACATTGGAAATATGTTCCTGGAGTTGCAGCAGCATGGTTTATTTTGCAAATCTGCGTGTAACTATTATGCTGATACCCATGGAACTTATCACCAGGCCGGTGCCACTTTGGTTTCAAGCAGGATCCTGCCAATACCCTGCTTCTAGTTCAATTGAGAACTTATAGTTCAAAATTTGAACAAATAAAAATCCTCCAATGACCTAGAAGCATGATATAGGCGGGATTCGGGATTCTGCTTGCATACCTGCACTTGTCATCTACTCCCTCCGTTTCAAAATATAAGATGTTTTAGGTTTATGGAGAGAATGTATCTAGACTTGTTTTAGTATGTAGATTCACTCCAAACATGAGTGAACCTATATACTAAAAGTAGTCTAGATACATTTGCTTCACAAAGCTAAAACATCTTATATTTTGAAACGGAGGGAGTATGAGATAACTCGATTTTTATTTTAGATAGCTTAATTGATCAGCCTCTTTATGTGAGGAACCAAAGATGCTCTTCAATTCTGGGCAAATTTAGACTTCTTCAACCTGCTTCATAATTTAGAAAACAAAACATTTGAAGCTAGATTTGCTCTTTTCTTAATATTATCCTGTTACTCAGAATTCCTTTATCCTGTGTTGATATATCATTACTTTCTTAGGAAGATGAAACGGAGATGGATGTTGATGGGACGGCTCCAGCAACTCAGATTTCTATCAAGCAAGGCCTTCCTGAGATTGAAATATATTGCTCTCTGCTTGTCCTGATTTTCCTCATTGATCAGAAGAAATATGATGAGGTATGTCTAGTATATAGTGATATATTTTGTATAGCATATGCACCGTATAATTACTACTCCCTTTGATCCATATTAATTGTCGCTGAATTGGATGCATCTAGCACTAAAACATGTCTAGATACATCCATTTCAATGACAATTAATATGGATCGGAGGGAGTAAAGTATATTTGTACATGTAAGGTTGGGTGCTTGAGTTTATGGAGTTACTTTACTGTGGACCTTAAAATATTCTCAAAAAAGTCATAGATGTTACTTCATATTGTACCGTGAGCACCTAGAAAAATCATGCAAAAGTATGACCAAATATGCCCTACACAAGAAAGGCAAAAGTAACTTATTTTTTCCCAGTGTAACAACCGCCTGTCATTTTTACAGGACACATTTGATTGTATGTTTGCATGAAATTCTGTAGGTGCAACATTATGCACATCCATGATTTATAATTGGCTAGAACCTAAACTCAAGCTCAAGCACCCGTCCTCACATGTACATTTTCTTTTTCCTATTATTAATTTGAAGTTCTCCATTTGTCTGTCTCTAGGCTAAATCATGTGCAACTGCAAGCATTGCTCGTCTGAAGACCCTGAACAGGAGAACTGTTGATGTTTTGGCTTCTAGGCTGTACTTCTATTATTCGTATGTGCATGAACTCACCAACAGCCTTGCTGAAATTCGTGGGTATGCCAACTTGTACATCATGCTCACTTTTCACTGCTAAGCTAACTTACCCCCCACACCACACACACGCACACACAAGTAGTTTCTTAATTTTCCATTCACCCTATTTTTAATCATTCCATCCTACATTTTCTTCTTTCTGCAGGAATCTCCTTGGGTTACATAGAATGGCGACTTTACATCATGATGAGCTTGGTCAGGTAGTTCTATTTTCCTGGTTCGCACTGATTAAGTGCTATGCCGAAATTATGCTAATTTGTGGAAATGCATTGGATTCATGATTGCAGGAAACTCTGCTCAACCTGCTTCTTCGCAATTACCTCCACTATAACTTGTATGACCAGGCAGAAAAACTGAGGTCAAAGGCACCACGTTTTGAAGCGCATTCCAACCAGCAAGTAATTCATCAGCTTCTTCCAATCATTATCTGCAGTTTCTGAACGTATTATGTTTCGGATGCATTGCACAATTACAAGTAAATTGTGTGAAACTATTTTTGTTGTTTTTAAAATGACTTACTGTTAATGGTAGCTTTGTGATGATTAAAGTATGAGATTTTTCTGCAATCTAACTGATTTTATTGGTGTGTTTGAACATATGTTTAACTTTTTGAATTGCAGTTCTGCCGGTATCTCTTCTACTTGGGAAAGATCAGAACGATTCAGCTGGAGTACACCGATGCTAAAGAAAGCCTCCTGCAAGCTGCTCGGAAGGCACCGCTGGCAGCTCGTGGCTTTCGTATTCAGTGCAATAAATGGGCTATCATAGTAAGGCTGCTTCTTGGTGAGATCCCTGAGAGAACCGTTTTCATGCAGAAAGGAATGAAGGAAGCGTTGACACCATATTTTGAGCTTACAAATGTAAGTTCCAGTCTTCCCTTAATATTACTCCCTCATTTCGGAAGGTGTCACAGATTTGTCTAGGTACGTATGCGTTTTAATGTGTAGATACATGTGTATCTAAACAAATCTGCGGCACTTGTTTCCGAACGGAGGAAGTATATGTTACTTTACTGGAAAGCTCTAACCATAACATTTAAATTATTGGTCTCTAGGCTGTCAGGATTGGGGATTTGGAATTGTTTAGAGCTGTTGCAGCCAAATTTGCAAGCACTTTCAGTGCAGACAGGACTCACAATTTGATTGTGAGGCTGCGCCACAATGTGATTCGAACTGGACTAAGGAACATCAGCATTTCATACTCGCGTATCTCCCTTGCTGATATTGCCAAGAAGCTAAGGCTAGATTCTGTCAATCCTGTTGCCGATGCAGAGTGCATCGTCTCCAAGGCCATAAGAGATGGTGCAATTGATGCCACCATAGACCATTCAAATGGCTGGATGGTGTCGAAAGAAACTGGTGATGTCTACTCGACGAATGAACCCCAGGCTGCATTCAACTCCAGGATTGCATTCTGCCTCAACATGCATAATGAAGCGGTCAAGGCAATGCGGTTTCCCCCGAATTCTCACAAGGAAAAGGAGAGCGCTGAGAAGCGCCGCGAAAGACTCCAGCAGGAGGAAGAGCTGGCAAAACACATGGCTGAGGAGGATGACGATGATTTTTAAGTTGGATCACTTTTTTTTTTGAACTGTTGATTTTGTATCTTTTGTAATTCTGTGTTGATCAGCACTTTATTGGACCCCAGATGTGTCTAGAGTTTATCTCTCTATTTTCATCATCAAAAACTGATTTCGAGGATCACTGTACCATGCAAAGTGACTTTTGGTATGTCTGCTTCCTTACTGATATATTTGTTCTCTTTATATATCTTTTTCTTTCTTGGTTATTTGTGATAGTGTAGTGATAGAGTTCCAACCTTTGTGTTGTGATTGTGTAGCGATAGAGTTCCAACCTTTGTGATTGTGTAGTGATAGGTTTCCTGATGCATTTGACTGACGTAAATCCTTGTCAAGATGAATGCATTTCACACGTTTGATCAGTACCATAAAGTTACTTCAGTGCAATAGTAGCACTGTGTTACACAAGCTGAATCTACAGCTCTGATGAAATTGCTATGAAATCTGAATCCTTCAACAAGCATAACAGCATTAGCAATACTTCAGTGTGTAGTGAGTTTATACTGTGGCAACAGAGTATGTACAGGCCCTAGCTTGCGGCAGAACATTAGAAGAATGCCCTGCTTCCATAGAAGACCCTCGAGCCCTTCGACGGTGACGTGCTGTCAGTCGAGGGACTACCGCTGTTCTCGACGACATCCAGCGGGAGCTTCATCTTCGCGAGGGAGTCGGTGAACTGCTTCATGCTCTTCATGTACATGTCAACTATGTCCTGCTGAACAACTGATTCCCCAGTTTGCAGGTTGACGCTGATCACTGCAGCAGGCTGGACAACCTCATCCCTGTTGGCTGGCGGCGCTTCAGAAGAATCAGCCTCGCCGTCGGTAACACCCTGGCTCTTCTCCCTCTGGCTTTCACCGGAGGAAGCCGCGGCGACGGTGGTCTCGGACGGTTCAGAGACCGGCTGTGGCGTGGCGGAATGGCCAGCGGAGGAGCCCGTGGTTGACACACAACTCAGAGGGCTTTCGTCTGGATATCCCTGAAGATTGTCTGGAGATACCTCAGCACCAGGTACAGCTGCATCATCATGATGCTGCAGTACCTTGCGATCCTCAGCTTCGACGGTAACCTCCGAGCATTCCAGGGTTCCCATCTCGAAATACCTGGAGACCATCATCTGATTCTCGCTGGCCACATTCAAGTCCAGGAACTCAATCTTCCCGATCTCACAAGGATCCAAGCTGCCATTTCTTCCAGAATCGGTCACAGCAGATGCCGACTTCTTCTCCGGCGGCGAGATTTCGATGACATCCGGAGAACTGCCAACGTAAGACAGGGACAAGCGCACGAACCCGGCCGGCGTGTGGAACAGGTCAGTGGACGACATGGAGAATTCCTGGGCCAGCAGCTTTCCATCAGCCACCAGGATGTCTGCCAGAGGGACGACGGCGAAGCCGAGAAGCTGGTCCTCGAGGTAGTTCCTCACCCTGCTCAGCATCCACACCTCGCACTTGAGTGAGGCCTCCACCGTGCGCACGTCGAGCTTCAGACCCTCGTCGAACACCGGGTTGCGACCAGCGCCGTTGATCACCTTGGTCGAGCATGACACGGCTGGATCGCTTGTCAGGCAGAGCTTCGCGTACACGTCCTGCTTGTGGTAGATGCAGACGTTGTTGATATCGCGCGCATCGTGGACAAAGATGTCGAGGTAGCCCATGGAGTCGTCTCGGCCAGTGAAAGTCTTGGTAGTGAAGTCGCTGAGTCTTTGAGTGATGGCACCGTTGTTCGGCACCGGTGGATCGGACATAGGGCCAGTTTGGTGTGCTGCCATTGGAGGTGTTCCAAGACTGCACATAGCACAAACAAGGAGATGTTTTCCTCAGTGATAAGATGAGAAATACTACTAGCTGAAGCATGACTGCAGATTTCAGCTGAAGTGATGCAAAATTGGGAAAAAAAACAGTGATGCTAAAATAACCTGCTTTGAATTGGAAGGAATCTTTATTTTAAGGTTGCAAAAAAATATGTAATCATGCTGAATTACAAGGTACTTCAGTTATAGACTAAGAGGATTAATACAAGGTAGAAATGAACCCTGACGAATTTGTTCACAGGAAGGGAACTGAGGGCCAGGGAATTCAGACTTATACTATCTAAAGAGCTGTGCTCTCCAACTGCAGCAAAATTCGAAGCTTTCGTGGTCTGAAGGAATCCGTTATTGATTTTCTCTGAAGCAATAAGTTCAGTCCAGGATTTGAAATCGGTCATCGATTCAGCAGAGCCAACGTAAATTGGGTACTTCACCACAGCGTGTAGACGATGATTTACATAACACATACTGCAAATTGTACACGAAGATTGGCAGCAAGAAGAGCAGTTGTGCACAGATTAAAGCATTTCATGGCACAAATGTTGAGATTCAGGCAACAGCAATGACATACTCAATTCTGGTAAAGGAACAGCCGACATCTTAGCCAAGTATACGAATAAAAATCCGTAAAAGAACCAATAACCCTGGCCCTTCTAGGAGTCCCTACTACCCAAACAAGTACTACTAGGTGATCCATGCCCAAATCAAGAACAGACAGAGCTAACACAGACTACAAGAAACAGGAGTTTGGTTGACCTCGGAACAGCCGAGCAGGTGCTAGTACCTGGTGGCGTGCTCGAGCATGAGCCAATAGGGAGTGGAAGATTGTCAGTTCTACACTGGAAATTACGGGCAGGAAGGTGGTATTACCTTCTTCGCCGAAGATCAATGGGGCGATCCGAGGTATGACGCGCTCGGGGACTATTGGGGGAGTGTAAACTGGGCGGCAGGTTTGCGAGGTACGGGATCAGGGGAGGGGAAAGGCAAATTATAGGAGAGCGCTACTTTTGCAGCGAGGTCATCTTACTTTCCGGGAAACACATCATTAGGCATTTGCTGGCACTACCTATTTTAATTGGCATTTGTTGGCACTACCTTTGTTTAACTGGCATTTGGTGACACTTTAGAGTTTAGATTAGATAGACTGGAGAATAATAAAGTACTTGCATGTTAGAGGTCATCTATCTCTAGTGGACTCCACTCAATCCATCGTTAGTGGCAAAGAGTTCGTGGCAACTCAACTCATCGTTAGTTGTAACTTTCTAAATGTAAAAAAACAATGAAAATGAAAGTATAAGGTACAGATAAGTTTACCTTTTTTCCCTCCAAAAAAGAGTTCAAGAAAATTTTGTAGCTAGGAAAACCATCCCTTCGAAATTGGAATTTGTATAAAGTACTCAAGCATACTGCTATCGGAAACGGAAATCCCATAAGAGTTGGATAATCCGGTAAAAGAGCGCTCATATTACTTGTTGACAATCCCCAAAAACAACATGTGCATTGTACTTTCGTGACCATATTTACAAAATTTACCATTTGTGGCTGTAGAGGAAATTAAACCAAACTTTGGCCGGCTTCCAAAGAATCGAACGAATATACTATTCCCTCGTGGAAATAGTTACAGATTTACCATTTCTCCATGTAAAATAAATAAAATGAGTTAAATCCTGGACAATTACACTTGTGTTATTTTCAGGCATTCCAGGATCTTTGTGCAAAAGTTCCTTGGGAAACCGCTGGAGTAGAAAAGCTGCTGACGGTCAGCTATGGATGAAATCGTGCGCAGCCCCTACGGGCCGGCGAAGTCTCCGAGACTACGACCACTCCAAACGACAAGGACAACCAGTTCGTCGCAATCACCGGTTTCACCAGCTGAAGAGAACACTGGTAGACGTCTGTTCTAAGTTTTCAAGCGAATTAACTAGTAGTAGCAGTAACATTTTTTATATCGAAGCGTGGTCTCAGATGAAACCTAAGGGCATCGGGAGACCCAACCAGTCCAAGCGTGTTTTAATTGGTCTGAGCTGGACGATATATCCGGATTAACTCTGGTTGAACCGACTCATCTGTAACCTAAATCTGATATCCCAATGGATTTGTTCGGACATACACGGATGCTGGCCTGTAGCAGACTGATCCAATTGCTGTCAGACAATGAGCCTTCTTTTCTCTCCTCTCCCTTGGGCTGGTCTGTCCGATTTTATTCGTTTAGGTCGCGTTGCTGGACGCGGCTGGACGGACAGACCAGATCACGACCTAAAAACGTCGATGGCTCGACTCAAACGGACTAAAAGAACCCTTGATCCGTTTGGGTCGCTCGTTTGGGTTTCCTGGTGAAGATGGCCTAAATGAGCGAATGCCACCATATCTCATTTTTGCGCTTTTTTATTCTTCAGAACAATCATCATAGGGATTCACTCCTCAGAGTGCACGGTAGAAATTCGATTGGATGCGAGGAGAAAAATAAACTAACGGGTGTTCAATTCAGCGAACTATACATGCTTTTTAAAAATCAAGGTTTAGTCAATACATTTCCGTTTCAACAAAGTAGCCCAAAGCATCTTACCCAAAGGGATTCCTAGGTTCCGGTCGTACCGAATAGTGGAAGTGGAAGAATGAGATATGTCAACATAGCGCAAAACATGTTATCATTGTACCACGCACAATGTCCAAATGTTGAAGTCACAGATTTGCAGACACAGGTCTCCCACTCACCGTGTGAACGTGCTCGCTCGGTGGTTTAGTCAAAAAAGTGCCGAGGACGGATAAACGATCCCTAGACCCTGGTTGGTGCATTAGCCAAGGTAAGCACATACATCAGCATTCAGCAAGGCACCTGATTATCTGAACTGACAAAACCATCACCATCATTTGGCTAAGGAAGGCCAGCAAATTGCAAATGAAGCTTGTTTTTAACTCATCCCAAAGGCCATTAACTATCGAAGAGTGCTCCCTCTCTACGGCGCCGAGAGCAAGTACAATAAACTGATGTAAGCAGACTATGAGAAATTAAATAATACTCCCTCCGTTTGGAAATATAAAATGTTTTAGGTTTGTGAAGGAGATGTATCTAGACAACTTTTAGTGTATAGGTTCATTTCTTCACAAACCTAAAACATCTTATATTTCTAAACGGAGGGAGTATATCTTAGTCTAGTTGGAGAAAAGATGAGAGAAAAGATGACTTGGTTCTTGGCTAAGAGTCAGCTGCAGCGTGTGTTCCTAGGCATCATGTGAGAGTGAAAAGTGAGCCATGATACTAATAAATTACTATAATTTATGTTTATCTATTGTATAAGCTGGTTATTAGTTTGACTATAGGCGACGTGGATATTTCTTATAGCCAACATTTGGCTCTACTATTGCCCTTGCTCTGATGTAGCTGCAAGGTTGCAACTAGTAGCAGTATGATTAATTCAGCGTCTTGGTCAAGACACACTTTTGGTTTTGCGAAACAGGTGTAACCCCAAACGTGGCATGTCTTCTCCTAGTTTCTAGCAGTATGGACTCGGACATGACTGATGCGTTTGGTAGGTTGCCTCCCCTCCAAGCATGTCGAGTATGTAAGATTTTGTGTTGTTTGGTTGCTCATGCTCGGGAAAGGGGGGTCCGCGTCCTGTCCCACACCATCTGTAAAGCATTCTGGAGGTTGCCCAGTGATAAGGGCTAAACTGGCCGTTCCCGTGGAGCCATGCCCCGAAGCTACAAAATGGAGTGTGCGGCATCCGCGACCGCGGGGGTGGGGTGGGTGGGGGTTGGGGGGTAGGAGATTGCCCACTATTTCGCAGCAAGAGTAGCCTCACCTGCCATTGCCGCTTACCTTTGTGTGCCGTACCTCCCAAAAAAAACCATTCTTCCTCTTGCGACCCCCCATGGCGGCGGCTGAAACGAAGATTTATCGTTGCAGCCGCTTCCTCCAACTCTTACAGCTGAGCGAAGACAAGAACTATCGTTGTGCATCTCCCTCCCTCTCCTCGACTTTCTACACCCTAGGATGCCATGGCGGAGGTAAATCACTGTCAATCCCTCTCCCCTATTGTTTCAAGTCGGTCTGCAATCTCGATTTATGAAGAACTCATGGTAGAACCACCTCATTAGGTCGACCGACACTTATCCATCAGGCAGTTGCGCTTATATCTTTCATTCAGACCTGGATCTTGCTATTGCACAAGAGAGCTGTTAGGCATGCAACCTGTCCTCGACTGATGTACTGTCCTATGCTAACCCGAGATCAGGAGAGGATGACAAATCTGAACTACATCTATAACTTTAACGATGTAGAGGCTCTATAGATGCTCAAGATGAAAATACCCCCTTCTTTGCACTCATAAGAAGGGTTTGTTGTAAGAAAGCATCCACACCTTCGTCGAAGAGCAACTTTGTATGTTCCTTCATGTGGTTGGTCATAATCAAAGGTCCAGGGTCATCCACAACACAACACATTTAGAAGAAGCACGGAGACATTGCCACACTATTTAAAATGGGTGTTGTATGCAATTGGGGACCTCAGACAAGAGATGATCAAGTCGCCATCTGGTTCAACACCTCCCAAGATGGGCAACAACACAAGGTGGTGGCCATATTTCAAGGTGATCACTTGTATTGTATTTTTGTTGCATCAAACGTCTCTATTGTCCACAAACATGATTTTATCATGCTCCTGTAACAAAATTGTATTAGTGAAATCGATGGTACTCATGTTAGTGCTAGGTTTCCGAGATCACAAGCTGTAGCTTACAGGTGCCAGAATGTGCTTGTTGCCTGTGATTTCGAGATGAGGTTCAAATATGTGCTAGCTGGTTTGGAAGGATCAGCCCATGATGCAACCATCCTTGCTGACATCATGTCTAGACCTGATGGGATCAATATCCCGCATGGGAAGTTCTACCTAGGAGATGCTGGCTTTGGTTTTCGCCCTGAGATTCTTCCACCTTTTAGGTCTACTAGGTATCATCTGAACGAGTTCACTCAAAGGAATAGGCCCCAAAATGCCAAGGAGCTATTCAATATCAGGTCAGTATAGCCTTAGGGTCAACATTTAAGGGAATTCACTGCTTTGAAGAAAAAAAGGTGTTCCTTCCTTTCCCCACTCAGGTAAAGCTAGTGATGTCATGTTGTATTCTGCACAACTGGATCCTGGGATATGGCCTTGATGATTTTTCCCGAATGAGGCAAGTGTAATTCCTGATGACAATGACAATGGGCATGGTGTCGAGCCATCTGACAATGAAGCTTGGAAGAACAAGAGAATGGAGTGGGCAATGGCTATGTGGAATGACATAGGTCCCAGAAACTGAGAAGAGGAATAATAATAATAATAATAATAATAATAATGATAAGAAGAAGACGAAAAAGAAGATTTATGATCCTACATGATGTACATATGTAAAACTTCTTGTTTATTCGTAGTAGCTAGGGGTGAACTGATGAACTGCCATTCATTTTAGTTAGGTTGTGATGATGAACTGCTTGTGACGATGAACTATCTCAAATGGTGAGTACTACCATTGGATGGTCATATGAGGGTAAGATCATCCATGAAAAGAAGAGGCGAGCAGAAACCTAAGTGGGAGACAACCAAACACACACATGTCATTCACATTTATGCTTTGTGCTTGCAAGCAAGTTACCAAACGGGCTGTAGAAAGTGACCCATTTATCCGATCCAGCCTACCAAACGGGCTGCACAACATGGCCCAGAGGTTGTTTCCTGTTGGCCCTGCTGGCCTTGGCACTGCCAGGACGAGTCATACAACCGGCCCTAGTCTATCAAACGAATTTGAAAAGGACGCACACGCGCGCGCACACACGCACCGATAAGACTATGTTTAGTAGCTTCGTTGTTTTAAAGCCAAAGTATTAAAAAAACATGGTATGGTCTACTTAACAACATAATTTTTAGGTACCACGGTTTATTAATACTTTGATCTGTTTGGTTACAATAGAATATCATAGCTTTGAAACTATTATATTCTAAATACAATACAAAGTTATTTTTGTCTTATTAAAGAAAGAGGTCTGGCCTATTTTTCTTTAAAAAAACTATGGTTTTGTTAAAACTGAACTTTCTCATGCCCAGGCGTAACAATTCCATGGTTTTATAATAATTTTGTTTTACAAAAAATCAAGCTGCCAAATAGAACCCCAGTGTTTATAAAACCACATTTTTTGAAAAAGAGGTCCAGACCTAAGAGACAAACCAGCTCTTTTCGTGATTCCTGTGTACGTACAGTTGCTCTTCTACCGTGTATCTTCATGACGTGTTTTCTTCACGAATGCTCATTTAGGTAGAGAAAATTACAAAAAACCACCACATTTGAGGCTAGGGTTTCAAAAAGACCACCAAAAAATTTAAAAGTTTCAGATTGCACCGTTTTTGGGGCACGCGGTTGCAGCCAGCACTGATCTGGGTCTGATGCCACGCTAACGACGAAACTGACCGGTGGGTCCCAGTCGTCGGGCTTACGTGGCGCTTTCAGACGGCTGGGCGTGGACGGCCGTTAACGGTGTTGTCCGAACCATCAAAACGGTCGGGCCCTCCTCTTCTGTCCCCCGCTGCCTCACTCATCTGCTTCCTCTTAGCCTGACCGCCGCCGTCGTTGGTGACCGCGCCGCCATCACCGGCGACTGCTTCCGCCGCTGCTCCGCAGATCATGCCGAGCTGGAACGACAGTGGAAGCTCCTCCGCCGACTCTCTCCCGTTTGACCATGTGAGTGCCTTCCTCCTCTTTTAATTTAGGGTTTGGATCCAGATTTGGGAATTTTTGGAAAATCGTCGATTTGAGCCTCATGTTTTCCTGGATTTCTCGGATTTGTAGTTCACTGCGTTCGACTACGCACCAGACATGCTCCATGACGCTGAATTTGGCGGCATTGACCATGACGCTCCTTTTGTTTGCGCTGCTCACAAATTGAAGTCACGCAGGTGTGTTGCGTTTCAGGGCAGTGATACAGGGAGGAAGTTCTACATGTGTGCTATAGAAAATGTAAGTGCTGAGCTCCTTTTTTTCTTCAATAGGTCCCTGTAGGTGATTTGATTTCCTCATAGTGTGATCATGCATTCATTTAGTTTCAGCTAACTAACAGGTACAGTGGTATAGAAATGATAGTATGTTTATTTAGAGCAACATTGATAGTGTTCACTTAGCAGATATTTTAGAGCAACATTGATATTTAAATAGCAGTTTACTGAATATTTTGATAATTTCATGCAGTTTACTGAATATCCACTTAGCAGATGATGATTTCTAGCAGTTAACTGAATATTTTGATATAGGGTGCTCATTTAGCATATATGTGATGTAGTGTTCACTTAGCAGATATTTCTAGCAGTTTACTGAACATTGATAGTGTGCTCATTTAGTAAAGATAGTGTTCTCATTTAGAAATGATAGTGTCCTCATGAACATGTATGTTGTAATCATAGACATATATTTCAGCTCTGTTTTTACATAATCTGCAATTTTTTAGTATGTTGTAATCATAAACCATAGACATTATGTTGTAATATAAAATATTTAATGTACAGGAGGTACTGTGTTGTGGCTTTCAAAGCTGGATTGATCCAGAGTGGGATGACAGCTTGAAGCATGCATTGACTAAGTTGTGGGCAATGTACAATGAGAGTAATAACTCAAGAATTCAAGAGAGGTATGAGAGCAGTAAAATGTTGAAGGATCTAACTAAAGAGAAGGAAAAATTGGAGAAGAAACATGCAACCCTGCTCGAGGAAGGTAATAGGTGGATAGATGAGACTCAGAGGAAGTGGATAGCTCAGACTGAGAAGAAAGCCATAGCAGAAAACTATGCTAAGATAATGAGTGGACAACATGATGCTGAGCAGATGGAGAAGCACATAGCTGCATTGAAGAATGAAGTACAAGTGTTGAAGAATGCTAAGGAGGAACTGAAGAATTTGCTCAAATCACAGGCAGACGTATTCAAGGTGAAACAACAGAAGTGGGATGTGGAAAGAGCTAATCTGAAGGATGAAAAGAAAAAGTTAGAGTACTCAATGCATGACCTTTTCAAGGTCAATGGTGTTAACAAGGACAAGGTCAAGAGAATCAAGGCAATTTGTGAGGAGGAGTGATGGTGTGTTTAGGTAGATGTATGAGTCTGTTTAGTTGGAATATTTGTGTAATGGGTCTGTTTAGTTGGAACCCTCTATGTGTTGAACCCTTAATTTGTTTAGTTGAACCCTCCATGTGTTGAACCATTAATTTTGTGTGAAGATGTTCTCCTATTTGTGTAAAAATCTATAATGCTTTGTGGTACTAGATACAATGTTATAATGATCTATATAATTTAATATAATGACAACATCTACACAACAAGCATTTCAAATAGTTGGCCATTGTCTCAGACTCACAACAGAAAACAAACACAACATTTGTTCAAATAGTTATACATCATCTCACACCACACAAACTGATTGTTCTCAAAAGCACACAAACTGATTGTTCTCAGAAGCACATGGACAAACAGATTGTTCTACAAAGCACACAAACAGATTGTACCAGCATGGCACACAAACAAATTGTTCTACAAAGCACACAAACAGATAATTCATATCATCCATTTCTTGATGTCCTTCAGTGTGATCTTGTCAATGTTGCTTGCAGTGAGGTAACCAACCATCTTGGAGTTAGCCTTTCTTGCTCTTACTGGCCTTCCAGTAGTACCACTAGGTCCAGTAGTACCACTAGGTCTAGTATGTGCTGGTTCTGGCCTTGGAGCTTTGAAAGCATGTCCTAGAGCTGAAGATACTGCTCTCTTCTTCCTAGCTGGAGCTTGTCCTGGAGCTGGAGCATGTCCTGGAGCTGGAGCATGTACTGGAGAAGCATGTCCTGGAGCTCCAGCTCCAGGTCTTTCCCTCCTTGCAGATTGTGGAGCTGGTCCTGGAGCTGGAGCATGTACTGGAGAAGCATGTCCTGCAGCTGGAGCTACAGGTCTTTCCCTCCTTGCAGATTGTGGAGTTGGTCCTGGAGCTGGTCTTGGAGCTGGAGTTTGTGGAGCTTCAGAGAGGGTTGCCTTGTTTTCCTGCACAAATAAATCACAAAAAAGGTTGACCACAACTAGTGTATTTGTGCCCAAGCAACTAGTGGAAAATAGACAACAATAAAATAGATAAGAGGTAAACCTGATGTTGGTTTTTCCTAATCTGCAGTGATGGCTTCAGAGCTTGACCACAACTAGTGTATCTGTGCCCAAGCAAACCACAGTTGCTGCAACTGATAGTTGCCATTCTAGAGGACTGTGGAGGCTCTAGAACTTCAAACTTGCCCTTCCTTCTCTTTGTTTGATTTCTGCCCAATGATACCTTGAAGACTGGTGGATCAATATCAGGTGTATCAGTTTTTGTCCAGCAATCCTCACCTGGCACTGGGTAAATGACTGGATTGTATGCCTCCATGTACATTGGTTTTTTGAAGAAATCTAGAACAAAGTCTTTAGGATACTGGAATGACTTGTAGATGGCTGATATGGCATGACGACAAGGGACTCTAGTCATATCCCATCTCTTGCATCCACATGTCCTGGCAGTTAAACTGACAACATAAGATTTCTCACCATGACTAACTTCCCACAAGCCATCAACAGACCTACTAGATCTATACATTCTTGCCCATTTCTTGCTTTCTTCTAGCATTTCTGAATAAGTTGGTGTGATGTCCCACCTTGCCTTGGCACCTCCTGTTCTCTTAGCATCATGTCTGACCATTACTTTCTTCCTGATACCATCAAACATGGTCTTCACTGGTTTTCCTCTAATATCTAGTATCCATCTATTGAAAACTTCACTCAAGTTGTTGACAACTAAATCAGTTTTACAGTTATAATCCATGGCATATCTATCCCAAGATGAAACTGGTATTTTCATTAGCCACTCCCAAGCTTCTACACTCTCTTCTTTCATGTTAGCCATAGCAACATCAAAGCCATTTTGTGTGTAAGAATAGCTGGCTGCATACATGTATTTTTTAGCTCCTCGCCTCTAAACCCAGCAGTTTGAAAGTTTGCATAGATGTGCCTTAAACAATATCTTTGAGGGTAGTTAGGAAATACTGTGTTTATTGCATTAAGTAGGCCCTACACAATTACAGAGAAGTTTATTGCATTAAGTAAAACAAGAGGAACCAACTGATTATGCAAGAGGAAACACTAACCTTCTGCCTATCAGATATTATTGTATAATATCCAAACTTGCCTTGTTCACCCCCAATTGCATACTTCAGTTGTGTGAGAAACCAACTCCATGAAGCTGTCTCCTCCTTGTCAACCAAGCCAAAAGCAAGAGGGAATATGTTGTTGTTCCCATCTCTTGCAGTGGCACAAAGGATCTGCTGGCCTATGGTTAGCTTCACAAAGCATCCATCCAGACCTGCAAAGAAACAATAACAGTGAGGTAATATTATGGCTTGCTGGTCACAACAACTATGCAACAATAAAAATATACCTAAAATGGTCTACAACCATTAAGAAAACCTTGTATGCATCCACCTAGACAGTTGGTGCTGGGATGCTCTACAACAAATTTGGTAGTAACAATCCATCTTGAGCCAGGGTTGGTGTCAATAACTGTCTGCAAGTAGTCTCTGAGCCTCCTGTACTATCCAACCTGATCACCAAGCACTGCCAGCAATGCTTTCTTCTTTGCCTTATATGCCATCATCTTGTGCACATCTACACCATATTTATCCTTAGTTGTCTCCATCACTGCCTCAATGCCTGTCCTTGGATCTACTCTCACACTGGGCTCACACACGTGTGCTAGCCACTTGCCCGTCACCTTGCATTGTTCACCAGATGAGGCACAGGTGTGGTCAAAGTCTACCTTTTTTAGGCAGAAAGTCTTCTCATTTTTTATTTGTGCACCAACCATTAAAAATGGACATTTCTCCCGAGCACAATGTACTATAACTCTGTCTTTGCAATTTCTGTGGTACCTAAAGTTCCTTAGCTGTGCAACATCCAGTGTCTGCACTGCTCTTCTGAACAGATACACATCTAAGAAACACATTTTCCAACAGAGCCCTTCTTATGGGTGAATCCTGTTTTCATCATACCACACCCTTGGCTCCTTCTTCTTGGCCCTGCTTTTTCTTACTTTTGGTTGAATCCAAGAAGGTGTCTCAAACCCATCATCATCTTCTGGATCCAAATCTACATCTGGCCCTTCATCATCAGAAGGAATATAATCTGCTGGTAGCCTTTTCCTTGGCTGACTGCAATGACTTCTCTCAGTTGGCCCCTTCCTACATGGTTCTTTCTTCTTCCTAGAAGTTGTATCCAGTTCATAGTCTGTCAGTTCTATCAGTTCACATGCATTGTCTTCATCTTCACAGTCTGACACATGGAAAAGATCATCTGCCTCTTGATATGCATCAGAAACTGAATCCCACTCCCACCTCTTCCTCTTCTTGAAATCATCCATGGTCTGGTTCAGATCATCATCATCTGATTCAGTTACATCATGGTTCAGCTCATCATCATCTTCATCTTCCTCCATTATAAAATCCCTAACTTGCTTGCCCTTCTCCTTAGCTCTTGTAACACCCTCAGAATCGGACCTATGCAAGTTTTAGCGTAACCCGCCAAACCCGCATAGAAACGATTCAAAGGTGCCCACCAGGCACTTTCGTGCGGGTGGAAAACGAAGTAATAACATTACACAACAGTCCTCGATGGGACCCACAGAACAGATATATACAACAGCGACTCAAAGAGTCAAGAATACATATATAATATACATAGATCCAAATCACCTTGAAAATGATAGAGCGTCCGACTACGGACAAGATGCAAATGGGGCTAAGAGCCCTAAAGAATAACCAATGGCGTCCATAACCCTGCCCAGGCCAAGCCGGAAGGGTAACCCTGCTAACGACGTCGATCTCAAAACCTGCTTAAAACAAAAGGGGTGCCGGCAAAGGGCAAAGGAAAAAGAGGAGCGTCAGTACTGAGGCCAGTACACGGTGAGACTAGAATTCGGCGGTCCTCGCCTACATAGGTATGGTGGACTGAAGCGGCAGCGGCAGCGTGCACTAAACACCCTATAGAGACTCGATACAACTGGCGGCAATCAGAGAGGGGGGAAGAAAGACCTATTCGGAACCAACCTGATACTACCACCAATCAAACCCATCCTGGCGTTTCCCCCTCGACACCGATCGAGGAAGTCAACCGAGGAACTCACACAGTTGGCAGTTTTATTTATTCGGTTATCGTTGCAGCAATTACTAGTCAGGTATAGATAATCATCCTGATAAAGTAAGCAGTGGGCCATTTTAGTTAACCATTCCGTGGTAGTTGCGGCGCTTACTAGTCAGATACAAATAGCATGAGATAACCCAAAGCCCAGCAGTTATTGGTACTTTTATTTAGCCATTCCGTTATAGTTGCAATACTTACTAGTCAGATACAATGGTCGCAAACGACGACCCAAAACAAGCAATTGTTGGCAGTTTTATTTAGCCATTCCATTATAGTGAAGCTGATTACTAGTCATTATAAAGTCAAATTTATAGCACTACTTTAGTTATAGTTGTCTATGATCGAGATACTGTGCTCCAAGTCGTCCATAACCGTGGACACGGCTTTCAGAAAGTTTTAACCCGGCTGGGGTGCACAAATAGCAACACACACTCGATCAACCTCGGAAAAACCAAATCAAAACCCAACGAGGCTTTCACGACAAAGCAATCACAGGATTCAGAAATATTTCAGGGGGCCACCCCTTGAAGTCTTACCCGCAACGAAGTAAGCTAGCTCCGAGACGGACCCAAGGTTTGCGACAATGGCTGTAAACGACTGGGAACCCGAAAACTCGGGGTGTCGATACCGCGAAAACACTCCGCTTACCTAAACAGTACAGTGTGCTATCCATCGCACAATCGTAAATAAAGCAGTAAAGCATGGCATAAGTACAGGATCGTAAATAAAACCTCAAACTAGTTTGTGGCCCCAAGAAATAAGACTGAATCAAGCTCTGGCTAAGGGGGGTCCCATATACCTCCCGGATGTGGATAGCGCGATAAATCAAGGAACAGGTATCAAGTACTCGGGGTCCTACGGGACACAAGTGGGCGTTCGGAAACCAAATATTATCTATCACCCACCGATGCCTCTGCTTACTTCAATTTTAGTTGTTAAACAGGAATTAAAGTGAACGATAAGTAAAACCATGATCATCTCCAACATCATCATGCGGCATTTCTCCAACAACTGTGGTACTTGACGGCACGCAACAACACTTGAGCAAGCGACTACGACGCGCAAGTCCAACTATCTAACAAACAACAGGTAATAGGGTGTGTCCAAGGCAATATAAGGCTGCTAGGGATATCATGGGTACGAAACACTAGAGCAACGCAACACAGGTAGCAATAGATCAACAGGAGGGAAATAAATACTATAAAAGTAAGATAGGTAGAAAGGGGGAGATGGTCGCCTGAAAACATTGTCGAAGGTTCATCCGAAGATCGGGGCGAAGCTCACATCAACTCAACGGCCTTATCCGCGAAGAAGCAAAACACTAGAAGAAACACCGGATGCGATATTTAATACAACGGCAGAAGATCGGCATGATGCATGTATGGTGTATGGCATGGCAAAGGTGCGATGCAATTAGGCCATATTAAGCGGAACCGGGGTCCCGACAATTAATTAAATGGTTCAAGTTGTTTATCCACCCCGCAAATTAACTGTTGTTTTAGCATGGCAAAAGATAGTACCGGGTTCGCTACACCAATTTAAATGAGGCCAATATGAGACTATATTTGCCCGCATATGGGCCCCATATTTAATTATAAGGTGAATCGGCATAAGGCCCCCAAACCACACAATTATGCATGCGAGTATGACAATTAATATGCAACGGGTTTTATTTCATTTATAAAATAAGGCTCGAGAAAAGGGGTCACACATTAGGGTTCGGCAGAACTTGGGGTTCCGGGGTTCGGGGTCGGTCTCAGGGTTCGGATCTGGGGTTCGGTCTTGGCGTAACATTCTCGACCAACGGGGTAGGTCTTGTCGCAACCGGGAAGCAGGGCTTCGTTTGGCGTCGGGGCGCATCGGGCTCGCCCTGGTTGCTGTCGATCTTGTCGTCGCTAAGATCTTGTCGGGTCCGCGCTTCGGATTCCGTGAGGCGATCTTGACGCTCCGTGTCGAAGTCCTTGAGGGTTCCTCCTTATTCACCGGTGGCGAACTTGGAAACGGCGTCAGGGTCCTCGGGGTGCGCCAGGTCCATTCTTCAAAACGTCGTGGTCGAGACGATCTTGGCGTCAGGGAAGGAGAACTTGTCGCGCATGTGGTCTTCGGGTCCGGGGTCGTCTGTGAAGGAGAACCTGCTGGTCCATGATGAAGTTCGACCTTCGGGTTCGGGCCTCGGCGCCGGGAGATCTTGGCATGCTATGGTTTGGGTTTGATCTTCGGTTCCGGGTCAGGGTTCTCCGGACTCCAGGAAGAAGTTCTTGAGGTTTTCCATTAGTAACCCGTGCCGCCAATCCAAAATCTGCCAGTTTCATCTTGCCAGTCTTGGTGAGCAGAATGTTCTCTGGCTTAACGTCCCGGTGAATGACGCCCATTTGGTGGCAGTACTTGACGACCGACATGAGATACTTGACGACGACGGCGGCCCGGTGCTCGGAGAAGGTCCCTTCCCTGGCGATCTCGTCGAGCAGTCGTCCTCCGCGGCAGAGCTCCATGACGAGGTAGAACTTGTCCGCGGGTGAGCTGCTCCGGCCAGCACAGGGTGCTGCTCGAGGTGGCTGACGACGGGGGCGTCGGGACGGCGGAAGCCGAGCGGGGCGGAGCTCGCGCGGGACGGCGGGCTCGAGGCAGAGGGGGTTGAGAGCGGCCGGGCGGGGACGCGGGGCCACCGGTGGCGTAGAGAGGCGAGGGGCGAGGCGGTGAGGGGCCGACGGGGGCGCGCCGACGCGGGCGGAGGGGTCGGTGGCGCCGAGGGGGCGGAAGCGGACGAGGTCGGGGCGGCGCTTGGGGGGAGGAGCAGAGGTCGGCGGGGCGGCGAGGGGAGGTCCGCGCGGAGGGGGCCGAGGCGGCGCCGGTGGAGGCGGGTGGTGGCGAGCTCGTCGGCGCGGGGGCGGCCCGAGGCCGGCGAGGGAGAGGAGGAGGCGGGGAGGGCGAGGGGAACGCCGGCGGCGGAGCGGGCGGAGGAGAAGCCGGGCGGAGGAGAGGCGGCCGGCGGGGCTCGCGGCCGTGGCGGCGGAGCAAGGAGCCGGGAGGAGGCGAGGCAGAGCGCGCGGTGAGAGGGAGCTCCGTGCGGCGGAGGGAGGCGAGGTGGAGAGCGAGCTCGGGTGGCGCGGCGCCGGAGGAAGCCGAGGCCGGCGGGGGCGGCGATGGAGCGGGGCGGCGCGGCGCTGGAGCAGGGGGGCGCGGGGTGCTGCGCCGCGAGAGAGAGAGCCAGGGAGGAAGAGGATGAGGGCGGTCGCGTGGGCTGGGTTGGGGAGCGTCAGGGGTGGGGCCGGGGTGCGGGACCGCGTGAGGGAGCTGGTGGGCGCGTGGGACGGGTGGGTGCGTGCGTGCGTGGCGTGGGTGCTGTGGTGTGGGGTGTTCGGCGGGTGGTGTGTGTGCTTGTGTGTGGGTGGGCAGGTGGAGGGTTAGGTGGCAGCGGTTGATAGGGTTAGGGGAAGAGAGCGGTGAGGTGGCGGTCACGGATTGGTCCGGGTGAGGTGGCCAGAGGGGTGGGTAGATAGGTTGGTAGTTTTAGGATTAAGGGGTGGACCGTTTTGAACCGGGGGTGGTCGTTCGGGTCTATCCGGCCCGTTCGACTGCCCCACTAAAATAATATAATAATTTTATTTAATTTGCAATAAGCTTTTGTAAATAGTTTTTAGACAACAAAATATCCGGAAGCATCCGGGGTTTAATTTGAAATAGAAGGAGGGCTAGTTTCAGAAAACCATAGACTTTCGCAAATAGTTTTAGGCAAAATAATATGCATGATGATGACGATGCTCAAATGCAATGTGGCATGATGACATGAGCATGCGGTCATGATGATGCAATGCACAAAAACAACGCGATTTTCTAGTAGTGGTTTTGCGGGATGCCACAATTCGACACCACTAACAATGGAGCTCGCCCTCGAGATCCGCCTCATGGTACCGGAAGGAAGGTCGGCGAACTGCGTCTTCTCGCTTCGTGTAGATCCTCACGACACCACTAACAAGGGTTGTTGTCCGTGATCGTCGAGAGAACACTCCGGAACAAAAGGTCAAAGGTAGAGGTACCAATAAATAAAGCCACCTCTAACTCCGGTAGAAAGAAGGAACCGATGCATTCTCATCCACTTCAATGTACAAAAGCGAATAGAAGGGGTAGTCGGCATGGGGGCCAATCCATCACGCACCCAAACTATTACTCTGCACAATCAGTAGAAAAGAGTACAACCATTCTCGGAATCAGACTGAAGATCTCGGCAAACGAGGTTCGGAAACAAAGGAGTGATGCAGACTCTGCATCGGATCTGGTGTAGATGATGTCGTCGTGTCGGAGAACACCAGAAAGCACAAACAAGGAACAAAGAATGGTACCACAGCAGACGGATTCCTCAGGCAGCTTGAACACCGGATGGTAGAACACCGTTATCCAAGGAGGAAGCGAAACCCTAAGATACGACGGAAAACCCAACCACGAGAATTCCTGGACTCGAAGAGAGAGAAGAGAGCGGATTCAAAACACGTAGAGGTAAGAGGAGAATAGCAGAGGGGTAAGGAATAAAAATCAGACCTAATCAGAACTATCCAACCGATTTTGCAAAAATAGTTTGACACTCTACTTCGGCCGTTAGCTAGGTTATCCTACAGGCTGGACTTCTGGGGTATCGCAACTGCTGTGCTCTGATACCACTCTGTAACACCCTCAGAATCGGACCTATGCAAGTTTTAGCGTAACCCTCCAAACCCGCATAGAAACGATTCAAAGGTGCCCACCAGGCACTTTCGTGCGGGTGGAAAACGAAGTAATAACATTACACAACAGTCCTCGATGGGACCCACAAAACAGATATATACAACAGCGACTCAAAGAGTCAAGAATACATATATAATATACATAGATCCAAATCACCTTGAAAATGATAGAGCGTCCGACTACGGACAAGATGCAAATGGGGCTAAGAGCCCTGAAGAATAACCAATGGCGTCCATAACCCTGCCCAGGCCAAGCCGGAAGGGTAACCCTGCTAACGACGTCGATCTCAAAACCTGCTTAAAACAAAAGGGGTGCCGGCAAAGGGCAAAGGAAAAAGAGGAGCGTCAGTACTGAGGCCAGTACACGGCGAGACTAGAATTCGGCGGTCCTCGCCTACATAGGTATGGTGGACTGAAGCGGCAGCGGCAGCGTGCACTAAACACCCTATAGAGACTCGATACAACTGGCGGCAATCAGAGAGGGGGGAAGAAAGACCTATTCGGAACCAACCTGATACTACCACCAATCAAACCCATCCTGGCGTTTCCCCCTCGACACCGATCGAGGAAGTCAACCGAGGAACTCACACAGTTGGCAGTTTTATTTATTCGGTTATCGTTGCAGCAATTACTAGTCAGGTATAGATAATCATCCTGATAAAGTAAGCAGTGGGCCATTTTAGTTAACCATTCCGTGGTAGTTGCGGCGCTTACTAGTCAGATACAAATAGCATGAGATAACCCAAAGCCCAGCAGTTGTTGGTACTTTTATTTAGCCATTCCGTTATAGTTGCAATACTTACTAGTCAGATACAATGGTCGCAAACGACGACCCAAAACAAGCAATTGTTGGCAGTTTTATTTAGCCATTCCATTATAGTGAAGCTGATTACTAGTCATTATAAAGTCAAATTTATAGCACTACTTTAGTTATAGTTGTCTATGATCGAGATACTGTGCTCCAAGTCGTCCATAACCGCGGACACGGCTTTCAGAAAGTTTTAACCCGGCTGGGGTGCACAAATAGCAACACACACTCGATCAACCTCGGAAAAACCAAATCAAAACCCAACGAGGCTTTCACGATAAAGCAATCACAGGATTCAGAAATATTTCAGGGGGCCACCCCTTGAAGTCTTACCCGCAACGAAGTAAGCTAGCTCCGAGACGGACCCAAGGTTTGCGACAATGGCTGTAAACGACTGGGAACCCGAAAACTCGGGGTGTCGATACCGCGAAAACACTCCGCTTACCTAAACAGTACAGTGTGCTATTCATCGCACAATCGTAAATAAAGCAGTAAAGCATGGCATAAGTACAGGATCGTAAATAAAACCTCAAACTAGTTTGTGGCCCCAAGAAATAAGACTGAATCAAGCTCTGGCTAAGGGGGGTCCCATATACCTCCCGGATGTGGATAGCGCGATAAATCAAGGAACAGGTATCAAGTACTCGGGGTCCTACGGGACACAAGTGGGCGTTCGGAAACCAAATATTATCTATCACCCACCGATGCCTCTGCTTACTTCAATTTTAGTTGTTAAACAGGAATTAAAGTGAACGATAAGTAAAACCATGATCATCTCCAACATCATCATGCGGCATTTCTCCAACAACTGTGGTACTTGACGGCACGCAACAACACTTGAGCAAGCGACTACGACGCGCAAGTCCAACTATCTAACAAACAACAGGTAATAGGGTGTGTCCAAGGCAATATAAGGCTGCTAGGGATATCATGGGTACGAAACACTAGAGCAACGCAACACAGGTAGCAATAGATCAACAGGAGGGAAATAAATACTATAAAAGTAAGATAGGTAGAAAGGGGGAGATGCTCGCCTGAAAACATTGTCGAAGGTTCATCCGAAGATCGGGGCGAAGCTCACATCAACTCAACGGCCTTATCCGCGAAGAAGCAAAACACTAGAAGAAACACCGGATGCGATATTTAATACAACGGCAGAAGATCGGCATGATGCATGTATGGTGTATGGCATGGCAAAGGTGCGATGCAATTAGGCCATATTAAGCGGAACCGGGGTCCCGACAATTAATTAAATGGTTCAAGTTGTTTATCCACCCCGCAAATTAACTGTTGTTTTAGCATGGCAAAAGATAGTACCGGGTTCGCTACACCAATTTAAATGAGGCCAATATGAGACTAGATTTGCCCGCATATGGGCCCCATATTTAATTATAAGGTGAATCGGCATAAGGCCCCCAAACCACACAATTATGCATGCGAGTATGACAATTAATATGCAACAGGTTTTATTTCATTTATAAAATAAGGCTCGAGAAAAGGGGTCACACATTAGGGTTCGGCAGAACTTGGGGTTCCGGGGTTCGGGGTCGGTCTCAGGGTTCGGATCTGGGGTTCGGTCTTGGCGTAACATTCTCGACCAACGGGGTAGGTCTTGTCGCAACCGGGAAGCAGGGCTTCGTTTGGCGTCGGGGCGCATCGGGCTCGCCCTGGTTGCTGTCGATCTTGTCGTCGCGAAGATCTTGTCGGGTCCGCGCTTCGGATTCCGTGAGGCGATCTTGACGCTCCGTGTCGAAGTCCTTGAGGGTTCCTCCTTATTCACCGGTGGCGAACTTGGAAACGGCGTCAGGGTCCTCGGGGTGCGCCAGGTCCATTCTTCAAAACGTCGTGGTCGAGACGATCTTGGCGTCAGGGAAGGAGAACTTGTCGCGCATGTGGTCTTCGGGTCCGGGGTCGTCTGTGAAGGAGAACCTGCTGGTCCATGATGAAGTTCGACCTTCGGGTTCGGGCCTCGGCGCCGGGAGATCTTGGCATGCTATGGTTTGGGTTTGATCTTCGGTTCCGGGTCAGGGTTCTCCGGACTCCAGGAAGAAGTTCTTGAGGTTTTCCATTAGTAACCCGTGCCGCCAATCCAAAATCTGCCAGTTTCATCTTGCCAGTCTTGGTGAGCAGAATGTTCTCTGGCTTAACGTCCCGGTGAATGACGCCCATTTGGTGGCAGTACTTGACGACCGACATGAGATACTTGACGACGACGGCGGCCCGGTGCTCGGAGAAGGTCCCTTCCCTGGCGATCTCGTCGAGCAGTCGTCCTCCGCGGCAGAGCTCCATGACGAGGTAGAACTTGTCCGCGGGTGAGCTGCTCCGGCCAGCACAGGGTGCTGCTCGAGGTGGCTGACGACGGGGGCGTCGGGACGGCGGAAGCCGAGCGGGGCGGAGCTCGCGCGGGACGGCGGGCTCGAGGCAGAGGGGGTTGAGAGCGGCCGGGCGGGGACGCGGGGCCACCGGTGGCGCAGAGAGGCGAGGGGCGAGGCGGTGAGGGGCCGACGGGGGCGCGCCGACGCGGGCGGAGGGGTCGGTGGCGCCGAGGGGGCGGAAGCGGACGAGGTCGGGGCGGCGCTTGGGGGGAGGAGCAGAGGTCGGCGGGGCGGCGAGGGGAGGTCCGCGCGGAGGGGGCCGAGGCGGCGCCGGTGGAGGCGGGTGGTGGCGAGCTCGTCGGCACGGGGGCGGCCCGAGGCCGGCGAGGGAGAGGAGGAGGCGGGGAGGGCGAGGGGAACGCCGGCGGCGGAGAAGCCGGGCGGAGGAGAGGCGGCCGGCGGGGCTCGCGGCCGTGGCGGCGGAGCAAGGAGCCGGGAGGAGGCGAGGCAGAGCGCGCGGTGAGAGGGAGCTCCGTGCGGCGGAGGGAGGCGAGGTGGAGAGCGAGCTCGGGTGGCGCGGCGCCGGAGGAAGCCGAGGCCGGCGGGGGCGGCGATGGAGCGGGGCGGCGCGGCGCTGGAGCAGGGGGGCGCGGGGTGCTGCGCCGCGAGAGAGAGAGCCAGGGAGGAAGAGGATGAGGGCGGTCGCGTGGGCTGGGTTGGGGAGCGTCAGGGGTGGGGCCGGGGTGCGGGACCGCGTGAGGGAGCTGGTGGGCGCGTGGGACGGGCGGGTGCGTGCGTGCGTGGCGTGGGTGCTGTGGTGTGGGGTGTTCGGCGGGTGGTGTGTGTGCTTGTGTGTGGGTGGGCAAGTGGAGGGTTAGGTGGCAGCGGTTGATAGGGTTAGGGGAAGAGAGGGGTGAGGTGGCGGTCACGGATTGGTCCGGGTGAGGTGGCCAGAGGGGTGGGTAGATAGGTTGGTAGTTTTAGGATTAAGGGGTGGACCGTTTTGAACCGGGGGTGGTCGTTCGGGTCTATCCGGCCCGTTCGACTGCCCCAGTAAAATAATATAATAATTTTATTTAATTTGCAATAAGCTTTTGTAAATAGTTTTTAGACAACAAAATATCCGGAAGCATCCGGGGTTTAATTTGAAATAGAAGGAGGGCTAGTTTCAGAAAACCATAGACTTTCGCAAATAGTTTTAGGCAAAATAATATGCATGATGATGACGATGCTCAAATGCAATGTGGCATGATGACATGAGCATGCGGTCATGATGATGCAATGCACAAAAACAACGCGATTTTCTAGTAGTGGTTTTGCGGGATGCCACAGCTCTGCATTGCTGATGCTGTTTTTCATCCATATTGTTGCTCTGCTGTGTCAACATGTACAGGAACTCTGGATCTTTAGTTAACTGTGTGCACTGTTGGCTTGGCAAAATTACTCCTTCATCATCCACTGTGTACACAACAGGGTTTCCAATCTCTGAAATTGGAATTTGTTCTTCTACTGAGGCACTATTTACATTTGATGGCAGTGTGCTTCCTCCACTGATTACAGCTAAAGTAACTTGTTTTTCATTCCCATACTGTGTAACCATCTGCTGAACCTTGCTCATTCCATCCAATAACTCCATGCCAGCAATTCTTCTACCCTTCTCTCTAACATAATACATGCAATCATTAATTCCATAGCCCTCTCCCTCAATTAAAGCTAACATATTCATGTAGATGATGTCTGATTCACCTACGCTGCGCTCAATATTGTCCTGACCATCTAGATTTGTCCTTACATCCCATATGTCATCATCCAAACTACAAAATTGAAATAACACCCAAATTATTTGCAACAAAAAACCATAGCCTAAATCACAAAGAGAAATAACAGATAAAAGACCAAGGGAAAAAGGGGGCTAACTTACTCGAGGCCGCCGCCGAATGCACTTGTCCAACGGCTACTCGGGTTCGCCTTCCACACATCGGCCACGGCAACGGGGGCCGCCTTCTCCGGCGAATAGAACGCAGCTGCCACGGGGTTCGAGCTCCCGCAACAATCCTCGACGCTGGATCCTTCCATGCTGTCGGCGTCGTCTCTGGGTCCGGCGCCATCTCTGGGTCCGGTGCCATCTCTGGGTCCGGCGCCACCGGGGGGATCCGCCGCCGCCATGCCTTCTGTGCGCGCGAGAGAGAGCAGCTGCGAGTAACTGTCTGGGTCGAACCGTGTCGGGGCGTGCTGTTAGGGTTCGGACAGTGCCGTTAACGGCCGTCCACGCCCAGCCGTCTAAAAGCGCCACGTAAGCCTGACGACTGGGACCCACCGGTCAGTTTCGTCGTTAGCGTGGCATCAGACCCAGATCAGTGCTGGCTACAAGCGCGCGCCCCAAAAATGGTGCAATCTGAAACTTTTAAATTTTTTGGTGGTCTTTTGAAACCCTAGCCTCAAATGTGTTGGTTTTTTTTAATTTTCTCCATTTAGGTACAATGAAACAGCCAAAATGGAACAACAACTTATACTAGATGAGTTCCTGTGTATATATATGTAGATCAAGAAATAGGACAAAATAGAACATCTGTGTGACAAGCAGTACTACGGCAGTGCAGGTAATTCACGCTCACCATCCGACAAATTCATAAGCACCGGCTGTCCCTGGTCCGGTGACCCGCACCCATTTAAATTACTTCATGGCCGTGTCTGTACTCTGCACTGCACTGCAGCACCGACCGACTGTGTCGAATCCAAAGCCAAGCCACACCTGCGTGGACGCCGTCGCAAAACAGAGGAGAGGCTAGAAGGCGGCGGCCCTGTCCTTGACGACGACGTCCTCGACCTCCCTCCTCATGAGCTTCTCCTCCTGCTGCCTCCTGCAGAAGACCACCCAGGCGTTCACCTCCAGCGCCACGCACACGCCGATGAGCGTGGCGAGCGCCATGCAGTATCCGAGCTTCCAGTAGGAGGCGCCGAGCCCCATGACCTCGAAGCCCTGGAAGACGTTGACCACCCCGATGACGACGCAGCCGTACCCCAGCAGGTGGTGGTACGACTTCCAGTACTTGCGGTACCGGTTGGTGGTCTTGGGCCGGAAGAAGACCGCCAGCGTCTGCAGGCTCCCCGCGGTCGCCGCCGCGATGCCCAGCCCGCGGTGGAGCTTGTAGGTGACCCCCGGCGACGCCGCCCCCATCGCGATCCCCAGCGCGAACCCGGCCGCGCCCAGCAAGTACCCGGCCGCCTGAGTCGCCGCGTGCGCGTAGAACCACGCCGCCGGGCCGGCCGACGCGCAGGGCCGGAGGTACCGCGCCAGCGCCGCGCCGATGGGCAGGAGGAGGCCCCAGGAGAGCGCGTTGAGGGAGCCGTGCGCCCACTGCAGCCTCGCGGAGGCGATGGGCGAGGACTCCGTGGCCGTGGTGAGGATGTCCACGGTGGCGTGCGACGCCAGGTCGGAGGCGTCCGTGGGGTGGATGGTCGGGGAGTAGCCCTGCACGTAGAGGCCCCGGTTCCAGACCAGGTGCAGCGTGGTGCGGTTCGGGGAGAGGCGGATGGTGGCGGCGATGGTCACGGACGCGCCGTCGCGGACGGTGCGCGCGGGGGCGATGAGGGCGGCCGAGGAGGCCAGCAGCGGGATGTCGAGCGGGCGGGACACCAGGGGCTTGGCCTGGAGCTTCACGTCCGGGGAGAGCACGAAGGGGAGCGCCAGGAGCGCGCCCGTGGACGGGTCGGAGAAGGCCGCGATCACGCGCGCGCCGGCCATGGCAGGGGCGTCCTGGTTCACGCCCCACGCCACCCACCCCGACGGCGAGATGAAGGAGCCCGTGAAGGCCGCGTCCAGCGTCGCGTTGCGCGCGTCGTAGGTCCACGCCAGCGTCGCGCCCTGCGTCGGCAGCGCGATGCACTTGGCGTACGCCTTCACCGGCGTCCACGTCGTGCACCGCCCGGGCGCCCCGGCTGCCGCCGCCACTTCGCCGCCCCGCGACAGACCGAGCAGCAGCAACACACCCAGGAGAAGCGTCATGCTGCTGACCTTCCCTCGCATTGTCGAGTGGATACAACGTGGATCGGCTCAGCCGTGTCCTACAACGAGTGGAGGGAAGCTAAGCTAACAGAGCGTGGCGGTGGTGTGTCTGCAACGTTTTAGCGTGTCTTGTGTTGAGCTCGGTTTTCTGTGAGCCCGTTTTAGTGGGGTTTTAGTGGGGCGTTTTGGCGGGTGAGAACGAGTGATGGTGATGATGGCTGTGAACGGTGCTTCCGTTTGTTGGTTGTGTTTTTTTTTGTTTCGATCGATGATGGGTTCCTGGCTTCGAAGGCAAGGGATGGAGGGGCTCCGGAAACAGGTCAGAAATATTCTGTGGAGATCTGTGTGGTGCCCAACTTTGGCCCCATCTTGCACTTCAGTGAGGTGGTAGGTGTACAAGGCAGCGACTGTATGTTAACGGTGGCTGATCCTGAGAAAGAGTACCGTGCCCCCCGCGTTGCCTCCACACGCGAGGCGAACAACGGCAGACACTCCCTCCCCCCCTCCACCCCCCGTCCACATCACAACCTCTTCCCCTGGTCCTCCCCCTCCGCTGCTGCCGGTGGGCATTGCTCGCGCAATGCCGTGTAGGGTCGGGTGCGGTGGTCCCTTCCTGTACCCGACGCGGGGAAGCTTGGCATGGGCGAGCTCCATCTGGCGGCGGTGAACCTCAGTAGGCGGCGCTACTGTGATGGCCTAGATGGCGGCAGGGCGAGGGTGCTGCTGATTGGTGGCGGTGGCGATAGGGTCGGGTTTGGTCGGCGGCCCCAAACCCTAGATCTGGGCCCTTTGGGCCCGATCTGGGTTAGGGCGGGCTAGCTCGAGCTCAGGTCGTTGCCATGGTTGGTGTGGGCGGACTTCTTGGGATATGGGGAGTGATGACGCTGCTGCAGCACGACGGCGGAAGCTTCACGCGCCCGCTCCGAGCCCGGCCGGGCCTAGTTGGCCTAGTATGCTTCTGCGGCTACGTCCGGTTTGCTACTACTATGACGGTGGAGGTTGGTCCCTCCCATGTGGCAGCGGTGCCGCTGCCCCATGTTTTCGACAGGTTCTTCTCGGTCTGCCCAACCTCGCAGTGTTTGCCATGGTGAGGTGTTCATGATGACCGCAAGACCATTTTGGTGCATGTTGGCGGACGGCAAGTTTGGTGCAGTGCAATGATTGGATGGGGTTGTGGTTCTTTTGGTGTCAGGAGAAATCCTTGTCGGCTAGGCCGGCTCCTAAAGTGCGCTGGATGTACCCTCTCCCCACTCCCCTACGTGTACCGGGAGAAATCATAGGAGAAGTCCAGGCAACAGTATCGTCGTCATCGTCACACTCCTTCTTAAAGGTGTTACTTGGTACACGACAATTTGGAGGCATAGGATCGTGGTGAGACTTCTCCGGACGACGCAGTGGTTGCGAGTCATCGTCGCTTGTCGATCCAGCACTATTGTGAATTAGTTTCTCTTTCTTTCTTTTGTATTTTCTTTTAGGGCTTCTTTGGTGCTGTTGGCCCAGCAATAAATTCAAAAGTCCTATCATGTGATTGCTATATTGATATAGCGGGACAAAAGTCTAACATAAAGTACAAACGAGCATACTTATGAGTACATACTTGCATACTGTACGGGCCAGCTTAACTGAAAAAATATCCGAGAGAGGAATTATCAAATTAAAGCTGCGCGACTAAATTAATCAGCGGTGCTACTCGATATAGGTTAGGTGTGGCCTGATCCCAGGAGTGGACAGGCCGATCGCTAAGTGGAAGATTTGGTGGCTGCACCTGCTGATGTGATACGATGAAATGTTTGATGTGAACTTTGCTGGGTGCCGTTCTAGTTATGATCATAATCATGACGATGATGATGATGATGATGGTCCTAGCTTAGCATGCATGCTCGTTATTGGCTTTGAAGGCACGGCTCCGAACGAGAATGGTGTGATTCTGGTTGGGAAAGCGGCGAAACAGGTAGACCGATCGGGGAAAGCGGCAGGCATGCATGGGCGCGCACGCCATATCCATGCACGCATGTATCAAGAGAAGGATTAGTGGAGTGCCAGCGTGTCACTTAGCTAGGCGTGCTTAATTCGTATAGTGCGCCGTATGAAAAGCGTGTGTCGGCAGGAGCCTCATGACACATACATACCCAGGATAATTTCATCTACTCCCTCCAACCCATATTACTTGACTTGGATTTCTCAAAATTTGAATGAACCTATATACTAATAGTGTCTAGATTTGGATAAATGATTTGAGTCAACTAATATGGGTCGGAGGAAGTACTTACTACTAAATCAGCGACAGCAAAGGAAGTACTATAATAATTGATTTTAATGTTAACGGGAAGCAAATGTTTCAAGTGCGGTAGCACCCCGTTAGTCTGCTAGTCTGGTCTGCGCGTCAATTATATTGACGCTAATCGGCGAGCAAACAGTTTCACCATCTATACTTGTCTTCTCATGTTTGAAACGATTTTTGGTTTACCATCCCAACATCTTGGACCCTTCTCTTTCGGAGTAAACAGCGATATAATTGCCTTTGCACAGAATAACTCATTTGAACGAGACAGAGTAGACATAATAACTTGCTAAACTTGGTAGTGGAATCCTGCTCTTGCAGAGGGCTGAGGCATATGGACGCAAAAACATAAATAAAGGCATAGAAGTTCTCTCGTGGAGGCGAGACTATTCTTTTGTTCTCCACGTTGCCTTCTTACTCCCCGTCTCATAGTCAGCAAGCCAGCACTATTCAAGAAAGTTTATCCGTGGGTAGACACTACGGTATTGGTTTCCTCCAATATGTTACTCTATTTTGTTCCCATTAATCTCTTCTGAACCTATATTTAGACAGTGGGGTGGCTTCCTGCTACTGCTGCTAGCTACGCTAATAAAACTGGGCAATAGGTGGCCTTGCCATGTCTCTGTTTATATACCGCTTCATCCACATTTTCTCAAGGGTAATCTATCATATCATTTCACCTCCTCCATCTCAATACGCATGATTTCCTAGTCATGCGCTACCGATGCGTCCAACACAAACAGGAAGAGCACTATATTTGTGAGAATTTTGCACGGCCTTAGAACTCTTCCTTGGAGTGGTTTTCCATTTTGCATAACAAGCACATTGCTAATCAGCCATCCGTAGTCAGAAAATCCGCCTTGGATTCCAAGTGTTGCAAGTGATTTAAACTATAAGAGTGTTAAAAGGATGGACATAAAAAATTCCAAAAATCCTTTTAAACTACCCAAGTAGAATTCTATGCAGTATCCACATTTTTCTGAAAGATTCAACCCTTTTGCTATGAATGGACTCAACTATTTTGGCACGTTTTCAAATCAATCAAAGAATATGAAAAAGAAACAAAAGAATTGTGCATGGAGACCTTTTATGTGTATTAGTTTCTAGGAAAAACAAACTTGTAATATGTTAATATATTTTAAAAAATGTACTGCAAATGGGTTACCACCATGTATGGCTTCTACCCAAATTATCATGATACATATACCTAGGATGATTTCATCTACAACACAATAATTCAGTTTACTGTTAAGGGGAGCAATGTTTTAAGTGCGGTAGCACATGGAATACTGAGGTCCGCATAAGGTGCAGTGGTAACCTGTAAGAGCAACTTTAACAGATCCCATATAACTGAAACCATAAAACCGCAAGTTCCGTGCATGAACTTGGGGTTTTCAATTTAAAACTTGCCCGGACACAGAATAGAAATCGTAAGCAAACTGAACTTTTTGACAATTAGCAAAAGATGCCTCGTGGCAAAATTCAGACGAGGAAGACAGTGAACTGATCATATATAGAGTCAATTGGAGGTCTCTACGTCATATTATACACAAAATTAACAGATGCCACTAACCCTAACCTTAAGAGACAAAATTTGGCCTGGATCCCTCACTGGAGCCTGCGGGTTGCGGCGGCGTGGTACTCACTCCTCGTCGGAGTCGATGGTGATGACCTCCCGCGCGACGAGCTTGAGATTGATTCAGCGCGTCACTGACTCCTACTCCGTTTCCTGTAGCGTCGCTACCGCTTGGATGGCTGCGTGCCTCCGCGGCCGATGCCTTGAGCATGATGCTCGTGGAAGCCTCTAGCGCGCTGTCGTCATCGACGAAATCGGTCGGGACTAGGACACGCACGCCGCGGTCCTCCTCCTCCTCTACGGCCTCCTCCTCTGTCCACGGCTCCTCCTCCTCCTCCTCCTGGACTAGCGTCGAGGTGTGTGTCTACCACTCTCCTATCCGTGAGCTCCCTACCTCCATATCGTCGTCGATGAAGTTCCACCAGCGGAGAGAGGCTGGTTGCATTGCGCCCCTGTTCGTCCACCTTCACGACGCACATTTCTTCGTGTCTTGCGACGCCACGCGAGCCCGCCGCTACTCCTTGTTGAAGCTCATGGCGGCGGCGGTTCTATGGTCCGGCGCGGGTGTGTATCAGCCCACCCGACCGCCCCAGCCCCGATTGATGGCGTCATCGGCATGTACGCGTTGCCCATTGGAAGCATCTGCTGCCGATAGTGGCTTTAGGTCACTAGAGCGCGGTGGATTTGACACTAGCGAGGGAGGGGAAAGGGTGGAGAAGGCGAGGGTTCTAGACGGATTTTGACCCGTATCCGCCCCGCGTGCTGTACATATACAGTGTGCGTGGGCTGATCTGCGGTGCACTGAATTACATGCCCATTCCGAAGTTCAATTTTTGTTCACGGCCTAAATTTTGCTCTCAAACTGAAAAATGCCCAGAATTTTAAGGGCTAAGGGTTTGTTTGGATTGTGACCGATGGTTACCATACCAAAATTTTGGCATTGACTACTAGCTTGCGTTTGGATTGAAGCCCAACCATCAAAGCCATGCCAAAATTTTGGTCGCCACGCCCACGCGCTGGCGAATCACGGGCGGATGAATTCGTTCGCCAAAATATTGGTGCGCCAATGATTTGGCGTGGCAGGTATGGGCGTAAACCAAACAACCCCTTAGTCTACCTGTCTAGGGAGACAACCGCGTGACACACGCGTGTGGCTCCGGGACGATCCAATCCCCTATAGAAAAATGACATCACCAGGCCTTCCTGGCCGCCACAGTCGCCAGGGTGGGGCGGCGCCTTGGCCGACGAAGACGGTGAGGGTGAGTACGGGCCCCTACTATTTCTCCTCTTCGCACTAAGAGGTGTAGTAGATGGGGCGTGCGGGGCTTGGTGCGACATTCAGCGGGGCAGCGAGATGGGGTGGTCAAGCGACGGTCTAGGACAGTGATGCACTAAGGGGTGGGCGGCGGCTGGCGGTTGTCTGGGCCCGTGTGCCGAAGGGCTATGGCTGTTGCGCCCCCGCCATGGTCGTCACTTTCCTACGTGGTCGTCCAGGGATGGAGCCAGCCACTAGGCTTGGAGGGGGCAATACCATGTTGAAGGGGGCAAAGTGCCTTATAATCACCAAGTATAAGCATACGTGCTATGTCATTAGTGAAAAAAAATCAGTTTGTTGGGGGTGGCTAAGCCCCTACTCATCCCCCCTTCCTCTGTCCCTATGGTCGTCGATCTTCTTCGCCACAGTACTGTTCGTCGACTACCAGCCTACCACGGTAAGCCTAAAAGAACGGTAACCCCCACAATAAGGCACTCTTGGGCCTTGGCCATCTATTTAATTTATATGCATCACTAAAAAAAGTGTTACAACCAACAGCTAAGCAGTCTAAAACACTATACAAACGTGTTGAAGACGGCACGGCAAAGCGCGCATACCCATCTAGTATATTTATATCTCCCTATTCATCCAAAGTTTCTCGAGGCCAACCTACCCACTTCTTTCACCCGATCACTCCGCACATCATCAAGATACAATGATGTCTGCATGAAAGAGTTATGATAGGTCTGACCCAGCTGAAGCGTGCGTGAAAGAGTGACGCACATTTTCTGTTTTTTCATGCATAGCGGAGACGTCGATGGTAATCTGGTTTGCATTGTCTGCGTTGGCTTCTTGCTCGCGATGCCAAAATCAGCGAATGGGTACTCAGGATAATTTTAGACGTCTTCATGTATCTGACACATGGCGCTATCAGTTTCCTCCCACATCACAATCAACTTTGCTTCCATCCATTACATTTGAACTTGCGTTAGCGCGGTGGCTAATATAACTTTCCTGCTAGCTAGCTACGAGAATGGCCTCTTCATGTTCTTCCTATGCTAAGATGGCTAGTCGGCTAAGCAGGTGGACTTGTCATTGCCCTATTTATGCCCATTCATAGTTTCTTAAGACGATTCTACCCGCTTCTTTCACCTTCTCCGTGTCAATACACATGAGCAGCTAACAGGTTTAGTCATCTAGTTGTTATGCACGCAATTAAAACAGCAAGAGCACCCCATCTACATGAGAGTTTGAGACCCTGCTGCACAAACTCAGAGGTTTTGTCTACTCACCTTGAGCACATTTGTGGTATGATTATGTAATGTATATATAATACGCCTTGGATGAAAAGAAGAGCATTGCGATTCTTTACTCTCTCTCTCTCGAGGCCGAAGCAATTGACCTCTTGGTCCGATGGCCGACTGTTCCGTGCACAGTTGGTCGAAGTGGCTCACCAAGATTATTTTTATTTTTGGCGAGGAACCTAGGATATTTTCATCCGTAGGAACAATAGTAATGAAAAGATTAGAATTGGTTTTACTATAAATGTTGAGTAAAGTTAAATGTGCTAGATTTGTCTAGAGAGAGGTCTCGTAAGGAAACAATGTGTACGCTTAAAATAAACTTAACACACGTGGTTTTTAAGGCCTTTCACATTAGGTGTTTCTTAGCATGGTATCCTAGTTACTATTCTTATGTGAGAGAGAGAAGGTTGTTGTATCTTAGCTAAGATAAAACTCTTGCATATTATCATAGACACAAAACTTGGTCCAAATCACATGCATGAGCCTAAAATTATTAAATGCAACATCCATAAGGCTAGTCATAGTGAAAAGTATCATACACTAGTATCATGCATATGATACTAGTGTATGTTATTAACCACATAACACATGATGTAATATTGTATATCATAGTTTTATCATATATTTTTTGTAGAATCCCAATACAAATATGTGTTCAAGATCTATTTTCATTATTTTTTATAGTTTTATGTGTTATAATACTTTATCATAGCATGTTACCATTCTCATCTCTCTCATAATTAGTGTGCCACATCAGCTTTTTGCATGCATGAACTACATGATACAACCTATCATAATCCTACTATGAGCAGCTTAAGAAACAACATCTAAGAAACAATACATTGTGATAGTTGTATCTTTAATTTTAATTGCTCCTATGAAAACATGTTAAGATACAACCCATTATGAAAAACAGAATATTCTTGTAAAGATGGTTTATATGATTGCATTCTCCAGGCATGCCTCTTTCTCGCCACCTTGAAGTTTGCACCATGGTTGTTCTGACCATCAATAACGGCATGCATAACACATTGAATGTGAGTAGACCTTTGTTAGTTTGTTGTGGCAACAATGAGACAAATTAATATCTGTGGTGAATCCCCTATCATACATTACAATAGGAACCCATAAATATCTCGCAAATCCAACCCTATTAATCGCATTCCTTCACATGTACTCCTACATGCAATCACATTCAAGTAATGGCCCTAAATTTCATCACAAGTCATAACTAGTCAGGATGTCATCTTCTCTAGCAGACCCTACAACACCATTTTCCTCCAACAACAAGATGTATTTAGTTCCCATTGATTTCTTTTGAAATAGCATAGTAGCTAACTCATGTACTGTTGTTTCTTTTTTACTACTTACCAATTTGGCTAACAAGTCAACTTTCTACAACTTCCTTTATATACTAACACTGAAGGGAATATGCCCTGAGAGGCAATAATAAAGTGTTTATTATGTGTATTCCAAGTATATGATAGATGCTTATTTTGCATGCTATAGTTGTATTAATACGGAAATATTAATACATGCGTGTTTAATAAACAAACAGAAAGTTCTTAGTTATGCCTCTCTCATAAACTAGCTCGTTGATTAACAAGATGATCAAGGTTTCCTGATCATAGACATTGGATGTTGTTAATAACGGGATCACAATATTAGTGTAATGGTGTGATGAACATTCATCCGAAGTATAGCATTACGATCAAAGTCATTGAGTTTATATTGCTATCACAACTTACGAAGTGATCCTAATCCTTAGACCATGAGATCATGTCAATCACTAACACCGGAAGAGTTTCTTGATAACATCAAACGTCACACCGTAACAGGGTGATTATAAAGATGGGTTCAGGACTAAGAAAGTGTTATGTTGAGGCCCATAGATCGAGAGTGGAATTTGTTCATCCCGATGACGGATAAATATACTCTGGGCCCTTTTGGTGATATTACATTGGTTAGCTTGCAAGCAAGTGATTTGATCACTAGAATGTTATATCACGGGAACGAGAAAAGAGTGCATGTCAATAACGAGATCAAACTATGTATGGATATACCGATGATCGAATCTCGGACATGTAATATATCGCGAAACAAAGGTATTAAGATACTAGCGTAAAAGGTTCCGACGATCACAAGAAAGTCATCGTTGAATGTGTGGGAGTCAGTATGGGTCTCCAGATCCCGCTTCTGATTATTGATCCGAGAGGTGTCTCGATCATGTCCGCATTATTCACGAACCGTAGGATGACACACTTAAGAGACACCGACATCCAATTGGAGCAAAAGTTTCATGCCGAAAGAATAAACAAGCGCAGGAATTTATTTCACTAGATACCGAAATAGGTTTTCGGGTGAAATTGCATAAAGTGGTTATGCATGTGAAATAGAATTCTAGCAAGGGGTTATATGTGAATGTTTGTCATTAAATTAATTGACAAAATTCTGAATAAATAAAAGAGTTTTATTTAATGAGAGTTTGCATTAAATTTGGTAGAAATTTAATTGCAAGTTTGAGTGGGATTTTGAGTGGAGGGAAATGAAGAGGTTTTTGTGAGTGGAGTGTCCACCCACATGAATGAAGGAGGGGAGGGGGAAGCCCCCATGGCCGGCGGCCACCCCCTTGGGTGCCCCCCTCCTCCTATAAAAGGCACCCCTCTCCCTCTCTCTCACTCACACCTCCTCGTGAAGGATCTCTCTCCTCCTCTAGAATTTATCCCCCATGGTCTCGGACTAGCGAGATACATGTTCCCGGTGGCTATTCGGCAAGAAAGAGTTGTGCTTCCGCTGCATCGCTGGAGCGAGGAGGCGGAGGTTGCTCGGTGTCTCGAACGTGTGTGCGAGCACGGATGCGTTGCTGATTTGCGGCGCTAGGACTTCCTCTCGATCTTGAGATCGGCAAGAGGTCGTCTACATCAACCACGAGTCGAACTCGTTAAGCTTTGTCGGTCTTCAAGGGTATGTCCTCTATGAATATACATCCGCCCGTTGTTTGTATCTAGTAGATAGATCTTGGTACATAGTTTCCATCGTAGGAAATTTTTTGTTTTCTATGCTGCGAACCCTATAAACACATCCATGTTTTCATAAAGAGAATCCAGCGTTTCTTTCGCCTCCCTCATATTAATATGCATGAGCAACCAATATTTTTTTAGTCACCCAGTTACAATGAACATGGTCACAAAACAGAGAAAACAACCCATTTGCAGGATATTTCAATTGCTTTGGAACTTTCTATTTGAATAGTTTCAACATACTCACTAAGTGAGAGCCCACTTATCATGTTTATGTGATGCAAAATCAAAATCTGTCCTCCATGTCATTTGGCACATCAACTGTCTGAGTCACTCATGGACGTCATATGATGGTTGCATGGACGGAGAGAGGGGTTATCCTCGCCGTGAGCGACCGAACTCGATGAGCTTCCTCTCTCAAATCCCTTCTAGTTCGTCCTAGGTGGTTTCCTTCACCACCCATGTGTGCAGCAACTAGTGTTAAAGTATATCCCATGTATAGTATCTCGATTTGATCCATGTATATCTTGGCTTTTTTAGGATTAATTGGTCCTTGCTATGCGAGCCTTGGACATGTGATACATAATCAATACAAGATGATCATCCTGGTCTGTGGTTGGCATTTTCTTCAAATCTCTCTCATTCGCACTGATGATGAGGTGGATTCCTCATTGCTATGGTGGATGCGAGGAGGCGCAATGGCGTCGTGCATATTGTTTTTCAAGTGGATTGTGGCTCCAATTGCTTAGAGTATGTCATTCTTGTCAAGAGTTGACTTTATGCCATTATACTTATGGTCATGTTACCTATTCATGAACCAAGCTACTTCATAATGTTTTTTGTTTCCCTATATGCATACTGGTTTACAACATTTCCCTAGCACAATAAAATCATTCATAGAAGTTGGTTCGAATGTTGTATTGGTTCAGGTCTTAAATAAACGAGGCCTTTTATAAAACAGGGCACCATGTTCCAATTTCTTCAATTGAAACAAATAAGAAAATATTTACAATGTCCCTACACTAACATAAGTTTAATGGTATTTTACTCAGCCGAACCGGTAGAAGCAACTCTGCTTTTGCACGAGCATGCCTGCTCCAGTAGAACTATAACACTCTGGCCCAAATGGAATATGCAGAGCACTTCCATACCTTTCTTCTGTTATTTTCCCTAATGCACATAGTGCGAATAAGAAGAAAAGATAAACTCTCGGAATGAGTCTCGGTAATGTCCTAATTCTGTTGCAATCTTTGTGTTGGCTTGTTGCTCCTCACCTCATAATCAACAAACCATGGCTATTCTTGCTGTAGTTCTTTCGCCAAGACGGATCGATATCAGTTTCCTCTAACATCGCAATGTATTTTTCTTCCCATTAGTTTATTCTCTACTTGTATTAGCACATTAGCGGAATTTCTACCGCGAATAGCGATGTGCCTGCATATGCGTTGTTACGCTAAAGTGGCATAGAAGTTAGAAATTGACTTGCCATGTATGTGCTTATATACAGACTCAATCTTCTCGACTCATTTGTTTCACATCACTTCCTCGGTGTCGATACGCATGACCAAGTAACACTTTCTGTGATTCGAAAAAAAAAACTTTCCAGAACAAAGCAGATTATCATTCTCAAAAGTATCCACCGACCACAGAGAGAGTATCCCTTGTGCATGAAATTAACACGGCATTGGTGTTCCGCCTTCGAGAGCATCTTTTGCACAATCTTCTGTACCACACTTACGTAATTCATGAAATACGTCTTCGATGTGAAATGGCGTATTTCTTTTGGGGCTTTTCAGGCTGAAGCAGTTGGGCTCACTGCTCCGTGGACTGTCCAAGTGGAAACCCCTCAATTTCAATGGCGTCGGCGGCCGCGGGGGGCGTGGACGGGGAGGAGTACGAAGGGATGGGGCGGAAGGGAAGCTGGTACGCGGTGGGGGAGCGTGCGGTGCTGGTGCCGTACCTGCGGGAGCACGTGCCGCGGTACCACGAGTGGATGCAGGACCCGGCGCTGCTGGAGGCCACTGCGTCGGAGCCCCTCTCCCTCGCCCAGGAGTTCGAAGTCCACCGCTCCTGGACCCTCGACCCTCTCAGTTCGGTTCCTCCCCCCTCGCTGTTTCATCTCCTGCTGCGAGTGTGCCTCGATTTGGTGGTTAGATGAGTAGGTGACATACTGTGATTGATTCAGTGATATTTGCTCGTTTGCAGAACATACTTTCATAGTCCTGGATAAGGAGTTGATCCAGGGAGAGTTCGTAGTCGGGAACCCACACACTGAAGGTTTGCTACTCTCTTCAGCACGTTGCCCTGTACTGTTTTAACCTGCTTAGCTCAGTCTATTTTCATGAATTGGGGATCAAAGAATACATAAATTCTGGTACCATTTTGGTTGAAATTTTGCTTACTCCCTCCGGTCCATATTAATTGACTTGAATTTCTCAAAATTTGGATGAACCTATATACTAAATAGTGTCTAGATTCATCCAAATCTAGACAAATGTGAGTCAATTAATATGGATCTGGATGTTCAGAATATCAGCAGAAAACCATGTCATTTGTGTACCTTTAATTCTTCTCTGTGGTAAAATGAGATGACATGTGTATGCGCATTATTGAGTGGGTTTTCTCCAAAGAAGAAAAGATAGGGAAATGTGTTTTTTAACGTTCGATAAATGTAATGAGCCGACAGTAGCGTGTTGGACTTATGCAACGGTGGCGGGAGGAGGAGGGGCCAGCGGTGGGAGGAGGCCTCGTCTGTCAAGTGGGGTGGATAGCACCCAGATCTGTCGATGAAGAGGTGGGCTGGGGAGATGGAATGCCGCGGCTACAGCCTAGTCCTTCAGTTTTATGCCAGATTACTAGAACATAGAGGTGAAAAGATAATGCATGTCCACTCAATCCTGTGGTGCTCTACTGAAAGCACTTATCTTCAGCTGGCAGAGATTAGTTAAATCTGTGTTGATTTCATATTCAACAGCTTGTTAGGTCCTTTCAAAAAAAAAAACAGCTTGTTAGGTCCTGCTAGTACTGATACTCTGCCTAATCCATTGCAGCTATGGTTGGTGATGTAAACATTTATATGAATGATTCTGATGATTTGGAACTTGCGGAGATAGAAATTATGATAGCTGAACAAAAGAGGTACCGTATATCTATTTCAGTACCAGTATAGTATTTCTTCTCATCAGCTTAGATATATGTTCTATATTTGATGGGAAAATACACATATATTTTTTCCATTCTGATAGCAAATAGGCTTTGATACTCCACTATAGGCACCACCTTGAACTCTGTATGTCCTGAGTATTTGTGTTAGCTTAACTAGTGGCAATAGACGTGACTGAACTTATTATCCTTTAAATTGTCAGAAGTTTGACACTTCTCCATCTGCAGCTGTTGAAAATTTTATTCATATGCTAGTACTATTTAACCTATGTATTGTCCTAACGCTCATGATCCTCAAAGATCTTGACATGATCTCAATGTTATAATGCAATTAAATTGTTATGGAACAAGACAACACACAAACATAGTTGCTTAACCTCTAATTTTATTAATTGATATGCATGTATAATATAGAGTTTAAAAGATTGTTTTGAAATAAGATGGTAGTAGACTGGTGGTGGTTATGTCACTCATGGTTCCATTGCGCTGTGCTGCAGCCGTGGAAAGGGACTTGGTCAAGAAGTAACCTTATTGATGATGGCATTTGCAGTGGAAAAATACAAAATTCACACTTTCAGAGCCAAAATCAGTGACTCGAATACTGCATCGCTTAAGCTCTTCAGGAAATTGGTGAGCAGATGAACACTATGTTCTTTCTCCTTTTCCTCATTCGTTTCTGATTGCCAGATCAAAATTACATGTCTGTGATCTGAACTCAGGGCTTCAAGGATGTTTCCTATAGTGCAGCTTTTAAGGAGGTACTTATCTCGACACTTCCACTTCTGCATACAATATCTTATCACAGTACAGAATATTTTTGGTTTAGATTTTATGTTTCCTCCATAACTTGTCTGGTACAAAAATGTTCAGTTAATTATCCCAAGCAGCCTTTTGTATTGCTTTTTTTTTGGAAAGGAGCATATATTAATATCAAAAGATAAGCCTTTTGTATTGCTAGCAACATGATAATCTTATTGTATCGTCATGTTTTAGAAGATGTCGACACCACTCCAAGTAATGCCAGACATATAAGTTACATCTATGTGCTCTCAACTTCCGACCATTTGCAAACCTATTCGTTGTACTGCAACAGCAGTAGTTTATACCACTGCCTCTGCATCTTTCATTGCTCGAGCTGATCATGTCTTTCTCTCAGGTGACACTGGAGGCACCTGCAGCTGAACTCCCTTTGAGCTCTCCTCTGACCATAGGAAGTTGGTGACATCTGTTCATGTGTACCACCAAAGCTGTGTCTTGCAGTAGACATGCATCAATGGTCCGGTCTTCATCAACTTGTAGAAGCTAATTGTGTGCTGTTGGCATACTAAGCTCATGAATACTGTCTTCATCTGCAAACAACTCCTTGGGACGATTGCGTGTAAGTATAGGAAATAGCAGGAAGCACCCTGTGTTGCGTTATTAGGATTACTGGGTTGCTGAGTAGTTGATGGCGAGCGCCTGATGTCTGAAGCTAAATGTTGCAAGTTCAGATCACATTTCCATTGAGGCACATGTAAACAAGTTGCAGTAATCTGCAGGAATTTCAGGGGGTATATGCATCTCTAATGACACGGAACGCTTGGTCCTAAAGCAGTTCACAATGCTCTCTGCATGCTGTCTTCAGATCTCATATTGCCCAGAGGGTGAATTTCTTTTGGGGGAGTACAAGGACACCCACAATTTTGCATGCTATAAATATTGTTGGACAAGCATGATTGAGTGCGCAAAATAACAAGTTACAAACTCATAAGTACGAAAATGAAATAAAAAAAGTTGCAAGACTTTCCCTACAAAACAAGCTGGCGCTTGCCTAAATTTTGCAACAATGCTACAATGGCATAAAGAATTCTAAGCAGGTGAGGGTATGCTGAAATGAACAGATAGAAGAGATTTCTTGTTTCAGTGATATCCGACAGTGCGGGAGGCGGAAGATAGAATGCCCGTGTCCCCGTGGATGCTCAGCACTTGCCTAAATTTTTTTTAGGGGATCAACACTTGCCTAATTTTCTTTTTGAGGGTTTCCAACACTTGCCTAATTAAAGTAGACCCTCTGGAACGGGCTTTGATTGGGCTAGTTTTATTGATCGGGCTTGTAAAGCCATCCGGCCCATCCACCCGGAGGAGCTGACAGTGGGACCCTTTTACCAGAGTCTGGACTCTGGAGTCTCCGTCGCACAGTACGCTCCAACCCTGGGCTTGGGCAAACCCAAACGGAGACGATAACGAAAACTCGAGAGGAGAGCAGAGATGGCGGCGAGGAGCGAGAACGAGTCGGACGGCGACGAGGGCACCAATCCCGGGGAGGGAGGCGCGTCCGCGTCTCCGCCGTTTCTAGCTGCCGCCCCAGTCGTATGCGTCACGCGTTCCGCCGGTGACTTCGCCGGCGGCGCTTTCGTCGGATCTATCTTTGGATATGGTAATCACCAATTCTCCCTTTCATCCTTTCTCGGATTACTCTATTTTTCGATGATAAGAGGAAATTTCTTTCCTGGTAGTCTCGATAAGAGGAAATTTCTTTTCGTGGTAGTCTCGATAAGAGGAAATTTCTTTTCCTTAGGTTTTGCGCCTAGTTCCTGCCAGAATCCAAGAGTATCGAGTTGTTACATTTGATACAATTTCGTTTATTAATTTAATCTGCAAATCTTCGGGTCTATTTAATATTGAATTTATGTCATTATTGTGTTAGCATCATGGAAGCTCAACTGGTCTACATGTCTCAGTTAGCACCAGTTAGGCTGTGATACTCTGTTAACTTCCTCACATAAAATCCTTACATCCCATGTTGGACTCTTTTTGCAGGACAAGGTTTGCTAACTAAGAAGGGTTTGAAGGGCTCACTTGGCAATGCAGGGTCTTCTGCCAAAGTTAGTGTTCATGTTTGTGTGCATATTCTTAGCAAGGAAGTTGCCTTATACTATTCCAGACAGCTTGCTCATAACATAAAAATTTCTTGGATTAGAGTTTCGCAGTTCTTTCTGGCGTCCAGAGTTTGGTTTTGTGCTTGTTGAGAAGGCTGCGTGGGAAAGATGACAGTAAGTGTATTTTTTAGTGGCCAGATAGTATTTGTTAACACCTTGAGAGCTGGATACATAGCATGAACTGACATGTTCCTTTGGCAGTTATCAATTCTGGCATTGCTGGTTGTTGCACCGGTCTTGCTTTGAGCTTTCCAGGTACATTCACTTTGAACTAACAACATTTTGACAGCTTACTACTGTACTTGGTATTGTTTGGTAAAGTGAGGAGAAGAGGGGATATCCTGTGATATTGCATAAGACTGAAAATAGTGTTAGTTGCAAGCAATTTATGGCTGTAATATTTTTCTGCTGATCAAATTTCTTGTTATTGGATACCTAAAAACCGTTCTCTTGCAAAAGGTTTTGAACAATGAGCCTCCTTGTCAATTTGCGTTAAAGAATCCGTCATTGTTTTACATGACACAGAAGAAGCAAAACAAAAGCGAAAAATCAAAGTAGCTCCACAGCTACTTATTACATCTTGCCGGAACACCCTCAGTCTTACTGCACTCAAACCTCGCAGCACCTAGAAACATCATCAACATAGCTTATGGAACTTTAGTTTGTCAGCCTCCCTACCACAGGCGCCCAGCCATTTCTCTTGCTATTTGTATTGCCTAAAAAGGCCATCTCTGTTAAACAATTGTGCTACTAAACTGTTCCCTTTGCAACACGCACTTTAGATCATGTTATTACTTCATTAAGACAATGATCTGTTACCTAACAGTTTAAGTTATCCATTGAGTGATAATTATTATTCTAGGTGTGTTCCAGTTCATGATGTGTATTTAATATCATACTTATTTCGAGAATTACAGTATGAAAATAAAGTCTGAGTTGCTTCATATAGTTATTGTGGATTTTCAGAACAGTTAGTTTACAAGAAGTTCTGTATCATGTATAATAAATTCACTAGATCAGGAGCCTTATATTCTGTACATATTGTTCAGTACTGCACAATTCGCGGTCCAATTAGACTGGACCACTTATGCATCATTTCGTTTAGATTTGCGCAGTTTATTAAGGGTAATTTAGTGATGCTGATAAGTATGCAGTACCAAGGAAAGGAAGTATGGCTAAGCTGGTGATATGCTTAAATATGTTGGTATGCATACCACACAACTGGGGAGTATGGCTAAGCTGGTGTTGTGCTAATGACATTGTTATGCATAATACGCATGTTTTCATTGTTCATGCTGCATCTCTCTGTTGCTTTACACACGTGCTTTGGGCCTTGGCAGTCATACGAACTCTTGGTGACAGCCTTCAGTTTGATGCATAATATATACTTTTGTCATGATCATTTGTGCATGTCCTACCCCTGGCTACTTTTTTTAATCCGTTATTATAAATATTGACCACTATCTCTTGTTAATTGTTGGAATTTTGGTTGTATAGTTTTCTTACATGCTTGTTTCTCTTAATCTAGGTACACCTCAAGCGCTGCTCCAGAACTGCGCCACCTTCGCAGCGTTCTCATGCATCATGGAGGGGCTGAACAAGCAGCAGACTGCAATGGCGCACACTCTCGGCGGGAACGCTCTGGCCTTTGCTGCGCACGGCGACAACAAAGGCGGGGTCCTCCCTCCTTTCACGCTGCCACCGATCCTCGACGCTTCGGACGCTCTAGCTTCATGCTGCAAGGCCCTGGTAAAGCCTAGGCACTAGGAAACATGATTAGGAGTGGGACAAGAAGAGATATGCTCAGGAAAACCTAGCTAGCTCCGGTATTTTCCTAGGCGTATTGTAAATTTTGCTTTCGGATAATGTCGAAGATGATCTAGATTGTTTGCTTTGTGGCCGGGTTTTTGTTTGTTGGCGGGGGCTTTTTGCTGCGTGCGACGTGCTTAATGCTGTCATGGATAAGATTTTGTTGGCCTGGCTGATAAAAACCTTGAAAATTCGTCTTGATGGACTATAGGTTATACACCTGCGTTATGCATCTGATGGGAATCATGGATATGGTTCTGTTGCCATTGCCAGTTTGGTGAAGTTGAGGGTTGCTCACTTGTTGATGTGTTCCTACTTCCTAGCAAGTGCTGACTGTTTTACGGACAGCAGCAGCACGCACCGGGGCCACCAGGCACTAGCACCGTCCATCAGCTTGTTTGTGTGAAGAATAGAAGCGAGAGACAAGTTAATGAACAGTTATCTTTATTGATGAAGGATCTGAACTTATATACAAGGTGAATAGACGCGAGTATGTCGGTTCCCAGAGTCGGTTCCTAGAGGCAACGCTCCAGGGCCTAACTGCTATGCGGTTACAAGTGGGGATTATTCCATAATTAATGTGTAATTAATTATTCCTAACACTCCCACTAATCACCGCTTTAATATATAAGGATCCATCATCTTGATTAAGTATCCTCCAAAAACCCTGTGGGAAAAAATGTGAGGAGTATGATAGGATATGCTGTTAAAATTCCTTCAAACCCATTGGGAAAATAAGGAGAAAATGACACATCATATAATGATTATTGCCTCTGTTAACTCAATATGAAATAAATCTATAGAATATAGAGGTCAATAAATATGTCTTTTATACCTTCCTAAAAACCCCGGTGGGGAAAACGGATAGTACGACATATATATAATCTTATGTTGATATTACCTCATTAAAAACCTTAATGAGAACATGTAAAGTAAACTCATCAAGGAAAAAAGAGTGTAATATGATGCTTTGAACAGGAATAGTTCAGGAAGATACTCCCCCTGATTCTTGCAAATCTCGAAGCCGTCGCATACCAATTCCATGAATGTATTTTTGGAATGTTGAAGTTGGTAGAGACTTCGTAAACAAGTCAGCGAGATTATCGCATGATTTGACTTGCAAGACGTTTATTTCCCCACTCTTTTGGAGTTCATGAGGATAAAACAACTTTGGGGCAATATGCTTAGTGATATTGCTCTTGATATATCCTGTTTGCATCTGTGCAACACAAGCCGCATTATCCTCATAGATAATGGTAGGTGATTCGATAGAACCAATTCCACATGACTGTTGTATGTGGTTTATCATTCTGCGAAGCCACACACATTCGCGTGATGCCTCATATAATGCAATTATTTCAGAATGATTGGTAGAAGTGGCAACAAGAGTCTGTTTCGAAGACTTCCATGATATAGCAGTTCCACCATGTAGGAACACAAAGCCGGTCTGTGATCTGGCATTATGGGGATCAGATAAGTAGCCAGCATCAGTGTATCCAATCATACTGGAGTCCAGATTTCTCTGAAACTGAAAGTATAGGCCAAGATCCTTTGTGCCTTGGAGATATCGAAAGACATTCTTGACTCCCGACCAATGGCGTTTGGTGGGAGCTGCGCTGTGTCTAGGAAGTAGATTCACTGCAAATGCGAGGTCAGGTCTCGTACAATTTGCAAGATACATGAGCGCACCAATGGCACTGAGATATGGAACCTCGGGTCCCAACATCTCTTCTCCATCATCCCTTGGCCTGAACGGATCTTTTCCTACGTCTAGAGAACGAACCACCATGGGAGTTTTAGATGGATAGGATTTGTCCATATTGAATTTCTCCAATATTTTCTGGATATAGGCAGCTTGGTGTACCATTATTCCTGAGGGAAGGTGCTCGAGTTGAAGACCCAAGCAAAATTTGGTTTGACCCAAATCCTTCATCTCAAATTCTGTCTTTAGATGATTGCGTGCTTCATCAATATCTTGTGCATTGCCAATGATGTTGAGATCATCGACATACACTGAAATGATGCAAAATCCTGAAGAGGACTTCTTGATGAAGACACATGGACAATCATCATTGTTGGAGTAACCCTTCTGAAGAAGGAACTCACTAAGTCGGTTGTACCACATCCGTCCCGACTGTTTCAAGCCGTATAAAGACTTGTTCAGTTTTACACAGTACATGTTGCGTTTAGCGCTTGCATTCGGGACAGAGACTCCATCAGGAACCTTCATATATATGTCCGAATCTAGTGACCCGTAAAGATATGCGGTCACGACATCCATCAACTGCATAGATAGACGATTTTGCACTGCCAAAGATATAAGATATCGGAAAGTGATACCACTCATTACTGGAGAATATGTCTCATTGAAATCAATGCCGGGTCTCTGCGTGAAACCCTGTGCTACGAGCCTCGCTTTGTATCTCACCACCTCATTGTTCTCATTCCGTTTCTGGAGGAAAACCCATTTGAATCCCACAGGGAAAACATTGGGAGGTGTTGGTATTGCTTCTGTGAATACCTTCCTTTTATTGAGCGAAGCAAGTTCTGCTTGTATTGCTTCCTTCCATTTAGGCTAGTCGGAGCGTTTCTCACACTCAACAATAGTCCTTGGATCATGATCATTCAGAAGGGTATCGGCAATTGTAGCAGAAAAATAAGTGTCGACAATCGTAGACTTACGGTTGAATGATTCTCCAGAATCGATATAGTTGGTGGATATCTCAAGCACCCTTGATGACTCTTCGTGATTTCCCAATATGCGTGAGTCTAGGTGTCCCGATGTCCCAGCCAGTGTGTGCAAGCTGGAGCTGGGTTGTGGAGGTTGCCCTTCCACTGGGTGTATACTACCCATAAGGTGTTCGTCAACGTTGAGCTGACTTGTATTTACTGATTTGGAGGATTTTCTCCTCTCTCTCCTTTGTTGCTTGCGAGAAGCAGGTTCCGGGTCAGATGCCGTACTACTCCCCCTCTTTTTAGGATCAGGGAGTTGAGTGGTTTTTGTTGGTACCTCCACTCTTTCTGGCGCATTTCTGGCCGGTTTCCAGGATTTTGTAACACCTTTTAGATCAGTAAATGAATCTGGCAGATTATTTGCAAGATGTTGCAAATTGATGATTTTCCGAACTTGGAGTTCGGTCTCTTGGGTACGTGGATCAGAGGTTGAAATGGCGATAGCATTCCAATCAATTTTCGGGCATTCTTTCTGGTACTTGAAATCTCCCCCTAATGCCGGAAAATGTTCCTCATCAAATATGCAATCAGCGTGACGGGCTGTGAATAGATCCCCAGTAGGGGTTCCAGGTACTTAATAATCGACGGCGATTTGTACCCTACATAGATCCCTAGTTTTCTGTGTGGACCCATGGATGTCCGCTGTGGTGGTGAGATCGGGATGTATGCAGCACATCCGAACTTACGCAGATGGGAAATGCTGGGAGGATTTCCACGTACCAATTGCAGAGGGGAAGTACTGTGATATGAAGTAGGTCGCAATTGGATTAGGTCAGCGGCGTGTAAAACCGCGTGACCCCAACAAGAAGTTGGCAAGCTGCAATTGACTAACAAAGGTCTTGCAATGAGTTTGATCCTCTTTATTAGGGACTTAGCCAAACCATTTTGAGTGTGGACATATGGAACAGAGTGCTGAACTTCAATCCCCAAGGCCATGCAATAGTCATTAAAGGCACGTGAAGAGAATTCTGCAGCATTGTCCATGCGAATTGATTTAATTCGAATTTCTGGATAATGGGCCTGTAACTTAATTACTTCCCTCATTATCTTGGCAAATGCATGGTTTCGTGTGGAAAGAAGACACACATGTGACCATCGTGTAGATGCGTCAATCAAAACCATGAAATACCTGAATGGTCCAGATAATGGTTGGATAGGACCACAAATATCACCTTGAATTCGCTCAAGGAACTGAAGTGGTTCAACTTGTATTTTGAGGTGCGAAGGCCTCAAAATTAGCTTCCCTGTGGCACATGATGTACACACAAAGTCTGATGACTGAGGAAATTTTGACTCATGCAAATTATGACCAATGGAATTGCTAGTAATCTTCCGCATCATCCCGATACCGGGATGGCCTAGGCGATCATGCCAAGTTTGAAATGCGTTAACATTCTGGAATATTACCTTGTAAGCAACATGTTCTACGGGCTTGATGTACGTATAGTACAGTCCGGACGACAGAGAAGGAATTTTTTCAAGTACTTGCTTGCCATATCCGTTATCTTTTGTGAAGAGCAGATACTCTTCTTTGTTGTCTTCATGGGTTTCAATATGAAAACCATTCTTACGGATATCTCGATAACTGATTAAGGTACGTGACGAATCGGGATACAACAAGTCATCCTCAATTGTCACTTGTGTACCATTTGGGAGGGTAAATATGGCACGTCCAGTGCCAACAATTACCGTATCGCGTCCAGCGATAGTTAAAATATCTCCATTCATCTTCTTCAGAGTCTGAAAATATTTCAACTCCCTCAGTATGGAGTTTGTGGTAGCACTGTCCACAAGGCATAATTCCTCTTCCATTGGATTGTCCCCGTAGTGAGCTATATATAAAAATGAAGAATTTTCAATAAGAAAACCTTATTTAGATACATAGAATACAATCTTTATTATACCAAAGTGCTGATACAATATACATGACAACAATAATACTTATGTTCTTATTACAACATCACAAATGGACATAAAATAAAGTGATCACTAAGGAGATAGTGGGACTAGTCGAAGTCTCCAAACACGTCGTTTGAGGCGTACTCAATCATCATGTTCTCCGTGCTCATAGGATCCTCGGGCTGCTGGAGAGTCATGGTGTTGCTAGGTCCAGGAGGAGCATCTTGCGAACAACCAGCTCCATTGGTGCCATCTGGATGAAGGTTGAAGTTGGCTTCAAACCTTTTCCCTTGAGGTGCCTTGCGTTCTTGGGATTGCTGGTAGAGGATTGCCAGATGCTTTGGGGTCTTGCACTTGTTAGTAGGATGCGTGTAGCATCCACACTTGTCACAAAACCTAGTTTTATCATACTTTGGCTTTGCGGTGCCTTTCCCACGGTCCGAGTTTCGAGGCTTCCTGTTTCGGTTGCGCTTACGCTTACCCTTGAAGTTTGATTGGTTGCCGTTGAAGGAACCACCAAACTTTCTTTCGTTCGCGACATTCATATGAACTTCCGGCAAGGTTGGGAACCAACCGGGCGTTGAGAGCCATTCTTAGCAAGAAGATCATCATGCTTTTCAGCCTGAAGTAGGATATGAATAAGGTCTGAATAGACCTGGTAGTCGCGAGCGCGGTATTGCTGCTGGAGGAGCCTTTCAGATGGGAGCATAGTGGATAGAGTTTTTTCTATCTTTTCCGTATCTGTGGGTTCCTTCTCGCAAAAGCGCAGCTTGGAACTTATCTTATGAACCTCATGATTGTAATCCCCGACGGACTTAAAGTCCTGGAATCGAAGATGAGTCCAATCATGAAGTGCTTCGGGCAGGACAACTGCCTTCTGCTTTTCATACCTCGTCTTGAGGGCCCGAAACAAAGTAAATGGGGATTCCTCCTCCAAATACTCGGACTTAAGATCCGGATGAATATGATGCCTTATAATGTACAAGACATCATATTTCTGCTCTTCTCTCAGCGGTGCGGCTCCAGCCGGAAGGGGGTCATCTGGATTCTGGATGGCACGCACTATCCCACGGGACGCAAGAGCGATCTTGATGTCCATGGCCCATGTAGGGTAGTTGTGGCCATTAAGCTCGAGTGAATCGAACTCTTTTCCAGCCATCGGTTACCTACATGGTAAACCAGAGAATATTAATCTACGTTCAGTAAATTAAAATCCATCATGGTCATGTTGTAATGAACTATGCAAAATTAAATGATGACTTCAAGAAGTGGGCTCGAAATCATTAGTGTGAACTTTAAATTGTTAAGTATGACACATTGTAGATAATCTCCGAAGAATATTCGGAGTCCGTCTCGCAACACTAGAGAGTATAATCTGATGAAATCAGTAGATACTCATACTTCTAATGCCTTATGTCATGACTTAATAAAATGTTTGGGAGAACACATTGTTAAGCAATTATAGTGTCAAATATGACAAAATGTAGGCTTTAAACAGTAGTGGTGATAATCTGCAGTGCAGTAGATCTGGCCACTACCTTGTGTTTCCAAAACATCAATTTAAAGAAATCACTTTGAATTTTGCATACCAATTCGTGCTCGTATCGAGTCAAAATGACTCAATTAAGACGATGAATTGATCTATTGCAAGAAATTGAAAATCTCAATTGCAAACGACGAATGTAATAATTCTTAACATGTGTACACATGGAAATATATTAAATCACATATTTTTTAAATACACATAGTACTAAAAAAAAGTATTTACAAAAACTGAACAGCTAAAAAGCTAAAAAAAAGAAATTGAAAATCTCAATTTCCACGTATTAGACCGAAACTAGGCAGTCCAATATAGTGGCCTCCGGCCACTTTTGTTTTTCGTTCAGCTCTTTTCTTCTTCTCACACACGTGAACAGAGTCCTGGCCAAGTCGTACGGGACCTGGACCTGGACGTTTCTCGACCGCTCGAAACGAACAGATAAGGCAGTAGGGAGCAGTTACGCATCGCATCTTCCCGACTCACAAAAACCACTCCCCACTCCTTCCCTTTTTCCGCCGGCGCTCCTCTGGCTCCGCCAATCCACCCGCCCCTGCCGTTGTTCTCTCAACGGCGAGCAGCCGACACGGGGAGGTGCGGCGCGAATTCGGCGCTTGACGGTGTTGTCGCCAGGGTTGAAGACGGCAGGTTGAAGGGTGGAGGCGCCGCGAGCTCGGCCTCTTCCTCAACAGGCGCCACAGGTCCAAGGCGTGGGCAAGCCCAGCCATGTTCTAGGCACGGTGGCGACGGAGGAGGGGCTGCAAGCGCGGGTCCGTCGGCCATTCTGGTGAAGAAGATGGAAGAAGAAACTTACGAATTTCTCCCAGGCATCCATACCTTTTCGTTCTTCTTCTCTTGTTCTTGTTTCTCCGGTGATTGCCGGATTTTGGCTTTTGCTCCGTTGGTGGAGGCAGTGCTGATAACGTGTGAAGAATAGAAACGAGAGACAAGTGAATGAACAGTTATCTTTATTGATGAAGGATCTAAACTTATATACAAGGTGAATAGACGCGAGTATGTCGGTTCCTGGAGTCGGTTCCTAGAGGCAACGCTCTAGGGCCTAACTGCTATGCGGTTACAAGTGGGGATTATCCCATAATTAATATGTAATTAATTATTCCTAACAGTTTGAACCGCCGTTTGCTACTGATGAAGCTCACCTCTGACTGCCCGGCAATTGCAGCGATGACAACTGGGATCGAGTTGAAATCAAACATAAGGAGCACTTTCTAGAGAAAATAGTTCAGTGTGATGATTCATCACCGGAAAGTAAGCACTTTCGGGAGAAAATAGTTCAGTGTGACGATTCATCACCGGAAAGTAAGGACGAGACGAATGGCCTGGCACGGCGTTGTATGGACGGTCCGTTGCACCTGTCCATCAGTCCCAGGGTTTTGGCCACGCAACTGCATGGATGCTTGTGCTGCACTTGCAAATGTGTTCATCTACGTGTGAAATTCTTCAGGTGACTGCAACACGTGGTGATCATCTCATGTGCAGGCACCATGTCAACAAGGAGAGCGGTTACTTAGCTTGCTGGGATTTGTGCTCGGCCAAGAGACGAAGTCCCCCGTTTCCTTCTAGGTCGTTGCAGCTCTGTCTGATTCAGTGGTGATCTCTTCTTGCGAAAATGCAACTCTACATACCCGAGGGGTCCCGGGCTAATCCCTACCATCCATTGCTTCAAGATTTTTGTACCAGATATTGGACCAATTTCGTATCAGAAATTCTGGAAAAAATATGAAACTAAATAAATCCGACCAAAGATTTTGTGCGTCTCAAGTTCTGTCCATTCAACAACCGATTTTGTCCAAAAATTCTTGACCATGAACAAAACCTTCCCAGGAGAAAACACATGCACCAACAAAATCGTTGAGATCAATAACAATAACTTTTGAACACAAGATTCTGGCATACATGCACTAGTAAATCGTTGAGATCAAGAACCGTTAAGATAGCAAAAAAAACACATATCTTGGATTGTTCATATACAACCCAAAACACTATGGTTGCATTGAGAGATTGGGGAAGCCGATGAGCGGTGTGGCGGTGAGGGACCCAGATCGGGGAGGACCTTCCGTCGTCGTGAGGAGAGGCTAGTCATGCGACGGATCCTGGGCGGCAGGGGCGCCGTCAAGATCCGTTCTTTCCGTCGCCGGCGAGGTCGGCTGCCCCGTGACTCCTCTCTGCGGGGTGTCGCCATAGATCGGCCGAGCTCCCAGTGGCCGAGATCTCCGGCGCCGACGAACACGCGAGAGAACAGCACGCGGGAGAGAGACAGAGGATAGGGGTGAGGAGAGGGCAAGGTGTTCGTGTACAGCTTTGTTGCTATAGGGACAAGAAGTGTACATTGTCAAGGTTGTTGGTGTAAAATTGTACTTCCTCTGTTTGAGATTATAGGTCCTACGCGCATACCTAAATTGTTAATTTGACCAACAAAATATAACTTATATATCATAAAAATTATACCATTAGAAAATATAATCCCTAAAGTTTTTAATGGTATAATTTTTATGATATATTATTTATATTTTGTTGTTCAAATTAGCAACCTAGTTATCCGCGCGGGACTTATAACCCCAAACGGGGGGAGTAGACACCAATCTCAGAACAATGGTGGCCGTTGGATGAGAGGGGGACACCCATGCCATTGTTCCCTTCTTGTTCGTTCCAAATGTGCAGCAGTATAATATAAGATCTATTCGAACTTACCGCGGTCGGCGGAGGTTATTATTTCTGATGTTTCCGAGGGTCCAAAATGGCAGAATTCGTCAACTCTGAACTGCTGAAGCTTCGACCAGTATACGGACCTCCAACGTACGTGCCCGAGCTATCACGTCGCTCTACTATTACAAATGCCACATCATCGCTGTTGTCACCATGGGCCATGTCAGAAGGATCACTTGCGCCACATTGTTCCCGTTACAAATAGCCCCTCCCTACCTCACGTCCTCAACCAGCACACTGCACTTGCACCTCCTCCCAGCTCGTGGCCGAAGCTAACGCAACGAGCAAAACGACTCCACGCGTGCGCTCTACTACCATGGCGCGTCCAGGCCACACCGCGTCGCTCCTCGTAGTTGTAGTCAAGACGACCGCGCTGCTGCTCGCGGCCGGTACCGCAACGGCGCAGGGCTGCGCGAACGCGACGTTCCCGGCGGGCCGGTGGTTCGAGCGGTGCAACGCGCTGCCCGTGCTCGGGGCGAGCCTGCACTGGACGTACCACGCAGCGAACGGCACCGCCGAGCTCGCGTTCCGCGCGCCGTCGCCCAGCGGCGGGTGGGTCGCCTGGGGCATCAACACCGCCGGCGGCGTCGGCATGGCCGGCAGCAGCGTTTTCGTCGCCTCGCATGACGGCGGCGGCGCGGTGTCCGTGCTCTCCACCGTGCTGGAGAGCACGTCGCCTAGCCTGACCAACGGCACCCTCGGGTTCGGCGTGCCGGTGCCCGCCACCGCCGAGTACGCGGCCGGCGCCTACACGATCTACGTCACGGTGGCGCTGCCCGACAACTCCACGACGCAGAACACGGTGTGGCAGGCCGGGCCGAGCAGCAGCGGCGGCTCCATCCTGCCGCACCCGATGACAGGGACGAGTTTGCAGAGCGTCAAGAAGCAGGACTTCCTGTCCGGCTAGAGCACCTCTCGGACTTCATGGCCGGTGTCATGGTCAAATATACCGCATGTTATATTTATCGAGCGTGCTACTTGTTTTATCGAATAAAAGTGTACATTTTGGACGCTTAGCCTTGCACAGTACATATATAAAGGCAGACTTCTTTTGGTCTTTTAGACTGGCTTATAGTTCGCGTCGCACCGGAGGAGTCCAAAAGAAGTGACCAGTTTTTCCCTACTGTTATTTTTTCTTGTAATGCAATTTTGTGGTCTAGAGAAACTGCTCGAGACCTACTTCCCGCAGCTTATCACAAAGAACCGAAGTGGGAAACTGAAGTACCCGTAACATTCATGGAAGTTACACCAGAAATGTCACCGCAGGCCTAAAGTTTTCCGCTAAATTTTTCCCGAGCTGGCCCTCACGCGAGTCGTTCCCGAGCAACTCCTCTCCTCTATCGACCATGGGTACGCGCCGCCACCTAGGGTTTCCCCGTCGCCGCCGCCCCATCTCCCAGTCGCCGCCGCTCATGCCCGATGCCAGCAGATCCGCTAGCCCGCCGCGAGCACCCCGGTCCGCTGCCGAGTCTTCCCGTCGCCAGGCCACCCGTCCCCGATCCCCGCCGACAAGCCGCATTCTGAGCTGCTCATGCGAGTCTTCTCTCGAGCATGAGTGACCTTCTCTCTCAGCCATGGAGACGTGCGCCGCCACCTAGGGTTCCCAGCCGCCGCATCTGCTTTGCCCAGCCACCGCTGCATCTTCCTTGCCCCGTCGCTTATGATAGATTTGAGTGCTGGAGGTTCATATGGTGTAAAATAGCACTTACTCACATAATAGATTGAGGGAAAACATAGACATTACATAGATCATAAGCCCAAATCACATAAACCCAAAAGAAGTGTACAAGCAATTTCTTGAAGCTTATCCCCACCGAAATCCATAAGATTGCTTTTCCATAAGCAAAAGCCCAAAAGAAGTCACCCATAGAGTCCCTCTATTCTGAAATAATTGAGATTGTACTTTTGTGCTAAATCAAACCTCTCTATGTTTGACTAAATTTGTAGAAAAATGTGTTAGTTTCTAAAAGTCAGTATGAAATATATCGTACACTCTCCGATTCATATTTATTGTTGCTGAATCAGATGTATCTAGCACTAAAAAATATCTAGATACATCTGATTCAACGATGATTAATATGAATCAGATGGAGTAGTATAATAAAACCAATTTGATGTTTGAGGTATTATTGTTCAATTTAGAGAGGAGCTCGGCATGTCTGAACACATACATCCTACCAAACAAACTCTCGGTTTAACATCTTTCAACACATACGGACTACCAAACATCTCAGTCCAACTTGTATAAGGCCAACATGTCTCAAGTGGGAAAGTCATTTCAAAGTGACACGGGCTACCGAACACACCGTTAGATAACAACACGAGAGTGTGATGATCAGGAACAAAATTACTTATAAGACATGTCATGTCGTCGAACAAACTATTCCAAGGACCAGCAAAATGGAACAAGAGAAGGATGTAAAACAAACCAGACATGACATTGCCGTCGCCGGCTCGCCACGTTCACTATTTTTAGAGGCCTCACCCTCACTGCTTTTCTTATAGAGAGAAGGGTCCCATACTCTCATTGTTCCCCTGACATTTTCACACTCGGCACCACGCTCATGTTTTTTTTTTTCGAAATGGGAAATGACACCGGCGTCTGTATCCTAGGATACACACAACCTTTATTACTCCCTCCGATCCATATTATTTGTCACAGAAATGAATGTATCTAGACATATTTTAGTGTTAAATACATCCAATCCAGTGACAATTAATATGGATCGGAGGGAGTATTAAGTTAAAAAACGATAGCACAAGACGCCACCGCGCTCATGTAGAGGAAGGAGGAAAAGAGGAGCCCAGCCAGTGCCACTGGACAAGCGCGCTATGTCAATGGGTGAGTGTACTAACATGCTGAAGTTTCACCGAAAGTGGCAGCAGCAGGACGAATGCCCCGTCACGTCGTGTACGCACGGTCGTAACAGCGCATTGCACCTGTTTCCCAGTTTTTTGGCCACGCAACTGCGTGCGTGTGCAGCAGTTGCAAATGTGTTTAACGGAACGTGCAGAATTCTTCAGGTGACTTCAACATCACGCTGCGACCAAATGCGTTCGGTGGCACAATGTCAATACGACCATTTCCCCGCGCAATGTCAATCTAGATTTACTCGGTCACCCATTTCCTTCTAGGCTAAAACCGTGATTCAGTGGCAATCTCTTGTCCAAGTGTCTTGCTATTGTGAAGTAAGATTGAACAAGTACGGCGGAGGCTATTACTTGTGATGTTTCCAATATGGGATGTTATCCGGGCCACACATTTGGTGACTGGTTAGTCAGACACCATCACTTGGACGCTAAATTCGGACGGAATGTGCAGTGCCAGCTCGGCATACCAAACGCAATTTTATGGCACATTTTCCAAGTTCAAATCTCAGAAAATTTAGAATGCACATGCAGAGCCCAAATACAAGCTCTTCGTCTGGCTTGCATGACAAACTGCTCATAGTTGATAACCTTGCTACTAGGGGATGGACTCATGACCCTATTTGTGTGCTTTGTCGACAAGCTCATGAGACAATGGTACACCTTTGCAAAGACTTCCCATTCACCATAGCAAAGTGAGACCTCAATCAAGCAAACAATACTACTACAGGAGGGAGCTCTCGTCACGAGTACACCCCTATCTCGGATTGGTGGGACAATATGATGATGGAAAAGGCTGCAAAAGATAAACAAAGAACCAGTGGTCGTTTTCTTTAGTCATATGGAACGCGTGGAAAGAAAGGAGCGGGTGTATCTTCCCTAATTGTCGGCTAACTTATATCAAAGTGACTGATATTGTCAAGGAGGACATCTGACAACGTGCTCGTGCCTTCACGGCCATTGGGCCTGCCATCCCGGCTAAGCCTGATTAGGCTATGTTTTTGTATTTGTATGATGCTTTCGATATATTTACATCTTAATTAAAACATGCCACTCTGTATGTCTGGATTTTGTTATTCCTCCTATCTTTAATGAAAAGGCAGAGCCGGTTGCTCAAAAGAAAAAATATTTCCAAGAGCTCGACATTGCAGAATTCGTCAACTCCGTAGACATCCCATTTCATCCGCACAAAAAAACCTCTGCAGCTCCCAACCGTAGACGGACCTCCAACGTATACGTGCCCCAGATATCACGTCGCCCTGTTACAAATAGCTACCTTCACGCTCCACCACACATTGCATTTGCATCTCCGGCTACCTCGGAGCCGACACGAGCCAACTCAGCCAAGGACTCCACGTACGTGCGTGCGCTACTAGCTAGCTAGTAGTAGTACCATGGCGCGGCCAGCCCACATGGGGTGGCTCCTCCTCGTAGCCACCACCGCCCTTCTGCTCGCAGCCGGCACCGCAACGGCGCAGGGCTGCGCGAACGCGACGTTCCCGGCGGGCCGGTCGTTCGAGCGGTGCAGCACGCTCCCCGTGCTCGGGGCGAGCCTATACTGGACGTACCACCCCGCGAACGGTACCGCCGAGCTCGCGTTCCGCGCGCCGTCGGGCAGCGACGGGTGGGTGGCCTGGGGCATCAACACCGCCGGCACGGGCATGGTCGGCAGCAGCGTCTTCGTCGCCTCGCAGGACGGCAGCAGCGGCGCCGTGTCGGTGCTCATGACCGTCCTGCAGAGCACGTCGCCTAGCCTGGCCAACGGCACGTTCAGCTTCGGCGTGCCGGTGCCGCCCACCGCCGAGTACGCCGGCGGCGCGTACACGATCTACACGACGGTGGCGCTGCCGGAGAACTCCACGGTGCAGAACACGGTGTGGCAGGCCGGGCCGCTCAGCGGTGGGTCCATATTGCCGCACCCGATGTCGGGGCCGAATGTGCGCAGCGTCAAGAAGCAGGACTTCCTGTCCGGCTAGAGCGCCCGCCCAGGCCGATCGAGGTCTCTCTCCACCGCCCCACGCCATGCTGCGCCGTCGCGATGCCTATGTTTATACGCAAATGTGGCCACCAGTGTCATGGTCAAGTATACCGCACCTTGTTTTATCGAATAAAAGTGTAGATTTTGGACGCTTAGCCTTTGTACATATGTATACTCCCTCAATTCTAAAATAATTGGATTTGCTAGTTCTGAGGCGCCTAAGAATTTCTTAGCTTTCAGTCACCTCTCTCGCCATTAGATTTACCTCGCGATTCGTGCAACATGAGACTTTTACATGAGTTGCAACTAGGTTGTAACTGAGATTTTAATTAGTTGCAACTAGGTTGCAACTGAGAATTAGTACAAATTATATAAAAAGTTCTCAGTCACAAATAGTAGGATGATGTCAGCGATTTAGACATAAGAAGTTCTCATGCGCCTGAGATCTAGGCACTCCCTAAAATAATACGATAATTGAGATTCTAGCTTTGTGCTAAATCAAACCTCTCTATGTTTGACGAACTCTTTAAATATATGTGTTAATTTATATCAGGTTGATACGGTATGAAATATATTGTAGTACAATATAGATATTGAGGTATTATTCTACAAACTTGTTCAACTTAAAGTAATTTGACTTAGGACAAATGTATCTTCAATTATCCTGGAACGGAGGGTGCACTCACATAATTATGGGAATTTCTACTTTGCTGCACGTAGTAAAGCTTCCGGTAAAAAAAATCAGAAATTTTATACCTCAAGAGTGGCATAATGTCTACATATGAAATTTGGATTTAAAGTCGCCTGATATTTTCGAACAAACCTTGGCATCTTCGAACAAACTTGGCATCGCCATGCAACGGATGAGCCCACTATGTTTTTTTTAGATCTGGATAAGCCCAGTATGTATACCACCAAAACTTACGGGTTTTAACGAAAGCCTCAGCCAAAGCCCACTTCAACAACTAGCGTACAAAATAAGCCCAAAGTCCAAAAGTTGGCCCGACACGGCGCATCGATTTCGATCGGCCATTTCTGCTCTCCCCTCCGCGCGGCGTTGTGTCCTCGCGCCTGCACGCGCACGGCGGACCGCGGATGCCAGATCGAAGGATGCTCGATCCCGTGACGGAGGCATCATTCCTCGTGCTGTAAAATGCTTAGAGCCGCCACCTTTATGGCTTTATCCCCGCCAGTGACGAAGATAGACATACTATCGAGTATCTAGCCTGGATCGAAGCATCAAGCATTGCGAGAGAAGCAGCAAGGGGGCGATAAGATATTTGTTCACATCACCTGTCAGCTTTCAGCTTTTGTTCCCCCTTCCTGCGTCTGCGTGTGTGAATCAAAGCATCTGGCTCTGGCCGGCCAGCCCCCGATCGAGGTTCGTGTCTTCACACCGAAGGCAATGCAATCACTCCGTGGCAAAAGGCAAATTTTAGATTAGATCAAAAATTCAGAATCATGGAGGTGTTGATTCTGGAATGATGAGTCATCATGCAGCGCATGGCTGAACACCTGTAGGTTGCAGGTGTTGTTGATTCAGGAATGACGTTCTTCGAGAAGGTGTGATAACTTGCCTTCCAAATGATAACTACGATAGATACGGCAGTGGGAACTATCTCTGCAATCTGCAGAAAATCTAGTTTAGTCGAGGTTCGTTAGGGGTTAGGTAAACGAACTGCTCCTTTGCGGCACCAAGGACGGTCAAGCGGCCACGCCCACACTAGAAAATAGCAAAACATAGTACCGATACAACTGTAGGGGAAAAAAAAACTATTCCAAGCCTCACCCGAAAGCAACACTCGACATATTTGGTCACGGTCGTTGCAATTTAAAAATGGAAGTAGATGGCAATGAACGAAAGCTAGCGTGTTGTTTCGTCCTTCAGTCGCAACTGATTCAGGGTATATAAATCAAATGCTCCCTCCGTTCCAAAATACATATCGTGGTTTTACTAAAACCACGACAAGTATTTTAAAGCGGAAAGAGTATGACATTTGGGCCAGGGTTTAACAGAATGTAGCCATGAAACGAGCCACTTATCGGAAGACCGAACTACCAACATGCGGTCTCCGTACTTGCAGGAACCTTCAGGCAAATATGCTCTTACCTATGAACAATATTTTTTTTCTTTTTAAAACCAAGGGAAAACTTTGCATAGTCCGTTAATTATGAAAGGAGTTTGTTTAGTTTAGTTTACAACACAAACGAGCACAAAGGCTCAGAATGAAAATTCTACTCTCCCGGCATAATAGAACTCAAGTGTTCACCTCCGTCGCATACTCCGAAGCTTAGAATCCACTTTGATCTTGGCGACAACTGAAGTCGGCATGGTGGAGAAACTGTAGAAGACCCTTGCATTTCACTTGTTCGGAATCTCCCAGGAAGTGAGCATGATGAGGGAGGCCAAGGATTTTCTTCTAGCGCCATGGAGGATGGTGACGAACTCCCACCACTCCTTGACCAAATCAAAGGATGACCAGGATGACCAGGATGACATACAGTATAAGCTAATCAGTATCATGCAATCATTCGGTTACAAATTATAATGCACATAAGTATAAGTGCAGTCAACATCATAAAACTCAAACTACTAAGAATATGCAAAACTATATTGGTTGCGCATGTATAAAAATATCATTGTATTTTCTCGAAAAATTCTCTGATGCCACACGTCATCTTACTAATTATATACACATAGCATAATTGAAAATGGTAGTTACTATTGCGCATTAGAGGCTATGAAAAATGTTACATTTTGGATTGAAGAGAGTATTTGCCTCGGCATATCGCATGTATCTGCTTTGTGTGTTATTATTGTTGAATGGAATTCAAATTAGATAAGCTTCTAAAGATAATAAAAAAAATTGGAAGATGCCAGCTAATACATATTTGTGGATTTGCTTTATCTCCTAGTGAAAGCGCCCTTAATCTAGCTTCGGCCTTTAGTGGCAAGATGGGTAGCTTCGACTTTCATGCGTCATATATATCCTTATTGAGGGTGTTGCTTTGAATCTTTATTTGGAAACAATAATAGTGAACCCACCCTTTGGTGGAAATCAACAACATCGGTGCACAATGGGAAATCCTTTTGTGAAGATATTGTCTTGGAATGCTGAGTCTAGTGTTGTTCAGCCCACGAATTTGTTCCGGCTATAGTTTAGTGGTAGTTAATGGAGAAATTGGCTGCCACGAGATCATGGTTATGTTGATTGGAATGAGTTTATTTTCTTCTCTTTTGTTAGTTGTTTCATTTGATCTTGATGCTCATAACCGTTAGCAATAGAACTCGACTGTGCATCCTAGATTATCGAGGACTGGTGGCTTGACCCTTAAAATCAAAAGATATTTTGCATAAGGGTTCTAGAATAATCTAGTTACTATGCTTCATGTCAACAAAAGAAATATCTAGAGCTAGATATTTACACGTTTTTGAAAGATATTTACATGTCAAATGTTATAGATAAATTTCCATGGATAATTAGAAACATCTAGACTTGATTTTATAGAAGAAAATTTAATGGAGTAGATAATTCAGATTATGGAGATTAGATGGGAGAATTTTCCACTTCAATGTTGTTATATTCTTGATATGGGTTCTCTGCCGTCCTATCTATAATCAGCTTATGGAGCAAAGTAAGGATCTGCCAAGTCCATCATGGTCCTAGGTATGCCCCCCAAAATTATATAAGTTAACATAGCTAGGTAGCTGCTAAGAACTGTGTATTTATAAAGGTCGTATTGTGGGGGTATCCTATAGTGGAGTGTGGCCTCACACTAGTGCGTGTGTGTGTATCGTTGTATAGTATGTGTAGGAGGGTCACCAAAAGTTCTCTTCACAGATGCTACAAATGTATATAGAATAAAATTTTAAATCAAAACCAAAATTTTACGATAGTTGAAGGATGACGACCTTCACTTAACAAGGACAAGTATGGCAAACTCATGGAGTTTTAGATGAGTGGTTCGCTCATCTTGCATGTGTTACAAAAGATATTTATAGGGTGGCTTAAGAGAGAAATACCTAATTACTTGGAAATAATTATAAGGCATGATATTACCATTCAATTTGGTAGTGCAATTTTCACTATATATGCACATGATTTTATAAATTAAAATTTAAATTAAAAAACTAAGTACTAACACGTGTTGCTATAGATGTTACAAACAAGTTTCTAAAGTTCCTAGCGCAATAGGATAACTGCAAAATGAAATTAAAGACTGATAAAACTTTATATCCATATGAATATTGAATTGTATATGCATATGTATGTAGAAACTAAACAATGATACGCAGATAATATTTCACAGAAAATTGCAAGAGTATTTTGTGCCACAAACATAAGTTTAATGGTTCATAATTTACATTTTTGTAGTACCAAAAAATTATTTTCCATGAGAACAAAATTCTTTATTTTTTCCATAATTCTTAGATTGTTGAGTATTTGCACAAATCCACATTGCTTTTTATATTTTTGTAGCGATTAAATTACATTGTTCTTCACATGGCACACTACTTCAGAAAATCCTATAGTAGGCTTGCACTTGCATATGTTTGTGAAAAGAGTAAACTCTAGTTTTCGTACTCTCTAGTTTGATACTTTTGACACTAATTACCATATTTAACAATTTTTCTTCTATATTATCCCATTTAGCAAAAAAATATCACTTTTTTACCCTTTTTAAAAGTTGGAGGGCCGTCTGGGGATTGTTTCCATACCTAAATCGGCATGATAGCTGACTCGTGACTCGATTTCTACACACAATCCTTGGTGTACATACACACTATTTTGATGCAACAATCTAACTGAAATCTATTCTCACAAGTAATTACCCCTATGCCGTATTTCTTTCAAGGTGTCAAGATTAGTTGAGTATATGTGATTATAGACCTACATGGTAAGGCCATGGCACAATACCACTCGTTTGTTGAATCTAAATCAACTCAGGCACATCGTACACTGACATGTGTGGTAATGGGTGTTGTGATTATTTCCCACAAGATTGTGGTTATGGACAAAAAATTAAGTTCAAGGCTTTCTTCGGGTGTAGAAAAAATTAGAGGAACTTGCGGACTACCCACATGACAAATCACATGTAAAATCTTAGGGATCGTCAAAATTGACAATATTTTCACTAAATGGGGTAATACCGATAAAAAATATTAATTGGAGCAATTAGAGTCAAAATTACCCATCTAGGGGGTAAAAACTGGAATTTACTCTTGTGAAAACTTCTAGAGAAAACAGGGATGGGCCTAGAACAAATGTCACTGTCTTAGTTCTACATTGTTTTCACCTAGAGTTTGGGGTGTCACACACTACAAATGAATAAAATACAAGAAGAAAACCATGTTTTACCGGGTGTCCTGTGATCCCTGAGAGCATAACCTAGGTCCGCCCCTAAGAGAAAACACGGTTTTCACATGAAATTTTCATAATTAGGCTCACTTAATTAGGTTGTATGCGAATAAATGTTTATTATTTATGGTCAACACATACTTCGATTATCTGCAATGCATTTGTCTACACAAAACTTGTGGAAAAATAACCGCGTTATGATTATAGTACATTGTCTTCTAAGGACAACTGCTAGTAACATATAATTGATGTCCTTTTGGTTCTCCGGTGGTAGTTCTACGATGGCCATATGTAAACATTTCGGTTATTTATCACATACTGTTATTGACTACATGTGAAGTGGTATAATCTCGGGTTCTTGCATGTTGTGGCTTACATCTAAAATTTAAAACAAGTACATGGCTCAAGAACTAGTTCCTCCGATTCAAATCTTTAAGACATGAAAAAAAATTCTTCAGGATGCATGGTAATAATAGTTATGTATTGTGAAAACATATCCTATTATGAATCTAGTAAACATCAAAAGAGGTATTTAAGATGCTATAGATTTTTTTTACAGATTATTGAACATTGATATGTTTCACTGGTAAAGTTTTAAAATGACTTAAATTTTGGATCAGATGCAGTCAACAATTAGGGGCCTGCGGCAGCCTTCAAGCAAAACATTCCTCTTAAGTAATGTTTGTCATCGGTATTATGTACTGTTGGCCTTAGTTGATGACCAGGCATCACATGTATCATTTATTTTTGGCTGTTGTTGAACAAAACACATGTATCTTTGAACAATTAGCAAGGACGAAGTCAAAGCACAGCAATTGGTTCTTAGTACTACTAGTATAATCAAACTTGAGTATGATATAGTTTAGTGAGATATATGTGTTCCTACTACGCACCTTCGTTTGTCCACGGTCGTTAGTCAGAGTGCGCAACACAACTGTTAGAATCAATGTCTGTACTGCCTGAAGAGATCTAATACTAGGATAATCTTCAGCCGGCCTCTCCCATTTGTAATATTTTATTGTTCTGGCAGGTTGATGTCATCAATGAACGCTGCGTACGTGCGTGCGTGAGGAATTAGTCCGATTGCTTGGTCCTTCGAGTGACACGCGCTTTGCTACATGGAGGGGTCCGTTGCATATTTGCCTCATCGTTCCTATTTTTTTTCGTGAAAATGCAAAAGTTTACGTTTTGATTTATTGATAGAAAAAAAGAGTATTGTACATATACAAAGGCTCACTGAGAGCCAACACCTCATACAACTCTACCCACTAAGATCTACGGGGCAGCGGGGATCGAGGCACGCAGGCCAATCGCTCCAGCAACGGCCCAAGCCCTAGCCTCGGAATGAATTATATCCAGAAGACCACTCAGGTTAGGTGCCGCGTTGTCGAACACTACCACATTCCTCATCTTCCAAATCCACCACGCCGTCAGCATGATGAGCGAGGAAGTGCCCTTGCGAAGAGCTCGGGGGGGGGGGGGGGGGGGATCTCGACGCCTGCAACCGCCACCAGTCCATGAAGTCGTCTTCCCCATCCGGTGGTTGAGCCGTGGATCGGGCCCATGAGAGCACCTCATTCCAGGTCGCCTTGGAGAAGGGACATCCAACGAGGAGATGAGTCATGGTCTCAGCCGATTGGTCACATAGGGGACAACACGGAGGGTGGGCGAGGCCCCGTCTCGCCAGCCGCTCAGCCGTCCAACAGCGGTCATGGCATGCCAGCCAGATAAAGAACTTCACCCGCGGGGGCGCTGTTAACACCCAGATTTTTAATCCCAGATGCCTGTTATGCCATACATCGCAATCCCAGAATTGCCATTTTTGCGAGACATAACAGAATTGGATACCACAGTACATCATCCATTACAAAATAAGGTCTTACACAAATAAGGATCTCATGATCCAGTTCTTAATACAACTCAAGCAGCGGAATACGTAATAATAACGGTAGCGTAGGCGAAGCTCCATCTTCGGGGTCACAGGCAATGCTGACGATGAGAGATGATCCTAGTTGTCGTAACCTTTCTGGGGTCCATCTTCCAGGTACTCCTCTTCATAGTCTGGCCATGGGAATAGCCAGGGACAAAGCCATGAGTACTCTTTAAGTACTCGCAAACTAATACTAACAAGTGCAGGGGTTTTTGTAATAGGACACTAAGCTCTAGGGTTGTTTTGCAAAAGCCAGATTTACCTCTACTAAGTTTGGAAACAACGAATGCTAGTTAAAGTTTTATAACACCTAAGTGGAAACTTGTATCTCATGCCACAACTCTGTTGTGTTCAAGTCAAAGTCTCAGATCATTTCACAAGTCATTTTGAAAACATCTGACGGGGGAAACAGTATGGCCACTCCAACTGTCCATAACCGCGGACGCGGCTATTCGAATAGTTTGACACTCTGCAGAGATTGTACACTTTTACCACAACATTCGATACATCCATCAGGAACAAATCCTGAATTCACCATACTCAGTATGCGGATAATCAATCCTAACCTTTCAATTACACGCCCTAGTATAAGCACCTCTCCTGTGAGTTTGGCCTCCCAACCATGACCAACTGTCATCTTGGGTACTGCACAGGTGGAAAATCTTCACAAGGTAGCCTCAGCTCAGACCTTGGCCATGAGGTAACTAATACTAAGGTATATAAGTTTCCATTCAAGCCCTACCCAATTCTCGGGTATTGTGGTTGTACGATAAAATTGGAATGGTATCGCATCCAGACAACCATCAGTTTTATAAAGGGCTAAGGCTCATGCCTCAACATTTTTATCACCATAAATCATCTGGTGTTCGGAAACACATGTCCAAAACATTTCAATAGAATGATCCATCATTCCAAGGTTTTCATAACCATTTTTCCACAAAGTATTCCCATCTAAATTTGATCAGGTTTTATGCTTAGTACTAGCATCTACAAGTGGGAGTGGGTACTAATGAGGGGTGGTAAACAAGTGGAGTTTCAACTAAGCACATTCTCATGCCTTGGGGTGACATAAAGATTATCTAGCTTAGGCCAAATTTTATGCTCTTTATGCAACCTTCAATTATCTTTCTAATATCTACAATTCACTTAAGTAAGCTCTAAGTACTAGCTTTGATAAAGAAATAAAGTAGAAACCTTGCAAGTAAAAACTAGGATTGGGGTTATCAAGTGGGTATGATCACATATGCTTAAGGCATATAGTTGGCATGGTGACAAGCAAGTATTCGCTTGCATAGGTCAACTTGATTAGTAAGTCTTGCATAAGTATAGTATCTTGCAAGTGTTAGCTTGCACATTCAACTAGTAGTATTAAGCTTGCCTTGTGCAGAGCAGTGGTTGAAGTTCTCCTCGGCTTCTTCTTCGTAGTATCCTCATTCCTCCTCGTATCCTTGGTCGGTACTAGCGTCTATGAATAAATACGAGGTACACAATCACCAAACAATACTTAACTACTTGCAATAATAACACAAAGGGGTCCTATAGATGATTTAGCACCATCACTAACATTACAAGATTTAAGCTTGGTTTACTTTCTTTTATTTTTAGAAAAGTAATTTCTACTCATTGAAAAACTACTTAAGACTTAATATTCTCCAAACCAAACATGGGATCATGTTGACACATGTCATCACCACACATTTGAGTACATGGGAATGTAATTTAAAATGGTGTCACAATTTAATAAGGTTTAACCTTTTATTTCATTTAAATAAAGTGACTAGAAATGTCTATGTGGCCTTATTTTATTACTTGAACATTATTTCTGTAAGTAAACCCATATATTTTTATATATTCTGAAAGGTATGATCAAATGTGAGTTTTGAGAGTTGGAATCAACTCAAAAGCTATTATAGTCTAAATTTGAAAAATGTTTGAATGCAGAAAAGCTTCTGCCTTGTTATTTTTACCAAGGGTGATCTACAGATCCAAATGATTTAAATCCGACAGGCTTGGATTCAGCACTTACAGACCTTTCTAACAAAATTGGTTTCATTCAATTTGGTTCACTGAATCGAGCTGGGTTGATTTTTGAAACTAGGTATGGAACTATGCTTGAAATAAAATGGAAAAGGTTAAATTCAAATGACTGGGCTCCGCGGGAAACGATACTAGGCCGGCCTGCTAAGCACAGCGCTTACGCGGGCTGGTTAAGTTGCTGTCCCCACGCGTCAGTGAGATGAGGGGGTGCGAAGCGGTACGGGGCAATATGGTGCGTTCGATCTAGTTCTAATCCAACGTATGAGGGTCGTCGTCCACGTCGGGCAACGCCGGCGAGACTGAACCCTAACGCGGCAGGTGGGGGTCGTTGGGGGCTCACCGGGGCTCAGGCGAGGGTCGGCGAGGCGGGCGAACGACGAAGTCGACGACGGCGAACCTCCTGGTACCGGCAGCTTCTCCTGGGGCGGCACCAACCGCTGGCTCCCTTCTTCTCCAGCAGCGGCGGACTCCGGTGAAATTCCGGCGAAGCGCTACTCGCCTTTCTTCGGGAATGGGATGGAACGATCAGTGAGGAGAGGGGAGTGAGATGGTGTGCTCAATTCGGCTGGGGGTGGCCTCTATTTATATTCGCGATGACGAGACCGAACGGCATGGGCAGGCGACGGTGGCGACATCGCTATGGGCTGCTAGAGGCATGGCCGGCGGTGGCAATCGCTTGGTGGTCTCCTGGCGATGCTCTATGGCTTTAATGCGCATGTAGGGGCGGTGGCAAACGGTCTGGAACACACGATGCTCTGCGCGGCCAAGGCGGCGTCTTCGACGGCGAGCGGTGGTTGTGAGGCATGGGGCGGCGAACGGGGATGTCTGGCGGTCTCCTGGGACGGTGGTGATCATGTATGCAAGCGGCGAGGGCGGCGCGTGGTCTGTGGGCGTGTGTCGAGGGCGGCGCTCTGGCGCATGCTCGGCATGATTGCTGGCGAGATGGGCACGGTCTGTGCGTGTGGTCCAGGGGTTGGCAACGCTCGAGCGCTGGACAGGGAGTGGCGGTGGGGTGTTGGCTTGCTCCCAGACATATTGGCTAGGCTTGTTTCTTCTCCTAGATTGTTGTCCACACTGGGGTGACATGGTGAGCTTCGGCTGTTCATCATTGATGGCATTGCCAAGCTTACAGTGGGGCTAGTGCTTGGTTTAGTTTGCTAGATGATCTACTGAGGTTGCTGTGAGCTATAGAGGGAACAAGTTAGGCTCCAATCACTGCTCACAATAGTGTTTAGATTTTATTTGATTTGAATCAGCAAGGTGTTTGATGAAATGGCCGCAAGAATTCAAGTTTTGAATTTTGAAAAGATTTTTGGTGGGTGTGCTAGGTTGGTGCTGGTGAGTCTGCAGATGCTTGGGTTTTGAAAGTAGAGCTTGTTTGAGTGGTTTTTGAAAAAGTGGGATCTTCCCATATGATATAGATTCAATTTTGAATTGTCATTTAAACTATGCATTTGAAAGTTTCTGGGTGATCACAAGGTGGGCCTTGTGTAGGGTTTCGTAGCATGGAAAACAAAAAATTTCTACCGCATACAAACAAACAAGCCAAGATCTATCTACTAGATTGTAGCAACGAGTCGATGGAATAACTCACCCTCGAAGATTCCAAAGTGTTTAACGAGAGCGGATTCTCGTGGGTGATGTAGTCGTACTCTTCCCGATCTCAAGATCGCGTAGACGATCCTTCCGGCGCTGCGTTCCGGCAGCGCTCCCGCAGTCGGTCACACATTCGGTACTCGACGAAGACCTTCCTCGCCCTTGTTCCAGCAGGCAGCGGAGGTTGTAGCACTCTCCTCACGATTCCGGCAGCACAACGGCGTGGTACCGGAAGTAGAGGGGAGATCTCGTAGGGCTTCGCCTTAAGCCGGAGCGAGTATGGTGGACTATGAGAGAGCTCCTCGGTGATCTAGGGTTTAGACACACAAAGGAGGAGGTGCTAGGGCCGGCGGCTAGGGCTTGGGGCTTGCCCAAGTCGGCGGCTAGGGGAGCCCTAGGCGGCGGCAACAGGAGGTGGCGGCGCCGGGCTAGGGTTTTGGGGTGGGGAACTTGTGTACTAGGAGGGGCAACCCTGCCCCTCCTTATATAGGTGGAGGGGCCGCGCTAGGGGAGGGGAGTCCCTCCCCAACTCGGTTTCCCAAGGGGGCCGGCGATGGAGGGGAGGAGCTCCTCCCCAACTCGGTTTCCACCTTCCCCTCCACTTCCCAAAATAGTCGGTTGACTTTTCAAATTGGCGTTTGACTTTTCAAACTAGGATTTGATTAAACCCTTTATTTTGTTCAGCGATGACACCTAGTACATGATGCAATCATTCCAACTTGGTATGACACATTCATGTACCCTTCCCCTTCGGAGTGCCGGGCCTTCCGGAACCTTCTAGAACATTCCCGATGAAAACACCGGAACCATTCTCCAACTCCGAAACAGGACTTTCCTTATATGAATCGTATTCTCCGGCCATTCTGGATCTCCTCGTGATATCCCGGATCCCATCTGAGACTCCGAACAACATTTGGTCTCTTTCTCATCATTCCATAACTACTCAAACAACGTCGAATCCTTAAGTGTGTCTCCCTACGGTTCGTGAATTATGCGGACATGATCGAGACACTTCTCCGAACAATAACCAATAGAGGAATCTGGAAATTCATATGGCTCCCACATATTTCTACGATTACTTTGCGATCGAATGAACCACTTACATACGATACCAATTTCCCTTTGTCTCACGATAGTTTACTTATCCGAGGTTATGATCGTCGGTATCTCTGCATACCTAGTTGAACCTCGTTACTGATAAGTACTCTTTTCTTGTTCCCGTGATATGTGATCCCTTGTGAGCCAGTCACATGCTTGCAAGCTAATTGGATGACATTTCACCGAGAGGGCCCAGAGTATATCTATCCGTCATATGGATGGACAAATCCCACTCTTGATCCATGTGTCTCAACCAATACTTTCCGAACACTCAATGCCACCTTTATAGCCACCCAGTTACGGTGTGGTGTTTGATGTCATCAAAGCATCCTTCCGGTGAAGGTGATATGCATGATCTCATGGTCAAAGGAATTAGGTTACTATGTATCATAAAGCATATAGCAATTGAACTATTAAAATGACTTGATCTTTATGCTACGCTTATTTATAGGAGTATGTCCACCATATCATTCTCCTAATGATATGATCTTGTTGTTAATAACATCTCAATGTTCATGATAGGGAAACCACAATCATTTATTAACCAACAAGCTAGTATTATGAAGAGGCTTTACTAGGGACTTCAATTTAAGTTTACAAATCACACAAGTATTAATGTTTCCTTGTTACTACTATTATAGCATGAATGTAAACATTTATCATAAAAACAAATATATAATAATAACTACATTTATTATTGCCTCTAGGGCATATCTCCAACAGTCTCCCACTTGCACTAGAGTCATCTAATCTAGATTACATGGTAATATACCGAACACCCATGGCAGTTTGGTGCTGGTCATGTTTTGCCCTCGGGAAAGGTTTAGTCAACGGATCCGCCACATTCATATCTGTGTGTACTTTGCAAATCTTTATGTCCCCATCTTGGACATGTTCTCAAATTGCGTGAAAACGTAGCTTGATGTGCTTCAGCTTCTTGTGTGACCTTGGTTCTTGCGCATTGGCTATGGCGCCCATGTTATCACAGTAGATAGACATTGGGTCCAACGCACTAGGAACCACACCCAGCTCTGTAATGAACTCTTTCATCCATATCGCTTCTTGTGAAGCCTCTGAAGCAGCCATGTATTCTGATTCAGTTGAAGATCTCGCCACAACGCTTTGCTTTGCACTCCTCCAGCTAACAGCTGCACCATTCAAAGTAAATACATATCCAAATTGTGATTTAGAATCATCCGGATCGGTGTTCCAACTAGCATCGGTGTAACCATTAACATCGAGTTGTTCATCACCTCCATAAGAAAGAACCATATCCTTCGTTCTTCTCAAGTACTTAAGGATGTTTTTGACCGCTGTCCAATGATCCACTCCTGGATAACTTTGATATCTGCTAGTTAAACTAACAGCATATGCAATGTCGGGTCTAGTACATAGCATGGCATACATTAGAGATCCTATGGCTGAGGCATAGGGAGTCTTACTCATCTTTTCTCTATCTTCTGCCGTTGTCGGACTTTGAGTTTTACTCAAGGTCGTATTGGGCAACATGGGCAAGAACCCTTTCTTGCTATCTTCCATTCCAAACCTCTTTAGAACTTTGTCCAAATATGTACTTTGTGACAATGATATTAGGCGTCTCGGTCTATCTCTATAAATCTTTATGCCTAATATGTAAGCTGCTTCGCCAAGATCCTTCATTGAAAAACTATTATTCAAATATTCCTTGACACTATTAAGAAGGTCTACATCATTCCCAATCAACAATATGTCATCTACATATAGTATTAAGAATGCTACAGAGCTCCCACTCACTTTCTTGTAAATACAAGATTCTCCATAAGTTTGTATAAAACCAAAACTCTTGATCACCTTATCAAAACGTTGATTCCAACTTCGGGATGCTTGCTTCAATCCATAGATGGACCGTTGAAGTTTGCATACCTTGTTAGCATCTTTAGGATCGACAAAACCTTTGGGTTGCATCATATACAACTCTTCATCAATGTCTCCATTGAGGAATGCTGTTTTCACATCCATCTGCCATATCTCATAATCATAATATGCAGCGATTGCTAACATAATCCTCATAGACTTTAGCTTCGCTACAGGTGAGAAAGTCTCATCGTAGTCAACTCCTTGAATTTGTCGAAACCCTTTTGCGACAAGTCGAGCTTTATAGACAGTAACATTACCATCAGCATCTGTTTTCTTCTTGAAAATCCATTTGTTCTCGACAGCCTTCCGGCCATCCGATAAGTCCACCAAAGTCCATACTTGGTTTTCGTACATGGATCCAATCTCGGATTACATGGCTTCTTGCCATTTGTTGGAATCTGGGCTCATCATCGCTTCCTCATATGTTGCAGGGTCATCGGTGTTGTCCACCAACATGACACTCATAACGGGATCATACCAATCTGGAGCGGTACGAGTTCTCGTTGACCTGCGAGGCTCTGTAGCAACTACAATCGAAGTTTCATGATCATCATCATTAGCTTCCTCTCTTATTGGTGCAGGCACCACAGGAACTTCTTCCGGTGCTGCGCTACTCGCAATTTCGAGAGAAGGTTCGACAACCTCGTCGAGTTCTACTTTCCTTCCAGTCACTTCTTTCGAGAGAAATTCTTTCTCTAGAAAGGATCCATTCTTGGCAACGAAGATTTTGCCTTCGGATCTATGATATAAGGTATACCCAATAGTTTCCTTCGGGTATCCTATGAAGACGCATTTTTCCGCTTTGGGTTCAAGCTTGTCCGGTTGTAACTTCTTTACATAGGCTTCGCAAACCCAAACTTTAAGGAACGACAATTTAGGTTTCTTCCCAAACCATAATTCATACGGTGTCGTTTCAACGGATTTAGATGGTGCCCTATTTAAAGTGAATGCGGCTGTTTCTAATGCATAACCCCAAAATGATAGCGGTAAATCTGTAAGTGACATCATAGAACGAACCATATCTAAGAGAGTTCGATTACGACGTTCGGACACACCATTACGCTGTGGTGTTCCCGGCGGTGTCAACTGTGAAAGTATTCCGCATTTCTTCAAATGCTCGCCAAACTCGTAACTTAGATATTCACCTCCACGATCAGAACGTAGAAATTTAATCTTCTTGTTACGTTGATTCTCTACCTCACTTTGAAACTCCTTAAACTTCTCGAAAGTTTCGGACTTATGTTTCATGAAATAGATATACCCATATCTACTCAAGTCATCCGTGAAGGTAAGAACATAACGATAACCACCGCGCGATGCTACACTCATGGGACCACACACATCGGTACGTATGATTTCCAATAAGTCCGTAGCTCGCTCCATCATACCAGAAAATGGAGTCTTAGTCATTTTTCCCATCAGACATGCTTCGCATCTTTCAAGTGATTCAAGAAGTCCATCGGAATGGAGTTTCTTCATACGCTTCACTCCAATGTGACCAAGACGACAGTGCCACATATAGGTCGAGTTATCGCTCGATTTCAAACGTTTAGCCTCAATGTTATTAATATGTGTATTTCCACTATCGAGATTCAATAAGAATAGACCATCTATCAAAGGTGCATGTGCATAAAACATATTACTCATATAAATCGAACAACCATTATTCTCGGACTTAAACAAGTAACCGTCTCGTAATAAACAAGATCCCGATATAATGTTCATGCTTAACGCAGGCACCAAATAACAATTATTTAAGTATAAAACTAATCCCGATGGTAGATGAAGGGGTAGCGTGCCGACCGCGATCACATCAACCTTTGATCCGGTTTCCACGCGCATCGTCACCTCGTTCTTCGCTAGCTTCCGTTTATTCTGCAGCACCTGTTTCGAGTTACAAATATGAGCAACCGAACCATTATCAAATACCCAGGCACTACTACGAGTACTAGTGAGATACACATCAATAACATGTATATCAGATATACCTTTCTTCTTGATGTTGCCGTTCTTCAAATCCGCCAAGTACTTTGGGAATTCCGCTTCCAGTGACCTTCTCCCTTGCAGTAAAAGCACTCAGTATCAGGCTTAGGTCCATCCTTGGTCTTCTTCGTCGGCGCGGTAACTTTCTTACCACCCTTCTTGAAGTGTCCCTTTTGCTTAGACTTGCCTTTCTTGAATTTGGTGGTCTTATTTACCATCAACACTTGGTGCTCTTTCTTGATCTCCACTTCTGCAGATTTCAACATGGCAAAGAGTTCTGGCAACTGCTTGTTCATGTTTTGCATATTGTAGTTCATCACAAAGTTCTTGTAACTTGGTGGTAGTGATTGGAGGACACGGTAAATCCCCAAAGCATTAGGAATCACTATACCCAAGCTTTGAAGTTTGTTTGCGTGCCCAGACATCTTAAGCACATGCTCACTGATGGAGCTGCCCTCTTCCATCTTGCAGTTAAAGAACTTTTCAGAAGCCTCATAGCTCTCAATTGCCGCGTGAGTCTCAAAGATCAATTTGAGATCACGGACAATATCATGTGGGTCTGAATTCCCAAACCTTTTCTGAAGCTCCGATTCTAAACCATACAAGATAGCACACTGAACTGTGGAGTACTGAGTCTTCCGAGCGAGGTAAACATTCTTTACTTTATCGGTAGCAGTAGCTGCAGGTGGGTCACCCAGTGGTGCATCCAGCACATAGGTCAAATTACCAGCTGTGAGGACAATCCTCAAATTGCGGAACCAATCCGCGAAGTTGCTTCCATTGTTTTTCAACTTTTCTTTCTCTAGGAACGCATTAAAATTGATGGTAGGGGCCGCCATTGATCCTCAACATATTTGCAATAGTTTAGACTAAGTTTATGACAAATTGAGTTCTAATTAATAGTTAAATTAATATAGGTGAACTCCCACTCAAAAAAATATCCCTCACATTGTTTTAGTGACCACACGAACCAAATCCACCACATCAACACCGATCATCACGAGAGTTGATATAGTTTCAATGGCGAACAATCGACATGTTCATCATATCTACTATATGATTCATGCTTTACCTTTCGGTGATTCGTGTTCCGAGACCATGTCTGTACATGCTAGGCTCGTCAAGATAAAACCTTAGCTTCTGCATGAGAAAATCTGGCTTGCTCACGTTGTATACACTTGCGGAATCTAACACACCCGATCATCACGTGGTGCTTCGAAACAACAAGATTTAGCAACGGTGCTAACTAAGGGTGAACACTTTATGACTTGAAATTTATGTGCATGAGGGATCATTTTATAATGCTACCGTTGTTAACTAAGCAATACAAGATGCATAAAGGATTAACATCACATGCAATTCATAATATGTGATATGATATGGCCTTTCTTCTTTGTGCTTCCGATCTCCATCTTCAAGCACGAACATGATCTCCATCATCACCGGCATTGCATCAAGGTCAATGACGCTTCTCCATGGTTGTCGTCCACCGGCTTCAACTATTACAACTACTTTGAATAGACACGCGGGTCTTAACATAAATTAAAGACAACCATATGGCTCCTGCCGGTTGCCAACTTACAATAAGGAACATTGCATACATCAAATATAATCACAATCATGGCCATATCACATCACTGCACACCCCTGCAAAACAAAGTTAGACCCCTCTACTTTCTTTGCATGTTTTACGTGGTTTGGGGCTTTCAATAAGTGTCGTTCTAACTTACGAACATGAACCACAACATTGATACTAGTATTGACAATCACCCGTTGTAAATTGAATCTTAACTATGCTGGGAGAAACAGGCACCCGCAAAGCCACTTATGCAATACAAGTTGCATGTCAAGCGTGGAGCAAGTCTCATGAACGATGTCATGTAAGGTTAGCCCGGGCCGCTTCATCCCAACATCCCGCAAGATGCAAAGTACACAAGAAGCAATCGAAAATAAAAGCATCAACACCCACAATGACCATTGTGTTCTACTCGTGCAACAGATCTACATATAGACACGGCTCTGATACCACTGTAGGGTTTCGTAGCATGGAAAACAAAAAATTTCTACCGCATACAAACAAACAAGCCAAGATCTATCTACTAGATTGTAGCAACGAGTCGATGGAATAACTCACCCTCGAAGATTCCAAAGTGTTTAACGAGAGCGGATTCTCGTGGGTGATGTAGTCGTACTCTTCCCGATCTCAAGATCGCGTAGACGATCCTTCCGGCGCTGCGTTCCGGCAGCGCTCCCGCAGTCGGTCACACGTTCGGTACTCGACGAAGACCTTCCTCTACCTTGTTCCAGCAGGCAGCGGAGGTTGTAGCACTCTCCTCGCGATTCCGGCAGCACAACGACGTGGTACCGGAAGTAGAGGGGAGCCCTCATAGGGCTTCGCCTTAAGCCGGAGCGAGTATGGTGGACTATGAGAGAGCTCCTCGGTGATCTAGGGTTTAGACACACCAAGGAGGAGGTTCTAGGGCCGGCGGCTAGGGCTTAGGGCTTGCCCAAGTCGGCGGCTAGGGGAGCCCTAGGCGGCGGCAACAGGAGGTGGCGGCGCCGGGCTAGGGTTTTGGGGTGGGGAACTTGTGTACTAGGAGGGGCAGCCCTGCCCCTCCTTATATAGGTGGAGGGGCCGCGCCAGGGGAGGGGAGTCCCTCCCCAACTCGGTTTCCCAAGGGGGCCGGCGGTGGAGGGGAGGAACTCCTCCCCAACTCGGTTTCCACCTTCCCCTCCACTTCCCAAAATAGCCGTTTGACTTTTCAAATTGGCGTTTGACTTTTTATACTAGGATTTGATTAAACCCTTTATTTTGTTCAGCGATGACACCTAGTACATGATGCAATCATTCCAACTTGGTATGACACATTCATGTACCCTTCCCCTTCGGAGTGCCGGACCTTTCGGAACCTTCTAGAACATTCCCGATGAAAACACCGGAACCATTCTCCAACTCCGAAATAGGACTTTCCTTATATGAATCTTATTCTCCGGACCATTCCGGATCTCCTCGTGATATCCCGGATCCCATCCGAGACTCCGAACAACATTCGGTCTCTTTCTCATCATTCCATAACTACTCAAACAACGTCGAATCCTTAAGTGTGTCTCCCTACGGTTCGTGAATTATGCGGTCATGATCGAGACACTTCTCCGAACAATAATCAATAGAGGAATATGGAAATTCATATGGCTCCCACATATTTCTACGATTACTTTGTGATCGAATGAACCACTTACATACGATACCAATTTCCCTTTGTCTCACGATAGTTTACTTATCCGAGGTTATGATCGTCGGTATCTCTGCATACCTAGTTCAACCTCGTTACTGATAAGTACTCTTTTCTTGTTCCCGTGATATGTGATCCCTTGTGATCCAGTCACATGCTTGCAAGCTAATTGGATGACATTTCACCGAGAGGGCCCAGAGTATATCTATCTGTCATATGGATGGACAAATCCCACTCTTGATCCATGTGTCTCAACCAATACTTTCCGAACACTCAATGCCACCTTTATAGCCACCCAGTTACGGTGTGGTGTTTGATGTCATCAAAGCATCCTTCCGGTGAAGGTGATATACATGATCTCATGGTCGAAGGAATTAGGTTACTATGTATCACAAAGCATATAGCAATTGAACTATTAAAATGACTTGATCTTTATGCTACGCTTATTTATAGGAGTATGTCCACCATATGATTTTCCTAATGATATGATCTTGTTGTTAATAACATCTCAATGTTCATGATAGGGAAACCACAATCATTTATTAACCAATAAGCTAGTATTATGAAGAGGCTTTACTAGGGACTTCAATTTAAGTTTACAAATCACACAAGTATTAATGTTTCCTTATTAATACTATTATAGCATGAATGTAAACATTTATCATAAACACAAATATATAATATAACTACATTTATTATTGCCTCTAGGGCATATCTCCAACACCTTGATACTTTGTTAAGAGTACTATCAAGGGGTGTAAAGATCCAAACAAGTTTCTGTTAAGTTCTGAAAGTTTGGGACAGCCAAAGTAGGCATGGGAGTTAAATTGGTCAAAATGACCATCCACTCAATTTGGCTTATTTTGATTTATTTGTCTTTGGGAAAAGTTTGGGAATTGTTTAGATGATGTTTATTTCACCTAAGAATCCTTTTACAAGCAAAGAAACACATAAACAAGGCAATTCAAAAGAATTCAAAATGGGATGCATACACACATGCATGCTTTCATATTTTTATTTAGAAAAGTTTTTGTTAACCCTAATTTTGATGATTAGAGTTTGATGATCCAAGTTTAGTATTTTTGGGATGTTACAAACCTTCCCCCCTTAAAAAAATCTTGTCCCGAGATTTGAAAAAGGACGAAAAGATTACCTAGGATTTGAAGAGATCGGGAAACTCCGTCCTGATGTGATCTTCGCGCTCCCAGGTATCTTCCTCTTATGTGTGGTTGCTCCACTGAATCTTGAGAAACTTGATGCTTCGGGTTCTGGTGGTTCGGAAAGCTTCCTCCAAAATACGGATGGGTACTTCGGGATAGGTCAGGTCATCGTTGATCTCTATGGTCCGGTGATTGATATTCTTGAACACTTCAGTCTTCTTTGGAATTTCGAGGCACTTGCGAAGTAATGAGATATGGAACACATTGTGCACGGCTGACATCTCTTCGGGTAGTTCTAATTGATATGACACTTCTCCTCGATGGTTCAGAATCTTGAAGGGTCCGATGTATCTAGGGGCTAACTTTCCTTTGAGTTGGAAACGCTGCATTCCCTTCAATGGCGACACTTTCAGATACACAAACTCTCCTATGTTAAAGGCGAGGTCTCGACGTCTCTTGTCGGCATAACTCTTCTGTCTGGACTGGGCGGTCTTGAGGTGCTCACGAATCTTGTGAACCTTCTCTTCTGCTTCTCGTAGGATGTCGAGTCCGAAGATCTGACTCTCTCCTACTTTCGACCAGTTCAAAGGGGTGCGACAGTTCCTTCCGTACATGAATTCAAATGGGGCCATTTGCAAACTAGCTTGATAACTGTTGTTGTATGAAAATTCTGCAAACGGCAGACAGTCTTCCCACTTAGATCCATACTCTAACACACATGCTCTCAGCATATCTTCGAGTATTTGATTTACTCGCTTCGTTTGTCCATCGGTCTGAGGGTGATATGCGGTGCTGAAATCTAGGCGGGTTCCTAAACCTTCTTGGACTTTCTTCCAGAATCTCGAGGTAAACTGAGTTCCTCGATCTGATACGATGTTCTTGGGGACTCCATGCAAACTAACGATTCTAGCTATGTATAACTCCGCTAGCTTCGAACTCTGATAGGTGGTCTTGACGGGTAAGAAATGGGCGACTTTGGACAATCTGTCCACTATGACCCAGATAGAGTCATTTCCCCTACTAGAAGTAGGCAATCCGGTGATAAAGTCCATTCCAACGGAATCCCATTTCCATTCCGGAATCTGCAATGGTTGCAACAGTCCAGCAGGTCTTTGATGTCCTGCCTTGACTCACTGACATATATCACACTTGGCGATATAGCTTACGATTTCTCTCTTCATCTTATGCCACCAAAATTGCTCCTTCAAATCTTGATACATCTTTGTTCCTCCGGGGTGGATAGAATAAAGAGTATCATGAGCTTCCTTGAGAATAATTTCTTTCAACTCGGAATTTGCTGGTACACAAAGGGGTCCTTTATACCACAGAACTCCTTCTTCGTCTTCGGTGAATCCGGGTACTTTGCCTATACCAATACGACGCTTGATTCCGTCAATACTAGCATTTCCTTTCTGCGCCTCTTTGATCTGGCTGATCAAAGTGGGTTGAAGTTCTATGCTTGCCAAAAATCCTTCACTCACTAATTCCATTCGGAAATCTTCCATCTCCTTGTGCAAACTTGGTTGCTCCTTCAAAATCATGGAGTTCAAGCAGCACGGCAATCTGCTAAGGGCATCTGATACCACGTTGGCTTTACCGGGGTGATAGTGAATGTCCAGATCGTAATCCTTGATTAGCTCAATCCATCTTCTCTGTCTCATATTCAGCTCCTTCTGGGTGAATATATACTTTAGGGTCTTGTGATCCGAATAAATCTCACAACAATTTCCCATCAGGTAATGCCTCCATGTCTTTAGGGCTAGAACTACGGCTGCGAGTTCGAGGTCATGGGTTGGGTAATTTTGCTCGTGTTGTTTCAGTTGTCGAGATAGATAAGATATAACTTTGCCTTCTTGCATTAGCACACATCCGAGACCGATCTTGGATGCGTCACAATACACATCAAAGGGCTTCGTGATATCTGGCATGATTAAGATGGGGGCTGAAATCAATCTCCGCTTGAGTTCTTGAAAACTCGCTTCACATTTGTCGGTCCATTCAAACTTCTTGTCCTTCTTCAGCAATTGGGTCATGGGTCTGGCGATACTCGAGAATCCTTCTACGAACTTGTGGTAATATCCCGCCAATTCGAGAAATGCACGAACTTGGGTTTGAGTGGTTGGGGCTTGCCAATCTTCGACATCTTTCACCTTTGCAGGGTCAACGGCAATTTCTCCGGCTGAGACAATGTGGTCGAGGAATCCTACCTCCTGTAACCAGAATTCACACTTGCTAAACTTGGCATACAACTGATGCTCTCCAAGGGTTCCAAGAATGGTCCTTAGGTGTAGCTCATGTTCTTCTTCTTATTTGGAATAAATCAGAATGTCATCGATGAAAACAACGACAAACTTATCCAGGAAGTCCATAAAAATCTTATTCATGAGATTCATGAAATAAGTGGGGCATTGGTTAATCCAAAAGACATGACCATATACTCGTATAATCCATATCTGGTGGTAAAGGCAGTCTTTGGAATATCCTCTGCGTGGATCTTGAGTTGATGATAGCCTGTTCTAAGATCAATCTTAGAGAACACTTTGGCACCGGTCAACTGATCAAACAAATCTTCTATCTTGGGCAATGGGTACTTGTTCTTGATGGTGACATCATTCAACTTCCGGTAATCCGTACACAAACGGTTACCTCCATCCTTCTTATCCACGAACAAAATAGGTGATCTCCAAGGTGACGCACTTGGTTGAATCAATCCAATTTCCAACATGGAATCTAGTTGCTTCTTCAGTTCTGCTAGTTCAGACGGGTTCATACTATAGGGTCTCTGGGCTACGGGTCCTGTTCCGGGGATTAGTTCAATGATAAACTCGATATCCCGATCTGGGGGCATACCGGGCAAAACATCTGGAAATACATCGGGGTATTCACAGACTATCCGGACTTGGTCAATGGTAGGTTGGGCTATACTCTTGTTGCACTTGAATTGGTGAGGTAAGGTTTCAGATATATGCTCGACTGATATTCCGGCTGTACTGGTCATGGTGATGGCTTTCTTGGCACAGTCAATTAATCCTTTATGTTTGGACATCCAATCCATTCCTAGTACTACTTCCAAACCTTTAGTTCCGAGTACTATCAGATTAGCATAAAAATCTATGCCATGGATTCGGATCGGGACGGCTTTGCAAATTTGCCTAGCTTTGGTAGTTGAACCGGGAATTTGGACGATCATAACATGCTTCAGTTTTGTTGGTTGAATTTTACTAGTGCATGCAAATTCTTCGGTGACAAATGAATGCAATGCACCCGAATCAAACAACACTCTTGCAAGTACTGAATTAACAGAAAACATACCCAGCACGACGTCTGGCGCTTCCTGAGCTTCTTCAGCATGCATGAGGAAAAGACGGCCGTTGCGGTTGAGTGAATTCCCTGGGGAAAACCTTCTTCCTGGCTGAACACGACGCTGCTGCTGAGCTGGGGCATTTGCATTGGGGGCTGCGACATTCTTCTTGTTGGGGCACTCGTTGGAATAGTGGACCTTATTTCCACAGTCATAACAAGTCACTCGCGACTTGTCCTTTGCTGCAATAGGCACAGCATTGCTTCCAGTCCTCGGGGCAGTGTTGGGGTGGGCAGTAGTATTGTTGTTGTTGAACTTAGGTGGGGCACGGTTGAAATTGTTAGAGTTGCCGGGGTTGTTGTGATTTCCTCCGGGCCTTGGGTTTCCACAGTTGGGATAGGTCGGACGGTTCATCGGGGGTCTGTTGGTTCTTGGTGCAAATCCTGGAGATGGGTTAGGGCGATACTTTGGGGTCTGATGGGTTCCTGGTTGATGCATTATGCGACGCTTGCGGTTCTCATTGGCTTGGTTCATATTTCCTTCCATATGGATGGCAGAGTCGACAAGGGCTTCAATATCTGTAAAGGGAATATTGACCAACACAGTCTGCATCTCATCATGCAGACCATTCAAGAATCTCTCCTTCTTCTTGGCTTCGGTGTCAATCTCATCCGGGGCATACCTAGCTAATGACAAAATTTTGTCACGGTATTCCACTACGGTCATCCTTCCTTGCTTCAGTTTTCTGAACTCATCTCTCATTCTCTTGATCAAACCCGGTGGCACATGGGTCCTGCTGAACTTGACTTTGAATTCTTCCCAGGTCATCATCTGGCCTCCGGTCATTGCACGAACACTGTTCCACCATGCCCTGGCATCTCCGGCTAGGTAATGGGTGGCAAACAGAACTTTCTCGTTAGCTTGCACTCTGGCGACTTCTAGGTTATTTTCCATGGTTTGCAGCCAATCATCGGCATCTAGGGGCTCTTTAGACTTAGTGAAAACAGGTGGGTTGGTGTTTTGGAAATTCTTGAGCTTAGATCCATGGTTGTCCTGATTTCCGTGGCCTTGGTTGTTGTGGGCAAGCTGAGCTATCTGTTGCAGGGTGGCTAGGTTGGCTTGAGGTTCCGCTCTTTTAGCTTCACGGTCAGAAACCAACATTTGCAGGATCTGCAACATCGGGTCCGGGGATGAACCACTACCTCCGCGTGGCATCTGAAGATTGAGGTAGATCATGAGAAAAGAGGGAAATTTCTAAGGTTCAAGGTCTTTGAAAAGTTTTTAAAGTTTGACTCAAATTTTCCAGCAACTTGCTTTTCATTCATTCATTCATAGCACACGATACAAACACACACCACAAAACAAGAAAAACATATGGTTTTAAGAACTATTTTGGAATCTATGATACAGTGGGACCGAATACTCCTCACTACGCTAGTACCTAGGTGCTACTACTCTTCGGAGTCGGTGTAGTCATCATCCTCATCATTCTCATCGTCATTGATGAAGGCGAAATCATCCTCATCGGTGAAGAAATCCATAGCCTGATCCTCCAGAAAATCATCATCATCGCTGAGATAGGAGTAGGGGTCTCCATGAAGATCCTCTCCTGCATTCTCCCTTTCTTCCAACTGCATGTCTCTCTCGTGGATGGTCTCCTCCAAAGACGAGATACGGTGGCGAAGACGAGCAATGATGCGCTACTTCTTGTCAAGCTGACGGCGACGAGGCTTGCGATCCTTTGCTAGCATGGCGGTGGTCTGATCCTTCGTCTTGATGATGGCATACTTATGGTTGTAGTAGTCACGGCAATTATCCAATTCCTGCTGACGATCGTACATCATGAAGCTAAGGTGGTCCAACTGAGTCTTCAGCTCGGGATGGTATGGGGCTTCCAGTGGCTGTCCATTAGCATCACGCCTTGGGCAAAACTCAAAGCGGGTTCCCTTGATCTGGTTGATACTTTATCCACACAAACGAGCAAGAGCTTCCTGCATGGCCCTGGAAAGTCCATCGAGCCAGTTGTTCTCTCATAAGGTAAACTGAATTCCCTCAGCAGTGGGAGGTTCAATCTTTCCTCGGAGACTTGCAACAATTAGCCACTACAGATCTTCTCCTCCTTGATCATTGAGCTGAGCTCCAAAGAACTCGGGGTGCGGACGCTCCAGAAGTTCCGAAAGCTGATCCAAATCCCTCTCAAAGATAAGGTCTCCTCCATTCCCCAACTGGTAAAACTTGCTATACTTCACGTCCATCTAAAAGAATATAAGATGAGTAAGTTAGTAGAGTGATCAAGTGTGTCAAATTTTATGTATTTTGCAAGAGTTTTTGAGGAACATGAATTTTCATGAAAGAATCAAAGTGATAAGAATGGGAATAAGTTTTTGTAAATATTTGCTTTCTTTGGTTTTGAAACTAAGTTTTTGATTCAAACGTCCAATCTAACTAGGATCTCCTATGGTCAGGATGGCTCTAATACCAACTTGTCAACACCCGGATTTTTAATCCCAGATGCCTGTTATGCCATACATCGCAATCCCAGGATTACCATTTTTGCGAGACATAACAGAATTGGATACCACAGTACATCATCCATTACAAACCATACATAAGGTCTTACACAAATAAGGATCTCATGATCCAGTTCTTAATACAACTCAAGCAACGGAATACGTAATAATAACGGTAGCGTAGGCGAAGCTCCATCTTCGGGGTCACAGGCAATGCTGACGAATGGGAGATGATCCTATTTGTCGTAACCTTCCTGGGGTCCATCTTCCAGGTACTCCTCTTCATAGTCTGGCCATGGGAATAGCCAGGGACAAAGCCATGAGTACTCTTTAAGTACTCGCAAACTAATACTAACAAGTGCAGGGGTTTTTGTAATAGGACACTAAGCTCTAGGGTTGTTTTGCAAAAGCCAGATTTACCTCTACTAAGTTTGGAAACAACGAATGCTAGTTAAAGTTTTATAACACCTAAGTGGGAACTTGTATCTCATGCCACAACTCTGTTGTGTTCAAGTCAAAGTCTCAGATCATTTCACAAGTCATTTTGAAAACATCTGATAGGGGAAACAGTACGGCCACTCCAACTATCCATAACCGCGGACGCGGCTATTCGAATAGTTTGACACTCTGCAGAGATTGTACACTTTCACCACAACATTCGATACATCCGTCAAGAACAAATCCTGAATTCACCATACTCAGTATGCGGATAATCAATCCTGACCTTTCAATTACACACCCTAGTATAAGCACCTCTCCTGTGAGTTTGGCCTCCCAACTATGACCAACTGTCATCTTGGGTACTACACAGGTGGACAATCTTCACAAGGTAGCCTCAGCTCAGACCTTGGCCGTGAGGTAACTAATACTAAGGTATATAAGTTTCCAGTCAAGCTCTACCCAATTCTCGGGTATTGTGGTTGTACGGTAAAATTGGAATGGTATCGCATCCAGACAACCATCAGTTTTATAAAGTGCTAAGGCTCATGCCTCAACATTTTCATCACCATAAATCATCTGGTGTTCGGAAACACATGTTCAAAACATTTCAATAGAATGATCCATCATTCCAAGGTTTTCATAACCATTTTTCCACCAAGTATTCCCATCTAAATTTGATCAGGTTTTATGCTTAGCACTAGCATCTACAAGTGGGAGTGGGTACTAATGAGGGGTGGTAAACAAGTGGAGTTTCAATTAAGCACATTCTCATGCCTTGGGGTGACATAAAGATTATCTAGCTTAGGCCAAATTTTATGCTCTTTATGCAACCTTCCATTATCTTTCTAATATCTACAATTCACTTAAGTAAGCTCTAAGTACTAGCTTTGATAAATAAATAAAGTAGAAAGCTTGCAAGTAAAAACTAGGATTGGGGTTATCAAGTGGGTATGATCACATATGCTTAAGGTATATAGTTGGCATGGTGACAAGCAAGTATTGGCCTGCATAGGTCAACTTGATTAGTAAGGCTTGCATAAGTATAGTATCTTGCAAGTGTTAGCTTGCACATTCAACTAGTAGTATTAGGCTTGCCTTGTGCAAAGCAGTGGTTGAAGTTCTCCTCAGCTTCTTTTTCATAGTATCCTCATTCCTCCTCGTATCCTTGGTCGGTACTAGCGTCTATGAATAAATACGAGGTACACAATCACCAAACAATACTTAACTACTTGCAATAATAACACAAAGGGGTCCTATAGATGATTTAGCACCATCACTAACATTACAAGATTTAAGCTTGGTTTACTTTCTTTTATTTTTAGAAAAGTAATTTCTACTCATTGAAAAACTACTTAAGATTTAATATTCTCCAAACCAAACATGGGATCATGTTGACACATGTCATCACCACACATTTCAGTACATGGGAATGTAATTTAAAGTGGTGTCACAATTTAATAAGGTTTAACCTTTTATTTCATTTAAATAAAGTGACTAGAAATGTCTATGTGGCCTTCTTTTATTACTTGAATATTATTTCTATAAGTAAACCCATATATTTTTATATATTCTGAAAGGTATGATCAAATGTGATTTTTGAGAGTTGTAATCAACTCAAAAGCTATTATAGTCTAAATTTGAAAAATGTTTGAATGCAGAAAAGTTTCTGCCTTGTTATTTTTACCAAGGGTGATCTACAGATCCAAATGATTTAAATCCAACAGGCTTGGATTCAGCACTTCCAGACCTTTCTAACAAAATTGGTTTCATTCAATTTGGTTTACTGAATCGAGCTGGGTTAATTTTTGAAACTAGGTACGGAACTGTGTTTGAAATAAAATGGAAAAGGTTAAATTCAAATGACTGGGCTGCACGGGAAACGATACTGGGCCGGCCTGCTAAGCACAGCGCTTACGCGGGCTGGTTAAGTTGCTGTCCCCACGCGTCAGTGAGACGAGGGGGTGCGAAGCGGTACGGGGCAATGTGGTGCGTTCGATCTAGTTCTAATCCAACGTCTGAGGGTCATCGTCCATGTCGGGCAACGCCGGCGAGACTGAACCCTAACGCGGCAGGTGGGGGTCGTTGGGGGATCACCGGGGCTCAGGCGAGGGTCCGCGAGGCGGGCGAACGACGAAGTCGACAACGGCGAACCTCCTGGTACCGGCAGCTTCTCCTGGGGCGGCTCCAATCGCTGGCTCCCTTCTTCTCCAGCAGCGGCGGACTCCGGTGAAATTCCGGCGAAGCGCTGCTCGCCTTTCTTCGGGAACGGGGTGGAACGATCAGTGAGGAGAGGGGAGTGAGATGGTGTGCTCAATTCGGCTGGGGGTGGCCTCTATTTATAGTCGCGACGACGAGACCGAACGGCATGGGCAAGCGACGATGGCGACATGGCTACGGGCTTCTAGAGGCATGGCCGGCGGTGGCGATCGCTTGGTGGTCTCCTGGCGATGCTTTACGGCTTTAATGCGCATGTAGGGGCGGTGGCAAACGGTCTGGAACACGCGATGCTCTACGCGCCCGAGGCGGCGTCTTCGACGGCGAGCGGTGGCTGTGAGGCATGGGGCGGCGAACGAGGATGTCTGGCGGTCTCCTGGGACGGTGGTGATCGTGTATGCACGTGGCGAGGGCGGCGCGTGGTCTGTGGGTATGTGTCGAGGGCGGCACTCTGGCGCATGCTCGGCACGGTTGCTGGCGAGCTGGGCACAGTCTGTGCGTGTGGTCCAGGGGTTGGTAACGCTCGAGCGCTGGACAGGGAGTGGTGGTGGGGTGTTGGCTTGCTCCCATACATGTTGGCTAGGCTTGTTTCTTCTCCTAGCTTGTTGTCCACACCGGGGTGATATGGTGAGCTTCGGTTGTTCACCATTGATGGCATCGCCAGGCTTACAGTGGGGCTAGTGCTTGGTTTAGTTTGCTAGATGATCTATTGAGGTTGGTGTGAGCTAGAGAGGGAACAAGTTAGGCTCCAATCACTGCTCACAACAGTGTTTAGATTTTATTTGATTTGAATCAGCAAGGTGTTTGATGAAATGGCCGCAAGAATTCAAGTTTTGAATTTTGAAAAGATTTTTGGTGGGTGTGCTAGGTTGGTGCTGGTGAGTCTGCAGATGCTTGGGTTTTGAAAGTTGAGCTTGTTTGAGTGGTTTTTAAAAAAGTGGGATCTTTCCATATGATATAGATTCAATTTTGAATTGTCATTTAAACTATGCATTTGAAAGTTTTTGGATGATCACAAGTTTCTGTTAAGTTCTGAAAGTTTGGGACAGCCAAAGTAGGCATGAGAGTTAAATTGGTCAAAATGACCATCCACTCAATTTGGCTTATTTTGATTTATTTGTCTTTGGGAAAAGTTTGGGAATTGTTTAGATGATGTTTATTTCACCTAAGAATCTTTTTACAAGCAAAGAAACACATAAACAAGGCAATTTAAAAGAATTCAAAATGGGATGCATACACACATGCATGCTTTCATATTTTTATTTATAAAAGTTTTTGTTAACCCTAATTTTGATGATTAGAGTTTGATGATCCAAGTTTAGTATTTTTGGGATGTTACAGGCGCCCAGGCTTGCCAGTTTAGCTTCCAGGAACGCGAGGCGATGGATTCCCTGAAGAGAAACTCGTAGCAAGATTTGTCCGAGTACTGGGCGTCACTGGTCCATCTCTACAGTAAGGTGTCTGGCTCATCCACCAGCGCGTAATCACGCAGCTGGGACCATAGTTGGACGTATTGCCACAGGGCAAGAGGGCTGAGCGCGCCCTGTATGTCGGCAATCCAGTGGCGCCCCACTAGAGCCTCCCTCATAGTGCGGCGCTCCCTAGCGCGCTTGGGGATCAGCGCGAGGAGTTCAGGCGCTAACTCACCGATGGTCTTCCCCTTTAACCATATGTCCGTCTAGAATAGAGCTATGGCTCCATCACCCACCTGCATCCTAGTAGAGGCGTCGAACACTTGGTGTTCATTCTTGGAGAAGTGCATGTCCAAACCGCGCCAGGGTCGCAACCTCCTCCAGATCCAATGAATCCTCAGACTGATCGCCATGTGAGAAAGGTCGGGAACCCCCAAGACGCCGAAGCATTTTGGTCTGCTTACCCTGTCCTAGTTCACATGGCAGTGGCCACCATTCGCATTTGCCCTCCCAGCCCACAGGAAGCTCCTCACTATCCACTGGATCTGCTTGAGTGTCTGCTTGTTGAGCCCTAGCACAATGACATGCCTTCCAGGTAGGAAGTCTATTCGCGATGCTATCCTCCAGGGGGTGGAGGGCAGCCGCGGACACCCGCCGTAGCGACAGGGGGATCCCCAGGTACCTGAAGGGGAACATCGCCACCTAGCACTCCATGATCGCCACCGCTTGGAGTGCGACCTCAGTCGATCATGCGATCGGCGAGACCAAACATTTGGCGAAGTTGGTGTGTAATCCGGATGCCTCCCTGAAGAGGCCCAACAACGTGCGAACTGTGTGCAGCTCTGCCTCATCTGCGTGACAGAAGATCACCATGTTGTCCACATAGAGGGAGACCGAGGTCACCAGCCCACGCGTAACAATCTGCTTTAGCATGCCGTACTCAACCGCCTTGGACATCACCTTGTTGAGCGTGTTGATGAATAACACGAACAACATTGGTGACAGGGGACCGCCCTGTCTCAGCCCCCTTCGGTGCCAGATTGGGGGGCCTGGCTCGCCATTGAGCATCACCCTGGTGCTTGCAGTCGAAAGTTGGATGGCCACCAACTCCCTGAAGCGGGGGCCAAACCCTACTTTCCGCATCACCTCGAACAACAACGCCCAGGAGACCGAGTTGAATGCTTTAGCTATATCGAGCTTTAGCATGATTCGGGGCTCCTTTAACATGTGCAGATGGCGTATCGTCTGCTGAACCAACATGAAGTTATCATGAATGCAGCGCTTCTGAATGAAGGTGCATTGGTTCATATCAATCAAACCCCCAAGCCTGGGGGCTAGCCTCGGGGCCAACAACTTCGCCCCAAACTTGGCGAAGATGTGGATTAGCCTAATCGGTCTAAACTCACCTAGTGAGGATGCTTCGCTCTGTTTGGGCAGCAGTATGATCAGGGTCTGGTTTAGGCCCTAGAAACCGCGCCCGTTCATGAAGTGAAACTTGTCAAGACGGCCATAAAGTCAGCCTTCACCACACCCGAGCAGCTCTGCAGGAATCCAACAGTAAACCCGTCAGGGCCTGGTGCCTTGAAAAACAAAACTGTAACGATATTAAAATTAACAGATCTCACGTGCTGGTTTTCTGAAAACCCTGAAATTGCTGTGATTTCCAGCTATTTGGATACGCAGATTCATGGTTCGGTGCCAATTGTTCTTTTCAGAATTCTACTCCATTTCAAGTTTCAGTGTCTGAAAGTTCGGTACAAGACAGATCCCAGAGCGTATGTCCGTTTCACAGGAGCGTTGCCGCTAAACCATCGCAGTGTTTGTTTTGTCCCTCCAACTCTTTTCCACTTCTGGTCCACTGTTGAACGTGTCTCTGGAAGTTTCACAGCGGTTGCTAGAATAGACGTTTTGTTTATTCAATTCACAGCTATTTATATATGCAGCCAAAATATAGGAGATTTTGACTGCGAGATTACGTGGCCAGACTATCACATGTCCTAACATTTTCTCCTAGAGTTTCATTGGACAGCCGTCATAATTTAATAAGGTAATTTAAAGTGGTGTCACAATTTAATAAGGTTTAACCTTTTATTTCATTTAAATAAAGTGACTAGAAATGTCTATGTGGCCTTCTTTTATTACTTGAATATTATTTCTATAAGTAAACCCATATATTTTTATATATTTTGAAAGGTATGATCAAATGTGATTTTTGAGAGTTGTAATCAACTCAAAAGCTATTATAGTCTAAATTTGAAAAATGTTTGAATGCAGAAAAGTTTCTGCCTTGTTATTTTTACCAAGGGTGATCTACAGATCCAAATGATTTAAATCCAACAGGCTTGGATTCAGCACTTCCAGACCTTTCTAACAAAATTGGTTTCATTCAATTTGGTTTACTGAATCGAGCTGGGTTAATTTTTGAAACTAGGTACGGAACTGTGTTTGAAATAAAATGGAAAAGGTTAAATTCAAATGACTGGGCTGCACGGGAAACGATACTGGGCCGGCCTGCTAAGCACAGCGCTTACGCGGGCTGGTTAAGTTGCTGTCCCCACGCGTCAGTGAGACGAGGGGGTGCGAAGCGGTACGGGGCAATGTGGTGCGTTCGATCTAGTTCTAATCCAACGTCTGAGGGTCATCGTCCATGTCGGGCAACGCCGGCGAGACTGAACCCTAACGCGGCAGGTGGGGGTCGTTGGGGGCTCACCGGGGCTCAGGCGAGGGTCGGCGAGGCGGGCGAACGACGAAGTCGACGATGGCGAACCTCCTGGTACCGGCAGCTTCTCCTGGGGCGGCTCCAATCGCTGGCTCCCTTCTTCTCCAGCAGCGGCGGACTCCGGTGAAATTCCGGCGAAGCGCTGCTCGCCTTTCTTCGGGAACGGGGTGGAACGATCAGTGAGGAGAGGGGAGTGAGATGGTGTGCTCAATTCGGCTGGGGGTGGCCTCTATTTATAGTCGCGACGACGAGACCGAACGGCATGGGCAAGCGACGATGGCGACATGGCTACGGGCTGCTAGAGGCATGGCCGGCGGTGGCGATCGCTTGGTGGTCTCCTGGCGATGCTTTACGGCTTTAATGCGCATGTAGGGGCGGTGGCAAACGGTCTGGAACACGCGATGCTCTACGCGGCCGAGGCGGCGTCTTCGACGGCGAGCGGTGGCTGTGAGGCATGGGGCGGCGAACGAGGATGTCTGGCGGTCTCCTGGGACGGTGGTGATCGTGTATGCACGCGGCGAGGGCGGCGCGTGGTCTGTGGGTATGTGTCGAGGGCGGCGCTCTGGCGCATGCTCGGCACGGTTGCTGGCGAGCTGGGCACATTCTGTGCGTGTGGTCCAGGGGTTGGTAACGCTCGAGCGCTGGACAGGGAGTGGTGGTGGGGTGTTGGCTTGCTCCCATACATGTTGGCTAGGCTTGTTTCTTCTCCTAGCTTGTTGTCCACACCGGGGTGATATGGTGAGCTTCGGTTGTTCACCATTGATGGCATTGCCAGGCTTACAGTGGGGCTAGTGCTTGGTTTAGTTTGCTAGATGATCTATTGAGGTTGGTGTGAGCTAGAGAGGGAACAAGTTAGGCTCCAATCACTGCTCACAACAGTGTTTAGATTTTATTTGATTTGAATCAGCAAGGTGTTTGATGAAATGGCCGCAAGAATTCAAGTTTTGAATTTTGAAAAGATTTTTGGTGGGTGTGCTAGGTTGGTGCTGGTGAGTCTGCAGATGCTTGGGTTTTGAAAGTTGAGCTTGTTTGAGTGGTTTTTGAAAAAGTGGGATCTTTCCATATGATATAGATTCAATTTTGAATTGTCATTTAAACTATGCATTTGAAAGTTTTTGGATGATCACAAGTTTCTGTTAAGTTCTGAAAGTTTGGGACAGCCAAAGTAGGCATGAGAGTTAAATTGGTCAAAATGACCATCCACTCAATTTGGCTTATTTTGATTTATTTGTCTTTGGGAAAAGTTTGGGAATTGTTTAGATGATGTTTATTTCACCTAAGAATCCTTTTACAAGCAAAGAAACACATAAACAAGGCAATTTAAAAGAATTCAAAATGGGATGCATACACACATGCATGCTTTCATATTTTTATTTATGAAAGTTTTTGTTAACCCTAATTTTGATGATTAGAGTTTGATGATCCAAGTTTAGTATTTTTGGGATGTTACAGGCGCCCAGGCTTGCCAGTTTAGCTTCCAGGAACGCGAGGCGATGGATTCCTCGAAGAGAAACTCGTAGCAAGATTTGGCCGAGTACTGGGCGTCACTGGTCCATCTCTACAGTAAGGTGTCTGGCTCATCCACCAGCGCGTAATCACGCAGCTGGGCCCATAGTTGGACGTATTGCCACAGGGCAAGAGGGCTGAGCGCGCCCTGTATGTCGGCAATCCAGTGGCGCCCCACTAGAGCCTCCCTCATAGTGCGGCGCTCCCTAGCGCGCTTGGGGATCAGCGCGAGGAGTTCAGGCGCTAACTCACCGATGGTCTTCCCCTTTAACCATATGTCCATCTAGAATAGAGCTATGGCTCCATCACCCACCTGCATCCTAGTAGAGGCGTCGAACACTTGGTGTTCATTCTTGGAGAAGTGCATGTCCAAACCGCGCCAGGGTCGCAACCTCCTCCAGATCCAATGAATCCTCAGACTGATCGCCATGTGAGAAAGGTCGGGAACCCCCAAGCCGCCGAAGCATTTTGGTCTGCTCACCCTGTCCTAGTTCACATGGCAGTGGCCACCATTCGCATTTGCCCTCCCAGCCCACAGGAAGCTCCTCACTATCCACTGGATCTGCTTGAGTGTCTGCTTGTTGAGCCCTAGCACAATGACATGCCTTCCAGGTAGGAAGTCTATTCGCGATGCTATCCTCCAGGGGGTGGAGGGCAGCCGCGGACACCCGCCGTAGCGACAGGGGGATCCCCAGGTACCTGAAGGGGAACATCGCCACCTAGCACTCCATGATCGCCACCGCTTGGAGTGCGACCTCAGTCGATCATGCGATCGGCGAGACCAAACATTTGGCGTAGTTGGTGTGTAATCCAGATGCCTCCCTGAAGAGGCCCAACAACGTGCGAACTGTGTGCAGCTCTGCCTCATCTGCGTGACAGAAGATCACCATGTTGTCCACATAGAGGGAGACCGAGGTCACCAGCCCACGCGTAACAATCTGCTTTAGCATGCCGTACTCAACCGCCTTGGACATCACCTTGTTGAGCGTGTTGATGAATAACACGAACAACATTGGTGACAGGGGACCGCCCTGTCTTAGGCCCCTTCGGTGCCAGATTGGGGGGCCTGGCTCGCCATTGAGCATCACCCTGGTGCTTGCAGTCGAAAGTTGGATGGCCACCAACTCCCTGAAGCGGGGGCCAAACCCTACTTTCCGCATCACCTCGAACAACAACGCCCAGGAGACCGAGTTGAATGCTTTAGCTATATCGAGCTTTAGCATGATTCGGGGCTCCTTTAACATGTGCAGATGGCGTATCGTCTGCTGAACCAACATGAAGTTATCATGAATGCAGCGCTTCTGAATGAAGGTGCATTGGTTCAGATCAATCAAACCCCCAAGCCTGGGGGCTAGCCTCGGGGCCAACAACTTCGCCCCAAACTTGGCGAAGATGTGGATTAGCCTAATCGGTCTAAACTCACCCAGTGAGGATGTTACGCTCTGTTTGGGCAGCAGTATGATCAGGGTCTGGTTTAGGCCCTAGAAACCGCGCCCGTTCATGAAGTGAAACTTGTCAAGACGGCCATAAAGTCAGCCTTCACCACACCCGAGCAGCTCTGCAGGAATCCAACAGTAAACCCGTCAGGGCCTGGTGCCTTGAAAAACAAAACTGTAACGATATTAAAATTAACAGATCTCACGTGCTGGTTTTCTGAAAACCCTGAAATTGCTGTGATTTCCAGCTATTTGGATACGCAGATTCATGGTTCGGTGCCAATTGTTCTTTTCAGAATTCTACTCCATTTCAAGTTTCAGTGTCTGAAAGTTCGGTACAAGACAGATCCCAGAGCGTATGTCCGTTTCACAGGAGCGTTGCCGCTAAACCATCGCAGTGTTTGTTTTGTCCCTCCAACTCTTTTCCACTTCTGGTCCACTGTTGAACGTGTCTCTGGAAGTTTCACAGCGGTTGCTAGAATAGACGTTTTGTTTATTCAATTCACAGCTATTTATATATGCAGCCAAAATATAGGAGATTTTGACTGCGAGATTACGTGGCCAGACTGTCACATGTCCTAACATTTTCTCCTAGAGTTTCATTGGACAGCCGTCGCAATTCGAAGAGAGAAGAGCAAGGACGCGTGTAGAGAGTAGTTGGTGGTAAAGATCGGCAAATGAACATCGAGACCGAGTACTTTTACCTGGTGGCGGTTGACAGTTTGACACTTGCGCTTGAGCGTGCCTTAGTTGCATCGAATGGCGAAAATGACCCATAAGATGAGTTGTTTAAAGAGAGCTCAATTATGGTGACATGGTCCATCATCAATTAATCAAAGCGCCTTGCCTGAAAAAGACTTCCAAGTAGTGGCTTTGGTAGTATTACTGTACTATCTGAGCTGCAGTACAGACCTAGTAGTACGGAGTACTTCATTCTGAACGAGAGTACACGTGTACTAAGGGCAATCCTGAGAGCATGGGCAGTGGAGGCATACGCACGCAGTAGCTTGAGATCATCCACATCAGCACATGCCCATCAGGCCACCGTCTTGTTTTGCCTCTCCCAACCCACCGGTGGCCTTATGATGTAAGCACATAACATAATTTGGTCCACATTTGTCAGACTCCCTCCTTGCTCTCTCCCATCTTTCTCATTCTTTTTATCCAGGGATCACGCTTATTCTGCAAGCAGCGCCTGGCACAACAAAACTACTTTTAGCCTTACAAGTTGGCATCTGAGCCTAGTTGGCAGCTGGGGCAGCGGGTCTGGAGCCACGCATTGGCCATGCCCTGATCCAAGTGTTGGCCGGCCCAACGCAAGTCCTGAGGTTTTTGCGTGTCACTGATCTAAACCCTCGAGTCTGCAGCCTCAACGCATGCAGATCTCACGCCTAACAGGATCCTCCAGATCTCAGCCGGCTCATCGCTGGTCCCTCTCCCTTCGCTTGCCGCTTCGACGATAGGAATGAGGGGAGCCTCTTTTGTTCGTCTAATAATTAGGGTTAGGGTTTGTTTGCTCAGGTGCATTGTTGGAGTGGTGGGAGCAGCCCATGAGCAAATAAAACTGCCTCAACTCTACTCTCACCCTGACGGTGTCCTTTAAAGCGAAGCCTCGAAGTTGATGGCAACGTGTGCTAGTCGGTCCTCACGGCTTGGTCTTCTCGCCGTTTATTAGATCTGGCAAGATTTGTTTCTCGTTGTGTCGCTGGCGTTCATCGTTATCCGCTATGACGATGGCGGTCGGGACGAGGTGGTTTTTCTGGAGCAAGGATGTTGGTCTGAAGGTGATGGATCTACCGTTCTTCTCCGACTTCATCAACGAGAGGCGGCGAATCTTGGTCCAAGACAGCATGGGGACGCCCCCAGGTCAATGTGTCACAACGACATTGTGCCTCGCTGCGTGCAGCAGACATGTTTATCGACCCACAAAACCTCGTTGGTGATGGTGTTTTTTTGATCCCGTAATGATGGAGGCTCGGCGGCTTTTTCGACATTCGTCTCGACGGCGCTGGAGTTTGCCGACGGCCGCTAGATTTGATGGTTGCAGGAAAAAAACTAAGGATCGTTTTATATATCTTGATCTATTTGGTGGTTGCACACGCAGGAGCCGTCGAAATGGAGGTACGACCGGGTCGTCGCTGCGCCGATCCTCCAGACTTGTATAGCAAGCTCGCCAGATGTCACCGTCTACAGGTCCGGCAATACGTGCATATGCACACGGTCTTCTGATATACTACAAGTTGTATACACTATCCTAACCCAGTATTTGCACGCAGTCAGTCAAAGTCGACCCAAAAGCCAGCAAAATTCATGCTGAAATATCAGGCATGTACATATATCTGACCAGGTTTCTCGAATGCAAAGGTACCGATATCTTGGTGAGGCTGCTAGCTCTCCGCGACCGTACGTGTGACGAACAAGTCAGCCACGATCGAGTGTCGGACAAGCGCGTGCGTGGCAGGTCTCCATATGGCACGCGTACTACTGGAGAAGAGGAGTACGTCCTAGGGCAAAAACGTAGCGGTGAAAAACTCTCATCCTTTTTACTAGGAAGGTATGGCTGGCAGGTGAAAAGTGAAGAAACCTCTCGATCGACCGCTCCCGTGGCCAGCAAGTGTCGTGTGCCGTGTGTGCGTTCTGCGTGGATTTGGGGGACGAATCCGTCGACGACGACGAGCATGCCCCCCGACCTGACCTGGGCAGGCATGCTAATTAAACAATTCGAAAGAACACGCATGCGGTATTTTGCCTGTAGCAGAGGAAAAGGATGGCGGGAGGGGGAAGGAAGGAAGGAAGCGGATGAAGGCACTACGTTGACCGGGCAGGGTCAGGGCCCCTGACATGACACGCACACGCTGCGCAGCCTCGAACTTGCTGCTGCGCCTGCGGCTCTACCTAATCCTCTATCCAGTCCTCAACAACTCTCGGAAACTCGGCCGCAGGTTACTTGGCCACGACCCACTAAACCTGGAAAGAAAGTTAAAAAGGGTTAGTACGTCTCGCAAAAATTGTCTATTGTTGTTGTGCTCTGACGGAGCGAATTCTTCTGTGCCCGACATGCTAGTACTACGAGAGTACTCGGTCTTCGATGAAGTGTTAGATCTAGCCTAATCTTGGTAGATGCTCTGTAGTGGTCGAACACGTAGATCTGAGAGGAAGAGAGAGACACTACCTGCGCCCTGGCTTGACAAGCATGAACCAGAGGGGATTGCGGAGCCAGTGCCGGAGCTAGACCCGCCGTCGTTGGCCATGGAAAAAGGGGCGGCGGCGTGAGCGTGGGTGGTTGAGAGTGGTGGCGGCGGAGCTTCCCGTCGGCCTAGCGCGAACCCTAATCGGTGGGTGTGTTGGTGGGGGGCTGCGGCGCACGATGAACCTCGTACCGTGTGCGTCCGGCCCCCCACCTCTTTATATGCGCGCTGGCGACAGGGGCCCACCAACCATGATAAGGTTGGGCGCCCCCGATTAGGACCCTTGGGAGAGATCTATCTAACATGAAGTAGATAAATCTCGTGAATTTAAAATTTAAAAGTAGACGACCACGAAGTCCGGTGAAACGACGTCCATGTGATGATCAATCTAGCGGTATGTACTATATCTATCTGTTCGTCTAGCAGGCAATCATTTTTGTGATGGGTGACTTCACTCGGCCGCTCTGCCCAATATTGCAATTTACAGAAGCATACTCTCCAGCGGTCCAGCCTAGCTACCGTTTGAGGAAACGGTCGACTACCGGCGGCCTAGAAGTTCCAACTGAAACTTGTCCCGAAATGAACTGTACCTCGGTTATATATTTCATACAAAAATAAATAACCGCGTTCCTCGGTTATTCAGCAGCGACCGTGTCGCGCAGACGCGGCACTAAAAATACCCATATCGACCTGGAAGCTTCCTCCCTCACGGCAGGCAAACCTCCCCCAACAACCGCGCGCCTCGCCCTCACGTCGCCATTACATATACCTCCTCCTCCTCTCACCACCTCTGCATCCATCATCACCTCCGGCTCCGTTTAACTCCGCACCCTGCTCCATAGTAGAGCTCAAATAAGCTATCCTCAACACACAGGACTCCTTCTACCGTACCATGGCGCGGCCAGGCCACTGCCGGGCGGCGGCGTCAGCGTGGCTCCCGCTCCTCGCGCTGCTGCTCGCGGCCGCCGGGTCCGCGACGGCGCAGACCTGCCTCTCGGCCACCTTCACGGGCGGCCGCACGTTCCTCAAGTGCAACCAGCTGCCCGTGCTCGGCGCCAGCCTGCACTGGACGTACCACGCCGAGAACGGCACCGCCGACATCGCCTTCCGGGCGCAGTCGGGCAGCAGCGGCTGGGTCGGCTGGGGCATCAACCCGGACAGCCAAGGCATGGCCCGCAGCAACGTCTTCGTCGCCTCGCAGGACGCCAGCGGCGTCGTCTCCGTGCTCACCACCATCCTGGAGGACACGACGGCGCCCACCCTCACCAACGTCCCCCTCACCTTCCCCGTGCCCGTCCCGGCCAGCGCCGAGTACGCGGACAACGCCTACACCATCTACGCCACCGTGGGGCTGCCCAACAACTCCACCTCGCAGAACACCGTGTGGCAGGCCGGGCAGACCAGCGGCGGCTCCATCCTGCCGCACCCGACCTCGGGGCAGAACATGCTGGGAGTACAGAACCTCGACTTCCTCTCCGGCACCGGAACCGCCGGCTCCAACTCCAGGCTGCACCGCCGTAACGTGAGTTCCTCCTTCTCCCTCCACCCTGCCTCCAGCTTGCTTAATTTCATATTTTGTTCCCACGAAAAAAAAAGAATAGTAGTAGTAGCTCTTTGGATTTCTTGAACGGTTCAACGCTAGATTATCCCGGCCGGTTCGCTGTCGGATCGTCTAGATGTTAGGTAAGCTATGTGACAAGTGTACAGGACGGCAACGTTGAGTTTTCTAGATGTCATGATCGATTGTTTTCAGTAGTTGGAGATGACCGCGAAATTATATTGTGATAGCTGTTCGACTTGTCTATTAAGGATATTGGGCATGCGTATGGCACATAAAACCTGCTGCCCAAAGGAAATGCTGTGATTGGTGTTTGGTGACAGGGATGATGACGATAAACTTATCTCCTTTTTGATCATGCTTACCTAGACTGAATAAGATGGTCAAACTCAACTCCGAGAAGCAACATCCTTTTGCCAAGGGTGGCTGCACCTGCACCAAACCTTTGAATTTTCACCAACGCAACTGAGCTATTATATAACACTAATCCAGTTAGCCGCCTTGAACTGTTCAATAATCCAGTGACGACCGATGTTGACCTGGATTTTGGTCACACTTTCATCATTTCCCTGTACTAGTTTAGTATCTAATCAACCATGTTGCTTTACAACAGATCCACGGTGTGCTGAACGCTGTTGGCTGGGGCATCCTGATCCCCATGGGCGCCATGATCGCGCGCTACCTCCGCGTCTTCGAGGCCGCCGACCCGGCGTGGTTCTACGCCCACATCGCCTGCCAAATCTCCGGCTACGCCCTCGGCGTCGGCGGCTGGGGCCTCGGCCTCAAGCTCGGCAGCGAGTCCGTCGGCCTCACATACCAGCCCCACCGCAACATCGGCATCGCCATCTTCGCCCTCGCCACCCTCCAGGTCCGTGCACACTGAAATGTCGCTCTGCTCTCTGCAACTTTCTCACTGCTGTTCCGTTGCCATGGAAAGGAGCTGACCTGACAGGACCGATCTTGTACGTGTTTGATCATCAGGTGTTCGCTCTGTTCCTGAGGCCCGACAAGAAGAACAAGTACAGGGTGTACTGGAACGTGTACCACCACTCCGTCGGCTACTCCGTCATCGTCCTCGCCATCGTCAACATCTTCAAGGGGCTCAACATCCTCAAGCCGGCCACCGGCTGGAAGACGGGCTACATCGTCGTCATCGCCATGCTCGGCGCCATCGCGCTCGTCCTCGAGGCCATCACCTGGGCCATCGTCCTGCGGCGGCGCAAGCGCAACCAGTCCTACGGCAACGGCACCAACGGCACCGGCCTGCAGCTATAATTAATCGGATCGTTAGCTCGTGCGACGTGTGCGTTGCGCTGCGCTGCGCCACGCCCGTGCGTATAGTTTTGCTGCTGCTGCTGCTGCGATGTGTTTATGTCTTTGAGCTCTGTTCCATGTTTTTTTTTATCTTCGCTTACTGCTTCTGTACGTAGTAGATTTTTTTCTCCTTCTTCTTTAGTGACATTGTACACATTCTTTGTTCGCATTCATGTATGATTACTTTTATTTATACGCATAGTGTTGTATGATCTTAATTCGATTTGGCTCCCTTAATTTCTCTAAATACACCGATTGATTTCACAAACACATTGCTAAGAGCAACTCCAGCCAGTCGTTGTAAATTTCGACGCGCGAAAACACGTATGGAGCGCGTATGATAGTGGTTTAGGGTGCCGCGCATAAATCTCATCCGGCGGAGGCGCTATTTCGCGCGCGCTAAATCTACAGCACCAACCGTCCAATAGGCGTGCTAAAGTGGTGCGCGAAAACACGATTTTGCAACAAAGAAAAAGCAAAAATATATTATACATAAACATAAAAAATAAAATTACATAGTTCATGGTGCAAGAAAAATACTAGAAACTACTACTAGACTACAGGTACTAGAAACTAAAATCTAGTCCGATGAGGAGATGAAGATGTAGTCATCGTCGGAGGGGACCAGTGTCGTGTCGGACACCGGCGTCGACGAGAACGCGTCTATCCAACGGGGATCGTTCTCGTCGATGGTCACCTCCCCAGCAATCTGCGTGTCGACAACCGCGTGCCTCGCCCTCACGTCGCCATTACATATACCTAGGTTTGTATGATTACTTTTATTTATATGCATAGTGTATGATCTCTATTCGATTTGACTCCCCGTAATTTCTCAAAATACACCGATTGATTTCGCATGCACATTGCTAATGCACTGATTTTATCATGGACGGGATAACGGAACTATACATTGATATATTTCCGGGCAAAATCATGTTCCCTACATTTACTCCAATCAATGGTTTAAGAGCAACTCCAATCATGTTCCCTACATTTACTCTTGTTATTGCTGGAAGCGCAAAATCAATCATAGACAAGCAATCACAACACGACACGAGATTTGGTAACATAGTTCAACAATCAACACCAACATCCTTGGAGCATACTTAACGGGCGCTCCTCCTCATGTATATCATAGTATTGTAGACGACAAGCCCGCCGAGGTCATACAGACATTAGATTGCAAACGTTATGCCAGTCCGGCAGCCCCTGCCACAAGACGCTGAGAAGCCCCCAAAACTATTTCTTTATCGTCTACTTATGGCGTATCGATATTAGTCCACAGGTGTTGAACTCTAACACATAACTCCAACTAATTACAAATCTTACTATAGCACAACTCATATCTTAACAACTCACTAAAACCCCAAGTATGGACACTACCTATCTAGTGTAGGCATTTCTTTTTTTGCCAAGGGGGAACGCGGGGCAGGGAGGAGGGGTGATACAACCATTATCTTTTTTCTGAAATGGGGGGATAAGCGTCCTGGCCTATGCATCAATTGATGCACACAACCTAGTTAAAAGAAGTTGTATTGGGTAATATTACAATTCAAGGATCAGCCATAGTTGATATGAAAATCAACCAGTGAATAATAAATAGTAACAATCAATTATATATCTTGAAGTTGACTAATATGTTGCCAACCTGCAGATATCATGAGCGACCATCAGAATACGATTGTATCCAGTAACCATATTATCCTGCTACTCCAACAGTACAAAGAATGCCCAAACCTGCACCCAATATGAATCATATGAATAAACTGCACAAAATTGAAAGTCCTCTTCTTGTTAAAGATCATATCATTCCTGCTCTCCAAGTAGACCAACACAAAGCTAAAATACCTATGTGTATTCTAGCTTTTGTAGTGGTATCTAAACCATGAAACCAATTCTCAAACATATTTGCAATAGTGATTGGTGGCGCAAGATCATAAGTAATATTAACAATACGCCATAGAAACTCAGCCTTGTGGAGGGTTACATATTAGAGGAGTATTAGTGGGATGTGTTGCATCGTCTCAATTATAGGACGTGATGACCATATGAACACTTCTTAAATACTTTATGAAGTTACATCAATATTATGCTTTATTTGGAGTTTTTTTATCCCACCATGTTTATGAGAATAAACAAGTGAAATTGTGAATCCCTATCCATTTTAGTCATAAGAAACACCGTTTACTTGCATTTACATACCATTTTATTTTCAACACTCATTTATTCCAAAAATATAAAAATATCGATCACACTTTCATTTAGTTCTTTCACATAGTTTGCACAACTACAAACACTACCACACGACCATCCTACATATCATTTAGTTTTCTTATTGCATTGCATTTAGTTTACTTTACTTCTTACACATTTACTTTGGTAATCATATTTAGTGACTATTTTCAATTCTAATTTAAAACCATGTGTCTTACAACCACTTGTTGGAGTTGAGGACACAAGACTTCACTTTTTTTGCTTTGCAAGATACTTTGAAGAGGAGAGAAGAGAGTTCCATCCTTATTTTTCCAAGAGTTCGATATAAACCCCTGAGTCACCCTTGTGAGGAAAATACCCTTTCTACATCACTATGTAATTGGAGTCCTAACGAATTGGTGTCCATGTAGCACAATGAACTAGATGGGGATGAGACTATTGACATGTCCATCTTCTTTCACTCTTGCAACTAAGATTGCTAACATTTCAACCACTATATTGAATAGGATTGGTGATAAAGGGTATTCTTGTCTCAAAACTTTCATTTGTCTAAAAATGATGACATGTGCCATCATTAACCTTAATACCAATGTTACCCTGACTCATGAACTAATCTATCCAATGGCACCATTTTGGGTCAAAATCTTTCATTCGCAACACTTGTATGAACTAACCACTGAAATTTATCATATACTGAAGGGAATATGCCCTGAGAGGCAATAATAAAGTGTTTATTATGTGTATTCCAAGTATATGATAGATGTTTATTTTGCATGCTATAATTGTATTAATACGGAAACGTTAATACATGTGTGTTTAATAAACAAACAGAAAGTTCCTAGTTATGCCTCTCTCATAAACTAGCTCGTTGATTAAGAAGATGATCAAGGTTTCCTGATCATGGACATTGGATGTTGTTAATAACGGGATCACAACATTAGTGTAATGGTGTGATGAACATTCATCCGAAGTATAGCATTACGATCAAAGTCATTGTGTTTATATTGCTATAACAACTTACGAAGTGATCCTAATCCTTAGACCATGAGATCATGTCAATCACTAACACCAGAAGGGTTTCTTGATAACATCAAACGTCACACCGTAACAGGGTGATTATAAAGATGGATTCAGAACTAATAAAGTGTTATGTTGAGGCTCATGGATCGAGAGTGAAATTTGTTCATCCCGATGACGGATAGATATACTCTGGGCCCTCTCGGTGATATCACATTGATTAGCTTGCAAGCAAGTGATTTGATCACTAGAATGTTATATCACAGGAACGAGAAAAGAGTGCATGTCGGTAACGAGATCAAACTAGGTATGGAGATACCGATGATCGAATCTCGGACATGTAATATATCGTGAAACAAAGGGATTAAGATACTAGCGTAAAAGGTTCCGACGATCACAAGAAAGTCATCGTTGAATGTGTGGGAGTCAGTATGGGTCTCCAGATCCCGCTTCTGATTATTGATCCGAGAGGGGTCTCGATCATGTCCGCATTATTCACGAACCGTAGGGTGACACACTTAAGAGACACCTACATCCAATTGGAGCAAATGTTTCATGCCGAAAGAATGAACAAGCGCAGGAATTTATTTCACTAGATACCGAAACAGGTTTTCGGGTGAAATTGCATAAAGTGGTTATGCATGTGAAATAGAATTCTAGCAAGGGGTTATTTGTGAATGTTTGTCATTAAAGTAATTGACAAAATTCTGAATAAAATAAAAGAGTTTTATTTAATGAGAGTTTGCATTAAATTTGGTGGAAATTTAATGGGAATTTGAGTGGACTTTTGAGTGGAGGGAATTTAAAGGGCATTTTGTGAGTGGAGTGTCCACCCACATGAATGAAGGAGGGGAGGGGGCAGCCCCCATGGCCGGCGGCCACCCCCTTGGGTGACCCCCCTCCTCCTATAAAAGGAGCCCCCTCCTCACTTGTCTCACACACCTCCTCGTGAAGGATCTCTCTCCCCCTCTAGAATTTATCCCCCATGGTCTCGGACTAGCGAGATACATGTTCCCGGTGGCTATTCGACAAGAAAGAGTTGTGATTCCGCTGCATCGCTGGAGCGAGGAGGCGTAGGTTGCTCGGTGCCTCGAACGTGTGTGCGAGCACGGATGCGCTGCTGATTTGCGGCGCTAGGACTTCCTCTCGATCTTGAGATCGGCAAGAGATCGTCTACATCAACCACGAGTTGAACTCGTTAAGCTTTGTCGGTCTTCAAGGGTATGTTCTCTACGGATATACATCCGCCCGTTGTTTGTATCTAGTAGATAGATCGTGGTATATAGTTCACATCGTAGGAAAATTTTTGTTTTCTATGCTGCGAACCCTACAGTGGTATCAGAGCCGGATCTATGCGTAGATACTTTACACGGGTAGTACACATATGAGTATGTGGGCGATGATGATCATGTTGTTGCTCCTTTGTTGTAATTTTGGATATTGGTGGCATAGTGGGATGAAGCGGCCCGGACAAACTTTACATGTCCTCGCACATGAGACCTGTTCCACGCTTGACATGCAACTAGTTTGCATAAGTGGCTAGCGGGTGTCTGTCTCTCCTACTATAGTCAATATCTATTTTGCAAGCGAGTTGTCAACAATTTGATTATCCTCGTTGTGGTTCATGTTCGTAGGTAAGAACGGTTCTATCTCGAAAGCCCTAAGCCACATAAAACTTGCAATGGATAAATTAGAGGCGTCTAGTTTAGATTGTTGCTGGGCTAGTGTTATGATATGGTAGTGTTGTAAGTAGAAGTATGAGATGATACTCTTACAACACACATAGCGTGTAAAATCCATAGACCTTGGATTTACACATATAGGTATGATAGTGATCATACCACGATGCACATGATAGAGATCATCTGCGGGAACCATATAATTTCACTAATAAACATATGATGTTTGATAGCATCTTATATTGCTTGTTTAGCGCTTGGTTAGCATAATAAGATGATCCCTCATTTAAATATCAAGATAAGAATGTGTTCTTCCTTTAGTATGCACCGATTATGTTTTCGTCGCTCCAAGACATCACGTGATGATCGGGTGTTCTTGGATCCACGACCATATTTCGGGTGTAAAACAGTTACACACGCGAATACTAAGGTTTTAACTTGGCGAGCCTAGCATGTATAGATATGGCCTCGGAACACGGACCGAAAGGTTAAGCATGAGTCATATAGTTGATATGATGCCCATTTGATGCTCGCCTTTGAAGCTATACCGACTCACGTGATGATCGGACTTGGTGTAGTGGATTTGGTTCATGTAATCACCAAAAAGGCACGAGGGATGTCGTTTTTGAGTGGGAGTTCATTCGTAATATAGATTAGTTGAACTCAATCTATCATACACTTAGTCTAAACTTTACAATTTATGTTGTAGATGGCACCACCTGCTTTTAATTTCAATGTGTTCATGGAGAAAAAGAAACTAGCAACGAACGGTAGCAACTTTACCGAATGGGCCATGAATTTGAGGATTCTCCTCTCTGCTGCACAAAAGCAATATGTGCTAGAAGCGCCGTTAGGCCCACCACCTTTAGATGATGCCCCTGACGAGGAGAAGAATGTCTATCAGACTCGTCAGGAGGACCACAACTTAGTTCATTGCGGCATATTGTATGGGCTAGAGCCGGAACATCGAAAGCGTTTCAAAAACGGCAATGCATTTGATACAATGGGTGAGTTGAAAATGATTTTCGACACACATGCTGCTATAGAGAGCTACAACGCTTCAGAAAAGTTCTTTAGCTGCATGATGAAGAGCACAGCTCCGTTAGTGAGCATGTACTCAAGATGTCGGGTTACGCCGATAAGCTTGTGTCCTTGGGAATATCGATTCCCATTGACTTAGGCATCCATCGTGTTCTGCAGTCTCTGCCACCTAGCTATAAGAGCTTCGTGATGAACTATAATATGCAAGGCATGAAGAAGTCTCTCCCCGAGCTTCTGTCAATGCTTAAAACTGCAGAAGTGGAGATCAAAAAGGAACATCAAGTGTTGATGATCAATAGGAACACTGGTTTCAAGAAAGACAAGAAGGGAAAACGGAAGGGAGGTAAGGGCGGCAAGCCGGTTGCCGCGCCTGAAAAGAAACCCCGAGTTGGACCTAAGTCTGATTCCGAGTGCTACTATTGTAAGGGGACTGGCCACTGGAAGCGCAACTGCCCCAAGTATCTGGCAGACAAGAAGGCCGGCAAGGCAAACAAAGGTATATATGATATACATGTTATTGATGTGTACTTGACTAGTGCTTGCAGTAGCACCTGGGTATTTGCTACCGGTTCAGTTGCTAATATTTGTAACTCGAATCAGGGGCTGCGGAACAAGCGACCGCTAGCAAGGGGTGAGGTCAAGATGCGTGTCGGCAATGGATCAAGCGTTGATGTGATCGTCGTCGGAACGCTGCCTCTCCACTTGCCGTCGGGATTAGTTATAAACTTGAATAAATGTTATCTGGTGCCTGCACTGAGCATGAACATTGTATCTGGATCATGTTTGATGCGAAGTGGTTATTCATTTAAATCCGAGAACAATGGTTGTTCCATTTATATGAATGAAATCTTTTATGGTCATGCATCGATGATGAATGGTTTATTTCTATTAGATCTCGATGATAATGTTACACATATTCATAATGTTGATGCTAAAAGAATTAAAATTAATGATGATATATCCGCATATATGTGGCACTGCCGTCTAGGTCATATTGGCGTTAAACGCATGAAGAAGCTCCATTCGGATGGACTTTTGGAATCACTTGATTATGAGTCATTTGATACATGTGAGCCATGCCTTAAGGGCAAGATGACTAGAACGCCGTTTTCCGGTTCAATGGAACGGGCGACAGATTTATTGGAAATCATACATTCTGATGTATGTGGTCCAATGAGTGTGTCGGCGCGAGGTGGATATCGTTATTTTGTTACTTTCACGGATTATTTGAGTAGATACGGTTATATCTACTTGATGAAACACAAGTCTGAAACCTTTGAAAAGTTCAAGGAATTTCAGAATGAAGTGGAAAATCATCGTAATAGAAAGATCAAATTTCTACGGTCCGACCGTGGAGGTGAGTATCTAAGTTACGAGTTTAGCACTCACATGAAAGAGTGTGGAATTGTTTCACAACTCACACCTGCCGGAACACCACAGCGAAATGGTGTGTCGGAACGTCGTAATCGTACTTTATTAGATATGGTTCGATCTATGATGTCTCTGACGGACTTGCCGTTGTCATTTTGGGGTTATGCACTAGAAACTGCTGCATTCACTTTAAATCGGGCACCATCTAAATCCGTTGAAAAGACACCGTATGAATTGTGGTTTGGAAACAAACCTAAGCTGTCATTTCTTAAAGTTTGGGGATGCGATGTTTATGTGAAGAAACTTCAATCGGATAAACTCGAACCCAAAGCGGAAAAATGCGTCTTCATAGGATACCCTAAAGAAACTATTGGGTATTCCTTCTATCACAGATCCGAGGGCAAGGTTTTTGTTGCCAAGAATGGATCCTTTCTAGAGAAAGAGTTTCTCACGAAAGGTGTGAGTAGTCGGAAGGTAGAACTCGAAGAGGTTGTGGAACCTTCTCTTCAAAGTATGGCGAGTAGCGCAGCGCCGGAAGTTGTTCCGGAGTTGGCTCCACCTGTTGAAGAGGGAACTAATGATAATGATCATGAAACTCCGAAAGAGAGTACTACCGAACCTCGCAGGTCAAACAGGACGCGTGCAGCTCCCGAGCTGTACGGAAATCCTGTCATGAATTTCATGGTTGATGAAAATGATGACCCTGCGACGTATGAAGAAGCGATGATGAGCCCGGATTCCAACAAATGGTTAGAAGCCATGAAATCCGAGATGGAATCCATGTATGAAAATCAAGTTTGGAACTTGGTGGAATTACCTCACGACCGAAAGGCCGTGGAGAACAAATGGATTTTCAAAAGGAAAACTGATGCTGATGGTAATGTGACCATCTATAAAGCTCGACTTGTCGCAAAGGGGTTTCGACAAATTCAAGGAGTTGACTACGATGAGACTTTCTCTCCCGTAGCGATGCTAAAGTCAGTTAGGATTATGTTAGCAATTGCTGCATATTTCGATTATGAGATATGGCAGATGGATGTCAAAACCGCGTTTCTCAATGGTAATATTGAAGAAGAGTTGTATATGATACAACCAAAGGGTTTTGTCGATCCTAAGGATGCTAACAAGGTGTGCAAGCTTCAGCGATCCATCTATGGATTGAAGCAAGCATCACGAAGTTGGAATCTCCGCTTTGATGAGGTGATCAAAGAGTTTGGATTTGTCCAAACTTATGGAGAAGCTTGTATTTACAAGAAAGTGAGTGGGAGCAATGTGGCCTTTCTGATATTATATGTGGATGACATATTATTGATCGGAAATGATATAGATCTTTTAAACAGTGTTAAAAGTTATCTAAACAGCAAATTTTCAATGAAGGACCTAGGTGAAGCGTCATACATATTAGGCATAAAGATCTATAGAGATAGATCTAGGCGCCTAATAGGGCTATCGCAAAGTACATACCTTGATAAGATTTTAAAGAAGTTTAAAATGGACGGAAGTAAGAAGGGGTTCTTACCTATGTTGCAAGGCAAGACATTGAGTAAGACTCAAAATCCGGCTTCGGCGGAAGAAAGAGAGATAATGGACAAAGTCCCCTATGCTTCAGCCATAGGCTCTATAATGTACGCCATGCTATGTACAAGACCGAATGTGGCACATGTTATTAGTTTGACTAGTAGGTACCAATCGGATCCAGGTTCGGAACACTGGATAGCGGTCAAGAATATCCTTAAGTACTTACGAAGAACTAAGGATATGTTTCTTGTATACGAAGGTGAAGAAGAGCTCGTCGCTAAGTGTTATGTCGACGCTAGCTTTGACACCGATCCGGATGACTCTAAGTCTCAATCCCGATACGTATTTCTCATGAATGGCGGAGCGGTTAGTTGGAGGAGCTCCAAACGACCTGTGGTAGCGGGATCAACAACGGAGGCCGAATATGTTGCTGCTTCAGAAGCGGCTCGGGAAGCAGTTTGGATGAAGGAGTTCATATCCGAACTAGGAGTGGTGGAAAACGCGTTGGACCCAATGGTGATCTATTGTGACAACAATGGTGCCATTGCCAATGCCAAAGAGCCAAGGTCTCACAAGCATTCCAAGCATATTAAGCGCCGGTTTCACTCCATCCGCGAGCATGTCAAGGATGGAGATATAAAGATTTGTAAAGTACATACGGATCTCAATGTAGCAGACCCGTTGACTAAAACTCTCCCTAGAGCAAAACATGATCAACACCAGAACTCAATGGGTGTTAGATTTATCACTATGTAACTAGATTATTGTCTCTAGTGCAAGTGGGAGACTGAAGGGAATATGCCCTGAGAGGCAATAATAAAGTGTTTATTATGTGTATTCCAAGTATATGATAGATGTTTATTTTGCATGCTATAATTGTATTAATACGAAAACGTTAATACATGTGTGTTTAATAAACAAACAGAAAGTTCCTAGTTATGCCTCTCTCATAAACTAGCTCGTTGATTAACAAGATGATCAAGGTTTCCTGATCATGGACATTGGATGTTGTTAATAACAGGATCACAACATTAGTGTAATGGTGTGATGAACATTCATCCGAAGTATAGCATTATGATCAAAGTCATTGTGTTTATATTGCTATAACAACTTACGAAGTGATCCTAATCCTTAGACCATGAGATCATGTCAATCACTAACACCGGAAGAGTTTCTTGATAACATCAAACGTCACACCGTAACAGGGTGATTATAAAGATGGATTCAGAACTAATAAAGTGTTATGTTGAGGCTCATGGATCGAGAGTGGAATTTGTTCATCCCGATGACGGATAGATATACTCTGGGCCCTCTCGGTGATATCACATTGATTAGCTTGCAAGCAAGTGATTTGATCACTAGAATGTTATATCACAGGAACGAGAAAAGAGTGCATGTAGGTAATGAGATCAAACTAGGTATGGAGATACCGATGATCGAATCTCGGACATGTAATATATCGTGAAACAAAGGGATTAAGATACTAGTGTAAAAGTTTCCGACGATCACAAGAAAGTCATCGTTGAATGTGTGGGAGTCAGTATGGGTCTCCAGATCCCGCTTCTGATTATTGATCCGAGAGGGGTCTCGATCATGTCCGCATTATTCACGAACCGTAGGGTGACACACTTAAGAGACACCGACATCCAATTGGAGCAAATGTTTCATGCCGAAAGAATGAACAAGCGCAGGAATTTATTTCACAAGATACCGAAACAGGTTTTCGGGTGAAATTGCATAAAGTGGTTATGCATGTGAAATAGAATTCTAGCAAGGGGTTATTTGTGAATGTTTGTCATTAAAGTAATTGACAAAATTCTGAATAAAATAAAAGAGTTTTATTTAATGAGAGTTTGCATTAAATTTGGTGGAAATTTAATGGGAATTTGAGTGGACTTTTGAGTGGAGGGAATTTAAAGGGCATTTTGTGAGTGGAGTGTCCACCCACATGAATGAAGGAGGGAAGGGGGCAGCCCCCATGGCCGATGGCCACCCCCTTGGGTGCCCCCCCTCCTCCTATAAAAGGAGCCCCCCTCCTCACTTGTCTCACACACCTCCTCGTGAAGGATCTCTCTCCCCCTCTAGAATTTATCCCCCATGGTCTCGGACTAGCGAGATACATGTTCCCGGTGGCTATTCGGCAAGAAAGAGTTGTGCTTCCGCTGCATCGCTGGAGCGAGGAGGCGTAGGTTGCTCGGTGCCTCGAACGTGTGTGCGAGCACGGATGCACTGCTGATTTGCGGCGCTAGGACTTCCTCTCGATCTTGAGATCGGCAAGAGATCGTCTACATCAACCACGAGTTGAACTCGTTCAGCTTTGTCGGTCTTCAAGGGTATGTTCTCTACGGATATACATCCGCCCGTTGTTTGTATCTAGTAGATAGATCTTGGTATATAGTTCACATCGTAGGAAAATTTTTGTTTTCTATGCTGCGAACCCTACATATACTTTCTCGAAATCAATTTTTAGAAGTACACCATCCATCTTTTTCCTGTTAAGTCATGAATGGTTTCATGAAGAATTAAAACTCCTAAAGTATGACGTCCTGACATAAAAGCCGTTTGAGTTGGCCGAATTATTTTATGCACCACATCAGATATATGATTTTCTCCCACTTTGGTAAAGATATTAAAGCTTACATTCAGTAGACATATGGGTCTATATTGTTAAACCTGAATTCTTTATTATTCAGGAGAAGAACAGTAGTACCAAAGTTTTAATGAAATAGAGGCAAGTCCCTTTACTGGAATTTAAAACATATTCATTAAATCTTGTTTTAGGATACCCCAATTTTTTTGATAGAACTCCGTTGGGAACCCTTCTAGTCCCGGTACTTTATTCTTTTCCATTTGCATAATAGCTTCAGATATTTTCCTCCTCTGTGTGGCATCCCGCAAAACCACTACTAGAAAATCGCGTTGTTTTTGTGCATTGCTTCGTCATCATCATGCATTGTTTGTCTGAAACTATTTCGAAACGCCTAGTTTTGTTTTCTAAATAACCCCGTCTTTATTTCAAATTTAAAACATCGGTCTGGTCAGATCTTTTATTTGTCTAAAAAGTATTTACAAAATGTTTTACAAATAAAATTAAAACAATAAAAATATTTTGTCCGGAGAGGTAGTCCGACCGGTCAGGCCAGAGGCCCAATCGGTCCAGACTACCTTCAATTCGGTCCACCTAAAACCTAGACTCCTTTCTACCCTATCCTAACCTACCCAGCCACTCCCAGCCCTCCACCTCACCTCCCCGGTCCACCTCACCCCCTGGACCCCCCAACCCCCACCCACCTGCCACCTCACCAATCCATCACGCCACTCCCTCTCTCACCCTCGCGCGCTAGCACACACACCGAACCACTCCCCACCCTTGGTCTATGCCAGCGTGGCCCCACCCACTCGCCCCACACACAACACACACTCAACACAACCAGCCCCGCACACTCTGCACGCACGCGCGCGCGCCCCCTCTCCCTGCCACCGGGCCCCACCCCGCGTGGACCCGAACCCCGGCCCCACCCCGCGGCCCACTCTCCTGTTCCTCTTCCCCACCTCGTCTCCTCGCGCCCCCTCTCTCCTCTCTCCCCGCACGCCAACCACCGCCTCCGCCGTTCCTGGCCACCTCGCCTCCTCCCCGCAGGGCGCGCGCCTGCCGCCGCCAGCAACCGCGGTACCCCGCTGCCGCCGCTGCGCCCCACTCCCTCGGCCGCAGCTGTGGCATCCCGCAAAACCACTACTAGAAAATCGCGTTGTTTTTGCGCATTGCATCATCATGACCGCATGCTCATGTCATCATGCCACATTGCATTTGAGCATCGTCATCATCTTGCATTTGTTTGCATAAAATTATTTTCGGAAAAACCTGTTTTGTTTTCTAAACGCCCCGTCTTTGTTCAAAAACACAAAACCGGGTCTCCGGATTAATTATTTTGTCGGCCAACGGTTTGCAAAAACCTGTTTATAACAAATAAAATATTTAATTATTTTTTTAGTGGGGCAGTCGAACGGGCCGACCGACCCAGTCGACCACCCCAGTACAAAAACGGTCCGCCTAAAACCTTTTTCTACCCAACCTAGTCTACCCACCCCTCCAGCCACCTCACCCCACCCAATCCTCTCTCGCCACCTCACCTCTCTCCCTCCTCCCCACCACTCATCTGCTGCCACCTCACCTCCCACATGCCAGCCCCCCCACTCCTCTCTCCCTCTCTCACCCTAGTCCCTCCTACCCCCTCTCTCTCTTCCTCACCGACAGCCCGGCCCCACCGGCGCACCCGTCCCCACTCCCTGGCCTCAACTCACCACTCACCCCCCACCTGGCCCAACCCCTGGCCCCGCGCGGCCCACCTCCCCCGCGTGGCCCTCTTCCCCCACCTCCATCCTCTCTGCCTCTCCCTCCGATGACCGAGCCCACCTCTCCACCGCCCTCCCCTCTCCCCGGCGCCCGGCCGCGCGGTCCTGCCGCCGCGCCGGACTCCTCCGACCGCCACCCTCCGGCGCGCCGTCCACCCCTCTCCCGCTCCACCACCTCGCCGCCCGACCCCGTGCTCGCCGGCCCGAGCCGCTCCTCCGTCCTCCTCGCCGGTCACCCCCTCCTCCGCCTCCCCCACGACGCGCCTTGCCGCCTCCGGCTCCCCCCCTCCGGCCGCCCTCCTTCCCCGCCGGCCGCCACCCCTCCTCTCCTGGCCTCGTCGCCATTCTCCTCCCCGCCTGCAGGCGCCGCCTCCCCTTCTCCCTCTGCTGCCGCCGCCCAGGAGCCCGCCCCGGCGCGCCTCCTCCGGCCTCGACGCGCCGCCTCCGGCCCGTCCTCGCCTCGGCCGAGCACCTCCCCGCCGCCGCGTCCTCTGCCCCTCACCTTGCCGACGCCCTCGCCTCGCGGGCCACGCCAGCCCCGCGTCGCGTTCCTCCCTGGAGCCCGCCCGCATCTCGCCGACCCCGGCCCGCCAGCTCCGCGGCCCGCCTCTGCACCCCGACCTCCGCCCTCTGCCGTCCACGGCGCATCCTACCTCTGCCTAGTGGGTACCCTCATTGCCGGGCCTTGCGCAGCGTCTTCCGCCTCGTCGGCATTGTCGCTGCGAGGCTTTGCTGCATCGCGCGTCCTCAGCCTCCCCACACTGCCCCGAGCCGCATGTACTCTGGCACGGTGTGTGCTCGTGGGGCGTGTTTGTGCAAGAGCTAGCGTTATCCGAGAGGTGCAAGCCAAGATCGGCCCGAAGACCCTGTGCTAATACAAGTCCGTCGATGACAACGGAACCACGAGATCGACGCCGTGTCAAGTACGTCCTCGACATTGGAGTCGGAATGCCAAGTTCACCCACACGGATTCGAAGGCCGACTCCGTAACCGGTGCCGCGCCAAGATCTCCGAAGAACCCCGGTACCGGACAAGTTCGCCATCGACCTCGAGAACGCCTACACGGAACGACAAGATCGCCACACGGACGCGAACCCCAAGACCCTGAGGCCCCGAACCAAAGACCGACCCGAAGCGCCAAGGCCTTCAACAGGGAACCGACCAGTTCGCCGAGAACCGCACCCGCACCCTGACGCCAAGATCGCCACCTGAACGACAAGCACTTCACCGCGGAACGCCAAGTCCGTCGTCCCGGAACGCCTAGTTCTTCCCTTGAACGCCACGACCGTCGACATGACCCGAAGACCGCGGATGCGCCAAGATCTACCTCAGTTGTCCGAGAACGATCCCGTCGAACCCTGAACCCCGACCCCGGACCCCGTCGAACCCTAACCAAGATCTTCGACCCTAATGTGTGAACCCTTTCCCGAGCCCTATTTTATAAATGATAAATATAAAAAAAAACTATTGCATATTAATCATTCCTCTTGCATACATATTATCATGTGGTTTGGGGGCCTTATGCCGATTCACCTCATAATTAAATATGGGGCCCATATGCGGGCAAATCCAGTCTCATAATGGCCCCATTTAAATTTGTGTAGCGAACCGGTAACTTATCTTGCCCTGTTATTACAACATTTAAATTGCGGGGTTCTAAATAACTTGAACCGTTTAATTAATTGTCGGGACCCCGGTTCCGCTTAATATGACCTAATTGCATTGCACCTTTGCCATGTCATACATCATACATGCATCATGCCCGATCTTTTTGCCGTAGTATTAAATATTGCATCCGGTGTTTATTCTAGTGTTTTGGTTCTTCGTGGATAAGGCCGTTGAGTTGATGCGAGTGTCGACCCGATCTTCGGTTGAACCTTCGGCAATGTTTTCAGGCGAGCACCTTCCCCTTTCTACCTATCTTACTTTTATAGTATTTATTCCCTCCGGTTGATCTATTGCTATATGTGTTGCGATGCTCTAGCTTTCGTACCCGTGATATCCCTTGCAGCCTTATATTGCCTTGGACACATCCTATTACCTGTTGTTTGGTAGATAGTTGGACCCGCGCGTCGTAGTCGCTTGCTCAAGTGTTGTTGCGTGTCGTCAAGTACCACAGTTGTTGGAGAATTGCCGCATGTCTAATGTTGGAGATGATCATGGCTTTAATTATTGTTTAATAACTAAAATTGAAGTAGGTAAGCAGAGACACCGGTGGGTGATAGATAATCTTTGGTTTCCGACCGCTCACTGGTGTCCCGTAGGACCCCGAGTTCTTGACACCTGTTCCGAGATCGAGCGCGCTAACCACAGGTGGGGAGATATGGGCCCCCCATTGATTAGTACGTGATTTCAAAGTATTGTACTGGGGGCCACAAGTAGTTTGAGGCTTTATTACTATTCTGTACTTATGCCATGCTTTACTGCTTTATTTACGATTGTGTGAGGAGCACGCTGTACTGTTTTGGAAGCGGAGTGTTTTCGCGGTATCGACAGTCCCAGTTTTGGGATTCGCTGTCGTTTACAGCCACTGTCGCAAACCCTGAGTCCGTCTCGGAGACCGGCCGACTTTGTTGCGGGTGTACTTAGTGGGGTGGCCCCCCGTGCTTGCTTTGGGTCTGGGAAACGTCATGACTTAGGCCCCGCCGACATACCGATGGGTGTATGTTAACTGATCTGGCAAAAAGGGTCGAAGTGCGTGTGGATACTTTGGTGCACCCCTGCAGGGTTTAATCTTTTCGAGAAGCCGTGTCCGCGGTTATGGACGACTTGGAGCACAGGTCTCGATCATAGACAACTAAAACTAAAGTTTACTGTTATAAATTGACTTGTATCCGATATGACTAGTAATCAGCTTCACTTCAACGGAATGGCTAAATAAAAGTACCAACAACTGCTAGGTTTTGGGTTACCTCATGCTAATTGTATCTGACTAGTAAGTGTTGCAACTACAACGAAATGGTTAACTAAAACGGCCCACTGCTTATTTTATCAGGATGATTATCTACACCTGACTAGTAATTGCTGCAACAATAACCGAATAAATAAAACTGCCAACTATGTGAGTTCCTCGGTTGACTTCCTCGTTTGGTCTCGAGGGGGAAACACCAGGATGGGTTTGTTTGATGGTAGCATCAGGTTGGCACCGAATAGGTCTTCCTTACCCCTCTCTGATAGCCGCTAGTGGTATCGAGTCTCTATAGGTTGTTTAGTGCATGCTGCCGCTGCCGCTCAGCCCACCATACCTATGTAGGCGAGGACCGCCGAATTCTAGTCTCGCCGTGTACTGGCCTCAGTACTGACGCTCCTCTTTTTCCTTTGCCCTTTGTCGGCACCCCTTTTGTTTAAGCAGGTTTTGAGATCGACGTCGTTAGCAGGGTTACCCTTCCGGCTTGGCCTGGGCAGGGTTATGGACGCCATTGGTTATTCTTCAGGGCTCTTAGCCTCATTTGCATCTTGTCCGTAGTCGGACGCTCTATCATTTTTAAGGTGATTTGGATCCTTGTATATTATATCTGTATTCTTGACTCATTGAGTCGCTGTTATATATATATCTGTTCTGTGGGTCCCATCGAGGACTGTTGTGTAATGTTATTACTTCGTTTTCCACCCGCACGAAAGTGCCTGGTGGGCACCTTTGAATCGTTTCTATGCGGGTTTGGCGGGAAGCGCTGAAACTTGCATAGGCCCGATTCTGAGGGTGTTACAACAGCTCCCTTCCCGCGGCCCACCTTCCTCCCGCGTGCCCCGCCGCCGTTTACCTCTCCCCCTTGCTCCGCCGGCCTCCCTGCCGAGCGCCGCCGCCTACCTCGCGCCTCCGGTCGACACCGCCACCGCCCCGGCGGCTCTCCACCGCGGCCCCCTGCAACAACCTCAGCAACCGCCGGCCGCCGCCGGGCCTCCCCCATCGCCCGTCGGCCTCCTGCGCGTCCTCGGGCCGCGACCCCGCCGCCGCCCGGACCCCCTCTGTGCTTCTCCTCTCCCGCCGCCGTCTTCACCAACCTCCATGCCGGCCCTCCTCGTCCGGACGTCCATCGTCGTGCGGTGCCAGGGCAGGAACGCCTCGACCCTACCTATGGCGTCGCAGACCTCCCAAACGGTGCTGCCCCTCAGTATTTTTTTGTCTCGGTCGCCGTCGTTCCTTCCGCTGCGAGCTCGCACGCCCCTGCACCGGCCTTCGCCTGGGCCTTCTTCCTCGCGTTGGCCTCCTCTGTATCACGTCGCACGCCCCAGATCGGGTTCACCATCTTTGACTCGTGCCTCTGTGGCGTGTTGGCCTTGTTGTCCCGGCAGTACCTCATCGCTGCCCGTTCGATGCACGAGTCCGACCACCTCGCCAAGATCGCCACACGCAATCGAATCCCAAGACCCGTTCCCGGAGTCCGATTGTCGAGCCTGAACCCCGTGAACCAAACAAGATCTTCTTCACGGAACGCCAAGGTCTCCGTCCTGAACCCGAAGATGTCAAGTTCTTCCTCACGGAAACTGAAGACCCCGGTGTCGAGCCCCAAGTTCGCCATCCGTCTAGACGTCGAAACCCGCAGGCGATGGCGTCACATTCTAAGATCTTCGACACGGAACCGAAGACCGCAGAACCCCAAGGTCGTCGACATGGAACTGACAAGGTCTATTACATGGATTCGAAGACTGAACCCGACCCGCCAAGTTCTTCCTCCCGGACCCGATGACCGCCAAGATCGCCACCGGTACGCCAAGCACTTCGCCGCGGAACGCCAAGTTCTGCATCCCGAACGCCAAGACCGACCCGATTCACGGACCCGACAATATCTTCTCGACGACAAGATCGACCGCTTGGAACCAAGATCTCCGGCACGTCACGACAAGTTCTCCCTCTTATATATCTGGACCTCGCCGATCCCGTCGAACCCTGAGACCGAACCCCGAATCCCCGAACCCAAGATCGCCGAACCCTAATGTGTGCACCTTTTCCCGAGCCCCTATTTTATAAATGCCATCTATATAAATTGTTGCATATTAAATTGCCATGCTTGCATGCATATTGTCATGTGGGTTGGGGGCCTTATGCCGATTCACCTCATGATTAAATATGGGGCCATATGCGGACAAATCTAGCCTTATGTTGGCCTCATTTAAATTTTGTGTAGCGAACCGGTAACTTATCTGGCCCTGTTATTACAACATTTAATTTGCGGGGTAGATAAATAACTTGCACCGTTTAATTAATTGTCGGAACCCGGTTCCGCTTAATCTTGCCTAATTGCATTGCACTTTTGCCATGTCATACATCATACATGCATCATGCCCGATCTTTTGCCGTAGTATTAAATAGTGCATCCGGTGTTTATTCTAGTGTTTTGCTTCTTCGCGGATAAGGCCGTTGAGTTGATGCGAGTGTCGACCCGATCTTCGGATGAACCTTCGGCAATGTTTTTCAGGCGAGCATCTCCCCCTTTCTACCTATCTTACTTTTATAGTATTTATTCCCTCCTGTTGATCTATTGCTATCTGTGTTGCGTTGCTCTAGCTTTCGTACCCGTGATATCCCTTGCCGCCTTATATTGCCTTTGACACCTCCTATTACCGTTGTTTGGTAGTTAGTTGGACTTGCGCGTCGTAGTCGCTGGCTCAAGTGCTGTTGCGTGTCGTCAAGTACCACAGTTGTTGGATTATTGACGTATGTTTAAGGTTGGAGATGATCATGGCTTTAATTGTCGTTTAATTCAATTATTGTTTAATAACTAAAATTGAAGTAGGTAAGCAGAGGCACAGGTGGGCAATAGATGTTATTTGGTTGTTAACCGTCCACTTGTGTCCCGTAGGACCCCGAGTTCTTGACACCTGTTCCGAGATCGAGCGCGCTAACCACATGTGGGATGTATGGGCACCCCATCGATTTAGTACCTGATTTCAAAGTACTGTACTGGGGGCCACAAACTAGTTTGGGGTTTTATTACTATCTTGTACTTATGCCATGCTTTACTGCTTTATTTACGATTGTGCGAGGAGCACACTGTACTGTTTAGGAACGGGACACGATTTCACGGTATCGACACCCCGAGTTTTCGGGTTCCCAGTCGTTTACAGCCGTCCACCCAAACCCTGAGTCCGTCTCGGAGACCGGCCGACTTTGTTGCGGGTGTACTTAGTGGGGTGGCCCCCCGTGCTTGCTTTGGGTCTGGGAAACATCATGACTTAGGCCCCGCCGACATACCGATGGGTGTATGTTAATTGATCTGGCAAAAAGGGTCGAAGTGCGTGTGGATACTTTGGTGCACCCCTGCAGGGTTAAATCTTTTCGAGAAGCCGTGTCCGCGGTTATGGACGACTTGGAGCACAGTGCTTGATCATAGACAACTATAACTAAAGTTTACTGTTATAAATTGACTTGTATCCGATATGACTAGTAATCAGCTTCACCACAACGGAATGGCTAAATAAAAGTACCAACAACTGCTGGGTTTTGGGATATCTCATGCTAATCGTATATTTGACTAGTAAGTGTTGCAACTACAACGGAATGGTTAACTAAAATGGCCCACTGCTTATTATATCAGGATGACTATCTATACCTGACTAGTAATTGCCGCAACTATAACGGAATGAGTAAAACTGCCAACAGTGTGAGTTCCTCGGTTGACTTCCTCGATTGGTCTCGAGAGGGAAATACCAGGATGGGTTTGTTTGGTGTTAGATTCAGGTTGGAGCCGAATAGATCTTTCTTATCCCTCTCTGATAGCCGACAGTTATATCGAGTCTCTATAGGTTGTTTAGTGCATGCTGCGCTGCCGCTCAGTCCACCATACCTATGTAGGCGAGGACCGCCGAATTCTAGCCTCGCCGTGTACTGGCCTAAGTACTGACGCTCCTCCTTTTTCCCTTTGCCCTTTGTCGGCACCCCTTTTGTTTAAGCAGGTTTTGAGATCGACGTCGTTAGCAGGGTTACCCTTCCGGCTTGGCCTGGGCAGGGTTATGGACGCCATTGGTTATTCTCCAGGGCTCTTAGCCCATTTGCATCTTGTCCGTACTCGGACGCTATATCATTTTCCAGGTGATTTGGATCTTTGTATCGAATATCTGTATTCTTGACTCTTTGAGTCGCTGTTGTATATATATCTGTTCTGTGGGTCCCATCGAGGACTGTTGTGTAATGTTATTACTTCGTTTTCCACCCGCACGAAAGTGCCTGGTGGGCACCTTCGAATCGTTTCTATGCGGGTTTGGCGGGTTTCGCTAAAACTTGCATAGGGCCGATTCTGAGGGTGTTACAGAGTGGTATCGGAGCTCAGCAGTTGCGATACCCCACAAGTCCAGCCTGTAGGATAACCTAGCTAACGGCCAAAGTAGAGTGTCAAAACTATTTTTGCAAAATCGGTTGGATAGTTCTGATTAGGTCTGATTTTACTCCTTATCCCTCTGCTGCTCTCCTCTCACCTCTGCGTGTTTTGAATCCGCTCTCTTCTTTCTCTTCGAGTCCAGGATTTCTCGTGGTTGGGTTCCGTCGCACCTTCAGGGTTTCGCTTCCTCCTTTGATAACGGTGTTGCTACATCTGGTCTTCATGCTATTCGAGGAACCCTTCGTCTGATGGACTTCCCTTTTGTTCCTTCTCGTGCCTTCCGGTGTTTTCCGACGCGACGACATCGTCTACGCCAGATCCGATGCAGAATCTGCATCACTCCTTTGTTTCTGAACCTCGATTGTCGAGATCTTCAGTCTGATTCCGAGAGTTGGTTGCATAATTCGCCTATTCGTGTGCAGAGTAATGGTTTGGGTGCGCGATGGACTGATTACCATCCGACTACTCTTATCATTAGCTCTTGTACATCGAATCAGTGGATCCAGCAATTTTACTCCGTCCACGGAAGCTAGAGGTGGCTTTATTTGTCGATACCTCTACCTTCGACCTTTTGTTTCCGGAGTGTTTCCCTCGACGGTCACGGACAACGACCTCTTGTTAGTGGTGTCGCGAGGATCTACACGAAGCTAGAAGATGCAGATCGCCGACCTTCCTTCTGGTACCATGAGGCGGATCTCGAGGGCGAGATCCATTGTTAGTGGTGTCGAATTGTGGCATCCTGCAAAACCACTACTAGAAAATCGCGTTGTTTTTGTGCATTGCATCGTCATCATCATGCATTGTTTGTCTGAAACTATTTCGAAACGCCTAGTTTTGTTTTCTAAATAACCCCGTCTTTATTTCAAATTTAAAACATCGGTCTGGTCAGATCTTTTATTTGTCTAAAAAGTATTTACAAAATGTTTTACAAATAAAATTAAAACAATAAAAATATTTTGTCCGGAGAGGTAGTCCGACCGGTCAGGCCAGAGGCCCAATCGGTCCAGACTACCTACAATTCGGTCCACCTAAAACCTAGACTCTTTTCTACCCTATCCTAACCTACCCAGCCACTCCCAGCCCTCCACCTCACCTCCCCGGTCCACCTCACCCCCTGGACCCCCCAACCCCCACCCACCTGCCACCTCACCAATCCATCACGCCACTCCCTCTCTCACCCTCGCGCGCTAGCACACACACCGAACCACTCCCCACCCTTGGTCTATGCCAGCGTGGCCCCACCCACTCGCCCCACACACACTCAACACACCCAGCCCCGCACACTCTGCACGCACGTGCGCGCGCCCCCTCTCCCTGCCACCGGGCCCCACCCCGCGTGGACCCGAACCCCGGCCCCACCCCGCGGCCCACTCTCCTGTTCCTCTTCCCCACCTCGTCTCCCCGCGCCCCCTCTCTCCTCTCTCCCCGCACGCCAACCACCGCCTCCGCCGTTCCCGGCCACCTCGCCTCCTCCCCGCAGGGCGCGCGCCTGCCGCCGCCAGCAACCGCGGTACCCCGCTGCCGCTGCTGCGCCCCACTCCCTCGTCCGCAGCTCCCTTCCCGCGGCCCCCCTTCCTCCCGCGCGCCCCGCCGCCGTTTCCCTCTCCCCTTGCTCCGCCGGCCTCCCTGCCGAGCGCCGCCGCCTACCTCGCGCCTCCGGTCGACACCGCCACCGCCCCGGCGGCTCTCCACTGCGGCCCCCTGCAACAACCTCAGCAACCGCCGGCCGCCGCCGGGCCTCCCCCATCGCCCGTCGGCCTCCTGCGCGTCCTCGGGCCGCGACCCCGCTGCCGCCCGGACCCCCTCTGTGCTTCTCCTCTCCCGCCGCCGTCTTCACCAACCTCCATGCCGGCCCTCCTCGTCCGGACTTCCATCGTCGTGCGGTGCCAGGGCAGGAACGCCTCGACCCTACCTATGGCGTCGCAGACCTCCCAAACGGTGCTGCCCCTCAGTATTTTTTTGTCTCGGTCGCCGTCGTTCCTTCCGCTGCGAGCTCGCACGCCCCTGCACCGGCCTTCGCCTGGGCCTTCTTCCTCGCGTTGGCCTCCTCTGTATCACGTCGCACGCCCCAGATCGGGTTCACCATCTTTGACTCGTGCCTCTGTGGCGTGTTGGCCTTGTTGTCCCGGCAGTACCTCATCGCTGCCCGTTCGGTGCACGAGTCCGACCACCTCGCCAAGATGGCCACACGCAATCGAATCCCAAGACCCGTTCCCGGAGTCCGATTGTCGAGCCCGAACCCCGTGAACCGAACAAGATCTTCTTCACGGAACGCCAAGGTCTCCGTCCTGAACCCGAAGATGTCAAGTTCTTCCTCACGGAAACTGAAGACCCCGGTGTCGAGCCCCAAGTTCGCCATCCGTCTAGACGTCGAAACTCGCAGGCGATGGCGTCACATTCTAAGATCTTCGACACGGAACCGAAGACCGCAGAACCCCAAGGTCGTCGACATGGAACTGACAAGGTCTATTACATGGATTCGAAGACCGAACCCGACCCGCCAAGTTCTTCCTCCCGGACCCGATGACCGCCAAGATCGCCACCGGTACGCCAAGCACTTCGCCGCGGAACGCCAAGTTCTGCATCCCGAACGCCAAGACCGACCCGATTCACGGACCCGACAATATCTTCTCGACGACAAGATCGACCGCTTGGAACCAAGATCTCCGGCACGTCACGACAAGTTCTCCCTCTTATATATCTGGACCTCGCCGATCCCGTCGAACCCTGAGACCGAACCCCGAATCCCCGAACCCAAGATCGCCGAACCCTAATGTGTGCACCTTTTCCCGAGCCCCTATTATAAATGCCATCTATATAAATTGTTGCATATTAAATTGCCATGCTTGCATGCATATTGTCATGTGGGTTGGGGGCCTTATGCCGATTCACCTCATAATTAAATATGGGGCCATATGCGGACAAATCTAGCCTTATGTTGGCCTCATTTAAATTTTGTGTAGCGAACCGGTAACTTATCTGGCCCTGTTATTACAACATTTAATTTACGGGGTAGATAAATAACTTGCACCGTTTAATTAATTGTCGGAACCCGGTTCCGCTTAATCTTGCCTAATTGCATTGCACTTTTGCCATGTCATACATCATACATGCATCATGCCCGATCTTTTGCCGTAGTATTAAATAGTGCATCCGGTGTTTATTCTAGTGTTTTGCTTCTTCGCGGATAAAGCCGTTGAGTTGATGCGAGTGTCGACCCGATCTTCGGATGAACCTTCGGCAATGTTTTTCAGGCGAGCATCTCCCCCTTTCTACCTATCTTACTTTTATAGTATTTATTCCCTCCTGTTGATCTATTGCTATCTGTGTTGCGTTGCTCTAGCTTTCGTACCCGTGATATCCCTTGCCGCCTTATATTGCCTTGGACACCTCCTATTACCGTTGTTTGGTAGTTAGTTGGACTTGCGCGTCGTAGTCGCTGGCTCAAGTGCTGTTGCGTGTCGTCAAGTACCACAGTTGTTGGAGTATTGACGTATGTTTAAGGTTGGAGATGATCATGGCTTTAATTGTCGTTTAATTCAATTATTGTTTAATAACTAAAATTGAAGTAGGTAAGCAGAGGCACAGGTGGGCAATAGATGTTATTTGGTTGTTAACCGTCCACTTGTGTCCCGTAGGACCCCGAGTTCTTGACACCTGTTCCGAGATCGAGCGCGCTAACCACATGTGGGATGTATGGGCACCCCATCGATTTAGTACCTGATTTCAAAGTACTGTACTGGGGGCCACAAACTAGTTTGGGGTTTTATTACTATCCTGTACTTATGCCATGCTTTACTGCTTTATTTACGATTGTGCGAGGAGCACACTGTACTGTTTAGGATCGGGACACGATTTCACGGTATCGACACCCCGAGTTTTCGGGTTCCCAGTCGTTTACAGCCGTCCACCCAAACCCTGAGTCCGTCTCGGAGACCGGCCGACTTTGTTGCGGGTGTACTTAGTGGGGTGGCCCCCCGTGCTTGCTTTGGGTCTGGGAAACATCATGACTTAGGCCCCGCCGACATACCGATGGGTGTATGTTAATTGATCTGGCAAAAAGGGTCGAAGTGCGTGTGGATACTTTGGTGCACCCCTGCAGGGTTAAATCTTTTCGAGAAGCCGTGTCCGCGGTTATGGACGACTTGGAGCACAGTGCTTGATCATAGACAACTATAACTAAAGTTTACTGTTATAAATTGACTTGTATCCGATATGACTAGTAATCAGCTTCACCACAACGGAATGGCTAAATAAAAGTACCAACAACTGCTGGGTTTTGGGATATCTCATGCTAATCGTATATTTGACTAGTAAGTGTTGCAACTACAACGGAATGGTTAACTAAAATGGCCCACTGCTTATTATATCAGGATGACTATCTATACCTGACTAGTAATTGCCGCAACTATAACGGAATGAGTAAAACTGCCAACGGTGTGAGTTCCTCGGTTGACTTCCTCGATTGGTCTCGAGAGGGAAATACCAGGATGGGTTTGTTTGGTGTTAGATTCAGGTTGGAGCCGAATAGATCTTTCTTATCCCTCTCTGATAGCCGACAGTTATATCGAGTCTCTATAGGTTGTTTAGTGCATGCTGCGCTGCCGCTCAGTCCACCATACCTATGTACGCGAGGACCGCCGAATTCTAGCCTCGCCGTGTACTGGCCTCAGTACTGACGCTCCTCCTTTTTCCCTTTGCCCTTTGTCGGCACCCCTTTTGTTTAAGCAGGTTTTGAGATCGACGTCGTTAGCAGGGTTACCCCTCCGGCTTGTCCTGGGCAGGGTTATGGACGCCATTGGTTATTCTCCAGGGCTCTTAGCCCATTTGCATCTTGTCCGTACTCGGACGCTATATCATTTTCCAGGTGATATGGATCTTTGTATCGAATATCTGTATTCTTGACTCTTTGAGTCGCTGTTGTATATATATATATCTGTTCTGTGGGTCCCATCGAGGACTGTTGTGTAATGTTATTACTTCGTTTTCCACCCGCACGAAAGTGCCTGGTGGGCACCTTCGAATCGTTTCTATGCGGGTTTGGCGGGTTTCGCTAAAACTTGCATAGGGCCGATTCTGAGGGTGTTACACTCTGTAATCACACTCTCTTGTTAAGATATTTGTGCGATATCTGCATTTTCCGTTCCTAACAAGGAGAAATTGTTATGAGCATGTGCCCCAAACAATCTCTTATAGAATTCTCTAATGCGATTTAAGATTTTATTGGCCAACTATTGTTCTTTCATACTGCTCGAGCTGAAAGATTTTCTTTCTCATTACAATTTGCAATTAGGTGAAAGTATTTTATGTTTTCGCCACCTTCCTAAGGAATGTTGAGTGCTCAGCGACCTTCAGCTAACACCAACTTTAATCTAATATACAACATGTGCGATTTGCAATCGTAGGCTACAGTGTTTATGATGTGTAACCTTGTGATGTTCTAACGGGGCACACGTGTTGTTGCCAAGTTGAACACGCCAATGATGGATCGCTGCATTCGAGGGTGGTGTGTTGAGAGCAAACGGCGTATGTTTCCCCCCAAAAAAAGCAAACGGCGCATGCAAGCATGATGTACAAATGACGTAGGTTTTTAAAAACAGAAAACACGTGTTAAAAACAGAAAACACGTGACGTAGGTATTTGTCGAGTTTTTTTTTTTTGAAAATTCTATTCTTAGATTAGTCGCTGGTTTGCAAAAACCCGGCACAAGGTGTGAACGCAAGTTATCAGCCAGTTTAGAATCATATTAAAAATTTAAAATGTCTTATAGATCAAACCGTTTGTCCAATTTAAGATCCGTTTTCACCGTTGAACTAGTCGCGATGAGATCTTTAAAACTAGATCCCATATTGATATGTTTCGAGAAAAAAAATTCGTAGCAAAAAGTTATCTATGTCATAATATATAAGTTATCAACCCACTAACACATAAGTTATCCACCATATAAACATGTTGATAGGGTGTTCTCGCATATGTATTAAGCAAGTGTAATTAAAATATCGTAACCTAGTTATTAGGACACTGAGACTTTATTGTCATTAATGCGTTAGCGTCGACGCAATTAAAGCTCGGTAACCTAACACCTTTTGAGGCTTTGTCATCCGTATTCCATGGTACCAGTGACGAAAGACAAAGTCAAACCGCTAGATTACTGGTTGCATGGTGGGTGAGCATAAGATCACATTTATTTGTATCATATGCAAAGAAGATTAGATTTAGTTCTTTTTAAATATTATGTTTGATGTTTGACACGTTAGTCTTTCGAGGTTGAGTACTTCGTATGTTGTGAGAGTGGCTGGCGACGAGGCCGAGCCGTTAGAATAACTTTTTATATTCTATCTGTGGATAAAATGTTATAGTGGTGGATAACTTACATGTTATTTTGTAGATAACTTACATGCTAAAGCCTGAATAACTCTCGTGTTACTGATAGATAACTTGTGAATAAACAGAAAAAGTTACCCATCCTGAGCATGTCATTCGTGGATAAATTTTATAATGGTAGGTAATTTACATGTTATTTGATAGATAACTTACATGCTGAAGCTCGGATAACTTGCGTGTTATGGGTGGATAACTTTTGCTTAAAAAAAGTTATCAAAACATACTAACATAGGATCTAGTTTTGAAGATCTCGTCACGACTAGGCTAACAGTGAAAATGGATCTTAATTCGGACAAACGGTTTGATCTAGAAAATATTTTGAAGTTTCGTTTTTAAATTGAGTTGACTAATTAGAAATATTGTCCTTTAGTGTTTAACAAGACACCATGTCGTCAGGTATTAACTATCTCAGACAGGTTGCTATGTAGCAAAGTTTTTTTTTTTAACAAGTAGAGTTTTTCTTTTGAGGGGGTATATATAAAAAGAAGTTCAGTTCACCGGTGAACTTTGGGCCTCCTGAATCACCCTTTTGGAGTGAGAGATTTAATCCAACTTACACCCCACGGATCTTGTTTTCGTACCTCCCAGTTTATTGTCTTTAGGCCCAAATTCAGGATCTGGATTAAGAATCTGTATATAAATGGGCCTAGCTATTCACATAATCACAACCTTGTACGGTTTTGGTCCGTTTGCAATTACCAGGCTGGTTGGATTTTGTGAACTTGGGTACCCACATACATGGATCCTGGATTGGAGGTACGAGCTGCGCGAGCCATGGCCCATTGGTGCGAGTGGTGGGACTCCGCCACTGGCCGGGCCAACGCACGGCGTGATTCGCCGACAGCGGTGAAGGAGGTGGTGCGTCCCCGTGTTTCAGCCTAGTCTGAAAATATGGGCCTCCAAGCGCTGTACTCAGTGTCGGTGGAGTTGGGCAAGATCAGAGGAATCAACCGGGCGCACAGATGACACTAGTAAGTGGGCAGCACACTCGGTGGCTTGGTATGTGCAGTCTGCAGTAACACAAGTTCACAAATGGGCCACAAGACGGTCGTCGTTGTTGGCGTGCAATCTGGCCTTAGATTAGGCCAGCTTCCCTCAGCCCATCTTAATTCGTACATCAGGAAAAAAAAATTTCTTGCGAATTATAAATACTATTTCCTCCGTGTCAAATTAGTTGTTTCGTATTTATTTAGATACGGGTGTAGCCTGACATGTTTTATAAATCTAGACAAATCTATAACAACGAGTTTGAAATGGATGAAGTGAAATTAACTTTTTGAGGAATCCTTTATCAGTGGTTGTGATGACTGACTTTTTCAATGTTTTTGACTTTGGTTCGGTAGGAGCAAGTTAGAAAGTTTGAGAAATAGAACTGTCTGTTTTGATTTGTTCCCAACAGCCATGAGATGCTCATTTTAGAGCGATCCTTTTGTCAACGGACGCTCCTACTATACCTGTAGCCTCTGAAGGATGAGAACCCACTACTACCATATGTCACGAAAATTATACCATCGAAGGTATATTTTGAATATGAATCTAATGGTATATTTTTTGCTAAATATAGTTTATATTTTTTGACCAAATTTACGGTTAAACTATTTTTTTTAAAATATGTATTTGCCTATAAACCGGAATGGAGGTAGTACGTAGCATCTGCATTGTATGAAGCTATACGAATTCAACGGCAGTCCGTGACAGCAACTTCGCACCGGAAACATGACAGACGGACGGGTTACATTATTCAAGGTTGAACCGAGTAAATTCAGCCTGAACGAGGCGTTCAAGCAGTTCCGTCCATTATTCCGAGGGTTCCGCGTGCGTTCAAGTTTCAAGCCCGTCCTCAACGTCGAGAAGGAACCGGCCGGTTCGGATTTCACGCACGACCTAGGATTCATTTATTCACCCCAGTCCGGCTGCAGCAATCCCTTTCCAGCACGTTGGATGGAATCAAATGCTGGGCTTGCGATCATCACACACCGTGCCGTACGTCTTCCTTTCCTTTCCTTTCTTTCACGAACGAGACCGCGCACGCGGGACCGCGCGTACGACAACGCCCACGCTTGTGTGTCCACGGGAATGGAAGAGACTGACTCGATGATCAATCAGAGACGACGACGGACTGCGGTGAGCAGAAACTCGGGAGAAGCCTGTCAAGATTCATGCACTAACCAACGTAACCAAAAGTCTCACGTGTGACGGGGAGAAGTCAGCACGTACAACCGGAAAAGAGCGACAGCGCGCGAAACTCACGTATGACTAAAGAGGCTTATACGTGGACATAGAGAGGTCAACAACAATTTTAGGATAAATTGTGAAAGCCAAGACTCGAACTCGAGACCTTAAGCTCTGATACCATGTCAAGCTTCGTGCACTAACCAACGCAATCAAAAGTCTGAACTGATGAAAAGGGCTAGCGCAATCCACTTATACACTTTAACAAAGCCTAGGTCATCTCCACCGAGTCTATCCGAACAGTCCAAACGCATCCAAACTTGTCTCAGCGGGGCACGCGGGACGTCCCGGCGGTACCACCTATCCGGACTAACGCACACTGGACCGACTTATTCGGACATTAAATCTGGTTCACGAATGCGTCTGTTCGGACAGACGCGGACGCAGGCTGGCCCAGATACAGTCCTATAATAGGCCTTTTTTTCTTGGACTGGTTTGTCTGTTTTAATCGCGCTGCTGTACGCGACTGGCCGAACATACCGGACGAACGGTCTCAAATTAACCGTGGCCCTGATCCGGACAGACACGGACAGGTTCAAAGGACCGGAGGATCGGCCCGGTGAAGATGGTTTAGTGGAACCGTACGTACAGCTGCAGGAAAAGCTAGCTAGCGCATCGGTCTGGCACGTACGTGGGAGTTTCATTTTACCTCTAACACTGTGACCATGAAACTTGGCGATCGAGTCAAACAGCTGGCCGGTTCTGTACCACCACGCTTCAGTGTTCCACGGAATTGATCTACTCCACTCTTTAACCGTCTGCTCCTCTCCTCGTGGATTACGTACCGGAGGAATTCACTGCCCTGCTTCCACCTTTAGTCACCGAGATGTCCCTGTTCCAAGCATGTACATACTGACAGCTAGTAGACGAGTGTCGATCTGCAGATGAGCGTGGTGGTTCCGTCGGATTGCATGCACTGCATGTACGTCCGCCGTATCTCGTTCACGTGGGCCTTTGGAAAATACCAAGAATATATAAATCACCTGGATAGTTCCAGCGAATTGCGTCGTCCGATGGATGGGTTTGACGTCATTGGTGCTAGTTTATTGTTTTTCACAAACTAAATAATAACTCCCAAACTAGCTAGTTAAAAAGAATGAACTAACCCAAACTGGTAAAACCGGTTTTGCCTACCGCCCCGCTAGTTACGTTGGACTTGAAGAGTACACATTCAGCTTAAATAGATTGATGAACCGACGTGTTTGAGCCCCGTCCTCGACGTCGATCGAGAAGGGTTCAAGTTTCAGGCAGCATGAGCTACTAGGATTGATTCACTCACGTCACGTGTACTGTACGTACGTACTAGCCCAGTCCATTTCCAGCACGTTGGATCAAATAGCGCGCTCGATCGTTAGCTAGCTAGCCAGCGAGTAATTTTCCGCTTGAATTCACGCGCGCGGGTTTAGCTAGCTAGCTAGGTTGCGACCGTAACTGGACAAGGACAAGACGCCTTATTTCGGATTTCCTTTTTTCTTTCTTTCAACAGTCAAAGCGGAATCAAGAGGAAAACTTCAGTTCCGTACGTGGGGGTTCTGAAGAAATGCACTTATCAAATTAACTTGGCTAGTCAAACAGATAACTCTATAGCTAGCTCTTACCATTCCAAGTCTTAAGTCACCAATATATATATATGCCCCTTTCCCAAGCACTGGTTACCCACAGGGCCACAATAAACTCGATCGACGATGGGGATTGGGGACGTACGTACTGATCATACATGGACGAGTCTGGTTCATTCAGACTTTTGATTGACCCCGTGCATGCATGGACTGTCTGAGGGTTCAGTTCCGTGGGAGGAGGAAGCGCATCGATCGATCTGGCGTGAGAAATGAAACCTTTACCGGTCGATCAGTCACCATGAAACTTGGCTAGTCAAATACTAGATAACTACTCATAGCTCTTACCATGAAGTACTGAAGACATGCACTTGCCTAACTTGGCTAGTCAAAAAGATTTAACACGTAACCATTTATTCCAGCTCTAGTCACCAATATATGCCCCTTTCCCAAGCACAGGGTCACCACCCACAGTCGACGATGGGGATTTTGGGGACGTACGTACCTACTGATAGATGGATGAGTCAGGTTCATTCAGACTTTGATCGACCCGGCGCATCCGCGCATGCATGGACTGTCGTCTTTTTTAAACTTTGCCTCATCTCATCTCATTAAATAAAGAAAAAGAGTTTTACATACTAAATCACAAACACAAAAGCGATATAATTAATGTCGACCGTCGAGCACTGCGTGCATGTCTATATCTGTGCAAGTGACACCGACAACCTGTATACCATTTATGCATGTCCCACAAACATAACGAGATCACGTATCCATCTCGTTCACGTGGTCCTTTAATTTGGAAAGAACCCAGAAAAATTCGGTCACCTGGAACACACACTGGCGATCGACACACGCACGGACCCTAGACAGTTAGACGAGCCCGACAGGACAGAAGCGTAAACTTCGCCGCGTCGCAACTTGCAAGTTGGTCCAAGTTTTGATAGTCTGATACGTTCACGATTGGAACTTGGACCACTGCACAGAAAGGCACTATTTTTATTAGCTAGGCATGCATACATATACATGCATAGGATACCTTTGCGCGTTCATGCATAGGATACCTTTTCGAAAAAAAAATGCATACATATACATGCATAGGATACCTTTGCGCGTTCATTTCACAATCGCGCGTTGTACTTGCGGCGTACTATACGTAGATTTGCCAGGAAACTCAGCGTGCGTATGCAACTTAGGTGAAGCTAGAAACTTCGTGCACATTTCCATTTCAAGGACAGTGTGTTGTTTTTAATTATTGTCCTTTTTCCTACGAAATACTTTATTTCATAATATATTGAAGAATTTTTCACTGTAGTCAGATAAAAACGTGTCATACGCCATCGCTATTGTCCGGGAATGAGGGCTTGTTTGATTCATAGGAATTGCATAGAAATTGCATAGGAATTGTATAGGATTTGAATCCTATAGAAATTTTTCCTATATTATTATTTGATTCACAGAAACACATCCTATAGTAATTAATCCTATAGGAATCTTATAGTGCAATTCCTATAGGAAAGAAACATTAGATAATACCTCATGAAAAAAATTCTTTGCTACGTCAAACAAAATTCCTATTCCCATAGAATTCAAGTTGGCATGACATCTCAATCCTATGTTTTTCCTATTCCTATACTTTTCCTACCCTATGAATCAAACAAGCCTTGAAATTGCAATTTTGCCTTTTTTCCAAGAAAGGGTGCTTTTATTACGCAAACATAACGAGCACGTATCCATCTCGTTCACGTGGTCCTTTGGAAAGAACCCAGAAAAATTCGGTCACCTGGAACACACACTGGCGAACCCTAGACAGTTAGACGAGCCCGACAGGACAGAAGTGTAAACTTCGCCGCGTCGCAACTTGGAAGTTGCCCGCACGGTCCAAGTTTTGATAGTCTGATACGTTCACGATTGGAACTTGGACCACTACACAGAGGCACTATTTTTATTAGCTAGGCATGCATACATACATATATACTCCCTTCGTTTTAAAATATAAGATGTTTTAGCTTTCTGAAACAAATGTATCTAGACTTATTTTAGTGTGTAGATTCATCCTGAAGTTGAGTAAACCTACATACTAAAACAAGTCTAGATACATTTGCTTCACAAAGCTAAAACATCTTATATTTTGAAACGGAGGGAGTACATGTATAGGATACCTTTGCGCGTTCATTTCACAATCGCGCGTTGTACTTGCGGCGTACTATGCGTAGATTTGCCAGGAAACTCAGCGTGCGTATGCAACTTAGGAAGCTAGAAACTCCGTGCACATTTCCAAGGATAGTATTATGCTTTCATTGTTCTTTTTTTTCTTACTAAGTACTTTATTTCATAATATATTGAAGAATTTTTCACTGTAGTCAGATAAAAAACGTGTCATAAAATCTCGACAGCGCTACTACCGGAGAATGAGTTTGCAAGTTTGCCCTCACTAGTAAAAAATGGACCTTTGGTCCAGAGCATTAGTCCCGGTTCTGGTATAAACCTGGACTAATGCCCTGGTCCCAACGGATAGAAACGGCCGCAGGGCCTAGAAGACATTAGCCCCGGTTCATATGGGAACTTTAGTCCCGGTTCGTTTAACAAACCGGGGCTAAAGGGTTTGCCGCTGGAAAAGAGCAGATGCGTGGACCTTTAGCCCTGGTTTATTTCTCAAACCGGGACTAAAGTCCCCGACTATATCTTCTTTCCCTTCCCAGCCCGAGCCATTTCAAGCTCACACAAGCATCTCTCTCAAATTTCTCCCCTCAAGCTCGAGTTCTTCCCCATTTTTCTCAAGATTTGTGAAGATTTTTTGGCTCCACATCTATCAAGGGTCCTAAGAGGTTAGCAACTTCATCATTTCATCTCTCATTGCTTGTTTTAGCTCATTTCATGCTCTAGAAATGGATAGATTTTGTGTGGATTCTATCTCTATATATCTGGTTAATTTGGCACATATAGTTCTCAAAATTCATTTGATTCATCGAAGCACATAGATACATGAGTTCATCCTATCTACATATCTTGGTTTGACACGTTGTCTTGAAATCTAGACGGTTCACAGTGCATATCATGTCACCATCGAGCAACAAAATATTCTTCTTTCTTCTACCTGTCGTCACAAAATCCATTGAAACAAAAATAAGTATCAAAACTATGAAGGCACACATATATATAGTGGCGCCCTAACATTTTAGTTAATCATCGGCCAGTTAAGCAAGAAAGAACAAAAAATGAACACGCCAAGGAGCTACCAAATTAAATTAGGGAGTGCCTCTATGGCGAGCTCCTCGAAGATGTCTGAGGACGAGACATCCTAAGACATCTTCGAGAAGCTCTGACATAGTGGTGTCCCTGCTCTCGCACACCATCTTTCAGTTCATATCTTTTTTAGCTAAATCAGTATGCTGGTGTAGCTAACTAATTTCACATATTAGGGAGCGTATCTACTGCGAGCTCCTCGAAGATGTCTGAGGACTCCGCCGTAGTGGTGTCCCTGGTCTCACACATGATCTTCCTTAAAGTTGATAGTTCACAAGGAAGCCTATTTATAGATTAAGCAGCACAACATAGTGTCGACACTCACCCCGGTCATAGTGTCGCCACCCACTGAAACAGTGTCGCCACTCACTGGCATAGTGTCCACTCACGACATATAGTGTCGTCACCCACTTTTAATCCCGATTGGAGTGTCCTTTAGTCCCGGTTGGAGACACCATTCAGGACTAAACGGGCTCATGTCGGCCCCAGCCTGCCTCCAACCGGGACTAAAGATGTAGTAGAAAGTTTTTAAATCAGTGCTTGTTTGATGTATATGATGTGTTCTTTTATTTTTAGACTAGTACTACTCTTAGCATCGTGATTTTGTTTGATGAACTTATAAAATGCAGATGATACGGCAATGTATGTACGCTGACCGAATCTCTGGCGAGTTCATTAAAGGCGTGCGTTCTTTTCTCGTTGTGGCAGAGGCAAACAAGCGGAATGGTTTTATGTGTTGTCCATGAGGATGGTCTCCCCCGGCGATGTAGCGTATCACGCCGATGATAGTACGATTCGCCCACCACAGACGCCGGCCGGCTTCATTGTGGTTCGCCGGGGGCGGGCCATCACCCTCGTACCTGGCGAGCTTCCTTTCCCGCTGGTTAGGAAGAAGGCATTCCAGATGTCGTAGTTGTCATGATCCCACAGGGGATCCATCCGCTGCTCCGGCGTGAGCTTGTGGTAGAAGTGGTTCGTGATGGCCGCCTGTCGGGTGGAGCCTTGAGGCACAGGAGGGACATGAACCCCTCCAGCGCTCAGCATCCAGCCAGCACCGGTAGCCCGGCGGGCAAGGGTAGTTGGAGGCGAACAGCACCTCGGTCTCCTCGAGGGTCAGAATGGCCTAGTAGGCACTGTCCATTGTTGTGAGATAGAAAAGTGTGGATGTATGGATAGCCATGGCATGGTCGGCCTATATATAGATGAAAAGGGCAGGAAAACATGGCGGGGAACGGTAGGAAATGGCGGGAAATATATTTAGTCACGGTTAGTGGCTACAACTGGGACTAAAAGCACCCTTCAGAGGGAAAGGGCGGGAAAACATTGCGGGAAGCGGTGGGATATGGCGGGAAATATCTTTAGTCCCAGTTAGTGGCTACAACCGGGACTAAAAGTACCATTCAGAGGAAAAGAGCGGAAAAACATGGCGGAAAGCGGTGGGATATGGCGGGAAAACAGGCATGTTTGTGTGTTGAATTGCAGCATAGTTTGTGATACGGTGCCCATATTGCGCATGCATGTGTATATTGGGATGGAGAACAATGTTGCAGGAGGAAGTTTTCCTTTTTGTCGCTCGGAAAAGCCATTTTCCATTTTCCGAGTACAAAAAGACGGGTCGTTTTGTGAAGCAGCCACCAAAATGCAATTACAGAATGCTACCATCGCATTTTTCTAAAATACTAGACCACCTTACATGAACTATGTCCCAACCGGGGGATCTCAAACCTTTCTGTCCTTCCCGGGTGAAAAAGACAAATGTCTGCCGAAGCGGTAGGAAGTGAGTCCGGTTTGAACTACAGGTACGTAATCTAATGTCCGTGATTTTTCGAAAAAATCATTTTTAGACTCACAATATCTTGTTTTTTCAGAGATCCAATGCAAGTTCTAACATTCTCATCCCCTATCTTCACGCACGCCGTTTTGACCTAAGTTCGAAACGACAAAAAATTCAAAACGGGCATACAAAATTAAAAAACAATGTAAATCCTTTGCGTGGAGTGAGATTATGTGACATAGTTGTAAGGAAAATATCAAACTTGGTATACTGATTATGTCTCGAAAAAACCTTCACAAAATAACCTATCATGTTCGAGGTTTCATGGCTTTCGGTCCAAGAGACGGATGTTATGCGTTAAATCGCGGCATAGTTTGTGATACGGTGCACATATTGTGCATGCATGTGTATATTGGGATGGAGAACAATGTTACAGGAGGAAGTTTTCCTTTTCGTCGCTCGGAAAATCCATTTTTCATTTTCTAAGCGCAAAAAGACAGGTCGTTTTGTGAAGCAGCCACCAAAATGCAGTTACAGAATGCTACCATCGCATTTTTATAAATACTAGACCACCTTAGATGAACTATATCCCAACCGGGGGATCTCAAATCTTTCTGTCCTTCCCGAGTGAAAAAGACAAATGTCTGCCAAACGATAGGAAGTGGTTCCGGTTTGAACTACAGGTACATGATCTAACGTCCGTGATTTTTGAAAAAATCAGTTTTAGACTCACAATATGTTGTTTTTCAGAGATCCAATGCAAGTTCTAACATTCTCATCCCCTATCTTCACGCACGCCGTTTTAACCTAAGTTCGAAATGGCAAAAAATTCAAAACTGGCATAAAAATTCAAAAAAAGTCTGAAATATAAATCCTTCACGTGGTGTGATATTATGTGACATAGTTGGAAGGAAAAATATCAAACTTGGTATGCTGATTATGTCTCGAAAAAATCTTCACAAAATGATCAATCATGTTCGAGGTTTCATGGCTTTCGGTCCAAGAGACGAATGTTATGCATTGAATCGCAGCATAGTTTGTGATACGGTGCCCATATTGTGCACGTGTGTGTATATTGGGATGGAGAACAATGTTGCAGGAGGAAGTTTTCCTTTTCATTGCTCGGAAAAGCCATTTTCCATTTTCCGAGCGCAAAAAGACAGGTCATTTTGTGAAGCAGCCACCAAAACGTAGTTACAGAATGCTACAATCGCATTTTTATAAAATACTAGACCGCCTTACATGAACTATATCCTAACCGGGAGATCTTAAACCTTTATGTACTTCCTGGGTGAAAAAGACAAATGTCTGCCAAAGCGGAAGGAAGTGGGTCCGGTTTGAACTACAGGTACATGATCTAACGTCCGTGATTTTTTGAAAAAATCATTTTTAGACTCACAATATGTTGTTTTTTCAGAGATTCAATGCAAGTTCTAACATTCTCATCCCCTATCTTCACGCACGCCGTTTTGACCTAAGTTCGAAACGACAAAATATCAAAACAGTTCAAAAAATTCAAAAAAGGTCCGAACAATATAAATCCTTCGCGTGGTGTGATATTATGTGACATAGTTGCAAGTAAAAATATCAAACTTGGTATACTGATTATGTCTCGAAAAAACCTTCACAAAATGACCTATCATGTTCGAGGTTTCATGGCTTTTGGTCCAAGAGACGAATGTTATGTGTTGAATCGTGGCATAGTTTGTGATACCGTGCCCATATTGTGCATGTATGTGTATATTGGGATGGAGAACAATATTGCAGGAGGAACTTTTCCTTTTCGTCGCTCGAAAAAGCTATTTTCCATTTTCCGAGCGCAAAAGACGGGTCGTTTTGTGAAGCAGACACCAAAATGCAGTTACAAAATGCTACCATCGCATTTTTCTAAAATACTAGACCACCTTACATGAACTATATCCCAACCGGGGGATATCAAACCTTTCTGTCCTTTCCGGGTGAAAAAGACAAATGTCTGCTGAAGCGGAAGGAAGTGGGTCCAGTTTGAACTACAGATACATGATCTAACGTCCGTGATTTTTTGAAAAAATCATTTTTAGACTCACAATATGTTGTTTTTTCAGAGATCCAATGCAAGTTCTAACATTCTCATCCCCTATCTTCACGCACGCCGTTTTCATCTAAGTTCAAAACGGCGAAAAATTCAAAATATCCGAACAATTTAAATCTTGGAAACAATTATTTTATTTAACAGAGTAGATATAAATTTTATTTCTGCAAATTTTGATATGTAATAATTAATTTTAAAAAGGTTTTTTATTTTTAAAAAGGTTTTAAAAAGGGACCATTAATCCCGGTTTGTAGTACAAACCGGGGCTACAGGGGTGCGGGGACGCGCGCAAAACACGGCGCACCGAAAAGCCTTTAGCCCCGGTTTGTAATACGAGCACGCATATCTCCCTGCATCGCCGTCTTCCTCCTCGCACAGAGCCACCGCGCCGCCGCATCGTCAACCACCGCGCCGTGCCCGCGCCCCTCCTTGCGTCGCCCCTCCCCGTGCCGACCCTCCACCGTGCCGCCCCACGCGCGCCTCTTCCGCCCCGGCGACCGCCGCCGCCCCTCTCCCGCGCCGCCCCGCGCCGCCCCGCGCCTCTCTTCGACAGTCGCGCCGCCCCTCTCCGGCCAGGTGAGCCTCCCCCCGCACCCTTGCACCTCCCCTCTCGGCCACGTAGCTTAGTTAGGGTTAATTAGTGCAATTTTAGTTATAATTAGTGTAAATAATTTAGTTAGTGTAATTTGTTAGTGTATTTGTTAGTGTAATTTAGTTAGTGTTATTAGTTGTTAATATAGTGCTATTAGTGTTAATATATATAGTTTTAGTTAGCGTGATTTTGTTAGTGTTAATATAGTTTAATTAGTTAGTGTAATTTTGATAGTGTAATTTAGTTAGTGTTTTATATAGTTTATTTTAGTGGATACTATTTATTTTCATCATGGTTAAAGTATATAGGTTTAATTTTAGTGTTTAGGAATAAGTCGATTCCTCATCCTCGTTCACTCGGCGTGAACAACGGAGCGCTACTAGACAGTGTCGCCGGGCATCCACGGGGCTGGGCTCCACCGTGCTGGCACTGGGAGGTGCTACCAGTCGGGGGACGTCGTCTGGTGAGGAATCCAGGTGTCGTCGTCGACCCGAATCTTCTGTGGTGGCGGCCGAGTGGTCCAGGTGCGATGCAGAGGGAGCCGGCCCCCGACGAGGTGGTACAGCGTCGTGTCAGGGAGGAGGACGAGCACGTCCGATGCTACATGTACATTTTAGAAGTCCGGGTCGCCAATACCTGGCAGCTTCTTCAGGCACCTTACCCGAGATATTCTCCAGTGATGGTTCCTACACTTTGGGTGCACATCTCCCGCGGCTCAGTAGCCGGGGCTCGACGTCTTCATTGAGCTAGGTAGATGTGTAATAGGGTACCATCTTGTATTCGAGATGTATTGTTGTTTAATTGATACTTTATTGTTGTACTAGCTAGATTATTCGAGATGTATTGTTGTTTAATTGATACTTTATCTTTCTTTATCGCATTGTTTAAGCTGGATTATTTTATCTTCTTTTATTTTATCGCATTAAGCAAAATGGTTTTATGTTTGTTCTGTATTAGTTAAGTTATGGACGGTAGAGACAACGAAGAGAACATCATGTACAACATGATAGATGAGGGTACAGGAGGTTATCATTACGATGGAGCAGACGACGATGGAGATGATGATGGCTCCCAATACCTCAACTTGGATGAAGCCGACAGAAGAGACGACTATGATGAATTTTTTGGTGGAGACGACGGTGGAATTGACGGTGGAGACACCATAGCAAAGACCGGCGAGGTATATAAAGCCTCTGCTGATCACGAACTAGTAGATGCATTAGTTGATTCATATATATATATATACTAACGACTGTTTCTTCTCTTAGACCTCCGCAACGGGAGAATCTTCTGCAAGGAAACGAGGCCCGACCAAAAAGTTGGCCTAAGGTGCGCTTTTCACTATTGATTTAGTGTCTGAGTTCGGCGAACCTTTGGAGCCGAAAGAGGCCGCAAGTGTATTTGTATACCAATGCGGAGTGATAGTCAGGGACGCCATCCCAATCACCACTCAGAAGTGGAATAAGCCGGGAAAGAAAAGTGATCGAGTTGGAGAAACCTTAGTCGATGACAGAGCCAAAGATGGTCTTTGGAATTCACTCATGGCACACTTCTCTCTGCCTGAATTGGACACTCCTGAACTCAATGAGGCATTGAGGTTACAAGTCAGAAAGTGGGCCCTTAAGAAGATGGTCGGACAGTTCAAGGACTGGAAGAAAAGATTGTACAACAACTTTGCCAAGAAGGGGCTGACTCCGCCATTCACTAGCACGCTGGAGAAGCAGTGGAATAACTGGGCCCCATTTGTGACATACAAGGAATCAGAAGCAGCTATGGCCAAGTCAGAAAATAATAAGTTAAATGCGTCCAAAAAGAAATATCACCATACTATGGGGACAAGTGGCTACAAGACGGCCGCGCCGAAGTCGGAAAAACCCGAGAAAGAAATGCGTCAAAAAGTGGTCACGCCAGCTACAAATCAGTGGCCCGTGAGGTCAAAAAATTGGCTCCTTGGTCATGGGGGTCGTATGACACTGAAACCGGGTAGATTATTGTTACAAAGAAAGCCATTACTAAACCCAAAGATGAACTTCTTAAAGTGATACAACTGAGAAAACATGGAAAATTCATTCCCGATAGAGAGAACGATGAGCTGACATATGCCCTCGGGAATCCTGAAAAGGTCGGATGAATACGAGGCTTTGGCCCATCTGTTCCATGGAAGACAGGGTTTCCCACTAACATCGACACTTATAGAAGTCGATCCAGAAAAACGAACTGGCAGAAGGCGGAGGAGGCAGCGCGGTTGGAGGCGGTTGAAAAAAGGAACAAGGAATTTCAAGCCATGTTCAAGCTGCAGCAGGAGCAGATTAATGAACTTAGAGTACTGGCCCGACAGGAAGATCCTGCATTAGACAGTCTGATGGGCCCAACTCAGCGGAGAAGCAGCGTGGCTTCCACGGAGGTACAAGCTAATAATCTAATGCTGATGGAGAATAATGCAACGATGATAGATGATACGGCCGGTGCAACGATGGTTCTCTACCCCGTGGATGAAGTCGAGGCAAGGACAACTTGTGAGCTACATGTCACAGTGAAGAACATTTCTATGAAGGTGGCGCCCGGCTTTGCTTTACCTTGTCCACCGAAAGCGACCTACCATGGAAGTCAGATTCCAGCTGGCTATGCTCGTGTCGGTGTGGATGAAGTTGAACCGACATGTCGATCACTTGAGCTTTACATCACTGCAGGCGAAGGGGAGAAAACACGTGGAGAAGTGGAGGGTGGGATCATTCTTTGGAAAAAACAGCAAATCGTGTTTCCAGGCTAGGCGCCAAGGCAATCTTCTCCTTCGAGAAGCAATCCATCACCTCCAAGGCCACCATCACCTCCGAGTCCACCGTCTCCACCAAGAAACAATAGTCCACCCCTTCCTGAGAGGGATCGCAGCACGACTGCATCTCCATCTACGGCGCCTCCGCCTCCGCCCACTGAATCAAAGGGAAGAAAGCGGAAGAATAACACCGCTACGTCGACGGAGACCCGACGCCGAAAATGACAAGATCCCCTCCCAATAGTACCGCCATCTCCTCCCAAGTTAGCTTATCACCGGACTGATGAGGAAAGCGCGTTGATCTCCCGGGCCGAAGTGAAGGCCCATTTTGCACCAAAACAACCCAAACCACAGGTGCTAGTTGATCCAAAAGTCAAGAAGCACTTCAAGGAATTCCTTGAGCAACTACCCCAACATGTGTTAAATAGGAAAGATGACTATACACGCTGTCTTACGAAGACACTAAAAGAGAAGTCATCAAGCAGTACTGCAAGCGAGAGAAAATCAAAAGAAGTTGCCCAGCTCGGCAAACAGGCAAAATAATCCATCGCCCCACTCAAGGTGTTACCCTAGCCCACACAAGGTGGAATAGATATGGAATTAGATATTAAATTAGCCAAGGAGTGTAACATGCCCCTCGAAGCACTTCTAGCCGGCGGAGATAATGTCGCCAAGGGACCAATAGCACAAAAATTTGTCTACGGGGAGCCTCTGGTCAGCGATGAGGTATTCGATGATCTGCCAACACATATGCTACTGTTGCATTTCTGGTACTTGAAAGTCACAAAGGAAGGGAGACAATTTTTCGTATGTAAAGTTGGAGAGGAGTACTTCCGTCCAGACGAGATCTCCATTGAACTTTGTGAACTATTTCAGTTATTCAACCTAGACGCCCTCGACAAGTCCCTCCTCGGCTGCTATTGTCTGTAAGTAATTAAGTCACTAACTCAGCTCGTTCAATTCATTTCATGTCGTTATCCTCATTATATCTCCTTCTATATGATATTATATATGCAGAATGAAGATTCAAGAATGTAGAATAAAGTCAATCTACAGCATTGGGTTCATTGACCCAAACAGAGTAATGGACATATGGTAATAAATAACCTCGAGGAAACGGAGGATAACTTGCTAATGTTTTTAAAAGAGCAACATTACAAGACACAAATTCTATTTCCTTACAACTATAGGTAAGAGTCTTACTGTCTTGTACACATTCAATTTTTGTTTACTAGATGTTAAGTGTATATAAACGTGCGCAGCTACCACTGGATTCTTCTAAACATTGACATTGACCGTGCAAAAGTGGAAATCTCGGACTCGTTAAAGAAGCCAATGGAAGACTACCGCGGCATAATCGATTGCCTCCAAAAGTAATTTCAATCATTATCGCACTATATCTGTCTCTTTCGCTCATTCTCTGAGATGTAAACTAATTAATAACTTATTCATTTCTTTTTTGCCGGACAGGGTTTGGAAAAGGTTCACGAAGGAGGTTCGGGGTGAATGGTGTGAGGAGCTCACTTTTCGTACGGTTCCGGTAAGTAGTACGAGAGCTAGGGGACTAATTTATGTGGATATTACAATTATCATTCATACAATTATCATGCTTGATTATTATTTGATTGAATTATATTCTCGATCGAAAAGTGTGCGACGCAGCCACAGGGGACTAATTTATGTGGATATTACTTATGCGAGTTCATTCGTGGGTGTATGGAGCAGGGCACAAACTTTCTTCAAGTACGTAAACAATATATTCGCAATTTATTCTATACCATAGTTTTTGTTGATTTCCATTCATAATTATCTACTTTCTTATATATAGTTGGATGCGATGCAGGATAAGCTCCTACCACATGAACGCCTACTAGCAATTTAAAAGGAGTTGTCGAGATTTTTGCTCATGGACATCATAAATACAAAAGGAGAGTACAACGCGGATAGACCTTCGTGTAATCATGGATAGAATAAAATGACAGTATCCGTTGTAATGATCTTCGTGTAAATCACTTAGACGAGCTCTAGTCTCGGTTGTGTATATATTTATATGTCTTTATATAATCGTGAGAGAAATTATATTATATATGTATCAATGTATACAACATGTAGTAGCGTAGAATAATATGTATATGAAAACACAAAATAAAAAATAATCAAACACAAAAAAAAACCTTAAAATCCCACCTCCTACCGCGGCAGCAGATTGGTGCAAAACGCTGCCGAGGCAGCACGTAGCGGGGCCACGTAGAGACAATCTAGTCCCGGTTTGTAACAGAACCGGGCTAAAGGCCTAACCTTTAGTCCCGATATGTTAGTCCCGGATTGCAATCCGGGACTAAAGCCTCTTACAAACTGGGACTAGTGTCCTGTTTTCTACCAGTGCCTTTTTTGGATAAAGAATGTTTTTTATTACTTCCTCCGGCCCATATTAACTGACTTGGATTTATCAAAATTTGGATGAACCTATATATTAAATGGTATCTAGATTTATCCAAATCTAAACAAATTTGAGTCAATTAATATGGATCGGAGGGAGTACTAAAATAAAGTATCGTGAATATATAATTTAAATAGCTTGCACCCGGTCTTTGCATGGCTAAGATAAGATGCACACACCGCAAAAACAAAAAATAAAAATGTTTACATATGCGAAAAACAAAGACCACGAGCTTGTGTGATGCCTATGATGGGTGATAAAAATATCCATCATTGTATTCTCTAACCATAGACACCTCCGTAAACAGAGCGTGACTCTCTACTCGTTGTAGAGACAACCACGAATGGTGTAAATGCGTACGCCAGTAGATGGCCTGCATAAGAGGGAAAATGGCATTAAAAACCTAATCATTTCTGCATAACTAAACCGACCATATTACAAAAAACGCCCCACCTTAATAAAAATTCTAAACTTGTGACCGATATCGCGTAACTAGTTGTCAAATATGTTTGCAACACTAAGTGCCAGATACAAGTTTAAAACTATTGAGATGACTGGCCATATAAAACGAGCAAATTATCAATAGAAGAATAAGGTGTTTGATTGTGTCATCATGATGATAAAACACAAATTTTGTACTCGCATAACAATTGGGTTTTATAAGATTATATTTGGTAAGGGTTACTCGTTTGGGCAGACATCGCACATTTTTTTAAAAATATTGGTATATTCAGTTTTCAATTTTTCTTGTTATCATTAACTAGTAGTTCTGTCTGAACGAGCACTCCATACATGGAGTCCACAAAAAACATTTCGTTCTCGTGCATATTTCGTTGCAATTTATCAGTCCCTTGCGATAGTTGAACCATTGTGAATGCTCTAGAAGACCATTCTATGTCGTAAGCATGAGACCAATTAGATCTCATCTGAAAGTTACATTGGTGGAGATGACTTTCTTGGTGTTTGACCTTTTTGGGGCCCCTGGTCATCTCTTTTCTAAGCTCCTCAACTGCAAACAAGACTTGCTTAAAATCATAGAATATTGTCTCTATGGATCTTCTGAGTGTGTTGTGGATCACTCTGAATCTCTCGCTATGACCTACTAGGGTTGAAAATTGTAAAGAAACATTCCATTTAATTCCGAAGAAAAGGAAATGGAGTGTTAAAAACATAAATGAAAACGATATTTTGTGGGAAAGGAACGGAATATTCTAATTGAAAATGGAAAAGAAAACAGGGGAGTCTTTTTCGCGAAAACAGAAACGTAAGGGAATTACGGATAAATAAATACAAAAAAATTCTGAAAATATAACCATCCAGGCCTATGTACGAAGTAGTACTTTGCGTCGATGATTTTTTTTGCTCTTGTCGGGTCAAAAATTATATACAGGATCTACATAATACATGCAACCAGCACGGGCTACATACTAATCAAGTGAGTGTCATAGCATATATGTGGAACTATTTATGTGAACTTATATGCTTATTGAAGCATTGAATTATGCGTGTTACTTTATGTTCAATTGCCGCTTGTCGAAATTGTGAGCTATTCCTTAAATGATACTCCCTCTGTCCTGGTTTAAAGGACAAAATTTGCAAACCATGTAATCCCAAAATATTTAGGTACAAACGCATTTAATCACTGTAATTAATCCGGTGTGAAAAGAACAAAATGCTTGCATGCACATGTGTGAATAAATATGAATGCTTTGCATGGGATGTGAAACGATTTTTCTTCTCCTCAAGCATTTAATCTTTTTCTCCTCACGCATGTTCTTCTCCACACTATAAAAAAGACCAATTAAAGACACCTAGGTCTTAGATAATTGCAAATTGTATCCTTTAAACCGGAACGGAGGGAGTATGTGTTCCTTTTGGTGCACATACCAAGATACCATGCCACTATTATATTCTGACAAATGTCCTTTTTTATCGTATGTATACATACTGTATCCGTTTCATATTCATCTCCGGTGATTTTCGATTCCCTGTTCATATCTAGAGTTTTTAGTTTTGTTTATGACTCCGGCGAGACAAGAGGAAACGATAACGATAACACATGTTTCCATTAGTTTCCCTATGACCTATAACATGAACAAACATAGAAATTTGTTATACCACGCAACTGTGGATACTATCTTACAACAATCCTCTCTCCCTAAACCTTTTGACAAGTTCAAATAAGGGGGATATTTTCATCCAAGTATTTGGATAGATTCTACATTGTTTGAGTTGCAGATGTATGATACGTCCAAAACGTATCTATTTTCCTGAACACTTTTGCTATTGTTTCTCCTCTAAACTTGTGTGGTTTGGATACAACTAACACAGACTGACGCTGTTTTCAGCAGATTTACCTTGGTGTCTACTTTTTGTGCAGAAAATCAACTATCAGGAAAAATCTCGGAAAATATGCCAAAAATCCTATTTCACCAGAAGATCCACGGATCCAGAGTACGAGATGGAGTGGAGGCCTAGGGGGCCAACACCCCTGCCAGGCGCGGGCCAGGCTTGGCTAGGCCTAGGGGGGTGCGGCCACCCCAGGCACCCTCTCGGGCTCCCTCGTCGCCTATAAGTTACCTCTTAACCTAAAAACCAAGGGGGGTTCGATGTTTTTCCAAAAAGAGTTCCGCTGCGCCGCCACCACCAGAAACCAAGATTTGGATCCAGAAACTCCGTTCTGGCATCCTGCCGGGACGGAGAATTTGAAGAGGATCATCGCCATCGTCATCACCAACGCCTCTCCATCAACCATCAATGTTTCCCTCATCCATGAGTGAGTAATCCCCTGCTGTAGGCTACGGGGATGGTAGGGATTGGATGAGTTCTATCATGTAATTGAATAAGATTGTTAGGGCATCGTGCCTAGTATCTCTATTAGTGCTATTTGACTTTGTTACAACTTGTTGTGCTTAATGCTTGTCACTAGGGATCGAGTGCCATGATCTCAGATCTGAACTTATTATTGATTCATAATGATAGTATTGTTTGTGAACTTATCTGCAAGTTGTGTACACATATCATTGTCCGGATCCAAAGGCCCCGAAGTGACAGAAATTGGGACAACCGGAGGGGATGGCTGTGGTATGAGGATCACATGTGTTCACGGAGTGTTAATGCTTTCCAATGCTCTATTAAAAGGAGCACCTTAATTGTCAGTAGTTCCCTAGAGGCCCCGCTGCCACGGGCTGGCAGGACAAAAGATGGTGTGCAAGTTCTCATTGCGAGCACGCATGACCATATATGGAGCACATGCCTAGGATTGTTTAGTACTTGGATGCTTGTTATTATTTATTTGCAATGCCCTAGATCTTGAAGTTACATGTTTAGACTCGCCCATGCAACGCCCGTACATACATCCCTATGCCTACCGCGCTCATATCCCACTGTTTGTTGTTAATGTTACTATTGCTCTTGTTTCGCTGCTGTTGTTGCTACTACAAACTGTTGCTACTTATAAACTTTTGTGAGGAAAAACTATTTCCAGAGCAGCTGAATTGACAACTCGGTTGTTAAGGCTTGCAAATATTATTTGGATCCCCTTGTGTCAAATCAATAAATTGGGTAATACTACTCGCGAAGACTGTTGCGATCCCCTATACTTGTGGGTCATCAACGTAGTTCAAATTTTCATTCCTCTCATGAACCCGGACTAGCATAGGACCATTTTCATTCTGAGGAGGTACTCGACTCGGGTCTTGGCATAAGTTGACGCGGGTGGCGTTAGTCAACTCCATTGGAGGACTCGATAGAATAGCTCAATATTGTTAACGTCCTTGCAAAAACCATAAAGAATTGTGAAGTACTTGCATCTTGTAAAGAATATTGGACTTTCGGCTTGTTATAACATTTTCTGGTGCCATTGAACTCGACACTTTTGCACTGTTTTGTGAGACCATTTCGTTAGCCTAACTCCCTTAGTCTCGGTACCTTGCCGACCTTTCAGTTGGGCTGCAACTGTACCAGAGTTTTCAATGATTCGACGCTCAGGCAGAATTAGCTACTCGGGAATAGCATACTGGATGCTCGAGTGCGCGGAGTCAATGGCACTTAGGTTAGTCGAAGAGGGCACAATCCCCGAGTGTATCAAGTGCGATTAAAATAAGAAATAAATCAACTCTGCAGGATAGTAAAATCATGTTTTGCATACTTTTTACTTTCAGGGACCTTCAAAAACTTAGATCAAAGGACCTGGCATCCTTTCTACTATTTTTTCACCAAAATAAAGACAAAGAACACTTGGACCCGTCGTGGAGCAACACGAATCCCAAGGTGGGGTCCACAGCGCGGCCAAGAAAACATGTCATGTCGTGGGGCCCACTGATACGTTGGAAACGTGTCTATAATTTTTGATGCTCCATGCTTGTTTAGTATCTACTTTGCTTTACTTGTCTACACTTTGAGGTGCTTTTTACATGTTTTCTGGTACTAACCTATTAACAATTTACAACCGTGCCAGATGCCTGTTTTCTACTGTTTTTGGTTTCAGAAAAGTTAGTAAAGAAATATTCTTGAAATTGGACAGGACAAAGGACAAAGTCAATAACTTTCCGTGGGGAACAAGAAGTCCAGAGGAGAGCCGGAGGGGCCGGCCAGAGGGGCCACCCCCCCCCAGGCGCGACCACAGGTGGGCCCGCGCCTGGCTAGGGTTTGGTGGCCCTGGCCGCCTCCTCGGTCTCCCCCTTCGCCTATAAGAAGCCCCCGATACAGAAACCCTGAGTACCCGATCAGAAATCCATGAAACCGTCTATAGCCGCCACCACCATCGTCCCTAGAGTGGGGGATCTGGAGCTCTTCCCGGCACCCTACCAGAGGGGAGATCATCCCGGAGGCCTTCTCTCCGGTATGATGCGTGAGTAGTTCCACCTTGGACTATGGGTCCATGTAGTAGCTAGATGGTTGTATCTCCTCCTTTGTGCTTTCATGTATAGATCTTGTGACCTCCGTTCATGATCAAGATCTAATCTATTTGTAATCATGCATGTTGTGTTTACGGGGATCCGATGGATATTGAGATTATTATGTTGGTTTGATTAATGGTTTTGTCTTTATGATCCTATCATGTCTGTGTTGTTTGTGATCTTGCATGCTCTCTGTTGCTAGTGGTTATCTTGGCCAAGTAGTTGCTAGTGACTCCAAGAGGGGGTATTTATGCTCGATAGTGGGTTCATGCCTCTAGTTTCCAAGGGAAGTGACAATAATCTCTTCGGTTGTAGATGTGCTATTGCTACTAGGGAGAAAACAATGGTCTCTTGTTCATGGAACATGTGGACTGTTTACCTTACACACTTTTCTCAAAGCAGTTGTTTGTTGTTTGCAACTTAATACTGGAGGGGGTTCGGATGATAACCTGAAGGTGGACATCTAGTCATAGATGCAGTTGGATGGCAGTCTATGTATCTTGTTGTATTGCCCAATCAACCTCATAGGATCTTTTTGACTAGTAATTGCATTGTTATGCCTTGCTCAGTTCCTGCCAATTGCCCCGTTGTAATTTGTTTACCCTTCATGCCATGTTGTTTATCTAAGGAGAGCACCTCTAGTGAACTATGGACCCCGGTCCAATCTTTACCATTTATACATCTTCCGCTGTTACTTGTTTACTTGCTGCAAACCATTACCTTCCACACCATACGTTTAATCCTTTGTTACAGCAAACCGGTGAGCTTGACAACCTCACTGATTCGTTGGGGCAAAGTCTTGAGTTTGTGTTGTGCAGGTCTTCGCGTTGCTTGCAACACATGTGTGAAATTTCCTTCCTCCTTCTGGTTCGATAACCTCGGTCTCAACTAAGGGAAGACTTGTTGTTGTACTCTTCACACCTTGCTCTTGGGGTTCCCAACAAGACTCCACATCAAGCACCAAGTTCTCTGGCACCACCAAGGAGTCATCAACAAGTTTTCTGGCGCCATTGCCAGAGAGGCTAAGGACGTCTTCACTAGGGGAGTCATTCACTTCCTTTCTCTTTACTTTGTTTTTAGTTTGCTTTGTTTCTTTTGCTTGGTTTTGTTTGCTCTTTTCAAAAAAAACCAAAAAAAATAGTCTAGTTTGGTTTGCTTGCCTTATTCAAAAACAAAAAAAATAGTTCCTACTCTAGTTCGCACCTTGCTCTAGCTCACCATGTTGCTCCCCAAGTTCACCCAGAAGACCTTGCAATAGGTAGTGGCTCCATAATTGGGAAAGATAATATTGAAGAATTCTTTAATTATGTTAGCAAGCATGAGGATATTAAGGATAAAGCTATAGCGGAGCTTGCTCCTAATTATGAGATTGCTGCAGCTTCTTTAGTTCATATGTTGGAGGGTAGGTTTTTTAGCCTTAACCCCTTCATACAATTTTTATTCCTAAAACTAAAAGAAGAGAAGAATGCTAAAAAAGGGAATTCATCCTTGAAACTTTATCAAAAGAATTCCATGATTTTGCTAGGGAAGCCAAAAAGGTCTTTGAGTGTTTTAATATGCTAGGCTGAAGTGTAGATGTTGTGGGTATTTCTGATAAAACTAAGCCTAGATAGGAATTCAATATACCCATACCCTTTAAGCTTGTTGGAATGCATGAAGCCTTTGTAAAGAATTTTGATTGGATTGCTCCTGAAAATCTTTTTGATGAAGGTAGTAGAACAAATAGAGATGGGAAGGGATCCTCCAAGACCCATTTGCATGTGATACCTTTCATAGTTGAAGAATTTGCAGGTATGAATGTTAATAATTCTTCATTTGAAAATACTTGATTCATCTTGCTTCTTGTGCCTAACTTAAAGGCATTAAAGAAAAGTACTTGTTGGGAGATAACCCAAGAGTTTCCTTGAGTCTTGGAAGTTATTACTTCAGTATTGACCTCTCCTTATCCTTTTTGTTTGCTTTTTGTGCTAAGAATGACCTCTAATGAGAGGGAAGTAAGATTTGGGGAGTTGATGTCCCGAAACAGATTTATGTCCTCCACAACAAAAAAAATCGTGAGGAGGATCTGTAACTCGGATTGAGCTCAAAATTTATGAATAAATCCCCCAGTATGTTAGCTAACTTTCTTTAGTTCAACATGTTTTTATTTGAGGAACAGAAGAGGTTCGAAAAAAATAGGTTTGTACCTGCTGATCTGTTTTGACAGATTTCTACCATTATTTGCATTTGCTTCTTATTGATTCCTTTTTGAGTTCTCTTCAGGTAAATTGAGATTTTTTAAGGAGTTAATACAATAGCTTGTGTTTTTAGTAAAAAGCATTGCTGTTCCAAAGCTTTGCCAGTGGTCTAATATCTTTTGAATACACTAATGTTGCTAATGAAGATTGTGTGAAGTTTTGTATGAAGGGAAAATTTCAGGTGTAGAGAGAGAATGATAAGATGAAGAATGGACAAAAACTCAAGCTTGGGGATGCCACCACGGTGTCACCCCAAGAAATATCCAAGAGGTACAAGCGTCAAAGCTTGGGTATGCCCAAGGCATCCCCTTCTTCATCAATAAAAAGCTCAGGTCTGTCTAGACACTTCATTTTTATTGTTTCATGCACAGTTGTGTTGTTCTTGGAGAATCTTAGTTTTAGTTTGCTTTGCTTAGTTTCTTTAGTTTGCTTTAGTAGTTTGGACCCCCCGTTCTCGCTGTGTTGTTTTGCAAATAAGTTTGCTCGGTGTTTGGAAAGGAGTAGTAAGTTCTTGCTTGAAGTGCAAGAGGAGCTTGCATTGACTGTGACTTAGAATTTAGCATGACATGCTAGGTGTTGTTTTAGCATTATGCTTAGTGATTATTGTTGTAGCATGTCTTGTTCCAAACAATTGGGATTGCTTAGTGTGCCTTGAAGAAATTATGCGTTGTTTTAGCATACAAAAACATAGTATTGTGGTATTCTCCTTTGATGTTTTGCTTGGGTTGACTTGGCACATGCTTACACCATGTTATGACTCTCACAAGTCACCATTAGCCTCTATGATCATTTAGTCCTTGACTTGTAGTACCACTCTTTGCTTTGATTAGTATGCTTTGTTGCACTGCATGATTTTGGCCATTATTGTTCTCTTAGTTGGTTGCTTCCAGTCTTTTGCTAGCCTCCACTTATATGAGTAAGTTCTACTCATGCCTCCAACTCCCAAGGAACCAAGTTATTCCAAAGTGTCCACTATAAACTCCTATGCATGGTGTGTTACACCATTCCAAGTATATTCTTGCTTTCAACTATCTTCCAATTAAAAACTATTTTGTTATGTGAAAACATAGTGATTAAAGCCCTCACGAACTTGATGGCACACTTTATTATTTTCCCCTAATAAACTTGAACCATTGTGACAACTTTGTTGTATATGCTTGCACTTATACGTTGGAATTAGCAGAAGTGTGCTATCACGGGGAACATTTTCAACATTGCACTTGTACCTTGTTGTACTCAGTTGATATCATGGTATTTTGTCTATGGATGTCACCGTGTGAAATAAAGAGGTGACTTGTAAGTCCATGGAGTTTGTATTCTGTGTTAGAGAAACGCCTGGGCCGCTAGCCTAAGCCATGCCTAATCATGGTGGAAACTTGCAGCATCACCATAATGACATCTATGTAGCATTCTTCTTATAAAAAAGAGACACATTGAGAGAAGAGGAAAGAGAGAAAAGGCACCATATTACCATGGTACATAAAAAGATTGCTGAGATGCTCATTGTCTGCTTGCCTTGTCATTTTGGTTATGGGAAAGCTCTTGTACCATGTGCAAGGGGTACCCCGTTGGCGGTTCTCAATGATATGCAAATACTTACAATGACAAGAACTTATCTGGAACCAAAGTTGAGTATGCATGAGGTGTGTCCCGCGTATTCAAGGGGCATGAGATTGACAGCTTATACTTCATCAAGCATATACTCCAGCTTTGCCACTTTAAACTTAACCACTTCAAGATGCTTATGATAGGGGCAATGAGGGCTAAAAGATAACAAGTACCATAATTTTTGGAAGGTCTTTTCGAAACTTGTAATCCCTCCTTCTTTAAAAAAAGGCCTTTCTTCCACCACTATTGAGTCTCCACCTTCTACCTTTAGGCACCATTAAGAGAGCATAGTTGTCATTCTATGTGCAGTGTTCCAAAGCTTATTAATTGATGCATATTGTGTTATTACTTGCTCTTGTGCTACTTGTTTCTAGTCACCCTTGTGAACTTTGCAGGTGTCCTATGCATCTATTTGCTACTCTATGAGGGATAAGCTGATTGCCACTATGCTTTCTGCATGTGAAACAAACAAACGTTATTCAATGCATGGTATTCATGATCTTTGTTTATAGCTTGTCATGTTGCATGCATAGTTACTATGTCCTATTCTTAGAACTCCATCTTTCATGCACATTTTTAGAGTTCTTTGATCCCAGCTTTCAATGTTTGCAAATGGTTGGATCTTTATTGTGAGGGTACATGCCACCTCAAAAATTATTCTGTTTATCACTTACCTACTCGAGGACGAGAAGGAGTTAAGCTTGGGGATGTTCATACGTTGGAAACGTATCTATAATTTTTGATGCTCCATGCTTGTTTAGTATCTACTTTGCTTTACTTGTCCACACTTTGAGGTGCTTTGTACATGTTTTCTAGTACTAACCTATTAACAAGTTGCAACAGTGCCACATGTCTGTTTTCTGCTGTTTTTGGTTTCATAAAAGTTAGTAAAGAAATATTCTCAGAATTGGACGGGACGAAGGACGAAGTCAATAACTTTTCGTGGGGAACAAGAAGTCCAGAGTAGAGCCGGAGGGGTCACCCTCCCCCCCCCCCCAGCGCGGCCACGGGTGGGCTCGCGCCTGGCTAGGGTTTGGTGGCCCTGGCACCTAAAACACATATGAATCCTCTTGCACCTCAACCACCTACCCTATTAAAGGAAGCCTCGAGCTCCCGGATGAGATCCTCAAGGAGCTCGAGCTCTTGTATCTAAGGTCTGATCAGCAACTACGAGGAACTGGTCAACAACGACAAGGAACTGGATGGTGATGGCAGAAATGGAGCTCCTGGAGGCAGGGATCGAGCGGGAGCTTTGAAAAACCTACTTCATTGGGGCGGGCTAGCAGATGGATGGGCGATATGTGTTGATAATCTTGCAACTTTTTTGACCAAGTGTAGTAGTTAATCGGGAACATATCTAGTAATCGGAGTGTTAGAGCTATTAATTGGGATAAACGATTAACACAAACGATTAGTGGTAATCGACACGGTCAGGTCCCTAGTAGCGATTAATCGGCCTATTAATCGCTGATTCTGCCTATTTTTTGAACAGTGGTTACAGCAAACCGGTGAGCTTGACAACCTCACTGATTCGTTGGGGCAAAGTCTTGAGTTTGTGTTGTGCAGGTCTCCACGTTGCTTGCAACATATGTGTGGCGTTTCCTTCCTCCTTCTAGTTTGATAAACTCGGTCTCAACTGAGGGAAGACTTGTTGTTGTACTCTTCACACCTTGCTCTTGGGGTTCCCAACAAGGCTCCACATCAAGCACCAAGTTCCTTTCTCAAGGGGATTCCTCCACTTCCTTTCTCTTCACACCTAGGCAACGTCCTTAGCCTCCTAGGCAACGACATGCTTGTCCTGAGCTATCTATGAAGCATCCTCAATAAAAAGCTATGCATATAGTAAATAAAAAGATCGCTGAGATGCTCATTGTCTGTTTTCCTTGTCATTTTGGTTATGGGAAAGCTCTTGTACCATGTGCAAGGGGTACCCCGTTGGCGGTTCTCTATGATATGCAAATACTTACAATGACAAGAACTTACATGTGACTGAAGTTGAGTATCATGAGGTGTGGCCCTTATATTCAAGGGACTTGAGATTGCCAACTTATACTTCGCCAAGAATATACTCCATCTTTGTTCACTTTAACCTTAATCACTTCAAGATGCTTATGATAGGGGCATTGTGGGCTGAAATCTAACAAGTACCATAATTTTTGGAAGCTCTTTTTGAAACTTGAAATCCCTGCTTCCTTTATAAAAAGGCTTTTCTTCCACCATTACTTGCAGTGGCAGACCTAGGATTTTACCCGTGGGTATGCCGTATAAATTTTTTGATGCCAATTTTGATAAAATATATTTATTAATTAAACAAATAGTTGAAAAATTTGCATTGTAAAAAGATATAAAAGCAATACATAATATATAAATGAAAGATTCACTTAGGAAGCTGCACGAATTACCGCAGTAAATAGTTTAAACACAACTAATAGTCTGGAATATGCATAAAAACTTGCAGTGCTATTTGATATGACAATTGTCTATGTACTAGATGTCTAACAATATTCATGTGCAGTGGAATTAAGTTCATAGTTATATTATGTAATCTGTTTTCTACAATAAAGAATGGGTACAATCATGAATGTGTCTGGTACTTGGGATAATTACCTCGGAGACGATTCTCCTATACTCATTTGTGGTCGTCAGCTCGCCGGCTGGCGAAGGATGGACAGGTTCAACCTCACGCTGCGTTGCGGCAATCGGCGTGCCAGGATGCTAGTGTGGGGGAAACCTCGCGGCATGATGGCGTACAAGAGACCTAGTTGCGTGCAGGTGTCTAGAGATTGACTGCAGTTCCGATCGGCGATTGGATGCTCGGAGATCTTCCCAGCGACCTGATCTGGCTTGTCAAGGGCCGACGTGCGGAACGACGCGCGGTGGCGGCGATGCAGCGTGCTACCGTAGAGGCGTTCGCACAGGGCATTTGGGGATCGGATCGTCCGTCGATCACATATTGGGATCGTCAGTTAGATTCAATCACGTATTCACACTTCCCGTGTTTTCCCGTACTAGGCAGTACACACAAGGCGTCTCCAGCTGAGCAGTTTCACATGATCGATCAGGTATGATTTTTTCCTACTAATACATGGTTGGACGGCCGGGCTCCAGGGTATGCCGCGGCATATCCGGCATACCCTCTAGGTCCGCCACTGATTACTTGAGTCTCCACCTTCTACCTTTAGGCACCATTAAGAGAGCATAGTTGTCATTATGTATGCACTGTTCCAAAGTTTATTAATTGATGCATATTGTGATACTACATGTTCTTGTGCTATTTGTTTCTAGTCACCCTTGTGAACTTTGAAGGTGTCATATGCATATATATTGCTACTCTACGAGGGACAAGCTGATCCACTATGCTATGTTTTCTGTATGTGAAACAAACAAACCTTTTTCAATGCATGCTATTCATGATCTTTGTTTGTAGCCTTTCATGTTGCATGCACAGTTACTATGTCCTATTGTTAGAACTCCATCTTTCATGCACATGTTTAGAGTTCTTTGATCCCAGCTTTCAATGCTTGCAAATGGTTTGATCTTTATTGTGAGGGTGCATGTCACCTCAAAAATTATTATTTTATCACTTACCTACTCGAGGACGAGCAGGAGTTAAGCTTGGGGATGCTTGATACGTCGAAAACGTATCTATAATTTTTGATGTTCCATGCTTCTTAGTATCTACTTTGCTTTGCTTTGTCTACACTTTGAGGTGCTTTTTACATGTTTTCTGGTACTAACCTATTAACAAGTTGCCATAGTGCCAGTTGCCTGTTTTCTGCTGTTTTTGGTTTCAGAAAAGCTAGTAAGGAAATATTTTCGGAATTGGACGGGACAAACGTCAAAGTCAATAACTTTTCATGGGAAATAAGAAGTCCAGAGGGGAGACGGAGAGGCGTGCCAGGGCTGCCACCCCCTAGGCGCTGTCAGGGGTGCGCCCGCTCCTAGGAGGGGTGTGGCCCCTCTGGCCACCTCCTCGGCCTCCCCCTTCGCCTATAAGAAGCCCCCGATGCCGAAACCCTGAGCACCTGATCAAATCTCCACGAAACCGTCTGTAGCTACCGCCACCATCGTCACTAGATCGGGAGGATCTGAAGTTCTTCCCGGCACCCTGCCGGAGGGGAGATCATCCCGGAGGCCTTCTCTCCGGTATGATGCGTGAGTAGTTCCACCTTGGACTATGGATCCATGTAGTAGCTAGATGGTTGTATCTCCTCCCTTGTGCTTTCATGTATAGATCTTGTGAGCTCCGTTCATGATCAAGATCTAATCTATTTGTAATCATGCATGTTGTGTTTGCGGGGATCCGATGGATATTGAGATTATTATGTTGGTTTGATTAATGGTTTTGTCTTTATGATTCTATCATGTCTGTGTTGTTTGTGATCTTGCATGCTCTCTGTTGCTAGTGGATATCTTGGCCAAGTAGTTGCTAGTGACTCCAAGAGGGGGTATTTATGCTCGATAGTGGGTTCATGCCTCTAGTTTCCAAGGGAAGTGACAGAAATCTATTCGGTTGTAGATGTGTTGTTGCCACTAGGGAGAAAACAACGATCTCTTGTTCATGGAACATGTGGACTGTTTACCTTACACACTTTGCTTAAAGCAGTTGTTTGTTGCTTGCAACTTAATACTGGAGGGGGTTCGGATGATAACTTGAAGGTGGACTTCCAGTCATAGATGCAGTTGGATGGCGGTCTATGTATCTTGTTGTATTTCCCAATCAACCTCATAGGATCTTTCTGACTAGTAATTGCATTGTTATGCCTTGCTCAGTTCCTGTTAATTGCCCCGTTGTAATTTGTTTACCCTTCATGCCATGTTGTTTATCTAAGGAGAGCACCTTTAGTGAACTATAGACCCCAGTCCAATCTTTACCTTTGATACATTTTCCACTGTTACTTGTTTACTTGCTGCAAACCATTACCTTCCACACCATACGTTTAATCCTTTGTTACAGCAAACCGGGGAGCTTGACAACCTCACTGATTCGTTGGGGCAAAGTCTTGAGTTTGTGTTGTGCAGGTCTCCGCGTTGCTAGAAACACCTGTGTGACGTTTCCTTCCTCCTTCTGGTTCGATAACCTCGGTTTCTTACTGAGGGAAAACTTGTTGTTGTGCTCATCACACCTTGCTCTTGGGGTTTCCAACGAAGTCCTCTCTGTCAGGCAACACTAGGGCAGGTGTGGCCCACCTGCCCGGCTCCCGAATCCGCCCCTTCGCCTATATCTTCCCTACGGAACCCTAAGGCTAGGGGAGCAACCACAGATAGATTTCCGCAGCCTCTGCGGGGCAGAAAACACCAAGAGAGAAATATCTCTCCGGCAGACAGATTTCTGCCGGGGAAATTCCTTCCCGGAGAGGGGAGATTATCGCCATCAACACCATCATCAAGCTAGGCTTCATCGGGATCATCATCATCCACACCATCATCTCCACCAGCACCATCATCACCACTCCATCCCGCTGTAACAATTGTGTTGGATATTGTTTTAGTTCTTAAGGAAAACTTTCCTGGTGTTAATTACTATTGTAGTTGATGCTTGTGAGTGGAACCATTGGATTATTGTTTATGTTCAGATTGTTATCCATTATCATATCATCTTTGATCTTGATCCATATGATGTCTCGTGAGTAGTTCGTTTAGTTCTTGAGGACATGGGAGAAGTCATGTTGTTATTAGTGGATTTGTGTTGAGTTATTATTCAATGGTTAGTATTTAAGTTGTGGTGCTATTCTTCTAGTGGTGTCATGTGAATGTCGACTACATGATACTTCACCATTTATGGGCCTAGGGTAATGCATTGTGTATTTGGATACTAATTGTGGGGTTGCCGGAGTGACAGAAACCTGAACCCCCGTTAAGACACCATTGCACAAGGGAGTGTTAGATCTAAGAGTTTACGGCTGTGGTTAGATTTATATCTTAATTACTTTGCTGTAGTTACGGATGTTTGCAGGGGGTTTAATCACAAGTATGTATTAGTCCAAGTAAGGTTGATACATTAGCACAGGTTCACCCACACAACACTTACGACACCAAAGAAGAGTACTCAGCTATATGAAGCGAAAGCACTTGATAGAATTCACATATGTCCTCGAGAACATTTGGTCCTTATAAGTATTTCCACCGGCTTGTCCTTTGCTAAGAGAGGATTGGTCCACCTGCTTCGTTTGTTCTTTGTTACTTGCAATTTGTTTTGTTGTTTTATCAGAAAACTACTAAAAATTCGTTTGCTAAGTATTTGCAGAGAGTTCTTGCTCCATACCACTGTTCAGCATCTTCTGCTCCTCATTGGGATCGACACTCCTATTTATCGAAAGTACTACGATACACCCCCTATACTTGTGGGTCATCACAAACGAACTATTGAAATGACTTGATCTTTATGCTATGCTTATCTATAGGAGTATGTCCATCACACCATTCTCCTAATGATATGATCTTGTTGTTAATAACATCTCAATGTTTATGATCGGGAAACCACGATCATCTATCAACCAACAAGCTAGTATTACAAAGAGGCTTTACCAGGGACCCTAATTTAGTTTACAAATCACACAAGCATTAATGTTTTCGGTTAATACTATTATAGCATGAATGTAAACATTTATCATAAACACAAAGATATAATAATAACTACTTTTATTATTGTCTCTAGGGCATATCTCCAACACTCTGCCGCCTTGATCTTCATGTCTTGGTTGGTTCTGCCTCGCCTCACTTTTCGAGTTGATCTCCTATACATCCTGGAATCCAGTTTGTACCTTTTATAGGTCAGCGGAGCCTCCTTATGTGGGCTTATATTCCTTGCTCAATGCAGGCTATATGGAGGGCCCACGTGTAAGTCAATATGACATGCGGTCGTCCCATTATCATCGGCAGTTGCCTTGACGGTGTGCTCCACCACCCATCATCAACCGCATCTCGTGGACAGCTTCATGTGTGTCTCCTACTCGTACGATATCATACTCATATAGTGAAATTTGAGTGTAGCTATCATTTAGTGGCCATTGTAGATTTTTTAGAAGATAGAACTTGTTTTTAATTATCTTTTCTTTAATTAGTGACCTTAATTGTGTACTTGTAGGTTATTTTGATTTACAGGAGGTATAGAAAAGCAACCTCAACAACTAGCAGCACGGCTAAACGTGAAGGGTGGGCTATAAAAAATCCATGTATCATTATCAAAACCTTATCGATCGCCATAACCTAGGCTACTTTTGTATCTCGTTATTCATACGGCCAGACCAAGAAACATTTTCTAAGGTGTGTGTGTAGGGGGGTGTCATGAATGATTTATTTTTACACTAAGAGAATTTGTGTATTTTTCTATAATTACAAATGAATTTAATATGGATTGGAGACATTGAGTGAGGGCCTCAACATGGGTTCACCCTGGGTCATGTGATAATGCTAGCATTCCTGACAATGCTAAACCTTCATCTAGAGCTTGTTGGATCCATTTACTTTTGGCACTACTTGTACGTGTGCAATTTGGTTTGTTTAGTTGATAAAATTGGAGAAATTTTACCCTGAATTAATTTTTTTCTAGGAATACAAGGAGCAAACGTAATAATGCAATAATGGCTATATGCATCAGCCAGGCTTTTCCCCTTTTCGAGAAATACAGGGAGCAAACAATGGAATCCATGCATGTTCCAGTGTCTAGACAAATGTGACCTAATCCTAATGCCTGGTTGGCATAGCTAGTGAAATGACAAGAACTCAACATGCTGGTCATGCTAAACAAACAACAACACGGTAGAGCAGGTGCACTGTTTACATGTAAGTAGTCAACACATACGTGTACAATTTGTAGTGTGAATGCAGAATGAGTTGACAAGAAAACGATGACTTGTTTATCAGTTGGTTATACACGAGTGAGCTCACAATAATTAGGTTTGGAGTTATGACTAAATCTCTTGATTGCATCAGCGAGAAGATCGATTCCTGCTGCTACAATTTAGGAAAGAAGACTTTGTGACAAGAAACGATTTAGGCAAGAAGACAGAAGATGGCCAGGCACAATTCAACTATGTACTATATATTATCAACACTACACTACACATAGATACATATTATACAATATCAATGGAAGTTGAACCAGGACATGTATGTTAGGTTAATGCATCTTGTTCCCATGGACTTGTCAACAACCAATAGCAAGCTGCTACTTGTAAATTTATTTTAGAGATACTATATTTTCCGGTGGAGGAGCAAAAGGTTGTAACTTGACTTCTCTGGCTCTCAGGAGTTCTCCCTTGTTTCATTCATTTTCTTAAAAGAACGCATTTGCTGTGCGGAGGCCTCCCTGGAGATATTGTTCTTTTCGAGGTTAGGTTAGGACTTAGCAATAGATACAAGATTTACAATCCTTGTTTCATTGACCTTATGGTGATTTATATATCCATTTCCAAAAAAAAGGGTGACTTACATAGAGGAAATAAAGTATAATTGATATAAGATCTGCGTATCAAACCTAGAGAGGAAAAGAGAGCATCATGCACCTAAAGAAAATATGAGGCTAGAGCAGTAGTGTACCATCACCATCTGGAACTTATACATCTAACATCTCCATGTTGGTAAAATAAGCAGTATATGTCTTAAGAGTTGAATAGGAACAAAGCACAGGTCCAAGTAACCCCTAACATGGCTTGTTCAACAAATCTAGTTCAGTACGGTTGCACAACTAACTAATGGCAAGACTTGTTCAGAGCTTCACGAGTGGTCAAGACAGAAAAATAGCACTGCAGATGCAAAAGCAGCTCACCACACAATCAAAGCTTGCATGCCGTACCGGCAAAAAAGAAAGGAATCACCCACGTGGAATGGCCGTGAAAAATCCCCGAATAGTCCAGGTACTTGCTTGCAGGAAACTAGCACATGGATATATATGTCCTATACTCTGCATGCGGACATCACATCCAACGAATATCGTGTGTCACACATGTACCTTGACAGCTATGGTACGCTAGAGAGTGAGAAAAAAAGAGAGGTTTGTCGACGAAATTCCACTTTGTCATAGATGTACCTATTGTTTAAATACACAATTTCAAATGTCAAAAATTCCAGAAAAAAATTCCCCGTATTTTCAAACGAAAGTCATAATTATTCCAGTCAAAGGGGGATTTAGAAATACATAAAAATATACTTTCTCTACTTCATAATTCTTGTTGTGGTTTTAGTTTAAGTTTGTACTAAAACCGCATCATGAATTATGAAACGGATGGAGTACAAGTGTTATGGAAAACCATTAAATTAGGTAAGTGAAAGTTACAAATTTATTTCGGAACACACATTTTCACTAATTTTCCTGTAATATTTATGAGTTATTTTTTGAAATTTCTTGTTCCTTCTATCTTTTACTTCAAGTTTTTATTTTAGTTATTTACCTTGTAGAAATCTTGTACTCCCTCCGTCCACAAATAACTGACTTGAATTTGTCTAGATACGAATGTATCTATACACTGAAACGTGTCTAGATACATTCAAATTTAGACAAACTCAAGTCAGTTATTTCTAGACAAAGGGAGCAAATTATTTTCAAATTTGTTTCTAATATGTATAAATTTATAGAAAATCCCCCTACCTCCACTTTCTCTTTGGATTACTAATTTTTTTCAATTTACTTTTAGAATCCATATTTTTAATAATTTTCCTAGAAATGCTTGTTCTTTTTCAGAGTTTTGCTTCTTGTTTACTTTATGGTCATTCTTCAAAAAAATTAAATCAGTCCATATTTATTTCAATTTTGGAGATTTTTAATTCATTTTCCTAATCCCCTTATGATTTTTTTTTGGTAAACAACAGTTCATTTTGTTGTTCCTTTTTCCTGATTTTGTCATTTGTTGAACAACTATCGATCTTGTGTGCAAAACTGTTGCCAAGTCACTATTGAAACCGCTTTCAATTGCATAAAAGACCGCGGTATTGACAATAGACCTTGGTATTGTAAGTTGACGTATCAAACATAGACTTTGGCAAGAAAAATATTTTTTTTTATTTTGCGATAAAAGAACTTGCTCTTTGCCTAGTTAACTAGCTATTTTTTTTGTTTGAAACTTTCACCTCTAAGATAAGAAAAAATCAAGATCTGAATTGTTACCACATTCAGACCCTTGGATTGCTTTATGCTTTATTTATAAAACGGGTTGCGAAAGACTGTCTCGAGAATGACGAATAGCCTGCCAGGAAAGTCACATACCACGCGCTGTCATAGGTCCACGTGGAACGTATTGGAGCAGTGCAGGTGTGGACACAAAGAACCAAGATTTTCCAAGGGGGACAAAACCTTGCCTAGACGAAGACTAGCTAAAACAGCTAGGGGAGATGGAATCTATTTTGAACTGAAATCAGCAGCTTGGCTTGCTTCCGACCGTGGACAGCATTTTTGAAAGTGGACCAGCCGGTGGCAAGCTAGCTACTTTTCAACGCCTTGTGCTAGCTCTTGCCAACTTCGGTGAAGTGTGTTCTCCAGCATTATAAATACAGGCCAGGAGCTCCATCGTGTCTTGCATCCAACTCCAAGAGCAACAACCTTGCTAGCCAGCAACCTCGATCACATTCTCTTGCATCAAGAGTCCGTCCGTAGTCCAAGCCTCCAAGATCCATCATGCCGACAAGTTTGATCTCCAAGTATGTGCATAGACCATTGATGATCCATCCGTGTTAACTTCATGCAATCTGATCAATTATGTTTAATTTCTGTTTCCCCTTGTGTTTGATTCACACACATGCAGGGTCTTGGAGAAGGCTGTCCTTCCACTGGATGTTGTTGCACCAGGTGCAAAGATTGGAACAGGTACTGTGCTAATGTTCTTTGATCTTGTTACATTAGTTAATCTTCTTTGATCCCATGCATCTTTCTGCATGCTAACACCACTGCTGCAATTCAGCTTCTCGGACGAGCGTGCGTCGCAACCCAAACATGGAGAAGCTTCGTAACGGGTACTTGTTCCCTGAGGTATACGTCATACATACTAGTACCACACTTGGGATTCACTGACCTTTTTTGAGTATATAATCTTCAATCTAGACGCACTGAACAATTGCTCATCCTCTGTGTGGTTCAGATTAGCATGAGACGCGAGGCGCACCAGAAGAAGTACCCGGACGCCAAGGTCATCAGCCTGGGCATCGGTGACACAACTGAACCCATACCGAGCATCATCACATCAGCCATGTCCGAGGTACATATCTTAATTTCTTCTCCGAAGTCCGAAGCAATGCTAGCTGTTTCAGTTTCCTTTTAGTCTTGAACATGGCGCCGACGTGAGGTCGATTGATCATCGGGTTTTCAATTAGATACAGTACTAGTATATCAAATCTGCACAAGATTCTCTCTGCAGTTCTAACCAACTACAACGCGGAGACCTGATTAATTAGTTGAGTCTATTTCATGCGCAAATACCACATAATTGCGCAGATACTTCTGCTGGTATTTATACACGACTGAAATGGTACGGTTATCATGCAATGCAAGAACTTGGCTAGGTTATAGTGGCACTTGCAACGGCCAGGACCTCACCAACTACACTAATTAACGAGGTGGTCAGTCACTGGTCGCACATGGTCAGGGTTCAAACCAACAAGTTGCTCTACTTCTCATCAGCAGTCCTCTCCGAATGTACCAGCCGATTTCTCGGATTTTATGCGCGCCCATGTAGCAGAGAAGAAGAAGATCACGCGTCATCGTACGTACGTAACAGCGAGCAAGAAGTGCCATCATCGCGTGCCTGGAAACTTCTGACTAGCTCCAAGAGACACGTGTAGACTTTCCTTCTTTCTTTCTTTGTCAAACCACTCATGCACGCATCTTGCTGTTTTGAGATCGACCCCTGCTCGATTGCTCGGCCACATCATGCCTGATTTTCTTTCTCCATGATCTGCCACAAACGTACTACTCCCTGTATAGTACAACTGGATAAGAAAGATTAATTAGCAGGATATATAACAGTAGGATAAGGTGTCTGCCACTCCACGTGCATGCTTCTGTATCTAGCTTAGACTTGTCTACGCTAGCTCATCTTGCCATCGATCGACCGATCGATGCAGCTAGCCGCGTCTACTGGAAATGTATTCATTTTTGGGTTGGCGACTTGGCGTACAGCTCCTGGCCAATCTAAAACAAGTACACTGAAAAGAAAGTGCTTTCAGATCACGTCATTAGCTCTTGCATGGTGACGTGGTGTGCTGACATCACCGGACCAAAAGCGCGACGACCGCGACCCGAGGAAGGAAAAAAAAAATCTAATATTTGCTTCTGCTGCTTGACTTTGATTTGATGTGGCTGGCTAGCGCAAGTCAAGCACAACAACAGGCTTCGATCTAGAACTGGTTCCAGTATAGCCACGCATGATCGTGCTTGTGGTAAAGAAAAATATTTATGGCTTGCAAATATTGTTCTCTTAATTTTTGCAGTACGCGCTTGGACTGTCAACTCCTGAAGGGTACCAGGGGTATGGCCCGGAGCAAGGTCAGAAGGTAACTAGCTAATTTTCCTGTTGATCGTCCAAACATCCTCTACAATCTGCAGTCTTGGTTTATCTTCTTGAGTAATGCGCTTCACGAAATATATCCGTGGTTTGCAGAGTCTGAGGAAGGCCATCGCTGAGAAAGTGTACCCAAACATGGGGATACGAGACACCGAGGTGTTCATTTCTGACGGAGCGCAGTGCGACATCGCACGCCTTCAGGTTCTTGAAAAATCACTGCTGCTTGTTTTCATGGATGAGGCGTTCAAATCCAGTTAGTAACTCTTTTCGTGTTTCTTTGCAGATGCTGTTCGGGCGAGACGTGACCATCGCCGTCCAGGATCCCACATTCCCGGTACGACCCACCTTCGATTGTCATCAGATAGTGAAACAATGTCAGACTGTCAGCTTGCGTGGTGCATGGTGCAGGGGTACGTGGACAGCGGCGTGATCATGGGGCAGACGGGCGGCGCGGACGAGTCATCCGGCGGCCGGTACTCGCGGATCGAGTACATGCGGTGCGCGCCGGAGAACGCCTTCTTCCCGGACCTGGCCACGGTGCCGCGGACGGACGTGATCTTCTTCTGCTCGCCCAACAACCCGACGGGCCACGCGGCGTCGCGGGAGCAGCTGCGGCAGCTGGTGGACTTCGCGCGCGGGAACGGCTCCATCGTGGTCTTCGACTCCGCCTACGCCTCCTACGTCTCGGCCGACGGCGACAAGAAGCCGAGGTCCATCTACGAGGTCCCGGGCGCGCGGGAGGTGGCCATCGAGATCTCCTCCTTCTCCAAGTTCGCCGGGTTCACGGGCGTCCGGCTGGGGTGGGCCGTCGTCCCCGACGAGCTGCTCTACGCCGACGGCACCCGCGTGGCGCGGGACTTCGACCGCGTCGTGTGCACCTCCTTCAACGGGGCCTCCAGCGTGGCGCAGGTGGGCGGGCTGGCGTGCCTGGCGACGGAGGAGGGGCGGGACGCGGTGCGGCGCGTGGTGGGCAAGTACAAGGACAACACGCGGGTGCTGGTGGACACCTTCAGGGCGCTCGGCAAGGAGGTGTACGGCGGCGACGACTCGCCGTACGTCTGGGTCAGGTTCCCGGGGCAGCGGTCGTGGGAGGTGTTCGCGGAGATACTGGAGAAGACGCACGTCATCACCGTGCCGGGGAGCGGGTTCGGCCCCGGCGGCGAGGGGTTCATCAGGGTCAGCGCCTTCAACAGCAGGGAGAGGGTCGTCGAGGCCTGCGCCAGGCTCACCAGCTTCCTCGCCTAGATCCATCCTTCCTACTACGTCTCCTGATTTACTCATTCATCTATATACGTACGTTCAATAATAACTCTGCAACATACGCCAACTCGCCAAGTACATATACTGGCCCGTCCGTACTGATCATCAATCAAGCATGTGAAATTAATGCAAGTATAAACACATCCGTGCTCTCAAAGAGTGTGACACTTGCATACTGCTACGAAGCAAGCACCACAAAAGTATACAAACAGGATTGTCTTCACAACCACGACCAACGCCTCGACACACTCGGCTCTTATTTTGATTCAGCGCATAAAGTTCACTTCCGTCGGATATAACTTAGCAACACCTTCTCTTACTCGGTTTCACTTTCCTCTTCGCTTTCTTCCTCGTCTTCGTCTTCGCTGAGGTTCAGGTGGTTCATGTTCTCCTCCAGAGGAGGCAGGCCGTCATCAGAATCATCATCCGATCCTTCCTCTGTGCTTCGGTGTGATTTATCTGCCGCTGTGTATGAAGCAAAATCAATAACCACAGAAAAAAAAATCTTAGTGTGGTTTACTTGTGCCAACATTCAGATGCTCCGAGACGTGATGTGATTGCTACCGTTTTCAAGTGACTTGGGAACGCTTGTGGCACTTGCTAACCAGGAGTTCTGCACGCTGATTATCTCGGTGCCATTCTCACACTTGGAGTATGCTTTCAGCAGATCTCTGCACGTTATTCACAAGGGTGAGGGTGTGAAAACCTGACCTGAACCCATTATACACACAAAACATGCTTGTATGAAGAATCCATAATGTAAAGGAAGATAGCGCTGCAAATCTGAGTATTATTATATTCAAAGACAATTGAATGCCCTAAACACGTAATATGCCGTCTTCCAAAGTTCACTGGATAAAGTTAAACGCAGCATAGTGCCTTATGTAGGAAAGCCTGGATTATCGTGGCAACCTCACTGATTGTTATTGATTATTAGGTCAGCAGCTCACAGGTATAGCATAAACTAATTTGCTTGACTTAGGTAACAGTCATTGGGATTTGTGTGTTACCGAAATGAAATGTACATTTCACATGCATCTAATTGCTTACCCTATCTACATAGTCTTCGAGTTCACTACAAGCCTATATGTGATACTAAAAAATATTTACAGGACAGACCTGTTAAGTGATAAGAATGAGTGACCCCACTTGAATTTCGCAAGCAGCAGTTCTCCGGTATCTTTCTCCCCACTGCAAAATATAGTTTAACATGAGCTCACACCCTGGTAGGAAATAGCTAGCACTATCCTGAACTACAAATTCACATGCTGGATATGTCATGCCACAAATTCAGATCGATAAGTTTAGCTTGAACACTTGGGAGAAACTTTTGGCACTATACTAGTTTCTCAAAATCAAAATGCGCAATTACGTCATCTCTACATCAAAAGCCTAGAAGCTGTATATATTCCATAATAAAGACTTATATATCAATGCACTATGATGGTGCATGATGAAATTCAAAGTACCTACTGGTGAATTTTCTTTATCTATACATCAACAGCTTAAAAACACTTCACGCAGGGGGCTAGAAAATTTACCATATTATTAAGGCTGCCGATAATGCTTCCACACATGACAGCTGACATGGGCGGCCATAATTCACAGGGTTTGCTGCTACCAACCATGGTACTGCAAACAGTTGAATAAACATAATGAATCCACATAAATTTACAAGAGGTAAATCCTTGCGAGAGGAACGAATTAATGATAATATGGGAAAAGGAAAGCCCGGTAATTATAAACTCTATCTAAGCATGCTGAACTTATATCTAAAATCTAAGAGCAGGGAGAGTCCAGAACTTTTGACTAACCAGAATGTGCGACTCAATGACAAATTTAGAAATAATAACTAGTTTGGAGTTACAGAAATCTTTTAATGGAACCATCTTATTGGTAATCTACGGCTAGTTCCATGTAGAACTAGTAGGAGAAAGTAATCGCACATTTCTAAATCATAATGGACACCAATGATGCACTGCCTTGCTGAATTTACTAAATTGCAATGATCTTACATAGACGAGGGGCACCACAACGGAGTTTCACAAAAGGGACATCATCTAGACGTGCCCAAGAACAATCAACCACGGCCAATCCTTTTCTTTGCACGATAGGATGGTCTTCCTTGGATACACAATGTGTCCCAACAGGGCTGAAAGCAAAAGAAGAGAAAAATTAATCAGCGGGAGTAGCCTATGTATCTCAAAGGCTAACTTTATATGACCAGCTCAGTTTGTTTCATAAAATTATACAGGACAATCAAACTGAGAAAAATCACAAAAACGCAGCTTCGCCACAATTTCACATGTTTCCATATCTCATATATTACCTGAGAACGACACCACCAAAACCATTTGTTACTCGCAACTCCTGTAAGACAATAACAATCTTATTAGAAAAATAATGTATCTTAAATTGCAGAGGCAGTGTCGGGAGTTTGACCAAAAGCATGTCATAAGAGAATAATTTACCAAAAGTCTAGAGAAATCATCTTGGAAATATTGGATGTACATGACTCTATATACATACATGCACACATAGTATGTGTAGTTTATTTTTAAATGTTTTCAATTTTAGCATGTACCTTGGTTTTGATTTTTGAGAGGAGGGAAAGAGTTCTGAATTTCAGGTGTAGCAGACCAAGTAGTGCCTTACCTTTAAAAGCCCAAATCTTGAAAGCTTACGACCGGTGCATCTTTTAGCATCGCACTGCCCAAAGTCCTGTAGATATTATACAGAAAGCACAGGATCTTACACACAACTGTCAATGGGCAATAAGAACACTTGAAATCATTACACCTACCCACATTGCAAGCTGAATTTTGGGGCTACTAGGTTCCTCTTCGGTGCTGTCTGTATAGAAAATCAAAATAGTGAGGTTTAAGGAACAGTTTAAAGCGATTTCATGAATCTGATGTGTCTCAATGTGGTTTTGCATATATGCTATATACTTGTGAATCTGTATTCAAGAAGAACTATAGTCTAGTGAGCTACTAAATTCCTGTAAACTGTAACCTTCGGTGACTGTTCACGGAAAACTAACTCATTGTTCGTTTCACGAGTCACACTGAACACATACGTGAGTGGGATACCTTTGTCTAAATACATCTGAATCTCCCACAATACACAATCCTAGCATGCTTAGAGCGAAAAATGTCAAAAACAACCAGGAAATTTCAAGGAAACTGTACCTCCCTGCCTTGGAAGTGACGTCCCAGGAGAATCATCGCTGAAATTGAAGATATAAGAAGGTTATTTTACTCCCGTTTTGTAAGAATAAAAGTGCAGGAATCCCAATTCTCAAGTTCGGTTGAAGTACATATCATCCTCAGTGCATAACTGAAATCAGGTAAACGCGAGCGAAACCTAGTTTAGGCAGAGTCTGCAAGTGCAGCCTGCTGAAATGCCTCGTCAATTCAAACAAACTTTACTCCCTTCAGTGGAACCCTAAAAGATGGAAAACCATCTGGACAGGAAACTAACTAGCGCTCGGAAGAAGTCGAGTTACCACGAGGCTTCTTCTTGCTTGGTGCGGCGTGAAGAGGAGGACGAGGAGGAAGATCCACGCCCGCGCCTATTGCGGTTGTATCCCATCCTGGAAAACTTGGCAGCAGCGGATCCCTCGTCGGGCGGCGGGGCCGGCGGCGGTTGTTCGGCTCGGGAGAGGAAGCCCTGAGAGTACGGCAGTGGAGTCCAGTAAGCACAGTTTGGGCCCCAGGTTAGGCGGCTGCGAGTGGGCCGCTCAAGTTTCTCACGTATCAACGCCAACGGGAGTTGAGTTTATTCGGTTTATTTGTAATCCTCTGAACTATCACGTTTGGGACAAATTCTCTCTCGAAATATTTTTGTCCAGCTTTATAAATAAAACATACAGATGAGATCGTTGTTGGGCCAGACAGCACAACGCCAAAACATAACACAATACACGATGCTGGGGCAGCAGCACACACACGCCCGAACTAAAACAAGGAAAAAACATAAAGGAATGGAGACGGAAACGGATCGACTAGATATGATGAAGACAGCCACCGTTGCGCCCGCCGAAGAATGTCCACCACGCTCCTAACTCCGACTCGTCAAGCGCCAGGCAGCACCCTCAAGAGGGAACGCGACCGCTGCTGCCCGGACCAGATTGGCCCTAGGGTTTCCCCCGGCACACTGAGGGGAGTAGACGGAGGGTAGCCCCGATGCCCTCCAGGAAGGAAGATGCCACCCACGGGCGGCACCGCATCGGATTCGGGCGAGCCGACAAGGATTTCTCCCGATACCCAATCCACAACCCCCGGACGGGCCATTGAACGGGAGACACGCGAGGATGAGGCCTCGCCACCACCATCCTATGCCACCCACGAGCATGCGGCACTCGGTCCCGAATCCGTCATCACCGCCTCACCGAGTAAGCCGTCGCGAGGTCTGCAAAATCGCGGGACGGTTAGAGAGAAAAGAGAACCCACAGTACCGCGGCCGCGCGGGAGGGAACTTCCTCCACTACCGGAGGCGGTAGTCGACCGGCCGCGGCCGCAAACACATCGGTCCTCCATAGATCCGGCCAGGCCCAACGGGTCCGTAGAGCCTCCGCAGAGGCATACCAGTTCCATGGTGGTCCGGTCGGGCCCCGATAGGCCCGTAAAGTCTGCAGCCCCGCTGCAACAGGCCGGCCGAGAGTGCTGCGAGTCTCTTCCATCCTACTCGCCAAGATCTGCAGAGTAGCCAAAGCAGGGTCGGACGGCCCGCCTTACCCAGATCTGGGCCCGTTCTGGGCTGCCATGGCACTGTCCTATTGGAGATATGCCCTAGAGGCAATAATAAAAGTGGTTCTTATTAGCTTTCGCGGGAGTTCTTTTCCTGAAAACACAATCAACAAAACTATCCAGATATGTCCTAGATTCATCAGTTAGTCCATTCTAATATATATCAAGAAAATCATTTTTAGGTAATGGACATCCAAGATGTGCATGAATCAAAGCACAGAACCTTGCCTATGACTCAGACAATTTCTCCTCTTCTCCCTATTTAAATTAAAAAAGTTTCTGCAAAACAGCATGTCTAGCACTAGGAGGGAAATATTTCTGAAAGAAAGTAGCAATCAAGCAATCATGGCTATCAATGGATCCAGGAGGTAAACTATTAAACCAAGCTTTAGCTTCTCCTTTTAGTGAAAAGGGGAAAATTTTAGCAACAAAGTAGGTGCACATCTTAATATCATCAGAAAATAAGACACTCATAGTAGAAAGCTCAGTCATATATGCCACAACCCTTTCATTCTCAGTCCCACAAAAAGGTTCTTTCTCAACAATGTTTATATATGATAAATCAAGAGAGAAATCATAATCCTTATCTTTAATGTTTATGAGAGATGTGGCAAACTTAGCATCATGAAATAGTTTAGGGATAATAGTACATTTTTCAAGAAGACTCTTAATAGCACTAGCACCTGATACGTTCAATTTGCATCACCATTCTATATTATAATTTGCCTCTATTCATTGATATGTGTCTTATTATGAGGTGTTACTTATGTCTTTTCCTTTGTTTTTGCATGTTAGATGGTTCTTGGAGGATGGACTGCCGGAGTCAGGATTTTGATGGAAAAAAAGGTGTTTTGATGCAATTTCGTGAAGATCAGAAAAATACCAGAAAAATATTAGAAAATTATATTTTCCCAGAAGACGAAGGAAGCCAGAAGGGGAGGCGTAGGTGGGCCATAGGGGGCCACAACCCCTAGGCGCGTGTCCCTCCTGGGCCGTGCCTAAGGCAGGTGTGGCCCACCTAGCCGGCCTCCGACTCCGCCCTCTTGCCTATATCTTCCTCTTGGAACCCTAATACCAAAAGAGTGACCATAGAAAGATTTTGCCGCCTCTGCGGGGCGAAAAACACCGAGAGAGAAAGAGCTCTCCGGCAGATAGATTTTTGTCGGGAAAATTCCTTCCCGGAGAGGGGATATCGTCGCCATCAACACCATTGTCAAGCTAGACTTCATCGGGATCATCATCATCATCCACACCATCATCTCCACTAGCACCATCATCACCACTCCATCCCGTTATAACAATCGTGTTGAATACTTGCATAGTTCCTAGGGAAAACTTTCCCGGTGTTGATTACCACTATAGTTGATGCTTGTGAGTGGAACCATTGGATTATTGTTTATGTTCATATTGTTATTCATTACCATATCATCTTTGATCTTGATCCATATGATGTCTCGTGAGTAGTTTGTTTAGTTCTTGAGGACATGGGAGAAGTCATGTTATTAGTAGTGGATTTGTGTTGAGTTATTATTCAATGGTTTAGTATTTAAGTTGTGGTGCTATTCTTCTAGTGGTGTCATGTGAACATCGACTAAATGATACTTCACCATTTATGGCCCTAGGGGAATGCATTGTGTATTTGGCTACTAATTGTGGGGTTGCCGGAGTGACAGAAACCTGAACCCCCGTTAGGACACCTTTGCACAAGGGAGTGTAGGATCTTAGAGTTTAAGGCTATGGTTAGGTTTATATCTTAATTACTTTCCTGTAGTTACGGATGCTTGCAGGGGTTTAATCACAAGTATGTATTAGTCCAAGTAAGATCGGTACATTAGCACAGGTTCACCCACACAACACTTGCAACACCAAAGAAGAGTACTCAGCTATTTGAAGCGAAAGCACTTGACAGAATTCCCATGTGTCCTCGAGAACGTTTGGTCCTTATAAGTATTTCCACCGGCTTGTCTTTTGCTAAGAAAGGATTGGGCCACTTGCTGCGTTTGTTCGCTGTCTTTATTACTTGCACTTTGTTTTGTTGCTTTATCAGAAAACCCCTAAAAATCTGTTTGCTAAGTATTTACAGAGATTTCCTGCTCCATACCACTAGTCAACACCTTTTGATCCTCGTTGGGATCGACACTCCTATTTATCAAAAGTACTATGATACACCCCCTATACTTGTGGGTCATCAAGACTATTTTCTGGCGCCGTTGCCGGGGAGTGAAGCGCTATTGAAGAGTGGAACTGGAAAAGGAAACTTCTACTGTGAGTTTTGCTTTTTGTTTATGTTTGTTACTTTGTTTCCAATATGGATAACCCACTTGGTTTTCTGTTTGGGAAAACTACTACCACTGTTAGGATAGTAGATGAACCACCAGCTATTGAGATAGATCCTTTTAAGATACCTACAAGTATTGTTGATCGTGTTATGGATAATTATTATTTAGGGGATGGAATTGTCCATCCTGATGATCATTTGCTTTTTATCCATGAATTATGCGCTGAGGTGACCCAGCATACCACTGCATGATGTAGTACACTATAGTCGTTGACATAACACCAATGAAACATCGTTCACTAATATTACATCCCTCAAAGTGGTACAACAGAAACACAGCGGGTCTAAGACATTACTTTAGATTACATATAACACGTTACAAAAGATCCAGAGAACTTCCTCGAACAATGAGGAATATTATACAGAAAGAACCAGAAATATCCACTCGGAGTTTACTTTAAGAGTACTACTTGTAAGTATATATAAGGCTTGAAAGTGCTACTATAGTACTGTTCTACAGAAGTAGGTTCTAGATTCTAGGGGTTTTATTTATACTCTACTTCGGCTTGACTTCCTTAGCTTCCGGTAAGGACTTCGACTCCGTTGATCTCCATCAGATATCTTCAGCTCTTCAAGTACTTATTTCTTGGAAATGTTATTGGTTTCTTCGAGATCTAGCAAGGGTTAAGAAGATACGGTTGAGTACAAGCGTACTCAGCAAGTTCACTAAAGAGGAGTGTATGATGCACTAGCTACAGCCACAGACCATAGGTCATAGGCAATGCAAGTTTTTGAAAACATTTTTTCAAAGGTTGCTTTTATTCTGAAAAGCTATGTCCGTCAGCCTTCACAGGTTTACCAGAACTTCCATGGAGTTCCTTTCCTGCCGCATTCTTAGCTCCTTCCCGGAACAAGGAGTAACAAGTTACAGTTCTTACACTCTGCAGATGCGCGTTACTTTACCCATGAGAGATCTTAGCTTTGTTGCACATCCGAGTTATAGGCTCGTTCACACTTCCTTGGTATGAGGCCTAGACTAAGATCCAAGCCAATCACTGTCCTTCTCCACGACCCCGCATACACCGCAATTGTCGTATGTCCAAACTCAAGGTAGACTTTTCCCCGTATAAAACGGATATACCTTAGTTAGATACACACAACAACCATTAACACTAGAAATCTGTCTTTTGTAAGCCCAGATCCACGGTAGACTTTTCCCCATATAAAACGGCTATACCCATGATCTGCAACTTACAAATGCCCAGAACAGTGTCCAATGCATGCGAAAGGGAGCCGATCCAGCTGACTTCTCCGTCCCATTCCAAATCTCATGGTTAACGCATAATATACGACACAAGAATCACTGGCGACATTGGTTGTTAAGTCCTAGATGATATATCCTGAGTAGTGGTATTCTAACTACCAGGTTTAATAGATTAGCTGATCACCCTGGATCAGTAACCAATAGTTCACAATATTATTATCAAATATAGTATTTTCTGACCTTTTTGAAATGCAGGTGATGACAACACTGGATTTGCAAAATACTTTACAGAAAATAATCGAAGGACATGAGCAAGTGTGAACTTGCCTTTTGTGATTGCAAGATTATGCACTCACGGTCTTTGAGACAATAGAAGATCCAATTAAGTTTAAATAAGCCTATAGTGGAACATTTCCTGCCTATTGTTCAGAGAGTTGAGAAAAGGTTGTGTGGGATTGCTGATTTTCTTAATTATGGGGGGAAACTGCAGCTAGTTAAATCTGTCTTATCTTCCCTTCCCATATATTACATGAGCTGTTTTGATCTTCCTGTCACTATTAAGGATCAGTTGATTAAATATATGAGACAATGTCTGTGGAGAAAGAAAACATCTGATGTTCAAGCTAGAGGTAAAGCTCTTGTTGCATGGAAGAAAGTTTGTCGGCCCAAAAACCAAGGGGATTGGGAGTGCTTGACCTTAATGTTCAAAATTCTGCACTTCTTTTGAAGAATTTGGATAAATTTTATAATCACAAGGATATCCCATGGGTTCACCTTATATGGAACACTTATTACTGTAATGGTAAACTCCGTGGAAGAAGTCTAGAGGGATCCTTTTGGTGGAAAGCTCATCTGAAATTGATTGACATTTTTAAAGGAATTGCAAAGTGCTTGGTGGGGGATGGAAAATCCACCCTTCTCTAGTCTGATATGTGGAATGATGGTTGTCTGTAGCATAAGCTTCCTCATCTCCTTTCCTATGCAAAAAATCCACACATCTCTGTCAATGAGTTCCTGCAGACAGATAATACCCAAGATCATTTTTTCCTCCCTGTGTCACAGCAAGCTTATCAGGAATATCAAAGCCTTGAGAAAATTCTTAATACTGGCAGGCAGGGGGGAGCTGACAACTGGAGTTACATTTGGGGCAGTAATTTTTCAGTCCAAAAGGCTTATCATTCCCTATCTGGTTGCCAACGTGTGCAGCCACATTTCTCCTGGTTGTGGAAGTCCTCTTGTCAACAAAAGCACAAATTCTTCTTCTGGCTCTTGCTTCTTGATAGGCTAAACACAAGAAACCTTCTGAAAAGGAAATGTTTTACTTTGGCATCCTATGAATGTGTGTTTCATGGCTGCATCAGTGAAGAAACCATTCTACATTTATTTTGGGACTGCCCTTTTGCAAGAGCTTGTTGGGCTGAAATCTCACATGTCCAAGTGACTGATCAAAATCTTTTTGAAGATTTAGCCAGTATTAAAAAAGATCTTAAAGTCCCTTTTGCAATGGAAATTATTATTCTTGGAGCTTGGGGCATTTGGATATGCAGAAACAATGAAATCTTCAACAACAAGCATGCTTCGCTTAAGGAATGGAGGGCTATTGTCGCTCAGGAATTAAGATGGGTCATGTATAGAATTAAGAAGAAGTATTATCAGGGCCTCAAAGATTGGATTGAAAATAATTTAGACAGGAGATAGCTGCTTAGAATGTTATCCCTCTTTTGAGGTGGCTTGAGCTTGTAAATATTTTTTTTTGTAACACTCTATGATATATAAAAATTGCAGTGGGGTACTTTGCCCTACTGTTTTACCCTAAAAAAATAGAATATCCAATATCTAAAATCATCATCATTGGTCCGGTAAGGACTAATGTTTAAACAAGAAATATGCCATTATGCATAAATAATGATATGCAATTTTATAATTCCCAAAGTGAAACCCTCAGCATTACAAGTGAGTTGATCTTAGGTATCTTCTTTAATATTGGGTTTATTTTTAAGTTTATTGCATAAGCAATGGCATTGATAAGGAACTTAAGTGTTAACAATCCAAAATATACAAGTAAGGATAAAGTAATGTGATTATGATTAATTGTTATCTGGTGACTAGGAGAAAAGTCCTTGGGTTGAGTTGTCAAGAGTTGAAGGCACTATTATAGACTTGTTGTTTGAAGTGGCAAAAGGAATAACATTTGAAGAAACTAGTGTTTAGTTAAGGTTAATTAGTCTTGAGGTTTATTAGGTTTTGCATTAGGGTTTGAGATGGTTACAAAGATGTTGAGTTATCATATTTTAATTGATGGTACAAGTGACCAAAGTTAACTATAAAAACATGAATAAACTTCAAATGAGATGTTTATGATTGTTTAGACTAAAGTTAACTAAAAAAATAGAAGTGAATCTTAAGATGTAGAGAGTTTTAGAACATCATCTAGTTTTAGGGTTTTGACTAATATGATTAAGGAGGATCCTTTTTTAATTTAAGTGAAAGATGAATTTAATAACATGCAACTTATTAATGGAAACATAATTAGATGATCTTATAATTTTGTTAGGTTTATAGTTATTTTAAGAGTGATTAAGAGATGAAGATTATTCACCATCTTATACATGAGTGATATATAATGTTTATTTAAAAGAAGTTTAATTTGAATTTAAGATTTAAAAATATTTAAAGGTTAATAGTTACATTTAAGTTTTATTATGGTTATGGATTTAGACTTAGTAATTAAACTTAAAGGATTTAGTGTTTTATAAGGAAATGTGATTATTTCTTACTTAAGAAATGATTTTAAGAATCAACAAAGTGGTTATTTCATTTTAGTGAAATAAGTAAATGAATTTTATTATCTAAGGTTATTAAAATGTTTTTTGAATAATATACATAGTATTTTTCCAGTAAAATATACTTATTAAAGATCTTAAAAATGATTTTTTATTTATTTTTAAGTATTATCTTTATTTTTATAAAAATCTTCAAAGAATTAAGTGTCTTTAAATATTTGCTTTATGTTTTATTTGTAAAACTTTAAGTTAATATTTTTATAAAATAGTATATTTATTTTTATACACAGAAATCATTTTTATTAATTTTTAGTACTTTTTCTTATTTTATGAAATTTCACTAAGGCTTTAGTGGTGTTAATATTTATTTGCATTTTATTTTAAGTTAAATAAGTAAAGTTATATTTTTCTTAGGTGGATATTATTTGTATGATGATTTTTATATATCATAAATATTTTTAAGATTTTTCTATATTTTTTTAGAGCTAAATATCTTCGGGTCATTTTTATAAATTTGCATTTTTTTCTTAAATTATTTTATTTTATTTTAAGATGGGCCTAGCACCCAACAATGGGCTAAATTAGACCAACTGGGGTACTGGATCGGTCAAACCGACCCAACCCGTAGCTCGCCTCATCCCCCCGAAGCTTCTCTCCTCCTCTCGTTCTCTCTTCTCGCGTTCGTGGGCGCTGCCACCGCCAGCGCCGCCTTCTGATGCTCCTCCGGCCACCACCGGTCACTTCCGCTAATACGGCTCTATTGTCGCCTCCTCCACTGACTCCCTGTGTTTTGCCGCTGCTCTCTCTGCTTCACCGCCCGACCGAAACCCTAACCCCGCCTAGGGCTTGGTTCGCCCGAGCGCATCACCCTATACCGGAGTGTTGGCCGCCTCCCCTAATCGAGCGAGCCTCCTCCTCGTCCCCGCTAAGCTCTTTCTACATGGCCTAGACACTGTGTGTTGTGCATCGAGCCCTGGCTCAACCACCTGGCCTCGGCCTTCCCATGGTGGTGTGGTGTTACTGCTACTATATAAGGCCATGGTTGGCTATGGTCTCCTGATGGTCTCCGTTGACCTGGATTTCACCTTCCTTAACTCGACGCCGGTGGGAAGGTGCGTCGGCGCAACCCCGGTGTCCCTTGTTCGTGAAACCCGCGGGACGACACGGACAGCGCAACCCCAGCATCAGGTGCTTCCGCTGATTTGTGGATGGTGTTGGACAGGAGCGGTTCTATGGCTTCATCAAACCTACGCTCCAGGTGTTCGGCACCCTCGGTGAGTTCTTTCCTGCGACGGCCATCGAGCCGATGAACTGTACTGGTTATGAAACTATGAGAATGGTAATATCCTGATTGTGAGCTCGAGGTTGTGGTTTGCTGGTGTGGAGGTTGGCCATGTTTTATCTTCTATACTAAAACAACTCTATGCTCTAAAGCTAACACTGGTACTCTGTCTTGGCTTGCTCTTCACTTATCTATGTGTGGCATTCATGTTGTTACTTGTGCTGTTATCTGAATATGCTAAAGTTGTTCTTTGTTGAATCCTAAATTTAATAGGAGATTCACATAAAGGTTATGATTTGGGAACAAATATTGTACTTGGTCTGTTGACTAGTATGGACCCTAGCTATGGCAATGTCCATTTAGTAGTGCATAGTTGTACTGCTTATCTGTTCAAGTTCCTAGACTTGTTTCTATTATGATTATATGACTTGCTATACATGTGACTTGTTGAGGTATCTTAGCTCTGGCTTGATGCTCATTTGACATGTTGGGATATAATTTCTTTGGGATTAAAACTTTCCAGATTAGAATCCAATTGTTGTGAACATTATCTGTTGTCAATATGATAGAGAATAACCTCTGAGCTGATTCCTAGTATAATCTAGGAAGATGATATGAACTCATTCATAAGTGAGATTGTGGTTTATTTAAAATGGACTTGGGATTGTGCTAAGAACATTCTGAATCTACTAGGTACAAAGGTGCTACCCTCTGGGAATGTGCTATGTAGCCTAGCAGTTGTGGTAATGCTTGTCTAGTAAAAACTAGAGAATCAAATGATGATGCTATATCATGCAAGGCATGATATGAGATAAACATGAATCAGAAGATGCAAAGTAGATTTATTTATCTACTTAATTGCTTGATATCTAGATAGATGATTCCTAGATCAAATGATCTGGGAAGATGATTTGAATTTCCTAAGGTTGATAGATACCCTAGTGTTGTGCTTGGCCTGCTACACATCTGATCTGTTGTAGCTTTTCTTAATAAGCTGCTACTTGTGCTATTTAAAAAATAGTGGCTTCTACCTTTTGGAATATGCCACTGTGGTGCCCCATTAGAGTGTGCACAGTGATGATCCCATGATGGTATGATCTGCTACCATTGCCCTGCCAATGATGCAAAAGACTGAGGCCATTTTCTTATTCAGAACAGATTTCTGTACTTAATTCTTGGACTAATCTATGATGCAAAAGCTGAGGCACTATTGGGTAATAAGACAAAATATTTATTCTGGTGGCTTGCATTCTCTATGACGAACTTGCATAGCATCACTATGCAAACTGAGAGAAATCTCTCCTTCTAATCCTCCTAGACAAGCTCTAGTTGCAGGTTAGCTGGATTTGGATGAATTTGTAACAAAGCCATTATTTTATTTGAACCTGATGGTGCAAACTATGAAACAGATGCTACATGATCTGGTGGTACTTTTATTTACCTTACTGCCTGATGTAGATAATGGTTTCTGGATTTGGCTGGCTCACACCAATGGATTTGATCTGATGTTGATGACCTGATTAAATTGTTGCTTCATGTTCCTGACCTTCTCCACCTAGCTGCTATAATTCACTTGTCCTTGATCTACTCCTGATGCAACTGTGGCATGTCCTTCTTCTCCTGAGTAGCTACTGCTACTTCTCTTCTTATCACCTAGGCCTCCTCCTTGTGCTCCTGACTTGATCTATTGAATCTGCTACTTCTTTCCTTCTACTGGTGCTCCTGGATCTTGTATTCCCCTTATTCTAGCTCTTGGATGGCTCCAGGGAGCAACCAGAGCTAGAGATGGTTTGGTGGAATGATTTGGTTTCTAGTTGATAAAGCTGGATAGATCAGTGATCATCTGATTCTATAATTTGTTTTTTTATGTGTGGGGCTTGTGAGTTCTAGTTCTCATAAATGATCTGGGTGGAAGGAGTATCTAGTAGCAGTGACTGCCACGGCTGGTTCCTTCTTATCCTCCCCTGGTGTGCTCCTGTGTTGACATCAGATAACTGCATGTTGATGTACAAGCTGCTTGCAAGTGGGACGTGCTGGTGTGGATGAGATCAAGTGAAAACTTGATATTTGTGGAATCTTTATCTTATTACTTTTGCTGCCATGGTGAAACTTGCCCCTTCCCAAACCTATGATGTTGTATTGAGGTCTTCACTAGATAAGAACAGATGCTCAATTTGGTGAAACTTGCCCCTTACAAATTAACTCAATGATGAAAACTTAACCGTGCATTTCACTGTTCACTTCTGAGAGCAAAACTAACTATCCAACTAATATTCTTTTATTTTATTTTTATTTTGTTTTCTTTTTATTTTTATCGAGATTGCAGGAAGTGAGAAGAAGAAAGAAAATGCTAGATGGTGAAGGGATAAGAGAATAGTAGCTTTAGGAGTTTATTTGTATTAAATATTGTAATTTATTTTTCTGTTTGAATATTGTAAAAACATCGTATTGTTGTATTTTATTCAATAAAGTTTACTTATTTCCTTTTTCTTTTACAATTCATGTGTAAAGACAATGTCATATATATTTTGTTGTAATAAAGAATTCTTTTATTTATTTCAGTAATGTAATTACTTTTTCTACTTATTTGTTTCCTTATACTTTAATTTTACTTACCTATTGTAAAAGATCAATATAATACTATATGTATATATATTAATAAAAGAATTCTTTTTATATCATTTCTATAATCATTTCATTTTCAAGTTATTAAATATTTCCAATTTCCATTTGTGAATTTTATAAATTCATTTGAATTTAATATTTGAAATTGAAATACATGTTTGAACAATTTTCCCCAAAACAAAGAACTACAAAGGTCATGTCAAAATCTATCGCACTTGCTCCGAAGTTTCCTTCAGTACAAGAGAGATCTCGATCCCTCTATAGCTCTTTTAGTTTTGCGCGAAAATTTCCCGGATTTTCTTATGCATGAATGCAATGCACAAAGCTGTGTCCTCTCTATTTCTAGGTGCTAATCCTGGGATGTTACATGCGGGTTGTTTAAGTGTGCAGATATCATAACTGAACATGTCAAGAAGAAGTTACTCTCCATATCCTTGAAAGGGAGAGCTGGAGAATGGTATAAGCTGCTGAAGAATGGACATTCCATGGAATGGGAGGAGATGACATATCTCTTTTATTCTAAATTTTATCCTCCTAGTGAGATTCATAAGGATAGAAATCTGATATATAACTGTTGGCCTCATGATGGAGAGAATACGACTCAAACTTGGGGGAGTCCTATTCATGAACTCCCTAACAATATTATTATCAACAATTTTGATGCTAGGATTTCTCTTCATGATAAAGATTTACTAGATGCTTCTTGTGCTGGATCATTCACACGTATGAAGGAAGAAGATAAATGGGGATCTCTTAGACCGTATTTAAGAGAACACTGAAGCTTGGGAGAATGACAAGGGAAGAATGTCAGGTATAAACTATGATTATGAATGCATTAAATCTTTTATGGGAACTGATGACTTCCGTGATATTAGTAATGAGTATGGTCTTGACTCTCAAGTTCTTGCAAAATGTTTTGAGGCCTTTGCCTCTTACATAGAAATTTCCAAGAAGAAGTGGAATAAGTACCATGCACCTTATAAATATGTTGTTAGTCATGTTCCTATTAGAAGCACTGAAGTTTGTACTATTGATCATATTTTGCCTGAACCTTATGTTGGGAAAATACCTTTCCCAGCTAAGGTAAAGTAGTATTCTATGATGATTAGTGCAAATAACAAAAGGTACTAAGAAAACCGTGGAGCCTGATGAGCAATTGAATAATGAACCGGTGGTAGCTATTGTGAAAGACCTTGTCACTAGAAATATAGAGGATGAGCACATTGTCTTCTGTGAAGACGCTTCTAATATTATCTCTCGTCCTAAAAAATCTATAAAAGTTAGTGTCTCTGTGCTTTCTGTTAAAATTGGTGATCATTGCTATTATGGTCTATGTGATATTGGTGTTAGTTCTAGTGCTATTCCTTATGGCTTTACAAGGAAATTATGCATGAAAGGTCCTTGTGAGCTTTAGGACATTGATGTGGTTATTCACCTTGCAAATAAGGAAACTATTTGCCCTATTGGTATTGTAAGAGATGTGGAGGTTCTCTGTGGTAAGATTAAGTATCCTGCTAATTTTCTAGTGCTTAATTCAGCAGCTAGCAAAACTTGTCCTATCATTTTTGGTAGACCTTTCTTGAACACTTGTGGAGCTATTATAGATTGTAAGAAGGAAAAAGGTTTAACTAAGTTTGATGGAGATTCTTATGAGTTTAACTTTTCCAGATTTGCTAAAGCTCCTTGTGAAAATAGCTTGCCTAATGAAGATTTAAGGATGGAACAACTTGCTTCTATTGATTCAGTTTATGAACTTGGACCTCTTTTTGATGACTGTAAGTATGCTCATTCCGATGATAAAGTTGTTGCCAGTGATAGTTATATTGTCAACTTTATTCAAAGTGCTACTGAAAGTTATTATGAGAGAGGGAAACATGGTTTATGCATCTCAATAATGTTAAGTTTCCCTGTTTTATGTTGAAAGCTTTGAAGTTGCATTTGTTTTGTCTTCCTATGCTAATGGATTTTTGTTTCAACAATTTGTTTTCTCATGACACCCCCATGCATATGAAGTGGGTTAGACTCAAATGTGTTGGTTATTTGCTTCTTGATGCTCTCTTTCACTTCCAATATTTATCTCCTATGTGAGCATCTTTGAAAGTTTCAAGCCTAACTTAAAGGCATTAAAGAAAAGTACTTCTTGGGAGATAACCCAATAGTTTTGTCGAGTCTTGGAAGTTATTACCTCAATAATAACCACTTCTTATCCTTTTTGTTTTGGTTTTTGTGTCAAGTTCAACTACTTTTGAGAAGTGGAGGAGTTGTGAAAAGTGGTTGTCCTGGGTCAGATTTTTGTGCTGCATTGTAAAAATTGATAAGGGAGCTCAGTACTTCGGATGGAGATGTATTTTTCTGTGCTTTTTCTCCATGTTGTTACCCAACTTTCATTAGTTTTGCACTTTTTGATTTGAGCAAAATAAGGTTTTCGAAAAAATCAATCTTTACCTGTTGGTCTGTTTTGACAGATTTCTGCCATCATTTGCATTTGCCTCTTTTGGGTTTTTGGAAATAAGTTGCTACAGTGGTTTTTGCTTTGTTGGATTTCAGTTGAAGTGTGAAACCTAAAGGTTTATTGTTTTTGCTTACACTAATGTTGTCATTGAAGTTTGTGTATTGCCTTGTGAAGAAAGGAATTTCCAGGAGAAGGAGGAAAGGAATCTACAGAGTTCGACTTTGAATAGGTAAAAGTGGTGAAAACAAAAGGTTCATGAAAGCCTAATCTTTTTATATTTTTGGTGTTTTTATTACATACGGAAGGCTACGCAACGAAACAGAGGAGGAAACGGAGGCTGGGGTGGCTAAACCCACCCCAGGCGCGGGCCCTAGCTGGTCGCGCCTGGGAGGGGCGTGAGCCCCCCGAGCTCTGTCTCCGCCTTGTTTTCGTATCAGTACCTTTCTTATGCATTGAAACTTCATAATATATAATTCCCCGGATCCCCCGAGGTTTGTCCATCGTGTTCTCGTCGTGTTTACGTTTCGATCTGTTTGTCAGGAAATCTCAAGTTTAGAGCACCATGGTCTTCGCTAACAACAAATGCAAGAAGCCCGTGGAAGAAAAAGGATCGCTACGAGGTACAAAGACATGGATTGGAGCGTCTAGGAGGAAGTTAAGATGGAGAAACAAACCGACGCAGGGTCAAGGGCAAGCAAACCTACTTTTGTAGGAGCAATTAACACTGGACGTGCTTTTTCTCGTAACATGCAGGGGATTACAGCCTCCATTCCAGACTTCAGATCCTGCCCTGAGGCAGTGGAAGCCCTTCGAACCACTGATGAGTTTTGTGACAAGTACCATGCTTTGAAGATGAAGGTAGATATACTTCAAGAGGAGAACAACAGGCTTCATAAGATGCTGGAGGGTTTTCTTACCGTAAATAGGGGACCACCACCGAAGGAGTAATTCGTCATCAGGTTTGGCATCCCCTTGGCTTGTTCCAAGCTTGGGGGAGTGTCGCGGTATCACCATCATTATCTTTTATCTTTTACCTTAGTAGATCCGTATATTTGGTAGAGAAGTTATCTTATAGGTTGGTTTGCATTGTGGAAGTATCTCTCCTTTAGTTGATTATCTATGTATCCCATGGTGTGAGTGCCTTTATTGAATATTAATGAGAAGTCTCATCTTTTACTTTTTGCACCTCTTATTTTAGTTTGCAATCTCTATTATATGATTGATCTTGTTGATAAGTATTGGCATCACTTTGGGAGCATCAAGTAAATCTAAATTGGTTTTGGCAAACCTAGCTCTCGTTAGTAGCAACACTTTTTGAGGTTTTAAAGGAAAAGAGAAAAAGCTTACAGGTATTTTATATCATTTATTTTCTTTCTTGTTGGATCATAAGCTTAGTATTCTTTATTTAAGATCTTTTGTGTCTTCAAGGAAGATTGCATGTTTGGCTTTATCACTTGTAGGTTTGCTTGTTTCTTTCAACTCTTTTGCTTGCTACCCAGCCTTGCTAGCCAAAAACCTATTTTGAGAAGGCATACTTCTCATACTTCCAATCCCTTTAAACCAAAACCTGTGCCATTTGTGTCAACCATATCTACCTATTAGCATTTGCTATTCCAAGCAAATTCTCAAGCTTCATCTATCTTTCGAATTAAAAAGTATCTTGTTATGTGAAAACTAGTTAGTAAAGCTCTCACGAACTTGATGGCACACCTTATTTTCTTTCCCCTAATAGACTTGAACTATTGTGTCATAGAAGTTGTATATGCTTGCATCTATACGTTGGGTTTAGCAGAACCGTGTTATCACGGGGAATGCTTTCAACACTTATGGATACTCATCCAGTTGATATCATGCTCTTTTGTTTGCGGATGTCGATGGTCTGAAATAAAGAGGGAGCTTGTAAGCCCATGGAGTGATGTATGTGTGTTAGAGAAATGCCTTGGACGCTAGCCTAAGCCATGCCTAATCATGGTGGAAACTTACAGCATCACCATAATGAGCATTCTGTGAAGCATCCTCAATAAAAAGCTATGCACATAGCAAATAAAAAGATCGCTGAGATGCTCATTGTCTGCTTGCCTTGTTATTCTGGTTATGGGATAGCTCATGTACCATGTGCAAGGGGTACCTCGTTGACGGTTCTCTATGATACACATGTACTTACAATGACAAGAACTTACATGTGACTAAAGTTGAGTAGCATGGGGATCGGACCTCGTACTCAATGGACATGAGATTGCCAACTTATATTTAGTCAAGCATATACTCCATCTTTGTTCACTTTAACCTTAATCATCTCAATATGCCTATGATAGGGGCAATGAGGGCTCAAGCTAGTAAGTACCATAATCTTTTGGAAGCTCTTTATGACTTGAAATTCCTGCTTCCCTCAATGAAGGGACCTATCTCCTATTTTCAAAGTTGAGTCAGTAAACCTACTTCCTCTCTATCTCCAGCAAGCATTTGAGTTGTTGTGTTTCAAGCATTCATATGGTGATTTATTCAATCATGTCCTTTATCTTCCTTGTTTGTGCAAAACTCCTATCTATTGAGTATTACTTTGAAAGCCTTCATTGAAAAACCTTTTTGAGCAAAGAGTGCTCCTGTTGTAAAACTTCTACAAAAAGATTTTTGAGAAACTGTTTGCCAGTTGTTCTCTGACCAAGAACAAAATTTGCCAATTCCAATTATGATTTATCTTTATGCATCTCTACTGTGACTCCTATACTTGTTGCAATCTAAGCTATATAATGGTGAGTTGCCTTCTTCTATTAGTTGTGTAATGGTAAGTATGATGATTCTTGTCCGTAATCAACACTTCACTCCATAAACATGTGGACATGTTTACTGAGATCAGTTTTCGCTTGGGGACAAGCGAAGGTCTAAGCTTGGGGGGAGTTGGTACGTCCAATTTGCATCACCATTCTATATCATAATTTGCCTCTATTCATTGATATGTGTCTTGTTATGAGGTGTTATTTATGTCTTTTCCTCTGTTTTTGCATGTTGGATGATTCTTGGAGGATGGACTGCCGGAGTCAGGATTCTGATGGAAAAAGAGGTGTTTTGATGGAATTTTGCGAAGATCAGAAAATACCAGAAAAATATTGGAAAATTATATTTCCTAGAAGAGGAAGGAAGCCAGAAGGGGAGGCGTAGCTAGGCCACAGGGGGGCACACACCCCCTAGGCGTGGGTCTCCCCTGGGCAACGCCTAGGGCAGGTGTGGCCCACCTGGCCGGCCTCCGACTGCGCCCTCTCGCTTATATCTTCCTCTCAGAACCCTAATACCAAAAGAGCAACCACGGAAAGATTCCATCGCCTCTACGGGGCAAAAAACACCGAGAGAGAAAGAGCTCTCCGGCAGACAGATTTCTGCCAGGGAAATTCCTTACCAAAGAGGGGAGATCGTCGCCATCAACACCATCATCAAGCTAGACTTCATCGGGATCATCATAATCATCCAACCATCATCTCCAACAGCACCATCATCACCACTCCATCCCGCTGTAACAATCGTGTTGAATACTTGCATAGTTCTTAGGGGAAACTTTCCCAGTATTGATTACTATTGTACTTGATGCTTGTGAGTGGAACCATTGGATTATTGTTTATGTTCAGATTGTTATTCATTACCATATCATCTTTGATCTTGATCCATATGATGTCTCGTGAGTAGTTCGTTTAGTTCTTGAGTACATGGGAGAAGTCATGTTGTTAGTAGTGGATTTTTGTTGAGTTATTATTCAATGGTTTAGTATTTGATACGTCGGAAACGTATCTAAATTTTTTGATGTTCCATGCTTGTTTATTATCTACTTTGCTTTGCTTTGTCTACACTTTGAGGTGTTTTTATATCTTTTCTGGAACTAACCTATTAACAAGTTGCCACAGTGCCAGTTGCATGTTTTCTTCTGTTTTTGGTTCCAAAAAGGCAGAAAATCGATATTCTCGTAATTGGACGAGACAAAAGCCAAAGTCAATATTTTTACCGTGGGCGGCACGAATCCAGAAGACGAGACGGTGGGGCTCCACGGGATGGCCACACCCCCCAGGCGCGGCCAAACCTGGCCCACGCCTGGGCAGGGTGTGGGCCCCCGGGCACCCCCTACCTCGCCTCTTCGCCTATAAGAAGACCTCGATGCAGAAAACCTAGGCACCCGATCAAAACTCCACGAAACCGTCTGTAGCCGCCGCCACCGTCGTCCCTAGATCGGGGGATCTGAAGTTCTTCCCAGCACCCTGCCAAAGGGGAGATCATCCCGGAGTCCTTCTTCTCCGGTATGATGCATGAGTAGTTCCACCTTGGGCTATGGGTCCATGTAGTAGCTAGATGGTTGTATCTCCTCCTTGTGCTTTCATGTATAGATCTTGTGAGATCCGTTCATGATCAAGATCTAATCTATTTGTAATCATGCATGTTGTGTTTATGGAGATTTGATGGATATTGATATTACTATGTCAGATTGATTAATGGTTTTGTCTTTATGATTCTATCATGTTTGTGTTGTTTGTGATCTTGCATGCGCTCTGTTGTTAGTAGCTATCTTGGCCAAGTAGTTGCTAGTGAATCCAAGAGGGGTTATTTATTATCGATAGTGGGTTCATGCCTTTAGTTTCAAAGGGAAGTGACAGAAATATCTTCGGTTGTAGATGTGTTGTTGCTACTAGGGAGAAAACAACGGTCTCTTGTTCATGGAACAAGTGGATTTTTTACCTTACACACTTTGCTTAAAGCAGTTGTCTATTGCTTGCAACTTAATACTGGAGGGGGGTCGGATGATAACCCAAAGGTGGACTACTAGTCATAGATGTAGTTGGATGGCGGTCTATGTATCTTGTTGTATTGCCCAATCGAATCTCATAGGATCTTTTTGTCTGGTATTGCATTGTTATGCCTTGCCCAGTTCCTGTCAATTGCCTTGCTGTAATTTGTTTACCCTTCATTCCATGTTGTTTATCTAAGGAGAGCACCTCTAGTGAACTATGGACCCCGGTCTAATCTTCACCATTGATACATCTTCCATTGTTACTTATTTACTTGCTGCAAACTATCATCACCTTCCACACCATACATTTAATCCTTTGCTACAGCAAACCAGTGAGCTTGACAACCTCACTGATTCGTTGGGGCAAAGTCTTGAGTTTGTGTTTGTGCAGGTTTCCATGTTGCTTGCAACACCTGTGTGACGTTTCCTTCCTCCTACTGGTTCGATAACCTCGGTTTCTTACTAAGGGAAAACTTGCTGTTGTGCTGCTTCACACCCTGGTCTTGGGGTTCCCAACAGGCTCCACGCGCAACCATCAAGCTTTTTGGTGTCATTGCCGGGGAGGCTAAGGACGTCTTCACAAGGGAGTCCTCCACTTCCTTTCTCTTTAATTTGTTTTTAGTTTGCTTAGTTTCTTTTGCTTGGTTTTGTTTGCCTCTTTTCAAAAACTCAAAAAAAAAACAGTTTAGTTTGGTTTGCTTTCTTTATTCAATAACACAAAAAAATTAGTTCCTACTCTAGTTGATACCTTGCTCTAGCTCACCATGTTGTTCCCCAAGTTCGCCCTGGAAGATCTTGCAATAGGTAGTGGTTCCATAATTGGTAAAGATAATATTGAAGAATTCTTTAGTCATGTTAGCAAGCATGATGATGTCAAGGATAAATCTATAACAGAGCTTGCTCCTAATTATGACATTGTTGCAGCTTATTTCGTTCATATGTTGGAGGCTAGGTTTGTTAGCCTTAACCCCGTGATTTTGTTCCTAAAACTAAAAGAAGAAAAGAATGTTGAAAAGAGAGAATTCATTCTTGAAACTTTACTAAAAGAGTTCCATGAGGTTGCTAGGGAAGCCAAAAAGGTCTTTGAGCGTTTCAATATACTAGGCTCAAGTGTAGATGTTGTGGGTACTTCTGCTAAGCCTAGAGAGGAATTTAAGATACCCATACCCTTTAATCTTGTTGGAATGATGAAGCCTTTGAAAAGAATTTTGATTGGATTGCTCCTGAAAATCTTTTTGATGAAAGCAGTAAACCAAAGAGAGATGAGAAGGGATCCTCCAAAACTCATTTGGATGAGATACCTTTCATAGTTGAGGATTTTGCAAGTATTGATGTTAAAGCTTCTTCATTTGAAAATACTTGATTCTTCTTGCTTCTTGTGCCTAACTTAAAGGCGTTAAAGAAAAGTACTTGTTGGGAGATAACCCAAGAGTTTCCTTGAGTCTTGGAAGTTATTACTTCAATAATGACCTCTCCTTATCCTTTTTTGTTTGCTTTTTGTGCCAAGAATGACCTCTAACGAGAGGGAAGTAAGATTTGGAGAGTTGTTGTCCCGAAACAGATTTCTGTCCTCCACCATAAAAATTCACGAGGAATCTATGTAAGAAGGATTGAGTTGCAAATTTACGAATACATCCCCCGGTATGTTAGCTAAATTTCTTTAGTTCAACACTTTTTTATTTGAGCAACAGAAGATTTTCGAAAAAATCGGTTTCTACCTGCTGGTCTGTTTAACAGATTTCTGCCATTATTTGCATTTGCTTCTTATTGATTTCTTTTTGAATTCTCTTTTGGGGAATTAAGCTTTTTAAAGTAAGTTGCTACAGTAGCTTGTGTTTTTAGTGAAAAGTCTTGATGTTCCAAAGCTTTGCCTAAAGGTCTATTATCTTTTGAATACACTAATGTTGCTAATGAAGATTGTGTGAAGTTTTGTATGAAGGAAAAATTTCAGGTGTAGAGAGAGAATGATGTAATGATATGAAGAATGGACAAAAGCTCAAGCTTGGGGATGCCACCCCGGTGTCACCCCAAGAAATATCCAAGAGGTACAAGCATCAAAGCTTGGGGATGCCCAATGCATCCCCTTCTTCATCAATAAAAAGATCAGGTCTGTCTAGACACTTTGTTTTTATTGTTTCATGCATAGTTGTGTTGTTCTTGAAGCGTCTTAGTTTTTGTTTGCTTTGCTTAGTTTGTTTAGTTTGCTTGAATAAAGTAGTTTGGACCCCCGTTTTCGCTGTGTTGTTTCAAATAAGTTGATTGGTGTTGGAAAGTAGTAGGAAGTTCCTGCTTGAAAGTGCAAGAGGAGCTTGCATTGACTATGACTTGGACTTTAGCATGACATGCTAGGTGTTGTTTTTACCTTATGCTTAGTGATTATTGTTGTAGCATGTCTTGTTCCAAACAATTGCGATTGCTTAGTGTGCCTTGAAGAAATTATGCGTTGTTTTAGCATGCAAAAGCATAGTATTGTGGTATTCTCCTTTGATGCTTGTTTGGGCTGACTCGGCACATGCTCACACCATGTTATGAATATGACAAGTCATCATAGCCTCTATGGTCATTTAGTCCTAGACTTGTAGTACCACTCTATGCTTTGATTAGTAATGTTTTGACACTCTGCATGATTATGGCCATTATTGCTCTCTTAGTTGGTTGCTCCCAGTCTTTTGCTAACCTCCACTTGTATGAGTAAGCTCTACTCATGCTTCCAACTCCCAAGAAACCAAGTTATTCCAAAGTGTCCACTATAAACTCCTATGCATGGTGTGTTACACCATTCCAAGTATATTCTTGTTTTTAGCTATCTTCCAATAAAAAACTATTTTGTTATGAGAAAACTTAGTGATTAAAGCCCTCACAAACTTGATGTCACACTTTATATTTTTGCCTCTAATAAACTTAAACCATTGTGTCGCCTATGTTGTATATGCTTGCACTTATACATTTGAATTAGCAGAACCATGCTGTCATGGGGAACGTTTTCAACATCGCACTTGTACTTTGTACTCAGTTGATATCATGTTCTTTTGTCTATGGATGTCACCGGTGTGAAATAAAGAGGGAGCTTGTAAGTCCATAGAGTATGTATTTTGTGTTAGAGAAATGCCCGGTCCACTAGCCTAAGCCATGCCTAATCATGGTGGAAACTTGCAGCATCACCATAGTGAGCTATCTATGAAGCATCCTCAATAAAAAGCTATGCACATAGTAAATAAAAAAATGGCTGAGATGTTCATTGTCTGCTTGCCTTATCATTTTGGTTATGGGATATCTCCTGTACCATGTGCAAGGGGTACCCCGTTGGCGGTTCTTATGATACGCATGTACTTACAATGACAAGAACTTACAGATGACTAAAGTTGAGTAGCATGAGGTGTGGCCCTCGTATTCAAGGGACTTGAGATTGCTAGCTTATACTTTGTCAAGCATATACTGTTGGAATTATGCCCTAGAGGCAATAATAAAGATGTTATTATTATAATTCTTGTTCATGATAAAGTTTATATTCCATGCTAGAATTGTATTAAGCGGAAACTTTAATACTTGTGTGGTTTATGAACAACACCGTGTCCCTCGTATGCCTCTATGGACTAGCTCATTGATTAATGATGGTTAAGGTTTCCTAACCATAGACATGAGTTGTCGATTAATAATGAGATCATATCATTGGGAGAATGATATGATGGACAGACCCAAACTAAGCGGAGCAATTAGATCGTGTCATCGTGTTCATCTTTGCGAAGCTTTTCTTATGTAAAATATTGTATTCCTTAGACCATGAGATAATACAACTCCCTGGTATCGGAAGAAAGCTTTGAGGTCATCAAACGTCATCCTATGAGAGGGTGATCATAAAGGTGTCTCTCAGGTGATCGGAAAGTACCTGTTGGGTTGTATGTATCGAGATGGGATTTGTCCCTCCCAAGTCGGAGAGATATACTTCGGGCCCACTCGGTAATAAATATCAACACCGCTTGCAAGCATGTGGTTAAGGAGTTAATCACAAAGTGATATCGGATTACAGAACGAGTAAAGTACTTGTTGTGAACGAGATTGAACTAGGTATGACGGTACCGACGATCAAATCTCGGGCAAGTAAAATATCGCGAGACGAAGGGAATATATATGGGACTGATTGAATCCTGGCATCGTGGTTCATCCGATATGATCATCGATGAATGTGTGGGAGTCAATATGGGTTTCCAGACCCCGCTGTTGATTATTGATAGAAGATCATGTCTGCATATTCTCGAACCCGAAAGGTCACACACTTAACGTGTCTCGACGCTAGGATAGATTGGATAATTGGTTTATGAGTTTTTGTTCGGAGTCTTGGATAGGATCCGGGACATCACGAGAGGTTCCGGAATGGTCCGGAGAATAAGATTCATATAAGGCAATGCAGTTTTTGGAGTTCGGAATTGTTTCGGGTTAACCGGTATTGTACCGGAAGCTTCTAGAACCTTCCGTAGGGGGACCAACGTGGCCCCACCTGCCGGGAGGGGGCATGGGCCTATGAGGGAGTGCCCTGGTCGCATTGGGCCAGGGGCGCAAGGCCCCATAGGGCCCAGCCGGCCAAACTTAGGGGAAACCCTAGGGGAGCTTCTAGAAGGGGGGGGGAAACTTGACCCCCACTCCTCCCTCCTTGGCCGCCGGTCTAGGGCTTGGGGGAGGGTCTAGGGCTGGCGCCCACCCCTCTATATATAGAGGGCTGGGGCGCACCCTCCCCCCACACCTCCTCCACAACCCTAGCCGCCCTGCTGCCCTCCTCTCTCTCTCCCTCCCGACTGCACGTAGGCGAAGTCCTACTGCAGAAACTCTCCACCACTTGCACCGCGCCGTCGCGTTGTAGATCCAATCCGTCTCTCCACCATACTTGCTGGACCGAGGAAGGAGGAGACGTCGAGGTGCCGCACGTGTGCATCTCTCGGAGGCATCGCCACTTGCAGTGTTAGATCGGATCGGATCGCGAGGAGGAGAAGCGATCACGACTACATCACCCACGTCCTGACGAACGTTCCGTTGTGCGAATCTTCAAGGGTATGAAGATCTCATCTAATCCCCCTTGTTGTTTGCATCTCCTAGATTAGATCTTGGCTTTCCCGTTCGCATCCGTAGAATTTTTTTGATTTACTATGCTGCGAAACCCTTCAGTGGTATCAGAGCTAGATCTATGCGTAGATGTGTTTCACGAGTAGAACGCAACATGGTTGTTGCGGGCGTTGATGTTTTCTGTTGCAAGCCTCTTGTTTGTGTTCTTCTTATGACGCGGGATAGTGAGATTGAAGCGGTCCAGGCCAACCTTACGCGACGTCGTTCGCGAGACCGGCTCCGCACTTGACGTGTGGCTTATTCCACACATGCGGCTGGTGGATGTCAGTTTCTCTCACTATAGTTGTCATGGGATTTACACCGGAGTTTGGCAACCATAATATCACCATTGTGGCTTTCCGTAGATAAGAATCGTTCTTAGCTTTCTACTCCCATAAGCCACGTAAAACATGCAACAACAAAGTAGAGGCGTCTAACTTGTTTTTGCAGGGAGTGTTTTCTGTGATATGGTATGACCCAAGATGTGATGTGTATGATGTATGCAATGATCATGTTTTGTAATGTTTCACGACTTGCATGTCGATGAGTACACAACCGGCAGGAGCCATATGGTTGTCTTTATAATTGTGTATGACCTGTGTGTCAACTTCTTATACGCCATGTAATAGTTTCACTTTATCGCTAAGTAGTTAACAATAGTTGTAGTTGCTATTCATGGTGGAGGCAATCGTGGTGGAGTGATGGAGATCATGCCGGCACGCACAAGATGGAGATCATTGCGCGAAGATTGGCTATACCATGTCACATAAAGTTATATGCATGTGATGTTTATCCTTTTATGTATCTTATTATGCTTAGATCGCGACGGTAGCATTATAAGATGATTCCTCACTTAAAGATCAAGATAAAACTGTGTTCTCCCCATGTATGCACCGTTGCGAAAGTTCGTCGTGTCCAAGCATCACGTGATGATCGGGTGCTATAGACTCTACGTTCACATACAACGGGTGCAAGCCAGTTTTGCACACGCGGAAATACTTGGGTTTGACTTGACGAGCCTAGCATGTACAGACATGGCCTCGGAACACATGAACCGAAAGGTTAAGCATGAGTCATATGAATGATATGATCGACACTTCGTTGTCCACCATTGAAACCATGTCTCTTCTCGTGAATATCGGATTAGGTGTGGTGAATTTGGATCATGTTCACTAAACAACTTGAGGGATGTTGAATTTAGTGGGAGTTCATCTAGTAATTTGATTAAGTTGAACTAGTTATCATGAACATAGTCTAATTTGTACTTGCAAATATTGTAGATCAAATGGCTAAGTCCAACTTCAACTTCAACATTTTCGCTGAGAAAGAAAAGCTTAGAAACAATGGGTCTAACTTCACCAACTGGTTCCGCAATCTGAGAATCATTCTCTCTGGCGGTCAAAAGGACTATGTCCTTGAAAATGCGCTAGGTGACGCCCCTACCGTAGATGTGTCGGCTGATGAGAAAGCTGTCTCTCAGTCACGCAAAGATGATTATGGTGTGATTAAGACCACCATGTTGTTTGCTATGGAATCGGACCTTCAAAATCGTTTTGAAGACTATCCCGGGCCCTTTGAGATTCTTGAGGAGCTGAAAACTATGTTTTAGACTCAGGCCCGTTCTGAGAGATATGAGATCTCTGAGAAATTCTTTAACTGCAAGATGGAGGAAGGGAGTTCCGTTAGTGAGCACGCCATAAATATGTCGGGCTACACTCAACGCCTTGAGCAACTGGACTGCAAGATTCCAGAGGAGCTCAAGATTGACAGGGTTCTGCAATCACTCCCTCCCAGCTACAAAAGTTTTGTAGTGACTCATAATCAGATTGGTTCCACTGATACGATCACCGATCTCTTTGCAAAGCTGAAGGCTGCGGAGGTGGACATCAAAAAGGATAATCATGTGTTGATGGTCAACAAGCCCCCCACCTTCAAGAAAGGTAAGGGTGCAAAGAAGCCCTTCAAGAAAGGCGGCGGCAAGCGCGTTGCCCCTGCTGAGAAGAAGCTCAAGTCTGGACCCAAGCCGGACACTAAGTGCTTCTATTGCAAGGACAAGGGTCACTGGAAGCGCAACTGTCCGAAGTACTTAGCGGACAAGAAGGCTGGCACCATCAAAGGTATATTTGATATACATGATATTGATGTTTTCCTTACTAGTCCTCGTTGTAGTGCCTGGGTATTTGATACTGGTTCAGTTGCTAATATTTGTAACTCGAAACAGGAGCTACGGAATAGACGGCGGCTTGCGAGGGATGAGGTGACGATGCGCGTTGGCAACGGATCAAGAGTTGATGTGATGGCCGTCGGCACGCTCTCCTTAGTTTTACCTTCGGGATTAGTTTTAAACCTTAATAAGTGTTATTATGTGCCTGCGTTGAGCATGAACATTATTTCTGGATCGTGTTTATTGCAAGACGGTTATTCATTTAAATCGGAGAATAATGGTTGTTCTATTTATATGAGTAACATATTTTATGGTCATGCACCTGCTGTGAATGGTTTATTTCTTCTGAATCTCGAAAGGGATGAAACACACATCCATAACATTGAGGCTAAGAGATGCAAAGTAGATAGTGATAATACTACTTATTTGTGGCACTGTCGTCTAGGTCATATTGGTGTAAAGCGCATGAAGAAACTCCATTCTGATGGACTTTTGGAGTCTCTTGATTTTGAATCATTTGACACATGCGAACCATGCCTCATGGGCAAGATGATCAAAACCCCGTTCTCCGGAATGATGGAGCGAGCAACGGACTTGTTGGAAATCATACATACCGACGTATGCGGAGCGATGAGTGTTTCGACGCGCAGTGGATATCGCTATTTTCTCACATTTACCGATGACTTAAGTAGATATGGGTATATCTATTTAATGAAACATAAATCTGAAACATTTGAAAAGTTCAAAGAATTTCAGAATGAAGTGGAGAACCATCGTAACGGGAAAATTAAGTTTCTACGATCCGATCGTGGAGGTGAATATTTGAGTTATGATTTTCTCACGCATCTTAAAGCAAGCGGAATCGTTTCGCAACTCACGCCACCCGGAACACCACAGCGCAATGGTGTGTCTGAACGCCGGAATCGAACCCTATTAGATATGGTCCGATCGATGATGTCTCTTACTGATTTGCTGTTATCATTTTGGGGTTATGCATTAGAAACCGCTGCATTCACTTTAAATAGGGCACCATCTAAATCCGTTGAGACGACACCGTATGAACTGTGGTTTAGTGCTAAACCCAAGTTGTCGTTTCTTAAAGTTTGGGGATGCGAAGCCTACGTCAAGAAGTTGATGCCGGACAAGCTCGAACCCAAAGCGGAGAAATGCGTCTTCATAGGATACCCTAAGGAATCTATCGGGTATACCTTCTATCACAGAACCGAAGGCAAAGTGTTTGTCGCAAAGAATGGTTCCTTTCTTGAGAAGGAGTTTCTCTCGAAAGAAGTGAGTGGGAGGAAAGTAGAGATAGTCGAGGTTGTTGAACCTTCTCTTGAATTGGAGAGTAGCGCAGCACCTAAAATTGTTCCAGTGCCGCCTGCATCAACAATAGAAGAAGCTAATGACAAGGATCATGAAGCTTCGGACGATGATGCTACTGAACGTCGCAGGTCGACAAGGTCGCGTGCCCCTCCTGAGTGGTACGGCAACCCTGTCTTGACTGTCTTGTTGGCAGAAGACAGTGAACCTACGAACTATGAGGAAACGATGATGAGCCCAGACTCTGAGAAATGGCTAGAGGCCATGAAATTCGAATTGGGATCCATGAGCGAAAACCAAGTTTGGACTTTGGTGGACCCTCCTAGCGACCAAAAGGCCGTTGAGTGCAAATGGATCTTCAAGAGGAAAACAGACACGAATGGTAATGTTACCGTCTATAAAGCACGACTTGTCGCGAAAGGTTTTCGACAAGTTCAAGGTGTTGACTACGATAAGACTTTCTCTCCCGTAGCGATGTTTAAGTCCATTCGGATTTTATTAGCAATTGCTGCGTTTCATGATTATGAAATATGGCAGATGGATGTCAAGACTGGGTTCCTCAATGGAAACATTGATGAAGAGTTGTATATGATGCAACCCGAAGGTTTTGTCGATCCTAAGGATGCTGATAAGGTGTGCAAACTTCAGCGTTCCATTTATGGACTGAAGCAAGCATCTCGGAGTTGGAACCTTCGTTTTGATCAAGTGGTCAAGAGCTTTGGATTTGTTCCAAATTGCTACGAAGCTTGTATCTACAAGAAAGTGAGTGGGAGCTCGGTGACATTTCTGGTACTATATGTGGATGACATATTGATTATTGGAAATGACATTAACATGCTTAACGATGTGAAGAGTTATTTGAACAAATGTTTTTCAATGAAAGACCTAGGTGAAGCTGCTTATATATTGGGCATCAAAATCTATAGAGATAGACAAAGACGCCTGATAGCTTTAAGCCAGAGTACATACCTAGACAAAGTTCTGAAAAGGTTCCGAATGGATAAGGCAAAGAAAGGTTCAGTGTCTATGTTGTCAGGTAAGATATTGAGCAAGGCTTAGTGTCCAGCCACGGTAAATGATATAGAAGCTATGTGCAAAGTGCCTTATGCCTTGGCCATAGGTTCTATCATGTATGCCATGTTGTGTACTAGACCGGATGTGTCCAATGCTCTTAGTTTGACGAGCAGATACCAGAGTGATCCAGGAGTGGAATACTGGACAACCGTGAAGAACATCCTAAAGTACCTAAATAGGACTAAAGAAATGTTCTTGGTCTATGGAGGTGATGAACAGCTCATCATAAAAGGTTACGTCGACGCTAGTTTCGACACCGACAAGGATGATTCTAAATCTCAGACAGGATACGTTTATATTTTGAATGGAGGAGCTGTGAGCTGGAGAAGCTGCAAGCAAAGCGTGATCGCGGGATCTACAGTAGAAGCGGAATACATGGCTGCTGCAGAAGTGTCAAGTGAAGGAGTTTGGATCAGAAACTTCATCATTGAGCTTTGTGTGGTTCCAAGTGCCTTGGACCCATTGGAGATATTGTGTGACAACACTGGCGCCATAGCACTCGCCAAGGAAGCAAGATATCATCCAAAGACCAAGCATATCAACCGCAAGTTTCATATAATCCGAGATTATATAGCAGATGGAGATCTAAAGATTGGCAAAGTACATACAAATCTGAATGTCGCAGATCCATTGACTAAACCTCTTCCACGTGTAAAACATGATCAGCACCTTAGTGCCATGGGTGTGAGATTGTTGCCAAATGTAAACTAGATTATTGACTCTAGTGCAAGTGGGAGACTGTTGGAATTATGCCCTAGAGGCAATAATAAAGATGTTATTATTATAATTCTTGTTCATGATAAAGTTTATATTCCATGCTAGAATTGTATTAAGCGGAAACTTTAATACTTGTGTGGTTTATGAACAACACCGTGTCCCTAGTATGCCTCTATGGACTAGCTCATTGATTAATGATGGTTAAGGTTTCCTAACCATAGACATGAGTTGTCGATTAATAATGATATCATATCATTGGGAGAATGATATGATGGACAGACTCAAACTAAGCGGAGCAATTAGATCGTGTCATCGTGTTCATCTTTGCGAAGCTTTTCTTATGTCAAATATTGTATTCCTTAGACCATGAGATAATACAACTCCCTGGTATCGGAAGAAAGCTTTGAGGTCATCAAACTTCATCCTATGAGAGGGTGATCATAAAGGTGTCTCTCAGGTGATCGGAAAGTACCTGTTGGGTTGTATGTATCGAGATGGGATTTGTCCCTCCCAAGTCGGAGAGATATACTTCGGGCCCACTCAGTAATCAATATCAACACCGCTTGCAAGCATGTGGTTAAGGAGTTAATCACAAAGTGATATCGGATTACGAAAAGAGTAAAGTACTTGCTGTGAACGAGATTGAACTAGGTATGACGGTACCGATGATCAAATCTCGGGCAAGTAAAATATCGCGAGACGAAGGGAATATATATATGGGATTGATTGAATCCTGGCATCGTGGTTCATCCGATATGATCATCAATGAATGTGTTGGAGTCAATATGGGTTTCCAGACCCCGTTGTTGATTATTGATAGAAGATCATGTCTGCATATTCTCGAACCCGAAGGGTCACACACTTAACGTGTCTCGACGCTAGGATAGATTGGATAATTGGTTTATGAGTTTTTGTTCGGAGTCTCGGATGGAATCCGAGACATCACGAGAGGTTCCAGAATGGTACAGAGAATAAGATTCATATAAGGCAATGCAGTTTTTGGAGTTCTGAATTGTTTCGGGTTAATCGGTATTGTACCGGAAGCTTCCAGAACCTTCCGGAGGGGGACCAACGTGGCCCCACCTGCCGGGAGGGGGCATGGGCCTATGAGGGAGTGCCCTGGTGTTGGAGATATGCCCTAGAGGCAATAATAAATATAGTTATTATTATATCTTTGTGTTTATGATAAATGTTTACATTCATGCTATAATAGTATTAACAAGGAAACATTAATACTTGTGTGATTTGTAAACTAAAATAGAGTCCCTAGTAAAGCCTATTTGTAAATACTAGCTTGTTGGTTAATAAATGATTGTGGTTTCCCCATCATGAACATTGAGATGTTATTAACAACAAGATCATATCGTTAGGAGAATGATATGGTGGACATACTCCTATAGATAAGCGTAGCATAAAGATCAAGTCATTTTAATAGTTCAATTGCTATATGCTTTCTGATACATAGTAACCTAATTCCTTCGACCATGAGATCATGCATATCACCTTCACCGGAAGGATGCTTTGATGACATCAAACACCACACCGTAACTGGGTGGCTATAAAGGTGGCATTGAGTGTTCGGAAAGTATTGGTTGAGACACATGGATCAAGAGTGGGATTTGTCCATCCATATGACGGATATATATACTGTGGGCCCTCTCGGTGGAATGTCATCCAATTAGCTTGCAAGCATGTGACTGGCTCACAAGGGATCACATATCACAGGAACGAGAAAAGAGTACTTATCAGTAATGAGGTTGAACTAGGTATGCAGAGATACCGACGATCATAACCTCGGATAAGTAAACTATCGTGAGACAAAGGGAAATTGGTATCGTATGTAAGTGGTTCATTCGATCGCAAAGTAATCGTAGAAATATGTGGGAGCCATATGAATTTCCAGATTCCTCTATCGGTTATTGTTCGGATAAGTGTCTCGATCATGTCCGCATAATTCACGAACCATAGGGAGACACACTTAAGGATTCGACGTTGTTTGAGTAGTTATGGAATGATGAATAAGAGACCTAATGTTGTTCGGAGTCTCGGATGGGATCCGGGATATCACGAGGAGATCCGGAATGTTCCGGAGAATAAGATTCATATAAGGAAAGTCCTGTTTCGGGGTTGGAGAATGGTTCCGGTGTTTTCATCAGGAATGTTCTAGAAGGTTCCGGAATGTCCGGCACTCCGGAGGGGAAGCGTACATGAATGTGGCATAACAAGTTGGAATGATTGCATCATGTACTAGGTGTCATTTCTGAACAAAATAAAGGGTTTAATCAAATCCTAGTTTGAAGAGTCAAACGCCAATTTGAAAAGTCAAACGGCTATTTTGTGAGGTGGAGGGAGAGTAGGAAACTTACTTGGGGAGGAGCTCCCTCCCTCCACCGCCGGCCCACTTGGAGACCGAGTTGGGGAGGGACTCCCCTCCCCTTGGCGCGCCCCCTCCACCTATATAAGGAGGGGCAGGGCTGCCCCTCCAAGCACACAACACCACGCCCCGCAAACCCTAATCCTAGCCGCCGGCGCCGCCACCTCCCGCTGCTGCCGCCGCCGCCTAGGCAAACCCTAGCCTCCAGCCTTGCTTCTCCTTGGTGCGTCTAAACCCTAGATCGCCGAGGATCTCTCTCATAGTCCACCATAATCGCTCCGGCTTAAGGCGAAGCCCTGCGAGATCTCCCCTCTACTTTCCGATACCACGTCGTTGTGCTGCCGGAATCGCCAGGAGAGTGCTACAACCTCCGCTGCCTGCTAGAACAAGGGAGAGGAAGGTCTTCGTCGAGTACCGAACGTGTGACCGACTGCGGAAGCGCTGCCGGAACGCAGCGCCGGAAGGATCGTCTACGCGATCTTGAGATCGGCAAGAGTACAACTACATCACCCACGAGAATCCGCTCTCGTTAAACACTTTGGAATCTTCGAGGGTGAGTTATTCCATCGACTCGTTGCTACAATCTAGTAGATAGATCTTGGCTTGTTTGTTTGTATGCGGTAGAAATTTTTTGTTTTCCATGCGACGAATCCCTACACCTGGCCGCATTGGTGAAGGGAATATGCCCTGAGAGGCAATAATAAAGTGTTTATTATGTGTATTCCAAGTATATGATAGATGTTTATTTTGCATGCTATAATTGTATTAATACGGAAATGATAATACATGTGTGTTTAATAAACAAACAGAAAGTTCCTAGTTATGCCTCTCTCATAAACTAGCTCGTTGATTAACAAGATGATCAAGGTTTCCTGATCATGGACATTGGATGTTGTTAATAACGGGATCACAACATTAGTGTAATGGTGTGATGAACATTCATCCGAAGTATAGCATTACGATCAAAGTCATTGAGTTTATATTGCTATAACAACTTACGAAGTGATCCTAATCCTTAGACCATGAGATCATGTCAATCACTAACAACGGAAGAGTTTCTTGATAACATCAAACGTCACACCATAACAGGGTGATTATAAAGATGGATTCAGAACTAATAAAGTGTTATGTTGAGGCTCATGGATCGAGAGTGGAATTTGTTCATCCCGATGACGAATAGATATACTCTGGGCCCTCTCGGTGATATCACATTGATTAGCTTGCAAGCAAGTGATTTGATCACTAGAATGTTATATCACAGGAACGAGAAAAGAGTGCATGTCGGTAACGAGATCAAACTAGGTATGGAGATACCGATGATCGAATCTCGGACATGTAATATATCGTGAAACAAAGGGATTAAGATATACTAGCGTAAAAGGTTCCGACGATCACAAGAAAGTCATCGTTGAATGTGTGGGAGTCAGTATGGGTCTCCAGATCCCGCTTCTGATTATTGATCCGAGAGGGGTCTCGATCATGTCCGCATTATTCACGAACCGTAGGGTGACACACTTAAGAGACACCGACATCCAATTGGAGCAAATGTTTCATGCCGAAAGAATGAACAAGCGCAGGAATTTATTTCACTAGATACCGAAACAGGTTTTCGGGTGAAATTGCATAAAGTGGTTATGCATGTGAAATAGAATTCTAGCAAGGGGTTATTTGTGAATGTTTATCATTAAAGTAATTGACAAAATTCTGAATAAAATAAAAGAGTTTTATTTAATGAGAGTTTGCATTAAATTTGGTGGAAATTTAATGGGAATTTGAGTGGACTTTTGAGTGGAGGGAATTTAAAGGAGATTTGTGAGTGGAGTGTCCACCCACATGAAGAGGGGAGGGCAAGGGGGCAGCCCCCATGCGCCGGCCACCCCCTTGGGGTTCCCCCCCTCCTCCTATAAAAGGAGCCCCCCTCCTCACTTGTCTCTCACACCTCCTCGTGAAGGATCTCTCTCCCCCTCTAGAATTTATCCCCCATGGTCTCGGACTAGCGAGATACATGTTCCCGGTGGCTATTCGGCAAGAAAGAGTTGTGCTTCCGCTGCATCGCTGGAGCGAGGAGGCGGAGGTTGCTCGGTGCCTCGAACGTGTGTGCGAGCACGGATGCGCTGCTGATTTGCGGCGCTAGGACTTCCTCTCGATCTTGAGATCGGCAAGAGATCGTCTACATCAACCACGAGTTGAACTCGTTAAGCTTTGTCGGTCTTCAAGGGTATGTTCTCTACGGATATACATCCGCCCGTTGTTTGTATCTAGTAGATAGATCTTGGTATATAGTTCACATCGTAGGAATTTTTTTGTTTTCTATGCTACGAACCCTACAGTGGTATCAGAGCCGGATCTATGCGTAGATACTTTACACGGGTAGTACACATATGAGTATGTGGGCGATGATGATCATGTTGTTGCTCCTTTGTTGTAATTTTGGATATTGGTGGCATAGTGGGATGAAGCGGCCCGGACAAACTTTACATGTCCTCGCACATGAGACCTGTTCCACGCTTGACATGCAACTAGTTTGCATAAGTGGCTAGCGGGTGTCTGTCTCTCCTACTATAGTCAATATCTATTTTGCAAGCGAGTTGTCAACAATTTGATTATCCTCGTTGTGGTTCATGTTCGTAGGTAAGAACGGTTCTATCTCGAAAGCCCTAAGCCACGTAAAACTTGCAATGGATAAATTAGAGGCGTCTAGTTTAGATTGTTGCTGGGCTAGTGTTATGATATGGTAGTGTTGTAAGTAGAAGTATGAGATGATACTCTTACAACACACATAGCGTGTAAAATCCATAGACCTTGGATTTACACATATAGGTATGATAATGATCATACCACGATGCACATGATAGAGATCATCTGCGGGAACCATATAATTTCACTAATAAACATATGATGTTTGATAGCATCTTATATTGCTTGTTTAGCGCTTTGTTAGCATAATAAGATGCTCCCTCATTTAAATATCAAGATTAGAATGTGTTCTTCCTTTAGTATGCACCGATTATGTTTTCGTCGCTCCAAGACATCACGTGATGATCGGGTGTTCTTGGATCCACGACCATATTTCGGGTGTAAAACAGTTACACATGCGAATACTAAGGTTCTAACTTGGCGAGCCTAGCATGTACAGACATGGCCTCGGAACACGGACCGAAAGGTTAAGCATGAGTCATATAGTTGATATGATGCCCATTTGATGCTCGCCTTTGAAGCTATAACGACTCACGTGATGATCGGACTTGGTGTAGTGGATTTGGTTCATGTAATCACCAAAAAGGCACGAGGGATGTCGTTTTTGAGTGGGAGTTCATTCGTAATAAAGATTAGTTGAACTCAATCTATCATACACTTAGTCTAAACTTTACAAATTCTGTTGTAGATGGCACCACCTGCTTTTAATTTCAATGTGTTCATGGAGAAAGAGAAACTAGCAACGAACGGTAGCAACTTTACCGAATGGGCCATGAATTTGAGGATTCTCCTCTCTGCTGCACAAAAGCAATATGTGCTAGAAGCGCCGTTAGGCCCCCCACCTTTTGATGATGCCCCTGACAAGGAGAAGAATGTCTATCAGACTCGTCAGGAGGACCACAACTTAGTTCATTGCGGCATATTGTATGGGCTAGAGCCGGAACTTCGAAAGCGTTTCGAAAACGGCAATGCATTTGATACAATGGGTGAGTTGAAAATGATTTTCGACACACATGCTGCTGTAGAGAGATACAACGCTTCAGAAAAGTTCTTTAGCTGCATGATGGAAGAGCACAGCTCCGTTAGTGAGCATGTACTCAAGATGTCGGGTTACGCCGATAAGCTTGTGTCCTTGGGAATATCGATTCCCATTGACTTAGGCATCCATCGTGTTCTGCAGTCTCTGCCGCCTAGCTATAAGAGCTTCGTGATGAACTATAATATGCAAGGCATGAAGAAGTCTCTCCCCGAGCTTCTGTCAATGCTTAAAACTGCAGAAGTGGATTTCAAAAAGGAACATCAAGTGTTGATGATCAATAGGAACACTGGTTTCAAGAAAGACAAGAAGGGAAAACGGAAGGGAAGTAAGGGCGGCAAGCCGGTTGCCGCGCCTGAAAAGAAACCCCGAGTTGGACCTAAGTCTGATTCCGAGTGCTACTATTGTAAGGGGACTGGCCACTGGAAGCGCAACTGCCCTAAGTATCTGGCAGACAAGAAGGCCGGCAAGGCAAACAAAGGTATATATGATATACATGTTATTGATGTGTACTTGACTAGTGCTCGCAGTAGCACCTGGGTATTTGATACCGGTTCAGTTGCTAATATTTGTAACTCGAATCAGGGGCTGCGGAACAAGCGACCGCTAGCAAGGGGTGAGGTCAAGATGCGTGTCGGCAATGGATCAAGTGTTGATGTGATCGCCGTCGGAACGCTGCCTCTCCACTTGCCGTCGGGATTAGTTATAAACTTAAATAAATGTTATCTGGTGCCTGCACTGAGCATGAACATTGTATCTGGATCGTGTTTGATGCGAAGTGGTTATTCATTTAAATCCGAGAACAATGGTTGTTCCATTTATATGAATGAAATCTTTTATGGTCATGCACCGATGATGAATGGTTTATTTCTATTAGATCTCGATGATAATGTTACACATATTCATAATGTTGATGCTAAAAGGATTAAACTTAATGATGATATATCCGCATATATGTGGCACTGCCGTCTAGGTCATATTGGCGTTAAACGCATGAAGAAGCTCCATTCGGATGGACTTTTGGAATCACTTGATTATGAATCATTTGATACATGTGAGCCATGCCTTATGGGCAAGATGACTAGAACGCCGTTTTCCGGTTCAATGGAACGGGCGACAAATTTATTGGAAATCATACATTCTGATGTATGTGGTCCAATGAGTGTGTCGGCGCGAGGTGGATATCGTTATTTTGTTACTTTCACGGATGATTTGAGTAGATACGGTTATATCTACTTGATGAAACACAAGTCTGAAACCTTTGAAAAGTTCAAGGAATTTCAGAATGAAGTGGAAAATCATCGTAATAGAAAGATCAAATTTCTACGGTTCGACCGGGGAGGTGAGTATCTAAGTTACGAGTTTAGCACTCACATGAAAGAGTGTGGAATTGTTTCACAACTCACACCTGCCGGAACACCACAGCGAAATGGTGTGTCGGAACGTCGTAATCGTACTTTATTAGATATGGTTCGATCTATGATGTCTCTGACGGACTTGCCGTTGTCATTTTGGGGTTATGCACTAGAAACTGCTGCATTCACTTTAAATCGGGCACCATCTAAATCCGTTGAAAAGACACCGTATGAATTGTGGTTTGGAAACAAACCTAAGCTGTCATTTCTTAAAGTTTGGGGATGCGATGTTTATGTGAAGAAACTTCAATCGGATAAACTCAAACCCAAAGCGGAAAAATGCGTCTTCATAGGATACCCTAAAGAAACTATTGGGTATTCCTTCTATCACAGATCCGAGGGCAAGGTTTTTGTTGCCAAGAATGGATCCTTTCTAGAGAAAGAGTTTCTCGCGAAAGGTGTGAGTAGTCGGAAGGTAGAACTCGAAGAGGTTGTGGAACCTTCTCTTCAAAGTATGGCGAGTAGCGCAGCGCCGGAAGTTGTTCCGGAGTTGGCTCCACCTGTTGAAGAGGGAACTAATTGTAACACCCTCAGAATCGGACCTATGCAAGTTTTAGCGAAACCCGCCAAACCCGCATAGAAACGATTCAAAGGTGCCCACCAGGCACTTGCGTGCGGGTGGAAAACGAAGTAATAACATTACACAACAGTCCTCGATGGGACCCACAGAACAGATATATATACAACACGACTCCATGAGTCAAGAATACAGATATACGGTACAAAGATCCAAATCACCTTGAAAACGATAGAGCGTCCAACTACGGACAAGATGCAAATGGGGCTAAGAGCCCTGAAGAATAACCAATGGCGTCCATAACCCTGCCCAGGCCAAGCCGGAAGGGTAACCCTGCTAACGGCGCCGATCTCAAAACCTGCTTAAACAAAAGGGGTGCCGACAAAGGGCAAAGGAAAAAGAGGAGCGTCAGTACTGAGGCCAGTACACGGCGAGACTAGAATTCGGCGGTCCTCGCCTACATAGGTATGGTGGGCTGAGAGGCAGCGGCAGCATGCACTGGACAACCTATAGAGACTCGATACAACTGGCGATTATCAGAGAGGGATAAGAATGACCTATCCGGAACCAACCTGATTCTTACTCCAAACAATCCCATCCTGGTATTTCCCCCTTGAGACCAATCGAGGAAGTCCACCGAGGATCTCACACCGTTGGCAGTTTTATTTATTCGGTTATCGTTGCGGCAATTACTAGTCAGGTATAGATAATCGTCCTGATAAATTAAACGGTGGGCAGTTTTATTTAACCATTCCGTTGTAGTTGCGGCACTTACTAGTCAAATATACGATAACATGAGATATCCCAAAACCCAGCAGTTGTTGGTACTTTTATTTAGCCATTCCGTTGTGATGAAGCTGATTACTAGTCATATCGGATACAAGTCAATTTATAACAGTAAACTTTAGTTATAGTTGTCTATGATCAAGCACTGTGCTCCAAGTCGTCCATAACCGCGGACACGGCTTCTCGAAAAGATTTAACCCTGCAGGGGTGCACCAAAGTATCCACACGCACTTCGACCCTTTTTGCCAGATCAATTAACATACACCCATCGGTATGTCGGCGGGGCCTAAGTCATGACGTTTCCCAGACCCAAAGCAAGCACGGGGGGGCACCCCACTAAGTACACCCGCAACGAAGTCGGCCGGTCTCCGAGACGGACTCAGGGTTTGCGACAGTGGCTGTAAACGACAGCAAATCCCCAAACGGGGACTGTCGATACCGCGAAAACACTCCGCTTCCAAAATAGTACAACGTGCTCCTCACACAATCGTAAATAAAGCAGTAAAGCATGGCATAAGTACAGGATAGTAATAAAGCCCCAAACTACTTGTGGCCCCCAGTACAATACTTTGAAATCAGGTACTAAATCGATGGGGGGCCCATATCTCCCCACATGTGGTTAGCGCGCTCGATCTCGGAACAGGTGTCAAGAACTCGGGGTCCTACGGGACACAAGTGGGCGGTCGGAAACCAAATATTATCTATCACCCACCGGTGCCTCTGCTTACCTACTTCAATTTTAGTTATTAAACAATAATTAAAGTGAAAGATAATTAAAGCCATGATCATCTCCAACATTGAACATGCGGCAATACACCAACAACTGTGGCACTTGACGACACGCAACAACACTTGAGCAAGCGACTACGACGCGCAAGTCCAACTATCTACCAAACAACAGGTAATAGGATGTGTCCAAGGCAATATAAGGCTGCAAGGGATATCACGGGTACGAAAACTAGAGCATCGCAACACAGATAGCAATAGATCAACATGAGGGAATAAATACTATAAAAGTAAGATAGGTAGAAAGGGGGAGATGCTCGCCTGAAAAACATTGCCGAAGGTTCATCCGAAGATCGGGTCGACACTCGCATCAACTCAACGGCCTTATCCGCGAAGAAGCAAAACTCTAGAATAAACACCGGATGCACTATTTAATACTACGACAAAAGATCGGGCATGATGCATGTATGATGTATGGCATGGCAAAGATGCGATGCAATTAGGTCAAAATTAAGTGGAACCGGGGTCCTGACAATTAAATAGATGGTTCAAGTTATTTAGTTACCCCGCAATTTAAATGTTGTTTTAGCCTGGCAAAATATATCACCGGTTCGCTACACAAATTTAATTGAGGCCAATATAAGGCTAGATTTGCCCGCATATAGGCCCCATATTTAATTATGCAGTGAATCGGCATAAGGCCCCCAAACCACATCAAGTATGCATGCATGACCAATTAATATGCGACAAGTTGTATTATATTATAAAATAGGGTTCCGGGAAGGGGTTCACACATTAGGGTTCGGCAGATCTTGGTTCCGGGGTTCGGGGGTTCGGTCTCAGGGTCCGGATCTGGGGTTCGGTCGCGGCGGGATCATTCTCGGATAACTGCGGTCGATCTTGTCGCATCCGTGGTCTTCGGTTCATGTCGACGGTCATGGCGTTCGGGATGAAGTACTTGTCGTATTCGCATCGGCGACCTTGTCGTCCGGGTCCTCGGGCATCGGGTCTGGGGAGAAGTACTTGTCGCATCTACCGTCTTCGGGTTTGCTTCAATCGAATCCATGACGGAGTACTTGGCGTCCGGCGGTAGATCTTGTTGGTATCATTCCGAAGGACTCGTTGTTCTGCAGCGGAGATCATGGGGTCATCGGGTTCGGGCCTTGGCGTTTCACATCCTCGTGATGGTCTCGGGGCGTCGAATCCGGTAGGAGGACTTGGCGCGGCGTCGGGTCCAGAATGGGGTACCACATCGCCCCACAAGAAGAAGGGCACCAGATGCAATACTACCTCAGGCGATGTAGAACTTGGCAGCCAACACGCGCGCGGTGCAGCGAGCTCCTGGAACAGGGAGGCGGACGCGGCATGGGCGTGGCTCGAGGAAGCGCAGGATGCAGCACCGACGGCTGCTGCAGGGCCGGGAAGGGGGCCCGCGGGTCGGCCGGACTTGGTGAGCCGCGGACAGAGGACGAGGGTGGGTCGGCGCGAGATGGGGAGGAGGCGGTCGGGGAGGGTGTGTCGGCGACGGGCGGCGAGGAGAGCTCGGGCGGCGGAGGCAGAGGAGGCCGCGGGGTGGAGCAGAGGCGGAGGAGAGCTTGGTGGAGGGGGGGCGCCGTGCTGCGGAGGCCAGACGAGGGAGGGGGTCGCACGGGGCGAGGCTCTGCAGGGGGGAAGGCCGGACGGGGGGGCGAGCTCGCGGGTCGGGGGCCTCCCGGGGCGGCGGCGGAGGTTGACGGGGAGGCGAGGGGGCGACGCCGGAGGGGAACGCGGCGGCTGGATGGTGCGGGAGGGGCGCGGACAGGGCCGAGCGGGGGCGGCCGGAGCACGCGGGGCGGGAGGCGGCCGGCGATGCTTGGGAGGAGCCGCGGTGGCGATGGGGTGCTCGGGGCGGGGTGGAGGCGAGGGCGGATGCCGGCGGGAGAGGAGGGGCGAGCTCGCGCGTGGGGACGCGGGCGGGCGCGCCGGCGCGGGAGCGGCTTGGAGAGGGAGAGGGGACCGAGGGAGGAGGAAGACGAGCGTCTGGGGGGAGAGCGCGGGGCCGGGGTGGGGCTGCGCGTCGGGATCGGTGTGGGGATCGGGTGTGGGGATCGGGTGTGGGCTGTGTGTCGGTGTGTGTGGCCAGGGTGGGGCTGTGGGGTGGGTCCCAGGGAGAGAGAGATAGGGAGGGAAGAGGGGCTGGTGAGGTGGCGGCTTTTGGTTGGAGGGGGGGATGGTCAAGGTGATGTGGCAGCCTGGGATAGGTGGGGGTGATGTGGCTGGTTGGGTGGGTAGATTAGGTTGGGTAGCTTTAGGATTATGGGTGGACCGATTTTATTTCTGGAGGTGGTCGTTCGGGTCGAATCGGCCCGTTCGACTGCCCCCACTAAAATAATTTAACATTTTATCTATTTAAATGCACCGTTTGCAAACCGATAGCAGACAAACAAAAAAAAATCCGGAGACCCGGGGTTTGCGTTTGAATAAAGACGGGGCGTTTTTAGAAAACAAGAATAGGTTTTTCCGCAATTAGTTTTATGCAAGCAAATGCAAGATGATGACGATGCTCAAATGCAATGTGGCATGATGACATGAGCATGCGGTCATGATGATGCAATGCACAAAAACAACGCGATTTTCTAGTAGTGGTTTTTGCGGGATGCCACACTAATGATAATGATCATGAAACTCCGAAAGAGAGTACTACCAAACCTCGCAGGTCAAACAGGACGCGTGCAGCTCCCGAGCTGTACGGAAATCCTGTCATGAATTTCATGGTTGATGAAAATAATGACCCTGTGACATATGAAGAAGCGATGATGAGCCCGGATTCCAACAAATGGTTAGAAGCCATGAAATCCGAGATGGAATCCATGTATGAAAATCAAGTTTGGAACTTGGTGGAACTACCTCACGACCGAAAGGCCGTGGAGAACAAATGGATTTTCAAAAGGAAAACTGATGCTGATGGTAATGTGACCGTCTATAAAGCTCGACTTGTCGCAAAGGGGTTTCGACAAATTCAAGGAGTTGACTACGATGAGACTTTCTCTCCCGTAGCGATGCTAAAGTCAGTTAGGATTATGTTAGCAATTGCTGCATATTTCGATTATGAGATATGGCAAATGGATGTCAAAACCGCGTTTCTCAATGGGAATATTGAAGAAGAGTTGTATATGATACAACCAAAGGGTTTTGTCGATCCTAAGGATGCTAACAAGGTGTGCAAGCTTCAGCGATCCATCTATGGATTGAAGCAAACATCACGAAGTTGGAATCTCCGCTTTGATGAGGTGATCAAAGAGTTTGGATTTGTCCAAACTTATGGAGAAGCTTGTATTTACAAGAAAGTGAGTGGGAGCAATGTGGCATTTCTGATATTATATGTGGATGACATATTATTGATCGGAAATGATATAGATCTTTTAAACAGTGTTAAAAGTTATCTAAACAGCAAATTTTCAATGAAGGACCTAGGTGAAGCGTCATATATATTAGGCATAAAAATCTATAGAGATAGATCTAGGCGCCTAATAGGGCTATCGCAAAGTACATACCTTGATAAGATTTTAAAGAAATTTAAAATGGACGGAAGTAAGAAGGGGTTCTTACCTATGTTGCAAGGCAAGACATTGAGTAAGACTCAAAGTCCGGCTTCGGCGGAAGAAAGAGAGATAATGGACAAAGTCCCCTATGCTTCAGCCATAGGCTCTATAATGTACGCCATGCTATGTACAAGACCGGATGTGGCACATGCTATTAGTTTGACTAGTAGGTACCAATCGGATCCAGGTTCGGAACACTGGATAGCGGTCAAGAATATCCTTAAGTACTTACGAAGAACTAAGGATATGTTTCTTGTATACGGAGGTGAAGAAGAGCTCGTCGCTAAGTGTTATGTCGACGCTAGCTTTGACACCGATCCGGATGACTCTAAGTCTCAATCCGGATACGTATTTCTCATGAATGGCGGAGCGGTTAGTTGGAGGAGCTCCAAACAACCTGTGGTAGCGGGATCAACAACGGAGGCCGAATATGTTGCTGCTTCAGAAGCGGCTCAGGAAGCAGTTTGGATGAAGGAGTTCATATCCGAACTAGGAGTGGTGGCAAACGCGTTGGACCCAATGGTGATCTATTGTGACAACAATGGTGCCATTGCCAATGCCAAAGAGCCAAGGTCTCACAAGCATTCCAAACATATTAAGCGCCGGTTTCACTCCATCCGCGAGCATGTCACGGATGGAGATATAAAGATTTGTAAAGTACATACGGATCTCAATGTAGCAGATCCGTTGACTAAAACTCTCCCTAGAGCAAAACATGATCAACACCAGAACTCAATGGGTGTTAGATTTATCACTATGTAACTAGATTATTGTCTCTAGTGCAAGTGGGAGACTGAAGGGAATATGCCCTGAGAGGCAATAATAAAGTGTTTATTATGTGTATTCCAAGTATATGATAGATGTTTATTTTGCATGCTATAATTGTATTAATACGGAAACGATAATACATGTGTGTTTAATAAACAAACAGAAAGTTCCTAGTTATGCCTCTCTCATAAACTAGCTCGTTGATTAACAAGATGATCAAGGTTTCCTGATCATGGACATTGGATGTTGTTAATAACGGGATCACAACATTAGTGTAATGGTGTGATGAACATTCATCCGAAGTATAGCATTACGATCAAAGTCATTGAGTTTATATTGCTATAACAACTTACGAAGTGATCCTAATCCTTAGACCATGAGATCATGTCAATCACTAACACCGGAAGAGTTTCTTGATAACATCAAACGTCACACCGTAATAGGGTGATTATAAAGATGGATTCAGAACTAATAAAGTGTTATGTTGAGGCTCATGGATCGAGAGTGGAATTTGTTCATCCCGATGACGGATAGATATACTCTGGGCCCTCTCGGTGATATCACATTGATTAGCTTGCAAGCAAGTGATTTGATCACTAGAATGTTATATCACAGGAACGAGAAAAGAGTGCATGTCGGTAACGAGATCAAACTAGGTATGGAGATACCGATGATCGAATCTCGGACATGTAATATATCGTGAAACAAAGGGATTAAGATATACTAGCGTAAAAGGTTCCGACGATCACAAGAAAGTCATCGTTGAATGTGTGGGAGTCAGTATGGGTCTCCAGATCCCGCTTCTGATTATTGATCCGAGAGGGGTCTCGATCATGTCCGCATTATTCACGAACCGTAGGGTGACACACTTAAGAGACACCGACATCCAATTGGAGCAAATGTTTCATGCCGAAAGAATGAACAAGCGCAGGAATTTATTTCACTAGATACCGAAATAGGTTTTCGGGTGAAATTGCATAAAGTGGTTATGCATGTGAAATAGAATTCTAGCAAGGGGTTATTTGTGAATGTTTGTCATTAAAGTAATTGACAAAATTCTGAATAAAATAAAAGAGTTTTATTTAATGAGAGTTTGCATTAAATTTGGTGGAAATTTAATGGGAATTTGAGTGGACTTTTGAGTGGAGGGAATTTAAAGGAGATTTGTGAGTGGAGTGTCCACCCACATGAAGAGGGGAGGGCAAGGGGGCAGCCCCCATGAGCCGGCCACCCCCTTGGGGTTCCCCCCCTCCTCCTATAAAAGGAGCCCCCCTCCTCACTTGTCTCTCACACCTCCTCGTGAAGGATCTCTCTCCCCCTCTAGAATTTATCCCCCATGGTCTCGGACTAGCGAGATACATGTTCCCGGTGGCTATTCGGCAAGAAAGAGTTGTGCTTCCGCTGCATCGCTGGAGCGAGGAGGCGGAGGTTGCTCGGTGCCTCGAACGTGTGTGCGAGCACGGATGCGCTGCTGATTTGCGGCGCTAGGACTTCCTCTCGATCTTGAGATCGGCAAGAGATCGTCTACATCAACCACGAGTTGAACTCGTTAAGCTTTGTCGGTCTTCAAGGGTATGTTCTCTACGGATATACATCCGCCCGTTGTTTGTATCTAGTAGATAGATCTTGGTATATAGTTCACATCGTAGGAATTTTTTTGTTTTCTATGCTACGAACCCTACAATTGGGCCAGGGGCACAAGGCCCCATAGGGCCCAGCCGGCCAAACCTAGGGGAAACCCTAGGGGACCTTCTAGAAGGGTGGAAACTTGCCCCCCACACCTCCCTCCTTGGCCGCCGGCCTAGGTCTTGGGGGAGGGGCTAGGGCTGGCGCCCAGCCCTTTATATATAGAGGGCTGGGGCGCACCCTCCCCCCACACCTCCTCCACAACCCTAGCCGCCCTGCTGCCCTCTTCTCTCTCCCCCTCCCGACTGCACGTAGGCGAAGCCCTGCTGCAGAAACTCTCCACCACTTGCACCGCGCCGTCGCGTTGTAGATCCAATCCGTCTCTCCACCATACTTGCTGGACCGAGGAAGGAGGAGATGTCGAGGTGCCGCACGTGTGCATCTCTCGGAGGCATCGCCACTTGCAGTGTTAGATCGGATCGGATCACGAGGAGGAGAAGCGAGTACGACTACATCACCCACGTTCCGACGAACGTTCCGCTGTGCGAATCTTCAAGGGTATGGAGATCTCATCTAATCCCCCTCATTGTTTGCATCTCCTAGATTAGATCTTGGCTTTCCCGTTCGCATCCATAGAATTTTTTTGATTTACTATGCTGCGAAACCCTTCATATACTCCATAGTTTGTTCACTTTAACCTTAATCACTTCAAGATGCTTATGATAGGGGCAATGAGGGCTGAAAGCTAACAAGTACCATAATTTTTTGAAGCTCTTTTTGAAACTTGAAATCCCTGCTTCCCTTATGAAGGACCTTTCTTCCACTACTATTGAGTCTCCACCTTCTACCTTTATGCACCATTAAGAGAGCATAGTTGCCATTCTTAGTTCTATGTGCAGTGTCCCAAAACTTATTGATTGATGCATATTGTGATATTACTTGTTCTTGTGTTATTTGTTTCTAGTCACCCTTGTGAACTTTGAAGGTGTCCTATGCATCTATTTTCTACTCTATTAGGGACAAGCTGATTGCCACTATGCCATGTTTTCTGTATGTGAAACAAACAAACGTTTTTCAATGCATGTTATTCATGATCTTTGTTTGTAGCCTTTCATGTTGCATGCATAGTTACTATGTCTTATTGTTAGAACTCCATCTTTCATGCACATGTTTAGAGTTCTTTGATCCCAGCTTTCAATGCTTGCAAATGGTTTGATCTTGGTTTTGATGGTGCATGTCACCTCAAAAATTATTCTTTTATCTTTTACCTACTCGAGGACGAGCAGGAGTTAAGCTTAGGGTGCTCGATACGTCGGAAACGTATCTATAATTTTTTATGTTCCATGATTTTTTAGTATCTACTTTGCTTTGCTTTGTCTACACTTTGAGGTGTTTTTATATCTTTTCTAGAACTAACCTATTAACAAGTTGCCACAGTGCCAGTTGCCTATTTTCTTCTGTTTTTGGTTCAGAAAGGCAGAAAATCAATATTCTCGGAATTGGACGGGACAAAAGCCAAAGTCAATATTTTACCGTGGGCGACACGAATCCAAAAGACGAGACGGAGGGGCGCCACGGGGTGGCCACCCCCCAGGCGCGGCCAAGCCTGGCCTGCGCCTAGGCAGGGTGTGGCCCTCCCGGGCACCCCCTGCCTCGCCTCTTCGCTTATAAGAAGCCCCCGATACAAAAACCCTAGGCACCCGATCAAAACTCCACGAAACCGTTTGTAGCCGCCACCACCATCGTCCCTAGATCGGGGGATCTGAAGTTCTTCCCGGCACTCTGCCGAAGGGGAGATCATCCCGGAGGCCTTCTTCTCCGATATGATGCGTGAGTAGTTCCACCTTGGACTATGGGTCCATGTAGTAGCTAGATGGTTGTATCTCCTCCTTGTGCTTTCATGTATAGATCTTGTGAGCTCCGTTCATGATCAAGATCTAATCTATTTGTAATCATGCATGTTGTGTTTGCGGGGATCCGATGGATATTGAGATTACTATGTCAGATTGATTAATGGTTTTGTCTTTATGATTCTATCATGTTTGTGTTGTTTGTGATCTTGCATGCTCTCCGTTGTTAGTAGCTATCTTGGCCAAGTAGTTGCTAGTGACTCCAAGAGGGGGTATTTATGCTCGATAGTGGGTTCATGCCTTTAGTTTCCAAGGGAAGTGACAGAAATCTCTTCGGTTGTAGATGTGATGTTGCTACTAGGGAGAAAACAATGGTCTCTTGTTCATGGAACAAGTGGATTGTTTACCTTACACACTTTGCTTAAAGTAGTTGTCTATTGCTTGCAACTTAATACTGGAGGGGTTTTGGATGATAACCCAAAGGTGGACTACTAGTCATAGATGCAGTTGGATGGTGGTCCATGTATCTTGTTGTATTGCCCAATCGAATCTCATAGGATCTTTTTGTCTGGTATTGCATTGTTATGCCTTGCTCAGTTCCTGTCAATTGCCCTGCTGTAATTTGTTTACCCTTCATGCCATGTTGTTTATCTAAGGAGAGCACCTCCAGTGAACTATGGACACCGGTCCAATCTTTACCATTGATACATCTCCCACTGTTACTTATTTACTTGCTGCAAACCATCATCACCTTTCACACCATACGTTTAATCCTTTGTTACAGCAAAACGATGAGCTTGACAACCTCACTGATTCATTGGGGCAAAGTCTTGAGTTTGTGTTGTGCAGGTTTCCACGTTGCTTGCAACACCTGTGTGACGTTTGCTTCCTCCTACTGGTTCTGTAACCTCGGTTTCTTACTGAGAAAAAACTTGTTGTTGTGCTGCTTCACACCCTGCTCTTGGGGTTCCCAACAGGCTCCACACGCAGCTATCAGTATTTAAGTTGTGGTGATATTCTTCTAGTGGTGTCATGTGAACATCGACTACATGATACTTCACCATTTATGGGCCTAGGGGAATGCATTGTGTATTTGGCTACTAATTGTGGGGTTGCCGGAGTGACAGAAACCTGAACCCCCGTTAGGACACCTTTGCACAAGGGAGTGTAGGATCTCAGAGTTTAAGGCTGTGGTTAGGTTTATATCTTAATTACTTTCTTGTAGTTGCGGATGCTTGTAGGGGGTTTAATCACAAGTATGTATTAGTCCAAGTAAGGCCAGTACATTAGCACAAGTTCACCCACACAACACTTGAAACACCAAAGAAGAGTACTCAACTATTTGAAGCGAAATCACTTGATAGAATTCCCATGTGTCCTCGAGAAAGTTTGGTCCTTATAAGTATTTCCACCGGCTTGTCCTTTGCTAAGAAAGGATTGGGCCACTTGCTGCGTTTGTTCGTTGTCTTTATTACTTGCACTTTGTTTTTTTGTTGTATCAGAAAACTCCTAAAAATCCGTTTGCTAAGTATTTATAGAGATTTCCTGCTCCATACCACTAGTCAACACCTTCTGCTCCTCGTTGGGATCGACACTCCTATTTATCGAAAGTACTACGATACACCCCCTATACTTGTGGGTCATCAGCACCACGTGTGTTTCGATATTCTTTAATAAATTCACCAGACATTTCAATATAACCATTATTAATATCATAACTCTCTCTAAACTCAAGTGAGCTAATATGTGTAATAGTATCTTCATTAGGAGTTTCAGTGTTTCCCAGTATAGTTCTAGCAATTGTAGCATCTGGGAAATGACCTAATGAACCACTCTCATCAAGCATAATAGAAGTAACATCATGAGCATCAGAAGCAATTTTAGATTCAGCAGTAGTAGCGGTGTGTGTAGCAGGTGTATGTGGTGGTGTAACAAGCTTACTTATAACAGATGGTGAATCAAGAGCAACAAAGGTGTTTATAACTGTACCTCTTCTTGTAGTGGATGGTAATATAGGAAATTTTTCATCATGAGTTTTCCCCATGATGAAAAGGATAACAGCGAACAATAATAATCCCAAGTGAATTTACAAATAAAGCTATGCCCCCCGGCAACGACGCCATAAAATAGTCTCGATGACCCACAAGTATAGGGAAACGCAACAGTCTTTGCGGATAGTATAATCTAATTTATTGATTCGACACAAGGGGAGTCAAAGAATATTTATAAGTCTTAACAACCGAGTTATCAATTCAGCTGCACCTGGAAATAATCTAGCTCACAGTAGTTTATCAGTAGCAACAGTTTTGTAGTTAGTAAAATAAAGGCAATAGTAACAACAGTATCAAACATCAGGATTTGAGTGCGGTAGGCATAGGGATGGATGAACGGGCGTTGCATGGACAAGACTATTCATGTAATATCAAGATCTAGGGCAATTGCAGATAATTAAGATAAAGCATCCAAGTACTAAATAATCATATTCATAGGCATGTGTTCCATATATAGTCATATGTGCTCGCAATGGAAACTTGCACAGCATCTTTTGTCCCGCCAACCCGTTGCAGCGGGGCCTCAAGGGAATCTACTGGCAATTAAGGTACTCCTTTTAATAAAATACCGGAGCAAAGTATTAACACTCCATGAACACACGCAATCTTCATATCACATCCATTCCCTCTGGTTATCCCAAATTCTGTCACTTCGAGGCCTCTCCGGACAATAATATGTGTAAATAACTTGCAGATAAGATCACAAACAATACTATCATCATGAATTAATAACATGTTCAGATCTGAGATCATGGCACTCGGGCCCTAGTGACAAGCATTAAGCATAACAAGTTGCAACAATGTCAAAAGGCACTAACAAAGATACTAGGCACCATGCCCTAACAATCTTATTTGATTACATGATAGATCTCATCCAATCCCTACCATCCCCATAGCCTACAACGGGGGATTACTCACTCATGGATGGGGAAACATGGATGGTTGATGCAGAGGCGTCGGTGATGATCTCCTCCAATTCTCCGTCCCGACAGGGTGCCAGAATGGAGTTTCTGGTTCTGAATCACGGTTTCTGGTGGTGGCGGCGCAATAGAACTCTATATGGAAAAACGTCGAACCCCTGTCTGTTTTTAGATCAGAGGGCTTATGTAGGAGAAGGGGGAGACCGAGGGGGTGCCCGAGGTGGTCACACCAACCCCTGGCGCGGCCTGGCCTGGCCCGCGCCACCAGGTGGTGTGGGACCCTCGTGGCTCTTCTCCGTCTCGTCTTCTGGCTCCGTGAGTCTTCTGGTAAAATAGGAGTTTTGCGATATTTTTCGTTTTTTCCTGAAAGTTGATTTCCTACACAAAAACTAGACACCAAAGTAATTTTGTTGAAAACAATGTCAGTCCGTGTTAGTTGTATCCAAATCACACAAATTAGAGGAGAAACAATAGTAAAAGTGTTCGGAAAAGTAGATACGTTTTGGACGTATCACAACGCGCCAGCGCAACAAACCTCCTGCAGCGTCGCGCGCACATGCGCCAGCGCAAGCTCCCGGGCCGCCGCTTTGGCGGGGGTCGACAAAATCAATCCAAGTGGCACGACGATGGATGATAGCGTAAGTTTTTCATTGGGTGATTCTATCTCATGTTTATACAAACAATGCACCTTCTATCAATGTTGATGGCTATGGCATGGCCTTCATGATGAACAATGCACCCAGTTGGAATATTGATGGCTATGGAGATTCATCTCGTGCCAACACCACCCACACCACTGTCTAAGACTCCTAAGGAGAAGAAGCGCAAAATGGAAATGGCAATGTCAATGACTATGATGATGTTGACAAATGATGTGCCAACATTTGTGTGAAATTATCATTTGCATTTAAACTATGTCATAGTTTTATGTTGAACTTGGTTATGTAAAATTGATGACTGTTGAGCCATTTTTGGTTCCATTTTATTTTAATTTGTTTTATATAGTTTCTGTTGGAGTTGCTCTGATACTAATACCCCGAAACAAACACACTGAAAGCGTCTTCCAGCCTTTAGCATCATTCAGATTAGCTGAAGAGTAGCCCAAAGCGTCTTCGATGCACCCTCTAAAGTGGAGCTGGGCCAGACGGGCCGGGCCGGGCATTCTCTTCGGAAGAAATGGATAATCTCGACCGTCGAAGCCTCCCGCATCCGTCCGTCCATGCTGCCGCATCCCCTCTTCCTCTCTGTCTCATATCAGGTGGACGCCGGCAGCCCGGAAACCCTAGCTAAACCCCCGCTCCCAATCCCCATTCGCGCGCGACCCCAACCCCGAGACAGAACCGGCGAGCGGCGGCGGCGGCATCGGCGAGGATGAGGAAGAAGGTGGACGAGCGCATCCGCACGCTGATCGAGAATGGCGTGCGGCAGCGGCAGCGCTCCATGTTCATCATCGTCGGCGACAAGTCGCGCGACCAGATCGTCAACCTCAACTACATGCTCGCCAAGTCCCGCGTCAAGTCGCGCCCCTCCGTCCTATGGTGCTACCGCAACAAGCTGGAGATCAGCAGCCACAGGAAGAAGCGCGCCAAGCAGCTCAAGAAGCTCATGCAGCGGGGGCTCATGGACCCGGAGAAGGCCGACCCCTTCTCCCTCTTCCTGGAGACGTCAGACATCACCTACTGCCAGTACAAGGACTCTGAGAGGGTTCTCGGCAACACATTTGGCATGTGCATACTGCAGGTATAGCTCCAACCTGCAATTTCATTGTTTTGCCGTGATGTTGCTATCAGTGGCGGACCCAGGATTTGGGAACGACCGGGGCTAATTTCGAATGCCCCCAAAACTATGAAAAAAATCTACCTTTGGATTTCCTCCTAGTAACAACATATATTAGCCAAAGCACACTAAAAATGCGAAAGTTGAGTTTTGACACGAAACATAAGATCAATGTTTAACCAAATGACAAACAAAAGAATAAAAGTTTGGTGGCATACTAGCATAATTAATCAAGACGCATTTTTAATACCTAATAAATATCGAAGATTTTCTCTGATACTAGCCTGCCATTTCCTCATCAATAATAGGAGAAGAACTGGAACCTGCAAAGATAAAAAAAATCATAAAATATTATGGATGAATGCATGATACTTAAGTTGTACCGTTAAGAAAGTAACTTACCACTAGCTACATGTGGTATTTGTTTCTTACGATGACTTCACACTTCCAATACAATCCAAAATTTTATCATCTTCAATGCTTGCAAATATGTCTCTCTCAATATAGCATGACATACTCTGATTCTTGGCAAATTATGAAGCTGATGGAAAATAAGATGATACATGTCTTGATGAATAAGTTATTCGATCTCTTTGTCCCCTTCATCTCTACATAATCAGATTGGACAAAAACAATTAATCCCAAATCGGGCACAACTAAGCATAACTGTAGCAGTTCAACAATCAAAGAATTAACTCTTCTTGTCTTCCCACATTCAGAGTTCAAACTCTGTATTAGGAAGTAGAAAAAAAATTACCTATGAACTAATGAACAGACTACGGATGCACATGGCGGGTAAAAGACCGGCCAGTTGGAGCCTTGAACACGATGATCTGGGCGAAGATTGGCAAGCGTCGGTGGCCGGTGTGGTGATCGGGCGAGGAGGTCAACAACGACACCGGCGCGTAGACGCAAGCGCAGGCGCAGCCTCAACGAGTCAGCGTCTTGGCATGGTCCAGAAGAGCGAACAATGTGGCTGCGCGGGCGAGTCTCCATCGGCGTCGGCGTGATCAACTCGACGGGGCGGCGGCCCCCGGGCACGAAAGGGTTAAGGAGTTGAGGCGTCGTTTACTCATTTAAATCGCGAACATTTTTTTCTCTCTGCCAAGGAAAAGCACACGAACAGTTTACTCGTTTGGACTTTGGATCCCGTCACAGGCTTTGGTTACATTTTTGAGAATAGTCGCTAGCTTTGGTGGGCTTGTAACAACAGCCCGGGTTATAACGGCCCAGAGAGACGGGCTGGGCAGCATGGAGTCTGAAATTTCTCAGGAATTTACAAGGGAGATACCTGTACCTCGTGGCCCAAGACCCGGGCTGCCCGGGGCCCAGGCCCGCCCCTGGTTGCTATGATAAATTGTCTGAAATTCTATGTTTATTCATGCAGGACTTCGAGGCGCTGACACCGAACCTTCTGGCCAGAACCATTGAGACCGTTGAGGGAGGCGGTTTGATCATCCTGCTGCTCTCTTCGCTCTCCTCGCTAACCAGTCTCTATACCATGGTCATGGTGAGCTCATTTCTCTCTTGCAAGTCCCCTCACTTTTGTTTCCGAGCAAACAAGCATGATTTTGGATTCAAGGCTGAGCTAAAGCAAACGAACTTGGGTGCTAACAGGATGTCCATGAAAGGTTCCGAACGGAGTCTCATACTACCGCAGCCACAAGGTTCAACGAGCGGTTCTTACTGTCCATAGCATCATGCAAAGCATGTATTGTGATGGATGATGAACTCAACATTTTGCCTATATCATCTCACATGAAATTTATACAACCAGTTACAAACAATGAGGTATGCATCTTTTTCTTATGCCCTTTGAATCTTTGCTTATGAAATTATGCATCTCTTGAAGATTCTGGTTGTGCCAATTTGGTTATCTAATTCCTTTTTGACATGCATATTATACCATGTGTTTAGGATTCCGAGGGTTTGTCAGAAAGGGAACGAGAGTTGAAAGACCTAAAAGATCAATTCCGTGAAGACTTCCCAGTTGGCCCTTTGATTGGGAAGTGCTGCACTATGGATCAGGTGCAATTTACATACCTCATACACTGTCTGTGTTTTCCTTTGGACATAAAACAATGCCGGTCCCTACCATAAATTAAAAATGGAAAAATATTCACAGGGTAAAGCTGTCATCAATTTCCTGGACTCTATTTTGGACAAGTCCCTTAGGAGCACGGTTGCCTTACTCGCTGCTCGTGGACGTGGAAAGTCAGCTGCCCTTGGTCTTGCTATTGCTGGAGCCGTCGCAGCTGGGTAAAGCCCAACTCAGTAGTGTTGTTTATGTATTCATCATGTGCTCCTTTCATTAAGGCTAATGCTTTGGCTTTCCAGGTATTCAAATATCTTTGTCACCGCTCCAAGTCCGGAGAACCTTAATACACTATTTGATTTCGTCTGCAAAGGAATAAACGCATTGGAGTACAAGGTGTCTGTTTGTTATCTTGTTTTATTGTTGAAGTTTAAACTTATGTCATCTTGTTGAGGAATGTTTCTCCTTTCAGGAGCATTTGCATTATGATGTAGTCAAGAGTGCTGATCCAAATCTCAGGAAAGCAACAATACAAATAAACATCCATAAGCAACACCGTCAAACAATCCAGGTAATAAGAATATTTGCTTGCAAACATATTTTGCTACCGTCAAATATCACTTTGCTTAGTATCAGTGAACTGGTTCAAAAATTTCTCATGTTTGCAGTACATGAAACCGCATGATCATGGAAAGCTTTCTCAAGTTGAACTTCTTGTCATTGATGAAGCTGCTGCTATTCCATTACCGATCGTTAAGTCCTTGCTTGGTCCATACCTTGTTTTCCTGTCTTCCACTGTCAACGGGTATGTTTGCCTTTAGTCACTAATGCTCTAGAATCACAATTCATGAGGTTGATTGTTCTGTATATTTTCCTGTTGAAGGTACGAAGGAACAGGTCGATCCCTGTCTTTAAAGCTCCTGCAGCAGTTAGAATCCCAAAGCCAGCCATCAGCTTCGAGTGATGGACCCAATTCCAGTATGAGTCATCTTACTTTCATCTAAAAATAGTTGTCTACATTTTGAGAGAACCTTCCGAGTATTTGCATCTTTTACACGTGTTTGTGCTTTATTTTGGCTTCTAGGTAGGCTATTTAAGAAAATCGAATTGAATGAATCCATCAGATATGCATCTGGTGATCCTATTGAAACCTGGCTTAATGAGTTGCTCTGTTTGGATCTTGCAAACTCCATTCCAAATATCAGTAGGTGAGTATGATCTGATTTATGGCTGTGCTGTATTTTTCTTTTCTTATATTGTTGCATGCTTAGCAAGCAAGTCTGGTTTTGTAGGCTACCTCATCCAGAAAAATGTGATCTGTATTATGTCAACCGGGACACACTTTTCTCATATCACAAGGAGAGTGAGGTATTCTTACAGGTATGAACTAATAATGTTCTGTTTTCCTTGTAAATTTATATATTTGGTTTAAATATGATACTGAAATATGGGTGCTTTACATGTCCACTAATGGATATTTATTCTGTGTACTTAATATTTCAGCGGATGATGGCACTTTATGTTGCTTCTCACTACAAAAATTCACCAAATGACTTGCAATTAATGGCTGACGCACCAGCTCATCACCTTTTTGTACTGCTTGGTATGGAGAAAATTGATTTGCCGGCATGCCATTTTAATATGATGACATTATTATATAGTACTAACTTGTATTCTTTATTTGTTAGGCCCGGTTAATGAGTCCGAAAACCAGCTCCCTGATATTTTGTGTGTGATTCAGGTTTGGATACTCTATCCTGATTATCTTGTGGAGGATCTTAAATTTTGAAATTTTCTCCAGATGATAGGGTGGTTTATTAATTGCACGGTGACTGAACTACATGAAACAATCGTACATACATGAGGATACATGCTAATGCCAGGCACAAATAAGACATAGAAGATATTCTTTGTTATTTACCTACCACATTTGAGCTTTGTTTCTAGTGGATATCATGTGTTTGGGCAAAACATCCTATCCTAGTTTCTAGTTAACCAAACTTTAATTTTGCTATTTGCTATCTGTTGAAGTGTAAAATCGCTCCCTGCTCATACTACATATAAATAGAGCTTATTGCTTAGTTGAAATCACCAACCATGTATAAAGTTACTCTGTTTTGTTACTTCATTGGAGTGTGCTCAAACTACAGGGGTGCAGTTAATGTCAATAACTTATGTCTAGTACAGTTGTTCAGTGGTCATTGTATGCTGCAGGTGTACAACATGCTGTACGTATGAGTTAGAAAATTCTGGTCGAATTTGGGAATATGACCTGATCACTCTTTTATCTTAGTTGCAAATTTTATTTTTTAATATCGTTTCCTACTACTTCAGTTTAACCTCCATCTGTGTTACACACGCGCTTTAGGACACCTTATCGCTTTAAAAACCATGGTTATATTACTCAAAAACTGCCTTTATTTTCTGATAATCTTATAGTTCTATGGAAAAAACGTGTTTCTGTTTTATACTTGAACTAATTCGTTTTATCCTACTGGTTAAACCCACTAGTTAAGCTATGTTGATTGCTATTCCTTCCGCCTTCATGACGTGGACAGTTTCCTTCAGTCTACACCATTCGAAGTTCATCTAGGAATTGAGATTAGAATCTTACTAGATAGCATATACACTCATTCACCACATATTAAGTTGCTAGAGCCTGTTTGAAATGTTCAGGTCTGCCTGGAAGGACAAATATCTCGAAAATCAGCTATTAGAAGCCTAAATGAGGGTCATGCACCTTCTGGTGATCAAATACCATGGAAGTTTTGTGAACAGTTTCAAGATAATGTTTTTCCCAGTCTTTCAGGAGCTCGGATAGTACGGATTGCTGTCCATCCAAGTGCCCTAAGGGTCAGTATTTTGCCTCAATTAAATGTGATTCTACCCATGTTAACATCACTCTGTGTTCTAAATTCTCTCTTTTTTTAATAACGCAGCTTGGGTATGGTTCAGCTGCCGTCAACATTCTAACAAGGTTATACGTTATTCTTTTTTTATTACTCCATCTAGGGCTCTATCAGTTGAGGCTCTTACGTTTTTCTTAAGCCTAAAATTTGACAATTAGTTAGGCGTATGATAAGACAGGGGAACTTGCAATATCTTAGTTGTACCGCCCTGGAACATGACTGCTAGGCCCATGGAGGGGCAGGGAGGTATGGGCAATGTCAAACTTTGACGAGGGCAATGAGGCAAAAGATGCTGCCTGCAAGGGAAGATGACTGTGTCCAAAGGCTGCAATCCTATATTTCCTTCGGAGGCGAATGTAGATAAAGCTGCAGGCATGGCTCGCCATTGTTCAGTGAAGCACGACCTCTAGCAGTCTTGTGGTGGTGACCCATGCCGTGAAGGCAGTACCAGCTACGAAAGTGCGGCATTGCACAGTTCAGTAGGTGTTGGGCATGGATGGGTCTGGCCTACGTTACGTCGGTGTACACTGACCAGATACTTCAAATACACCAGGATATATATACTGCATGTGTTTGGAGATATTCGCACTTCCTAAGAAAACAAAATAAATGCCAATGCTTATGGGATACCCTCTCCCATACCCACCCAATGCATATAACCCTATGGAGGCACCATTAGGCCTCTTGCACATTATTTATAGTTGACAGTGAAATAACTTACAATAGAGTGCGTATCAAGCTGGTAATAGCATTTGCATAAATTTGTGTTGTTTGGAGTTGTACTGAACAAGAGGCATGCCTGAAGTATTTTGCTTATTTCTATCTCTGCAATATCATAGCCTAATTTACTCTTTAGTAGTTATTTCATGTAAATCTTATGCTACACTCAACCTCTGTCAAATATATTAGTCTTAACCTATTCCTATTTTATTGACAATTACATTTGATTTGATTGGTTCCATAGGTACTATACAGGAAGCATGACAGATTTTAAAGATGAGGAGGAAGTTGAAGAGCCTGCAGTAAAAATTAGTGAAGCTGCAGAGAAGGTTCATTTTAACAACTGTTTTTTTGGTTCTTTTTTCATATCTTAGTGCGGCAGCATGAAGTTCCTTTATTGTAATCTTGGAATCATATATATCTTTACTGTCCCATACTTGTGAATTTGTGCAACTTCTACTTTATTTCATCATGTAAGAATGATCAGGTCATTTTTCGATGTATGTATGGCTTGTGCCTCTCCTCACTTGTGTACCATCCAATTTTATATATGTTCTTGCAGGCTTCTCTGCTAGAAGAGAGCATACAGCCTAGGGCAAACCTTCCACCTCTCCTTGTAAATCTTAGGGATCGTCGTCCTGAAAAGCTCCACTACCTGGGTGTATCTTTTGGGTTGACACAGGAGCTTTTCCGATTTTGGCGCAAGCACGACTTTTTTCCGTTCTATGTGGGCCAGATTCCAGTAATGATCTGATCTGATTTGTTATTTCATGAGGTTAATTGTTCTCACCCTTTGCCATGCTTTTATCACGGGCATTAATTAGCTGTTTCCGTTTCATAGAGTGCTGTTACTGGAGAGCATACCTGTATGGCCCTGAGTCCCCTAAATAGTGATGACATCAAAGTGGGTGATGATAAAATCAAGTCTGGATTTTTGGAACCATTTTATCAAGGTAATACCTGAATGTTCTTTTATATTTTGTAGTGATCGGTGTTTTGAACTGAAGCTGCTTGAGTTGTAACTGTATACGTTAGAGTGAATAGAAAATGCTATGTTGTTTTTTTGCCTTAGCCGATAGATGCACAAGGTAGTATTGCTTCTTTTGTTTTACAGCATGCTTCTGCTTTAGAAACATGCTTTTGGTGCTCTAGCTAACTTTATAAGTAATATGTCCAGATTTCAGACAAAGGTTCAGGCGGCTTTTGGGAACATCTTTCCGGCATCTCAACTTTAAGCTTGCAATTAGGTATGTTAAGCCTTCATATTATTCTCTTAGCAAAAGACATGTGCTTCTCTAATATATTTTTTGTCATGTTTCTAGTGTTTTGGCTTCCAAAATAGATTTTTCACATCACGAGCCTTCAGAAAATGATACCAGTTCGACACTGAAGTTACTGAGAGACGTATTATCCCCACATGACATGAAGCGGCTAGAAGCATATTCCAACAACTTGGTCGATTATCATCTGGTAAGAATCTGGTGAAACAATATGAAGGCTGTCTATTTTGAATGCAGTTGTCATAATACGTTTCTTTTTAATTGTTGTAAAATCTCTACTACCTCTTGATATTGACCTCACTCATCACCTGTGCGCTGCAGATCATTCTTGCCATGTGCTTAGTTGTAGTTACTACATATGCCACTTTTGCAATCTAGCTGTAAACAATTTTTATGTTTTATGTTTTTATCTGAGGTTACTGTCTTCTTTGCTTCCCGCTTAGTCTTTTTTATCTCCTGAAATGCATCTTTCCAAAGAAACTTGAAATCTTCATTGGCTGCCAACATTCCTGTATGCAGAGTAAACCTCCTACATATAGCTATACATGGTAGAAACCTTTCCAATTTAAATATTTTTATTTTGTAGATTTTGGATCTTGTCCCTATCCTGGCACATGAGTACTTTTCAGAGAAGCTTCCTGTTACATTACATGGCGCCCAAGCTTCAGTTTTGTTCTGTATGGGTCTGCAGGACAAGGACATAAGCGCTACAAAGGTTAGCTCAAGTTGATAACACGTAAACACATTTTTCTGAATTTTTCATCAAACTGGCCGGTAATTCTCTTGTTTTCTCTGTTAACAGGAAGAGCTTGGCATAGAAAGGGAGCAAGTTCTATCTAACTTCATAAAAACAATGAAGAAGTTATATGGTTACCTTCACAATACCGCCGGAAAAGAAATTGAAGCAACCTTACCGCGACTTAAGGAGGTAAGCAAAAAATCTTGTTCTCTTGTCAGTTTAATGTGTGCCTGTAATATCTCCGCCAAAAAAATGTCCGCATGTCATAATTCCTTTTTGGATTTTGGTTTGGTGCCATGTTATATTGTTGAGCACGCAAGCAAGGTTCATGGTTTATTCACACGGAAAATTGAGCATGGCTATTATTTTGGAATAGTTTCTAGCTACTTCATTTTGTGCTATATTTTTGTTCTATTCAGATTGGAATGGCCCCACTTAGCAGATCAATGGATGAAGACCTTGATGAAGCAGCTGAGGAAGTGAAGGTGAGATTCCAGAGATACATCACCTGTCTTTCAATTGTGATGCAGAGTGGCTAGTAAATGTTTCTTTTGTCACACACAATTTCTCCCCTGTGTGGTACTCTGCCTTTGGTAACCTTTGCTCATAATACAGGAGAAAAGAAGAGCTGCGGATGAAGCTACTGTGGACCCGAAGTTACTGCATAAGTATGCGATTAACAACGATGACTTTGAGATTGAGAAGGCTCTGCAGACTGACAAGATGTCTGCAAGCGGTGTTATCAGTGTAAAATCCAACAGGACAAATGCCGACAAGAAAGAGAAGCACAGGGAAAAGGAAAAATCTAAAAGGAAAGGAACAGATGGTAGTAGATCCGAGTCAAAGAAAAAGAGGACTTGAAGCTCTCCACCGGAGGAACTGTTCCCCAGAAGAAGAAAAACCCTTTTAGCAGCCGGAAATTGAAAAAAACTCGATCATCTATCTGAAGAGAAGGGGTAGAAGAGAGCAGAGGTTGTGCCTAAGCTCCATTATGGGCTATATAATTTATAGATCGACGATAAAAGCACTAGTGTGCCCTGTAAAAGGTCTCCAGAAACCCTGTGGCACTATAACGCCTCAATTTTGATACTACATCATCGTTTGTTCTAATGGAATACAGTTTTGCTTTCTCTTGACTGTATGATTTCTTTTGTTGGGAAAATTTGTGGATGACTGGACGTTTTATGCTTGAAAACACCACCATGTTTGAAGATCCTAAAGGAAACGTGGGTGCTCAAGACCCTTCCAGGAAGTTAGGGCTGGCACTAGATTCCTGTCCTGTGACACCGAGTGCAATTGCATCTACGTCCACATATTTTGTGCTCGTCGGTGTTGTGGAAATGTTTTTAATTTTTGCGACCGATGGGGGTATTTTCTCTGGCCACGCACAGGACGCCTGAGATGGATTGGACTATTTTCCAGACCTGTACAAAACAGGGCACACGTGGATTCTAGTAGAGTTTAAATTATACAGTCACCATTCACAAGCAACAATTACACAGCCTGCGCCTGTTCACAAATGCATCCATCAGAAACCCACAACGGGCAACATCAATCTACAGGCAAGGTTTACTCGCACACATTTCAGTAGGTGCTACCAATACCAACACAAGTCGTAGATCACTGAGTCACGCACACCGCTAGACATTCACCATTTTAAATAAACGACAGTACAAACACAACACATATTTACTTGTACCATACCACAGCGAGCTCAGCATTCCAGGGTGCTGTCCGTCTTGCTGGCCAAACATGCTTCCATGGCTTCACCCACCGTCAGGAAGATCCATTCTTCTCCGACCTCGTCGATGACCCGCATCAGTTTCATGTTGCGGATTGCCTGCCATCCGGGGCCTGCTATGGCCATCTGCACATGGACATGGTTATTTGACCACAAGAGTGGAATCACTACATGCACGGAGGGATGGTGTTTCACATGCTGAGTTAAAGTTCACCTGTACGCAGAGAAACACGAGCTCCTTGTGCATTTCTTCAAGCCGAGGTGTCGGTGTTCACCACATCTACAAGCCAAGAATACCAGGCATGGATTACTGTGTCAGGTGGCGATTGATCCGGCAACATATAAGGTCTTCTTTGGTACTACGTAGAGTATTTCTGAGGATTAGAGGGGATAATCCCCACCAAACCCCAAATCCCCACTTACTTCAAATAGTATGTTTGGTTCTAGAGTATTTGACTCATTCAATCCCCACTAATCCCCAAGTTCTAGTGTATTTTTCTCTATATCTAATACACTACTACTACCCAATGGATTGGTGGGGATTAGGGTTTGCGGGAATTAGAGTTTTTTGGGTGTAGGCGGGGGTTTCACCCAATTCCCTTGGAATTATCCCCTCTAATCCCTACTAAAACACTAGTACCAAACAAGGCCTAAGAGTGGGAAGAGTTCCGTGTACTTGACATGTCGAGGACGACTGAACAGACCGTCTCGTGCTTTTCAGTTACCTATCCGGTAATCCTGAACCAAGATAAGTAGAAGAGAGGGAGAACAGCTCTATAATCTTACTATGAACCTCATCCTCATGGCAAGAATGACGAGCAGGAAAAAAGGAGCAACCAATGAAGAAGTTCTCTGGATGGCACTGTCATTACATGTCACACAAACGCATTAGAACGTAGAAGCAAGCAACTGAAATACAGTAAAAGCAGTGCACAGAATAGCATGCATCTCAAAAGTTAAAAGATTTATGAACAGCCAACACATACTTGTCCTGTGTTCGTTCAAAAAAAAAAAAAATACCCGACCACTGGTTCAGAAAAATGTTAGGGCATGCTTAGGGTAGGAGTCAGGAAGCATACTAGACCAGGCCACATTTAGTACAGATAGAATATTCTCATGGCTGTTGAAATTGTTTCTGAGAAAAATCAAGGAGGGTCATTGGTGAAATTGACTAGATATGCACAGGGCTAAACTTTGAAGGCTGTATTTTTTTTTTACATATGTAACACTTTTCAACTCACTGTTGCTGGTATTATTTAATGTTTTAAGAAGTAATAAGTAATTGAGAAATTGGCTTTACCCAGGAGCTACCATGTGTTTTTCATCCCACTTAACCGAGGGGCTAATTTACTCTCCTTTTCCTCGTCAAGGGGTTTGAGATTACTTATACTTCTGTCCAAGATATATTCTGCAGCATGTTTCCTCCCAGCCGCCCCCTACAAGAAACAGAGCTAATTTGTTCCTACTAGTACAGGGGGTACATGTTAGTAGGATTCAGTAACTTGATGATTCAACTGCGGGATAAACTTCTTACTGGAATATTTTGTTTTAAAGGTCATACTAGGTGTTTCTTGGAGGTGTGTGATTGCAGCACATTCACAGTGAAAGAAGGGGGAAATGCTTACTGGTTCATGAACTGAAACCCACACTGCATTGGTGACAGAGACAACATCAGTGTGATTTGTGAAATGACCAAGTCCAAGCAGCCCCTTTAGCTGCTGCGATCCTATCACAATGGCAGATCCTCCCATGAATCCAACAACTGCGGCATGTGGCAGAAAATCCACGAGAAAAACCAATCTTCAAGAATCGATGAAACAGGATTCCAATTAGCCAATGAAGAAAAAGTAAGCTCATTACCTTAACAGACCAAATACAAGTTGGAATACGCCAGTAAGGAATGTCACTGTGAAGACCATTTTTCGGTAGAAAGCTGGATCAACTACCGGGTCAACTATCTTCTGAACCATTGATGAATGCAACAGTGACACGATGGCGACCGGCCCAATGGCTATCTTATTTTTTTCGCGAAAACGCAAAAGCCTTGCGTTTCGATTCATTGATGAAAAAAGAGAGTTTTGTACAAAGTATACACATGCGTCAAAGGGCGCACACCCAACACACTCAAGACAATACATGGCCGAGGCCGCTAGGCGGACATTACAACCGATGCCACCAAACAAACCCTAGCCTAGATGCACACTGAACACGAGCCCCGCCACAGGAGGGAGAATCCAATCCGGAAAGAAGGGCAGAGTTGGGCCACCCCGGCTTTGGAGTAGATGCTCAGGAAGCAGCACCACCGCCGACCACCGCGTCCTTCATCGTTGTTGAGACATAAGCCAGCAGCCAGCAGCCACCCCCGTCGAGTGAAACCATGCGACTGAAACACCCAATGGCTATCTCTCTAGAGATCCCCATTACTGCATACACAAGAGGGAGCACAACACTTGTATCTACCATGAAAGAAAGACAGTATATTCAGATCAGAAGGACATCAAATTTTTACAAATATATGTGAAATGTACTTTCATTTACAAAGACCATACCGAGGACCAGTTTTGCCAGAGTTGCATGTCCAATGCTCTACAATATCAAGCCAATAAGATATTTAGAAATCTCTCCAGATTTTCAGATTGGTCGTGATCAGTGATGCATGGATAGTAGCAACTTCTGAAATGTAAAACAAGAATTTACCTGTAGAATGCTAAGGCTTGCAAGAGTAAGGCCAGCCATGAGGTCACTTCGGAAGGAATTCAGGCTATAGCCTTTCCACCAGTTAAGTATTTGAAACAGACCTTGCAGAACTGACATTGTGCACAACAATAATGTGAAGCACTTGTCTGCACCTCGGCAGTTGTTGTTGACAATAATGTGCTGACTAGTTCTGCACCTCGGCAGTGGGACACCATCCTCAAAATGCCAGTGAGGTCATTCCATAGGCTCGGGGGCTCAGGCCCGTGCAGCACTAGGTCTGCAAAACCTGCCCCTTTGGTCACTGAGGGATCACCTGCCATAGGATGAGGATCCATAGTGGTGCCTCCAAGGTTTCTGGTCAGGCAGCACAAGTCAGCTTCAATATTTAGTGCTTCAGGTGAATTTGACTGATGTATGCCGGCCATACAAGGTGTTACTTATAGTGCTCTTGGTTTATGGTGGGTACTGTTGAAGAAAGAAGTCAGCACATTCTAGGGTCATGTTCCTACTTGCTCTTCGTCTATGCTGGATAACGCTGAAGAAAAAATTCTAAGACTGTCCACACCACAGAGGTCAGAACTCGAAATATTGATGCGTAAAGCGAGAATTGTCCTGCCACACTTCTGCAAAGGAGAATCAGGCAGCACTGGAAGACCAAACAGAATAAGAACAAACTAAAGGAGCCTTGGCCTATCAGCTAAAACTCACATTGATTCCCAGCTAAGGAAATGCTAAGTGCTGTCAGCAGTGAAGCTCAATGCATGAATACCGAAGGATAATTGCATAAAAGGATAAATAGTCCAATCTTATATGGAAATATTTCCTAGAAAAGAGTGAATTGTTGAACTTTGGAGAACTATCATGAACCGTGTTACCAAACAGCTGATTCTCATTTACCTTCTAATTCAACCAACATTCTGTCAGGCAAACAAATTAGAATAGCTGTAATCATAGGATGAAAATAGCAGAAATTATATTGTCGGTTATAGCAACATGACAGCTGACTTATCACTTGTGACTCTAATCTTGTGGGTGTTCCAATCAGTACCATACAGACAATAAGTGCTGAATCTGCATAAAGATGATTCCATGTGGTTGCGAGTGCCCTGACCACATGTCAGCAAATTCAGTGATCAACCATTGTTTTGATATAAGTTGGCTTGCCAATAATATGTGTGAAAAGAAACAACACCTGCGTGACCAACTGACCACATCTTTTTCCTCACACACTATCAGTCCTTTTTCCAGAGGGGGCAGAAGAAGAATTACACCCAAAATGTAACCCAGATCTGGAAGCATAGCAAGATACTAGTTCAGCTGAAGTGTTGGGTATGAAATGGTGCAAGTTGATGGTGGCGTGAGCACTTACTATGTCGCGAAGATTGGCAAGAATAACTTGACAAGAGTCAACTTCAAAAGATGGCGTGAGCACTTATTATGGCATGAAAAAGATTGGCAAGCTTGACATGTTCCTATCAGGACTTAGATGGATCCGAGAGTCAACTGGAAAAATGGATGCGAGAAGCAACGTACAAAATGAATTGAGAGGCAATCATTTGTATTTATATCTCTGTTTTCCGGAAAGCGACCGGACAACATGGCTGGTTTCATTATGAACATGAGGAAACTCACTCCAACGGTTGCGGAACTATGGGACTTATGGTGACTGCTTGTGAAGACCACATAGTACGCCATTTTTTAGGATTTCCAAAGTGGTTGCATTTTTTGTGTGTGCTAAAAACCGTACATGTTGCTCGCTGAATGAGTAGGCCTGATTTGAGATTCACTCCACGATCCACTCCACTCACTGTTCATTCCAACAACCGCACTAGCTGTATTCGTAATCAAGAAAATACGAGGATTCCTACGAGCGCGTCCTTTTAGCAAGACAACAAAATTGCAACAATGGCGTAGATGGAAACAGACCTGGAGGCGGATGCTGACTCTCTTCCTCCGTATGCGTTGCAGGGTAGTCGCCCTTTTGCCGCCCCCTCTTCCTCTTACTCATCCCTCTTGGTTCGCTGCCCGCCACCGACTGCTTCGCACGCCGCAGCAAGGACGGGGCAGGCGCCGGCGGCGCGTGGCCGGCGCTGGCAGTGCGGTGCAAGGGCACGCACACGTCAACGGCGGCGAAGGGGACATTGGTGTATTGGTGGGCCGGTTCGGAGGCCCAGAGAAAACGAACGAAACAACGTCATATCCGTCCGGGCCGAACGTGGCTTGAAAGGGTTAAGGCCTAAGGGTTGGTTCGGTTGGACTTGGACCCAGCATACAGCAGAAGCTGGCCCGGTAGCTTGAATACCCAAGGCCGTCATGAGCGAATGAAGCCGAGGCCGAGCGAGGACGGCGGGGTCCAGGAGCACGGCGGTGGCGGCGGCGAAGAAAACATCCCATCGTCGCCTCGTCTTCTCGCCGGTAGACGAGGAGACGGAAGCGGTACCACCTTACCAGTGAGCAACAGCTCTTCATCCTCCTCTTGCGATTTGCGCTTTATACTACCCCCTGTGTTGGTTTAGAGACCCTACCTGCAGCTGCAGGAGGCATGGTGTTGAAACTTGAATTCCTTTGCCCTTAACTCTCCTGTCAAATTACTAGTTAAAGAGTTGGATCCCCACCAAGCTAGAATTTCCTCGGAGAATTTGATAAATAGTAGCTGCTCCCCTCTAGTTGCAACAAAACCTGTTAGCATGTGATTTTGGGAGGCTGTGATTTGATTAATATGCGAAATTTGGATTGGTGAAGATAACATGCGCATGTGCCATAACTATACATCCATATTTTCTATTCGTATAGCTTTCATAAATTTATACTGAAGGCTATGAGGAAGTCAAAGAAAACATCAATAATTTTCAATTGGAGACAGTTGTTCTACTGATATGCAAGTATAATTTGAGAGCCACCTGGGGACATAATTCCAAATTTGGCAAGTGTAGGACAGTAGGAGAATCACAGTCCGGCAAGCGATTGGTCTAGTAACCTATTTGAAACACAGCACGCGAATACTCTGTATTATCTGAAGATTTCTTCCATGCGTTGTAGGAGTACATTTGTACTGTCTTGTGAGACCTGACAATACTGCAACACACACTCAGCTTCTAAGTATAACTAAGTGGCTACAGTCAAAAAAAGATGACTGCGTGACACTTCAGTTAATGTGTCTGATTACTATGCAATGCAAACATATATTTACCGCGACGGTTACAATGTTTACTGTTTGTGAGCATTTGATTAGCTGTAAACCATGTACACTGGATACAAATCCACACCACATGGTGTTATTTCTACTAGAATACACTCAACATTCCATAGCACTGCCCTTATGAGCAGTTAGGCACCCTTCAACTGCTTCACTCACTGTCAGGAAAATCCATTCTTCTCCTACTCTGTCAACAACGTGTCCCAGTTTCATCTTCTGAATTGCTTGCCATCCTGGACCAGCAATAGCCATCTGCAGATAATTATATTCAACAAAATAGTCAGAATTTTATAGTAAGTAAACTGGGAATACTTGACAACACATCAGTATGCTTATCGGTTAATCACTTCACCTGTATGCCCATAGACAGCAGGTCCTGGTGTATTTCTTCCAACCCCACAAGTCCTGAAGTGTCGATGTTAACCACATCTGCAGACCAGAAGCATGAATCAGACATGGGTTGCAGTATTCAGCATCACTTTAGTAACCATAACCTTCTTTGTAGAAACTTACTTGACATGTCAAGGACAACTGACTGCACCCTTTCCCTGGCCTTTTCATTAGATGTCTCCACCTCTGCCATTACCCATTCCATGATCCTGAATTAACAACACCTATCTGAGCATTCACGTTGAAATTTTACATAATGTGAGGTTAACTTTGTGGGATGATTAGTACCTTTCTTTGATGAAAGTTGCATTGATGAAGCACAGGAAGGATGTATCTATCCGTATGACTTGTATAGCTGGTGTTCGGCATGCCACGGGGTATTGCCTGACGCTACAAAATATGTTTGTTCCTTGTAGCCTGCCTAGAACCTCTACCTGAGGCCGGATTGACTGTATGATGATCTTTGCAAAGGAGATGGCAAGCTGCAACAATCAGCCGTAAGCAAGTCAGTGAACTGAAAGACATTTGTGCATGCATATATTAGATAATTTCAGAGGAAGGTATATCAGTCATCTTACTGCAACTCCAAGGCCAATCTCCACGGACCCAAAGAGCACTCCAACGAACGCACCGATGCATATGAGGAAATCCATCTTGTCAACCTTCCATATGCTCCAAGCTTCCCTGATGTCAATCAGTCCGGGAAGCGCTGACAGGATGATGGACGCTAGCACCGCCATCGGCGTGTAGTAGAGGAGCTTCATGAACAACTCCAAGGCAATAAACACCGTGATGGCCATGACGATATTGGAAACCGTTGATCTGGCACCTGCGCTGAAATTGACGGCGGTTCGGGAGAATGAACCTGCAGAAGTCTGTCAGACACATTGCCCAGCATTTTTTGTTTCTTTCCAGAATGTTACAGGCATCAGTCAGAGTGATCACCTGTTGCGACGTAGCATGAGGACATAGAGCCGGCAATATTTGAGCATCCCATCGCTATCATTTCCTTGTTTCCATCAAGCTTGTACCCTCTTATCGAGGCAAAAGATCGTCCAACGGCAATGGCTTCCTGTAACAGCAGAACTTGTTCTGTCAGTTCAGTCTGCGTTTCTGTAGCGCAAATACCTGCTGGATTGTACAAGTATAATTACCGTAAGTGCGATGACAGCGCAGACAATGGCAATCTTGGCGCATTCCGTGGTGTAGGGCCCGTTCAACTGAATCTGCTTGACCGAGCTTGGGTTCAGGCCTGCGTGCACTTCGCGGATGATCTTCACGCCGTGCTTGTCAGCTCTTGTGGCGTAGACGGCGGCCGTGGACAGAACAACCGAGAGCAATGGTGAAATTGCGGATAGCCAGAAGAGCTTCTTGTACCTCCTCCCCTGGGATTCACCATGAATTTATGTTAGCAACAGCAGTACATGAAAACCGTGTTTTCGATGCTGGAGAGAAGAGAGTTTTGAGTCTTCTTACGATGAACCGTGTGGCGAGGATGAATATGAGAAAGGAGCATCCGATGAAGAAGTTGCCCGGGTGCCACTGCAATTAGACAAGGCAACGACAGTCAGACAGTGCCAATGGCCAGACACTGTGGAAAGGTACGCACTATCATTGCCGAAATATTGGTTTCCAAAACACTAAACAGTGGGCAGACATGTGGTCATGTCCCTCCTCCACTGAAGCCTGGTGCCGTACTGTCAAGGTGCATACTCTTATACAGTCTGTCTAATTGTCTTTAGCTCTAGTCTTCTTCTACCTGTGCTCGTGATATCTCTTATCTTTTGTGCTAGGAGTTACTATGATCACTTACCTCGAGAGAAATATTATTCAAACATTTTAGTTGATCTAAACGCTGAATTCTTAGCCAGATGTATGTACTGAGAGAAATATTTTCTTCTTCCTGGTGATAACTCCAATAAGAGTGGCTGGTTTCAGGTTACAACAGAAGAAAAATCCAACAGAAGAAAGGGCTGCGTTATATATGGTGCTTGTAGTTTTCTGCGTCACGGGGAGACTTGGGAAATTAAGACCTGCTTTGTCCCTTCCCTAGTTCCTACCCATATGCAATCAATCATGCCTAGTTTTTTATTGCAGAGAAAACACACGAAATCAGGATGCCTTGGTCAGCACAAATTTGGCTCGCTTATACACTATGTGTTAACTTTGTTCAGTTCAGTCCAGTTAATTAATCTTGTTACCGTGTCAGAGATGGACTCACGGGGTCGTGTAGCGCAGAGAAGACGGCCTTGGCGACGGAGACGACGTCGGTGCTGTTGGTGAACCTGCTGAGCCCGAGCAGCCCCTTGAGCTGCTGCAGGCCGATGACAATGGCGGCGCCGCCCATGAACCCGACGATGGCGGCGTGCGACAGGAAGTCCACCAGGAAGCCCAGCCTGAAGAGGCCAAAGGAGACCTGGAAGATGCCGGCGAGGAAGGTGACGGTGAACACCAGCGTCCGGTAGGTCACCGGGTCCGTGGCCGGGTCGACGATCTTCTGCACCATGGACGACAGCAGCAGCGACACCACGGCGACGGGGCCGATGGCGATCTCCCTCGACGTCCCCATGACCGCGTAGATCAGGGGTGGGACGACGCTCGTGTCTGCATGTCACGTACGTGTAGCAACGGAGGTTCAGAACAGTGAGAAACAAAAACATGGCGATGCAAATTATTTCAGCGAGTTGTGATGCTTACAAAGACCGTACTGCGGATCCAGCTTGGCCAGATTGGCGTATCCAATGCTCTGCAAAACGGTAGCCAAGCCATATCCAAGCATGTCAGATACGGAAAATGTTTTCGCACTAGGCAAAAATTAATTAGTGTTCGTTCTTGCAGTTAACACCCAGCTACTGAGGTTTTTGGCATGACAGACTTGGTTAATTTGGGCAAGGAAATTTCTTGTCATCACTGAACAAGTGATCCATAGATGCAGGACAAATTAAAAGCTGTTTCTGGAACATGTTTGCTGACTATTATTACGAGGAAGAAGAAACCGAAGCAAGTACGTAAGCAAGCACCACAGGTAGCTAGCAGTCAGCGGTGCTACGTATGTATGTTACCTGTGGGATGCCGAGGCTGGCAAGTGTAAGGCCAGCCATGACGTCGCTCCGGAAGGACTTGAGAGTGTAAGTCCTCCCCCACTGCAGCACCGGGAACACGGCCTGCAGCGCCGTCAGGACCCACGCGCACCGGCCAGCACCGCCGCCGCCGCCGCTGGTGCGCCGCGGGCGGAAAGCCTTGCCGACGACCCCAACGAGCTCCTCGCGCAGGCTCGGCGGGTCGGGGCTGTTGAGGACGAGGCCGGCCGTCGTGGCCGGCCGCCTGCCGGATACATCGAATGCCGACACGGTGGTGACCGGCATCTCGACGGCTGCTGCCATGGACGACTCCATCACAGACAGCCGGGGTAGTAACTGAAGTGTTTGGGGGAACTCCTATCTCCTCCTTGGACTTAAAAGGGGCCTGTCGTCGTTGATGCTCGGACGACTAGCTAGTAGCTGTTGTTGGATGGAGAATCTCTGGAGGAGGTGAAGTGACACGATCGACGATCACAGCGGGACGACTGGGTGGTAGATTTCCCTCTCGATCGTGTAAGCATCGATCACCAGGGACGAGTAGTCATGGTCTCGTGGATAGGATGGTGAGATATGATTCTTGGGAGCAAGTAGAGGACATCCATGCGCTCGCGGGAATGAATGAGGCTGCAGCCTGCCCTCCAAGAGGAAGAAATTCTCTCTCGGAGGTGCACATGTGCCGCGGAGCAAATTGACGTGCTCTGGGTGCTATTTATGGGTGTGTGCGGTAGTGGTGCCATGGACAACGCACACAAACCTGGCCACATGCATCTTTCTCGGTGGAAGCGGCCGGCACTTACAGTGATTCCTCGATGATTGGCTCTGCCGCTGCTGCTAGTGCATCTTATTAGTAGTACTACAGGTACACAGCTTCTTATTTGTAACAGTACAAACCAGTGTTAGGGAGTATAAATGTCTGCTTTCCAAATCGGAAAATGGTTAATTATATGCATTAAATCTAAGATTCAAAGAAATGGCATTACTAAAAGCCAGTAGGACAAATGCCATCGCAATTTTTCGGAGTTTTTTTTACCCGCAAAAGAAATTCTCACAGTATTCCATGATACCATCATAGTACTCCCTCTGACCCAAATTAGTTGACTCAAATTTGTCTAGATATGGATGAATCTAGACATTATTTAGGATATATGTTCATCCAAATTTTAACAAATCCAAGTCAACTAATATGCGTTGGATAGAGTATTATAATTGGTAAACCAAAATGGGACGTGAACTAATGGAACCTAGATATGCCCCTCCACTGAATGTGATCCGTGTAGTCTGCTTAGCCATCCGTGAACAAAATAGTGGCAATAATAACTATACATGGTCATAAATGTGAATACAAAGGCAGTACGTCTCGGAATAAATCCCGAAATTAATTGTCTAAGTTGTGGCATATGAGAGACACTTAATTTGTGTCATATACGAGAATAAATAAGTAAATTAACCGGTTGTAATGCAATGGTTATTTGTGCTAGGTGGACACTGTAATTTGTATCATTTACGAGAATAAATGAGTACTATACTATAATCTCCCTCCTCTAGATGAGAGAGATAATGGGTGCTTTACTGTTTATTTTCACTATTTAGATTTGTTTAATAACGATGATATAATCAAGTATTCTTTCTCTCTTATGCCAAAATTGCAATTAACTGCGTGCTCTTACACTTTATTAGTATTTTTAATTTGTACACATGTGATTAGTATATCTGATTTGTATGCATATTACACTTTATTAGCAATACTGGTGATTTGGCGTAGAATTAATGCACTATTACAATTAATTAATGCACTTCTGGAAGAATGATTAATGCACAATGCAAGAATAATAGGAGAATAATCCAATTAATGTGCATGTGATTTTTATGAGTATGTGAATAATTGGAGTACATCTTGATTATAGTAGTATTTATGATTAATGTGCATGTGATTTTTATGAGTATGTGAATAATTGGAGTACATCGTGATTATAGTAGTATTTATGATTAATGTGCATGTGATTTTTATGCATGTTTACACTTTGTTACTACCATTTGGTGATTTGGCATAGAATTAATGCACTATGATAATTAATTATGCACTTTTGGAAGAATAGTTAATGCACAGTGCAAATACAGAAAAAATATGAAGGATATCAGCGATATAAGTTGCTAATTAGTGTGACATATGGTGGCTTAGATCCTAATGATACAAGGAGGGTGAGATATAGGAGAGGGACATGAGCAGGTTCTCCAACAACCATAATTACCACCAAAATGCCCCTACCTCACAAGTCCACCACTGGCGCTCGTTGCTCCTCCAATCGTGGAACATTATTTAGTTTAGATCTAGTTAGAGAATCCACATCTAATAAGCTACTCCTACTATATCTATTCCACACATTCCTAGAGATATATTCTTATATAACACAAATGGTGATTAGTTTAGAGTAAATTTCATGTTTGCATCTTTAAAGATGGCTTTGCTGACAATGAGTACCCTGTTTAAGATGCCTCTCAAAACGGAAGTGCCTTACATACGGCTTTTTCTTGTCCGACACTTATGACTCGACAAGGCTAAACTGAACTCTCTTAATTCCTCTTATGCTGGGATAACTAAGGGCATCGATGCATGTATGTTGAGTGTCTGATTGCGAGGCCTACAAGTGTTAGGCGGAAAATATTGTATATATGGCATCACTCTTTTCACTACTAGAAATCTACTATTTCCCGACAGTGTTGAATAATAGCCGACAGTTCATCGGGACTGTCAGGAATTACTTGAATGGCCGACCGTTTTGCAAATACCCTACAGTTGAAGTCAACCACACGCCTATGACCAGTAATAGCCGACAACCACATGTAATAGCCGAGGGGTCTGAAAACACACACGCTTATACTATAAGATGGCCGACGGGGTACCAATATTTGAGAGTCAACATTGTGCACACATTTATTTTCCATAATACCCGACGGTATCAATAAATAACCGAGGGGGTACTACAAAACCCATGGTTATCGTGTGCAATACCTGACAGTGAATCGGTCACACATGGTTATTAGTTTGAAATATACTTGAGGGGAGAAGTTGACTCTAGGTTATTTCTCTTTGTGTCTGACCGTGATGTACCAGGACTCGATTATCTAACTAGATAGTAGACGGCATGCATAAAATATCGAGAGTGACACACGTCCATTGAAGCAATATTACTTTTGTTTACTTCTAATAATTATAGGAACCGTACTAGAAATAGATACAATATTGTATGACCAACTTTATGCCTATATCACAATGTTTGTACAACACTCTTTAGCAATTCATGCTGTAGCATTGATTAATATGCATTATACCTCTCTTTGTGCCCACCACTTAACTTGATTGTACCGTAGCTGAAACAAGACGACAATACGTAGTAGTGGTGGAAGGTGTTCATTGATGAGGATGACCGCTAGAGGCTAGCTAACCTAATGAAGGAGATGGTTTATTGAGGTGGATTTCTCGTCCATATTTAGAAATTAAGTATGGCTGGCGCAATGGTTGAGAAGTAGTTAAGGGACACTCGTTAATGATGGTTTTGTTTATATTGGATTGAAGGAAGTTGTGAACATAGTGTAAAGCAAAACTGATGAAAAATGTTCCGTGGTGTTTAAACTTCATAGTTTTTCGTTAAATTATACAATGCTTCCTCGTAGATGCATGAGCTACAAAGTTACATTCCAAATTTCATGAAACCGTCTCAAACTTTGACCATGGTCTTAAATTTGATTTTTTTCATACATTTTATGGATAGGAGGTACAAAGATTCAAGAATTCTTAAATATTTCCTTGCACTTAGAGGTGTTTTTCTTTGATATATGTATTCCAAATTTGAATTAGATGTAGTAAGTATCTACAAATTTATTTAATACCTAGATAATAGCAAATGATTTCATAAATTTCCTAAATTTGGCACAAATAATATAATGTAGTATGTTACATGTTGAAGATGTTTGGAGCACCTTAGATAAAATATTTTATGAATTTACTACAAAAGTTACCTTAACCTTGTATTTAAAAAACACAAATTATTTCACGACAAGATATGGAACATGGTGGTATTTTTGTTTAAATTGGTGTAAAAGGAAGTTATAAACAAAATCTAAAGCAAAACGGATGAAAAATGTTTTGTGGTGTTTAAACTTCATGGTTTGTCGTTGAATTCTATGATGCTTCCTTGGAGATGCATGAGTTGTAAAGTTAGCAATGTAGATTCCAAATTTCTTGAAGCAGTCTCAAATTTTGACAACGGTCCTAAATTTGAATTTTCATATATTTTTCGGACATGATCTAGAAAGATACATGAGTACTTAAATATGATTTTCGTTTAGTTATTTATAGATACATGTAGTTCAAGATTTAAATTATGAGTCTTTATTACTATTAAAAAGAATTTGGTGTTGGTAGGTCATACTTTGACGCTTTGACATCTACCCTGCCTAGGCGAAGGTCAAGGTAAGCCTGTGTATTTCCGGTTTGGGCTGGATTCTGTCAATTCCTCAAACCAATCTGTTTGCCACAGTTTTATTTGGATTGGTCTGATTTAGACAATTTAAACATGAAGTGATTTGTCGGGCCAGTGCGTTCTGGTTAGAATGTGTAATTGGTTTTACACCGTTCAAATACTCAAAGAGATTGCGATGTTGAAATGGATAGAAACGTCATTATCTAGACTCCCGGTCTATCCAGGCGCTCGGCGGACACGGCAGCACGTAGAAGCCCTGCCTCCTCCTCACACAATGACTCATGCCTACGAGCCATCACCACTAGCCTATGATGCCGCCGAGGAGAGGGTGCAATTGCTAGCGATCCTCCATCGATCGCTCGCAGCACGGTCGCCATCTTGTTCGCAGCTTCATTATAGGCGCTCTCAGGTTCCATCGCGCTCTAGGGACGATGTAGGAGGCTGGAGCATTGTGTGCTATGCAGAACGGATTCGATGGTTTCCTCATGTCGAACCCCCGTCCCAACCTAGCTAACCGATTTTTGTTCGCGGGTTTAAACCGAAAACCAACTAACCCAGCAGAGTCAACCCAAACAAAAAATTAGGCCCAGAGCAAAATAAAAATAAAAATGTTTTATACTAAATTGTTATACTTATATAAACTTATGTTTCCTACTCTAGCATTAATAAGTACAATTTTATTTAGTTAGATGCCATAATTAACCACATAAAAATGTTTGTGAAAATTAGTTATATTATTCTTTGTCATTAAGTTGTAATGTATCGCTCAACCATTTTCTTGTGATAAATTTAAATTATGTATTTTAATAAAAAAATCTTAAAGTAATTTTCCACTATGGAGTAAATTATGTAGTAGATGCACAAGTGTTTTTCTACGGGAGGGGGGGGGGGAGATGCACAAGAGTTTTTCTATGTGTATGTATGTATATCGACGTATAATATCATTAAATATCAATATAAAAATATTTAAAACATAAGCTTGAAAAAATATCATAACTATGGTTGGTTCTAGTTATTAGAATTTATCTTACAATTCTCTTACCAAAATTTTATACAATATTTCATTTATTTATAAAATTTTGAAATATTCCCACAAACCTAAAGCTTCCGAAAATCTTAGGTATGGAGATAGAATTTAAAAATTACTACGTTGTTATAGATAAATTTTCAAAACAAATAGAGAATTTTCTATCAAATTTGAACTTTAAGAAAATAAATATAATAGAATAATAGCATCTGAGTACATTGGAACATACTTTTAAAAATAAATAAAAATATCTTGTGTCTAGATATTAGGTAGAAACATAGCATTGTGAATTTTTATAAGAGATATGACTATGAATGACCTGTGCAAAAATCTTGGAATGAGTTGTCATACAAAAGGCTAAGTAATTATGAGTTTTTTTTTTCATTTTTAGATTTTTTGTACAATTTCTCATGTTTGTTTGTGCCTTGAACCTTTTGATATCCACCTAGGTAGTCAAAACTTAGGGAAATACTTCCAAGTCAAGAATAAACAAGAAATAGTGAACTCATTTCAAGGTTTCATGTGTTCTATTTAATTAGAATTAATAAGTAACAACACATGTTACCTCCAAATGAGGGAGCTGAGTTGAAGAATTAAATACAAACATTTAGAAATTGACTGAATTAAGCAAGATACACTAGCCTATCACCCTAGCAATACAGTACATGGGCCATGGCCCTGACACTGGGGGCTTAGGATGGCCTCCCCTTTTGCCCCATGTTGTGGACTGACCATGTAACCTAGGATAAACTGTTGATATGGTGCGGTGCGGTTTAGGCTCGTAGTTTAGCCTGTTTGACACCAAACTAATCTATCAATTGAATTTTGGCAGATTTTGCTTGGGGTTAACTGAACCCAACTCCACAATGTAGAACTCTAGTCTCCTAGATCTGCTGGTCACACACAACTATTGGGTACTGCAAAGTGTAAGGGATTTTTTTAACAAAAAAAAATATCAATCAAGAAGAAGTTTTAATGAAGTCTTACATACCAAGCTTGACAAAAAACGCTAAGACCAAATACACAAGCCTACTCCCACGGTATTACATTAAGCTTTTGCCAGTGAAGCACCACATTGGCACGGCATCTTTAATTTTTGCAGCCAACATATTGGAGGTTATCGAATGGTTGTGGAAGACACGGGCGTTCGTTTCCTTCCAAACTTCTCATCATGGTGTCAACATGACAAGTGAAGAGATAGCCTTTCTAGATTGACCCCTCTTATGGATACCTTCAATCAATTTTGTTTTGGTTCCGCCTTGTTGTAAGTTTTTGCCTCTTCCTGACGTACTCTTCCATTGAAAATGACGTGTGTTTTGATGCGTGTTCGAGAAAAACAGAACCTCACACACAATGCCGTATTGGACACATAACAGTTTTCGATAGAGGCGCGCGGGGGAGAAGTTTCACATCATCTGTAGCCACCAGACCGCCAGAAGAATGTCAACCGGCCAGCACTGTTGGTTGCTACAGCAGGTGATATATGTGGCCTAGATAAGATAAGCATCAAACATATGATAGATAGATAGATGATGATAAGGCCAGTCGTGGCGTGGAGTGTGCATGCTCTTTTTTTAATACACTCCAGTATTTCCCTAGTTTACATTGATCGGTATTATTAACTAGCACTACTAATTCTGGTGTTCAACTTGGCCATGCATGCGCGTATACAAGTTTATTTATTCATGCTCAACCTGCCACTGGATTGTGTCACTGGTGACGGCAGAATTTTGCAGACGTACGTTGTACAAGGTGGTTGCTTATGAGCCACAGAAAAAATTAGCTCGCAATCACGCGGAAGGTGCACGGCATGCAGCTAGCGCGCAATTGCGCCACGGTTCTAACCAATGATTAAGCCAGCGAAACACCGAGCTAGCTAGAGTCTCGTAAGTTGAATCATCGACGTCACCTCGCCGGTGGCAACTGCCAATTCGTGAGAAAATGATGCTCTCCGGCCGTCGCACCGGTGGTGTAAGAAGCTGCGGGAACTTGCCTGCCTGCAGCCGCAGCCGTCGTCGAACCTTTTCCATGGCTAGCTCCCAGGTTTAGTGGACTAGCCACTACACGAAGCAGCAGCCAAGCACGGGAGGCACTCGTACGTGCTCTTACACGCTTCGGTTGATCGTCGGTCTTCTTTTCTTTTCGCATACGTACTGCAACTTCTCCATAAACTAGCCATTTTGTAGGGGGAAAAAATATAGCGTCGCTTTTGCATGAAAAACTTCACTGTGCTGATGCCATGTTCCTGAACTCTGAACTTTTCAGCAGCATGGCGCGCAGGCCCCATTAGTTTGTACTCCGCGCCACCTGGATAAAACAATTCTGCTATTCATACTTACACTCATGAATGTGCCCTTTAGCACAAGTTTGATTAGATTCTTTGGTTTGTATTCCATCTATGTCATTCTAACATGTGATTAAAGTATACATACTTTGTGTCTTCCGTAAAAAAAAGAAAGGTAGATACTTTGTGTGGGTGCGGATGTGGGTGACGTGTGCAGAGCTTACCAATGGTAAAAAAAAAGTACTACCACATTTCATAATATAAAGCATAGTGCTTTATAATTCCTTTGACTAACAATTACTCTATTGCTCCTTCCATTCTATAATTCTTGTCGTGGCTTTAGTTTAAATTTGGGCTGCAATCGTGAGAAGAATTATGGAACGGAGGGGAGGAGTATATATAATTTATGCCACATGAGACTATAGTCATACCAAGTACATTTGTCACTCTGTATACGCAGATGGTATGATGTTATGCCATATAAATGTATACTAACAGAACAATGATTGGTTAAATTCATGTCTTAAAAATCCTAATTTAATGATAAAATATTCATGCTCAGTTATATGCAACACAACTCCAGATTTTATTAAATTCAAGGAATACATTTACATGGAATATTTTTACGTTGTGTTCCTAATCATACAATAACAGTTCAGATAGATAGAGCAAAAAAAAGTAGTTTTATTTAGATTCCCTATTTTCGAAATCCATATACTAATTTCTTTCATAATGAGCAGAAAACAAGATGGCTTAGGATTATAGAACAGAGGGAGTGGGGCATTATACTTAGGTCGGTTATATGTGTAGGTCCTGCTATGACGTGTGGTGATCCCTTCCGTGTCCTTTGGATAGAACATGAGGCCATGGACATAATTAATGGAGCATTAGTGCTCCAATAATTGTGCGCCTGTCTTAATTTTCTCTTCTTCCTCTATCATTCAAGCATTCATATTCTGACCTTGGAGAACAAAGACAGGAACCATGCCCCTCCTTTAATAGAAGCAGGAAGGCGTTGCTTTATTAGTCATCAGGGAAATCAAGATCCTCCTCAATGGAGAATGTTCAAAGTAGTAGTTTTCTTACTGGAATAGTTTGCACTGAAGGTTGTTCTGATAGCGTGTATGGTTCTCCTTTTCCGTTTACACTGATTCAGTACTTGTGGTTCTCAAAGAGTCGAGGAATAGTTTGCTAACTTAAAGTTGACGTCCTTGTGGTTTTCAATTGGCTATGGGAAGGAATTGTCGTTGTATGCTTTGCCATTTGCATAATCTGAAGAAGAATTTATCCTACAAGAAAATCAATTATGTATTTATATTCTATGAGAGATTTGTCAAGAATACTATTCTATGAGAGATAGAACCGAACCACATGCTCTTTTGGATGTTGCCGTTGAAAAATGATGAGTAAAATCTGCACGTTGCCGTTGAAAAATGTACTAATTAAAATCTTTTATATTCTACATAACATTGGGATTTAAATTCACGGGTATTCAACTAGTCTTGTTAAAAATGCTTAAATTCAGATTTTCAATGCCAAGTTTGGTCAAGTCTATAACTACACCCCCCCCCTCTCACTGTTACCTTTATTCGTTTAGTCGTAAGGAGTATGCCTGAAATAATATATTGATTTCTATGTAGCTAAGCATTTTGCAGAATCATGGTATTGGATTTTCCCCTATATAGTTTAGTCACCGGTGCGTCCACTTCAAAGGGCTTGCCATTGTTGAGCTCAAACCTTACTTTCTTCCATTTCTTGCAAGTCTCAATTTTGGTGAAGACATGCATGAAAGGAAAGTCCTTCTCTCCGTTTTTGGTCTTGTACAAGCTCATGATGGCCTTTAACTAGCAAAACACACAAGCATGAAAGAAGTGACCATTGCAAAACAAAGGAAGAAGTTGAGTAGGTTTCTCACTTCATCGTCTTGATTTTGGATGGATGTTTTTATTTTGCGGATGGTCTCCATGGCGGCATGGAAGAAATTGCAAACCTTTTGAATCGCCGCCCGCCTACGAGACAAAGTGTTTTGGTTGCGGATCATGTGGGTCTTCGAATACTCGCCGAAGAGCTTGTGCTCTTCGATTCGAGGTATATTCTCCTCCGATATGCCGCGTCGGTCGGTATTGGTGATAGGATCAAGGCTTATGGCTTTCCAAGCGCAGTCCAAGCATTGGTCCTCCGCATTCTTCCACCGGACCCCCTTTCTGCCAGCGCGCCTCTTCTTCTCCGGCTTTCCCTTAGCATCAAGCTCGGCCACTTCTTATTCCTCGTCCACCTCACCCTACCCTTCTTCATCCTCATACTCATACGCGTATTCATCTTCCTCACCATTCTCGGCCCGGGGTAGTTGCCACCCTCGCCACAGATCAGGGCATTCATGGCGTTCGCAGCTTGGCTCTCGTCCATTTCATTGACCACCTCGCGGGCATCCTGCCCGCCGAATAGATTACAATCGGACTAGAAAGTCACTCCGTCGGCCGTGTCGACCAATAGTGCCCCCCACGCATGGTCCACGAACTGTCATGGGCGGCCTAGTTGAGGTTGATGTGGGTGCGGGCTGCATCGTCAGTGACGTTGGGAGAGAATAGTCATGCATTGTCCACTGGGTGGAAGAGCTTGTTGTCACGGGAGAAGAAAACCGAGACCGAGGACGTGGAGGCATCCCAAGACTACCGCTGACGACAACAGCGAGATACTACGGCAAGCGCTGCTGCTCCCCTGCACCGCCGTCTTATTCCTCTACAGGGTGCGGTCATGGTGTCCGTTGCGGTCGGCGGTGAATACCACCCTCGAATCCAAGATCTTCTGCCACTTTGCCTCCGACATGTCGTTTGGTTTCACGGTGAGGCTCTTCTTGGGTGGTTTCTGGAGCTGTGGCATCGCGTCGGCAATGGGCGGGGACACACGGAGTGGCGGCAACCGGGGTGGCGATGGTTGGAGTCCGGAATGGGCGGGAAGAAGAAGCGGCTGCGCGGGAGCAGAAGGAGGAAAATGGAAAGATGTGGGGAAATGGAATTGGGATGTAGTGCACGGCTTATGTCGATGCAAAGAGGATCTGGGAGCGCCAACCCAGCCTCTAGTTGTCTCGAGTGACAATGATGTGTTGAACAGATTGGAGGGCGGCCCAATCTGCGGGCATTGGTTGGAGGCCTCTAGTGTAGACCCTTTTTTAGCGTCCAACCCAATTCGGTTAGAGACTGGATTGAGAGACGCCGGTGGATATGCTCTTAGGGAGCCAATCTGGATGGAAACACCATCAACCCCGTCCTCATGGACGGAGTGATTTTTATTGGGCAGAGTTATGAGGATAGGTCGTGAGCATTACAAAGATGAAGACTGTAGACAAAGATGAAGATTGTGTACTACGAGGAGATAAGCGACATCTAGAATGAGATTAAAGCGCTATAATCACAATCGGCAAATATGCCCTTTGGTTGCATAGGAATGATAATCCTTCGAGATGCTGCATCACAAAGATGAAGATTGTAGTATGAGGAGATAAGTGATACAACCGATTTATCACAATATGAAAGCGAACCCTCCCTTAATTATCTACGCATATATTCACCACGCAAAGCGTGTCTATGTATACTAGTACTAGTCTGCACTTGTTGGATTGTTGCAAAGTTGAACCGAAGGGCCACTAATACTAATCTCTATAGTATAGTGCAGCTAGAAGCCTGAAATAATGTGTCCCATTTTCAATCTTTCTCTCTTCTTGCAATAGAAAAGTATCAAGATGTGTTCCATCTCTAGAGAATGAAATTGTTATAGGACTAATAATCAAAGCGAGTCAATGAAACTTAGTACAGTTTTATTGGAGGGGAGAGCGAGGAACGGCGACCTGGCTTGCACTAATCAAGAATGCACGGCTGCTAATCATGTCTAGCTAGCTAGCTCGGATCCACGCTGAAAGCTTATCCAGTGTGTCACTTGACAAGGTGCCAGCAAACAGAAATAGTACATAATACAATCTCCACGCATAGATTAGGCCAATAATTCCTTCAGAATAAGCATGTGCTCCACATCAGAGAGCTAACCTCCCGATCACATGGACTAATTATACTTGATTGATTGTTTCCATTTGTGCTTACATGTTGATTAATTGGTCCTGAAAGTCAAATCAGGAATGCAAAGTCCAATCTCGATCTCGATTGCTTATCGATAAGGGATAAGGGTATCGACGCCGTCCATCGTTGTTATATACAGGAGCATATACTCTTTGATAATAAGCGTGGACAGTGGAAGGAGGAAGAATTTAGTGTCTAAACTTAGAGGTGAAAACCCAAGATCTAGTCTTAACTGGTTGTATATGACAATAATTTTGTTAAAGACATTATTTTATGTGTGCGAATTTTCTCCAGGGTAAAAACTTATGGTCTTTGATCAGTGCGATGATTTTTGGAGTTGTTGAATTTCTTGTACTGTTCTAGTGGTGTTTTGTTCACCGTTTTAAGAAAACTGTTCACTGTAGGGGAATTTTTTCTATAAATTTTTTTATTGAGTGTGTGCATCCCTAATGCTAATAGGTATTGCGTTGTTACAGAGGATGCATAATTTTTTTAAGGGAAAGCATCAAGCTTTATTACGAAATTTGGGGCATATCACCCACCACAACAGAGGCAACATGTGCCGGTACATCATTGTCCCATATGATAGCCTTATTAACATTATATGATCGCTTTTGGCTGGATAAAATTAATATCTTTTGATATTAATATATGCTTCTTTTTAAAAAAATACAGAGCAAGACCGTTGCTCTATCTAGCTAACTCGGGCGTCAAACGTCCGAGATGCGCAAATTAACTCTCCAACCATAGCTAAAACACTTTTGGCTCGGTGTCCCCGTCTCGTCTAAACTTATGAAACTGAAGACGTGTGAACGGCCAGGATTGACCGACATTGGTGAGAGCGTGAGATGTTGAAAATATAAGCAATAATCCATATTATTTAATCTGAATAATAAACTTATAAAGCATGATCATACAGACGGTACTAAAACCAACCATGCAGATCAACAAAGTAGATGAACAGATTACATCTATACAAGATAAACCTATCACATCTACGCCAAACGATATACCTAAATACTCTAGCAAAATCCAAAAGAGAGAGATTGGAAACACATACGATATAGTTGCGGCAGTAGCGGCAGCAAAGCTGTCGCCCATGTTGAGGTTGCCGAAAAGGTCGCTGTCGTTCGGAAATAAGTCGTCGTTCGGGAACTCGTCGTCGGACGACGTCGTGGTTGCCAGTAGTCGCGCTTGAGCGCTCTCCAAAAACCTGGTCGACCCAGGTTGACGAGAGGCGGGATTCCGGAGGCCTACTGTCCCGATCTGCGGTGCATGCCGCAAGCCGGGATGGGGAAGACGAAGCCGACGGCGGCGTGTGTGTGTTGATTACCGATTAGGTTTAGCCCAAACGCTCATATAGTACAGGTCAGGGAGATCGTGGGACACAACCCACGTCCATAAAAACTGGAAACGGCGTTACGTCCATTAATTCCCGCAACCCGCGGCGCGCGTGCGTCGTGTCGTGACGAGGCGGACGGCGTCGGAGGAGGAGTGCGCGAGAGCTTCTCTCCTTGTCACACATTAGTGAGTGGTGCAACACTATTATATAAGGTGGTCCAACTCCCTTCCACTAGCAATATGGGAATAAACTTTACCACCACTAGCACAGCTTATGCTGCCATATATAAGTGGAACAAAAAATATTTCAAAATTCGTCTAATAGGCTAACAAACCAATATACACCAAAATCCAACATGAGACGTTGCTCATGATGAAAATGATGCTGACATGAAACACACGTATACGCGGCAACCAAGCACGCACGGCCTACACAGTCGCCTGCGCGCGCGGAGCTGTCCCGTCATTCTTTGCGCTTTCCATCTGAGGGATGGGCGTCCGTGCGACGGCACCGGGCGGCACCACCGATCGGCATCGGGCGAGTAGTAGCTAGCAACCGTGGGAGGAGGACGTACGGGACCAGAGGTGGCCGCGACGCGACAGGTTTAGTCAGCGCCTATTACGTCTGTGCGTGCGTGCGTGGAGCGCCCGAGAGGAGGAGACCAAGAGATCACGTCTGACTCACTCGAACATTTCCGCGGTGCACGCATACTTTATCCAGTCTGCCGGGGTCGACATACGAATGACGGAATGAGGTTGAGTATATATCGGATTCGAGTGTGTACATTGTGTTTAGAATGGCTAGATGCCATGTTATTGGTTGATCGGCCATCAAATGATAGGCCACTTATCGCCACCTCCTGGCGATAACGAAGGGACACATTTCTCATTATTTTTCTCTACAACGGAAGCTAACCTTTTCTTTTGTTCCTATATATGACTGGCGTCAATCCCAACTCCTTTTTGCAACTCAGAACTACTGGTTTTTCTTTCTCTTAGCGGATGAGCATTTTTTTTAGCTCGGCAATTGTAGAGTTGTTGATGAAAATATCAGTAGGTGGTCCCGGCCCATTAAGGAAACAAAGAGAAAGAAGTATCCAAGTATGAAAGAGTAAGTTCTCCAAAAAATGCTATGAAAGACTTTCTTATCTTGGGGAGGTTGTGAGGAGACGGCTATTTGAATCCTTTCAAAAACAAACGGTCCAAACAGGTGTAAGAGCTCACAACGCACTAGGTTTATGCCTAACGACCATTTTAAACATTGCAGATGATCAGGTGGGAACCTCTCCCCCCGGTGAAAATTCAAAAAAAAAAAACATTGCAGATGAGAGATGGGGATGTTAAGCCTCTCATCGAGCCACCACTAGGTGGGGTGACTAAAATACAGGTTAGCCTCCGTTGAGAAAAAGAGAAAAAACCAAGAAAGAAGGAAACAAGAGGAAGTCCAAGACAGAGCTTGAGATTAAGCGTCGGGTGTTATCCACAAAGTTGTGAAGTCTAGATCCAAATATCTCTTTTAAGTTGTGGTTCCACCATCTTTGGTCAGATTATTCCTATCAATAACTCGTGTGCCCAGAATCTTGTTGTTGGCATCCAAGATTTGTGATATCTTGATATATTAGATCTTCTAGTGCTTTGTAGATAAGAACTTATTTAATCCCACATTTATAATAGTTGAAGAAGATTTAGGTGGTTTCGGCCCGTAATTTTCCCGAAGTTGAGGATTTTCAATTTAGAAGATTGATGTCGCCGAGAGGGTCACAACTATTCTCTATCATGAAAAGTTACCTAAGTACTTCTGGGTTGAAGCATTAAATCATGCTATATATGTACTTAACATGCCCCCCTCTATTTCTCTTGCAAGTGGCAATTCTCAGAGTTTATTCTCAGAGAGTTTATTCAAGAAAGGAAGTATCATACGGGAACTTGAAGGTCTTTGGGTGTAAAACATTTGCGCACGTCCCGAGGGATGAGACATCCAAGCTTGATAACAAGAAAAATTGGTACGTCTATCTCAGTAGTCCAAGTGACAAATATGGATACAAGTTGTCGGATTTAATCAAGAAGAAGACCGTGAGAAGCCGAGATATGGTGTTTATTGAAGACGAGAAAATAAAAGCTAGTGGCGATCCAGAGAAGCTGAATACCACAATACATCTTGTTATCTTGGATCCAATCAACCCTCCCCTAGTGGATGGCAATCATGGAGGAAATGATAATGCTGAAAATAGTGATGATGCAACTGATCAAGATAGTACAATTCAGGTACATGAGCAACCATCTGATAACAATAATGATGATGATGATGATGAGCATTGATGACCCCATGTGTGGTTTTAGTAATTAATGAAAATCACTATGGACTAGTATTTGCATTGTGTTAAAAATAGAGGTTTTGTCCATAGGCAATGCTTGTAGACCATATGTTTGGTGCAAGGTAAAAAGAATAAGAAAGCAAAGAAGATCAAGTAATGGCCATGATAATTTTCATAAGGAGATAGAAAGAATGGTCATGCGAGATTTGAGCATATTGCAAGAATGTATTGAAGGAAAATATTGTTTGAGCTTTCATGGTTAACTTTAATACATCATAATGAAGAGAGGAGATGAGACTCAAGGTTGATCAAGAAAATATGCAAGTTCAATATGAACATATCAAAGAGACTATATGCTTGAAGGTTGTCGTCCATTTGGGGGTAATGGACATGTAAAGATGTGCCTAAGAGAGGCTCCCCCATAGTGGTTTATGGGGGAACAATTTGCGAGTCTTTATCAACCAAGAACGATCAAGAAAGATGTCCCATCTTGAGGAGCACACGGTCGTCATCATCTTGATGAAGTGGAATGCTCAAGGTAAAAGTATGATATTGATAGTTTTTATCTTTTACCGGTCGTATGTTATTAGTTGGGAAATTACGTTATAGGATTGATACATGTACTATCAAGAGGGGCTCTCAAAGTGAATATCTTAATCACATCATTCATTGAGAGCTTAGCCTTTGCATCCCTTTTTTGAGTAACTATAGCAGGAAAGTCTCCTACTGCTCTTAAATTAAAAATTGGAAAGTTAATGTTACAATATATTTACAAGGTCCCAATTTTTAGGACCCTAAATGAAGAAATTAAACTCCTAGATCATCAAAAAATAGTCTATTTTATTTCTAAGGTCAACCTTTGCATCCTTGGCAACATATTTCTTGATTGTTATTTATATTTAATCCATGTGAGGATTTATATCTTGTGGTTATCTTCATAACATGCTCAAGTTCATCAACAACGGATTTCGAATGAAGATCTTATTGCATTTTTGTATGTTGGAGGTTTTACCGGCCCTTTACTTAGGGAGGTAACACCTCTCTCTGCATGGTATTTTATCCCTTGCTTGTTCTTAATATTTCCAACAAAATTGGTTGCATCCTATTCATAGTTCGGATTCTCAAAATATTGTAGTTTTGGTTTTAGTTGTTTCAGCAATTTTATAGTGTTGAGACTCTAGTGTGCTTAGACCGGAGACTCCGATGTGTCAGCACCAGAGACTTCGGTCTAAACTCCAAAGTATCTGGCTGAAGGTCTCAGTCCCCTCTACTCTGAGTTAAGCCAAGTGTGACAACTCCCAGTAGGTCGATCTAAAGACTGGTCGGCATCCTAGGTCTAGAGACTTCGCCCGTGTCCGACCAGGTTGAAGACTCCGTTCATCCCAGACCAGAGATTGTCTCCAAAGATACTCTGGAATTAAATTCCTGCAATGACTAGTTTATGTGGGGACCTATAAAAGGCCCCTTTCTGCCCATAGTGGAAGTTGCTTATCCAATTTCTCTCTCCTCTGTAGTTGACCTTGAATCACTTGCCGTATCCTTTATTTCTCCTATGGTTCTTCCATATTTTTGAGAGAGAAAGAGAGAGGAGATCTATATATATACATTTTGACCAATCAATATCTCTTATTCGTGAAGGGAATCTTGGGATCTAGATCTTGGAGAAATTTGGTGTTCTCATCTTGTGTTCCTCCTCTTGAATCCCACCTAGCATTTGTACCTTTGGTGGAATTTGGGAGTGAGTGACTTGAACACGTGTGTTCTTACCATTGCATTTGGTGCATCGGTCTAAGTTCTCCACCGAGAATCAGTTGGCGAGCTTATTACTCTCGAATGCTTGTACTCGGAGCTTGTTCATATTGGGTTCTTGGAATCCTAGATGCCTTGGTGGTGTTGTGGAGCTCAATCAATGTGATGTAAATCTCGGCAGGTGGATTACCTCAGAGCCTCCAGTCAAGTTGTGGAGATTGTCCCCAACTTGTACATGTTCGATGATCACCCTCAAGGTTCCCATAGTGGATTGTTGCATCTTGAATTTTGAAAGAGCGTGAGGATATTACAGTGAGGCATTGTGGTGCTTAGGGAGAATTATTCCTCCACATCACTCCAACGAAGAATATATTTTTTTTATGGAATATTATCTTGATAAAGTGGTAAACCTGAAACTTATTCTCTCTATCTTTGAAAAAATATCTGGCTTAAAGATTAATTTCCTTAAAAACTATATTTTTGCTTTGGAAAGGCTAGAGAACAAGAGGACCAATACAAGCAACTTTTTGGTTGTGAGGCTGGTTCTCTTCCTTTTAGATGCCTTGGGTTCCTATCCACTATAGAAAACTCAAATTTGTGAATGGTACCCAGTTGAAAGTCGCTTTGAGGGGAGCTTGGCTGCTGGGATGGTAAGATGTCATCATATGGAGACCTTCTTGTGTTGATTAATTCAGTTCTTACTGGTTTAACGATGTTTAAGTTGTCTTTTTTGAAAATATCCATAGGGGTATTAAAGCGTCTTGACTTTTATAGATCACGTTTCTTCTGGCAAACATAAATATATTTTAAATAAGCGGGATATGATTTGTAGGCCAAAATATCAGTGAGGATTGGGAGTGGAAGTACTATATGTAAAAAAATGTCTCCTTAGTAAATGGTTTTTTAAATTACTGAATGAAGAGGGCGTATGGCAAGAGTTGTTGCATAACAAGTATTTATCCTAAAAGATCTAGCGCAAGTTACAACCAAGTCAACTGATTCACCTTTTTGGGGATACATCATCGTCTCCACAGGCCTCGATTATCTCTATGGTCGAGCTCTTTACTTATATAGTTTAATTTGTAATAGCATTCATGCTTAAAGTTATATATCTTTCTATCACATAGTTCTTTGTCTTGCTTAGCATAAGTTAGTGGTGCACATAGTTTAGCCTAGTATTTTTAGGTTTTGTGCTTGATAAATAAAATGCTAGTTTTATTCTGTATTTGTTCAAGTCAAAATAGTAATAGTTTTAAATATCTTATTCACCCACCCATCCCTCCTCTAGGCGACATGCGTGTCCTTTCAGATGATGGCGATGATAATTTTCCTGATTCACCACCAATGTAGCGGTTGAGAATAAAAATATCTATACCTTCCACCAAATATCCACCACATCAATGGTTGCACCCCGCATTCCCAAGAGTACAATCATGTGAGGTATCGTTGGATTCGACATGTTGTGAGTTTCTATTTTCTAAAACTTAAGAAGGTCCATACCGACAAGAGTGGGTTGGATATGACGACCATGATATTTCCAAGTGAGAAGCTACTTGTTTGTTTCAAGGCATCGGGTATGGCGGTGCCCCTCAAATGAGTCGAAGAGGGAGATTTTTTTGGGTAACTTGCTCATGTGGGTTGTGAGGATATGTGCATTTGAAGCTTTTCAGGTGGCCCAAATAGATGCAAGAGGCCACCTACCCATTATGGCTAACATTGCACGTGAGATATTGATGACCCACAAGTATAGGGGGTGTATCGTAGTACTTTCGATAAATAGGAGTGTCGATCCCAACGAGGAGCAGAAGGTGTTGACTAGTGTATCTCTGTAAGTACTTAGCAAATGGATTTTTAGAGGTTTTCTGATAAAGCAACAAAATAAAGTGCAAGTAATAAAGACAACGAACAATTGCAGCAAGTGGCCCAGTCCTTTCTTAGCAAAGGACAAGCCCGTGGAAATACTTATAAGGAACAAACGTTCTCGAGGACACATGGGAATTCTGTCAAGTGCTTTTGCTTCATATAGCTAAGTACTCTTCTTTGGTGTTGTAAGTGTTGTGTGGGTGAACCTGTGCTAATGTACCGACCTTACTTGGACTAATACATACTTTTTATTAAACCCCCTGCAAGCATCCGCAACAATAGGAAAGCAATTAAGATATAAACCTAACCACAACCTTAAACTCTGAGATCCTACACTCCCTTGTGCAAAGGTGTCCTAACGGGGGTTTAGGTTTCTGTCACTCCGGCAACCCCACGATTAGTATCCAAATACACAATGCATTCCCCTAGGCCCATAAATGGTGAAATATCATGTAGTCGACGTTCACATGACACCACTAGAAGAATAGCACCACAACTTAAATACTAAACCATTGAATAATAAGTCAACACAAATCCACTACTAGCAACATGACTTCTCCCATGTCCTCAAGAACTAAACGAACTACTCACAAGACATCATATGGATCAAGATCAAAGATGATATGGTGATGGATAACAATCTGAACATAAACAATAATCCAATGGTTCCACTCACAAGCATCAACTACAATAGTAATCAACACCGGGAAAGTTTCCCCTAAGAACTAATGCAAGATCCACTACAATTGTTAAAGCGGGATGGAGTGATGATGATGGTGCTACTGGAGATGATGGTGTGGATGATGATGATAATGATCCCGATGAATTCTAGCTTGATGAAGGTGTTGATGGCAACGATCTCCCCTCTCCGGGAAGGAAATTCCTCGGGAGAAATCTGTCTGCTGGAGAGCTCTTTTCTTTTGGTGTTTTCCGCCCCGCAGAGGCGGCGGAAGTCTTTCTGTGGTCGCCCCTGGTATTAGGGTTCCAAGAGGAAGATATAGGCGAGAGGGCGGAGTCGGAGGCCGGCCAGGTGGGCCACACCTGCCCTAGGCGCGACCTAGGGGGGACCCGCTCCTAGGGGGTGGGTCCCCTGTGGCGCAGCTACGCCTCCCCTTCTAGCTTCCTTCGTCTTCTGGGAAAAAATAATTTTCCAATATTTTCCTGGTATTTTTCTGATCTTCGCGAAATTGCATCAAAACACCTCTTTTTCCATCAAAAACCTGACTCCGGCAGTCTATCCTCCAAGAATCAACATGCAAAAACAGAGGAAAGACATAAGTAACACCTCATAATAAGATACATATCAATGGATAGAGGCAATTATGATATAGAATGCTGATGCAAATTGGACGTATCAACTCCCCCAAGCTTAGACCGTCGCTTGTCCCCAAGCGAAAACTGAGCTCAGTAAACATGTCCACAGGTTTATGGAGTGAAGTGTCGATAAAAGAATATGGAGAAGAAGCATCACACTTACCATTACACAACTCATAAAATAAAGTAACTCACCATTATATAACTTAGATTGCAACAAGTACATGAGTCACAATAGAGATGTATAAAGATAAATCATAATTGGAATTGGCAAACTCTTGTTCCTGGTCAGAGAACAGCTGGCAAACAGTTTCACAAAAAGCTTTTGTAGAAGTCTTCAAAACAGGAGCACTCTTTGCTAAAAAAAAGTTTTACAGAAAGATGGATTTCAAAGTAATACTCAATAGATAAGAGTCTTGTGCAAACAAGGAAGATAAAAAACATGATTGAATAAATCACCATATGAATGCTTGCAACACAACAACTCAAATGCTTGCTAGAGATAGAGCGGAAGTAGGTTTGTGACTCAACTTGGAAATAGGAGGAAGGTCCCTTCATAGAGGGAAGCAGGGATTTCAAGTCATAAAGAGCTTCCAAAAGATTATGGTACTTACTAGCTTTGAGCCCTCATTGCCCCTATCATAGGCATCTTGAAGTGATTAAGGTTAAAGTGAACAAGGATGGAGTATATTCTTGACGAATATATGATGGCAATCTCATGTCCCTTTAGTACGAGGGCCGCTCCTCATGCTACTCAACTTAAGTCACCGGTAAGTTCTTGTCATTGTAAGTACATGTGTATCATAAAGAACCGCCAACGGGGTACCCCTTGCACATGGTACATGTCAGTGGCGGACCTTCATGGAGACTAAACTGGGCCATGCCCCCCCCCAACATTGTCCCAAATTCTCTAATTACTACTATTGTTAAGACTAAATTAATGAAAATTAAGAATAGTTATTGCTATTAAATGGTCTAATCAGCATCTTGGCCCCTCCTTAATTTCTCTTCAAGGTTTGCCACTGGTACATGTGCTATCCCATAACAAAAATGACAAGGCAAGTAGACAATGGGCATCTCAGCGACCTTTTTATTTACTATGTGCATAGATTTTTATTGAGGATGCTTCACAGAATGCTCATTATGGTGATGCTGCAAGTTTCCACCATGATTAGGCATGGCTTACGCTAGCGGCCCAGACGTTTCTCTAACACACATACATCACTCCATGGACTTACAAGCTCCCTTTTTATTTCACACCGACGACATCCGCAAACAAAAGAGCATGATATCAACTGGATATGTATCCATAAGTGTTGAAAGCGTTCCTCGTGACAGCATGGTTCTGCTAATCCCAACGTATAGATGCAAGCATATACAACTTCGATGACACAATGGTTCAAGTCTATTAGGGGCAAGAAAATAATGTGTGCCATGAAGTTCGTGAGAGATTTACTAACTAGTTTTCACATAACAAAATACTTTTTAATTCAAAAGATAGATGAAGCTTGCGAATTTGCTTGGAATAACAATAATGCTAATAGGTAGATATAGTGGACACAAATGGCACATGTTTTGGTTCAAAGGGTTTGGAAGCATGAGAAGTATGCCTTCTCAAAACAGGTTTTTGGCTAGCAAGTCTGGGTAGCAAGCAAAAGAGTTGAAAGAAACAAGCAAACCTACAGGTGATAAAGCCAAACATGCAATCTTCATTGAAGACACAAAAGATCTTAAATAAAGAATACTAAGCTTATGATCCAATCAAGGAAGAAAATAAATGATACAAAATACCTGTAAGCTTTTTCTCTTTTCCTTTCAAACCTCAAAAAGTGTTGCTACTGACTAGAGCTCGGTTTTCCAAAACCAATTTAGATTTACTCGATGCTCCCAAAGTGATGCCAATACTGATTAACAAGATCAATCATATAATAGAGATTGCAAACTAAAATAAGAAGTGCAAAAAGTAAAAGATGAAACTTCTAATTAATATTTCATAAAGGCACTCACACCAATGGATACATAGATAATCAACTAAAGGAGAGATATTTCCACATGCAAACCAACATATAAGATAACCTTCTACCAAAGACATGAATCCACTAAAAAGGTAAAAGATAAAAGATAATGATGTGATGTCGCGACACTCCCCCAAGCTTGGAACAAGCCAAGGGGATGCCAAACCTGATGACGAATTACTCCTTCGGTGGTGGTGGTGTTCTCTTGTCATCATAAAACTTCCAAGGAGAAGGTTCCCCATCCAAAAAGGACGTCCTGGTTTCCGCAATCCTGAAACTAGCAGCAGAGCTTATGCGATCAAATCTAGCCTCATACTCAAAGTTTTGATTTTGTATGTCGTAGAGTTGTGCTTGTAATTGGTTGGTGGTCTGACAGAGTGAGAAGATTTCTTCTCGGAGCTTAGCAACCTCCTCCTCGTACTTGGCGATGAGTTCTGAACTTATCTTGTGAATAACATCCACTTCGCGTTCTGCCATCTTCTTGCACCTGAAAACTTCCTGCTCCAATGCTTGCATCCTGTCTTCTAGACTGCCTTCTCCTTTAGGACCTTTAACTTCTTTAATCTGCACCTTCCCATCTTTGAGAATCAACTCCTTGGTATGGATCCTCAACTCATACATGTACGGGTTGATGACATCCGTAGAGGAATCCTCCATGGGTGATACAGAGGAAGAGTTTGTGGCTCCAAAACTGAGAATTTGCCTGACAGAAACAGATCGAAACAAAAACACGACGAGAACTCGATACAATGACCTCGGGGAACCCGGGGGTTATATATTACGAAGTTTCAATGTATATGGAAGGTACTGGTATGAAAACGAGGCGGAGACGGAGCTCGGGGGGCTCACATCCCCTCCAGGCGCGGCCAGCTGGAGCCTGCCTCTATTTCATTTCACATCCTCCTGTATGTAATAAAAACATCAAAAATATAAAAAGATTAGGCTTTCACGAACCTTCTGTTTTTACCACTTTTACCTATTCAAAGACGAACTCTGCAGGCTCTGGTGTTTAGTTCCTAATAAATTCTTCCGGATTCACCATTTGAATAATATCAACATCTTCGTTATAAGAATCTCTAGAAATATAATGTTTTAGTCTTTGACCATTCACCACCTGTGTTGTGTCACCCTTCAAAGAAGATATTTTGATAGCACCTGAATGATATACTTCCTCAATAACAAAAGGTCCTTCCCATTTTGAGAGTAGTTTCCCTGCAAAAAATCTGAGACGAGACCTATACAAAAGAACTTTCTCACCAACATGGAACTCCCTTTTGAGAATCCTTCTATCATGCCATCTTTTTACTTTTTCCTTAAAGAGTCTAGCATTTTCATAATCTTCACTTCTCCACTCATCTAAAGTACTCATGTCAAGCAATATTTTTTCACCAACAAGTTTAAAATCTCTATTCAGCTCTTTCACTGCCCAATAAGCTTTGTGTTCTAATTCTAAAGGCAAGTGACAAGCTTTCCCATAGACCATTTTGTAAGGAGACATCCCATAGGATTTTTATAAGAAGTTATATAAGCCCATAAAGCGTCATTCAACTTTTTAGCCCAATTTTTCCTAGATCTATTGACAGTCTTTTGCAAGATAGATTTAATCTCCCTATTGGAGAGTTCTACCTGCCCACTGGTTTGGGGGTGATAAGTTGAAGCAATTCTATGGTTTACATCATACTTAGTGATGACCCACAAGTACAGGGGATTGCAACAGTCTCCGCGGGTAGTATTACCCAATTTATTGATTCGACACAAGGGGAGCCAAAGAATACTTGCAAGCCTTAACAACTGAGTTGTCAATTCAGCTGCACCTGGAAATAGTTCTTGCTCATAGAATTTTATCAGTAGCGACAGTTTGGTAGTAGCAACAGCAAAGCAACAACAGCAGTAGAACATGAGTAATAGTAACAATAACTTTAAACAGTGGGATTCGAGTGCGGTAGGCATAGGGATGGATGGACGGGCGTTGCATGTACGAGTCTAAACATGTAACTCCAAGATCTAGGGCATTGCAGATAAATAATAACAAGCATCCAAGTACTAAACAATCCTAGGCATGTGCTCCAAATATAGTCATACGTGCTCGCAGTGAGAACTTGCACAACATCTTCTGTCCAACCAGCCGGTGGCAGTGGGGCCTCTAGGGAACTACTGGCAATTAAGGTGCTCCTTTTAATAGAGCACCGGAGCAAAGCATTAACACTCCATGAACACATGTGATCCTCACACCACAACCATCCCCTCCGGTTGTCCCAATTATTGTCACTTTGGGGCCTTTGGATCCGGACAATGATATGTGTACACAACTTGCAGATAAGATCACAAACAATACTATCATAATGATTCAATAATAAGTTCATATCTGAGATCATGGCACTCGGGCCCTAGTGACAAGCATTAAGCACAACAAGTTGCAACAAAGTCAAATAGCACTAATCGAGATACTAGGCACTATTCCCTAACAATCTTATTCGATTACATGATAGAACTCATCCAATCCCTACCATCCCCAAGCCTACAACGGGGAATTACTCACTCATGGATGAGGGAAACATCGGTGGTTGATGGAGATGCGTTAGTGATGACGATGGCAATGATCCTCTCCAAATTCCTCGTCACGAAAGGGTGCCAGAACGGAGTTTCTGGATCCGAATCTTGGTTTCTGGTGGTGGCGGCGTGGCAGAACTCTTTCTGGAAAACTATCGACCCCCTCGGTTTTTAGGCCGAAAGGCAACTTATAGGCGTAGAGGGAGGCCGAGGGGGTGCCTGGGGTGGCTGCCCCCCTAGGCGTGTCCAGTGGTGGGCCCGCGCCTGGCATGGGTGTGGGCCCCCTAGGACCCTTCTCCATCTTGTCTTATGGCTCCGTGGATCTTCTGGTGAAATGTAATTTTTGGCATATTTTTTGGGATTTTTCTTGATAGTTGATTTTCTGCACAAAAACAAGACACCAAGGTCATTCTGCTGAAAACAGCGTCAGTCCGTGTTAGTTGTATCCAAATCACACAAGTTTAGAGGATAAACAATAGCAAAGTGTTCGAGAAAGTAGATACGCTTTGGACATATCAACTCCCCCCCAAGCTTAGCTTATTGCTTGTCCTCAAGCAATTCAGTTGAAAACTGAGTGCGATAAAAAGAACTTTCACGAACACATTTGCTTCATATGATGTAAATATTCTCAGCACAGGAGTAGATGCTTAGACAATTCATAATAAAGAGTATGAAACTAAGTCTACTCAATATTCATTGCAAGCTATGAAGATAAACCAACTCAATAATAATAAGTAGCATGAAACATAAACATAAGCAACATTGCAATGCTCATAATAAGGTATGATAGAGTGGTATCTCGCTTGCCTTTGTTTGAAGAGCACAATATAAATGCCAAGGCACCTCTGAAGTTCAAGTGAAGACTAGAGATAAATATATCAGAGATACAAGCATTAAAATCATGACATAACTAACCAAGTTTTGGAACAAACACAAGAATGACAACTATGCTCTCAAGAACGTGCTCATAGAATAAGTGGTGACTCAACAAAGTTGTGAAAACGGTTTTGAAAGGTTTGAAAGGCTTCCCAATGCTGAAAGGAAGGTACTCATTAGCTTTGAGCTCTCATTGCCCCTATCATAGGCATCTTCATGTGGTTAAGGTGAAAGTGAGGTCCACTCTGAATCATATGCTTGACAGGCAATAGACTGGAAATCCCAAGTCCCTTGAGTACGAGGGCCGCATTGCATGCTACTCAACTTTGGTCACCTGAAAGTGCTTGTCATTGTAAATACATGCATATCATAGAGAACCGCCAACGGGGTACCCCTTGCACATGATACAGGAGCGATCCCGTGATCAAAATGACAAGGCAAGCAGACAATGAGCATCTCAACGATCTTTTCATTTACTATGTGTATAGTTTTTTATTGAGGATGCTTCATAAATGATCATTATGGTGATGTTGCAATTTTCCACCATGATTAGGCATGGCTTAGGCTAGCGGCCCAGGCGTTTCTATAACACAATGTATAGACTCCATGAACTCACAACCTCCCCTTTTATTTCACATCGTCGACATCCGCAAACAAAATAGCAAGGTATCAACTGGATGAGATATCCAAAAAGTTTTGAAAGCGTTCCCCGTGACAGCACGGTTCTGCTGACTCCCAACATATAATTTGCAAGCATATAACTTTCATGGACAAGTCACAATGGTTCAGGATTATTAAGTGCACGGAATAAAGTGTGCCATCAAGTTCTTGAGAGCTTTACTAACTAACCTTCTCAAAATAGACAAACATTTTATTTTGGAAGAAAACACGGCATATAGAATATGCACTAAAGTAACAAATGATACTAATAGGTAGGTATGGTGGACACAGTGGCAATATTGGTTTTGGGGAGTTAGAAGCACAGGTAGAGCACATACTCAGTGCAAGTGAAGGCTAGCAATAGAGAGGGAGCGACAAACGAGAGAACAATAACTGTCATAATCATGCTTGCAACAAAACAGGACTAGCTATGGCATGAAAGTGATACAAGAACTCTGAGGCAAAATAAATCATCGAGGCTTACTGACTATTGATTAGTCATATGCATGCGTGAGCATGTGCCAAATCGATTCACATAAACAGTCAGAGGAGGATACCACAATATCATACCAAAGTATGAATAAAACAATGCAAGCAAACATTCATATGACATGCTACAAACTATTAGCAAGCTGGATCTAATCACAAGCAAGCAAGAACTACTAAGCATCCATAATGACATACACCTTACACAAACAGGCTAAACATGCTCACAATGATGAGTATATGTACAAAAATGAAAACAAATAGAGTTCATTACCAGCCTCTTACCACTCCTTCTTAATCTTCATTATTGCTCTTCACTTGTGTGACTTGAATGATAACATGAAACCAAAATCCACTAAGGACGGCTGAACCCTGTAAAGAACTCACAAAACCAAAGAAGAACAACAAATATTTTTGGTGTTTTCGATTTTTTTAGAAACAAGCAAAGAAAAACCAAACAAGAGGCAAACAAAGCAAAAGAAACACACAAAGCAAAATCTTTTTGGATTTTTATTTTAAGGCAAACCAAAGCAAAAATAAAAGAAACAAACCAAGAGAAACAACGCAAATATTTTTGGTATTTTTGTGTTTTTGAGAAATAAGCAACAAAGAACCAAAAAGAAAGCGAAACAATGGATATACAAAGAACTAACCGATCATGATATATAAATGAGTGTGACGTCGGTATACCTCCCCCCAAGCTTAGGCTTTTGGCCTAAGTGGGGCTCAATCCCATGGTGTCCAAGAAGATGCACCTCCGTAGTATGTCGAGGAAGCTCCCTCGTCCTGGTATGAGCTCGAGGCCTCCCCTGTGTAGTACACAAAGGGGTCGTATGCTGGTGCTTCCTCCTGATAGTGCCCGTGGAAGTTAAGAGAGCGCAAATTGTCATCCATCTCCCCCTTCGAGCGTGACAATGGTCCCTGAGAAATACTGAACAAAGTGGTTTGTGGTAGAGGGATCTCTCTCGCTTCCCCGTCAATAAACAACATTCTATAAACCAAGTTCTCAAGGGTAGAGCCAGTGGTGACAAAGTGATGTGCCTTCATGGCAGCAAGATCAAGCCTCTGAGGAGCCAAAACTGTATCATGCGGATCAACAACAATGTTCAAGGAAGCAGCAACACGAGTAGCAATAATTCCCCCATAAATGGTTCCCTTAGCAGCTAAGCGACGATCAATGAGAGAACCAAGATTATACTTAGCTTCATTGTTGAGCGCAGCAGCTAAAAAGGCCAATTGATAGTTGGAAATATTATTAGTGTTCTCCCTACCAAGAACACTGGTGGGAAGATAGTAGGAAAAATACCTAATGGCTGGGAGTTGAATATTCTTTATCTTCCCTCGTTGAGCTTTGCGGTCATCATCATTGGTTATTCCTCGGTAAAGCTCCAACAAATCAGCGGGTTGAGGTGGAATATTTTTTGATGACCCAGCTGTACCAAGTCCCAGGGCCTTACAAAATTGCTTCAAAGTCATAGAATGAGCCCTGCCATAAATTTTGAAAGACACAGCTGGCTTGAACACACTATTAGTAAAGGAGAAGCTCTCCACAAATGTTTTAGTAAGCAAAGCATATTGCACGCTCTCATCCTGCATGTAACTTGTTAGTCCAGCCCTCCGAACCAAGGTCATAAAATTATTAAGAATCCCAGCAGCCTGCAAGAAAGTTTGGCAAGGAAAATTGGAGGGGTGCGCACCCCCTTCATCTCCCTCGTCACCAAATCGCGGAGTAATGAGATCCTCATTGTATGAGGGTCTAGTACTGGTGGATGACCTTGGAAGACTTGCCCTTCTAGGTGCATCACTCTCAAATATTTCACCAAATGTATGGTTGTCCATGACCTTTCTTTAATTCAAGGAGCAATCCCTCCAAAAATCAGCACTTAAGATGGGCTGAACAAGGAGATCAAAAATCGCGAGCAAGAACAGCAAGAACTCGAACTTGAGAAAGTTTTCTGGTGTTTTTCAGGAGAGAGAGAAAGAAGGTTGCTTTGAGGAGGCAGCCTGGAGGGGCCCAGGTGGGCCAGACCCCCCCTAGGCGCCACCCCTAGGTAGGCCGCGCCTACCATGGGTGTGGTGGCCTGGGGTGGCCCCCTGGGTCACTTCAGGTGTCCCTCTGCCCCTTTTTTCGAGGAAAAATTTATTTTGAATTTTTTGGGATTTTTCGAGAAACTTTAATTTTGGCCAATTTTTAGAGTATGAAAATTAATTTTCTCGTAGAAACAATTTTTTCAGAAGAAGCAAAAGCAAACCAAAAGCCAAACTACAACAGCTCTAAGACACTCTAACAAACAAACAACTAACAAAACCAAAGCTAGCAAAATAAAGGCAAAGACTAGGAAGGAGAAAAGTAAAAAGAAAGCAAGAATAACCATAGTGAAAACATCATTTTGTTCATTAAAATCCTTTTGTTAACAAGGTTGATCAAGTCTTGTTACCAAAACAATCTTATATGAAGCAAAACTTTGCATTCTACAAGGTGATTATGTTACCTCATACTTGATAGCAATGGTCCCAATCATAATAGTTTCAAAATTTTCTTGTGGAATGGGACAATATATTTCTCCAACCTTGATGCTCTCAATATTTTCAATGGAATTCAGGCAATAGCTTTTAACAACCTTCTTGGGGAAATAGACAGTATGCTCTTTGTCATTAATATTGAATGTTACTTTTCCTTGATGACAGCACCTGCAGTGTTAAGAAAAGGTCTCCCAAGAATAATAGACATATTATCATCTTCAGGTATTTCAAGCACAACAAAATCGGTTAAAACCATGCAATTATGAGCTACTTGAACAGGAACATCCTCACATATACCAACAGGAACAGTAGTTGACTTATCAGCCATTTGCAAATATATGTCAGTTGGTATCAACTTTTCTAGCTGGAGTCTCTTATAGAGAGAAAAAGGCATAACACTAACTCCAGCTCCCAAATCACATAAAGCAGTTCTAACATAATTATTCTTAATAGAGCAAGGAAAAGTTGGTATACCTGGATCACCAAGTTTCTTTGGAACCTTACCATTGAAGGAGTAATTAGCAAGCAAAGTAGAAATCTCCTCATTAGAAATCTTCCTTTTATTAGAGACAATATTCTTCATATACTTTGAATAAGGAGGCAAGTTAATAGCATCAGTCAAAGGAATTTGCAAAAGTAAAGGCTTCATCCACTCACAAAACTTGTTGTAGTGTTCTTCCTCCTTTCAGTTGTGTTTCTTACCTGGAAAAGGCATAGGTTTCTGCACCCAAGGTTCTCTCTCTTTACCATGTTTACTAGCAATAAAATCTTACTTTGTGTACCTAGTGTTCTTAGTGTGCTTCTCAGGTTCTTCCTCAACTTCCTTCTTATCAGGAGACTCATTTTTATCATTACCACTCTCAGTTTCAGCATCAGATACAGATATACTATTAGGATCTACAGCAGGTTCAAGGGGTTCCTCAACTATCTTATGTTTCTTTTTCTTTCTCTTACGAGGACTACCACTACTCTCACCTTGTTGAGAATCCTGCTCAATTCTTTTAGGGTGTCCTTCAGGATATAAAGGATCTTGTGACGAGGTTTAATCTCGTCAATGCCCATTGTTATGAGCTTGGGTTTTGGAGAAGATGGGGATGCTGGAGATCACGGAACGGTTAGCAAACAAGCAACACGGGAACACGAGGTTTACCTAGGTTCAGCCCCCCAGAGGGAAAACCCTACTCCTGCTTGTCTGCTCTTGATTACGGCGGAACCAAAAGTTATAGGGGTGCGCAGATGTAATCTGGCGTGGAGGTGTGTATGCGGTGGTATGCAAAGTGCCCTCCTCGTCGTGCCCTCCTAGCCTTTATATAGAGATAGGCAGGTCCCAAGCACAAATCGAGTCGGTTACAGGTTTTAGGGTTTGCCCCTTTGAATATTCTATCTACTCTAGTCTTGTTCTCCAAGGATCCGAAGGCGTCATGGGCCCTGGCCACCCGAAAGTCTTCATGGGTTGGCGCATGTTCTCGTGGGCCTTCCTTGGGCTGGACTAGGTATGCTAAGATCGTGTACCCGTAGGGTACCATGTCAGTAGCCCCCGAGTGTTCAGTCAAATCGTAGATTCGACTAAGGACTCTTCAATCCTTTGGGTGTAGCTATCTTTGTTTGTTTAGAGAACGATTTGAGTGCGTAGGGATTGCTGATGCGTGTGCCTGACTCTCCTGACGGATTAGGGTCAGTTAACTGTCTTAGGACAAAACAACACGATCTTCTTCAGATTCGAATCCCTCGACTCGAAACCGGAACATATGCTGGCGTAATTCGACTCAGGCCGCGGAGGACTTATAGGAGTGGAATTCCAGTGAATTTTAAATGATGTGCCCAACGCGTCCGTCGGGGTTTTTCATCGCGCATGTTGGCACGGATTTTTACTAGTAGAGCGTAGTCGTGTGTGTTACCAGGCCATCAGATGGTATCTGTAGGTCTTATCTTTGCGTCGCAGACGCATCATCCGAATTTTTATCACCGCGGAGGTGTTTCGGGTGGCCAAGGAGGACGTTGCTCACTTAGCATTAATTGGGGCAGAGTTGCCGAAAAGTTTTTTGCATACTGATCCGCAGGATCGTAGTCGAAGAATTCATAGGGTGCACGACCAGCGCTCCCTATGGGAGTAGCCCCCGAGTGTCTGTTCGATTCGTAGAATCAAGCAGAGACTTTAATTCAGTCTTTGTTGACTTTTAGGTCCGTAGGACACAAATTTTTCGGATGCTTGGATCCATCCTCCCTATGGGAGTAGCCCTCGAGTCCGTAGTGGAGTCGTAGACTCGACATAGGACTCGAAGAATAGTTCAATGGTGTAGTTTTTTTATCATTTTTCTAGTGCGCGGCCAGCGCTCCTGATAGGAGTAGCCCCCCGAGTAGTTAGTCGAATCGTAGATTCGACTGAGTACTTTTAGCTGTGTAGCCGAAGAATTGTAAACGTTGCTAATATAGCTTTTGATGACATCATTGCTGACAATCTGTGACCTCAAGCGTCTGCGGCGCCAGAGATGACGGGACTGGACGAACATGGGTCCCACCTTCTGACTTTGAGTTGACTGGTCACGCGCGGCGTGGAGATAATTATGGCGCCGCCTCGATTTCCATGCATAGTGGATGGCCTGTGAGCGACGGTTCGCTGCTGTGCCGACACGTGGATGGTTGGATTTGGATGTTGGCTTTAGGTCTTCCCGATGAACGGTCGTCGTGCATCGTCCTCGTCCTTATAATCATTGGGGAAAAGTTAGTTTGTTTTTCACCGCAGCCATTCTCGTTTCACTGCTCCCATCTTCTTTGAGCTTTCCTCGCTGCACGCTGGAATTCCTTCGAACCTTTACATCCTTGTTTTTACGTTCGCGTCGTCATCATCGCTGCACTTGTGATGGGGATGTCCAGGAAGGCCTCCACCACAGTTGGTACTAGTGCTGCCGCCGGCGGCAAGAAGGGTTCCGCCGCTACTCGCGTCACTGATGGTGGCTGGCGGCGATCGGAGACACGCGAGGGTGAACTCCTCAAGCTCCGTGAGCAGGGTCTGATCCCGCGGGATAGGGAGGCTGTCAGAGTTCCCGACGACGAGGTAATTCTCCGTCCTCTCGCTGGGTTTCGGGTCATGTTCATCGATGTTGTCCTTCGGGGCCTTTCCTTCCCAATCCACGATTTCCTCCGTGGATTGCTTTTCTTTTATGGCATCCAGCTCCATCATCTTTCACCGGACTCTCTTCTTCATATCGCCCGCTTCATCACTTTCTGCGAGTCCTGGCTCAGTGTCGAGCCACACTTTGGCCTCTTCCGGAAGCTCTATTCCGTGAAGAGGCAATCTGGCTCCGATGGCGTTTCTCCCATCGGCGGCTGCATCATTTCCCTTAAATCCAACTTTCTTTTTTTCTCTTTTTCTATGTGTGAGTCTGTCTAGTACTGGCGGAGGCGATGGTTTTACATCCGCGACTCCATAGTGGCTGGGCAGGACTTTGGCCTTGCTCCTTTCGACCCCTCCTAGAAAATCCAGCCGAAGAGGTCCTGGAAGAACCACATCTTGGATGGTGAGGTGGCGGAGATAGAGGGGCTCTATCGTCGGGTGAAGGATCTTAAGTTGATTCCGGATAAAGAGGTGAACGGTGTGGATATCATCCACACCTTCCTCAAACATCGGGTGCAGCCGCTTCAGGCTAGGGCGCACCCGATGTTTCTTTATTCTGGTTGCCATGATCCGACTAGGGTTTAGGCCGAGGAGATCTCCAAGGGGGATCTCGACAGGATTCTTCGGCCGCTGCTGAAGTTCAAGGCTGAGGAGGATCTCCCGAGGAAGTCGCTGACTCCTCCGTTCACCGCCTCTCGTCTGGTTCCGCAAGTGTAGATCCGGGGCGTGCGCGTAGCACTTTTTTCGACTGTGTTTTTCTTGCACTTGCTTGTGTTCTGAAAGTTTGTTTCTTTTGCACAGGAATTCAAGGTACCGGGCATGTCGCCTCCACTACCCGAGCTGTTTCCGGATGCACCGGACAATGAGGTAGTGAATTCCATGTCTGAGCTTCCCTCGGCGTGATCACCAGCGGAAGAAACTTTTGAGTCTAGCGAGGAGCAGAGTCGAAAGTGGACGCAGAGCTCGAGCAAAGCGTCGGATGCTTCGACTCCGCCGACCCCTAGGAACTCGTCATGCCTTGAGCGTCATACTGGGGGTCATGGTGGCTCTTCCTCTCCTATTCCGCCCGTGCCCGTGTGGGCTATGGCCCCGCAGCCGCCAGCGAAGCGGAAGAAGGAAGAGAAGAAGGAAGAGAAGAAAAGCAGGAGGGCCCCTCCTGTTTTTGACTTGAGCGATTTCGACTCGTAAGTATCTGCCATTGCTTTTGCTCTCTTTCATCTTTTTGCTTGTACTTATCTGATTTTTCCATTTGTAGCCACTCTTCCGATGGCTCCTTCAGTGATGGCGCTCGGGAGATGGTGGGGAAGTCGAAGGTTGCTCCTCCTCCTCTTCCTTCTCAGACGGTGGCCACCTCTAAGGGCGCTGCTCTGAACCCTTCTCCGTAGGAGGCTTGGGTGGTTGTCCCCACCAGAAGACTACGGGCGAACCTTCGGAGTCGCCGTCTGACCATGTAAGTGTTGTCTTTCTTGCCGCAAGGGGAAGCCCCCGAGCATTTTTTGGATGATCTGCTGATATTTTTGTTTTGTGTCTCGAGGGAAGCCCCCGAGCATCTGTCGGATGATCTTCTAATCATGTCGTTTTTGTACGTATCACGGGGGGATCCCCCGAGCGTTTTCGTATGCGTGATTTGCTTTGCTCGTTTTCTTGGGCGCAGCCCCTGAGCCTTTTCCTTGACAAGTTGCGTCTTCTCGCAGTCTTTTGTTCAAGGTGCCAACCAGCTGGTGAAGCAACATCTAGCATTGGAGGCCAGCCTTCGGCAGCTCCAAGGTTCGTGTGCTTTTTATCAATCTTCTCCTTATTTGGTTGCTTGCTTACTCACGAATTCCATGCTTTATTTGTCGTAGAGGAGAACAACACTGCCCTCCGCGAGCTTGATGCTCTCAAAAAGATCCTCGGGCGAGCGGAGAAAAAAAGCTGAAGATGTCGTTGGCGTTAAGGAACGCCTTGAGCAGGAGTTAGCCAACGCGACTTCGGCCAAGGAGCGCCTGCAGCAGGAGGCCACAGATAGCGAGGATCAACTCGCCACCGCTGCGGCCTCGCGCGAGAAGGAGGTAGCCGGCAAGCTGATGGTCGCCACGAAGGCTATTTCGGGTGAGTAGTTTCGTCTATCCCTTTTCGGCTTCCTTGCCTTTCTAGCTTCATTTTGTTTTTACCTTGTTTCTTCCTTTTATATAGATGCCGCGGGCATCGAGTTTGACCGTGGTGCCCTGGAGCACAGAAGTGCTCTCGAAGACCGCTGCAGCACCGTGGTCGGCTCCCTTTCCAAGGCCAAGGTAGTTCTCGGGTGCTTCTACAAGGAGCTCGTCCCCAAGGGCGTCGCCCTCGAGGATGTCGAATTGTTGGCGGACGCATTGTCAGCCGAGGCTCCCGCGGCGTACAAGCGCAAGCAAAAGGGCATCAGCGCGTCCATGGGACTGGCGATGGCCATGGCGTTTGGAGCGGAGCTGGATCTTCATCAGGTCACCTCCCAGATGTCGACAGCTGCCTACGGATCCGAGGTAGCCTTTGCCCTCTACGCTTCCTGTTGTAAACGCTATGGGACGAAGCTGATTGAGCTGCTGGCGGAGTACGCGGTGAGGCAGCAGGGGGAGGCCAAGAGCAGGCAGTCCGGCTCCGAGCTACTCAGGATGCAGCTTCTTAGGCCTTGTAGTTGTAGGATAGCTTTTGTTTCTTTTGGTGTGATGTATCTATGAACACTTCTTGTGGCACATAGTGGCTTTTGCTGTATATAATGAATCTCCGAGTTGTTTGCTTATTCCTGCGTTTGTTCATATCCTTGCTTTCTTTTCCTCTAGTGACCTTCGGGTGATGTTCCCGTTGATACTTCGCCTGCGTCGCAGCTATGACCATCCTTGGATGATGCGTCGCAGCTTGTGTTTCTTCGTGACCGCATCCGTAGTATTGAGAAAGAGTTGCTTCGCGTTCGAGACCACGCGGATGTTTGGAAGTCGAAGGCGGAACGGGGCGCCGCCAGGGAGGAGTATCGGACGGGGGAGTTGTGGCGTTTGGCCGAACAGCTTCAATGTGAGTTTCCTCGAACTTCTGCTAATTTTTCGGATGCGCCTGTTGGCTTGTCGTCTTACGTTGCAGTTTGTTGCAGGTGCTAATCTTGTTCCCAGGGAGGAAAAAGAGTGTGTTGCTGTTCAGATCAATTGCCTGACCTAGCAGGACATGGAGGCTAGCGGCTTTTTCTGGATGGATCGAGATCGTGCAATGGTCCTGGCGATTGTGCAGGATCGTGTTCACCAGGTGTCGCGGGTGCTGCGGCAAGTGAAGACTTACTTGACGTCGATTATGCATGTGATGTTTCCCCTGGATGAGGCACCATCAACTCTATGGGACCTGCTGGCTAAGTTTCGGGATGTGCATCATGTCAGGGAGCTGGTGTGGCATCAGCTGGTTGCAGGGGTGAATGCTGCGCTTTCCCTCGTGTGGTTGCATTGCCCTGATGTAGATCTTGCTGCTGTGGCGGCTGGGCCGCCTCTTCGTCCAGATGGTGGCACGTGGGACATGCGTCCACATTATGTGGCTGTAAGGCAGTATGCCGAACAAATTGTAGATCTTTTTGAGCAGCGTGCGCAGGTGATTCTTTATAATAGGTAGGACCTATAAAAATATAGATGTAAAATTTGTATGTATTCAACTGGGCGTGTTATGCCCTTTGCTATAAAGGTTAATTGTTGTTAGCACGTGGTGCTTTGTTTGTATGCGTGCCCTTTTCGTTAGCCTGACTTGGTCAGCTACTCAGGTGTACATGCGTTATCCTCAGTCGACGAAGTCGTGAGGTGAGGGGAGCCCCCGAGTGTGTTGTAACATGAAGAAAATGCGAATAATAGACAAATTTTTGGGGCGAGGCACTTAACTTTATTTATACCGTAAGGAGGAGGTACATTGTTCGGATGAGTAGCCTTGGCTGAATAGCCTTATTGAAAGTAAAAAAAGGAGGGGGGTAGCTAGGGGTAGAAGCATCGTAGTTGTGCGACGTTCCATGGGTTGGAGTATGCTACTCCAGACTCCACGTGCTTGAGGCGATAGGCGCCACCTGGGATGACTTCAGTGGCGATGTAGGGTCCTTCCCAGGGTGACTCGAGTTTCTTCTGTCGCTCTTGCTTGAGTCATAAGACTAGGTCTCCTTCCCAGGGTGTCGACGGCTTCTACGAGTGCGGCCGTCGATTCGGCTTCGTTGTAGGCGACGACCCGTGGGGCCTTGTGGCGTACCTCTGCAGGCAGCACGGCTTCGACTCCGTGCACCATGAAGAAAGGCGTGTAGCCAGTTGAGCTGTTTGGCGTTGTGCGCAAACTCCAGAGGACGGAGGGTAGCTCTTGTGTCCAGGCTCCTGCGAGTCGCTGGAGTGGGCTCATTAGGCGCTTCTTGATGCTGCCACCGACGAGGTCGTTGGCCTTTTCGACCTGCCCGTTTGTTTGCGGGTGCGCTACGGAGGCGTATGTGATGTTGATTCCGAGGTCCTCGCAGAAGTCCTGGAATTCCTTGGAGATGAAGTTCGATCCATTGTCGGTGATGATGCTGTATGGCATGCCGAACCTGTAGACAATGGATTCGAAGAACTTGACGGCCGTTTTACCCTTTTGGTTAGTAACGGGCATGGCTTCGATCCACTTGGTGAATTTGTCGACTGCGACCAGGAGGTAGACGTGGCCTCCTTTCGAGGACTTGGGAGTTTGCCGATCATGTCGAGGCCCCATTGGGCGAAGGGCCAGGCCAGGGGTATGGTCTTGAGCTCCGATCCTGGTGCGTGTGGTTTATCTGCGAACCTCTGGTGCCCGTTGCACCTTCGGACGATGTCCTTGGCGTCGTTCATGGCCGTTGGCCAGTAGAACCCAGCTCGCAGAGCTTTGGCAACGAGGGCGTGGTTGCCTGCTTGATGGCCACAGATGCCCTCGTGGATATCTTGGAGGATGGTTTTGCCATCACCGATGGTGACGCACCTTTGGAGTACACCCGAAATGTTGCGCTTGTATAACTCGCCATTGATGATGGTGGAGGCCTTGGACCGGCGAGATATGCGCCGGGCATCTGTCGGGCTGTCAGGAAGCTCCCCTTCTATCAGATATCGGAGGTATGGTTGTGTCCATGTTTCTTCTACTGCCATGACTTGCATCAGGTTGACCACTGCGACCTCTGTGTCGAGTTTTTCTGGTCCTTCGGGTAGCGCAGCTCCCGAGTGCTCTGCTTCTTCGGGTGATCCCTTTGGGAATTTCCTTTTGATGGATGGCATGCAGATCTGTTCGAGGAACACACCTGGTGGCACCCGTGCGCAGGTGGAGCCGATGTTGGCGAGTCTATCGGCCTCTTCGTTTCTTTCTCTTCCAATGTGCCGAAGCTCGCAGCCGTCAAAGTCTCCTTCGAGTGCGTTGTAGAGTGCGCGGTACGCGATCATGTTGGCGGCGTGTGCGTCGCACTCGTTCATCGTCTGCTGGACGACAAGGTTCAAGTCTCCGTAGATGACCAGGCGCATCGCGCCGCAGATCTTGGCCATCCTCATGCCGTGGATGAGGGCCTCATACTCGGCCTCGTTGTTGGAGGCTCGAAATTTCATCCGGAGGACATAATTCATCTTGTCGCCCTGCGGGGAGGATAGTATGACCCCGACTCCTGCTCTGGTCTCGCGCTTGGAGCCGTCGAAGTGCATCGTCCATGACTGTGTCATGTCCGGTGTGTCTGGCAGCTGCATTTCCATCCAGTGGACGAGGAAGTCCGAAAGGACCTGAGACTTGATCGCGTGGCACTTCTCATAGACGATGTCTAGAGGTGACAGCTCGATGCCCCACAGGGCCACACGTCCTGTGGCCTCCGGGTTGTTCAGGATGCTGTTCAGGGGTGCTTCGTTGACGACCATCGCCTGATTCTCCTGGAAGTAGTGGCTCAGCCGACGAGCCGTCATGAATACGTCGTAGGCGAGTTTTTGGTAGTGAGGGTACCTCTGCTTGGTCGGCGTCAATACCTCGCTGAGGTATTAGATTGGGCGTTGGACCCCGTGGGTCTTGCCATCTTTGGGTCTTTCGACCACAAGCACGGTGCTTACCACCTGGTGTGTAGCTGCTATGTATAGCAGTAGAGGTTCGCGCTCTTTTGGCGTGACCAAGACAGGAAAGGTAGAGAGCAGTCTTCAAATGTGTCATCCGCTTCACTCGAATTTGTCTGCCTTGCATAGCAGCTGATAGAAAGGCAGGGCTTTTTTGCCCATGCGGCTGATGAACCTGCTCAATGCCGTGATTCGCCCAGCAAGTTGCTGGACCCCCTTGAGGTTCTTTGGCTTCTCTATGGCCATTATGGCCCGGATTTTCTTCGGGTTTGCTTCGATTCCTCGCTGGGAGTTGAAGTAGCCTAGCAGCTGACCAGATGGGACGCTGAAGGCGCACTTTTCTGGGTTTAGCTTGATCTTGTATCGATCAAGGTTGTCGAACGTCTCGCGGAGATCGTCGATGAGTGTCTTGGCCTCCCTTGTTTTGATTACTATGTCGTCGACATAGACTTGGATCTTGCGGACGATCTGGTCCTTCAGGCATGCCTACATGCACCGTTGGTACGTGGCGCCTGTGTTCTTCAGCCCGAAGGGCATTGTGTTGTAGCAGAACACTCCGAACGGCGTGATGAACGTCGTTTTCTCCTGATCCTCGACCTTTAGTCGAATCTGGTTGTAGCCTGAGTAGGCGTCGAGGAAGGATAGCTTCTCGCATACTGCAGTCGAATCGATGATCTGATCGATCCGAGGGAGAGGGAAGTGATCCTTCGGGCAGTTCTTGTTCAGCGATGTGAAGTCTACGCACATCCGTAGGATGTTCGTGTCCTTTTTGGGGACCATCACGGTGTTGGCGAGTCACTCGCTTTCCTTGATCTCCCTGATGAAGTTTGCGTCGAGTAGTCTGTTGACTTCGACTCCGATAGTTTTGGCCCGTGGTTCGGACAGTCGTCGGATGGACTGTTTGACGGGCTTGGCGTCTGGAAAGACGTTGAGTGCATGCTCGGCGAATTCCCTGGGAACTCCTGGCAAGTCCGTAGGACACCAGGCGAAGATTTCCCAGCGCTCACGGAGGAATTAGACGAGCGCGCTTTCCTATGCGGGGCTGAGGTCGTTGGCTATCAGCGCCGTCTTGGAGGTGTCCGTCGGGTGGACCTGCACCTTCTTTGTGTTGACGGTGGAGTCGAAAGACATGTCGGGTGCATTTTTTCTTGCAACTGGGGGTGCCCCGTTGTCCGTCACCTCTCGGAGTCTTATGAGCTCCTCCTGCATGCCGAATGACTGGGAGATTCTGTTGAAGTCCCTGTCACAGTGGTCCGGTCGGGTGAAGCTCATGTGGACCTTGATGACGCCCTTTGGTCCTGGCATCTTGAGTAGCAGGTACGCGTAGTGTGGTACTGCCAGGAACCGTGCGAATGCCACACGCCCGAGGATGGCCTGGTATTGTGATGGCCAATCCACCACTTCAAACTCGAGTCGCTTGCACCGAAAGTTGCCGGGCTTGTCGAAGATGACGTCGAGCCATATCTTTCCCAGGGGGAATATACCCTTCCCTGGGACGATGTCGTGGAACGTTGTATCGGATGGTTCCAGGTTGCACAGCGGGATACACATTGCTGCTAAGGTGCTGGCGAACATCAGATTGACGCTGCCGCCGTCCATGAAGACGCGGCTCATATCGAATCCTCTGATCTGCGCCTCAAGCACCAGGGCAGCATGACCTGGGCGAGGGACCTGGCAAGGGTGATCTGAACGGCTGAACGTGATGCAGGACTCCGATCCGCTGAGGTACTCAAGGATGGCGGGTGGAGCAGTCACAGCCAGATTGGTCTGACGGGTGATTTTCTTCTGCACCCTGTTCGTTGGGCGCCCCTTTTGGATCATCAGTGATCCCTTTCGCACGGGGTACTCGTTTCCGCCGTTGTTCTGCGCGGGTGCGATTGGATGATTTGAAGGTCCCACGGGTGGTGGTGGAGGAGCTTCGTGGGCGATGTCGCCTGGTGCGGGCGCGTTCCTGTATTCGGGATTCGGGGCTTGTTGCCTCATCTCGGACATGCTCTCGCTGAGTTTCTGGAACTCGCGGCAATCCTTGAGCATGTGGCTTGCCTTCTTTTTGCCATCCTGCTTGTCAATGTAGAAGTGGATGGTGCATGGACCCGACAGCTTGTCGTATGCTGAGGGTCCATCGTCGCGGCCGCGATGTTGCCATGACTGCGATGGGCATCCTCCGTCGCGGAAGTTGCTTCCGTGGTATCTGCTGCTGCTGTGGTTGTCGTTGCTATGGCGATCGACATAGCCGTCCGCGACCATGTCGGGTCAGACGCGGTCGCCGTAGACGCGCGATCTTCTCTTGCTACGGCGTTCACGTCGCCGACCGTAGTCATCCTCCTCTTCTGAGTGAGCTCGGTGGACGAAGTCCTCGCCATCTGCCCAACTATTGGCGATGTCCATGAGGTGGTCGAGTGTCTTGGGCTTTACGCGCCCAAGTTATTCCTTGAAGTCCTGGCGCTTGACGCCATCCTTGAATGCGTCGATCGCTCTCTTCAGAGATGTGTGCCGCGGAGTTCTTGGTGTTGGACCAGCATAATATGTATGAGTGAATGGATTCGCCCGTTCGTTGGGTGCAGGCCCGCAGCTCCTCGATCGAGGCTGGCCTTTTGCCGGTGCCTTTGAAGTTTCGGATGAAATTGTATGCCAGTTCCTCCCAGCTTCGGATGGATTCCAAGGATAGGCTGCTGAGCCATATCCGGGCTGCGCCTGTCAGCTGCAGCTGAAGGCATTGCAGGGCGGTGTCCTTGTTTCGGTCGTGTAGTTTGACGGACGACAGGTGGTCGCTGATCCACACCTTGGGGTCCTGTGTGTCATCGAACTTCGGAGTGTCCGAAGGAAGCTTGAAGTTCCACGGCATCCGCGTCCGCTGAACGGATCTGCTAAAGCATCGGGCTCCGTAGAGTTCTCCTTTGTCGTCGTCCTCCTCAGATTTGAATGAGCATACGCGTTTGGCACGCGCTTTGTCGATCTTGTGCTGGGTGAGCTCGCTTCCAGCATCGTAATCGCGGCTGCGATGGCGCGAGCTCTTGTGCCTTCGAGGTAGGTCGTGCTCTTCATCGTCGGATGAAGGCGTTAGGCTGCGGTTGAACCTGACCACAGCCTTCTTTTTTGGCTCCGCATGAGCTTCTCCGTGGCGCGCAGCTCCAATGAGTCCAACTCCGGTAAGTGCGGACTTGTGCATAGCCCTTTTCGGGTCCCCCACCGGAGGTGGATGGGACGCGAGGTATGTGGTGGCTGCCATGATCGCAGCTTGCGATGTCTTCGGGATGACGTTGCCGTCGGCATCCATCTCCATGAAGGATGTGTTAAGGGTCCTAGTCACCTCGCGACGTGCCTTGGGATCCATGTTCTCCGTGCGAGAACGGTGCTTATTGTCATGGTTGTCGTGCGAGCTGGAGCCGCCCATGGCGGAGAGCGCAGCTCGCCACGCACTGGACTCCGAGGCTGCTTGCTTGCATTTGTCAAGCACCTCTTGCATCTTCACATGCTTCTTGTGCTCTTTGACTAGGAGCAGGTGGTACGCCATCAGTAGGTCCCGTGAGGCACCCACGGGCAGGATCTTGTTGCCTGCCACGCCTTTGCGTGCTTGAGCCCATCCTTCATCGCTGAGGTGGATGATCCGATTGGGATCGGTGTCATCCTCGTTGGGCGGGAGGGGGGACTAGTTTCTCCTGTTCTCGTCGTTTCTACCCTGTGGGTTGGGTGGCGGGTTATGCTCCTGATCCACGTCGCTCTGGATGACCGTGTCACATTGGTAGCACGCGTAGACTGGATCGCTGCTGCCGCAGCTTTTGGATCCGGAATCGTAGGTCCCTTCCTCCGATCGTGCATCGCACAGATCTGAGTTGTAGCTGCTGCTGTCATAGGACTCATCTTGTTGATGGTGATGTGCGTAGCACGGGGTGTGGAGCCCATGAAGCGGGCCTGATCGATGGCAGGGGCACCCGCTCTGGGAGATGTAATCTGGCGTGGAGGTGTGTATGCGGTGGTATGCAAAGTGCCCTCCTCGTCGTGCCCTCCTAGCCTTTATATAGAGATAGGCAGGTCCCTAGCACAGATCGAGTCGGTTACAGGTTTTAGGGTTTGCCCCTTTGAATATTCTATCTACTCTAGTCTTGTTCTCCAAGGATCCGAAGGCGTCATGGGCCCTGGCCACCCGAAAGTCTTCATGGGTTGGCGCATGTTCTCGTGGGCCTTCCTTGGGATGGACTAGGTATGCTAAGATCGTGTACCCATGGGGTATAACCATGTCATCTTGAGTAGCTATACATCTCCTAGTTCTAATTCCATAAGCATGTTTATCTCCTGAAGCATTAACTAGCATGTCCTTTTGTACCTTAGCAAGTTGATCAAGTTGAGTTTGAACCATTTGAAAGTGTTTACAAAGCATTTTAATATCATTAGAAGTTCTTTCCACAATATCTTTCAACTCATTGATAGCTCTAGAGTTTTCCAATAAATGATTCTGAACTTGTTTATTTAAATGACCTTGTTTAACAATAAAAATGTCAAGTTCCTCTAAGCATTGATTAGGAGGCTTACCATAAGGAATATCACCTTCATCAGAGTGTTAGAGAGAAGTGTACCTCAATAGTAGATGAGTGGGGAGTTGGCTTACATAATTCTTCTATAGGAGGTAGATTCTTCACATCTTCAGCTCTAATACCTTTCTCCTTTAGACACTTCTTAGCTTCCTTCATCACTTCATCATTTAATGCAATAACTCCCCTCTTCTTTGTTGTTGGTGTTGAAACTGGTTCAGGAACATCTGGTTCAGGAGTAATAGGCTCAGGTGTATTTAGCTCAGTTGAAGTCCAATCATCATAATTCTTGCTTATTTTAGTCATTAATTCTTCAGCATCTGTAGGAGTTATTTTCCTGAAAACACAATCAGCAAAGTTATCTAGGTAGGTCCTAGAATCATCAGTTAGTCCATTATAATAAATATTAAGAAGCTCATTCTTAGGTAATGGACATCCAGGATGTGCATGAATCAAGGCACAGAACCTTGCCCATGACTTAGGCAATTTCTCTTCTTCTCCCTGTTTAAAATAAAAAAGTCTCTGCAAAGCAGCATGTCTAGCACTGGGAGGAAAATATTTCTGGAAGAAAGAAGCAATCAAGTAATCAAGGCTATCAATGGAACCAGGAGGTAATCTATTAAACCAAGCTCTAGCTTCTCCTTTTAGTGAAAAAGGGAAGATCTTAGTAACAAAGTACTTGCTCATCTTAAAATCATCAGAGAACAATATCTAAATAAGATAAATTAAGAGAGAAATCATAATATTTATCTGTAATATCTATGGAAGAAGTGGCAAACTTAGGATCAGAGGACAACTTAGGCATAATAGTATGTCTAGCAAGGATATTCTTAATAGCACTTGTACCATGTGTGTTTCGACATTTTTCAACAAAATCATCAGTGACCTTAATGTAACCATCATTAATATCATAACTCTCACTAGCCTCGGGTGTTTAGGACTGTACCTCTTCTTGAAGTGGATGGTAAAATAGGGAACTTTCCATCACAAGACTTCCCCATGACAAAAGGAGTAGCAGTGAACAATAATAGATCCAAGTGAACTTACAAATAAAGCTATGCTCCCCGCCAACAGCGCCAGAAAATAGTCTTGATGACCCACAAGTATAGGGGATCGCAACAGTCTTCGCGGGTAGTATTACCCAATTTATTGATTCGACACAAGGGGAGCCAAAGAATACTTGCAAGCCTTAACAACTGAGTTGTCAATTCAACTGCACCTGGAAATAGTTCTTTCTCAAAGAAGTTTATCAGTAGTGACAGTTTGGTAGTAGCAACAACAAAGCAACATCAGTAGTAGAACAGGAGCAATAGTAACAGTAACACTAAACAGTGGGATTCGAGTGCGGTAGGCATAGGGATGGATGGACGAGTGTTGCATGGACGAGTTTAAACATGTAACTTCAAGATCTAGGGCATTGCAGATAAATAATAACAAGCATCCAAGTACTAAACAATCCTAGGCATGTGCTCCAAATATAGTCATACATGCTCGCAATGAGAACTTGCACAACATCTTCTGTCCAGCCAGCCGGTGGCAGCGGGGCCTCTAGGGAACTACTGGCAATTAAGGTGCTCCTTTTAATAAAGCACCGGAGCAAAGCATTAACACTCCGTGAACACATGTTATCCTCACACCACAACCATCCCCTCTGGTTGTCCCAATTATTGTCACTTTGGGGCCTTTGGATCCGGACAATGATATGTGTACACAACTTGCAGATAAGATCACAAACAATACTATCATAGTGATTCAATAATAAGTTCAGATCTGAGATCATGGCACTCGGGCCATAGTGACAAGCACTAAGCACAACAAGTTGCAACAAAGTCAAATAGCACTAATAGAGATACTAGGCACTATGCCCTAACAATCTTATTCGATTACATGATAGAACTCATCCAATCCCTACCATCCCCAAGCCTACATCGGGGGATTACTCACTCATGGATGAGGGGAACATCGGTGGTTGATGGAGATGTGTTGGTGATGACGATGACCCTCTCCAAATTTCCCATCCCGGTAGGGTGCCAGAACGGAGTTTCTGGATCTGAATCTTGGTTTCTGGTGGCGGCGGCGTGGCGGAACTCTTTCTGGAAAACTATCGAACCCCCCTCGGTTTTTAGGGCGAAAGGCAACTTATAGGCGCAGAGGGAGGCCGATGGGGTGCCTGGGGTGGCTGCACCCCCCAGGCGCGGCTAGTGGTGGGCCCGCTCCTGGAATGGGTGTGCCCCCCCCCAGGCCCCTTCTCTGTCTCGTCTTCTGGCTTCGTGGATCTTCTGGTGAAATATAATTTTTGGCATATTTTCCGGGATTTTTCCTGATAGTTAATTTTCTGCACAAAAACAAGAAACCAAGGTAATTCTACTGAAAACAGCGTCAGTCCGTGTTAGTTGTATCCAAATCACACAAGTTTAGAGGAGAAACAATAGTAAAGTGTTCGAGAAAGTAAATACGTTTTGGACGTATCACTTAGAGAGAGTTTTTCTAAAACCCCCATGAATAAAATGAGAGCCTCCATCAGTCATGAGATATCTAGGCACACCAAACCTAGGAAAAATAACATCCTTAAGCATTTTTAAAGAGGTCTTACCATCAGCGCTGTTTGTGGGTATGGCTTCTACCCACTTTGTAACATAGTCGACAACAACAAGAATATGAATATACCCTTTTGAAGGAGGAAAATGACCCATAAAGTCAAATCCCCAACAATCAAAAGGTTCAATAACAAGAGAATAATTCATAGGCATTTCATTGCATCTAGAAATGTTACCAACTCGTTGACATTCATCACATGATAAGACAAACTTCCTTGCATCCTTGAAGAGGGTAGGCCAATAAAATCCAGATTGTAAAACCTTTTATGCAGTCATATCCCTAGCATGATGTCCCCCATAAGCGCTGCCATGACATTTTCTCAATATATCTTGTTGTTCAAATTCTAGAACACATCTTCGCATAATACCATCTACTCTTTCTTTATATAAGTGTGGATCATCCCAAAAGTAGTGCCTTAGATCATAAAAGAATTTCCTTCTTTGCTAGGCTGTAAAGGTTGGAGGCAAATACCTGGAAACAATAAAGTTAGCATAATCAACATACCAAGGACTCTCATGCGGACTTACCCTTATTGCAGCCAAGTGCTCATTTGGAAAACTATCATTAACATACAAGGGGTTAAAAGAAATGTTTTGCAAACGAGATAAATTGTCAGCAACAGGATTTTCGGCACCTTTCCTATCTACAATATGCAGATCAAACTCTTGTAAAAGCAACACCCATCTAATAAGCCTAGGCTTAGCATCCTTCTTCGTCATAAGGTACTTAATATCATCATGATTAGTATGAATAGTGACCTTTGAATCAACAATATAGGGTCTAAACTTATCACAGGAAAATATTACAGCTAAGAACTCTTTCTTAGTAGTAGCATAATTCTTTTGAGCAGCATCTAGAGTCTTGTTAGCATAATGAATAACATTCAACTTCTTATCGACATGTTTCCCAAGGACAGCACCCACAGCAAAATCACTAGCACACACATAATTTCAAAAGGTAAACTCCAATCAGGTGGTTGAACAATAGGAGCAGTAGTCAAAGCTTTCTTCAAAGTTTCAAAAGCTTCCTTACAATCATCATCAAAAACGAAAGGTACATCTTTTTGAAGAAGATTAGTAAGGGGCTTTGAAATTTTGGAGAAATCTTTAATAAACCTCCTATAGAAACTAGCATGCCCAAGGATACTACGGATACCTTTAATATCTCTAGGACAAGGCATCTTCTCAATTGCTTCAATTTTGGCTCTGTCAACTTCAATGCCTCTTTCAGAGATCTTGTGTCCAGGAACAATCCCTTCATTAACCATAAAATGGCACTTCTCCCAATTAAGAACAAGGTTGGTTTCTTCACATCGCTGTAAAACTTTATCAAGGTTGCGCAAACAGTTATCAAAAGAAGTTCCATAGACGGAGAAATCGTCCATGAAAACCTCCACAATTTCTTCACAAAAACCATGAAAAATAGCAGACATACATCTCTGAAAGGTAGCAGGAGCATTACATAAACCAAAAGGCATATGCCTATAAGCATAAGTGCCATAAGGACAAGTGAAAGTGGTTTTCTCTTGATCTTGCACTTTCACAACAATTTGAGAGAACCCAGAATAACCATCAAGAAAACAGAAGTGGGTCTTTTTAGACAACCTCTCAAGCATTTGATCAATAAAGGGAAAAGGATAATGATCTTTCTTAGTAACTTTATTAACCTTCCTAAAATCAATGCACATCCTATACCCAACAACTACTCTTTGGGGTATAAGCTCATTATTTTCCTTAGGAACAACAGTTATTCCCCCTTTCTTGGGAACACAATGAACATGGCTAACCCATTGGCTATCAGCAATAGGGTAAATAATACCAGCATCAAGGAGTTTTAATACCTCATTTCTTACCACATCCTTCATCTTAGGATTTAGACGACGTTGGTGCTCAACAACTGGTTTTGCATCAGGTTCTATATAAATAGCATGCTGACATATAGTGGGAGAAATTCCTTTTAAATCATCAAGAGTATAGCCCATAGCTCATCGGTGTTTCTTCAGTATTTCCAATAACCTTCCTTCTTACTTTCCGTGAAAGTTTAGAACTAATAATAACAGGATATACTTTATTATCATCAAGATAAGCATATTTAAGATCATCAGGTAAAGGTTTTAATTCAAAAACAGGGTCCCCTTTAGGTGGTAGTGTGGTACCCAAATCTTCCACAGGTAAATTATGCTTAAGTTGCTCAGGCTGACGAAGAAAAACCTCGTCAATCTCATTTCTTTCCTTCATGAAGACATCACTTTCATGATATTCCATAAATTGCTGCAAGGCATTGTTAGGAGCAAGAGAAATGGCAGAAAGTTGTACAACCCTAAAATCCTCATTAGGCAGTTCACTTTCATAAGGAGTTTTAGCAAATTTGGAAAAATTAAACTCATAAGACTCTCCATCAAACTTAGTCAAAACTTTTTCCTTCCTACAATCTATGATAGCCCCACATGTATTCAAGAAGGGTCTACCAAAGATTATAGGATAGGTTTTACTAGCTTCAGAACCAAGTACTAGAAAATCAGCAGGATATTTAATCTTACCACAAAGAACCTCCACATCTCTTACAATGCCAATGGGACAGACTGTCTCTCTATTAGCAAGGTCAATGACCACATTAATGTCCTCAATCTCACAAGGACCAATTTCATGCATAATTTCCCTATAAAGCTCATAAGGAATGGCACTAAAACTAGCACCAATATCACATAAACCATAATAGCAATGATCACCAATTTTAACAGAAAGCACACGAACACTAGCTTTTCTAGGATGAGAGACTATATTATAAGCGTCTTCACAGAATACAATGTGCTCATCCTCTATATTTCTAGTGACAAGATCTTTCACAATATCTACACAGGCTAAATATTAATTTGCTCATCGATTTCTTTGCACTTTTGCTAACCACATTAGCTATGATAGAATGTTTCTTTACCTTAGCAGGAAAAGGGATTTTCTCAACAAAAGGTTGGGATCAACAGTACAAACTTCTATGCTAGTAGGAACATGGGTAACAATGTCTTTATAAGGAGCATGGTACTTGTCCCACTCATTTTTGGGAATTTCAATATAAGAGGCAAAAGCCTCAAAACATTTTGCAAGCTTTGATGCTTACAGTATTGCGGTATTCTCCTTTATAATATTGTGGTATTATCCTTTGATGCTTTGCTTGGGTTGACTTGGCACATGCTTACACAATGTTATGACTATGACAAGTCACTATTAGCCTCTATGATCATTTAGTCCTTGACTTGTAGTACCACTCTTTGCTTTGATTAGTATGCCTTGTTGCACTGCATGATTTTGGCCATTATTGCTCTCTTAGTTGGTTGCTCCCAGTATTTTGCTAGCCTCCACTTGTATGAGTAAGCTCTACTCATGCTTCCAACTCCCAAGAAACCAAGTTATTCCAAAGTGTCCACTATAAATTCCTATGCATGGTGTGTTACACCATTCCAAGTATATTATTGTTTTCAACTATCTTCCAATTAAAAACTATTTTGTTATGTGAAAACTTAGTGATTAAAGCCCTCACGAACTTGATGGCACACTTTATTCTTTGCCCCTAATAAACTTGAACCATTGTGACAACTTTGTTGTATATGCTTGCACTTATAAGTTGGAATTAGAAGAATCGTGCTGTCACGAGGAACGTTTTCAACATTGCACTTGTACCTTGTTGTACTCAGTTGATATCATGTTCTTTTGTCTGTGGATGTCACCGGTGTGAAATAAAGAGGGAACTTGTAAGTCCATGGAGTTTGTATCTTGTGTTAGAGAAACGCCTGGGCCGCTAGCCTAAGCCATGCCTAATCATGGTGGAAACTTGCAGCATCACCATAATGAGCTATCTATGAAGCATCCTCAATAAAAAGCTATGCATATGGTCAATAAAAAGATTGCTGAGATGCTCATTGTCTGCTTGCCTTGTCATTTTGGTTATGAGAAAGCTCCTGTACCATGTGCAAGGGGTACCCCGTTGGCGGTTCTCAATGATATGCAAATACTTACAGTGACAAGAACTTACATGGACCCAAAGTTGAGTATGCATGAGGTGTGGCCCTCGTATTCAATGGAATTGAGATTGCCAGCTTATACTTCGTCAAGCATATACTCCAGCTTTGCCACTTTAACCTTAACCACTTCAAGATGCTTATGATAGGAGCAATGAGGGCTGAAAGCTAACAAGTACCATAATTTTTGGAAGCTCTTTTTGAAACTTGTAATCCCTGCTTCCTTTACAAAAAGGACTTTCTTCCCCCACTATTGAGTCTCCACCTTCTACCTTTAGGCACCATTAAGAGAGCATAGTTGTCATTCTGTGTGCAGTGTTCCAAAGCTTATTAATTGATGCATATTGTGTTATTACTTGCTCTTGTGCTATTTGTTTCTAGTCACCCTTGTGAACTTTGCAGGTGTCCTATGCATCTATTTTCTACTCTATGAGGGACAAGCTGGTTGCCACTATGCTAAGTTTTCTGCATGTGAAACAAACGAACGTTTTTCAATGCATATTATTCATGATCTTTGTTTGTAGCTTGTCATGTTGCATGCATAGTTACTATGTCCTATTGTTAGAACTCCATCTTTCATGCACATGTTTAGAGTTCTTTGATCCTAGATTTCAATGCTTGCAAATGGTTGGATCTTTATTGTGAGGGTGCATGTCACGTCAAAAATTATTCTGTTTATCACTTACCTACTCGAGGACGAGCAGGAGTTAAGCTTGGGGATGTTGATACGTCAGAAATCAGAAACGTATCTATAATTTTTGATGCTCCATGCTTGTTTAGTATCTACTTTGCTTTACTTGTACACACTTTGAGGTGTTTTTTACATGTTTTCTGGTACTAACCTACTAACAAGTTGCAACAGTGCCAGATGCCTGTTTTCTGCTGTTTTTGGTTTCAGAAAAGTTAGTAAAAAAATATTCTCGGAATTGGACGGGACCAACGTCAAAGTCAATTACTTTTCATGGGGAACAAGAAGTCCAGAGGGGAGCCGGAGGGGCCACCCAGGGGGGCCAGACCCACCCTAGGCGCGGGTGGGCCCAGCCTCGCGCCTGGCTAGGGTTTGGCCACCCAGGCCGCCTCCTCGGCCTCCCCCTTCGCCTATAAGAAGCCCCCGATGCAGAAAACCTAAGCACCTTATCAAATATCCACGAAACCGTCTGTAGCCGCCGCCACCATCATCCCTAGATCGGGGGGATCTGAAGCTCTTCCCGGCACCCTGTCGGAGGGGAGATCATCCCGGAGGCCTTCTCTCCGGTATGATGCGTGAGTAGTTCCACCTTGGACTATGGGTCCATGTAGTATCTATATGGTTGTATCTCCTCATTTGTGCTTTCATGTATCTCCTCATTTGTATCTGGATGGCGGTCTATGTATCTTGTTGTATTGCCCAATCAACCTCATAGGATCTTTCTGACTAGTAATTGCATTGTTATGCCTTGCTCAGTTCCTGTCAATTGCCCTGCTGTAATTTGTTTACCCTTCATGCCATGTTGTTTATCTAAGGAGAGCACCTCTAGTGAACTATGGACCCCGGTCCAATCTTTACTTGCTGCAAACCATTACCTTCCACACCATATGTTTAATCCTTTGTTACAACAAACCGGTGAGCTTGACAACCTCACTATTCGTTGGGGCAAAGTCTTGAGTTTGTGTTGTGCAGGTCTCCGCGTTACTTGCAACACCTGTGTGATGTTTTCTTCCTCCTTATGGTTCGATAACCTCAGTCTCAACTGAGGGAAAACTTGTTGCTTGCTGCTTCACACCTTGTTCTTGGGGTTCCCAACAGGCTGTATGTAGACAGCCGTCAAACTTTTCTGGCGCCGTTGCCGGGGAGGCCAAGGACGTCTTCACTAGGGGAGTCCTTCACTTCCTTTCTCTTTACTTTGTTTTTAGTTTGTTTTGTTTCTTTTGTTTGGTTTTGTTTGCCTCTTTCCAAAAAAACCAAAAAAAATAGTCTAGTTTGGTTTGCTTGCTTTATTCAAAAACACAAAAAAAATTAGTTCCTGCTCTAGTTGCTGCCATGTCTTGTTTTGGATCAACCTATATTTCCCCTATGTATAAATCTCCACTTTTAAGCAAAAAACTGAAGAAAGTTTTAAGGAGGCTTGGTCTAGAATCTCTGCTTTCTAGAGGGAAACTGAGCCTGAGGTGAGCCTCAGCTTGGTTATTGATAGTTTCTACCGCGGTATTGCTCTTTGTTATAGATATGCTTTGGATGTTGTGGCTGAGAAAGATTTTTTGCTATGTACTGAGGATGAAGCTTTTGATGCCATAAGGAAATTAATCATGATCTATGGTACACCTGGTAAGTCTGATTCTGCTTTCATAAATATTTTTGCTAGGTTGAACACTCTTGAGACCGGTATTGCTGCTATGAATAGTTTCTATCACACTCTTAGGGCTTACTATGATTATGTTCTCATAAATTCTGAGCCTTCAAAGTGGTTTCCCACAATCAAAGTCTTAATAAACACTACACTTTTTGATGCTCGTTGTGATATCACGTCTGAATTTTCTCTCATGCCTAAAGATATTTTTGATTCCTTGAGTCTTTGGGGGATTATTGAAGGAGGAGAGGAAATCTCTCTTACCAACAATGCCACTATATTACCTATTGGGATAGCTGAAGGTGTGTTTACAAAAATCTCAGGAAAAATGGTGACTACTGATTATCTTGTTATTGAATGTGTAGGAAAAGGACAGATCACACTTGGAAGATCTCTACTGAAACACCTTGGGGCAGTAATAGATTTTGGAAAAGGCATCATGCACTTTTCTCCTCCGGTAAGCAATCATATCTTCTCTAAAGATAAAAAGAAAGGTAAGAAAGGAAGGAACAAGAGGGGCAATTCTTCATTTGAAAATACTTGATTCTTCTTGCTTCTTGTGCCTAACTTAAAGGCGTTAAAGAAAAGTACTTGTTGGGAGATAACCCAAGAGTTTCCTTGATTCGTAGAAGTTATTAATTCAGTAATGATCTCTCCTTATCATTTTTGTTTGCTTTTTGTGCCCAGAATGACCTCTAATGAGAGGGAAGTAAGATTTGGGGACTTGCTGTCCCGAAACAGATTTCTGTCCTCCACCAAAAACATTTGTGAGGAGGCTCTATAACTCGGAATGAGATCAAAATTTACGAATAAATCCCCCGGTATGTTATTTAACTTTCGTTAGTTCAACACTTTTTGATTTGAGCAACATAAGATGTTCGAAAAAATCGGTTTCTACCTGCTGGTCTATTTTGACAGATTTCTGCCATTATTTGCATTTGCTTCTTATTGATTCCTTTTTGAGTTCTCTTTAGGTGAATTGAGATTTTTGAAGGAGTTACTACAGTGGCTTGTGTTTTTAGTAAAAAGCCTTGCTGTTCCAAAGCTTTGCCATAGGTCTAATATCTTTTGAATAAACTAATGTTGCTAATGAAGATTGTGTGAAGTTTTGTATGAAGGAAAAATTTTAGGTGTAGAGAGATAATGATGCAATGAGATGAAGAATGGACAAAAGATCAAGCTTGGGTATGCCACCATGGTGTCACCCCAAGAAATATCCAAGAGGTATAAGCGTCAAAGCTTGGGGATGCCCAATGCATCCCCTTCTTCATCAATAAAAAGCTCAGGTCTGTTTAGATACTTCGTTTTTATTGTTTCATGCACAGTTGTGTTGTTCTTGGAGCGTCTTAGTTTTCATTTGCTTTGCTTAGTTTGTTTAGTTTTATTTAGTTTGGACCCCCATTCTCGTTGTGTTGTTTTGCAAATAAGTTTGCTTGGTGTTGGAAAGGAGTAGTAAGTTCTTGCTTGAAGTGCAAGAGGAGTTTGCATTGACTGTGACTTAGACTTTAGCATGACATGCTAGGTGTTGTTTTGACCTTATGCTTAGTGATTATTGTTGTAGCATGTCTTGTTCCAAACAATTGGGATTGCTTAGTGTGCCTTGAAAAAATTATGCATTGTTTTAGCATGCAAAAGCATAGTAATACCGCTATTCTCCTTTGATGCTTTGCTTGGGTTGACTTGGCACATGCTTACACCATGTTATGACTATGACAAGTCACCATTAGCCTCTATGATCATTTAGTCCTTGACTTTGAAGGGTTTCGCAGCATAGTAAATCAAAAAAATTCTACGGATGCGAACGAGAAAGCCAAGGTCTAATCTAGGAGATGCAATCAACGATAGGGAGAGATGAGATCTTCATACCCTTGAAGAATCGCACGGCGGAAATGCTCAACAGAACGTGATTGGTGTAGTCGTACTCGCCTTCTCCTCCTCACGATCCGATCCGATCCAACGCCGCAAGTGGCGGCGCCTCCGAGAGATGCACACTTATGGTGCCGCGACATCTCCTCCTTCCTCGGTCCAGCAAGTGGGGTGGAGAGATAGATTGGATCTACAACACGACGGCGTGGTGCTATGGTGGAGAGTTTCTGCGGCAGGGCTTCGCCTACGCGCAGTCGGGAGAGAGAGAGAGAGGGAGAGAGAGAGAGAGAGAGAGAGGGAGGGCAGCAATATGGCGGCTAGGGTTAAAGGAGTGGAGGGAGGAGGGTGCGCCCCTGCCCTCTTTATATAGAGGGATGTCCGACCCCCTTGGCCCCTCCTCCAAGCCCTAGGGCGGCGGCCCCAAGGGTTGGAGTGGGGGGCAAGTCTCCCCCTCCCTTCTAGAAGGGTTCCTAGGGTTTCCCCTAGGGTTTTGGCCGCCTAGGCCTATGGGGCCTTGTGCCCCTGGCCCAATGCGGCCAGGGCACTCCCTCGTAGGCCCATGCACCCCTCCGACAAGTGGGGCCACGTTGGTCCCACTCCGGAAGCTTCTAGAACCTTCCGGTACAATACCGAACATTCCAAAATCCAAAAAACTGCTTTCCTTTATATGAATCTTATTCTCCGGACCATTCCGGAACCTCTCGTGATGTCCTGGATATCATCCGAGACTCTGAACAAAAACTCATAAACCATTTATCCATTCTATCCTAGCGTCGAGACACGTTAAGTGTGTGACCCTACGGGTTCGAGAATATGCAGACATGATCTTCTATCGATAATCAACAGCGGGATATGGAAACCCATATTGACTCCCACATATTCATCGATGATCATATCAGATGAACCACGATGCCAGGATTCAATTAATCCCATATATATTCCCTTCATCACGTGATATTTTACTTGCCCGAGATTCGATCGTTGGTATCGGCATATCGAGTTCAATCTCGATCACAGCAAGTACTTTACTCGTTCCGTAATCCGATATCACTTTGTGATTAACTCCTTAACCACGTGCTTGCAAGCGGTGTTGATATCGATTACCGAGTGGGCCCGAAGTATATCTCTCCAACTTGGGAGGGACAAATCCCATCTCGATACATACAGCCCAACAAGTACTTTCCGATCACCTGAGAGACACCTTTATGATCACCCTCACATAGGATGACGTCTGATGACCTCAAAGATTTCTTCCGATACCAGGGAGTTGCATTATCTCATGGTCTAAGGAATACAATATTTGACATAAGAAAAAGCTTCGCAAAGATGAACACGATGACACGATCTAATTGCTCTGCTTGATTTGGGTCTGTCCATCATATCATTCTCCTAATGACATGATCTCATTATTAATCGACAACTCATGTCTATGGTTAGGAAACCTTAACCATCATTAATCAATGAGCTAGTCCTTAGAGGCGTACTAGGGACACGTTGTTGTTCATAAACCACACAAGTATCAAAGTTTCCGCTTAATACAATTCTAGCATGGAATATAAACTTTATCATGAACAAGAATTATAACAATAACATCTTTATTATTGCCTCTAGGGCATAATTCCAACAGACTTGTAGTACCACTCTTTGCTTTGATTAGTATGCCTTGTTGCACTGCATGATTTTGGCCATTATTTCTCTCTTAGTTGGTTGCTACCAGTCTTTTGCTAGCCTCCACTTGTATGAGTAAGCTCTACTCATGCTTCCAACTCCCAAGAAACCAAGTTATTCCAAAGTGTCCACTATAAATTCCTATGCATGGTGTGTTACACCATTCCAAGTATATTCTTGTTTTCAACTATCTTCCAATTAAAAACTATTTTGTTATGTGAAAACTTAGTGATTAAAGCCCTCACGAACTTGATGGCACACTTTATTCTTTGCCCCTAATAAACTTGAACCATTGTGACAACTTTGTTGTATATGCTTGCACTTATAAGTTGGAATTAGCAGAACCGTGCTGTCACGGGGGAACGTTTTCAACATTGCACTTGTACCTTGTTGTACTCAGTTGATATCATGTTCTTTTGTCTATGGATGTCACCGGTGTGAAATAAAGAGGGAACCTGTAAGTCCATGGAGTTTGTATCTTGTGTTAGAGAAACGCCTAGGCCGCTAGCCTAAGCCATGCTTAATCATGGTGGAAACTTGCAGCATCACTATAATGAGCTATCTATGAAGCATCCTCAATAAAAATCTATGCATATGGTAAATAAAAATATTGCTGAGATGCTCATTGTCTACTTGCCTTGTCATTTTGGTTATGGGAAAGCTCCTGTACCATGTGCAAGGGGTACCCCATTGGCGGTTCTCAATGATATGCAAATACTTACAGTGACAAGAACTTACCTGGACCCAAAGTTGAGTATGCATGAGGTGTGGCCCTCGTATTCAAGGGACTTGAGATTGCCAACTTATACTTCGTCAAGCATATACTCGAGCTTTGCCACTTTAACCTTAACCACTTCAAGATGCTTATGATAGGGGCAATGAGGGCTGAAAGCTAACAAGTACCATAATTTTTGGAAGCTCCTTTTGATACCTGTAATCCCTGCTTCCTTTACAAAAAGGCCTTTCTTCCACCACTATTGAGTCTCCACCTTCTACCTTTAGGCACCATTAAGAGAGCATAGTTGTCATTCTGTATGCAGTGTTCCAAAGCTTATTAATTGATGCATATTGTGTTATTACTTGCTCTTGTGCTATTTGTTTCTAGTCACCCTTGTGAACTTTGCAGGTGTCCTATGCATCTATTTGCTACTCTATGAGGGACAAGCTGATTGCCACTATGCTATGTTTTCTGCATGTGAAACAAACGAACGTTTTTCAATGCATATTATTCATGATCTTTGTTTGTAGCTTGTCATGTTGCATGCATAGTTACTATGTCCTATTGTTAGAACTCCATCTTTCATGCACATGTGTTAGAGTTCTTTGATCCCAGCTTTCAATGCTTGCAAATGGTTGGATCTTTATTGTGAGGGTGCATGTCACCTCAAAAATTATTCTGTTTATCACTTACCTACTCGAGGACGAGCAGGAGTTAAGCTTGGGGATGTTGATACACTTTGAGGTGCTTTTTACATGTTTTCTGGTACTAACCTACTAACAAGTTGAAACGGCGCTAGATGCCTATTTTCTGCTGTTTTTGGTTTTAGAAAAGTTAGTAAAGAAATATTCTCAGAATTGGATGGGAAAAACGACAAAGTTAATTACTTTCCGTGGGGAACAAGAAGTCCAGAGGAGAGCCGGAGGGGCCAGCCAGGGGGGCCAGACCCACCCCAGGCGCGGGTAAGCCCCACCCCGTGCCTGGCTAGGGTTTGGTGGCCCTGGCCACCTCCTCGGTCTCCCCCTTCGCCTATAAGAAGCCCCTGATGCAGAAACCCTGAGTACCCGATCAAATATCCACGAAACCGTCTGTAGCCGCCACCACCATCGTCCCTAGATCAGGGGGAATCTGAAGTTCTTCCCGGCACCCTGCCGAAGGGGAGATCATCCCGGAGGCCTTCTCTCCGGTATGATGCGTGAGTAGTTCCACCTTGGACTATGGGTCCATGTAGTAGCTAGATGGTTGTATCTACTCCTTTGTGCTTTCATGTATAGATCTTGTGATCTTCGTTCATGATCAAGATCTAATCTATTTGTAATCATGCATGTTGTGTTTGCGGGGATCCGATGGATATTGAGATTATTATGTTGGTTTGATTAATGGTTTTGTCTTTATGATTCTATCATGTCTGTGTTGTTTGTGATCTTGCATGCTCTCCGTTGTTAGTAGCTATCTTAGCCAAGTAGTTGCTAGTGACTCCAGGAGGGAGTATTTATGCTCGATAGTGGGTTCATGCCTCTAGTTTCCAAGGGAAGTGACAATAATCTCTTCGGTTGTAGATGTGTTGTTGCTACTAGGGAGAAAACAACGGTCTCTTGTTCATGGAACATGTGGACTGTTTACCTTACACACTTTGCTTAAAGCAGTTGTCTGTTGCTTGCAACTTAATACTCGAGGGGGTTTGGATGATAACCTGAAGGTGGACTTCTAGTCATAGATGCAGTTGGATGGCGATTTATGTATCTTGTTGTATTGCCCAATCAACCTCATATGATCTTTCTGACTAGTAATTGCATTGTTATGCCTTGCTCAGTTCCTGCCAATTGCCCTGCTGTAATTTGTTTACCCTTCATGCCATGTTGTTTATCTAAGGAGAGCACCTCTAGTGAACTATGGACCCCGGTCCAATCTTTACCATTGATACATCTTCCATTGTTACTTGTTTACTTGCTGCAAACCATTACCTTCCACACCATACGTTTAATCCTTTATTACAGCAAACCGGTGAGCTTGAAAACCTCACTGTTCGTTGGAGCAAAGTCTTGAGTTTATGTTGTGTAGGTCTTCGTGTTGCTTGCAACACCTGTGTGACGTTTCATTCCTCCTTCTGGTTCGATAACCTCGGTCTCAACTGAGGGAAAACTTGCTGCTTGTTGCTTCACACCTTTCTCTTGGGGTTCCCAACAGGCTGTGCATAGACAACCGTCATGGTGGTTCATCTACTAGCCTAACAGTGGTAGTAGTTTTCCCAAACAGAAAACCAAGTGGGTTATCCATATTGGAAATAAATCCATAAACAGAAACAAAAAGAAATACTCACATTAGAAGTTTCCTTTACCAGTTCACTCTTCAATAACGCTTCACTCCCCGGCAACGGCGCCAGAAAATAGTCTTGATGACCCACAAGTATAGGGGTGTATCGTAGTACTTTCGATAAATAGGAGTGTCCATCCCAACGAGGAGCAGAAGGTGTTGACTAGTGGTATGGAGCAGGAAATCTCTATAAATACTTAGCAAACAGATTTTTAGGGGTTTTCTGATAAAGCAACGAAACAAAGTGCAAGTAATAAAGATAACAAACAATTGCAACAAGTGGCCCAATCCTTTCATAGCAAAGGACAAGACGGTGGAAATACTTATAAGGAACAAACGTTCTCGAGGACACATGGGAATTCTGTCAAGTGCTTTCACTTCATATAGCTAAGTACTCTTCTTTGGTGTTGTAAGTGTTGTGTGGGTGAACCTGTGTTAATGTACCGACCTTACTTGTACTAATACATACTTGTGATTAAACCCCCTGCAAGCATCCGCAACTACAGGAAAGCAATTAAGATATAAACCTAACCACAACCTTAAATTTTAAGATCCTACACTCCCTTGTGCAAAGGTGTCCTAACGGGGGTTCAGGTTTCTGTCACTCCGGAAACCCCACGATTAGTAGCCAAATACAAAATGCATTCCCCTAGGCCCATAAATGGTGAAGTAGAAGAATAGCACCACAACTTAAATATTAAATCATTGAATAATAAGTCAACACAAATCCACTACTAGCAACATGACTTCTCCAATGTCCTTGAGAAATAAACGAACTACTCACAAGACATCATATGGATCAAGATCAAAGATGATATGGTGATGGATAACAATCTGAACATAAACAATAATCCAATGGTTCCACTCACAAGCATCAACTACAATAGTAATCAACACCGGGAAAGTTTCCCCTAAGAACTAATGCAAGATCCAATACAATTGTTACAGCGGAATGGAGTGATGATGATGGTGCTGGTGGAGATGATGGTATGGATGATGATGATGATCCCGATGAAGTCTAGCTTGATGACGGTGTTGATGGAGACGATCTCCCCTCTCCAGGAAGGAATTTCCCCGGCAGAAATCTGTCTGCCGGAGAGCTCTTTCTCTCTCGGTGTTTTCCGCCCCGCAGAGGCGGCGGAAGTCTTTCTATGGTCGCCCCCTGGTATTAGGGTTCCGAGAGGAAGATATAGGCGAGAGGGCAGAGTCGGAGGCCGGCCAGGTGGGCCACACCTGCCCTAGGCGCGACCCAGGGGGACCCGCGCCTTGGGGGTGTGGGCCCCCTGTGGCCCAGCTACGCCTCTCCTTGTGGCTTCCTTCGTCTTCTGGGAAAGACATAAGTAACACCTCATAATAAGATACATATCAATGAATAGAGGCAAATTATGATATAGAATGGTGATGCAAATTAGACGTATCAGATATGTGGGACGTTAAGCCTCCCATCCAACCACCACTATGTGCGGTGACTAAAATCCAGGTTAGTCTCCATTCAAGAAAGACTTAGAAAACCAAGAGTGGAGGAAATGATAGGAAGTTGAAGGAAAAGCTTGAGATCAAGACTATGAACTCAAGATCCACTACATTATCTCCTTTCAAGTTGTGGTTCCACCATCTTTGGTGAGATTATTCCAATTCCTACATCTTGTGCCCTAAATCTTGTTTGTTGGCATCTAAGATTTGTGATATCTTGATGTGTAAGATCCTCTGGTGCTCTCTAGAGAAGAACTTGTTGCATCCCACATTCAGAATAGTGGAAGAATACTTAAGTGGATTTGGCATGTGGTTTTCCCTCAAGTTGAGGGTTTTCGACGCAAAAGATTTGTATCTTTGTGCTGATGTTTGATTCTACACTTTTGGGCTGAGAGCACATAAGACTTGTCCTACCTGCTCGCTGAAATAAGCTAGTACTTGTCCTACTCGGCTGATGTTTGCATACATGACTTGTCGTAGGTTTGGCTAGTACACCATACTTAAACTGATCATGATATATGATGAACAAGGTTTACAACCATCTTGAGTTGACATATTGAAGGATTAAGAGCTTCGATAAGTACTGTGGGGTGAATGTGCGACTAATAAGTTTTATTCCAAAATAGTGCTTTCATTGCAATCGTGGAGTTGAAGGTATACTAAAATGCAAGTTTAATGGCCCATCATATAGACAACCTAGCAAATCTAGTACTCCCTTTATCCCAAAATAAGTGACTTGAGTTTATCTAGATTAAGATGTATCTATATACTAAATGCATTTACGTATATATGAATTTAGACAAATTCACGTCACTTATTTTGGGACAAAGGGAGCAGAAAAATGCAACACAAAATAGGGTAACCACTATAACAAGAAGGCAAGATAATATAATCAACCAATAGTGCACATATCAGAGTTCAAAGCCTTGGAGAGGCGTTGACACCAAGTTCACCGGCCATAAGGGCCTAGGCTTCACATCCTAGAGTTTGGACATGAAGGCTAAATTTAATCACAAAGAGGATATCTTGAGGCGAACACAAGCCTTCACAAATTTCATGGGGTAAATTCGCAAGTTTGGATGCTCCCAGGTGACTCCAACAATATAGGAGCAACAAGCTTGGTGAAGAACTCGGAGCACGATACTACTTTTTCCTGGTTGGATCTTTGATTTATGATAAAATCTTTCCTCGTCTCTCTTAGATGAAAGCTTAGCGCTTCAGGTGATAAGTTGAAGTTCATAGTAATGGAGGAATATTCATAGTAAAAAAAATATTTTCTCATTGAAAACCAAAGAGTATATAGGAGTCTCCTTGGGTCTACTTGTTGGTAGTATCTGCACCTGTCTGGAGCTCCTGTGCTAAATCTAGTGCAGAAACCAAAGGTCCCTTCCACTCCAGTGGCCCGAGGCTATGGATATTCCTCCGGGCTATCCAAGAGCAACGCTCAGACGGTCCGAAACTTAACAAGAGTATTTGTGGTACATAAATAACTTACTAGTAGCTTCCTTAGGAGGGATTTTCTATGGTTTTTCTTGAGACATTTTTTAGTGTAGCGGGAAGTGTGTATGGCAATGATCCCTTGCCCCTTGAACTCCCCCTCCCCTTAGGCTGGTCCTAGTGCTAGTATCATAAGGTGTATCATGCATGCCAACTTGGCAAAAATCTGATGTGGCGCCATAATTAATAAAGAGAGAGGTGGTTAGTGTATCATAGGTAGATACTGTATCATAGCACGTAAAGGTAGAAATCACAATGGCAAGTAAATCTTGTACACACGTTTTACATAGAGATTCTACAAATTAATAAATATACTACTACTATGATACTACTATATGATACAATGCACTAGAGACATAGTATCATATACTAGTATCATATGCATGATACTAGTAGTATGATACTACCACTAGGACCAGCCTTAAAAGCACTTGTTCCTATGGCTCAAAACACAAGGCACCTGATCAGTTCTCCTTCCATTTGGTCGGAACTATAACTGTCTATACAACTCATGCACAATCTAGAATTGTGTTTTGGAGTATGAACCAATATTAATATTACTAGAATAATTATTGATCAAACATTGTTTTAATCAATCATGTTTCATGTATTCCCTCCATCTCAAAATAGATGTTGCAATTTTTTAAATTTAAATATATTTATATACTAAATAGTAATGCGACATCTATTTTGAGACAGATGAAGTATTATTTGCATACATACCAAAAAAAAGTTGTCGACTAATAAAAAAAATGCATTGTCGACCGAATAGACAGACAAATGCGTTATCGATGGAAGAGACAATACACATATGTGCCTGATATAAATCTAGCTGTGTCCCAAATTGCAATTTATCGTTCCTAATAGTTATGGTTCTTCAAACCCGATTTGACCCCTTGAACTAAAACACTATTAGCGGAGTCAACGTGGCCAAACAGGTGGTTCGTTTTGATCCCCATTTCTATCCTTGTGTTGCCTTCGACACAGATTCGTTGAACCTGGACGCAATTTGACTTTCTCTCTCTTCCGCATTCTTTCCACTTGTTAATCCTCTTCCTCACTTAAATAGTGAGGGAGCTGTCGTCCATCACCTGACCCGCAATCGCGTCCATATTCCAATCAACCCCCACCATCCAATACGGAAGGTATAGTAGTAGTAGAACACCAGTGGGGCCCAGAAAAGCAAGGGCAGGAAAAGGTCTGGGGAGCTCGACGGAAGTGCTCGTCAGGAACCTCCTCAGAGTAAGAAAAAGAATTTCTTTTCGATCTCCTTCCTTTTCCTCCTGTTTTACTTTTGAAACCGCTAGCAGGCAAAAGGGCAGCAGAAAGGCCTTTTCTGTAACTTACGGAAGTGATAAAGGGTTTAGACGTTTAGTCAGTCCCCGCCTTTGTTTATTCTCATTTCTTGATCTGTTCATTCAGTCGATTGCTTCTTACGGCCTTGTTGGTTCCATCGATCGATCCCAGATGCTTTCTGAATGTTGAACAAGAAATTCTTTGATCTAGGTTTTCATGATAGGAGGATCACAGAGAACAGTGGAATTTTTTTTCACCTTCTGATGAAGGTTTCAGTTGCGTGTACCCTTAGATTTACCCTAGGTTTTAACCCATGAAATGAATGTGTTAACTGTTATTTCCATGCGACACTCGATCTCTACAGGGCACTCACTGATGAACATCTGGATAGATGCTCCTAGCCTCCTACTACCCTGTACATTGGGTCATTGGCATGGAAAGTTAGAGGAACTGTAGAACATGAGGTAGGCAAGGTTGTTATGCAAGCATAGTGATGAGAGCCACCGAGAGTGCACGGAATCAAATCTGTTAGGCAGGCAGTAGGTTGGTGCATATGCTGTGCATTTCAGGGCCGTCCAACCTTGTCGCCTCATCGCATTCGCATATAGTACTGTACTTGCAGTCTAAATCACATTAAGATGCTTTTTCATGGCTTCTTTGACCAGGTTTATGGAATTGGCGGGCCATTTGCTTACCTACATACAGAACATAAATAGTGTAGTTAATTGACCCATATGATTTTGCAGCGACTAAATGTCGATTTGCGGTCTGAACTTGTTGGCCTGTCTGCCGTAGATCATGTTCTGATGTTCATAATTAGAATTAACAACTGCATTATTGGGCCCTGACTAGTCCTATAGAGGCGGAGACGACCTGATATAAAACTTTAAATGTGCCGTAAGTAGTGGAGCTTCTCCCTAACTACGGTTAAGAAAATTCATATACAGTAGTATAGTTCCTTTGATCAGCTATGGAAAAGATGAGTACATAACTGCATAATTAAGCATGGAAAGCTGTAGGTCAGGTAACTAGCTAGGTTACGTTTTCATCGGCCGATGAGAGCAACTCAGAGCCCCAGAATTCCTCAAAGCTTTGCAGTTGGCAGTTCTTTTTATTTTTGGATGTCAAACTTTCAGAGATTGGCCCCCTTTAGGTCATGTTTTTAGATTGACTGCAGTTTGGCGGCATATTTAACCCAAGGTGTGGTGTGAATGACTGGACAGAATTTCAGCTAGAGAAACCGACAACATTTCATAAAACTGCAACTTGATGAAAATTGTCAGTATAATATTCAGTTTGCCCATGTAGCGAACTGATTTTGTACTACTCCCTCCGACCCGTATTAGTTGACTCTAATTTGGATGAATCTATCACAAAAACTTGTCTAGATATATCCAAATTGAAGTCAACTAATATGGGTCGGAGGGAGTACTAACATCCAATTTGCTCAAAGTCCACGCCCTGGCCCATGTGTTTTCTTCAGTCACATTCAACCGGGGAGAGAGCCGAAACAGTTTTGATTGTTCCTTCCGTCACCTGTCATCCGCACATTATTTCAACTATGGCTGTGTATGCAGAATGATTTACATCTTCGGCAAGTGATGAGCTGTGTGGAATAACCTATTCATTTGGGTAGGCATTTCCCTGTGCTCTGTTGAATGTGGTGCGATTTTCGACGCAGATTCGTAGTTTGCAGCTTAGCCTAGCATCTCTTGGCCCTTTTAAAATTGAGGGGTTGACCTTGATCCTAGCCGGAGCTCCTCTCATCTCTCTATATATTGGACATTCTCTAGCTTCTTATCAATCCAACGAAGAAGCAAGCAGGCCTTTGTCTTCCTGGGCCAACTGCATCCTTCTTCGTGTAGGTTTTCCTTGCCTTCCTGTGATCAAACATTAGAAAGCCACTGATCGATGAGCGGTGGATTCTGTTTTGTGCTTCCATTCTTGTTCTTGTTCTCGCATAAGTTTCAAATTCCTTTGGCTCTGAAGTAAAACATTGCATGTCTTTGTTTCTTACTGCAAATTATTGCATTCAGCTCAGAGCTCTGATCACCTAGGTTGGGCCATGCATGCAGCTGGTCATGCATGTTCATGAGGGTGCTTCTGCTAGCTTCGTGATAGCTTTTGGCCTTCTGAATAGAGTTTGATCAATATGCTCACTGCTTATTTTGCAGATAGAAGTGTCCTTCTGCACCTAGGAGCTAGCGTGCAACATCGTCGACAATGCCTCGCACCGTCTCCGATGGCGGCGAAGAATTGCCTGGTGATGACATCTCCAGCCGGACAGGATCGCACCGCCGCGCCGACAACACCCACGCCGGCTACAAAGTCGGGTTCCCGCCCAACAAGGGCGCCTTTGCCGAGTTTTCTGACGGGGTGAAGGAGACCTTCTTCTCTGATGACCCGCTGCGGGCGTTCAAGGACCAGCCCAAGTCCAAGAAGCTGTGGCTCGGCCTGCAGCACGTCTTCCCGATTCTTGACTGGGGCAGGGGCTACACCTTTGGCAAGTTCAAGGGGGACCTCATCGCCGGGCTGACTATCGCCAGCCTCTGCATACCTCAGGACATCGGCTACGCCAAGCTTGCTAACCTGAAACCACAGTATGGACTGTGTAAGTGCATATATACACGCGCACACAGGCGTGACCGTTCCTTCTTGTTGTGACGAGAACTTTGCTTCAGTGGCTACAACTGATGATAAGAAACTTAACTTTGCAGACAGTAGTTTCGTCCCCCCTTTGATATACGCCCTGATGGGCAGTTCCAGGGACATAGCCATCGGTCCAGTGGCGGTGGTGTCTCTGTTGCTCGGCACTCTCCTCCAAGAGGAGATAGACCCGGTCAAGAATCCGGTAGAGTACACCAGCCTAGCCTTCACTGCGACATTCTTTGCGGGTATCACTCAGTTCGGGCTCGGATTCTTCAGGTATTACCCCATATTCCCTGGTGACTGTTAACCAACTCGGTTTTGATCGATGATATATTAGAATGGTAGCTTATGACCGGACTTTGCTGCAGGCTAGGGTTTATCATAGAGTTCTTGTCTCATGCCGCTATTGTCGGTTTCATGGCGGGTGCCGCAGTCACCATTGCCCTTCAGCAGCTCAAGGGCTTCCTTGGCATCGCGGTCTTCACCAAGAAGTCTGACATCATATCAGTAATGAAATCAGTCTGGGGGAATGTTCACCACGGTGTAAGAAAAATCGTACCTTGTTTTTTCCCCTACTTCTCCGATGAAAACCAATATTTCGCAGAACTTACTCTTGCTTTGTTGATTCAGTGGAACTGGCAGACGATATTGATCGCATCATCGTTCCTGGCATTCCTTCTGGCAGCTAAGTACATTGTAAGATATATAAAATACTACATGTTCACAATTCCGTCTTATTTCTCCTTGACTATTTGTTTTGATCATGCCATCTCATTGGGATAATTCAGGCTAAGAAGAATAAAAAGCTCTTCTGGGTTTCTGCAATCGCCCCGCTAATTTCGGTGATCATATCCACCTTGTGTGTGTTCCTCACTCGTGCAGACAAGCAAGGTGTCGCAATTGTAAGTCAGACTTGACTACCTGCAATTTCTGTCATCAATTAGTCGAGGATAACAATGTGGATCTGTCATTGATCAATTGCAGGTCAGGCACATAGACCAAGGCATCAATCCAAATTCATTTCATCGCATATATTTCAGTGGCCCAAACTTGATGATAGGATTCAGAATTGGGGTAGTAGCTGGAATGGTCGCCCTAACGGTAACAAAAACTTCACTACCTATTTTGAGCTTCATATTTTTAGCATGGGAAATAATTTCTAGGATATCCACCAATGTTCTAAAAGTGATGGAATTTTTTTATCAGGAAGCTATTGCAATTGGAAGAACATTTGCTGCCATGAAGGACTATCAAATAGATGGTAACAAAGAAATGGTGGCTCTAGGAACCATGAACATTGTAGGTTCATTTACTTCATGCTATGTAGCAACAGGTAACTACTAACTCCGTCGAAAATATCTACCTAGCCCATAAAAGTATACCATTCTACTTAGTACTGACAAAAGTTGTTTGTTGTAGGTTCTTTCTCACGATCAGCAGTGAATTACATGGCTGGCTGCCGTACAGCAGTATCCAATGTTGTTATGGCGATTGTAGTAATGCTCACACTGTTGTGGATCACTCCACTGTTTAAGTACACACCCAATGCCATCCTAGCTTCCATCATCATAAACGCAGTGCTTGGACTGATTGATTTTGAGGCGGCCTACCTTCTCTGGAAGGTTGATAAAATGGACTTTCTGGCGTGCCTAGGAGCATTCTTCGGGGTTATATTTGCATCAGTGGAGTACGGCTTGCTCATTGCGGTGCGGGTTATTACAACTTTTTTCCTGTTATTTCCAACTGAATACCCACCCTTGTAATTGGCTGATGATTGGTGAACTTTTATGGAATAGGTTGCAATATCTCTTGGCAAGATTATTCTTCAAGTAACACGGCCAAGAACAGCTTTACTTGGTAACCTTCCAAGAACATTGATCTATAGGAATGTTGAACAATACCCAGAAGCTACCAAGGTGCCCGGGGTTCTGATTGTAAGAGTGGACTCGGCCATATACTTTACAAACTCCAACTATGTTAAAGAGAGGTAAGCTTCTTATATTGAAGACATAGATGCCTATTTTTTCAGTGACTGGTGTGATTGCTAGTACATAAGTCATATAGAAGAAAATAATGATTCCCTTGCTACCATAGATTTTAAAAAATAACCATGCTTCACTTGATTAACTATTTTCAGAATCCTGAGATGGCTGAGGGATGAGGAAGAACAACAGCAGGAACATAAGCTGTCCAAAACGGAGTTTCTGATTGTTGAGCTATCTCGTAAGAACATGATGTGTTTACTGCATTTTTACAATACAGCAATTATTTATTGAAATTATTGCTAATGGTTCAAAACGCTGACCTATAACTCTTCAACAGCGGTAACTGATATTGACACAAGTGGAATCCATGCCTTGGAGGAATTGCTGAAAGCACTTGAAAAGCGCAAAATTCAGGTAAATAACGAGGACTAGAACTTCAATTCTAGAGCTACTAGCTGCTACCTCAAGAATTAATTTTGATGGACGAAGCACTTGACTAAGAAAAGAAAAACTTGTGTGCCACTTACAGCTGATCCTCGCCAATCCTGGGCCAACAGTGATCCAGAAGCTGCGAGCGTCGAAATTCACTGAGCTCATTGGTGACGACAAGATATTCCTGTCGGTCGGCGAGGCGGTTAAGAAGTTAGCTCCAAAGGCCGAGAACGTCTGAAGAGTGAAGAAGATGCATCGAGAGATGTACAGGCAGAGCAAAGAGAGATTTTGAGGTGTGATTTTAATAGAGCACATGAGTAAAGGGCGTGGTTTGTGCAGAAGGTAAATAATGGAGGTGCGTGGAGTTGGATCTCGTCAGATTCGCAAGATGTGGTCGGCAAAAAGGAGAAGATGGTGGTGGCCTAGCTGGGCATCTACATCTACATCAGTGTGCATGTCCGTGGTGTGTGTATTGGCAAGCAATTAGCTATTGATAGAGGGTTTATATCATGATGATCCATTCTTGGTTTTTGCAGTTTATGGATCTGCACGACGTACTTCCTCTGTTTCAAATTATAAAATGTTTTGGTAGGCTAAAATAACCCATCAAAACTTCTTATAACTCGGAACGGAGGTAGTATATGTTAGTGTTTTGTACTTTACAGCCTTTTTTCACTGCTTTTGTAATTTGTAAGGCTTTTATAGTGTATAAAAATGTTTTGCAACTTGGCTCAGTGTTACAGTGCATTTGATTGTGGACTGGAGCCTGCTGGAACTAACGTGTGAGCAATTGATGGTTTTCAGTACTATAGCCTGGTAATATGGATTGCTTGCTTGTGCAGTTGTGCGTTTCAGCTTTGGGGTATTAATTCAAACACATGGTGTGCATGGCATATTTTACTGGCCAGCCATGAATGAGTGAACTGTCGACTGAGTGCTCTCTGAATCCCTGGTAGAAAAGCCCACAGGCTATACAGCTATCCTTGCTCGTGCATACTCGCTTTGCGTTACCAATCACCACGGCAGCGAAGTACAGAGGCAGGTACCTATTGCTCACCGTTTTGATCGGGGTTAGCCGCCGCTCCATCAATCCTCGCCGCCGTCCTTGTTTCCGGTGCTACACCGCTAGGAAGAGGCAGCCGCGGATGTCTCGGAATGACGAGACAGCACCGGTTGGCTAGTGGCTGCCGCGCACCTGCGCCGCCTCCTTGGCTGCAACGCCTGCCTCTGGTGCCAATTTCTATAACTAGGAGAAATGCCATTAAAAAAACTGAAGTTAGAGATATGTCACTCCAACTTTCTCATACCTTTATGTATGTCATTATCTTCACTTGATAGAGAAAAAGGTTCATAACATACATGTATTTCATTGTGTACATCAGTATTTATCATACTACCCCTGTTTTGAACTTTTGGCAGCATTTTGGCATTTTCCAGACGGCAAAAAATTCAAATTTTGGCCGAAATTTAAACTTCTCGGAAAATCTGAAAAATTTACAGAAAATCAAAGACGGTAATATAAGCCTACTGTTCTAATTTCAGCCATTTCTTGGCAGTTTTTTTACTTCGAAACTGACATTTTAATGCATGTCCAGAAACTTGAGAAATTTTGTCCAAAATTTGAACTTCTCAAAAAAATTTGAAAAAATTACAGAACATCAAAACACTAATATGAGTATACTGTTCTAATATGAGCCATTTCTGAGCACATATGGCCCCTTAAACTGATATGCAAAGATCTGTCCAGAAACTTTGACACCAATTCCTACGGAGCCTGATTAGGCGTTTTTTGGTTTTTGTTTTGCGGTGTTTTTCCGCATGTTTTTACCTTAACCAAAACATGCTCCCATGTATTGTGTGTTTCGCTTTCCCTCTATCTATTTGAAAAGGCAGAGCTCCTGCCGGTTGCTCAAAAAAAAAAATTCAACAGCATTTCCTCAGAATTTATCATACATTAACAAGCACAATAGTTCACAGAATAGGTTCATAAGCATGACTGAATAAACAGGTTCACAAGTACGTTTCAGTAAAGGTCCATGACAAATAGTTCACATAATAGTACCAAAAGCAATTTAAAGGACATAAGTTCACAACTGAATCAATCGATTAGCCACCAAGCCAGTAAAGAAGGCTTCTCTTTATACCAGATGTAGGTTGCACTGCTAGAGGTAGAGATGGAGGTGGAGGTAAAACAGGTGCAAATGGAACATTTTTCTTGGACTTTCCTCCTTTAGACGAGGTCTTTTTCACCGGGCTGTTTTTCTTGGTCTTCTTCTTAGCCTTTTCTTGTGATGGAGCTTTCTTTACGGGAGTTTTATTCTTGTCCTTCTCTTGTGTTGTAGCTATCTTCATAGGTATCTTCTTCTTAGCAGGTGTGTTGGAATTTTGTGGAGTTGTTCTAGCCTTTTTCCTGCATTGGAAACAAACAGTTCAGATTGAGTAATAAAGACTAGGTTAAGTGCAGCATTTTACCTTACAAGGTTGATAAGGATTTCATCATCTGATGCATCACCATCCATTGTAGGAGTTGTTTCATCATCTTTCTTCCTACAACAAGAACAAGATAGATTAGTTTTATGTATAAGTTTTGAAAAGAGGATCTCGAAACAGAATTAACTGCCGAATCACCTTTTTGTTGTCGTCGGTGTAGATGGATTTGGTACACTATCATGTATGTCATCATCTACGGCCACATACTTAGGATCAAGAACTTTGCTGTATTTTCCATATGCTTAGGTTCCTTGCATCTCTTACACTTGACTATTTTCCTTCTAGGTTCTAGCCATCCTCTTATTCTTTGAACTCTTGGCCTACAAGCCACTGCCTTTGTCATGGTAGGAATTCTCCCAGCATATGTTGACTTGAACTTTTTCACTAAATAGTAATCATTCACATATGTCTGAATCTCGGCACCATGACATACTCTTCAACTATGTCAAATGGGTCAATTCCTATAACAACGGCAGATGACGCCACTTGTGCATATTGCTTTAATGGTGAGGTTGAATTAGATGTTGCAGCCTTACTAGGAGTTAGAGGGCATCCTTGGAAACCCACCAGCAGCACGTCATTATCAGGAATTGTAGGCTCAGACACATAGTCATCATTGTCAATCATAGGCACAAGAGTTTCAGAACAAGAGTTATCAAGCACAACAATAGCAAGTGCACGCTTCCTCTCTGCTCTGTACATGTCAAACATCAATTGAAATTGGTTATTTTTAGTTAGTCTAACATCTTGCACCATGATCACGTTAAAATACCAAACGGCCATACTCTGATCCCTGCCAACTCTAAACTCTGTACTTAATCCATCCATGAGCACATCCATGGTGAAATAATTGGAGTTTACATTCCATCTAATCGTTTTCCCCTTTACATAAGATTTCCTACCATTCGGTTCCTTCAGAACAAACCCTTGAACAACAAGGTATATGCTAAAAGTATTTGTCAATTCGATCCTACAAATTCATGACAAATTGTAACCAACAGAGAGTCAGTTCAAGCCTACAACTATTTGTACATTCAAGAACAGCAGATACAGAGAGAGAAGTGAGATACTCACTCGTATGGTGACTCTAGGGTTGACAACTCCGTGGACGGGCACTCCGTCGTCGGCTTCATCCTCCTGCAGCGCCCTTCTTTGGGCGCGTCGAGCGCACCACCAGCCGTCGCTCGCCTCCTCCAGCAACCTCCCTCTAGCCGCCGCCGCTCGCCTCCCTACACTCCTCCAGCCATCGGCTAGTTAGGGTTCGTATTGCAGAGTGAGTCGTGCCTCGTGCGAGCAGGGATATGGGTTGATCGGGAGAAGTAAAAAAATGTTTAGATAACCATGTATACATCTGTATATAGACCGTATATGTTCTTGTATTGGAGATAATGGCATACATAGAGATATGGGAAAGTTGGAGTGGCATATCTCCAACTTTAGTTTTTGTAATGGCATTTCTCCAAATTGTGGGAATTGGAGTGGCATAGATCCAATTAACCCATTTTTTTATCAAGTTGCACCTAATCGCATAGCGGTCTTGATCTACTCCCTAGAGTTTTCAGGACCATAAAGAAACTATTTCATCCTGAATTTGTCTAACATCTCAGAGAACATTTGAACTCAAACGATCAGCCTCGTCGGTTTTACACCGTTATTTTGTGGTCACCTTGGCTGCCATGGCAAGGAGTTGGGACGAGAATTCATTTTTGGAGAAGATCTATCAACACACAGCGAACATGTTCAGCCCCACTCTCCTCTCTGATTCGAGAAAGAGGGGTCACATTCTAATATTTGTCTTGTTGGGGACACAATCAGAGGTGTCGCCGGGAGACTTTGTGGTAGATGGTGACCAATTTGTTATAGTATGGAATCAATTTAATTTTGAAGTGTGCCTTCCGCCAGCGAATTCTTCGTCTCCAACTCTACCATGACTCTGCTCGCATCTCTAAGTTTCGAGTGTTGTGGAACTCTCTAAATATATATCATATGTATCGATTGAATTTATAGTACTATTTGTATCATTCGAACACGCTAAAGTTTTTATAATTTGAACGCAGTAAAGTTTGATCCAAATCAGTGTCTAAAAAGCAGTCTAAATTTACAATATAAAAGTGCTTGCCGGTCAACATATAGCACCTCCCCACAGGTCTCTCGAATTTCCTCATAAAAACCTAATAACCCTAAGGTGTCGAGTGGGATTCCTTCAAAATTCCACTTATAGTTCATTTGCTAAATTATAGTTCAAATTGCAATTTTTTTTGAGAATTAATAAATTGCAATTAACTTTTTTTTTTGAGGAAAATAAATTGCAATTACCTAGAAGTGGGACTGTTGCCGTGCGGCGTTAGGTTAAGCCCTGACGGGCCAGGCGTTGCTCAGAATCTGGGCCTTGGGCATTGCCTGAACAGCAAGAACAGAACACTACGCTTTTAAGAATCATTGGCCCACTACGGCCCATCTCTCTTTCTCTCCTTCAACCTTTGTTCTTCCTCGTGGAGCTCCCACGCTCCGCTGGAAATCCCTTGGCCACCGCCTCCCTCACATGGCCGCATCTCCCTTCTCCCTTCTCGCATGACGCGATGAGATCCCCTGCCTCCAATTCCTCCTCCTCCCATGGCGCCGCTTGCCCCTCGGCTGCGCCCCCTCTCCCTTCTCCCACGCGTCGCCGCCGCCCACCTCAGACCGCTCCTCCCTCCCTTCCTCTCCGCCTTCTCCTCCTCCTCCTCCGTAGACAACGAGTGCGACCCGGGACCCGACATGCCGCTGCCCCAAGTCCCCGGGGCGGGGCAGAGGCCTCCCCTCAGCGAGACTGGAGCAGCGCGACAGGCTCGGCGGCGGAAGGAGAAGAAAAAGATCGAGCGCGCGCACGCGGCTCTGTCGCAGCCCGATTGGGAACGCAGCGCCTCTCTCGCCGCCCTCACGCCCGCGCAGGCCGCCTCCGTGGCGACCTCGCACCCGGACCCCGTCAGGGCGCTCGACCTACTGCTCTTCCTCGCGCGGGAGCATTCCCACAAATACCTTCCGGACACCTTCGCCACGCTCGCCATTCGCCTCGTGGAGGCACGCAAGTACCCCGCCGCCGTCGGGTGCGCCCGCATCCACATGATCAAGTCCTGCAGCACCGAGGCAGATATGACACGATGCATGGATGACTTGGATACGACCACTCGGAGAGGGCCCAAGATGTGTCTCTTGGGGTATGGCACCCTGCTGATCCAGCTGAGCAGCCTCGGCATGACGGCCACCCTCATGGACAGGTACCGCCGGCTTCTCAGAGAGGGCCTGAAGCCGGATTTACTTATCTACAACAGCGTGATCAATGCCTTGTGCAAGGACGGTAATGTTAGGGATGCACAGTCGGTCATGGATAAGGTGTCTGAGTCAGGGATGAAGCCCGACGTGTTCACCTACACGTCCATGATTCTTGGGTATTGTAAGAACAATGACTTGGATTCAGCACGTGAGATTTTCAGTCGAATGGATAGAGCGGGGTGTGAGCCTAATGCCGCAACATACTCGACCATGATCAACGGGCTCTGCAATAGTGGGAGGGTGAATGAGGCGCTGGGTTTGATCGGCGAGATGACACGGCGTGGTGTTCTGCCGACAGCCTATACTTATACTTCCCCTATTGTTGCATTATGTGACATGGGGCGCACTGAGGATGCCTGGAGGCTGTTTGTCGATATGAAAAAGAAGGGATGCAGGCCAAACGTGTACACGTACACGTCGCTTATAAGTGGGCAGCATGTGCCGAGGGTGGCCATTGGTCTGTTTCATAGGATGGCAAGAGATGGCGTGCTCCCCAGTACAGTGACTTATAATGCTTTGATTAATGTTCTGGTGGAGAATAGGAAATTGGATTCTGCGCTTATCATCTGTAATGTGATGCAGAGACATGGCTGTCCACCCAACACCAGGACATACGATGAATTGATCAAGGGCTACTGCAAAGTTGGTGATACCGACAAGGCAATGTCAATGCTGATCAATCTGTTGAAGGGAAGGCCTAGAGCTACACTTGTGACATACAACACCATCATTAATGGATACTGTAACTCAGGAAATACTAGTGCTGCTCTTAGGATTCTAGAGCTTATGGACGCTAATGGTTGTGAACCTGATGAGCGGTCTTATACTGATCTGATCTGTGGTTTTTGCAAGAGAAGCGAAATGGAATCGGCTTCTCGGTTGTTCAATGAAATGGTGGATCGTGGGTTACTCCCAAATGAAGTTACCTACACCGCACTCATAAGTGGCTACTGCAAGGATGAGAAATTGGCCTGTGCAGAAGAAATGTTAGAGCACATGAAGGAAAGTGGTTGCAGACCAAATGTTCAGACTTACAATGTTATAATCCATGCTCTCACTAAGCAGAATAATTTTTCTGCTGCGGAGAAACTATGTGAAGTGATGCTTGAAGAAAAGATATCTCCGGATGTAGTCACTTACAGTACTATGATTGATGGGTTGTGCAAAAATGGTGCCACATCTTTGGCCCTTGAAATGCTCAACAGGATGGCTGAACATAGCTGTTTACCTAATTTGCATACTTACAGTTCTCTTATCCAAGCTCTGGGTCAAGAAGGTAGGGTACAGGAAGCTGAGGAACTGTTTTCAGATTTACTGAGGCAAGGGCATACTCCAGATGAAGTTGCTTATGTCAAGATGATTGACGTTTATATAATGTCAGGAAAAGTTGATCGTGCCTTTGATTACTTGGGCAAAATGATAAATGCTGGATGCCAGCCAACCTTGTGGACATATGATGTTTTGATCAAAGGCTTGCAGAATGAGTACCTGATGGTGGACCAGAAACTTGTGGCCTTGCCTGATGCAGTCTCAAACTGTAGTTTTGATAACCAAGCCATTAACAAATATGCCATTTCAGTCTTATCTTCGAAGTTAGCAGAACTGGATGTTGGGCTATCTCGACAGTTGTATGATACATTGTTGTCTGGATTAAGCAGAAGTGGGAGATGGTTTGAGGCAGATATGCTGTACAGAAGCATGGTTGGTCAGGGTTTATGTCCGAATCTGGAGGCATATAATTATTTTATTATTTCACTATTGAAAGCCCTGAAAGTTGACCTGGCTATGGGTGTATTCAGACATATGTCTGCTCAAGGTCATGAACTCCATCTTGTTGGTTATAAAGCACTAATATGTGCTTTATGCCAGTTTCACAGAAGGAAAGAAGCCCAGTTTATTTTTGAAGACATGCTATTGAGGACTTCCAATCCTGACAATATTGCATGGACCATCCTCATCGATGGACTGCTTGGGGCCGGATACAAAGACATGTGTATGGAATTCCTGCACATCATGGAAAGGAATCATCGCAAGCCTAGTTTCCGTACATACACCATTTTAGCAAGGGAACTATTGAAAGAGTAGCCTTCACTAGAAACAGCTGGACTTGATGCACTGCAGCAATTCAGAGAATTTCTTGCAATATGATGTGCCAGATGGCTAGAGGGGCCTCTTCATTCTTTGTGGTCTTCCCCATTGTTATCTATTTCCAAGGCTTTGGTATTATGCTTCCAGTGATACCAAAGAATGTCTGTGGGTAGCAAATTTCAAATCCAGTTTAGCTGTTACCTCTGCCCATTATTTTGCACTCTACACTCCAACATCTATTGAAATCACAGGTACAGACTTCAATTCCACTGTTTTATTTACAGTTTCCTATATCCACTAATTGTCTTGTGAAGTTGTGACCCTATTGTTTTGTATGTATATGGTTACAATTATTTACTTTCCCAATGTGCTTATGACGTAGCATCTGGTGGATCTTGTATCATCTTACAAGAATACAATATGGTATAGATAACCCAGAAGATTTATGTAAAACCCTAAATAATTACTAAGTTTAGTACTCAGGATGTAACTAGCTTAAAAAAACGGACCAGAAAATTTCGTTTATACTTGAGCGAGATTTATAGTTTACTAGGTTTAACTATACTACTGGTGAGATCATGCCGGCCGGGGAGCAGTGTAGATCAAACTGCAGTTATGGTAATAACCATATATGTGTGAATTTTAATTGTCATGCATTGCATGCATTTCATACATGAAAAATAAATTGGAACTCAAATGAATCTGAAAACAATTACGCTATGAAACAAATAAAAAGGGTAGAAGATTGCAAGTGGATAAATTCCACTATTTAATCATCACTTTTGTTGCTTTGAGTGCTGAATGTTTGGAAATATCAACTTGGGGACTCGAAGGGACAGCCTGGATGTGGGAGTCGAGCGCCCGAGACCATAAGGTTACTGGAATTATTAATTTCTATAGAATAATGTTTTTGAGAAAAGCTATTTTTCAGTATAAGTGGTTCCGTCGGTATAGTCCGCTAACTCGCATAAATAGTTGCTAGGGAAAATGGACACTGAATGTGGAATCAAACTAATTTAATATTGAAGAATTTATGTAAATAAATTATTTTTTAAAGAAATTGGCTGAATTTCATAGTAAAAATCATTTTACCAATACACCTTTTAGTAGTGAGATCATTATTTATATTCTTGTTTGGTGAAGTTAGGAATTCAATTGTTAAGTAGTATGCCATACTACTCGTACATAGAAATATCCTGTCGTTTTACCATGCACTGTAGCAGTCCAAACTGCTAGTCTTTTTGCCTTTCAACCTAAGGACAATCCCACCGTCTTAGGAAATTTACGATAGCAGATGTCAGGCTGCGGAGCAGCCACCACAGCTATCTAAACCACGTACTGGTCTGTGTAATCCCCTGGAAGAGGAAGCTGGCAACAAGCCTATCCATATACCCACCGCAGCAGTTCTTTCACCACTGTAGAAATTCCCACCGAAGGGCAGCTCTGTGCCATAGCCATGACCTACGAAACCAAGCACCAGAGAAGACAAGGAGGAAGGGGAGATTAGGAAACCAAGATTCTATTTCTCATCACGGTAGGATATCTCCACAAGAACTTGATCTAGGTGCCACGGCTGTACTTAGAAGTGGAATAATCAGGGGAGAGGGGAAGCAGAGAGATTACAAGGGGGTGCAGGACAACTCCATGGCCATCAGTTGGTGGAGTCAAGCGGCAAGCAGTGCTTGGTGGAGGTGAAGGAACAAGAGCAGCAGGAGGTGCATCGCTGGGTGCCGCAACACTGTGTTCATCACCGGAGAACGCCAAACCTGAGCCCAACCCTCTCTGCAGTCCACACTAACGCCGGTGAGGAAAACATTGCACATTGCACGGAGTTTTGGAGGCAACAATCTATTCCTCAACCAGATTTAGACGTCTCTAAATCTCCAACCAATAAGGTAAGGGTACCCAGAATCTGTATTCAATAATCTTGGCTTGCTTCTGTGCTTGTGTGCTTAGTGCAATGAAGCAGTGACACAAATTTGACCAGGAACATAAGAAGTTGGTCCAGAAATCTTGTCATAGGAAACCACAACAAAGACACATCTCTGAACTTAGAAACTGCAACCGTACATCTACAAAGTTACAGTAGACACTTGCTCCTGGAAGTCTAAAACTGTAATGTTGCTGTCCCGTAAAACAATACCATGCTTGCTTGTTTAAGTTAGGAGCGTAGGTAATAGTTAGGGCTGAAACACATGATCAGGTTCAGGTCATTCTATCTAGTAGACCATAACAGATGCACACCTTTGATATATACTATGCAGATATTCCTGAAGAGACAAATTCACCTTTAAGAGTACTACCTGCTTTGCACATATATTTGATATATTTGATTGTTGATTGTACAAGTTTACATGCATAACTCTGAATATTAAAGACCTTATTTCTGGTACATACAACGTGTGTGGTGTTGCTCTTTTTATAAGTACTTTGTTTGCATTCCTGTGTAAATAGGTCAAATTGAGAAATTAACGGAATCCGTTACTTATGGATCAGTAATAATCATACATCAAAGCATTATTTTCAGAAATAGCATGTGTACTTCAATGCCGCAAAACTGACTCAACCTGATCATTATCTTTTAGAGAAGCACGTGTATTCTAGCATATCTTCAGATTTCCTGTAGAGAACTAAACCCCAGGAAACCATCAGGTTACACCTAAGATAGATAAGCAAGCTCGGCTGGTGATTGAGAATTGGTTATTACACTTTGGTTTCAGTGTGCTAGTTACTGAAGTCTAAAGACTTAACTCATTTTATAGATGAGACCACTTAAGGCAATTGAAAACGGACCAACTTAGTGACTTCACTATGCGGGTTCAGAATTTAGAGTTGTGTACTATGACCAAATAATCGCAAGTACCACTTCAGTTGAGCCTCTTTAGAACCAAGATAAACCAAAAAATGGTTCAGATTTTAATTCAATACTTTCGGACCATGAACACAAATAGAATGACTATATACTAGAATTGGTAGCTCCAAGTTTACCAACTAGCATCATTTCGCTGCAACCTGTAGAACTGGAACAGCAAAGTATACTTCACTGTTATTAGGGTGTCAAGTGGGATCCCGCCAAAGTCCCACTTTTAGTTAAAAATTTGAACTAGATTTTGACAAATGAACTAGAAGTGGGACTCAGCAAAAATTTGAACTAGATTTTGACAAATGAACTAGAAGTTGGACTCAGGTGGGATCCCACTTGACACCTTAACCGTGATCAGTATAACATATATGCTTGGTTTAGTGACAAGAGCTAACTAGCAGGTTATTTCTTCTACCTAACAATAGCATTTAGCTGGACCAGTAGAACAACTCATGCTCTCTGACATCCAACTATTTTCCGAGGAAGCTAAGTCTGCTGTATTCATTTGAACTGAATCATGTTCTCTAGCTAAGATAAATTGTTTTGAGATAAATAGAGAGATAGCATGTGGTTGCCAGCATATAAATCATATCTTTACAAGTATATCTAAAAATCAATTATTCTGCACTTTTCCAAAATGTATAGCTACAGCTAACTCAAGACTGAATCACAATGATAAATAACTGCTTGATGCCAGATCACAGTCAGTACTACAATAAGTTTCTGGAAGTAAATATCATCTATCATCAGAAGTAACTCATGTTAGGTTTGTTTCGTGCCTGATGTAACATGTTATGCAAAAGAAACTGATAACCAAGTGAACTGAGTTAATCATCAATACTTTTGATGTCAGTCAAGTAGATATGTAAAGCATGCATGCATCATACAGTGATGTGAAGTTTGGCTTTAGTCTTGATTGGACTTCATTCTTATTTCTAGTTCGGATCCTCTTTGGAGTTCTTGTCCGTCGACATTGACCTTCACTGATTTTGAATGCTCTTTCAGGTATGTCAGGCAATTCCAGTTCTTTGTTCATATCCGTTGATCTTTTTATCAAAGTACTTGCAATCTACTTTTTTGTGATATCATCTGCATCAAAGGAAAAATATATCTTAGAAATAATATAACATGTTGATCGACTGATGGAGCTGTTGGTGAACTATTATGGTTGGTAGTTCCAACCCTGTGTGGAGGCTGTCAAGCCATTTGAAGGCAGGTTTTTTTCTTCAAACAAGTGGAAATTGAGTTTCTTACACCTGCTTATTTTTCCTGCACGTGGATCATTGTAATTTGTATATAGCATCTTCAAAATGTACTGATCGATCCCCTTTGAAGCAAAACATAGGCACTAAAAAAATGAGGTTGACCTTTAATGCTGTGTATGTGCATCTATTTGTAACGTGGTACACTGGTTCTGGAATATCTAAATATTATTTGGAAGGATGAAAGTACACTACCTGGATATGTTCGGGAAGACCTCTGAAGAAAGATGTTCATGAGATGAGACAGATTGTAATGTCTGAGCGACATTAGTTTTTGTACTTAGTGTATCTGGTACTTTGGTTTAGAATGTGCTTAGAAAACCTTCTTTTTTCTGCGGTTTGATCTTATAGAGTTTTTCCTATTTGCATTCTTTGAAGCTCCAGGCATTTGTTGGCGGCATCTATCTACCATTCAGGACACAGAATCCTCGCATAAAAAAGAAAAAAAAAGGATATGACTACAAATGTTAAATGTGCTGATATATCGCATGTATTGATTTTGCGCGTCCATAACCACTCCCCTTTTTTTTGGCAATTCAGCAGGAACAACAAATCTTTATGCCAGGTCACTATGAGTCAGAACTTGCACAGGGACATAACCACTGCCGCTACATTTGGTGTCTGATTGACCCTCTCTAGCTGATTTGCTGGAAGCAATTGGTTCAGAAACTGATATTATGCTTGAACTGATATTCGCATCAGTTATGGGCTCTGTGCTGGGCAAGGAACACGATCTTCTACGTTCAGTCAAATTTGTGCACAGCCGGCAGGGGATTTTGTTGAGGCGCCAGGAGGGGGGCCATGCAAAGTGTAACTAGAATTGTTGAGGCACTTGCAGGATCCTCTTGAGGTTTGAAGACCGGGAAATCGCTGCTGAAACTTAACAGTAAGGGTGTCTATATCTTGGTCTTTCTGGTTTTCCGGTGGTTTGTGGGTTTCCGGTGGTTTTGATAACATAAAACTCTCACTGCTGGACCACGGATCATTTGATTGGAATGAAATCTGGAACGGGTAAAGAAGAATAGATGAGCCGACTACCAGCAAAGAATGCTGAGGGTGGAGGTAACCTGGTTTGCATGAAAATGGATCTAATCTAAGGGTTCATAAGATATCATCATTTTCTCAGCAAAGATTTATTAGAGCATAAAAATAAGGAATCAAATGCTGACAGCGAAGCGTGCCGAGTTACAGCTTCTGCTTAATAGTCACCGTAAGCTTTTTCATGGCTCCAAGGTACATGAGTTCCAGGAAAGTGAGCAGTAGTACATTGAACAGCGGAACTAGCCCTGACTATCCCTGCGCCGTCGTACTACCCATCTGCTGCCGCACTAGCCTTTTCAGTTCACCCTGGCTTTGCTCCGCTTGACTGACTGCACACGAACGAACACGCACGGGTTCAATTACGAGCGGACGCAGATCCTCGTGACCAGCATTGAAAGAGGGAGGGGGGAAGGAAAGCCTGTAGAACATCTGAAGCTTGTGCCGTGGTCCTCCTCCCGCGTCTCTCTGGCCAGTCAGTCCAATATTACGCATACGATGAGGCAGGAAAAAGGCAAGCGAGGAATGATGAACGCTGCAGCAGCGCACGCTCTCGCTCGCTGCTGAAAATCTATCTGCCGCGCAGCCATTGGCCCAGCCGCGGCGGGCGTCACGTGGGCCGTCTGCCGCTCTTCGTCACAGGCTCTGTTTGTTTGTTTGTTTGTTTCGACGACACCGGTCAATACTATCTAGGAGTGTACAAGCGACACGAAAACGACGAAGACGGCTAGGCCACATGGTTCGAGGATTCTATGCTCCTCTGCACTCTACAAAAGTATTCCTCGATCCTAGTAAAAAAATACTCTCCATATTCTTCATCTCATCGGTCTGCTGTACCCTGTACCTGCTCCACCATGATGCAGATAAATTTTTACATACATATACCTACTATATACTAACTGTGTATTCAATTCAGAAACTATTCATTCCGTGTCGGCTTGAAATTGATGAGGTCACGGTTTGGGCACGCCATATTGAATACCCTGGCCAGTTCAACTGGCCACTTCGGCCACACGCCCTGTCCGTGATCTGCTTCAGTTTCTGACCCAAGAGCCTGTACATTCTTAAAGTGCCATGACAGACTGCCGTAGGCCGTGCGTGATGCATGTGATGTCTCGACCTCCTTGCCATATTGCAAGTTTAAAAAAAAAGAACGGGCGTAGGAGTATCAACAACACCTTAAGTAAGCTAAATAATGTCCGTGCAGAGATGGACAGATGCGTCATAGTACATTATTTGAAACAAGATATCATCTTTTATTTCCTTTGCACAGGATATTCGCATCTGTTATAGTCTGTAGTCTCTATTTTTTCTTCAAATGGAGTCGTTGGTTACCCTGGTTCAGTACGAACGTCGTTGGTGGTCAATATTCTTCTGAATATGTAAGTATATCCACCTAGAAAAACCCCATGCGTAGGTTTTATTACTCGAAAAAAAAGTGCTTTTACAGTTTGATGATTAATTGTGATTGGGTTCCATTGTGGCTTCACATGGCTAATTTGCAGACGTGCTCTATAAATGTGTAGAACTTCGCTATATGTGTATCCTAATAATAGAATAATGTCTAGTTGTATTTTGAGAGGTGTGTCAACATCGGCCGTCTACTAGACAATGCTACAATTAACAAACAACATGCGCCTTGAAGATTCAGATATGTAGAGTCTTACTATGTGTCTAGTAGACCTCAAAGTAACCCCACGAAATAAAGTCCGGAGCTTACAAGCAGCCGTACAAAGTAACGAAAGAACCGGCAGAGACGCCATACACATACGTAGATATTACAGATGAAGCGAGGTGTCCACGTCTACATCACCCCTATAGCCTGCAGAATTCTGCAACATTCTCGGCGCGTCCCCCCACGCCACCGCTGGGACGGGCTGCGACGCCTGGACGACGATGCCGCCGTTGCCTCCGTACCCCGCCGGGCCGTGCAGGGGCCTGGACGGCCGGACCAGGTCCGGGTGCAAGAACCACCTCGGCCGCTCGTCGCCGCTGGCGGCCGCCGCCTGCAGGCCATGGCTGAGAGGCGCCGGCGTGGCCAGCGGGGACTCGGCACGATCACGGTCGGCGGCAGCATCTCCGGGGTGGTGGTGCACCCTCTGCAGCTCCCTCCCCTCCCTCATCTCCTTCACCCTCTGCAGGTTCCTGAACCTCTCCTGGAGGAGAGCGATGGAGGAGGTGTGGATGATCGAGGGGGAGGCCTCATTGCCGCCCTGCCTTCTCATCGGCGGCCGACCGAGATTGTTGCTGCTTGTCGCGAAAAAGGACTAGTACTGGCTGAATAACTTAGTAACAGAGAGCTAGATAGGTGTAGGTAGGTCAGTGCGTTTGGTTGGAGCTAAGCTAGCAGGCTGCGAGTGGAGCGATCGCTGGGTGAGGAGAGGGTGGAGGGAGGGAGGCGGGGGTATATATATGTAAGGGGGGAGAGGAGGCATATGCATCGTGTCCTCTTGCAGCTACCACTCATGATTCATACTGATCGCATGTGTTTCTGTGCCAACTCAACTATCCAAGTGAGAACGGATCCAATCCAAGCGAGGGCGAGAGCGAGCCCACACTTAAATTTGTGTGTTGTTGGCAGTTGAAGCGATTTGGGAGGAAAGGGAATCAGGGCGAGGGGTGGAAAGTCCAAGAGGGAAAATGCCTTGGAGGGTAGGGCGTGGTGCATGGAGTGTGGTAGTGGCGTAGTGGTAGGGAGAGAGGAGGGGGAGGGTTTGGTGATTGGATGTGAGGTGCCACTTTTTAAAGTTTGGGCGTGGAGAGTAAGGCCGTGGAGGTAGTACAAAGGGGGCCGTGGAGGGTAGCGCTTGGCGCGGGATCGACGAGGGGAATATGGTCATATAGGATTTCGTGGTGGTCTTTGTCCTCTAACCCTTGCCCCGGAACTGATGAGTCCACCCAAACCGGGGTGGGGGCCTTTCCTCTTTTTCTTCTTTCTTTTTCCGATCGATGGAGAGGGCCGGGGTTGCTCGCTCGCTGGCGCTCTCCTTGTCGCCGCCCGCCTTGTTGCCCAATGTTTATCGTTGCCTTGTTTCATGTCATGGCCGATATCTCCGATTGGGACGGGAGCTACCTAGCTTATAGCTTATAGCTTAGCTGATGATCGGTCACCAAAGCATATACTAGTTATTAAGGCGATCATCGATGCATGGCGGGCGGTGTCAACACCGTACCGTTCCAACTCCGGTTCTTGATTTCCTAGCTAATGAACCTCTAATAGCTTGGGGTTTTGCGTAGCGGTGGAGCTGCGTGTGTGTCGTCGTCGTCGTGGTCGAGCTCGCTTTCATGGTTTCTGTTGTTCGGTTGCTCAAGGACGGGTTAGTGCTCCAACCAATCAACCTGCCAGACGAAGCGTTAAGGGTCGGTATAAACATTAGGCCTAACTAGCTAGCCAGCCTTTTCCGGTCGAGGATTCTGTTCTTTACTCGGTGCAGTTGCGCCGTGTTGGAGCAAGTTCAGGCTTTCCGGGGGGGGAGTAGGTTTAAGTAACCTGACTAATCTGCGGCGCTGGTTTTAAAATGAGATCAGGTTACTTTGTCTGAAAAAAAATGAGATCAGGTATGCGAGAGTCGTAGGCCCAAATCATATGTTACGCCAAGAGGGAGAAAACAAGCAGCAAAACAGTGCGAGCTAAGGTCCATCCGCGCGCGCATGATGACTGCTGCTAGCTCTCTCTATTTATTTAGTAGTTATATATACTCTGTCTCTTGACTGAATCAAAAGGCTCCAAACATCATTACTTATTGTATATATATTGTGCAAACCTTTGTAGGACAAGCAAAGCTTTTTTTTTTGTGTGTTCTGATTCTTCTGGCCCTGTGGGCGCGGGCGTACATGTGTGTGCATGTGTCGATGTTTAGGTACTGTGCGTGTTTCCTTTCCGTTGTTTGCCCGAAAAGGACTGGTCCTCTCGCAACTTACTTGATCCATCCATCTCACTTTTGTTGTGATGGGTCATCGATCATCGATTGCATTGGCAAATCGTACAATAATTAATTACACATATGCAGACTAATATATGTACGACGTCATATGTCAAGGTCCTAATCGATGCTTTGAGTCTGATTATTGACAGGATCCAGACGTGGGGTCTTGATTCAATCATATGGTCAGTAGCTTGTGTATCACTTGATGGTGTAGCTAGAGAAATGTGTGTTCAGAACTGCATGGAGTTGTACAAATTGATCAGAACTGCATGCTGGCCTAAAAGAATCGATTATATTTGCATCACATATATATCAGGAATGATCAAATAGATAGTTACCTACTGCTCCAACATGACATTTTTACACATTAATTTAAGGTGGACAGACTAACACACTGAGTCACATGAGCAAGAGACGCCTCCATGATGACGGAGGGCGAGCTTCTCTACCTTGGCCGAAGGTAAATCGACTCTTACTCCTCGACAAAGGACATAATCCTCATCGATGTCCGATGCCATCATGAGGGTGGGGTCGTAGAGATCAATAAGGACATCTAGATCCCTTGTCAAATGGTGGTCGTCGAAGAGCGGTTAGGGGGAGACCCCTTGTCTCTGGTGTACCTTATTTTACCCAACTTCGGTGCCTTCGCATATTGGAAGGTGGGGAAGCGGAAGATGGAGAGGAACTAGTAGTTGCACCACTCCTCTCGTGGGGTGTCAATGATCACTGGAGAGACAACGTGTGGGTAGCCAAGATTTTCCCCAACAAGTTCCTATTCATTGTCATTGAAGGAAGTGGTGATGTCTTGAATGTCGTAGGATGGTATTTATTCATATCCAGTAGGCCCCCTTTATTTTGAGTCCCTCAAAATGTTATAGGGACAGAATTGCACCATCCCAAATTCTCGCTCTACATCTTTCCTAACAACAGATTTCATAGTGGTATAGAGATTATTCTTTTTACCATGAGGGTTTGATATTAGTTTCACAAATATTGCCCGTTGGGGGTAGATTCCGCCTAAAAGATAATATCACATTCTGTACTTCTGCTACTTGAGCTCTAACTTAACAATATGTATCTCTCCATGGGATAACCTCGAAAACAATGGTGAGCGGTGCAATACATTTCTATCATTGCAAGAGCAATGCATACCAAATCAAGCATGCAAAATCCACAGCTCCTGGTTAGCAACAACTTCAAGAATGATGGTAGACTCATGGACATGTCCGGTGAATTTTCCATGCCATGATGCTAGGCAATTATTCGACCTCCAATACAAGCAATCCATTATATTTGACATAGGGAGTTGTACAATCAGAACTCTTGGCCTACAAATTTTGATTGTATTTGGACCACAAAACATAACATCTTAAATATATAGTTACCGACTACTCCAAAATGTCATTTTTAGAATCTCACACTACTTTAAGGTGGCTAGACCAATACTTGGAGGATCATGACACAATCCTGACCATGTGAGAGAGAGGCGCCTCCAGGACGATAGAGGGTGAGATTCTACATGTTGCTTATCCAGCAATACATGCCTATGCAGATTGGGTGTTCTCTACCTCCTCTTGTAGGTACATCACCTCTTCCTCCTCGATGAGGACGAAATTATCATTGATGGTCGATGTTCTCTCCTGAGGGTGGGGTCGTAGAGATCGGTGAGAAGATATAGCTCTCTTGTCATATGGTGGTCATCAAAGAGTGGTTAGGGTGAGATCCCTCGTCTACAATGAACTTGTTTCATACTACTTCAAGGGCTTCACATATCAGATATGAAGGATACAGGAGCATGATATGGGGAGGAACTAGTGGTTGTATCACTCCCTTGGTGGGGGTATCGATGGTCACTAAAGAGATAATGATAGGATTCCTGGAGATTTCCCCACAATTTCATGCTCAATTTCATTAAAGGTAGTGATCATTGTCGGATATATTCCCTATAGGCAAATAATAAAGTGGGCTTATTATCATATCTCAATAGTTCGTAATAAGTTTTATGCCATGTTATAACTATATCAATCAGAAACATTGGTACACGTGTGGTATGTAAACAAACCAAGTACCTAATAGCCTCTATTCAACTAGTTCATTGGTCAACTCATGATCAAGGTTTCCTGATCATGGACATTTATGTCAATTGACAATGAGGTCAAGTCATTGAGTGAATTATGTGATGTGATGGGCACACACCCAACTTAAGTATTGCAATGAGATCCAGTCAACAAAGTTTAACATTGCGATTACTAGGAAAATGTAGTAACTCAATCCTTTGACCATGAGATCATATCTAATCACTATCACCGGAGGCTGCCTTGAATGCATCAACCGTCACACCGTAATAGGGAAATCATAAAGGTGTCTCTCAGGTATTCCAAAGTGGTAGGTTGAGGCGTATGCATCAAAGTCAGAATTTTCCCATCCACATGATGGATAATTACTCTAGGCCCACTCGGTGAGATTACATCTGAAAAGTTTGCAACTGTGTGACTAGGTCATGGGAATGTAATATCATGGGAATGATTAATGTGTTTGTCGGTAACAAGATCGAACTAGATATAGAGATACCGAAGATCAGATCTTGAACAAACCATGTATCATGTAGAAAATGGAATGAGACTCGATATTTAATGTTCAAGCGATCAAGTTATTTTGTGGAATGTGGGCCATCATGGGTTTCCAGATCCCGTTGTTGGTCATTGGTCAAAAAAAATGTCTTGATCATGTTTGCGCATTCCTAAACCGTAGGGTGGCATGCTTAAGGGTAGATGACGCTTAGGGCTTGATTTGAGATCATTGGAGAAAAGAGATGAGAGAACCGAAAATGTTTCGTGTGGATCCAAAGGTTGTTCAGAGTGATCTAAAAGGAGTTTCGGATCATAGGGAACTAAATAATATGTGTATAATATTAATTAATAAAATTAATATTAAAATAATATCTAAATTTAATTTTTGGGGCAGCCCACCTTAAATGGCCCCCTCCCAAAGTGGAGGCCCATGTGGGGCTAGCTTCCCCTTGTGGATAAGGGGTGAGGCGCCTAGGGTTTGGGCGCAGGGGTGGGCCTACTTGTGGCCACCGCCTCCAACCCTCCCTTGTCGTCCGCCCTCCCTAGGGCTCCCTTCCCTTCCCCTGTATAAGGGTCATAGGGGGAGGAGGGAACACACAATTCCCCCTAAGGTATTTCCCTCCCTCTCTCTCCCTCACGTGTGGTTCCGTAATATTGGAATGAGCATACGGGGTTCGAGAGTTCTTCACCATACACACATTGTCATGCTGCTGGACTCTTGGTCTGGATCAATCTTCTTCCGCTACTTCACTGGATCGAAGACCGGGGGATGTCGTCTACACTGGATGCATGTAGAACTTCGGAGGCGGCGCTAGTTGTGGCACTCATCGCTTGTCCGCATACATGTCCTTGAGATCGGCGTCGTCATACGACGATATCATCAATGTTCATTGGAACGTAACGCTTTTTGGTCTTCAAGGGTATGAACACTGAATCCCTTTGTTACCTTACATTCCTCGGTCTTCAAGGATTTGGACTATGGGCATTTATAAAGTACAAATGATCTTAAGTTATTATACTTCTAGTTTCTTGTATATTAGATCAAAATTAACTATAAAAATATAAATGAATTTAAGGCATAATGTTTATGGTAATATCAAGTTTTAGGGTTTTTCTAAGCATAATCAAAGATGTGAGATCATCCACCCTTAATGTAAGTGGATGATATGGTTTAACTTTTAAGTGAATACCTTACATTTATGTGTAAGTGTTGGAAATATTAAATAAGCAAGTTCAATAACCTAAATAATAAGTTGATATAGCTATCGATTCAAATATATGTTGTTTGAATTTTTATTTGTAAAGAAATCAATATGGTTCTTTGGGATAACATATTTTAACTTTGATTATTGGTAAATGTCTAAAGGTGACTTTGTTGAACATAATGATTCCTATGATGACTTTATCTATGGTAGAATGGATACTTTAACCTTCTTTGCATGTTTTACCCAAGTTATAAAGGTAAAAGTAATTTTAGAACATTAAAAACATCTTATTTACAATTACTAAGGAAAGAATTTCATTTATTCATGGCAATAAATTCTAAAGACTTAAAGTAAAGTTAAAAGGAATTTATTTGAATTTATAGGTTATAAAATAAAATACATTCTATTTATTTGAATGCAATAAAAAATTAAAGTTTTGTTATTTATTTCTTCCTAAATCCTAAAATCATGCGGAGTGCTTTCCTGAATATTTTCTAGAGTACTAAATTCATTTTATAATTAAATATGATTTTTATTTACTTTTAGGATTTTTACTCATTTTTATATTACTATAAAGAATTTAATGGTTTAAATCTTTTGTCCAACTTTATTTAGCTCAAAGTTAATTTATTATTTTTACTAAGCAGATCTGTATTTTTATGATTTTCCTATTTTTATAGAGCTTAAAGTGTTCATGCGGGTATTGTGGTAATTTCTGCTTGTATTATCAATTTACTTTATATTTATCCTTAAAACCTGGGTTTGGCCCACAACCCAAGCTCACAGGGTCGGACTAGACCACATGGTATGGTTCACTGCGTCGATCTCTCTCTCTTCCCTCGAGCCTCACATGTCTTATCCTTCACAACGCCCATGGCATTGCCGCCGCATGGTTCGGCCCCGACGGTCTCGGCCACTCTGGCCGCTGCTAATTTTCACAGACGACGTATCACTCTTTGCTCTGTCGATTGGTCCAGGTCGATTTGGCAACCGCCTCCTCACCTGGTCGCATTGCCCCCTCACTTGGCGAATAGGGTTCCGAAGACTCTGTTGTTGCTGCACTTCGGTGACTGCTTTGTGATGGTACTGGCGAAGCGGCGGTGTGACATGGCGCTGGTGGTGGTCTACCGTCGCTGGTCGCAGCTTAGCGTAGGTGCAGCACCCCAAGCTCCCTGTGCCACGATCGTCGCCTCCTCTGCTTCGACACCACTTAAGCTGCCTCTCCGGCGTGCTCCGACTCGCCACTAGGTAGGTGATTCCTTCTACCCTCTCTTTCTAACCCTCTCTCTCTCCCTCTCGCTTTTACCTTCTCTCTAGTACCAACCCTGATTAGGGTTTTCACCCATGTTATAGGCTTAGCTTAAATCTTGCACTAATCTACTTATTTTTGTGGTTAATCTTGCCATGCCTCAGTTACCCACTTTATTATTGCCTCTCGGGCATATTCCTTTCATTTTAAACAAATGCACGAAAATTATTCAGATTTTATAATGCATGAATGCAATGCACACATTTGTGTCCGCGCTATTTCTAGCTGCTAAAACTGGGATGTTACAGTGCACCATAGGTAAGTAGAATACCTATTGCACACTCATGTGTGGTGCGCCACATATAAGTTAGGGTACACCTCTATGGATAGTGTCACTTTACATGTGGCGCATATCTCCGGCGATGCACCACAAATAAGTAGACCACCAGTGGCGCATCGTTTAGTGGTGCACCACGGGTACTTACCTGTGGCACATTGCCTCAGGGGTGTGCCACTGGTGTTCAACCGATGGATAGTTGTTTTCCTAATAGTGTACCATAGCAATTGATGGGGTATTTTATATCGCATCTTTATTTTATTTTACTTTGTTTTCAATTCTATTACAGAACCTTCTACTTGAAAACCCCTTTGTGGATTTGGGGACACATGGCAGTACTCTATTGTTTTGTAGGTTCCTAGAAGAGGAAGGAGGAGTGTATTTCAACTATTTCACCGAGTGTCACCCTTATGGGGAAAACACCCATGCTACATCACTTTGCGCTTGGAGTCCAGGTAGATTGGTTCCATCAATGACCTACACATCTAAAGCAAACAATAGGTCACTAGAAATGAAGGTATGATGAGGAGTGTGTTGGTCCCGTCAAGCATAATTAGTACGGGTACGAGGGCTATAGAGGTAGGGATGGTGTTCTTCTGTCAAGGACGAGCACCATCCTAAACCCTACACACACTAGGAGACGAGCAAAACATGTTCATCCACACCATTGCATCTTATTAAGATATTAATTGTTGGGTCGATAGAGAAGGTTTCTATAAAGTAGTGAGAAAAAAGCTATAATGCTCAAACTTTTTAAAGTCTCACATAGGCAGAGGACAAGAGAAAACTCATAGAATGAGAAGGGCTCTCGAAGGATGACACATCAATTTGGAAGGTGTGTGTAGAAGAAATAACATGGAATTGTGGCTAATTAGCTAGACATCAATTTTCTCCATCTTTAATGGAGATAGAAATGAAAATAGTTTATGATACTAATTTGAAAAGAATATTTATACATGAAGAATTGAAATGTAGATAGAAATAAAAGGGAAATGATTCTAAAGAATGAGATGAGAATTTCAAGTATTTTTTGACTCAAATAATGGAAGAAAGAAGAAAAAAAAGGAAAAACTATGTTTCTTGGGATAATGGTGAAGATGTCAGATGCTATGAAGCTCTCCTAAAGCATAAAATTGATTTCTATAAAAACAATATTTGTGCCACATGATGTTACCTCTATAATATTTATATGGCATCAAATGTGAGAATTTGATCAAGGAGGAGGATAGACAATACCAACTCAACTTATTAATCTAGAGGAATTTAAGTAGGTAGCTTCTTAATATACCTCACAATAAACTTCGTAGGACTAATAGCCTACTGTATGAATTTTATCAGTTTTTTTAGGAATTTATCGAACATGATTTAAAATAACTTATTTTCCATTTCCATGCTAGGAAATAGGAAATCCTGAGATAAAAATATCAAATTATATTTCTCTTACACCAAAAGTTCATGAGGCTAGTATCATTTAAAATTTTATGCCAATATGTTTCATGAATGTTATTTAATTATAAAATATTGATAAAGGTTTTAGTAAGCACACTTGGTGCTATTATTCACGAAGAAGTGGAAGATACTCAAACTTACTTTCTAAGAGATTGATACATTATGAAAGAATAGTATGTTTGCACTATATTATTCATGAGATTCATCATAAAAATATTAGGAATGTTTATATTTATTTTGAGAAAGCATATTTCAAACTTAAGTGGTATTTCTTATATCAGGTGATGTGGGCTAAAAGATTTTGAACATAATTAGTGTGACTCAATCATGAAATCAGTGAGAGGATTAAGAATTGCACTTGAAGAAAATGACAAAATTTGGACCTCATTTTCCAACTTTGAAGGAAATAAGATAGGGAGATCATATATCTCCACTTACTTTTTATACTATTACTCATGGGCTTTCCATGCTCATAAAAAAGTAAAAGATCAAATGATTATCAAAAGTTTGGTTCCTCATTTAGTGGATTGTGGTCTAGATATTCTCCAACATTTAGCCAATACCATTTTGTTATCAGATGATGATTTGATTATTACCAGGAACCTTGAATTTGTCGTATGTATGTTTGAGCATGTGCCTTGAAACTACCACAAAAGTGAAATTTATTTTTCTAGGAAATGTGTGTGTAATGTTCCCTTTATATTCTAGGATTCCTACTGCTGTCAGGAGACTAGGCCAATCCCAATGAGGACACGTGGATAAGATGGAAACGGAAGTGGTGGGATGAAGTAATTTTCTATGAGAGTATTGTGTTGGTCGATGCTTGTTTAAGTAGTGTGCCTTTATATACGTTCTTTTTCGTGGAGGCCCCAAAAGTGATAACCAAAAGTATGGATTATCATAGGTCAAGAATGTTAGGGAAAGATTTCATACAAAAAAATAAATAGCATCAACTGAATTGGCTAACCGCGATTTATGCCATTGTTGATCAATGGAACAATCTGAGAAGAATGGTGGATGCTCTAGGAAGGAATGGATGTAAGATAGGAGGTCAACCAATGCAAGTTCAAAGGCAAAGAAAGGGTGATGTCTTACAAATTTGTATGGAAACTTAAAATATATATGAAAGTGGAATATTCTAATGATGGATGTTTAGAAGTATAATTTTAACTAATTAAGGGTAATATTATTCAAAGAGGTTGTATAGGAAATGATCAATGGCATTTTTGTAGTCATAAGTAATCTACTGGTCACTTAATTTTCACTTCTTACCTTTCTAATTAAGCTGGTCTAGCAAGTGATTCTTAAGCATTGGCATGTCTAAGTAACCTCATGAGCTCCTTCATGGTTGATAAATAGGTTGTTTTCTTTTGTCCTAGTCAAAGTTGATGCTTTGTGAGGGGGGGGGGGGCAATGGTTTGGACAATAAGAAATACTAGAAACACAGTTTGCTTCAAACAATATTTACTCAATGAACCTGCTTCAATAGTCTTTAGTTTGTGCATTTTGTGTCGCTAAATACCGAGATGGAGGATGTCTCGAAGTTGGGCTCTGAAGATCAAGGTTGTGATTCAGGAAGCTTTACTCGCCTCAACATGGTTGGATGCCTACAATTTGGAGACTAATAAACTGAAGTTTTGTGTGTTGCTATGGTGGTTTCTATACCTGTTGTTGTGTTTCGCAGGTCTTATATAGGATTCTTCGGCTTGTGGGAATGTGAAAACACATAAAAAGGATTCTTCGGCTTGTGATTGAGATTTCACATATAGTGAATTCCTACATGAATTTAAAACATAGAAATTATGTAACATGTTAAGCAAACGATGGAATCGCACAGGATCGAGAAGATATAGTTGAGAGAGACAAGTGCAAGTGCATTGGACTTTTAAAAGGAAAATAAAATTAGGTTTGAGGTCATTTTGAGATTTTTATGGAGTAGAGAGCATAGTGATAATATTTCATAGGAATTTGGTCCTATAATCCAAAAAGCTTCCATAGGAAGTATTTATATGGATTAAGATTCTCCAAAAATTCCTATGATCCAAACGTCTGCCCTTAGCAGTAAGCCTCAGGGTGCATCTTCGTACATGAAAAACTGTAATGAGTAGTGATAGAGCTACTTTACTCGGTTGTTCAGAGGAAAAACAGTACTACTAGTTTAGGTTTAATCAGGTTATGGATATCAGCAGGCCGTGGTAGCAGACGGCTCAGCTAGCAGGTGCATGTATGGATAGCTAGCAACAACGGGCAGCCTCTGTGCCCTGCACCTACCCACTGATCAACACCATGCATGCAGACGCAGGCATGCACCGGATCCTAGAGAGAGTATCTGAACCACACCTGTCTCGTTCCCAGCCGAGCCGGCCAGCCCTGATCTCGGCAAAACTTCCGGTTGCTAGAACATACAGATCCCCCGGACGTTGGATCCCGATTCCCATGCCTCGCCGTCCCCCGATCCCCTGGCGCCGTTGCTGACCGGCATCAGTGCGCCTCTTTTCTCTAGATAGCCAACGTGTACCCCTTAGAACCAATGAAACATTACGAAGGGGGGGAAGTAACTTAAGATACTTGGACAGTATGTAGCCAGCCCAACATTTATGCACCTATTGAGATCTATATATCCGGGGCTTTGGGGCACATGTCAGAACTGTCCTACTCCTACAGTAGTGTCGCCACACCGTCGTGGTCTGCTGTCTAAACGCACGCCTTGCGCTAGCTAGCTGCCCCCGTGATCACCTCGCCTATCTGCAAAACTATCATCGTCTCATGTTTGTATCAGTACCTTGTCCACGTCCTATTCTATCCATCTCTACGCCGCGCGCGCACTGTTCCACCTCGCGCGAGGGGTCGTCGGACGCGACGTACGCTCCCTTCCGAGGAACAATGATGCTGTTGGCGTCGATCCATCGATCAGGCGTCGCGTCCATGCATGCGTTCGGATACAGTACGACCGGTGACAGCGCGTGTCCCTCCGATCCCCGGGCTCGTAGCTAGCGCCGATAATTCCCGGCCAGGCCGGGCGAGGACGATCCTTGCCTACTCGAGGGAGGGGGAGCAATCATGCGGTCCGGCGACACGACCCCTGCCTGGTTTGGTTCGGTTTGGCGGGCGTGACAGGCGCCCATTCGATCTGTCGAGGTCTCGAGGATGGATAGATGGATTGATCGCACGCTCGCTCGCGGTCATGGCTGCGTGCGTGCATGCGCGCCTCTGCTTTCGCGAGGCGTCGCGTTGCGCTTGGCGCTCAGTTGTTCTCTGCGTATCTCCGGCCGGGGAGAGGGGAGAGACGATGCCGTACCCAGCCGTGTGGCCGGGAGCGGGGCGCGATCGATCGGCATGCCGGGTTGCAGCCAGCGCAGGGTGCATGGCGCTGCCGCGTATTCTCTCTGTCGCCGCCGTCTACTTGCTGGGGTACTGGCATGGCACCCGTGTGTACTCCATCCTAGTCCAGTGCAGTGGCGCGGCACCCTTGTTCCGATGTTTTGGCTGGAATTTTCGCAGAGGATGGAAATGGATGGATGGATGGCCCGCTCCTGTTTTATTCGGTCTGTCTCGTGTTAGGGGGCCGTGACGGGTCACTACTCTTACTACGTCCGTTGTTGCTACTAGCACGACTCGGAGATCACCGAGATGACTGTCGTCGGCTGTACCAGTAGGAAGAAGACGGAAGACCATGCTGCACAGATCCGAATCCCTAGCATTTTATTTTTTTTGAGCGGAAAGAATTCCTAGCATATGCCAAGCACCCTCTTGTTGGGCCTTGGGCAAAGAAAACTGAACATATATCGGGCCGCACCACGCCATCAGGTTGGGCCGCGTCGCGAGGCGCGTAGGCCACCAAAACCCGTTTTCCTACGTGGGCCTCACGGTGGCCGTTGCTTCCTTTACTCCACGTGGTGCGTTTTGATCGCAATCACAGGACTCCTCGAGTCTTTTGCCAGATATAATGTTCATGGCTCAGTGCCAACAGGTCGGCAACAGATCTCCAATCTTGCCAGATTAATGTTTAAATGTCAAGATAAGATCAACTAGTTTTAGCTACTTGTTACATATTTATTTATTTTTTATATTGACATCACAGAGATAATAGTTACACACATCCTCTGCACAAACAAGGACACATAAAAAAATAAAAAAAATAACGTAACGCTGATGAAACAATCGCAACAACACCACTCTAATCTCCACTAAATACAATATCTAGACTACAAAAGAGATTATCCAAAAGCAGTATCTCAAAGAAAAAAACAATGCTGCTACGCCAACAAAGTGGATGCCACACCCTGCTGACCGGGGGAAACTCAATGTCGATGGATCATTCTACAATGTTAACAATTCTGGTGGTGATGGTATGATTCTGCGAGATGAGCAGGGGACCATTATCTTTCCTTCATGCAGATACTTGCCCACATGCTCATCCCCTCTGATGGCAGAACTCGTTGCTTGCTTGGAAGGGTGTGCCCTGTCGATTGAATGGAGTCTGTTACCGTTTATTCTGGAGGTGGATAGTTTGGAGGCGGTGGCGATGATACACAATGCCCCTCATGATTGATCGGAGTTCATGTTTATGCTGAAGGATATACAACGTCTTTTATCTAAGAGAGAAGGGTCGAAGGTAGAGAGAATTAGGCACGAGCAAAACTGTGTTAGTGATGCTTTAGCCAAGATGGAACGGATTGAAGACAGAACCTCGATTTGGCTCCGTTCGGGCCCAAACGATGTACCTCCTAAACTTTGTACTGAAGATTGTAACACTTGTGGTTGATTAATATATTTTATGTTCCACAAAAAACAATACACAAGCTTTGTCATGGTCCGATCGAAGATATTTTTACAATGGAGAGAGTATGAGTTAACAAAACAATGTCTTGAGCACAATCATTGTGAGGTATAGCCAACAAAGGCCAGGCATTGAGTTTTACCTTGAAAATAGCGACTCGGTACTTAGGGCCGGCCCTTGGGGAGGGGGGGGGGGACTGGAGGGGCAGCCGCCCAGGGCCCAAAATTTTGGGGGGCCCTCCACGGATATGTGTTGCATATATAGGCTAGATTGAGTCCTCTACTTTGTTGGACATACACATACGTTTCAGATTTGAAATCCATCACGGCAGCACGTACCTAACCTGCGATTAGATCAGCTATCTTCTTTGATTGTATCGTATGAAGGCACGCCGCACACCGGTTCCTGTCTCAACGTTGCACTGTCGATCGTAGGAAGGCCCACACGTGGAAAGCAGCAAGCCGCCGCCTATTGGCCGATCGTCGCCTATCGCCTCGCCCCCTCGCCCTCTGCCTCTGTATGTGGCCTGTCTCTCGTCTCGCTTTGACTGTTCAGCGTCTATAGGTCCAAATTCTGAATTTCTGATCTCAGTCTTCTACAGTCTAACGTTGCACATAATTTTTGTTCTAATTAGTTGTTCTTCTTTATATTTTTAGTGTGGTTAATTGGTTATGGCACCTTATTCTGGTGCTAAGAAAAGTAAAAAGAGTAAGGAAGAGCATAAGTTGATTGACTCGCAGAGAGGATTTCTTTATAAATTTTTAAAGAGTAACACGAGCACTTTGAGGAATCTAGTTGAGTTAGCACTACTTCCTCCGTTTCGGTTTACAAGTCATTCACGTGTATCTAGGTTATCAATTTGACCTATATAATATAAAAATTATATCATTAAAAAATACAAAGTCTAAAGTTTTCGATGTTATACGTTTTATAGTATATACCTCATACTAAGTTGCTCAATTTGGTGACATAGAAGTACACGCAAAACTTGTAAACCAAAACGGAGGTAGTAGTTCTTATTGAGAAACATAGTAATATTGATCTAGAGGATGATATCGGTACAGAGGAGAACAATGACATCAACGCGGATAATAACAATGTAAGTGATCATAATGTCGCACTTGATTCATCTCCTACAAAATCTGCTAGTGTTGATGAGGAAGCAATTAGTGTGGTTATTTATGATCGACATCGAGAAGTTATTGGACGAGATTGATATTGACTTTATTATCACCGACTACACTTCTAGGAATACACAGAGAATTTTTTAAGGTAATATGTAAACATTGTCATTTTTATATGAATATTGCAAATGGGTATACTTAAAGTATTTATTCTTCGTCATTTCATTCTTGTATATCAAAAAAAAAATAGAAATAAAGGGACCCAAAATTTTAGTTTCGTCCCGGGCCCCTGAAATCTTAGGACCGGCCTTGTCGGTACTCAAGAAACACCACCAAATTTACAGTCCATCTATACTGCCATCCCGCTTGCTGAGGTTAATCCTACAAGTCAGCAAACACTTGGCACATAGGAAGAGTCTGTGCAGTATAGTCTTCATCGCAGCCAAAACACCTCATCGCCATAACTTCAAGACCTCCAATCACAGCCACCATTACTCTATCCATGTCTATCAGTACAAATCTATATCGCGAAGCTTCACGCGATGTCCTCATGAAGCCTCGTTGTCTGAAGATAAGGGCGTGCACAATCGGGTCGATTCCAATCTAAATATCCAGAAAGATGATGCACGAAACAGCGAAGATCTCGGACAGAAAGACCTGAACTGAAACGCACAATGCAGTCTTCAGCCATCCCCGTCCACTTCTATCTCACCAAAGAAAAAACGCAAAATGATCCTCATTTATCCACTACTAGCTCAGCGGTGCTCCAACTGCAACTGCATGCAAGGACAAATTAGCTTTCAAGCCAGGCGGCAACCATTCTATACTGCGCATTGCTGATGAGACAAGCGCCACCGGCGCCGAATCACCATCCCCTCTGTCTGTTGCTAATTACTCGACGAAATAAGGACGCGCGTCCGCACTCTGCTAACTCGATCACAGACGCATATGCAGAATGACCACCAGTTACATATACATGCGCATGGAAGATTCAGAATAACGCGTGCCATTCCCACCGGATCAACCATGCCTGAAATGCACCACCGTTGCTTCACTCCTCGCAAGTCTCGACACAGCAAGTTGCGAGCCGGACTCTTCTGCCATCAATGCTGCATGTTATTGGCCAGTACTGGTGTTGCATTGCATGCGGCGAGTGATCGTACTAGTACGTGCTGAGCATACACGGTGATTGCTGAAGCTGGGCCGCCCTGCCGTTGTCCCAGCGAGTGGCGTTGTGCGGTGGGCATTCATGTCGATCGAATCAGCCGCGAACGGGGGTGGCCAGGCCACCGCAAGAATCCTGTATGTGGTCCTTTGATCCTTGCTTCCATTCCGTCTCGATCTGTCTTGATTTGTGTATCCGACGACTGTCTCGAGCCAACGGGTCTTCCCCAACGGAAGAACCAGTGGCCGATCGCTGCCATGCATCCGTCGATGTGCTGTTGAGTACTCTACTAAAGTTCGTTGTACGAATGTTGAATTAATCACTATGTTTATGTGTTTGTTCATGTACGCAGTTATGGGAGGAAGGAGATCGACCTCGCGCTCAGACGAACAAGAACGACCGTCATCCCAAACCATTCAGGAGTCAGGAGTCTTCGTTCCTAGTTGTATGCGTGGCTTTAATTAGGGCATCCGGGTACGGCGGATGGAGCTTTGCATCTGGACTCCGGCGGAGACAGCAGATGCGGATCGCCATCTCACCCTCGTCCCTGTCGAGTTCTTGCCCCCTTTCCATGAGGATACTGGGTCGAGTTGTCAAGCATTACCCAGTTACACTTACAACCTACAAAAACAGAAAACATGCAACAAGCATTACCCCTTAATGAGAGTTCAAAACAAAAAAAACATTACCCCTTAATACCTGGGCATACCCTGGGCCCTGGGGGGCAGGCCAGATTTCCGGCAGGGCTTTGCAAAGTATGTCCTTCAAATGACAAACCTAGACCCATCCCGAGGCCCAACAAAAAGCTTTTACAAATATTAAATTGGACATCTTTCAAAATAAATATATGTAGTATTGCAACTCTTTATGAATTACAATATGAATTATATTTCTCTTTTCACAAGCATTATTTATTATTTATAAAAAATAAATATGTGAATACAAGCAATTATAATAACGGATAAAAAAAAGAGTGTTAGAATATCAATATGCACTATTCTATTCTATTTTCTCGCCACAAAGCTAATAAGGACATTTCTGGAAGCTTTACACAAAGGTTTGCTATATACCGACAAGGTTGACACTTTTATGTTCTTAAAATATGTCGAGCCGCCTAGTATGAGCGCAACTTAATCCTATGACGTGAGAAACATCGCGGAATGATGCACTAAACTATTAGAGACTTCCTACTTCTCATCAAAGCTCCTGCTTTATCCACGTAGATCCGAATCATATATCCAAATTATATGAAACTCCACAGGCTTGGCTCTAGGCTCCTGAAGTAGTCTGGGAGCCTACTCATCAAAGAACAAAAAAAGGGAAAATGACACCACAAATTATTTATGTATGTCGCTCTAAATTTATTTAGTGTCACAAGAAAATAAAACTAGACCCACTCAATTTATAATAGAAGGTCGTTACAATGTGAAGAACATATCCTTTAAGGATTAACTAGAAAAATTTAAAATGACCAACCATCTGAACTAAAAACTAACATTCTCTCAAAACTACTCTCCCTTGAAATATATACGATGTCCAAATGTAATGATGCCATTAACATTGAAATCTTTGTTTTCGTAAAACAAACATTAAAATCTCTTGAAGGACCAGTATGAGCGACTAGAGGGACGACATGAATAGGTGCTACCAAAATTTTAGCTCTTTTTCATTTTAGGCTTATCAAGAAGATAAATATCTAGATATACAACTATGTGAATTTTCCTATATGACAAGGAAGCATACAAGCAAGTGATGCATGTAAAATGCATCCATGAACTCGGTAGTTTATTGTCACATATTCTAATATATTTGCATGTTATCTACTGTTATACCCATGTTTTACATTGATTATTGGGGATTTACTAATGATCCCATTTATTTGGGTTATAACTCTGCATAATAGGAAAAAACTATTTTGTGTATTTTTAAGTTTCAGAGATCTTAACAAAGTCAAATAGACCTAGCATTTTTCGTGAAGCATTTTTTACCAAAGATGAAGACCTAAATCTTTTGGATCAGAAGAGAGGAGACACGAGGTCCGAGAGAGCCCAGGTGGCGTGATCAAGGACCATGACCCTGCCACCTAGGGTTTTTTCCCTCGAGCATCCTCAATCGTCCGTCTTGATCTCAGAGTCCATGTTTTGACCTAAAAACGCCTATAAATAAATACATTGTCGCGATCACAAAGGAGGCAGAGCAGAAACACAAAAACACCGAAATAAAGGCAGAACCAGTAAAGATTGGAGGGGGAAACGCCGTTGGAGCATCCCCGCTTGCATATCACCATCATTATCTCCATAATGAAGAGGAAGTAGTCCACTTCTACATTATGAGTTCTTGGTAGTAGCTTGATCTCTCTCTCTCACTCTCTTTCTCTCTCTGTTGTGCTACATTGTTTAGAACTATATGAGCTGCCTTACATGATTATAGTCATATATGTAATTCCTTTGTGTTGGATCTTTGTCTTATGAGATGATGTATGAGATTACAAATTCTATTATGTGCTTGATTTATTGATAAATGCATATTATTACTCCGTTCTTAAGTGCTTGTTCTGATCAAACTTGTATGCAAGGGCGTGTGTGGGGAGCGTGTGCATTAGATGGAATAACATGGTGGTAGTGACAGAAAATTCGAGATCTACTATGTTTCACCTTTTTTATTACCTCACTAGGGAGAAACTGAATCAATGTGTTATAATCATCTAGTGACAACAAAGATGATCTTATTTGCTCAAGTTAGCACATTTTACATTCAAACATCATGTCGAAGTATCTAAGTCTATACTCTATTTATTTTTAATTCTAGATTGCATATATTTTCCCTTTTTAGATGAGTGTAAGTGAGATGTGTTGCATCATCTTTATAATAGGATGTGATGCCCATATGAACGTTCAAACATTGTATGGAACACATTATGTGTTTGATTATCATTTATATGAGCATCCATTACAAAAAATACCCCCGAGCGTGGAACTTTTTTGGGGCGTCATAAGCAAAATGCGCCTGCAAAAGTTGGTTAGACGACGGATGAGCAACCGCGGCACCATTTTGTCACGGGGGCCATGTATACACTATGGTACACACTATACCAACATATATTTGTGTTGTGGTAGGTGGGGCACATTTTAATGCAAGGGTAGATGGGTGAAGGCAGATATTAGTCGTCGTCCATTGTACATGACATTTATGGCCCACCACCAGTCAAGCACCTCGTGTTGACTGGCCAGTCATATCTCGCTGACTTGTATGGCTCACTGTCGGCGGGCATGGCCTATATCTCCTTCTACTTTTACTTGTTTTTACTTTACTTGTAATAGATTTTACTTTGTATATTACTTTCAGCACTTTATAGTTTTCTATTTAGAAGTAAAAAAGTACCTTAAACACTCTAGTTCATTGCTTTCCACGAAAGTCCATATAAGTGGGTTATAGGGATTTAGAGGACAAATAGTTTACCTTTAGCTCCTCATGGGTTCGCCAGTCAAATACGTATTGAATTGTGCTACAGTGATTCCCTACTCTTGGGGATTATCAGCATCCTCTAAACCAGAAGGCCAAGGAAGAAGGTTTAAGGGAGGGAACTCCCCTAGGTTTGGCCGCCATCATCTTCCTACTACCGTGCATTGTGTCTACCATCCTATCCTCTGGGTTGCACCTCTCTGTTGAGATCTCCATCTCCATGCTTTCATCCATCATGTGTGAGTAAACTCTATAGCCATGGCTGTGGGACTTGGATGATACTAGTCATGTAAAATTGCTAGAATTAGTGTTGTCTCCTATGAGCATGTTCTCGATGATATGTTTGTGCCACTTTGATATGCATAACATTTCTTACTAAGGCCCTAGTGTCCTAAACTTAAATTTTAACCTTATATTGTTTTATTAAATATTTGTGCTTGGGTTATACCTGCAAGTTGTATCACTTGTTATAGTTTGTAACTGGTGAGCTCAACAATGACAGATTGGAAAAACAAAGGGGAAGATCAATAACTCAAGGAGTCCATGTATTCATAAAGTGTTAATGTGTTGATCTAGATGTATAGAAAATGTTATTATTAATTACTCTTGGTTCCTTTATGGACATGGTGAAATTAGGGGTAGTCAATAGATGTTTTGCAAGCTATATTGTAGCACATACAACTATATTTAGAACACATGCCTATAGATTGATAGAACTAGAGTTAGATGTCACCATGCTGAACTTTATTATTACATGATTGGTCTCATGCATGCAACATCTTGTTTATCTCCATGTGTGCATTTGAATCACTTCTTGATCTCAGCTGCAACAATTCTCATGTTACTTTTAGTTGTTCATGACCTTCAATAGTTTGCTCGTCTTCGTGAAGAATGTCGGAAGATCATTGATGTCACCTAGAGGGGGTGAATAGGCAGTTTAAACCAATTACGAGTTTGTCCCTAAAAATGCGGAATAAAACTAGTATTTAATTTATCAAGAACAAAACCAAAGCATGCTAGATTCACACCAACAACTTATGCTAAAAAGACAAACAACTATTGTAGGGGTTCGTAGCATGGAAAACAAAAAAATTCTACCGCATGCAAACAAACAAGCCAAGATCTATCTACTAGATTGTAGCAACGAGTCGATAGAGGAACTCACCCTCAAAGATTCCAAAGCGGTTAACGAGAGCAGATTCTCGTGGGTGATGTAGTCGTACTCTTGCCGATCTCAAGATCGCGTAGACGATCCTTCCGGCGCTGCGTTCCGGCAGCGTTTTCGCAGTCGATCACACGTTCGATACTCGATGAATACCTTCCTCTCCCTTGTTCCAGCAGGCAGCGGAGGTTGTAGCACTCTCCTCGCGATTCCGGCAGCACGACGGCGTGGTACCGGAATTATAGGGGAGATCTCGCAGGGCTTCGCCTTAAGCCGAAGCGAGTATGGTGGACTATGAGAGAGGCCTTGGCGATCTAGGGTTTAGAAGGCACCAAGGGGAGAGTGTAGCCGGCGGCTAGGGTTTGGGATCACCCCAACTCGGCGAGCTGGTGGTGCCCTAGGTGGCGGCGGCGGCAGCAGCAGGGGTGGTGGCGCCGGCGGCTTAGGGTTAGGGTTTTGGGGTGTGAGAGGTGTAGGCTAGAGGGGCACCCTTGCCCCTTCTTTTATAGGTGGTAGGGCGCCGGTTGGGAGGAGGGAGTCCTCCCCCAACTCGGCCTCCTTGGCCGGCTGGTGGAGGGAGGAGGACTTCCTCCCCAAGTAGGTTTCCTACTCTCCCTCCACCAAGCAAACTTGCCGTTTGACTTTTCAAAATAGGATTTGATTTCTCCCTTTATTTTGCCCAGCCATGATACCTAGTACATGATGCAACCATTCCACATTGTCATGACACATTCATGTACCCTTCCCCTCCGGAGTGTCGGACCTTCTAGAACCTTCTAGAACATTCCCGATGAAAACACCGGAATCATTCCCCAACTCCGAAACAAGACTTTCCTTATATGAATCTTATTCTCCGGACCATTCCGGATCTCCTCGTGATATCCCGGATCCCATCCGAGACTCAGAACAACATTCAGTCTCTTACTCATCATTCCATAACTACTCAACAACATCGAATCCTTAAGTGTGTCTCCCTACGGTTCGTGAATTATGCGGACATGATCGAGACACTTCTCCGAACAATAACCAATAGAGGAATCTAGAAATTCATATGGCTCCCACATATTTCTACGATTACTTTGCGATCGAATGAACCACTTACATACGATACCAATTTCCCTTTGTCTCACGATAGTTTACTTATCCGAGGTTTTGATCGTCGGTATCTCTACATACCTACTTCAACCTCGTTACCGATAAGTACTCTTTTCTCGTTCCCGTGGTATGTGATCCCTTGTGAGCCAGTCACATGCTTGCAAGCTAATTGGATGACATTCCACCGAGAGGGCCCAGAGTATATCTATCTGTCATATGGATGGACAAATCCCACTCTTGATCCATGTGTTTCAACCCATACTTTCCGAACACTCAATGCCACCTTTATAGCCACCCAGTTACTGTGTGGTGTTTGATGTCATCAAAACATCCTTCCGGTGATGGTGATAAGCATGATCTCATGGTCGAAGGAATTAGGTTACTATGTATCAGAAAGCTTATAGCAATTGAAATATTAAAATTACTTGATCTTTATGCTACGCTTATCTATAGGAGTATGTCTGTCATATCATTCTCCTAATGATATGACCTTGTTATTAACAACATCTCAAATGTTCATGATCAAGAAACCATGATCATCTATTAATCAACAAGCTAGTATTATAAAGAGGCTTTACTAGGGACTCTAAATTAGTTTACAAATCACACAAGTATTAATGTTTCTGGTCAATACTCTTATAGCATGAATGTAAACATTTATCATAAACACAAAGATATAATAATAACTACATTTATTATTGCCTCTATGGCATATCTCCAACAACTGTGTGTTAGCAAGATAGATAATATCAAGCATGAAGTCTATCAAAAAACAAAAGTGCATCAGTAAAGATATCAGGTATAAAAATAATCAAGGCATGCTGAGACGAAGATTTATCCAGAAGTTCACTTTCAAACAAGCTAAACTCTATTAGAGGGGTGTGGCGGCGTAATGCTCCCAGAATTCCATAAAAGTCTCACCTTGAGGTGTGGAGGCTCGATGCACACCACATGCACACAAGGCCTTACCCTAAGATATGGAGTCATGCCACTCACTGATGCCACAACGTCTCACCTTGTTCTCCCAAATGGGAACCACCAAGGCAGGCACCTGGTCCACTATGGGACACTTTAGGGTGGTCACCAAACCCGTATAGGCTTGGGGCAATCTCCACAACTCAATTGGATTCTCCCAAGTAAATAACATTGTCTAGGTTTCCAAGAACCCTAGAGGAACAAGATCTGGGAACAAGCTTCGAGGGTCACGAGATCTGGGTTCCAAGAACCCAGGAGTAGTAAGCTCACTTGCTTTCACCTACCGATTCTGCATACAAAACTCAAAATTGATGCATGCAATGCATGTCCTTCTCTCCCAAATTTCACCAAAGATACAAAAGCTACTGGAGGAATAAGAGAGGAAGAACACAAGTGGAAAACCACAAATTTCTTCAAGATCTAGATCCCAATATCCCCTTCAAAAAGAAGGGATTTTATTTGGTACATGTGTAGATCTAGATCTCCTCCCAATTTTCCCTCAAAAAGATTCAACGACAGTTGGAGGAATAGAGAGGTAGGGCAAGCTCTTGAAATCTGACAATGGAGAGAGAGAGAGAGAGAGAGAGAGAGAGAGAGAGGGAGGGAGAGGGAGAGAAGGATGAGAGAGATGGATGGGAGAGAGAGGGAAATAAGAAGAGCTAACCCAACTTTGGGGAAGAACAGATCCTTTTAAAGGACTCTCCAAAACTAACCGTTCGGTGTAGAAACGCGCCCGACCGGTAGTACCACAAAATTAGCGGTAGTACCACTAGACCCTTCCAACTATCATGCCACGCGGTAGAGGGAGTGAAGTACTAAGTCGATACTACTGCTAAATTGATGGTACTATCACTAAATCAACGGTACTACCGCTAGGGCCTGCTCGTTGGTACTACCGCCTCACTACTAGTATGTACCGATAAAATGACACGGGTATGCATTGAATATAACAAAGGGTGAAAAGGTTTGGGCGGAAATGGGCTGGTACTTGAAGCGTATTGCGACAGAAAAACATTTTTTTCATGACTGGCGTAGCACTGATGCCAAGATCTATCTATGCGTCCCTTTATTTTTTCGTGACGAGAAGATCACACGAGAGAACAAGTACCAATCTTTATGCATACGCCTCAACCTATCCCTTTGGAATACCTGACATACAACTTTATGATCACCCTGTTATAGTGTGGCGGTTGATGCAATCAAAGCAGCTACGGGTAATAGTGATTAAAAATGATCTCACGGTTAAGGAGAAGGTCACTACGTTTTTAATTATTGCAATGATGAACTATATGACTTGATCATGATGCGATACTTACATTGGGTAAGCGTGTCCATTATGTCATTCACTAATGACGTGATCTCATTGTCAATTGGCATAAATGTTTTATGATCAGGAAACCTTGATCATCAGTTGACCAATGAACTAGTCAGGTAGAGGCTATTAGGGACTTGGTTTATTTACATACCATACGTGTACCAATGTTTCGGATTGATACAGTTATAGCATGGTATAAAACTATTATGAACTAATTGAAATATAATAATAAACCCTCTTTATTATTTGCTTCTAGTGCATATATCTAACAGTACGTCCATCAACACTAGCGACGACAACAACGTCCTAACAATATTACTGGTGACCGAGCATTACTACCATAAAAAACATCCAGCGGTCACAACTGCATGGTAGTGAGAGGGTAGTACCAGCACGGTACTATGACCAAACTGGCGATACTACTGTCGGGGCTGGGCGCCGGTACTACCATCTCACTACCATTGCGATACTTTAAAATAGAATGGACAACCAGAGCCTATACTGAAAGTAAACCGTGGCTAGGCGAAAGTTACCCGGTACTTCCACCTATACTATTGGCAAAAAATGTCCTAGCGGTACTACCAGTCGTAAAAACAGCTGAAACAAAAAATTATGATAACTCAAGCATCTGAACTTCAATAGAAAATATTGAGGATCACCAAGGGAGAAAATACCAAGAAGAAAGAGGTGGTAAACCTCCTAAGGTGAAGAACCGGAAAAAACCTCCAATATAAAAATGCAATAAGATATTTATAAGAAATCCGGTTTTGATGAATAAGAGCTTGTTATGAAGAAAACCACATGCTTTAAAACCTCATATTGATAAGATCCAAATAATAACCAAGAAAGATGATGCCAAGTAAGCAAAGTTTTGAACTCACTAAGAGGATGCAATCAAGTTACTTACTCAAGAGCCACTCTTGATATGATCGCTAACTATCCTATAACCTGGTCTCCCAACAAACAACATGAGTCAAGCAAAAAATAAAATCTATCAAAATTATACCTTTGTCTTGCATATTCCACTTGAGTTTGATGATGATGATCTTGACATCCTCAAGTTGAAACACCTTTCTTGGTTGCGCTGTCTTGGTGAAGTATTGAGAATTTCTCCCCCATACTCCAGTATGAGAGAGCCTCTTCTTTGAGCATGTCTTCACATAACCATGAGAACCATAAGAATGATAAACTTCAAGCATATGATCTTCTCGAGATGGCTCATCTTGAACTTGTACTTTATTTCTTTTGTGTGTGTTGATCCACCTGAATCCACTCTTTGTACCTTTTCTTGATCAACCTTGTATGTCCTTCTCTATAATCATTTTTTCGATCACACTTGAATATCTCCTTGGTCATTGCTTATGATTCTTCGCTTTCTTCTTCTTTCAACCTTGAATCCTACGTATGATTCAAGCTTTGCCTATGGATGCTCCCTATAAGTATAACTCCACGCAAACATTAGTCCATAGATAAACACACATAGGGGCACACATGCTCTATCAACTGTATGTACTTCTTCCTGTGACAACCGTTGGCCACCATGTGGAACTATCTTGTATTGTTTTCTCCCTTCAAGATAAACTAGGCCTTGGATCTTAGATACGATTTGAGACCCTCTTTGTGTTGAAGGCACATTATATGTTTATTCACTTTGCTTTAAGACCAATCTCATGAACACAACATGTTTTACATATCTTATTTGTTCAAGAGTACTGTAACAATTGAATAAGTATTCGCGGCCCCAACCCTATCACGGTGGTGCTTGTTCTGATGTCATGTGGGATGCATGAGGGTTGGTATCCTCTTACCCCATCGGTTGTATTGTCTGTGAGAGCCGCTATCCATGAAGTTTCTGCTTCGGTTCGTGTGGCGCTGGTGGCCTCTTCAATAAGATCCCACGATGGCTGTTTTAGCATTGACGTGTTTGGTTCTCCTAGTCTGGCCTTCATCTTATCTTTAGGTGGACGATACTTCGCATTGTCATCACCGGTGTTTGACAACATCTACTCTCGGTCAGACGATCACAGTTATAACAGTGCGATATCAAGGTTTTATGGCAATTTGCTAGGCGGAAAGGCCATGCCGGATTCCTCTTGGACCTATTTGTATTTCTTATTTTTGCCAGGGTTGTCCTTCTAAGGTCCAGTTCTTTTGGCGACTTCTCCGAGAAATTGTCCTACCCCCAGCTTTCTAGAAAAGCCGGTTCAAAAAAATTATGAGGCTTCTAAAATGGATAAAGCTAAACTAATTTAAAAGCCTCACAAAATTTTAGAACCGGCTTTCCCAGAAAGCTGGGGGTAGGACAGCTTTTTTGGAGAAACCACCAAAAGAACTAGGCCTAAAGCTTGTTTAAAACCATATGGTTTTGGAAGAAATTTATAGTAATGCAAGGTTTTTTTTCACTCTCAACTCAAGTCACTCGATACACAGGTTTGATCCCAGCCATTAAATTCCCATCCGGACGGCCCTCCAATGGCTCCGGGTTGGTGGAGTGCGCCTAGCCAAGACGCTGCTCATTTACGCTCCTCTGCCTCTTCGTCTCTGCCCTTTTAAATACCTCCGCTCCCCTGCCCCGTAGCGTACACATCACCTCTGCCCTCGCTCTGCTTCAGTCACCAGTAGCCAGGAGTAAAAACACGAGCAGGAGGAACCAGAAGCTATCTTCCCCTTCAGCAGGCCATGAGCCAAGGAGGCGTGGGCGACGGGGTGAGCCCCGGCAATGTCCCGGTGTGCTACTACGGCGCGGGCGGGCGCGTGTCGGCCTCCATGGAGCGGCGGATGCGCGCCGCCGAGGTGGCCCTGCGGTGCGCGGCGTGCGGGCTGGCCGTGCTCGCCGCCGCCCTCCTCGGCGCGGACAGCCAGTCCCGCACCTTCTTCTCCATCCACAAGGTCGCCCGCTACACCGACATGCAGTCCCTCGTGTAAGCCCACCTGCCCTGCCCCTTCCTCCCTACCCGCTAGCAGTAGCAGCAGTAGTAAATCGACGGCCACCGGAACAAATTTCCCCTCCTGGCTAGCCTTGGCACACCGTCTCACTGAAAGCTGCGAGAGAGCAGAGCAGCAGCACGAACGGAGGCGATCTCCTTCAGAAAAAAAAACTCATTTCCTTTTTGCGCGAGGTAGCCACTGGCCCAGCCACCGGTACTGGTGTTCGCAATTCGGTAATGTTCCAGCGATGCCGTGTCGCGGAAAGCATCGGTCTCCACTGGTCACCGATGGGATCGTTCGTGCCCATTTTTTCCAAGATTCTCCTCACTGGTTTTCACAGATCGAGTATGTACCTTGCAGCTTGCGGTTGCTCCCTAGTCCACTTCCTTTACTAAGTTGTGTAGGCTCAGTTATAGTAGTAATCTTTGCTTCCCCGCAACATTTTCTTATAGAAATCTTGCTTAATTTGGAACGCGGATCAGGTTAGGCACCACCATATCAACAGTTCAACGCGCAGTGCACGCACGCACGCACGAGCCAACGAATCTATCGGCACATCGAAGTGAACTGAACATGAGGAGGACGGACGACGGCACGGCGAGAGTGAGACGGGCGGTAGAGGGGATTAATGGCAGCAGAGAAGAGCAACCACCACCACCAAGAGACAAACGCAGTAGTACGTTCGTCGCAGAGGAAACAGCCGCATAAAGACGGAGACGATGGCACGGTTGGGCTATTTTATTTCCATGTCGGAGCCATTGGCAACGGCCCATCCCCCACGAGCCGGTGCCACCGCTGCCTCGCTGCGTTGCGTGGCCGCACTGGGGAAAGGCAGGCTTGGCCGTGGAACTCCATTAATGGTACTACTGGCTTTGTCCTTGATGGCATGGCATCTCGCGGGGAAAAGAAAGGCCATTTTCGTTGCCAAGTGAGAAACGGGTGGGAGATCAACGCGCGACAGGCGCTCCTGATCGGCGCTTTCACTCTGCTACTGAGCACTAGCAGCAGCAGCTCGCGCCACCTACCACGTGGTGGATGCTAGATACAGTGTCGAATGGTTACTTAGATCATTCATGGGGGGGCGTAAATGCAGAACCTACCCCTCGCCTACCGGCAAGCACCGTTCAGGCACGTCTAGGGTTTTACTACTTCCTCAGTTTCAAATTATAAGACTGTTTTGGTACTGTAGGTTAAAATGGTCTATCAAAACGTCTTATAAACGTCTTATAATTTGGAATGGAGGTGGCACATCTAAGAAAAAACATTTTACCGAGTGTGTTTCCCTGCGGGTCATTTTTTGTTGGCGTAACTTATGAGTAGAATTTGGGCAAAATGCGTATATGCAGCGCTCCATGATCAGTGATTCAGGATGTTTGGCGGCCATCAATGGTCGGTATTTAAGCCATCAAATTTGTGTTTTTTTTTTTTTTGAAACAAGATTTGTGTGTTTGTGTTGGCCACTTGGTATCTTCAATTTCTATGTCCACATTTAACACCTACAAACTATAGCTAGCACTAGCAGGACCATCTTCAGATTGGACCATACCAATGCATGGAGTCACGTAATGTTCAAGTGTGCAAGTACACACAAACTAGCATAGAAAAGCTAATCAAGGCCACCAAGCCGTAACATGTCGTAGTAATTTTGTAGGCGAACATGATGTACTGCAGACAGGCTGCAGCAGTAGTAGTGTGTCATTAGGAAGAGTCCCCTGTTGCCAACACCATTTTTTTTCTTGAACGTGTGAAGAATCAGTGATCACAATGACAGAATGCACGGCTAAAAATCAAGGTCGCTTGTCTTTGGTGCAGGATTTTGGTGGTAGCAAGTGGAATGGTTGCCTGTTACAGCCTGATACAGGGCGCGAGGTGCCTGGTGAGCATTGTGAGAGGTGGCATCCTTCTCAGCAGGCCCTTGGCATGGGCTATCTTCTCTTGTGATCAGGCAAGTTGCTGTTGTCACCGTCAGCTTTTCTTGTCATTTGTTTGCTTTCGTTAGCATATAGCATGTTTGTCTCATTGTTCGTCGCTGTCAATCCGCGACTTAATTTTCAGCTATCACGAGCATATTTTAGGTGGAATATGTTGCTCTTGACCCTGAACAGAGCTTCTACTGTGCAAGGAGTTAGATAATTAATTGCATATAAGTGAAGTGCTATCTGAACCAAAGATTCAGGAGCCATAACAAGATAATGGTTACTGTCTTCAAAGGAAACCCTTCTTATAAAAGAAACAGAAGTTTCAACAATCAAGAGCTTTTTTTTTTTGCGAAACCCAACAATCAAGAGCTCTAGTGGCTAATCTTTGGTTGTAGTTGCAGTTATTTCTCCACGAGAAGTTGTCCTCCTTCGTCTTTTCTTTTGCTCTATAATACTCGGGAAAATCCAATTGAAAACCTACTTCCAATACTGACATTTACAGTGAAAAAGGGAAAACAGAACGGACCCGGCCATTTGGCTCTTGGGTGCAACTATATTTGAATGTGTTTTGAAAACATTATGAAATGTCAAAAGATTCTAAAACAAATACTCACAACGTATATCTTCACATTCTAGGTGAGAACAAGTCCGTTTCACAAAATATCGAATTTTTATCTGTCCCGTGTAAAAGACAAAATTTGGTGCTAAAATAAGTCTAATCCCAAGACATTTTTTTTTGTCTTTTTACAGTTCACAACGGGTTTTCGCGGGACTTCACATAATAACATAGAACATGGAGATGCACATAAAAAATGTTTTTTTGAAAAAAATAGCAATTTGAAATATGTGTTTTTTTGGTAAATGGATCATACACACCCTGGATAAAAAGTGAATTTAGGAAACAAGACTTAAATTTCGCATTTATAACATATGGTGCAACCTTCTGTGACCCTGGAAATTATAGATTGGGCTATCGTAAGGTCACATCTCGTCTAGTTGCTGCACTGCTGATGGTATCAGAACAGGACCGTACAGTAGGCCATACGTCACAATCAACGCCTAGCTAAACTTTGGTATGTTCCACGATAATTGACAAACCATTATGTGCAAGAAAACACCCAATTAAGGCTTCAGTGTGAGCGACTGGCCCAGCATTCCGGTCGATGTGCCACCCCCAGAGCAGTGATACATTTTCAGCAGTAGTAAATCGTGCATGTTGCCAAATTGACATACAAATGAACGATCTCTGACGGTCAAATGTCAACATGTGCACTTGCTTCCTGGATTCAGCAATCACCCGGGATGGACAGTGCGTACTGGTATTAGGTGAGACCAGAAGTTCAGAACCATCAACCACATGGTGGTGGTATGAATGCGAAGCCCTGGGTTGTTCGATCGTCTACTCTAGCATTGAACTCCCACAACTCATCGTAGCGAGGCCCCAAGCCCTGTTCATCTGGGGGAAGCTGTGTTTACTTTGCTACTGCTGGCTTCTGTAGACACATACGCAATAATAAGTAAGTTTGTAAAAGTAAAATAATGTGGCTGCATGTGCAGGTGATGGCGTACATCATAATCGGGGCGGTGGCGGTGGCGCTGGAGGCGGCGCTGATAGGCAAGTACGGGCAGGTGGAGTTCCAGTGGATGAAGACGTGCCACCTGTACCAGCGGTTCTGCACGCAGGCCGGCGGCGGCGTCGCCTGCGCCATCGCCGCCGGCGCCAGCATGGTCGGGATCTCGCTCCTCTCCGCCTTCAACCTCTTCCGCCTCTACGGCCACGGCAAAGGCAGCAGTAGCAGCAAGTGATCCGAGCCCCGCCGCTTTTATAGGTTTTAACACCGATCGAACAAAATCTGGGGAGAGGACCGATCTGTACGGTAGTGTTCGTTTTTAGTTTGTTGGTGTTGACATGTTGTCAGCGTTAGCCTTTAAAAGGCATCTGGGACACAAAGACTGGTTTCTCTGTATATGATGAGTGTGATCGACTGAAGGTGTTTGTAGTAATATGTGCGTAATAAAACAGCAAGAAAGCGATGTATCAGTGCTGCTGCTGCAGATCATGCAGCATGCCAGTCTTAGATACCGGCGCGGTCGAAAAGTATTTCTGCAGTTTTATGTTTTCCAAACTTGTATCAGAAAGTGTAAAACAGTTTTGGCACTTCCAATACAGATACAATCAGTACAGTACAACGGAGGGAGTATTAAGTCAGCTCTACCGGGCCGACTCCAACAGGCGACCCAAATCATTGTCCGGCATGTCCCGTTAACCGCGCTCGATTCATCTATCCACGGTTAACCAACGTGGTTGGGCCATTTGTCCATGGTGGCCAACAGAACAATATGTCATAACATGGCACACGCCGGAGGACATGCCATCGGTCCATCCGTGTCCGCGTTCGACGCATCGGCGACATAAATTTGATGCGCCGATGGATCAGGCCAGGCACATCGGTCCGAATGCATCATGCCGCTGAAGAGACCGTGCACATCCTGCACGTTCATGTGCACGCGTTTGAACGGGTTGGGTCGTGCCAGCGAAGATGCCTTTGGATAGGAGCATCTCCAACGGGCAGTGCAAACATACGTCACCATGCATTCTCATCCTATATTTGGCATGGATTTGCGGTATGTCCGCTTTCGAGCATGTCCTCCTATTGTCACTCCACCCTCTCCGGTTGATTCTGTAACATATCATTCCGTAGGTGTAGCTTTAGTGGTTTGTGCTGAGTGTTACGTCAATTATGTAGTGTCTTGTTCATATCCACTAATCCACCCTTCGGCTGAAATTTTCTTTTTAGAGAGTCAACTATGTATTTTGTGAATACAAACAATTTCCTTTCTTCTGCATTTGATTTTTTCTTTGAGGAAACAAGTTTTTTGTTTCTGTAGTTTCACTTTTAATCTAGAACAATTACACATTTGGTAAATCTTTGAGAATTATATTTGCAGTGTGTAATTTTTATCGTACTTTTGCAACTATATTTTGGAATATACACAACATGCAACTTGTGTTTTTGCAATGTGCGGTGTGTGGTCGTAAATAGTAAAATATTTCTATATATTAGTAAGCATATTTGGGTAACTTATTTTGATATGTATTTAAAATATAAAGATTCACATATTCAGTTTTATAATATGCTGACGTCCTTTTGTGTTACCGAAACTTTTCCATGACTCTTCTTTCATTCCATCTTCCACCTTTTTTACTTTGGTCGACTCAAACACATGTTCCTAATGTGTTGATGGTTTTTGTGTTTTGCCTCTGTTGCATTAAAAATTATAGTAAACTAGTTTATAGAAAGAATCTAAGTCAACTTACTCTTTTTGTTATTTTCAACTCTTTTGGTTCTTGTTTCAACTCTACTGGGCTAAGACCTTGCTTCTCACAACAACTTTTTTTAGATGATGCTTCTTACAACAAATGGACCAGCCCACGATGGCAATGGGCTACAGGACAACTTGCCTTGAGGCTCTCATATTCTCATGCTTGCGGGCTAGTGGTACAGTGTATTCAGTAATTACTATTCGCCGCTCATTGCGGCAAATAATGAACATGCCGCCGGAAGGCCCTTGTCCTGGGTTTGGTCCAATAGTGCCCCCTATCCTGGAGTAATTCTTTTGTGTCAATTTTCTTTCCTTTCTATTATTCTTCTTCCAATTTTTCGTTTTTTCTGTTTCTATATTAGCTTATTTTATTTTGTGTTCTATCTTTTACTTTTTTCTGTTTTTTAATAAGGAGAGTCTTTTAAAGGTAAGTAAAACATTAACTTGACATCTTGAACATTTTATACCATGATCATATTTTTCTATATTATATCTTCTTATTTTGTAGACAAATAAATTTATAACACAAGGATGTTTCTTAGATATGTGTAAACGTTTTACATATGTGAGTATTTGTTTAGATATAGGTGAGCATTTATACTTTTACTCCACATACATTTCTGCTATGATTAAACTAATTTCTGAAATATTAATGTAATTATATATAACATAATAAACAGTAGCAGTTATTGGGCCACACCGGCGGAATAGGGTCTGCTAAACATTGGTGAACACAAGCCTATATGAGTACAGCCTGGCAACCACCCCATGATTTATAACTTACCCATATAATTCTATGGGTTTTATCGCGGATATACCTGTGCAATCTTCTTATCAATTACTCCCTCTGTTTCAAAATATAAGATATTTTAATTTGTAAAGAAAAATATATCTAGACTTTTTTTTAATGTCTAGATTCACTTCAAATATGAGTGAACCTATATACTAAAAAAAGTCTAGATATATTTGTTTTACAAAGTTAAAACATCTTATATTTTGAAACGGAGGGAGTACATGGCAGAACCGAATACTCAAATTTCCCTAATAAAATATAAATCTCAAAACGAATAAAAGAAGAAACGTTTGAATAAGGCGGGAGGTGCTCCGCGACCATGCTCATTCGGATTCGCTGCACCGGAATTTGCAACTGCTGGTGAAGACACGAGGCGAACTGCTGAGGATCGCGTGGTGATGATCACCTTGGAGAGCGTCGGGGAAACACTGAAGCAGCCTATTTGGTCTTTGCCTCATCCCTTGGTGCTCTGAAAAAGAGCACCTTTTAGTCGCTGTTAGTTAGCTTTTTTTTTGGCTGCTGTAGCCTGGCAATGTTGCCCTGTATCACTCTTTGGTTACATGTTAATGGAACGGAACCCCTTTTTCCCCTAAAAAAATTAAAAAAAAAGAAGAAGAATTCTACCTTACCTTTCCGCTTTCGTAGAAGGGGTAAATCATTGTGATGTTTGGATGTGGAATATAATCCATGTGAAAACCTAACATGAGTAAATCGAAATTGCTGCGTCCTAAAGGGCATGAGTCTACTTTTAAAATGTAGTTTAAAGTGTACAAGGAACCTAATTGGCAGGAGATTTCAATGTGGTACACCTGTTTTGAGGGATCAGTGTGGTACACCTAAACGTGCTGTGAACCGCAGAGACTGCACCCATCAGTCTGTTTTCGCATGCATGCCCTAATCTTCGGCAGCAGCTTGCCAGCAGGCTCTGTAGCGTTTGAACAGTATGATTCTGTTGGTACACATAAGTGCATATCCCGTTCGGTATTTCCCTCGACCTACTTCGTGATGCTATATGCTAGAGGATAATTTTCTGTGGTGATAATGTTGCACTGCAGGTGTATTTGCATGTTGCAATGCGAGATAAAGGAGGTCAAGTGGCAAGAACAGCTGGTCGGTGGACATGATTTGTGATAAACTACATTGTATAGTCTAGTTGTGTACATAGTCATGTATACGTGTATTCTGTACTTGTACGTTACCGTGATATATACAGCCGCCCGTATGAGGCATGGCTTAACCTACAGAAACTACCCTACCCTAATTTTGTTATAGTATCAGAGCCGCCGGCGTGACCTAGATCCATTTGGCGTCTTCTTCTCCGCTGCAACGCGATTGTGACCTCCTCGCCGTCATCCCTATCCTCGATTGGCTCCAAGTCGACCACCAAGCTCTCCAACCCTAAGATCAACTTTGGCGGCAGATCCTCATCGTTGGGTGGCTCGTCGGGGCTCTTCAATTTTGCCCCGATGATCACTACTCGCTTGAATCCTGGGAACCATCTATACTGGAGGGCCTAGGTCACAACAATTCTCCGCAACCATCTACTTACCAGGTTCGTCGATGGCATGTTCCCGTGCCCACCTGTGTCGGTTCCAAATCCGGCATACGTCACCCACGACAAGGCTCCTCCGGTGATGTACAACCCTGAGTTCACCGCCTGGCATCAACAGGATGCCGCGATACTGTCTGCCATCATCTCCATCTCTACTGAAGAGATCCAAGGCCTCATCCTCTTCGCCTCGTCCTCAGCTGATGCATGGAACACTCCTGAGGCCAACTTCTCCTCACAGTCAACTACGCGGTCCATGCAGATCCGCGACGCCCTTCAGAAGTGCAAGAAGCTTCACAAGTATATCACTACCTGCTACAACACGGTGAAAACCCTAGCTGACACATTGATGTCCATCAGGCATCCCCTCAGTACAGCTGAATTCACCGGTTATCTGATGCATAGATTAGACGAGGACTATGACTCGCTTGTACAGTTGTACAAAAACATCGATTGTGGTTGATCCTTGGCTCACTAACTCCGACCCTAAAAAATTATGAGGTGTCTAGTTGCTAAGTTTTAATTTGCATTTGACCTATGATTTGAACAGTGCACTCTATTTTTGCTAATGCCATTTGGTGATTCATATGGCTAAAAAATGTGTGACAAGTAAACTATGAGGCAGATTATGTGTTACTTCATATGAGACTTGTTTATTTTTCTGGCACTCATATCTTGCATTACTTTTTCGCAGCATCTTCAGCTACGCGTCCCTGTTCAAGTTCTTGAAGAGCACCGCAACAAGAAGGCAAAAGGAAGGGCGCCCACTGTTGCACGTGTATTTGCATGTTGCAGTGAAAGACGAAGGAGGTCAAGTGGCAAGAACAGCTGGTCGGTGGACATGATTTGTGATAAACTAAATTGTATAGTCTAGTTGTGTACATACTCATGTATACCTGTACTCTGTACTTGTACTTTACCGTGATATATAAAGGAGCAACAACAGCCCGTATGAGGCACGGCTTAACCTACCAAAACTACCCTACCCTAATTTTGTCAAGGTACTGGTGGCACCAGGATTAGGGTATCTTCCTATCCCTAATGCCATCAAGCCATATCTAAGGCCGGTGCCAGCAAAGATCACCGTTGGGACCTCCAATGGATGCTAATGGGAGTTTTTTTTAGATCAACAGGGATTTTATCCCTAGTTCCATTTCAAGAAATGAAACCAAAATACAAACGAGTTCAAAGTACGGTACATAAAAAAAATTACAGCTCAGAGAGCTCACCAAAGCAACTAAAGGACTCTAGATACCTCCCTATTTGTCCTCAACATAAACCAGGCGACAACTTTTTAAGAAATCCAGTAAAACTACAGAAGATAGTTCAGAACAGGTGTTAAGAAAAGCCAAGACGCATCAGAGCACCACATGAACCTCGTCCTCTGCCTCAGGATGAGCTCTGCCAATGGGAGATGAACCTGAAGGATGTCAATGTCAAAGCAGTCATCAAGGAGAGGTGGCTACGGCTCGCCATTGCGCAATGAACCTGCAGCTTGGCTACTTCCTCTTCTTTAAGAAGCAGAACCACAAAGGGTACAGAGTAGTCATCTGCGACCACTCTTATTGTGAGGTGCTCAGACAGTGCCCTAAGCACCGTGATGACATGGCGAAGGTCCTCGAACTGAATGAGAAGTGACTTGTTGGTGTTTAGGTTTAGGAACCTCCTGTTATGATGGTACTATGTGTCATTTTTAAAATGTGTGTCGTGCTTCTGTTAATAACTACATTACTCTATCTATGTGTGTAGTGGTGTTATTGATGTTCTGATTACGTTGTTCGTAATGTTCATGTTCCTCGTCTTCTGTTCTTCTTCATGATCATGTTGTGCGTGGTAACCCTGCCACACTAGAGAAGAGGTTACCACAATGGCTATCGGTGGACAGCCAAACAAACCAAGCCTTGCACACTAGTGGCCAATGCCGCTCACCTTTTCTGACGATGGCCAACCACCCATGTTCACAAGCAACGAAACAAAAACATGGGTTCCATGGAGCTCTAAATTGGGACCAGGCAACCAATGCAAAAGCATGCTTAATACTAGTGATGGTTAATACGAGTATGGTTTTCTCTCCGAAGTCCCGAACCGAAGTGCCTAGCTTCTATGTAGTACTCCATAAATTGTAGCCCAATCGAATATCAAGTGAAAGTGAGATTTGTACGATTGTTGTAAGCTTTCACTGATACGTGTACAGATCTCTGCATGCGATCGGTCTGCTCCTTTTCGCTCTGGCACGTACGGCGGGAGCTTGGGATTTGGGAGGTTGCGCGCAGCCTCTTCCTCGCACGTGACCTACATACCGCGATCACGACCGGCGCGGGCCGGGCCGGGCGGCAGTACGTCCTACTCGACGCGATCGGTCCAAAACGCCATCGATCGTAAATACAGATTGGCCGCTTCCTTGAGAAATCCAAAACCTCTCCTGATCTGCCCTTTTGCCCGCCCCGTGAACCCGGTGGCCGGCGATGATGCGCGTATGGTAGGTAGTACTACGTACTACGTGTCTGGGTGAGCAAACGGCCGATGGATGCTGCAGCAAGGTATTCACCTCGGTGTCGTTTACGCGGCGCTAGGATCTTACTTAGCTGGGAACATATGCATGGTCGGTCTTGGTTGATCTCGATCGACGCGACTGGCGAGTACACGCATGATGATACGATCGATAGAGGTGCTAGCTAGCTATAGCTTGCCGGTCCTTGCATTGCATGGCGACCTACTGTCGATCCACGACAATGTACTCCTCCCTCCCTCCCTCCTGCCTGTCTCGTGAAGGCCACGTACGTACCAAGCTAGCTAGCTAGCTGCAGTCTCCATGTCGTTTTACGGGGAGGCCGTAGATTCCCTGACAGTAGAGTGTACGTACATGTACTTTGCAGTACACAAATTGTGTCATATGCATGATACCTTCGTAGGCTCACTGGCCGTGTGGAACGTACGTCGTTGGAAATCCAGGATAATGATCCATTTTCTTCCATGTTTGCGTGGGTGTCCTATCGGCGAGCAATGCAATGAATGCACCCACATGCATATGTTGTGGATGATGCATGCAGCGGTGGGTAGCTAGCCGCAGTACTCTCCATGTCGTTTTACTACTCGCGAGAACTTGCAGGATTTACGAGTGTCGCGCCTACGCATTTCCTTGGATCGATCTAAGATCAGGTTGTGCGCTTGCAGATACGCGCGTATTCAATTTGGCGTCCACCCTGCCATCAGTATATGCGAACACAGTAGGCGCTGCAGGGTCGGACCGGCCGGCCGGGGGCTCGCGTAAATAAATTGCCCCCGTGATCGATCCAGGCCTCCGCCGGGGCCGGCCCGGTCCCAGCAACGTCCGTCGCGTGGATCGATGCCTGCTCGCGCGCATGGCAACCACCCCCGTGGCTCGGTCGAGCTGCACTGCAGTGCTGCATCGCCACGACGACGCTGCGGTCGCCACTGTACGTACGTAAGCAGCCGGGTCGTCGACGTGACAGCACCGTCGTCGAGCTGTGTCGGACGCCCCCCTTCTCCATCCGGCATAGAAAATGGCTATTTATTTATTTATTTCCTGATCCGGAATGCGCCCCCGCGCGCTTTCGGTCCGGTCGCCGGCACTGCACCTCGTGGCCTCGCCGGAGCGGAGAGCACGCACGCACGTTAATTAATGCGACGTGAGCGGGACGGCAGCTAGGATGCCGCAAGTAGTAGTAGTAGAGCGCGGTGCGTGCCAAGCGCCCTAGACAGACAGCTCCGCGACGAGGCCTAGCTGCTACGCCTAGCTAGGCACTTCAGCGTCCGCTGACGGGTGACGGCTCGGCCCGGCCCGGCCGGGGAGAGGGAGGACGTGAACGTTTTAACCTTTTTGACCGGGTGTGCTTGCATGTCGATTCCGGGCGGCGCCGGGTGGTGGAAAAGCCTGAGATGACGGAGCAGGGAGCCGACCCCGGCAGAGCAGGTCCGTCGCCGTACCCTCTGCTCGCCTGCCACGCTCCAGGGCAGAAAAATTCTGGCTCCCTCGGACCTCGTGAAGAAATTTCGTCTGGGACAAGTTGGCGAGTAGCGCATTATTAACTTTGGTTTGATCCATCCATCTGCAAGCGTAGTAAAGCATCCAAGAGATGGATGTGTAGCGGCTCTTGGACGGAATCCGTATCTGAATTCTACAGGTCGGATGGAGGACCCAACTGGTCACGTTGTCCTACTGCTACTACCTACTAGTAGGAAGGATCTCCCTCCCAGCCGTGTGTGTTTATACTACACCGTTGTTTCTTTCACCGCCGGCCGGTCCCCGTTAGACGGCGCAGGCACGGGCAGTAGTAGTAGCAAGACTGGGCTATCTACCCCAGTATCCAGCAGGAGCAGCAACTTGCCTGTTGCGGCAAGAAAGCTTGGCGTGAGTCGTGAGAGGATTGCATCACATGCATATATCGTCCTGGATCTCCCGACAGCAACCGCGGAAGGCGCATCAGTCTGTGAGGCGATCAGTACTACTCTCTCCGTTTTAAAATATAAGATGTTTTAGATTTGTGAAGAAAATAAATCTAGACTTCTTTTAATGTATAGATTCACTCCAAAGTTAAGTAAACCTATATACTAAAATAAGTCTAGATATATTTGTTTCATAAAACTAAAACGTGAGTAGTACGTAAGTAGTAGAAGTGGATGGAGGGGTCAGTCACATGCGCGACTTGCACGCAAGCATCCACACGAAGCAACAACACGGGGAGCCATACAAGGCGAGTGCCGAGAAACAGCGTGTCGCCAAGAGGGCCAGGACAAGGCCCAAGCGTACACCGGGGAACGTTCAAAAAGAAAAAGAATCATCAACTTATTTCCATATTCTATGGCTCGCTGGTACAGCCCCCACCGAATGCTTAAATAATAGTAATAATTAACTAATGATAATAATGCTTATTGCGCGTGCGAATAATGGGTAAATTGAACGAGACTGATCTCTGTTGACCGCCGTCCGGGCAGGGTCGATCGTGACGGCATCATGCCCGTTTGATCAGGACACGTCGACGGGCTTGCAGAGGAAGAGCAGCGACGAGGGCGGCTGCTGCCTCCCGGCGCCACCCCCGCCCGCGCCGCCCAGGCGCTCGTAGCAGTCGATGGAGAAGAGCGAGAGGGACAGGGAGAGCGACAGGCGCGCGCGTGCCTGCGCGTGGGCGAGGGCGCCGGCGCGGCCGAGCCGGTCGAGCGCCGGGCCGAGGCAGAGGCGGTAGAGCCTGCGGTACCCGCCGAGCGCGGCGACGACGGTGCGGGTGGCGTGGCCCGCCGACGCCGGCCCCACGTGGCGGAGGCAGAGCGCCTCCCAGACGGCGTCCCGGCGCGACACGGCCGCCCAGAGGCGGCACACGCTGGCGGAGGCGGCGAGCGAGCGGCCGTCGAGGCGCGCCAGGATCTCCGACAGAATGTCCGCGTTGTCGTTGATGTTGTACCGTCCGCCGCCCAGCAGGTGCACGCGCACCTCCAGCACCGCCTCTTCCTCCTCCTGCCGCGGCGCCGCAACGGGAGGTCCTCCCATGCACATGGCCCGGCCGTGGGTTAAGATGGTATAGGAGCGAGGGAGACGGGAGCGAGTAGAGGTGAGAGGGAGACGGGTGGAGGGCGTATATATAGGGAGGGGACGGCCGGGGTTTTGACTCTGCTGCTCTGATATGGTGCTCGTGTCTGCGGGGCCGGCCGGGCGCAACGCAAAAGGCGATTAAAGCCTTCTTGGAACCAATAATGGCAGTGGCCGGCCGCGTGGAAGCTGAGACCCTCACGAGTCTGAGCTCTTAATCACCGCTGTCATCACCCACATATTTAATTTTCACTACTAGGTCACCGTAAAGCAAGCAAAGAATCCGAAGGTGCAGCCGTGCAGGTGACTCCGGCTGCCGGCAGGGGGAGAGGTTGAGACGGAGTTCTTGCGTGTGGCGTCGCGAGGTCCGGGGCATCTGGCGTCGAGCGCGAGTGAACGAGGAGATGTGGCCAAGCGGGAGGTGCCAAGGGGCGTACGTGGAGATGCGCGCGACGTCGTGTGCGTGCGTGCGACTCCGCAGCCTAGCCTTCGTTTTGACGCCGTACGTTACGTGTTTTTTCTTCATCCTCGGGAAGCGTGGCCAAGGCCAACGCGAACGACGGGACGGTGGTGTGAAGGAGACACTCGCGCGGCGGCGCACGACGCTCGTCCACTCCACCGCTCGCGTTGCCGCTGCCGGTATGGCCGGTGGCCGGTGGGTGGCGTGCCACTGTAGCCTGGTCAGGCCGGCGCGGTGAGATGTTGCCAATTCGCGCGCCACGCCTCACGGCCGTCGACAGGCAGCAGGTAAAACTCCCCGACTAGACCAATCTTCCCTGCTCTCCTTTTTGGTGGTACGTACATCTGGTAGTAGTGTTCTACAGTCAACATGACACTTCATGAAAGAAACCACAGGACACTACACTACCAAATTCAACGCAAGTGCGTGAGTAGGCACTAGGTGTAGCCACTCCCATGTGTTTATAAATTAACAAGGGCCGTCGCGTCGGGAGGACGATGCCCAGGCGGCACAGCCACTCCCAGTGTTTAAATTAACAAGGGCCGTCGCGTCGGGAGGACGATGCCCAGGCTGACGACAAACACAGTTCCTAACTCGTAGCTATTGCTCGTGTGGATTTCGGGTCCCGTTCCGCCGAGAAAACTGGACCGAGGTCGCAACGGCTAGCTTTCAACCATTGGCCATGCGCATGTCTTTTCGATGCACACAACACATTGTGTATTCGACGTCACTCACATCAATGCATGTTTCTTTAACTAATCGTTTTCATGGTTGATGAACCCTCACAAACGTAGGCTAGCTTGAATATGGATCCACACTAGTTTTCTACCATTTGATGTTTCACTACCAAATTAAATTAAAAAGCTAAGAGCATCTTCAGCCACGCTTTCCAAACGGATTCTGGTAGCAGTACCGGATCACTCGCTTGGGGAGCGGCCGGCCTGATGAAAAAGACCCGGAGGACCGTGACGCAAGGACGACGCGTGGAAGCTACCTCGCTGCCGGCAGTGGCTGCCAGTGCCACGCTGGCGGGGAAGGTGGGGGCGTCGGCGGCATCTCGAGCGGGGGATGGCCCATTTGATGTCATCGAGGACGTCTTGGAGGGTGCGGCCGGGCGTGCCCCACCAGCGGTCGTGGTCAGCCTGGTTCTTCATCTTCGGCGCTCCGATCAGGCTGTCGAGACGCGCCATGTCTTTCTCCCAGTGCTGGCGAAAGAAACTCTCCCACGAATCGTCAATCTGTGGGTGCCACATGGACAACTCTCGCTACGTCGGTGTCAGGAGCACGTGATGCTCGTGGATATCCTGCCACCAGCGCTCGCTGTTGCGCTTCGGCTCCGGCGAGATGCCGACGGTGTTCTCCGACAGCCGCCATTTGCTTGGCAGACGGTAGTCCGGCGGTCAAGGGTACCGAGCATGGTAGAGCATCCACGCCTCATCGATGCTGAGGTTGTGGGGGTCGAAGCCGTTCTCGGCAGCGCTGCCGCGACGACATGGGTGCAACATGGATACAGCAGGGGTTGGGGTCGTTCTCGTCGGAGGCTGAGTAAGGAAGAGGGCAGCGGTGGAAGAATCGAGGAAGCGGTGAGCAATGAGCGGTGGTACTTAACCCCTGAGAGGAGGAGAAGGGGTCGATGTCATCATTAATGGAGTCGCCACGTCTGCTCTAACGAGACCGCTCGCTTTGTCGCCTGGGGAACGTACGGGCACGTTCACTACCGCTGACCGCCACTTTGATCGTGGGCTTGGTCGCTGCCAGCGTTGGCCCAGCGGCGCGCGCATTGCGTTCGACGCGCCCAGAAGGAACCCGATGGCGCGATGACGGGGCGGGCGCATCGGACATACTATTGGCCCCCACCGAACCGAATATGCCTTTGGGGCTCGTGACTGGGATCGCCAACGCGTCCAGGGTGCCAATAGCCCTTTAGGTTGCCACTTGGGAAGCGCGGCTGGAGATGCCCTTAGAGCGAAAGTGAGCATAGCTCAACTGGTTGAGCTAGTGGATGTACAAACCCAACATCTGATTTCAAATCTTCATGGATGCAAATTTAGGTTCCTATTTATACTTGAGGATCAAACTACCATCATACTCATGCAATTTATCCTAAGGATCATGCTTTATGCTTAACCATGTTTAAAAATCATGTTACTCATGTTGTGTGCACTCCTAGTTGGTGTAGAGGCATGAGAAGTAGAATTCTCCCCCAATTTTAAAATTCTTCCCAGGACGGCGTCCCTACATCGGTGTGGCGTCGGAGATCCCCCATGGTGGCAACGAAGCGGCGTAAGCGCATGGATTTGGGGGCTCCTTCAGAAAACCTAGATTGTGGCCCTATGCCGCTGGTTGTTGACAGGAGATTTAGGCACTTGGTGTCGTCGTCCGGCGCGAGGTTGGTAGTGTGGAGACTGTTGGCCTGACTTCCATTATAGGTGCTTTAGATGTGCAGAGTTTCAAGAACTAGTGACACTGATCTGGTTCATGTTGGCCTCCTCGGCTGTCGCCGAGTTATGGTCTTCCTCTTAGAGATTTTCGCAGTTTGGCACATGATGCTATTAGAGATCTCAAGCGGAATCGATGTGGTTGTGTGCATCCTTTTGGGGCACAATGTGAAGCTTATTCTACCATTTGGTACTATGGTACATGTCTTCGTATGATTTCTATGTATTTGACAGTGATGGAGAAACTATGGTGGTTGTGATCAGAGGTTGGTTTTGGTAGAAAGGTTTTCGTTGTGATGAAGAGAATGCAGCACAAGTTTTCCCTATGTGTCGGATGGTCGGCGACTTGCAGCAGTATCCATGGAAAGTGGGGGTGGCAACATAGGTGGACTACATCTTTGGTGGCGCTCATCCAGTATCAAGGCATGATTCCCAGGGTCAAAACCCAAGGCATGTCCTTCATTGGTTGTAACTGGCAATGTCCTTGCTGAAGGCACTATTTTGGAAATTCGATCTTTCTCGAGGATAAAAACCAAAGATCTTCGATCGGGCAATGACAACACCTGTGCGTTGTTTTCTTCTTGGAGGCGTTGCTTTTGGAGAGCCTAGTTTGTAGTATGGGTGTTTTATTCGGTGGTGGTTAGAGTGCTTCTATTTTGAGTGGTTGTACACCGCGATGGGGTCTGCTTTTCTTTACTCTCTTGTTTATTTTGTTCTTGGTTGTGGGTATGCCTGATGTCTTTCAACATCTTATTGGTGCCGAGATTGGGTGAAATTTATATCTTCGTGATATTTATATCTTCGTGACCCATTTAGGACACTCAAACGGTTTGATTCGGTTCGTTTGCATCCGCTGCGGACAGGAAATGGGTCACGGTCCGGCCTCCTAGGCCGGTGCACCCACCGACATGACCCATCCGCAGTGGCCATTCTAGCCAGCGCTGGCTAGTTAGCCATTTCGTATTAACATTTTACCATACTAGAAACACACACAAATAAATAAAGTGGTTACTAAATAAAGTGGAAAACATATGCCATTTCCCTTCAAGCATCACCAAAAAGTGGCAAGTTCCTCCCAAATGTGTAAAATGAGACAATTATCATACAATATGTCCAAAATTTGGTAAGTATCTCCCATATGGCACTCGTCTATGCCATTGCCCTTTAAGCATCGCGAGATCGGATGCTCTTTTACTGCTTCTGAATCCCATCCCTTTGTTTTGGGTCAGTGATGCTCTCTAAGTTGGTCGTCATTATCCGGTTCTCCTTGTCCATGACCTTGGCTTTGACCTCCATGAGCCTAGACATGACATTGATCTCTTCCACCTTAAGAGATATCATTTGGAGATCAATAAAGCCCTTTGTGGTGTCCTCTTTCTCTTTGTGTCTCCTCTCTTCCCTCTCAACATTGGCCTCTTCCTTTGTGGTGATCAACTCCCTCGAGATTTCTTGGAATGCCAACTAGGAAGCTTGGCAGTTGATGTCAGGCTTTAGTACTTGTGGCCCATTTTTCGGCCAATGATACGTCGGAAAACGTATCTATAATTTTTGATGTTCCATGCTTGTTTAGTATCTATTTTTCTTTGCTTTGTCTACACTTTGAGGTGTTTTTATATGTTTTATGGAACTAACCTATTAACAAGTTGCCATAGTGCCAGTTGCCTGTTTTCTTCTGTTTTTGGTTCCAGAAAGGCAACAAATCAATATTCTTAGAATTGGACGGGACAAAAGCCAAAGTCAATATTTTACCGTGGGCAACACGAAGCCAGAATACGAGACGGAGGAGGCTCACTAGGGGTCCACCCCCCTGGCCATGCGGATGGGCCCACCCCGCGCCTGGGGGGTGCAGCCGCCCTGGTGGCCCCCCTGCCTCGCCCCTTCGCCTATAAAGTCCACCCGATGCAGAAACCCTAGACACCCAATCAAAACACTACGAAACTGTCTGTAGCCACCGCCACCATCGTTCCTAGATCAGGGGGATCTGAAGCTCTTCTCGGCACCCTGCCAGAGGGGAGATCATCCCGGAGGCCTTCTTCTTGATCATGCCAGCCTCCGATATGAAGCGTGAGTAGTTCCACCTTGGACTACGGGTCCATGTAGTAGCTAGATGGTTGTATCTCCTCCTTGTGCTTTCATGTATAGATCTTGTGAGCTGCGTTCATGATCAAGATCTAATCTATTTGTAATCATGCATGTTGTGTTTGCGGGGATCCGATGGATATTGAGATTACTATGTCAAATTTATTAATGGTTTTGTCTATTTGATTTTATCATGTCTGTGTTGTTTGTGATCTTGCATGCTCTCCGTTGTTAGTAGCTATCTTGGCCAAGTAGTTGCTAGTGACTCCAAGCGGGGGTATTTATGCTCGATAGTGGGTTCATGCCTCTAGTTTCCAAGGGAAGTGACAGAAATCTCTTCCATTATAGATGTGTTGTTGCCACCAGGGAGAAAACAACGGTATCTTGTTCATGGAACAAGTGGATTGTTTACCTTACACACTTTGCTTAAAGCAGTTGTCTGTTGCTTGCAACTTAATACTGGAGGGCGTTCGGATGATAACCTGAAGGTGGACTTCTAGTCATAGATGCAGTTGGATGGTGGTCTATGTATCTTGTTGTATTGCCCAATCGAATCTCATAGGATCTTTGTGTAGGGGTTCGTAGCATGGAAAACAAAAAATTCTACTGCATGAACACACAATCAAGATCTAATCTATGATCAAGACAAGATCTATCTACTAGATTGTAGCAACGATTCGATGGAATACTAACCCTCGAAGATCCAAAGCGGTTAACGAGAGCAGATTCTCATGGGTGATGTAGTCGTACACTTGCCGATCTCAAGATCGCGTAGATGATCCTTCCGGCGCTGTCTCCCGGCAGCGCTCCCGCAGTCGGTCACACGTTCGGTACTCGATGAAGACCTTCCTCTCCCTTGTTCCAGTAGGCAGCGGAGGTTGTAGCACTCTCCTCGTGATTTCGGCAGCACGACAGCGTGGTGTCGGAAGTAGAGGGGAGATCCCGCAGGGCTTCGCCTAAGCCGGAGCAAGTATGGTGGAGTATGAGAGAGGGCCTTGGCGATCTAGGGTTTAGAGGCACCAAGGGGTGAGCTTGGCCGGCGGCTAGGTAAAGCTAGGGTTTGCCCCAATTCGGCTAGAAGAGGAGACCTAGGCGGCGGCAACACTTGGAGGTGGTGGCGCCAAGGGCTAGGGTTTTTGTGTGTAGGGAGAGGGGGAGCCCTACCCCTCCTTATATAGGAGGGGAGAGGCGGTTTGGGGAGGAGGGAGTCCTCCTCCAACTCCTCCTCATGGCCGGCGGGTGGGAGGGAGTGGGACTTCCTCCCCAAGTAGGTTTCCTACTCTCCCTCCACCAAGCAAACTTGAGATTTTACTTTTTCAAATTGGCGTTTGACTTTCAAACTTCGATTTGATTTCTTCTCTTTATTTTGCCCAGCCAAGTGACCTAGTACATGATGCAACCATTCCACATTGTCATGACACATCCATGTACCCTTCCCCTCCGGAGTGCCGGACCTTCCAGACCCTTCTAGAACATTCCTGGTGAAAACACCAGAATCATTCCCGAACTCTGAAACAGGACTTTCCTTATGAATCTTATTCTCCGGACCATTTCGGATCTCCTCGTGATATCCCGGATCCCATCCGAGACTCCGAACAACATTCGATCTCTTACTCATCATTCCATAACTACTCAACAACATCGAATCCTTAAGTGTGTCTCCCTACGGTTCGTGAATTATGCGGACATGACCGAGACACTTCTCCGATCAATAACCAATAGAGGAATCTGGAAATTCATATGGATCCCACATATTTCTATGATTACTTTGCGATCGAATGAACCACTTACATATGATACCAATTTCCCTTTGTCTCACGATAATTTACTTATCCGAGGTTTTGATCGTCGGTATCTCTGCATACCTAGTTCAACCTCGTTACTGATAAGTACTCTTTTCTTGTTCCCGTGATATGTGATCCCTTCTGAGCTAGTCACATGCTTGCAAGCTAATTGGATGACATTCCACCGAGAGGGCCCAGAGTATATCTATCCGTCATATGGATGGACAAATCCCACTCTTGATCCATGTGTCTCAACCCATACTTTCTGAACACTCAATGCCACCTTTATAGCCACCCAGTTACGGTGTGGTGTTTGATGTCATCAAAGCATCCTTCCGGTGATGGTGATTAACATGATCTCATGGTCGAAGGAATTAGGTTACTATGTATCAGAAAGCTTACAGCAAATGAACTATATTAAATGACTTGATATTTATGCTATGCTTAACTATAGGAGTATGTCCATCACATCATTCTCCTAATGATATGACCCAGTTGTTAATAACATCTCTATGTTCATGATCAGGAAACCATGATCATATATTAACCAACAAGCTAGTTTAACAAGAGGCTTTACTAGGGACTATTTTATGTTTACAAATCACACAAGTATTAATGTTTCCTGTTAATACAATTATAGCATGGTATATAAACATTTATCATAAGTATGAAGATATGATAATAACCACTTTATTATTGCCTCTTGGGCATATCTCCAACAGTCTCCCACTTGCACTAGAGTCAATAATATAGTTTCAAACCTTTGTGCATTCAACACCTATGGCTTTCCGATGTTGTATTTACACGATTGCTAGTGGTCAACTGAACTCCGGATCCGACACTTTCAGGTCCGTGTGTAATTGCATGTCTTTGCGTCTCTACGCATCACTCATTCTCTAACGAGATGGCTTTGTATAAATTTGGTCCTTTGGTGAGACATTTAGTTCTTTCGGGTTAAAACATGTTGATAATATTGTCGTACAATATATCTTCATAGTACTATCCCGCTGTGAACCACACCTAGTTTGATAACAAACTACTTGACACAAATGCCCTGTTTTGCTGCTACAATAGCAGTTATATACTTAGCCTTTTGTTGTAGTATCTGTCACAATGTCTTAACTTTGGAACTCATCCAAATCCATTATGGAACTTACTTTCCATTATATCGTGCCACCCTTAGTTTATATTGAGATAAACTTAATTTGTACTTTGTGACAAAACTAGTATCAATGTAGTACTTTTACAATGAACTAACCATCTATTTATCACTTCTACAAAACAATATATTCTTAGTTCTTCCAAAAGATCATAAGAATATTCTTACTATCGTCCAATGATCATCTTATGAATCATTCTGGTATATGCTCACATCATTTAGAGCATAGGACATATCTAGATTTGTACATATCACAGTATGATTGATATAAATACTCTTTGTGATTTCATACATCAAGTATCAATCTATACTTGAATCTTTGTTTCACTTACCAAGTGTCAATACACTAGAATATATCATCAATATTGAACTCATTCAATCCTTTCTGTGCGACAAGAACCTTTCTTGTAGTTTCTATATTGAACTCATTCAATATATCATCTATGTACTTTCGGCACAACCATATTAGCGTCTATTGATGCCAAATATTTGGGTTTTGCCTTAGTCTTTCATCGGGATGAAATTCTTAATATGTGTTAATAAAAGATACATCATTTCCAATCAACAATATGTCTTCCACATAATGTATTAGAAATATGTCTTAGCGCTCCCACTTAATTTCTTGCAAATGCAAGCATCTTTATCGTCTCTGATGAATTTAAACTCTTTTAACAATTTCATCATGGTGAAGATTCCAACTCCGCGATGCTCACTTCAACCATTGAAGTTTGCATATGTTTTTTAAGAATCCATTGAATTAACAAAAACCCTTTGGACCGTGTTATGCACACGTCCTAGGTAACAATTCTATTAGAAGAACTTGTTTTGTTTATTCAACTACCACATAACAAAATTATATGTAGTGGTTGCTACATTAATCCGTCTAGACTAAATATCGCTATGAAAGATCAAATCTTGTCATATACAACCTTTGAACATTGTTGTGAACTCTTTCCCAATATGTCGACTATTTCATAGATGTGAAACATCCATGTCTATTTCTTTATAGATCCAAATACGACCGTAAGGTCTTGTACCTTTCGAGAGGGTCTTTCAAGTTCAAAGCTTGATCTCTCGTATATGGAACTATCACGGATTTTATGGCTTCAAGTCATTTGACGGAGTCAGGGCCCATCATCGCTTCTTTGCATGTAGTCGGATCATTATTGTCAAATAATGATTTAACTCTCAAATCTTGGTATTTGATTGTTTACCCGACCTACTTGTTTTAATAGGAACTTAGATCTCTATGACCACAACCTTTGAGGCACGTGAGCCATGAGCATTGTTGCTGCCTCCGGAACACTTTTCAGCGCTGCGCAACTTTGCACATATAGCTAAGGTTCTTTTGCCTTATCAAAGTTCTATTGTCCTCCCACTTAACTTTTCACGAAAAATTCCTTCTCAAAGAAACTTGACGTTCTAAGCGACAAAAACTTTTGTCTCCGATGTTATGGAGGAACAGTTATTCGAAATAACATACAAAGACAGGTTCATCCGACTTTGGTTGCAAACATCTTTCTTATGCATAGCATACCAATGTTTAAGAAAGGACAACTTGGGTTTTATCCTAAACCATAACTTTATATGGTGTCATTTCAACAGATTATGATGATGCTCTTTTCAGTGGAAAAACGGTAGTCTCTAAAGCTTTTAATCTTTAAAATATAATGACAGTTTTATGAATTACACCTTTGATCTTACCATGTCAAACAAGGTTCAATTACATATCTCGAACGTTCCATGCTCTTATGGTGTTTCGGGAAATGCAAATCCACGGAACGATTCCTTAAACCTTAGGTGTTTTTATGCTAAACTTGTAACTCAAATATCTTCCTTTATGATCTTATCATAAACTATTTATATTCTTGTTACAATGATTTTGCACTTCATCTTGAAAGTCTTTGAACTTTTAAAATGTTTCATACTTCATCCTTATTAAGTAAATATTCATATATTCACTTAAATTTTTGGAGAAAGCATATGAAGTTGAAGTCCATCGCTCTTGACTACACATAATGGCCTTCATACAACAATATGTACAAGTTCCAATAAGCTAGTCATTCGTTCCCTTTTGGCCTATGAACAAAGTTTTAATTATCTTTAGGAAAGTTTCACAAGCATCATTTGATCAAAAATCAAAAGACTCCAAAATTCCATCCACATGGAGTTTCTTCATGTTTTCTTTCCAATATAATTTAAACGACGATGTCACTTCCTAAGTGATCTTTTAATCAATTTGTCTTTCAATATTTTTAGCACTAGTTTTATGGATGTGATTTCTCCAACGAGATTTGTAAATCATCCATCTTTTGTGGATTACGGCAATTATTTGAACAACCCTTTTGTTCTCATAATACCTGATAAAACAAATCTTGAAGGCAAGCTTTGATGTTTAACGAGTAACACAATAACCCTTTATTTGTTCTCGATGAACATCATCACATATTCTTTTGCTAGTTACTTAGGCCATTGTAGTTCATGAATTCTGTTGTTTCATATGACGATTCATACCAACAAATTCAGTATCCAATACTTAAGAACCACATTATTTAACAAGCAAAGAATACAGCCATAACACGTATATCCTTTATATACCTAAACTGAACAATTCTAGTCTTTTCTTTTCTGCCATATATATATATGAGATTCTATTTCAGTATTTCCTTTTCTGTTTGAAAGAATCTATCAACATCAATAGTGGAGCCATATACATGACACATAGTCCAAAGCATGTATAGTAAAATACCAATGTCTTTGGACTTGCACTTTGAAGTAGATCACCATCATCAAATGTTTGGTGTTCTTCAAATTCCTTTCTTTAGTAATCTCTTGGTGTATTAAACATTTTACCTACATCAAATATTCACCTTTATCATGGAATTATCCATGATCAAGCTACTTTTAGCTTATTACGGTGAATCGCGAGTATAATGTTGCTCTCCAAAACCTTTTGGAGGATTAGGACAACTAGTGTCTCCAACCTTTTGCAAATTCTCATCAAATATGAGAACATGACTTTTGCCATATTATACTCTATCATGTTGCAACCAAAACTTCGTTTCAGATATCACAATATCTTCCACACATCATGGTTTCTGAAACAACTCTTTCAGATCCTAGATAACCTTGATATTAAGACAATCCTTTGAATATCAAGAATCATGGAGACAAACATGATACTCATACACTAACACTTGGAATAGTCACTCTTGATTTAATACCAATTATTAAACTTCATGGAGTAACCAGAACTTACTGAAAGTTTGCAATAGGACTTTTAAACTTTAGATTAACACTTCAAAACAATACGATACCAGTTCGTAAAGTAACTAACTAGAATTCTATAGTTCTATCATCTCAATTATAACTAAGCGCAAGGTGGTAAGCGGATGCCAATGACTACAACAATTATGCAAATTCACTTTGATTTAATTTATGATAAATAGTGTTCAACTTTTAATCATATTGCCGTTGAACTCCCACTCAAAACAATATCCCTCACATTGTTTTAGTGATCACACGAACCAAATCCACCACATCAAAACCGATCATCACAAGAGTTGATGTAGCTTCAATGGCGAACAATCAACATGTTCATCATATCTACTATATGACTCATGCTTTACCTTTCGGTGATCCGTGTTCCGAGACCATGTATGTACATGTTAGGCTCGTCAAGATCAAACCTTAGCTTCCGCATGAGCAAATCTGGCTTGCTCACGTTGTATACACTCGCAGAATCCAACACACCCGATCATCACGTAGTGCTTCGAAACAACAAGCTTTAGCAACGGTGCTTACTAAGGATGAACACTTTAAAACTTGAAATTGTGTGCTTGAGGGATCATCTTATAATGCTACCGTCGTGAACTAATCAATACAAGATGCATAAAAGGATTAACATCACATGCAATTCATAATATGTGATATGATATGGCTTTTCTTCTTGTGCTTCTGATCTCCATCTTCAAGCACGAACATGATCTCCATCATCACCGGTGTGGCATCAAGGTCAATGGCGCCGCTTCATGGTTGTCGTCCACTAGCATCAACTATTACAACTTCTTTGAATAGACATGCAGGTCTTAACGGAATTTAAAAGACAACCATATGGCTCCTGCCGGTTGCCAACTTACAATAAGGGACATTGCATACATCATATATAATCACAATCATGGCCATATCACATCACAGCACACCCCTGCAAAACAAAGTTAGACGCCTCTAATTTTCTTTGCATGTTTTACGTGGTTTGGGGCTTTCAATAAGTGTCGTTCTAACTTACAAACAAGAACCACAACATTGATACTAGTATTGTCAATCACCCGTTGTAAATTGAATCTTAACTATGTTGGGAGAAACAAGCACCCGCAAAGCCACTTATGCAATACAAGTTGCATGTCAAGCATGGAGCAAGTCTCATGAACGATGTCATGTAAGGTTAGCCCGGGCCGCTTCATCCCACCATCCCGCAAGATGCAAAGTACACAAGAAGCAATCAACAACAAAAGCATCAACGCCCACAATGACCATTGTGTTCTACTCGTGCAACAGATCTACATATAGACACGGCTCTGATACCACTGTAGGGGTTCGTAGCATGGAAAACAAAAAAATTCTACCGCATGAACACACAATCAAGATCTAATCTATGATCAAGCCAAGATCTATCTACTAGATTGTAGCAACGATTCGATGGAATACTAACCCTCGAAGATCCAAAGCGGTTAACGAGAGCAGATTCTCGTGGGTGATGTAGTCGTACACTTGCCGATCTCAAGATCGCGTAGACGATCCTTCCGGCGCTGTGTCCCGGCAGTGCTCCCGCAGTCGGTCACACGTTCGGTACTCGATGAAGACCTTACTCTCCCTTGTTCCAGCAGGCAGCGGAGGTTGTAGCACTCTCCTCGTGATTCCGGCAGCACGACGGCGTGGTGTCGGAAGTAGAGGGGATATCCCGCAGGGATTCGCCTAAGCCGGAGCGAGTATGGTGGAGTATGAGAGAGGGCCTTGGCGATCTAGGGTTTAGAGGCACCAAGGGGTGAGCTTGGCCGGCGGCTAGGGAAATATAGGGTTTGCCCCAAGTCGGCTAGAAGAGGATACCTAGGCGGCGGCAACACTTGGAGGTGGTGGCGCCAAGGGCTAGGGTTTTTGTGTGTAGGGAGAGGGGGCGCCCTACCCCTCCTTATATAGGAGGGGAGAGGCGGTTTGGGGAAGAGAGAGTCCTCCTCCAACTCCTCCTCAAAGCCAGCGGGTGGGAGGGAGTGGAACTTCCTCCCCAAGTAGGTTTCCTACTCTCCCTTCACCAAGCAAACTTGAGATTTGACTTTTTCAAATTGGCGTTTGACTTTCAAACTTCGATTTGATTTCTTCTCTTTATTTTGCCCAACCAAGTGAACTAGTACATGATGCAACCATTCCACATTGTCATGACACATCCATGTACCCTTCCCCTCCGGAGTGTCGGACCTTCCAGACCCTTCTAGAACATTCCTGGTGAAAACACCAGAATCATTCCCGAACTCCGAAACAGGACTTTCCTTATATGAATCTTATTCTCCGGACCATTCCGGATCTCCTCGTGATATCCCGTATCCCATCCGAGACTCCTAACAACATTTGATCTCTTACTCATCATTCCATAACTACTCAACAACATTGAATCCTTAAGTGTGTGTCCCTACGGTTCGTGAATTATGCGGACATGACCGAGACACTTCTTCGATCAATAACCAATAGAGGAATCTAGAAATTCATATGGCTCCCACATATTTCTACGATTACTTTGCGATCGAATGAACCACTTACATATGATACCAATTTCCCTTTGTCTCACGATAGTTTACTTATCCGAGGTTTTGATCGTCGGTATCTCTACATACCTAGTTCAACCTCATTACCGATAAGTAATCTTTTCTCATTCCCGTGATATGTGATCCCTTGTGAGCTAGTCACATGATTGCAAGCTAATTGGATGACATTCCACCGAGAGGGCCCAGAGTATATCTATCCGTCATATGGATGGACAAATCCCACTCTTGATCCATGTGTCTCAACCCATACTTTCTGAACACTCAATGCTACCTTTATAGCCACCCAGTTACGGTGTGGTGTTTGATGTCATCAAAGCATCCTTATGGTGATGGTGATTAACATGATCTCATGGTCGAAGGAATTAGGTCACTATGTATCATAAAGCTTATAGCAAATGAACTATATTAAATGACTTGATCTTTATGCTATGCTTAACTATAGGAGTATGTCCATCACATCATTCTCCTAATTATATGACCCCATTGTTAATAACATCTCTATGTTCATGATCAGGAAACCATGATCATATATTAACCAACAAGCTAGTTTAACAAGAGGCTTTACTAGGGACTCTTTTATGTTTACAAATCACACAAGTATTAATGTTTTCTGTTAATACAATTATAGCATGGTATGTAAACATTTATCATAAGTATGAAGATATGATAATAACCACTTTATTATTGCCTCTTGGGCATATCTCCAACACTTTGTGTCTAATATTGCGTTGTTATGCCTTGCTCAGTCCTGTCAATTGCCCTGCTGTAATTTATTTACCCAACATGCCATGTTTTTTATCTAAGGAGAACACCTCTAGTGAACTATGGACCCCGGTCCAATCTTTACTATTGATACATCTTCCAATGTTACTGTTTACTTGCTACAAACCATCATCACCTTCCACACCATACAATTAATCCTTTGTTACAGCAATCAGTGAGATTGAAAACCTCACTGTTCGTTGGGGCAAAGTCTTGAGTTTGTGTTGTGAAGGTTTCCACACTGCTTGCAACACCTTTGAGACATTTCCTTCCTCCTACTGGTTTGATAACCTTGGTTTTTTATTGAGGGAAGACTTGCTGCTGTGCTGCTTCACACCTTGATCTTGGGGTTTCCCGATGAAGTGCTCCACGTCAACAAGGAGTCATCATCCGACATGAGCATTATTGCTTGGCCCGTCTAAGCTCGGGTGCCAATGTTGGGACGATCGTCATCAACGTTATTGGCCCCATCCATTGACACACTGCAGTTGCCCTTCTTCTTTGCATCCTTGATCTTGTGCCAAAGGGCATAGCGATTTTTCCACTTTTTAATATCCTTGATCTTGCTCCAACAATGGATAAATCTGAATGCCTTGTTGTCAGGGCCGGGACGACAAAATTCGAGGCCCTGGGCGAAAATCTAAAATGGGGCTGGGACGACAAATTTGAATAAAAAAACAATTCTAATGTATATGATAGAATATTTTGCGTAACAATATAGGTCTAATGTATATGATAGAATATTTTGCGTAACAATATTATATCCTATATAACTTGAAATTGCATAACGTTTATTTGAACATCATCATTCTTTTTGTGTTCTTTGAAATAAAATCTTTAATGATATCTTCATAATCAATCTTCTCCAACACTTCGGCCCCAAGTGCTATGGTGTCAAATTGTTGAGTCTTTAGAATGATTGTAAGGAACAATTGCAAGTGCAAGGGTAGAAGATATCAATAGACTGATTACAAGATGACACTTTTGATGTTTATTTTCTAATAAACTTGTCCATAGCATCTTTTTGAGATTTAATTAAATTATGGTCCTTTTCTTTACTCTTATGCTTCTGAAAACCGGACTGATGTTTCCCGACGAATCTATATTATTAAAATAAAAGATATGAGAGATAAATAAAATGAAATTAAAATATGGATGCAATCAGAAATTATAAGTGTTTGTTTTTGCGATCGTCCGATGAGGATTAAGGCGATGAACAGTTGGAGGAACTGCGGTGATACGTTGGAAACGTATCTATAATTTTTGATGCTCCATGCTTGTTTTGTATCTACTTTGCTTTGATTTGTCTATACTTTGAGGTATTTTTATATCTTTTCTGGAACTAACCTATTAACAAGTTGCTACAGTGCCAGTTGCATGTTTTCTTCTGTTTTTTGGTTCCAGAAATGCAGAAAATCAATAATCTCGGAATTGGACGGGACAAAAGCCAAAGTCATTATTTTTCCTAGAGCAACACGGAACCACGAAGTAGAGCCGGAGGGGGGCCATAGGGTGGCCGCACCCCCTAGGCACGGGCAAGCCCTAGGGGCGCCCATAGGGGGTGGGCCCCCTGGACCCCCACCGACCTTGATTCATGCGCCTATAAGAAGCCTCCGTTGAGAAAACCCTAAAAAATCCAGAAGAAATCCACGAAAACCTCTGCTGCGCCGCCGCCACCGAAGGGGAGATTCTGGGGACAGAAAGTATCTGTTTCAGCACCCTGCTGGGACAGGGAAGTGCCCTCGCAGCCATCTCCATCGATCTCCACCACCATCTCCATCACCGTTTCGGATTCCCATGATGAGGAGGGAGTAGTTCTTCCTCGAGGCTAAGGGCTCTACCGGTAGCTATGTATTCATCTCTCTCTATGCATGATCTTGTGGTCATGAGCTTTGTAATCAAGTAGATCTACCTTGCTACTCAAGTGCTTCATTAGATCTCTGTTGTCCCCATGTGTGTGAAAGTGACAGCGTGCACGCCATGGTGGCACTTAGGTTTGAGTCTACATAAATACTTTTTGTGCTTTAATAGATCTATACTTTTCCCCATGTGTGTGAAAGTGATAGCGTGCATACCGTGTGTGGCACTTTGGCTAGATTGAATATTTGTTATGAGTTATATTTGGAGTTGGATGTCTCTATAAAATTGTGGTGTTTGTTAGAACCATCTAGCGCTCAAGGTGACATTGTGGGGTTATCTAGATTGGGGAAGGCAGACTTTGAGGAGTGCTGTTATAGCCCTACCATGGATTAGAGTGTCCAACCGGAGAGTAGTTAAGAGTAGTATCATGAAGAGAGGATATTTATATGAGAGAGTGTTCACTAGTGAAAGTATGATCCCTAGGCCTTGTTTCTAAACATTGAAACACCGTTGGCATCTAGATCTGTTGCATGTTTGCTTGCTTCCATCTTTATTCCGTTTGCCGGGGAGGTTTTGGGATTTTACCTTTCCTCCACGCCATCAGCTCTTTTCTGGCACCGTTACCCCACGTCAATAACAAGTCAGAAGCTATTTTCTGGCACCATTACCACTTGTATTTCACTATCTCTTCGCCGAACTAGTGCACCTATATACCTGACAAGTGTATTGGGTGTCTTGGGGACACAAGAGACTTCTTGTATCTTGATTGCAGGGTTGCTTGAGAGGGAATACCTTTGAACACTTCCTCCCTGAGTTTAATAAACCTCGGGTGATCCACTTAAGGGAAACTTGCTGATGTTCTACAAACCTCTGCACTTGGAGGCCCAACAACTGTCTACAAGAATAGAAGTGCGTAGACATCAAGATCTTTTCTGGCGCCGTTGCCGGGGAGGTAAGGTAAAAGGTACTCACATCCTCCGGTGTGAGTGATCGAAGTTATTTCCTTTAGATTCTGTAGTTTTGTCTTTTTGTTTCTTGTTTTCACTAGTTAGGCTTAATGGAAAACAACAACAAAATTAGAGAGCTTTATACTATCTATCTTGAGTTAGGACATGAAGTGTTTGAAGAGAAAATTAAAAAACCTATGGAACTTTATTTGCATGATAATAGCAATGTTATTAGTATGAATTCTTTGGACACCATTATTGCTAATGCTATGGAAAAGTCTAAGCTTGGGGAAGCTAGTTTTTATGAAAATGATCTTTTTAGTCCCCCAGCTCTGGAAGATAGCTATTCTATTGCTTATGATGATACTAAACCTCCAATATATGATGATTACACTGATGAATATGATATTTTCAGTCCACCTACGATTGAGGAGAAAGTTAATTGTGATTACAATATGCCTCCTATATTTGATGATTCTGGTGATGAGAATAATAGTGATAGCTATGTTGTTGAATTTGCTCCCACTATAATTAATAAGAATGACTATGCTTATGTGAAGAGTAATAATCATCATATGCATGTTGCTCATGATAAGAATGTTTTATGTGATAGTTATATTGTTAATTTTGTTCATGATGCTACTGAAAGTTATTATAAGAGAGGAAAACATGGTTTTATGCATGTCAAAAATATTAAGTTTCCCCTCTCTATGTTCAAAATCTTGAAGTTGCACTTGTTTTGCTTTCCTATGCTTGTTGCTTTGTGATTTCATGACTTGTTTCTTTACAAGATTCCTATGCATAGGAAGTGGGTTAGACTTAAATGTGTTTTGAATTTGCTTCTTGATGCTCTCTTTTTCTTCAAATTATATTTCTTATGTGAGCATCTCCTCAAACTATCAAGCCTAACTTAAAGGCGTTAAAGAAAAGTACTTGTTGGGAGATAACCCAAGAGTTTCCTTGAGTCTTGGAAGTTATTACTTCAGTAATGACCTCTCCTTATTTGTTTTGTTTGCTTTTTGTGCCAAGAATGACCTCTAATGAGAGGGAAGTAAGATTTGGGGAGTTGCTGTCCCGAAACAGATTTCTGTCCTCCACCATAAAAATCCGTGAGGAGTCTCTGTAACTCGGATTGAGCTGAAAATTTACGAATAAATCCCCCAGTATGTTATCTAACTTTTGTTAGGTCAATACGTTTTTATTTGAGCAACAGAAGGTCTTCGAAAAAATCGGTTTCTACCTGCTGGTCTGTTTTGACAGATTTCTGCCTTTATTCGCATTTGCTTCTTATTGATTCCTTTTTTAGTTCTCTTTTGATGAATTGAGCTTTTTGAAGGAGTTGCTATAGTATCTTGTGTTTTTAGTGAAAAGTCTTGCTGTTCCAAAGCTTTGCTAGACGTCTAATGTCTTTTAAATAAACTAATGTTGCTAATGAAGATTGTGTGAAGTCTTGTATGAAGGAAAATTTGCAGGTGTAGAGAAAGAATGATGCAATGAGATAAATAATGGACAAAAGCTCAAGCTTGGGGATGCCACCCCGGTTTCACCTCAATAAATATCAAAGAGGTACAAGCGTCAAAGCTTGGGTATTCCCAAGGCATCCCCTTCTTCATTAATAAAAATCTTTGGTCTTTGTAGACACTTCGTTCTTATTGTTTCATGCACAGTTGTGTTGTTCTTGGAGAGTATTAATTTTTGTTTTTGGTTTTCGTTTGCTTAGTTTGCTTGAGCAAGTTGGTTGGTTACATCACACTTCTTTTGGAGAGACACACTCTGTTTCCATTGCCTAGAACACTCTAGTTTTCACTCTTATTGTTTTGTGAGTGTTCTCTTTTGCTAGCACCGCGTTTAGCCTTAGTTTTCTTGTGATTTCAGCTTAAAACTTTTTAGTTCTTATTTGTGGATTTGTGAGACAATCTCACTGATCTTTGTTGATTATTATCTTTGTGAGTTGTTTCAAATAAGTTGTTTGGTGTTGGAAAAGAGTAGGAAGCTTCATGCTTAAGTGGTACAAAAGGAAGCTTGCATTGACTATGACTCAGACTTTAGCTTGACATGCTAGGTGTTGTTTTGACCTTATGCTTAGTGATTATTGTTGTAGCATGTCTTGTTCCAAACAATTGGGATTGCTTAGTGTGCCTTGAAGGCATCATGCGTTGTTTTAGCATACAAAAGCATAGTATTGTGGTATTCTCCTTTGATGCTTTGACTTGGCACATGCTCACACCATGTTATGACTATGACAAGTCACCATAGGCTCTATGATTATTTAGTCCTTGACTTGTAGTACCAATCTATGCTTTGATTAGTAATGCTTTGTTGCTCTGCATGATTATGGCCATTATGCTCTCTTAGTTGGTTGCTCTCAGAATTTTGGTAGCCTCCACTTGTATGAGTAAGTTCTACTCATGCTTCCAACTCCCAAGAAACCAAGTTATTCTAGAGTGTCCACTATAAACTCCTATGCATGGTCTATTACACCATTCCAAGTATATTCTTGTTTTCATCTATCTTCCAATTAAAAACTATTTTGTTTTGTGAAAACTTAGTGATTAAAGCCCTCACGAACTTGATGGCACACTTTATATTCTTTGCCCCTAATAAACTTGAACCATTTTGACAAATTTGTTGTATATGCTTGCACTTATACGTTGGAATTAGCAGAACCGTGCTGTCATGGGGAACGTTTTCAACATTGCACTTGTACCTTGTCGTACTCAGTTGATATCATGTTCTTTTGTCTATGGATGTCACCGGTGTGAACTAAAGAGGGAACTTGTAAGTCCATGGTGTTTGTATCCTGTGTTAGAGAAACGTCTGGGCCGCTAGCCTAAGCCATGCCTAATCATGGTAGAAACTTGCAGCATCACCATAGTGACATCTATGAAGCATTCTTCTTATAAAAAAAGAGACACATTGAGAAAAGAGGAAACAGAGAAAAAAAGCACCATATTCCCATGGTACATAAGAAGATTGCTGAGATACTCATTGTCTGCTTGCCTTGTCATTTTGGTTATGAGATAGCTCCTGTACCGTGTGCAAGGGGTTGGCGGTTCTCAATGATATGCAAATACTTACAATGACAAGAACTTACATGTGACTTAAGTTGAGTAGCATGAGGTGTGGCCCTCGTATTCAAGGGACTTGAGATTGCCAACTTATACTTCGTCAAGCATATACTCCATCTTTGTTCACTTCAACCTTAATCACTTCAAGATGCTTATGATAGGGGCAATGAGGGCTAAAATCTAACAAGTACCATAATTTTTGGAAGCTCTTTTTGAAACTTGTAATCCCTGCTTCCTTTACAAAAAAGGCATTTCTTCCACCACTATGAAGTCTCCATCTTCTACTTTAGGCACCATTAAGAGAGCATAGTTGTCATTCTATGTGCAGTGTTCCAAAGCTTATTAATTTATGCATATTGTGATATTACTTGTTCTTGTGCTATTTGTTTCTAGTCACCCTTGTGAGCTTTGAAGGTGTCCTATGCATCTATTTGCTACTCTATGAGGGACAAGCTGATTGCCACTATGCTATGTTTTCTGTATGTGAAACAAACAAACATTTTTCAATGCATGTTATTCATGATATTTATTTGTAGCCTTTTATGTTGCATGCATAGTTACTATGTCGTATTTTTAGAACTCCATCTTTCATGCACATGTTTAGAGTTCTTTGATCCCAACTTTCAATGATTGCAAATGGTTTGATCTTGGTTTTGATGGTGCATGTCACCTCCAAAATTATTTTTTTATCACTTACCTACTCGAGGACATAGCTTGGGGATGCTTGATACGTCGGAAACGTATCTATAATTTTTGATGCTCCATGTTGTTTTGTATCCAATTTGCTTTGCTTTGTCTATACTTTGAGGTGTTTTTATATCTTTTCTGGAACTAACCTATTAACAAGTTGCCACAGTGCCACATGTCTGTTTTCTTGTGTTTTTGGTTCTAGAAAGGCAGAAAATCAATATTCTCGGAATTGGACGGGACAAAAGCCAAAGTCATTATTTTTCTTGGGGCAACACGGAACCACGAAGCAGAGCCGGAGGGGGGGCCATAGGGTGGCCGCACCCTCCTAGGCGTGGGCAAGCCCTGGGGGCGCCCACAGGGGGTGTGGGCCCCCTGGACCCCTACCGACCTTGATTCATGCGCCTATAAGAAGCCTCCGATGATAAAACCCTAAAAATCCAGAAGAAATCCACGAAAACCACTGCTGCACCGCCGCCACCGAAGGGGAGATTCAGGGGACAGAAAGTCTCTATTCCGGCACCCTGCCTGCCACATCCCAAAATTTTCCAAATTTCGAAATGTGAAAAATAAATAAACAAAATAAAATTTTGTTGAAATTTAGGGTGAGAAGAAACTTTTGATTCCAATTGGAAACATCAAAACCTATTTTGATCAAATAAAATCCCAGAGGGATTTAAAAAGATAAACAATTAATAAATAAAAATTATAATAGTTGGAATCACTATTTTTAGATCTTTTAATAAAAGATTTGATTTTCAAAAGCAAAGGTAGAATTATAAATAGGATTATTTTATAGAGCCAAATTAAATCTTGGCCAAACTTTTGAAATATTTATATTTGATAAAAAGAGTAAACGGTTTATTTAAATAAAATAATGAGGATTTATTAATACCCAATTTTATTAAAGTAAAGGCTTTTCCATTTTAAATAAACACTAAAACTTGTTAATTTATTTTAAATAAGTTTTCCAAGTGTTTTATTTATTCAAATAAAACCTAATGAAATGATTTTGGTATTATTTTAGATTTCAAATAGAGTTTTAAAATAAATCAAATCCTATTTGAATTAATGACTAAGGTCTATTTATTTAATTATTAATGGATCGTAAAAAGAATAAAAATGATTTTACTTTGGACTTTGGTTTATGTTGTTAAACAGAATTAATCTATACCAAAAGTTTGGTGATGGTTTGATTTGAATTGGAGTTTGAATTATTTGTTTGTAAATCAAAACAGAAATTCATATTGGAAAAATAAAAAGCTTTCAGAATAAAAAAATGAAACAAACAGGCCCAACAAGCCCAACTAGCAGCCCACCTACACCCCTCTGCCGAATCGTTTTCTTTCACTCAACCTCGCACCCACCCAGACACTGAGCAGTGGACCCCGTGCCCCCTCTCTCTCTCTCACTGTCAGCACGGCCCCACGCCAGCACATCGTCGTTCTCACCCGCGACCACGTCTCCCTCGCCGTTGCTGCCTTGATTGCGGCGATCAATTCGCTTAATTGGCCGGCTTAATTCCTCCGGTGACCACGCGTACATAAACGCCCACGCCTCCTCTCTCTTTCCCCTCGCTTGCCCTCTTCCTCTCTGCCCCCATGCTGGGTAAATTTTGAGCTCAAACCTTCTCTGCTCCGACGAGGATTCCGTCGATTCCGGCGCCGAACAACCGCCCCTCGCCTCCCACTGCACTCAGCCTTGCTCCCCACCTCCTGGCGCATCTCCCCGTGCCGCTCGTTAGCCCGCGCGAGCACCGCAGCCTCGGCTTCGTCATCACCGGAGCGCCACCTCCGTCTGCTGTCGCTCCGACGAAGTTCCCTGGTAAGCACCGACCGCCCCGAGCCCTCTCAATGATGCTCCCGTACTTCCCATGTTCGCCCACGTCTAACCGTGCCCCTATCTTGCCTTAGGGTGACCTGTAGCCCCATCCCCGACGACACCTGAGCACACCGGTCGCTAGGAGCAACTCCGGCGAGCGATTGCCGTCCACCCCGAGCGCCCCTTCGACGGAGAAGACAACGTTGAGCTTCACCAGGACCCTGCGAACCTTGTGAGCATCTCCTATCCCTCCCTTCCTTCCTGCTTCGCCAGAACCACCGCGAGCAGAGCCCGCGCCGCCAGTCGCCGCCGCCAGCGCCGCCCATTCCTGGTCAACCACACAGCAACCGTCAGATCTTGATCAAACGCACGAGATTAGAATTAACTCGAAAGGGTATGGGTGAATCTGAGCCATGTGATACACTTTAGATCTAACAGCCCACAGAGCTCGATCCACCCGAAGCGGTATGGACCAGTAGTATTATGACGTGTGGCACTGGTTTCGTTTTTAAAAACAGAAAATGTTCTATTAGAATTGCAAATTTGTAAAATTCATAACTTTAGTTCTACACGTCCAAATTTTGCAAATTTTATATCAATGGATTCAGCAGAACAAGTAATTTACAACCATGCACTTTGTTTAATGTTTTGCTTCTGGAAAATTGGTTGAATTTGCAGAAACATGTGTAGGCTTATTTTGAATATAAAAATTGTTCTAGATATAATTTTAATGTGAAATCTTTGCAAAATGGTTTGTTTTGAACCTACTGACCCTAGGAACCAACTTATGGATTTAAAAATGTATTATGTGAAGTTAAGGAATAAATATTAGAGTGAGAGCATTTCTAGTCAAATAAAAATATTGTTTTTGATTTAGAAATGATTTTTGAGTGAAACCTTTGGGAAATGATTTGATTCAAACCTTCTGAGCCTAAACACCAAGTTTTGAGAATTAAAATATATTTGGTGAACTCTTTAAATAATATTGCTTTGCTAAAAGCATTTTTCAACCATATAAAATATTGATTTGATTTAAAAATGGTTTATAGATAAAACCTTTTGCAAATGGTTTTACCACTTTGATAAATGTGCACTTTGAACTTTATAATGTTTAGAGCCTAGTAGAAACCACTTTTGCAAATAAAACTGTCTTTTGCATGCTTGCATGCATGACCTTGTTTTTGTTATTTTATGTGTGAGAAATGGTTTGAATGCTAGTTGAAATTGTGTTTGCTTGATTGAATTGTAGTGAAGTTAGAAGAGTGTGATATTTGCAAGATCAAGAAGTGAACCAACATTCTCTACTAAAAAGGCAAGTGACACTATCATAGAATACCTACTATTCTTCATTGCACTTAGTGGATTTGGTAACATGCATGATAAGGACTACTATATTTTATGCTATGCTAAATCCTAATAGGATACCCTTATATATTCCTTAGTGAAAACATTGTAGTTGTAGTATGCTTAGCCCTGCTATATATTTGGGATGGGATACATGTTATGAATATATGAAGTGTTGAAATGATATATGTTTTATATAATAAAACAAGTACTCAATGAACCACCTGGGTGGACAAGGATACTCAAGTTTTGGACAAGGTGGCAACAAAAGGAACCATGTTTATATGGCTATCTCTTTTTGCATGTGCACTAGAAGAAAACCACCCAGGGACTTAGAGATTGAACATGTTTCTCGTACAGTGGCTTCCGTGTACAGCCACATGCTAAATGGGCTCTGGCTTAGTCAACTACATAGTGGAAGACCCATGCATTGGCATCTTCAGGTTAACTAGAATTGTGTAAGGGAAATTTATCCCTACATTGGTGCCTGGTTGACAAGCTATCATTGTGTATTGGTAGGACTCCTATGGAAAGACTTTGTCACATTCTCGATCTACCAGTACTCAATTTTGGTGAGTACTTATCCAGCGGCCACTGGTGGCATCCAGACGAGATTGTGTCATGTGGGTAAAGTGTACAACTTCTGCAGAAGATCAAATTCTGAGTACTTAGCCGTGTCCCCGGTTATGGACAATACTGGGCAACTAAGGCCTGAAGCTATGGAAGATCTCGACATTCCAATTTCTCAAAGTAAAACTTGATGGTGACAACAAGGGTTTTGAAGCACTTGGAGTTTTCCAAGAGGTTCAGAAAGATTTGACAAAAGATCAAAAACTATTTTGAAAAGATAGGATAAAACTATATTGCTTTCTGCAAAAGAGCCTAAACCCTACTTAGCCAAATATGCATGTAAATGATAGGATCCACTTATTTCTACATATTAGTGAAACTTGCCAATACAATTCAAATGTATTGACCCTTGTGGCTACAACTTATTATGTTGCAGGTTTGTTTGATGTTAGTGAAGTTTGTTGAATAGGATTACAAGTCTACAACCAACATGATTGCCTATGGCACTTTGAAGATGAAGGACCCCATGCTTTTTAGATATTCTGCTGCATTGTATTGAGATAGCCAATTGAGCTATGTAAGATGTAATAAATTATTTTATTCCTGGTTATAAAGTTGTATTATGACCTTTGTTTCTTGATATTACATCTTAATTGTGGATGCTAGCTATTGATCCAGGGACTAGCATTGTAAACACAGGGATCTCTACCTTGTTAAAGGTTGGGACCCTTACAGATGGTATCAGAGCACTGTGTTGCTTGTAGGATTGTAACCCTAGGATTGGACAAAACCCCTTAGAAAAATAGGTGTTGTATTTGTTCCAAAACGTATTTACAAACAATCTTGTAAACTCTTTCCTCAACCTTTTGGTTTTTGAATTCTACACCTCTTCCTTTTCAACTTGATGGACAAAGCCTTCACCATGACCATTGACTTCAACTTTAGTCTCACCAAATATTTCAACCTAGACATCACTAAGGACTACAAGTGAGAACCAAGAGACATTAGATTGCCTACCAAAAACATTGATATCATGTTAGTGTATGGATCATATTGACCTATGAGGTATGACCATACCAAGTTAATCATTTCAAGAAAACATGTTGTTTCCTTCAACTCATGAGTTAAGCTCATAAGTTGTTAAGTGAATAGCTGCTTGTTGATTGTTTGATTGATTGATTGAACTTGGTTGTTTTGAGTTGTGTGTTAGAACTTCTTAAAAACCTATCCATCATTACTTATCCCTATCAAACCAACAGATGCCTCCCCGTCGTGCCAAACCCAACCAAAACAACAACATCACTCCTGAGATGCAGCAGTTGATGATAGGCCAAACTCAACTGATGCAGATGATGACCACACTCATACAGAATCAGAACAACAACAACAACAACAACAACAACAATCAGAATAATCCTCTAGCACATGACATGCTCACCAAATTTCTGAAGCTAAGGCCTGCAAGGTTCTCTGGAACAACTGACCCAATGGTAGCCGATGATTGGTTACGTTCGGTGAATAAGGACTTAGTGACTGTTGGCTGCACCAACGAGGAAAAAGTAAGGTTTGCAGCATTTCTACTTGAAGGACCAGCAACAACATGGTGGGACAACTTTCAGATCACCACACCCATTGAAGATGTAACTTGGGATATTTTTGAGGATGGTTCCCGTACAACTCACATCTCACCTGGAGTGATGTACTTGAAGAAAAAGGAGTTTCACAATCTAAAACAGCGTCACCTCAGTGTGGCTGAGTATATTGAAGAATTCAACAATCTGGCACGCTATGCACCGGATGAAGTTGATACAGATGCTAAGAGAAAGGAGAAATTTCTTGAAGGACTTAATGATGAGTTGAACCTGCAGCTAGTTGTTGCCTATGTCCCAACTTATCAATCACTCTGTGACAAAGCCACCATCTTGGAAAACAAGATGAATCAAGTCGAGAACAGAAAGAGGAAGCATAAGCTCAAGTATCACTCAGGATCATCAAAAAACAAGCATTCATTCAAAAATAGCAAGGAAGATTCTAAACCACATCAGTATCACCACAACAACAATGGAAGTGAAAATAATGGAAATGGTACTGACAATGGAGATGACCTTGGTCAGAACCAACATGACACTTTCAGGAAGAAAGATATTAGCCAGTTGCAGTGCTATAATTGCAAGGAGCTTGGACACTATGCATAAGACTGTCCTGAGAAGAAAAAGAAAAAGGATGCTAGAATAGCCAATGGAGATGACTCCAATGTGACCCAGAAAGGACATGTGAACCACATTGACATGGATGGAAACTTTAAAGAGATAGAAGAAGTGGATGTTAGAAACTAGTTAACTTAGAAGAGTCAAATAAGGATTCCTTGTCTGGATATCAAGTGTTGAACCCATAGTCAAGTGAACCATCAATGTAACCCTATGAGATTTATTTTAAGGGTGGTAGTACCCTAGTTGCCTTGAAGCCAACTTGTAACCCTAGCCTTCCCAAATCTCGGGATGAGATTTATTTTAAGGGTGGTAGCCTGTCACATCCCAAAATTTTCCAAATTTCGAAATGTGAAAAATAAATAAAGAAACTTTTGATTCCAATTGGAAACATCAAAACCTATTTTGATCAAATAAAATCCTAAAGGGATTTAAAAAGATAAACAATTAATAAATAAAAAATATAATAGTTGGAATCACTATTTTTAGATCTTTTAATAAAAGATTTGATTTTCAAAAGCAAAGGTAGAATTATAAATAAGGATTATTTTATAGAGCCAAATTAAATCTTGGCCAAACTTTTGAAATATTTATATTTGATAAAAAGAGTAAACGGTTTATTTAAATAAAATAATGAGGATTTATTAATACCCAATTTTATTAAAGTAAAGGCTTTTCCATTTTAAATAAACACTAAAACTTGTTAATTTATTTTAAATAAGTTTTCCAAGTGTTTTATTTATTCAAATAAAACCTACTGAAATGATTTTGGTATTATTTTAGATTTCAAATAGAGTTTTAAAATAAATCAAATCCTATTTGAATTAATGACTAAGGTCTATTTATTTAATTATTAATGGATCGTAAAAAGAATAAAAATGATTTTACTTTGGACTTTGGTTTATGTTGTTAAACAGAATTAATCTATACCAAAAGTTTGGTGATGGTTTGATTTGAATTGGAGTTTGAATTATTTGTTTGTAAATCAAAACAGAAATTCATATTGGAAAAATAAAAAGCTTTCAGAATAAAAAAATGAAACAAACAGGCCCAACAAGCCCAACTAGCAGCCCACCTACACCCCTCTGCCGAATCGTTTTCTTTCACTCAACCTCGCACCCACCCAGACACTGAGCAGTGGACCCCGTGCCCCCTCTCTCTCTCACTGTCAGCACGGCCCCACGCCAGCACATCGTCGTTCTCACCCGCGACCACGTCTCCCTCGCCGTTGCTGCCTTGATTGCGGCGATCAATTCGCTTAATTGGCCGGCTTAATTCCTCCGATGACCACGCGTACATAAATGCCCACGCCTCCTCTCTCTTTCCCCTCGCTTGCCTCTTCCTCTCTGCCCCCATGCTGGGTAAATTTTGAGCTCAAACCTTCTCTGCTCCGACGAGGATTCCGTCGATTCCGGCGCCGAACAACCGCCCCTCGCCTCCCACTTCACTCAGCCTTGCTCCCCACCTCCTGGCGCATCTCCCCGTGCCGCTCGTTAGCCCGCGCGAGCACCGCAGCCTCGGCTTCGTCATCACCGGAGTGCCACCTCCGTCTGCTGTCGCTCCGACGAAGTTCCCTGGTAAGCACCGACCGCCCCGAGCCATCTCAATGATGCTCCCGTACTTCCCATGTTCGCCCACGTCTAACCGTGCCCCTATCTTGCCTTAGGGTGACCTGTAGCCCCATCCCCGACGACACCTGAGCACACCGGTCGCTAGGAGCAACTCCGGCGAGCGATTGCCGTCCACCCCGAGCGCCCCTTCGACGGAGAAGACAACGTTGAGCTTCACCAGGACCATGTGAACCCTGTGAGCATCTCCTCCCCCTCCCTTCCTTCCTGCTTCGCCAGAACCACCGCGAGCAGAGCCCGCGCCGCCAGTCGCCGCCGCCAGCGCCGCCCATTCCTGGTCAACCACACAGCAACCGTCAGATCTTGATCAAACGCACGAGATTAGAATTAACTCGAAAGGGTATTGGTGAATCTGAGCTGTGCGATACACTTTAGATCTAACAGCCCAGAGAGCTCGATCCACCCGAAGCGGTATGGACCAGTAGTATTATGACGCGTGGCACTGGTTTCGTTTTTAAAAACAGAAAATGTTCTATTAGAATTGCAAATTTGTAAAATTCATAACTTTAGTTCTACACGTCTAAATTTTGCAAATTTTATATCATTGGATTCATCAGAACAAGTACTTTACAACCATGCACTTTGTTTAATGTTTTGCTTCTGGAAAATTGGTTGAATTTGCAGAAACATGTGTAGGCTTATTTTGAATATAAAAATTGTTCTAGATATAATTTTAATGTGAAATCTTTGCAAAATGGTTTGTTTTGAACCTACTGACCCTAGGAACCAACTTATGGATTTAAAAATGTATTATGTGAAGTTAAGGAATAAATATTAGAGTGAGAGCATTTCTAGTCAAATAATAATATTGTTTTTGATTTAGAAATGATTTTTGAGTGAAACCTTTGGGAAATGATTTGATTAAAACCTTCTGACCCTAAACACCAAGTTTTGAGAATTAAAATATATTGGATGAATTCTTTAAAGAATATTGCTTTGCTAAAAGCATTTTTCAACCACATAAAATATTGATTTGATAAAAATGGTTTATAGATAAAACCTTTTGCAAATGGTTTTACCACTTTGATAAATGTCCACTTTGAACTTTATAATGTTTAGAGCCTAGTAGAAACCACTTTTGCAAATAAAACTATCTTTTGCATGCTTGCATGCATGACCTTGTTTTTGTTATTTTATGTGTGAGAAATGGTTTGAATGGTAGTTGAAATTGTGTCTGCTTGATTGAATTGTAGTGAAGTTAGAAGAGTGTGATATTTGCAAGATCAAGAAGTGAACCAACATTCTCTACTAAAAAGGCAAGTGACACTATCGTACGAGACCTACTATTTTTCATTGCACTTAGTGGATTTGGTAACATGCATGATAAGGACTACTATATTTTATGCTATGATAAATCCTAATAGGATACCCTTATATATTCCTTAGTGAAAACATTGTAGTTGTAGTATGCTTAGCCCTGCTATATATTTGGGATGGGATACATGTTATGAATATATGAAGTGTTGAAATGATATATGTTTTATATAATAAAACAAGTACTCAATGAACCACCTGGGTGGACAAGGATACTCAAGTTTTGGACAAGGTGGCAACAAAAGGAACCATGTTTATATGGCTATCTCTTTTTGTATGTGCACTATAAGAAAACCACCCAGGGACTTAGAGATTGAACATGTTTCTCGTACAGTGGCTTCCGTGTACAGCCACATGCTAAATGAGCTCTGGCTTAGTCAACTACATAGTGGAAGACCCATGCATTGGCATTTGCAGGTTAACTAGAATTGTGTAAGGGAAATTTATCCCTACATTGGTGCCTGGTTGACAAGATAGCATTGTGTATTGGGAGGACTCCTATGGAAAGACTTTGTCACAATCTCGATCTGCCAGTACTCCATTTTGGTGAGTACTTATCCAACGGCCACTGGTGGCATCAAGACGAGATTGTGTCATGTGGGTAAAGTGTACAACTTCTGCAGAAGATCAAATTCTGAGTACTTAGCCGTGTCCCCGGTTATGGACAATACTGAGCAACTAAGGCCTGAAGCTATGGAAGATCTCGACATTCCAATTTCTCAAAGTAAAACTTGATGGTGACAACAAGGGTTTTGAAGCACTTGGAGTTTTCCAAGAGGTTCAGAAAGATTTGACAAAAGATCAAAAACTATTTTAAAAAGATAGGATAAAACTATATTGCTTTTTACAAAAGAGCCTAAACCCTACTTAGCCAAATATGCATGTAAATGATAGGATCCACTTATTTCTACATAGTAGTGAAACTTGCCAATACAATTCAAATGTATTGACCCTTGTGGCTGCAACTTATTATGTTGCAGGTTTGTTTGATGTTAGTGAAGTTTGTTGAATAGGATTACAAGTCTACAACAAACATGATTGCCTGTGGCACTTTGAAGATGAAGGACCCCATGCTTTATAGATATTCTGCTGCATTTTATTGAGATAGCCAATTGAGCTATGTAGGATGTAATAAATTATTTTATTCCTGGTTATAAAGTTGTATTATGACCTTTGTTTCTTGATATTACATCTTAACTGTGGATGCTAGCTATTGATCCATGGACTAGCATTGTAAACACAGGGATCTCTACCTTATTAAAGGTTGGGACCCTTACACTGCCGAGATGGGGAAGTGCCCCCGGAGCCATCTCCATCGATCTCCACCACCATATCCATCACCGTTGCTGATTCCCATGATGAGGAGGGAGTAGTTCTTCCTCGAGGCTAAGGGCTCTACCGGTAGTTATGTGTTCATCTCTCTCTATGCATGATATTGTGGTCATGAGCTTTGTAATCAAGTAGATCTACCTTGCTACTCAAGTGCTTCATTAGATCTCTGCTCTCCCCATGTGTGTGAAAGTGACAGCGTGCACGCCATGGTGGCACTTAGATTTGAGTCTACATAAATACTCTTTGTGCTTTAATAGATCTATGCTTTTCCCCACGTGTGTGAAAGTGACAGCGTGCATACCGTGTGTGGCAGTTTGGCTAGATTGAATATTTGTTATGAGGTATATTTGGAGTTGGATGTCTCTATGAAATTGTGGTGTTTGTTGGAACCATCTAGCGCTCAAGGTGATAGTGTGGGGTTATCTAGATTGGGGAAGGCGGACTTTGAGCAGTGCTGTTATAGGCCTACCATGGATTAGAGTGTCCAAACGGAGAGTAGTATCATGAAGAGAGGATATTTATATGAGAGAGTGTTCACTAGTGAAAGTATGATCCCTAGGCCTTGTTTCTAAACATTGAAACACCGTTTGCATCTAGATCTGTTGCATGTTTGCTTGCTTCCATCTTTGTTCCATTTGCCGGGGAGGTTTTGGGTTTTTACCTTTCCTTCATGCCATCAGCTCTTTTCTGGCACCGTTACCCCACGTCAATAACAAGTCAGAAGCTATTTCCTGGCATCATTACCACTTATATTTCACTATCTCTTTGCCGAACTAGTGCACCTATACACCAGACAATTGTATTGGGTGTGTTGGGGACACAAGAGACTTCTTGTATCTTGATTGCAGGGTTGCTTGAGAGGGAATACCTTTGATCACTTCCTTCCCGAGTTCGATAATCCTTGGGTGATCCACTTAAGGGAAACTTGCTGCTGTTCTACAAACCTCTGCACTTGGAGGCCCAACAACTGTCTACAAGAATAGAAGTGCGTAGACATCATGCGGCCAGTCGGTCACCTATTGTCGCTGAGAAAATGACAAAGAACTACCACATTTGAGGCAGCTTTGACAAAGAACTTCAGTGCTATCTGTCAACAACCAGCGCCAATGTCGGTAGTTTTTAGACAAAATAGGCAAAGGTGGTAGTTTCGTGTCAAAGCTGGGTAGTTTCTTGTCATTTTATCGGTGCCGCTCGTCCCCGACTCGTCATGGCCTGTGGACGTGATAGATTGAATTGTGTGTCGTGGTGTGGCCAACTCGTTGCTTGGCTTCCTGCGCGTGTGCCGGCGGGGCTAGGAATCAAGGGCGATTGAGCTGATCAATCGATCAATGAGGACACAGTTGTAATCGATCTGTCAAGCTATAGCGCAGCCCTTGCAGCCCAGCAGAGCAGCGCGAGCGATGCAGCCCAGCGTGCCCAACGCGCTATATACGTATACATATACTAAATTCTGGGACCCCTCAAAACCATGGGCCATGTGCCGCCGACACACTTGGCACCACTGTGGGCCCGGGCCTGCTTGTTGTCATGGCATTTCTTGAAGTGCTCCAAAACCGAGGCTAGAGCAATACACTGAGAAACATGAGCACATAAGTCCCAAGTGATACCCAATAAATCCCAGCATGGTTTGGCAAAGAGGCATCAAGTCTAAGAGTAGAAGTTCAACTTAACAATCTCCACTAAACACTGGTATATCAAATAATGTTCTAGAACAAAAAGTGTTGTGATGTGTCAATGAGACTTTATGGGGAATTGTTGAAATTTAGGGTATTTGGTATCGGTCATTTGGCACATAACCAATACAAATTCTGAAATTCTCTTTGCCCTATTAGGTGAGACAACTCATGGGTGTACTAGTGGTGCTAAAGTTTAGTTCCACATTGCTAGTGGAAGCTCTGTTGCACCACCTTATATACTCCCTCCATCCTAAATTAGGTTGCATATAAAATTTTATCAGAGTCAAACTATACAATGTTTGACCAAGTAGTTTGATACAACTATAAACTTATACAGTACCAAATTAATATTATTAGAATTATCTTGAAATATACTTTCATAATATATATACATTTTATATGTGACACATATTCATATTATTTTGTATATTCATGGTCAAACTTTGCAAAGTTTGACTTGCACGCAAAATTATGCGCAACATAATATGGGATGGAGGGAGTATTAGGTTGTTCTACCACTCACCAAAGTGTCAGAAAATGGAGCATCTCTCGCGCACTCCTCCTTCGAAGCCGCCCGCCTCACCAGACCTTGCCTCATCATGTCATGTCACATCATGTCACGCCATGCGTGCACACCGTGGGTTGCGGGAATGAGCCGAGCCGAGATCATGTGTTTGTTTTGTTGTTTGGGAATCATCCCTTCCAGGTTGTTTGGGAACACTACAGAAAATATCTCTCCTAGATATTTTCCCTTATCGTTTCGGTCCGGATTTTCTCGGCTCTCCCTTGTCGCTTTGCATTCCCACGAAGCTTCCTTGGGAAGTATCATCTTACCCTTTTATAAAAAGAGGCACATCGGATACACGAGGATATATGAGATCATACACACTTCCACTTCTAGTTCCTTGAGCAGACACCTTCGGCTTCTCCATCCCGGCATGTGGCATGCACCGCAGATCGGGACAGTAGGCCTTCGGAACCCCGCCCCTTGTGAACCTGTACAAGTGAGGGGCGATCATATTTTTGGAGAGCGCTCCAGCGCGACTACTGGCAACCACGACTTCATCCGACAACAAGTTCTCCAATGGCGACTTCTTTCCGGACATCTACAACCTCTACACCAACCCGAACATGGGCGACCTCTCAAACTTTGTTGTTGTCGCCGCTGCTACTGAGACTGCACCGTATGTTCCCCTGAACTTTCTTCTTCAGTTTTTGCTAGACTTTATTGTTCTAATATATGGAATAGACTTGGTCGGTTTATCTTGTATAAATGCAATCGGTTTATCTACTCTGTTAGTTTGCATGATTACTTGAATTATTATTAATTTAATCATGCTTTACCAGTTTATTCGGATTAAATCATTTGAATTGTTTCTTATATTTTCAACAGGATCATTGCTCCAAGCACCCCCTGTTTCTAAATCGGAGCAACGTGACGAGAATAATATTTCGTCTACCTATACCGGAGTGACTGAGAGTCTATGACAACATGAGAGGCACCACTGCACACGGCCCATCTGATGTTTTATCCGACTAGTCGGCAATCCACCGTGTTAATGTATTTGTTCTCTCACAACATAATAATTGATTTTTATATATTTGTTGTGGTCATGGAACACATGATTGGATGATAGAAACGTGGCACCAATATTTTCGCACCAAAGCACGGGCGGACGATCCTGTGATATCCTTACCTCTCAAGCAAGGACTGAAGCCAAATCAATTCAGCTGTTGAATTAGCAAGTGTCTTATACTCTTATCCTGAGCTCGAGCGAAAGACGTAACCTGCTTATGAGCACTCCAAACAATTAGATTAGGACCATAGAATATGGCATGCCCCCCTGGATTGTCGATTATCAGAGTTACCAGCCTAATCAGTGTCTGAGAATGCAGAAAGATGGCTAGACGAATCTGCTCGCACACGCAGTCCATGCAAGACAGTCAAGTGAACATAACATAGCGCAAGATAGGCTTAACAGCGGCCTCTAGTCATCAGAAGCTACCTGATTACGACACATACGTCAACACACCGGATCTGAAGAATCTGATATTTGGGAACGTCGGCGCGCGCCTGGCCTGCCGGCCGGCGAAGGGCGAACCCATGCAGCAGCTAGCGCGCGATGATGAAGAAATCATGTCACCATCAGGCACCAGGTAGATATAGCTATAGCTGGTTCGTTAGCAGCCATCCTGTCCTACGATGTACGCTGCCTGCCTATGCTCAGATGCAATGCATGCATGTGCGTTAGCGTTTTCTTCGCTGCATCGTCCACAGCAGATTCTGCGTCGTCTATGATCTGCCTGCCTGCGTGCATGCATGAACGCCGGAAGGCCGGGAAGCAGAGAGCCCGGCCGGGACCCTTCACGTTAACTCCTCCTTTGTACGTTTAAAGAGGCGAGAGCCATGTGCGCGACACTGTGCGTGGGTCGGGACTCGGGAAGACGGTACCAATCGGAGATGCTACGATCGGGCTGATGATTGATCCATCATCCTTTTATCCGGAGCGAATTGATAGACGTACGCGATCTAGCCCAGTCTCTCCCTTGAAATTATCTGCTTTCCAGTCGGCCCCTTAATCAGTACAAAATGATTGAGAAAAATAACTGAACGTCCATCTACAACACGGAATTAATGGCCAGCACACACACGGCGCGTCAGAGAGAGGTCCATTAGGCCATGCATGGTCGGTGCCGAGCTGTGGAGGCGCTGTGTGTTGTAGTGTGTAGGTAGGGTCTGTAGGAGTAAAACGAGCTGTACATGTGGGACGCGCCTTCTGAATCCGAATCCATGGACGTGAGCTTTTGTCTCGCTTTGCCTCTCCCCTTGGGTTCTTCTGGGTGGCTCGGTCCGATCCCGAGTCCCATCCACCGGCTCCGCACATAACGATCACGGGCCGCGTAAAGTCACGAGCCAGACGCAACCTAACGGCCGTGGAATCTTCCTTTTGTTTCGCTTGCTCGGCCGCCGATCTCGGCCAGCCTTCTGCAGCAGCTCCTCCTCCTCCTCCTTTCCCGGCTGCGTCGATCTCCTTTTCGGCTTTTCCCCTGTTCGGCTGTTCCCGCCGGAGTTGCATGCGCTCGTCACTGCACTGGATCCATGGAACAGAACTCCCCTCCCCTCGGATTGGAGGTCAAAAGGTAGAAAGAGGATTAATTCCGGACTCGTACGTAGCAGCGGCTAGGATAGCTAAACGATCTTCAGTTCAGACGAACGCGAGGAGAAAAACCTGAATGTGTGCCGTGCCGCGGCAGCGCCGCAACGGCTAATCTAAAGTCCGCCGAAAAGTAACCCAGGAAGCAGGGTTCGCAGGCACGGTAAAAACTCTACGAGCGCACAAAAGTAACCCAGGCGAGCCTTCTGAATCCGAATCCATGGACGTGAGCTTTTGTCTCGCCTGCCTCCCCCGTTCCATCTGATGCCACTCGGCCTTGGGTTCTTCTGGGTGGCTCCGTCTGATCCCGAGTCCCATCCACCGGCTCCGCACATAACGATCACGGGCCGCGTAAAGTCACGAGCCAGACGCAACCTAACGGCCGTGGAATCTTCCTTTTGTTTCGCTTGCTCGGCCGCCGATCTCGGCCAGCCTTCTGCAGCAGCTCCTCCTCCTCCTCCTTTCCCGGCTGCGTCGATCTCCTTTTCGGCTTTTCCCCTGTTCGGCTGTTCCCGCCGGAGTTGCATGCGCTCGTCACTGCACTGGATCCATGGAACAGAACTCCCCTCCCCTCGGATTGGAGGTCAAAAGGTAGAAAGAGGATTAATTCCGGACTCGTACGTAGCAGCGGCTAGGATAGCTAAACGATCTTCAGTTCAGACGAACGCGAGGAGAAAAACCTGAATGTGTGCCGTGCCGCGGCAGCGCCGCAACGGCTAATCTAAAGTCCGCCGAAAAGTAACCCAGGAAGCAGGGTTCGCAGGCACGGTAAAAACTCTACGAGCGCACAAAAGTAACCCAGGCGAGCCTTCTGAATCCGAATCCATGGACGTGAGCTTTTGTCTCGCCTGCCTCCCCCGTTCCATCTGATGCCACTCGGCCTTGGGTTCTTCTGGGTGGCTCCGTCTGATCCCGAGTCCCATCCACCGGCTCCGCACATAACGATCACGGGCCGCGTAAAGTCACGAGCCAGACGCAACCTAACGGCCGTGGAATCTTCCTTTTGTTTCGCTTGCTCGGCCGCCGATCTCGGCCAGCCTTCTGCAGCGGCTGCTCCTCCTCCTCTCGCAGCTGCGTCCATCTCCTTTTCGGCTTTTCCCCTGCTCCCGTCGGACTTGCATGCGTCCGTCACGGCGTTGGATCCACCATCCCTCCAATCCGATCCATTGAACTCCCCTTCGATTGGAGGTCAAAAGGTAGAAAAGGCAATCCATGCAGGGCTAGGAAAACTAAACAATCTTCGGACGAATGTAGTAAAAATGAATGTGTGCCGCGGCAACGCCGCAACGGCTAACCTATAGTCCGCCGAAAAGTAACCCAGGAGGCAGGGTTTGCAGCCTTGCATTGCAGGCACGGTAAAAACACGCTACGAGCGCACAGCAAATTTGCAGAACGTCGGAGGGGCGCGCATTCAAGTATCAGTCCGACCTGCGAGATTTGAATGATGTGTGCTGCCCAACAAATACGATGCAGACTGGGTTCGGCGTAATTGCATATGCCACAGTGCAGGCTGCCTCCCAGTGCCTCGCCAGTTGTACTGTACCTGACGGGTTCTGTCCTACGGAAGGACCGAGGGAATGCATAGCTATTACAATCTGACGAGATGGCCAACAAATTAGGCAAAGCTCAAATTATAGTTTTTTTTCTTCAGACAAGCCCAAATTCTTTTTTTTTTGACAAAACTGACCTTTTTCTGTATCTAATCTCACATCTGACCCCTCCGCGAAACTATTTCAGAATCTGGCCGTTCCGTTTGAAGCCAACTAGAGTAAAGTCAAACCTGTGTTGGTCGATCTAGGTTTCTTTCTCAATTTAGTTTACATGTTAAGCTTCGTTTAGTGTGGTGTCGACTTTACAAGTACCCCCACTCATTCCTTCTATTCTCCCATGTAGCACTCCCCCAACTTTTTTTCCTGTTTAATATTATTGATGATATGCTTGCATCCTAATTGCCAGGGCAAAAGAGAATGGACAGGTAATAGGTTTAATACCACATCTGGTTGAGGGGGGTGTGTTTATCCTTCGGTATGCTGATGATACTATCTTATTTATGGAACATGATTTCCGGAAAGCGGTTAATATGAAACTAATTATTTGCATCTTTGAGAAATTATCGGGTCTAAAAATCAATTTTCACAAGAGTGAGATTTATTGTTTTGACAAAGCTGTCGAACAAACACAAACCTACAAGGAGATCTTTGGCTGCGAGTCGGGATCCCTACCTTTTAGATACCTAGGGATACCTATACACTATCGGAAGTTACGCAATTCTGAATGGAACCCAGTTGAAACTAGGTGTGAAGGAAAACTTGGATGTTGGCAAGGGAAGCTTCTGTCATATGGGGATAGACTGCTTTTAATTAATTCGGTCCTAACTAGTTTGCCTATGTTTATGTTATCGTTTTTAGAAATACTGAAGGGTGTACGAAAACGATTAGACCTCTACCGCTCACGATTATTTTGGAAAAGTGATGAGCATAATAAGGAATATAGGTTATCTAGATGGAATATTCTGTGTCGTCCCGAAGATCATGGGGGTTTGGGAATAGATGTGTTTGAGCTTAAAAACAAGTGTTTACTGTCTAAATGGTTGTTTAAGTTATTGACGGAGGAGGGAGTGTGGCATGAGTTGCTACATTAACAAATACCTCGCTAATAAGACGCTAGCACAGGTGGAAGCCAAACCAACTGACTCACCATTTTGGAAGGGACTAAGGGGAGTGAAAGATGAGTTCTTTGCCCGAGGCTCTTTCAAACTTGGTAATGGTAAAGGCATTAGATTCTGGGAGGATGTTTGGTTAAGAGAAGCATCTCTTGCCCAACAATATCCTTCCCTGTACTCGATAGTTCACTGAAAGCATGTCCTGATTTATGAAGTCTTATCTCAAAATCCGTTTCATATTCCTTTCCGACGTAACTTGAATGGAAATAAATGGATTGCATGGTTGCACCTTTGTGAGAGACTTATGGATGTGAACTTATTAACACAACATGATAAGTTTATTTGGAATCTCTCTAAAAATGGGATTTTTTCTATTAAATCTTTTTATGAAGACCTTATGAATGATCATCCAAGTTTTCTGACCAAGTATCTGTGGAAATTGAAAATTCCGCCGAAAATAAAGATTTTTATGTGGTTTCTCAATAAAAAGTTCTTTTAACCAAGGACAATCTTGCCAAGCGTAACTAGAATGGGTGTAAAAAATGTTGCTTTTCTAACAAAGACGAAACCATTGAACATTTATTTATTTCATGTTCGTTCGCAAAAATAATTTGGCGCATGGTTTTTTATGCTTACAATCTTCCTCCACCGACGAATATTTCTAATATGTTTGGGAACCGGCTAAATGGAGTAGATAAAGTGAATAAGGGCAGACTGCGTATTGGCATCTCGGCCATTTGTTGGTCAATTTGGAAATGTCGTAACACCTGTATTTTTAACAAGATTGGAGTACCCTTTTTTACAGGTTATCATCATGGCGGCGCATTGGATTCAACTCTGGCCTTTTCTCCTCCCCGAGCATCAACGACATCCCATGGTCTATGGGTGTATCCGTCTTGTGGCGGTTACATCGGACTTTTTCAGCCAGGCTTCGTGGCGGCATTCTAGTAGATTGACTGAAGCCTAGTATCTTGCTACTTGTTCTCCTGTGAGACTCTTTTGTTTGATCAGATGCTTGGTCTGCGCACCATAGTATTCTGTCATTTGGTTTGTATTACTTTGTGGATGTTTCTTTTGGACTACTTTTAAGAAAGTGCTGTGTGCATCCTTGAATGCAGAGGCCGGGGTAATCCCGTTTTCGAAAAAAAAACTCTTCAAATCCACTGAAGCCTCAGGAATTTATTCAATCAAGACCAGGGGAAATCATCTTAAAACTCATATTTTGTTCTCATAATGAAAACTAAATCAGAATAAAATAGAACACTAGTCAATACAAGTTTTCAAATGTTTGTCAAGTTAGTTGGCTGCAAACCACGCGAAGGCCTAGAAATTTTGCCATTTTTTTGGTAGGTACATGTGCTATAAAGAAAACAACAATGACTCACCAAAATTTTGATCATGCCTTTGCTTTGGTCATACCAAAATTGTGGTTGGACTAGTTGGGGCTCAAACCAAACACACCCTATGTATGAATCGTGGAGCACATTTTATTCTACAACCGACTAATTCACATTTCATAAATATTCTCCACATACATATATAATCCAACTAATACATAAACATATCTAGCTTTAGCTTGCAACTAATTGGGGCAGTGCTAGCGGGGAGAATAGAAAGAATGAAGTAGAGAAAAAAAAACCAGCTAAGGCTATTTACAAGTGAAGTCGGCACGCACTAAATCGAAGCTTAACATGTAGACTAAATTGAGAAACAAACCTAGGTCGTACCCATTCTATGTGGAGGCAACCGTATAGGTTTGACTCCTTTTTAAGTATAGCCGACCTGCATAGGTTTTGCTCTGTTTTAAGTGGAGTCGAACTTGTCTCGTAGGATTTTTCGGGCCTGTGCTCACGGACTTCGCTTTCAGTAGCGCTCAGCACCGACCTGCATAGGTTCGGCTCCACTCTAGTTGGTTCCGAACGGTGAGATCAAATTCCGAAATAATTTTTCATAGGGGTTAGACGTAGAATTAGTTGTAGGAAAATGTTAGTTCTGTCAAGGATTACGGAGCGAGTTTGTTGGGTAAGATGGACTGATTTTGGATTCTCGAGGCTAGACTCTTCGGGGCATGTCCAAATGAAAACAACCTCTAGCCCATGTTCTACTCTCCATTTGGTACGTTGCATTGCACGACTAGATACCTAGGTGCTAGTTTGTTTGGTTCTTTGCAAATGCTCTTTGCGGGTGAGTAGATGCAGAGTATATATGTTTGGTTGGCTATGTGTTGTAATGTATGCTGCACATATTTGAGATCTCCTCGCCTATTTCAAAAATGGTGTGGTTACCACCAGATCACAATCACACACATAGAGAGAAATAATAAGCATACTAGCATATTATCAATGGTATATTAACAACTAGTTAGTAGGTAAGTTACTATCAGGTGCATATCTAAGCAGCCTGACAACTATTTACACTAGGGGAACACACCCATAGCACAAAAGTAGATGTTCTCCGGCCTTCTACATGACATCATCACACAATAACCAGCAATACATCATCGTCAAGAAGAACATCCATCAGCATCCAGTATTTCATCCGAGGTGGCGCTCACTCGCCATGGCGAATGGACTAGAACTGCATCTCCATAGAGGTGGTGGCCATGTACATTTGAATGTTGAACCCTCCATTCTTGTAGTTGAAGATGAGGGTGTCATGTTTCGCGCACGTGGATCTTGGTAGTGAACTTTTTCCATGTTGGAAATATGTCTTATAGGCAATCATGTATGATGATATTCCTCAAGGTATTTATAAAATTAGTAAGTTGTCTTGTGTGAACATCTGATATATATCATCAAATACGTGATTCAGTTGTGGAACTATATATTCATGTTGTTCATACTAGTTGTCCTTAGTCATTGAGGTTGTGCTGGAAACTCAACTTAGACTAATGTGAAGTTGGCTTGATGAGTCGGTTCCATTTGTCATAGGCATGGTGATACTATTCCAACTTGCACGGACTCAGCTAAAGAGTTTAGCGAGTCGGACCGACCCACAGTTAAGATGCAACGAGCATGTTGTCATTTGCAGTCTCATACAATGGAATCCTTTGACCTGAGGTGATCGCATAATCCGAGTTGTGGATCGCCACCTTAGGTTCTATCATATGTTGTTCAGTAAATGGACAGCTATAAAGGTAGAGTTCGGGTTGGTTGTGAAACAAGCCGCGTGACTTGGATTACCAAGATGGGATTTGCCCCTTCGTAATGGAGAGATATTCTCTAGGCCCTCTCGTGTGATATGATTCAGAAGCATGGCCATGCACGACTCGGTTAAGTATTAACTAAGGAGTCGGACTAAGGATTAGTTCAGTGAATTGCATATCATGGTACGAGAAGAGAGATTGAGCTATTTAAGGAATGACAACAACTCTCCTATAGCTTGACAAGGTACATCGTGTGGCAAAGCTACTTGGACGAAAGTCACATTGAAGGTTTGTCTTCCGGACTTTACGGTACTTTTCAGATGTCACGTCTTGCTAGAGGCCACTACCATCTATCGCTTGAGACCAAGTGTTCATGGTAGTGAGTGAGACTCAAAGCCATGACTGGATACTTGGAGGTGTAGCTCATGTCGTGTCCATGTATACGTGAGCCTACAGTGTCACACACTTAAGGTTAAAGAAGCCCATGTGGATTAGATCCATATGATAGTTGGGTTACAGCCTAAATGGACCTCAAGAGTTGAGTCCAACTAGGTGTGTATATAAGTGGAGCGAAAAGGGTTAATCTCTGACCTAGCCGTCACTTTCTCCACTCCCTAAGGGTTAGACAGGATCTAGTAGTCCCCTGCCCGTGCTCCTTCTTGTACGTGTGGATACCGGTAGAGGCGTTGCACATGTCGCGCTGAAGACAAAGAGATCTCACGAAGGAGTTCGTGGGATCAGGAGGAGCTGTTCGTAAGATCGATCGGCACTGCATCAACTAGGACGCTCCATCCATAATCCGTACCTACGTGTCTAGTGGTAAATCCTCGTGGCCTTCTACCTCAGCTAGATCTTGGGATCACCACGGAGGAAAAAAGTTTTGTTTATCTCTTCGCGGCCCAACATTCCACCCCCTGAGGAACGCTAGGCTTTCCTCCAACCACTAAATCTACACACGTTGCTCCTAAAGTCTACTGAGGCGCATCGACACCTTCACTCCCTTATTCATGATTTATGGTTTCTTCACCAGCACCTTCTCCATTGTCGGAGGCACGACCAGGAATTCGAGACTTAGGCGGTTGACCTGCACGTAGAACTGCAGTGGCCGCTCCATGACCCCATTGTGTCTAAGGCATGTCGTTTGTGGAAGCATGTGAAATGTATACATGAACTTTCTAGTTCATTGTGTTAAAATTCATATTATTTTATAACTTTATTATATTTATTGGGACTAACCTACTAATAGTTGAAAAAGTGCACAATTTCTTGGTTTATACTTTTTTGTGTAGGAATTGCACAAATATGTGAAGGGATCGATCATTATGGTGAAATTCGGACTTTCCTAAAGTTTGTACCTGCAGAATAGTTTTCAAAGATTGCCCAGAAAAATCCAGGAAATGGCGTCAAATGGAAAAAGTCAACACATGAAAGTTTTCGGAAGTTTTATGATAATATCGATTGATATAAAATTCTCCCTAGTGACAATGAACACGACCTCAAGACCCCGATTACAGCGGGGTACAAAAGCAGTTTCGGGAATCCGAAAGTTTGTGAACGCGATTGACTCAAAATCTTTTAATACTTGATGGATTCAGCCAAGCCACGACTTTATAGGATTATAAAGTATAGAGGGGACTCTTAGGAAGGTTCTATAGGTTCCCAAGAGCACTTGGATCAAAGGAGCATCCATCTTATGGCTTAGATTGCATTTCCACCTCTATATATTGAGGGGAAATCTTACTTTTGGAGGCATCCATCCACTGTGACGAAAATCTTCTGTCTTGGCAGCTGCCAAGGAGGGGGAAAATCCCGTCCATACCAGCACCATCTCCATGCAAGAAGAAGGGGCAAGGGGCCTCCAACCCCTAGGGTAGACACCGCCATGGAAGGCCGTCGTCGCCGCCGGCGGGATGCTGCGCCACCGCCTCCTTAGCTACGGGCGTCGTGGCTGCCATATTCATTATATCCATCACCACGGTCATGCTCTTATTTATCAACAACTTCACCAACACCTTCCCATGGTTCTCCATTGTGAGAGGGGAGTAGTCCACCCCTTGGACTATGGGTTTGTGGTGGTAACTTGATTCAATCTCTCTATGTATGATTGTTATTGAAATCCATATTGTGTGTCTTGCATGATTATGGATCTATCTATGTAATTCCTATGGTGGATATTATGGTATAATATGATACTTGTTATGCATATACCGTTGTGTTGAGATTTTATGATTTGTCATGCTCTAGAGATACTTCTATGATACATGTAATGGTTTCTATTCATAATGCCTTATTTATCCATGCCATGAGGTGCTTGACAAACACCAAGTGTAGGTAGATGGGAGATATGCGGCAATGTGCACAACAAATAAATCATTACACTAGTGTTTGATGTATTCACCATTAAAGATTATGGTGTATGTAGGTAATGTGTGGCCCGGTGGCAGACAACATATGTGTTGAGCGACATCAATGCAGCCAAACATCCTTTATCTAGGGGTATAAAGGGAGAAGTATGCCCTAATGGAGTGACAATAACCACATGCTGGCCTTACGAGGGTGACACAGTAACACATATTTTAGGACATGTAGCCATCATAAAAGTTACAACTAAACTATGATAATTGTACGTAAGTTTATTACCTATAACATGATCATAAACATAGATGGATAGAAGAAGATTGAGTGAACCCATAAACCCAGGTCCATTGTTCCTATAAGACAGAACCTTTGTCGTGTCCTCTTGCATTAAAGAGTTTGGACACTTTTATTTTATTGTTCTGTTGCATTTTAGTTTCTTGTATTAAATCAATCTCCTTGTTTCTATAACTTGTTTAGTGCATAAACAACTAAAAATTGTGACACTTTAGTTGGAGAGAATAAATAGATCTTTATTCTTACTCATGCGGATCGATAGCCTACTTCCACATTGAGAAGTACTATAGTGATCCCCTGCTCTTGGGGTTATCATCCGACCCATATTCTTCTTCGACAGGTCGATCTCTTGCACTCAATGAGGCCTCATGTCACATGCATCAGATGTACACAAGGGATTTAATCATCCATCTCTGGCAGAGGAGTGTCGCCCTGTCCATGAATTGCCAGTTACGCAACACACAATAATACACTATCAGTGGCACTGCATGAACGCTCATCAATGATTACGAAACTGGACATATGCACACCATGACAATGGCACTGCACAGATGCACACCATTCCAATGGCAGTGCATAGATGTACACCATGGCGGCAATGCTAGTTGATAATTCAATTATAACAGTACAACGATTGATTCTAACACTACACCCAAACAATATAATAGTACGACAATCAAATATAATCATTAAACATGGAATTGGAGAATCTAAAAAACCCTAACCAAGAGGGTGAACTTATCTTACCACATACATTAGGGACAATGGGGCACAAGTAAGTCATGTAGTTGATGCCGCACTCGCTTTCGACCCACGCCGTCTAGTAAGTGTCGCTGCAAGAGCGGGCTATGATGGAGGCAGTGGCACCACGGCGGGGCAGGGCACAAATCTGGGCTGGGGTGCCATTGGGGTCGGGGGCACAAAAGCGGGCAATATGGAGTTGGAAGGAACCACAGCAGGGGAATAAATCCCAGCAAGAACGACATGTCCCGGCTTGTTCCCGGGGCCCCTACCGCCATGACGGTGCTCGACTTGAAGCAAAGAAGCCATGTGGATCAGACCTCCCCGTCGTCATAATCAATGTAGGAATTCCCGTGGGCCCTAGCCGCCACTATCGTGCCCTCGTGGTCGTGGAAGGGCGGCTTGCAAACACGATGGCCAATTTAAATCCGACATCATGACCGGGTCAATCTGGGCATCCGCGATCCGAAGCCCGTCGTCTTTGTACTCTTCTATGTACCGCACTATAGATGTGTGTTGGAATTATGCCCTAGAGGCAATAATAAAGATGTTATTATTATAATTCTTGTTCATGATAAAGTTTATATTCCATGCTAGAATTGTATTAAGCGGAAACTTTAATACTTGTGTGGTTTGTGAACAACACCGTGTCCCTAGTACGCCTCTATGGACTAGCTCATTGATTAATGATGGTTAAGGTTTCCTAACCATGGACATGAGTTGTCAATTAATAATGAGATCATATCATTGGGAGAATGATATGATGGACAGACCCAAACTAAGCGAAGCAATTATATCGTGTCATCGTGTTCATCTTTGAGAAGCTTTTCTTATGTCAAATATTGTATTCCTTAGACCATGAGATAATACAACTCCCTGGTATCGGAAGAAAGCTTTGAGGTCATCAAACGTCATCCTATGAGAGGGTGATCATAAAGGTGTCTCTCAGGTGATCGGAAAGTACCTGTTGGGTTGTATGTATCGAGATGGGATTTGTCCCTCCCAAGTCGGAGAGATATACTTCGGGCCCACTCGGTAATCGATATCAACACCGCTTGCAAGCATGTGGTTAAGGAGTTAATCACAAAGTGATATCGGATTACGGAACGAGTAAAGTACTTGCTATGAACGAGATTGAACTAGGTGTGACGGTACCGACGATCAAATCTCGGGCAAGTAAAATATCGCGAGACGAAGGGAATATATATATGGGATTGATTGAATCCTGGCATCGTGGTTCATCCGATATGATCATCGATGAATGTGTGGGAGTCAATATGGGTTTCTAGACCCCGCTGTTGATTATTGATAGAAGATCATGTCCGCATATTCTTGAACCCGAAGGGTCACACACTTAACGTGTCTCGACGCTAGGATAGATTGGATAATTAGTTTATGAGTTTTTGTTCGGAGTCTCGGATGGGATCCGAGACATCACGAGAGGTTCCGGAATGGTGCGGAGAATAAGATTCATATAAGGCAGTGCAGTTTTTGGAGTTTGGAATTGTTCCGGGTTAATCGGTATTGTACCGGAAGCTTCTAGAACCTTCCGGAAGGGGACCAACGTGGCCCCACCTTCCGGGAGGGGGAATGGGCCTATGAGGGAGTGCCCTGGCCGCATTGGGCCAGGGGCACAAGGCTCCATAGGGCCCAGCCGTCCAAACAAGGGATAAACCCTAATTGGAGCTTCTAGAAGGGGGGGTTTCCTTGCCCCCCACTCCTCCCTCTTTGGTCGTCGGCCTTGGACTTGGGGGAGGGGTTAGGGCTGGCGCCCACCCCTCTATATATAGAGGGCTGGGGCGCACCCCCCCCACACACACCTTCCCCTCAAGCCTAGTCGCCCTGCTGCCCTCCTCTCTCTCTCCCTCCCGACTGCGTGTAGGCGAAGCCCTGCTGCAGAAACTCTCCACCAATTGCACCGCGCCGTCGCGTTGTAGATCCAACCCATCTCTCCACCATACTTGCTGGACCAAGGAAGGAGGAGACGTCGAGGTGCTGCACGTGTGCATCTCACGGAGGCATCGCCACTTGCGGTGCTAGATCGGATCGGATCGCGAGGAGGAGAAGCGAGTACGACTACATCACCCACGTTCCGACGAACGTTCCGCTGTGCGAATCTTCAAGGGTATGAAGATCTCATCTAATCCCTCTCGTTGTTTGCATCTCCTAGATTAGATCTTGGCTTTCCTCTGTTCGCATCCATAGAAAATTTTGATTTACTATGCCGCGAAACCCTTCAGTGGTATCAGAGCTAGATCTATGCGTAGATGTGTTTCACGAGTAGAACGCAACATGGTTGTTGCGGGCGTTGATGTTTTCTGTTGCAAGCCTCTTGTTTGTGTTCTTCTTATGACGCGGTATAGTGAGATTGAAGCGGTCCAGGCCAACCTTACGCGAACGTCGCGAGACCGGCTCCGCACTTGACGTGTGGCTTGTTCCACACATGCGGCTGGTGGATGCCAGTTTCTCTCACTATAGTTGTCATGGGATTAACACCGGAGTTTGGCAACCATAATATCACCGTTGTGGCTTTCCGTAGGTAAGAATCGTTCTTAGCTTGCTACTCCCATAAGCCACGTAAAACATGCAACAACAAAGTAGAGGCGTCTAACTTGTTTTTGCAGGGAGTGTTTTCTATGATATGGTATGGCCCAAGATGTGATGTGTATAATGTATGCGATGATCATGTTTTGTAATGTTTCACGACTTGCATATCGATGAGTACACAACCGGCAGGAGCCATATGGTTGTCTTTATAATTATGTATGACATGTGTGTCAACTTCTTATACGCCATGTAATAGTTTCACTTTATCGCTAAGTAGTTAGCAATAGTTGTAGTTGCTATTCGTGGTGGAGGCAATCATGGTGGAGTGATGGAGATCATGCCGGCACGCATACGATGGAGATCATTGCGCGAAGATTGGCTATACCATGTCACATAAAGTTATATGCATGTGATGTGTATCCTTTTATGTATCTTATTATGCTTAGATCGCGACGGTAGCATTATAAGATGATTCCTCACTTAAAGATCAAGATAAAAACTGTGTTCTCCCCAAGTATGCACCGTTGCGAAAGTTCGTCGTGTCCAAGCATCACGTGATGATCGGGTGATATAGACTCTACGTTCACATACAACGGGTGCAAGCCAGTTTTGCACACGCGGAAATACTTGGGTCTAACTTGACGAGCCTAGCATGTACAGACATGGTCTCGGAACACATGAACCGAAAGGTTAAGCATGAGTCATATGAATGATATGATCGACACTTCGTTGTCCACCATTGAAACCACATCTCTTCTCGTGAAGATCGGATTAGGTGTGGTGAATTTGGATCGTGTTCACTAAACAAATTGAGGGATGTTGAATTTAGTGGGAGTTCATCTAGTAATTTGATTAAATGTTGAACTAGTTATCATGAACATAGTCTAATTTGTACTTGCAAATATTGTAGATCAAATGGCTAAGTCCAACTTCAACTTCAACGTTTTTGCTGAGAAGGAAAAGCTTAAAAACAATGGGTCTAACTTCACCAACTGGTTCCGCAATCTGAGAATCATTCTCTCTGGCGGTCAAAAGGACTATGTCCTTGAGAATGCGTTAGGTGACGCCCCTGCTGCTACTGCGCCGGCTGATGATAAAGCTGTCTATCAGTCATGCAAAGATGATTATGGTGTGATTAAGAGCACCGTGTTGTTTGCTATGGAATCGGACCTTCAAAATCATTTTGAAGACTATCCCGGGCCCTTTGAGATTCTCGAGGAGCTGAAAACCATGTTTCAGACTCAGGCCCGTTCTGAGAGATATGAGATCTCTGAGAAGTTCTTTAACTGCAAGATGGAGGAAGGGAGTTCCGTTAGTGAGCACGCCATTAAATGTCGGGCTACACTCAACGCCTTGAGCAACTGGACTGCAAGATTCCAGAGGAGCTCAAGATTGACAGGGTTCTGCAATCACTCCCTCCCAACTACAAAATTTTTGTAGTGACTCATAATCAGATTGGTTCCACTGATACGATCACCGAGCTCTTCGCAAAGCTTAAGGCTACGGAGGTGGACATCAAAAAGGATAATCATGTGTTGATGGTCAACAAGCCCCCCCACCTTCAAGAAAGGTAAGGGTGCAAAGAAGCCCTTCAATAAAGGCGGCGGCAAGCGCGTTGCCCCTGCTGAGAAGAAGCTCAGGTCTGGTCCTAAGCCGGACACTGAGTGCTTCTATTGCAAGGACAAGGGTCACTGGAAGCGCAACTGTCCGAAGTACTTAGCGGACAAGAAGGATGGCACCATCAAAGGTATATTTGATATACATGTTATTGATGTTTTCCTTACTAGCCCTCGTTGTAGTGCCTGGGTATTTGATACTGGTTCAGTTGCTAATATTTGTAACTCGAAACAGGAGCTACGGAATAGACGCCGGCTTGCGAGGTATGAGGTGACGATGCGCGTTGGCAACGGATCAAGAGTTGATGTGATGGCCTTCGGCACGCTTTCCTTAGTTTTACCTTCGGGATTAGTTTTAAACCTCAATAAATGTTATTATGTGCCTGCGTTGAGCATGAACATTATTTCTGGATCTTGTTTATTGCAAGACGGTTATTCATTTAAATCGGAGAAGAATGGTTGTTCTATTTATATGAGTAACATCTTTTATGGTCATGCACCTATTGTGAATGGTTTATTTCTTCTAAATCTCGAAAGGGATGAAACACACATCCATAACATTGAGGCTAAGAGATGCAAAGTAGATAGTGATAATACTACTTATTTGTGGCACTGTCATCTAGGTCATATTGGTGTAAAGCGCATGAAGAAACTCCATTCTGATGGACTTTTGGAATCTCTTGATTTTGAATCATTTGACACATGCGAACCATGCCTCATGGGCAAGATGATCAAAACCCCGTTCTCCGGTACGATGGAGCTAGCAACTGACTTGTTGGAAATCGTACATACCGATGTATGCGGACCGATGAGTGTTTCGACGCGCGGTGGATATCGCTATTTTCTCACTTTTACCGATGACTTAAGTAGATATGGGTATATCTATTTAATGAAACATAAATCTGAAACATTTGAAAAGTTCAAAGAATTTCAGAATGAAGTGGAGAACCATCGCAACAGAAAGATTAAGTTTCTACGATCCGATCGTGGAGGTGAATATTTGAGTTATGATTTTCTCACGCATCTTAAAGCAAGCGGAATCATTTCGCAACTCACGCCACCCGGAACACCACAGCGCAATGGTGTGTCTGAACGCCGGAACCGAACCCTATTAGATATGGTCCGATCGATGATGTCTCTTACTGATTTGCCGTTATCATTTTGGGGTTATGCATTATAAACCGCTGCATTCACTTTGAATAGGGCACCATCTAAATCCGTTGAGACGACACCGTATAAACTGTGGTTTGGTGCTAAACCTAAGTTGTCGTTTCTTAAAGTTTGGGGATGCGAAGCTTACGTCAAGAAGTTGATGCCAGACAAGCTCGAACCCAAAGCGGAGAAATGCGTCTTCATAGGATACCCTAAGGAAACTATTGGGTATACCTTCTATCACAGAACCGAAGGCAAAGTGTTTGTCGCAAAGAACGGTTCCTTTCTTGAGAAGGAGTTTCTCTCGAAAGAAGTGAGTGGGAGGAAAGTAGAGCTAGACGAGGTTGTTGAACCTTCTCTTGAATTGGAGAGTAGCGCAGCACCTGAAATTGTTCCAGTGCCGCCTGCACCAACAATAGAGGAAGCTATTGACAAGGATCATGAAGCTTCGGACGATGCTGCTACTAAACGTCGCAGGTCGACAAGGTCGCGTGCCCCTCCTGAGTGATACGGCAACCCTGTCTTGACTGTCTTGTTGGTAGAAGACAGTGAACCTACGAACTATGAGGAAGCGATGATGAGCCTAGACTCTGAGAAATGGCTAGAAGCCATGAAATCCGAATTGGGATCCATGAGCGAAAACCAAGTATGGACTTTGGTGGACCCTCCTAGCGACCGAAAGGCCGTTGAGTGCAAATGGATCTTCAAGAAGAAAACGGACGCGGATGGTAATGTTACCGTCTATAAAGCACGGCTTGTCGCGAAAGGTTTTCGACAAGTTCAAGGTGTTGACTACGATGAGACTTTCTCTCCCGTAGCGATGTTTAAGTCCATTCGGATTTTATTAGCAATTGATGCATTTCATGATTATGAAATATGGCAGATGGATGTCAAGACTGCGTTCCTCAATGGCAACATTGATGAAGAGTTGTATATGATGCAACCCGAAGGTTTTGTCGATCCTAAGGATGCTGATAAAGTATGCAAACTTCAGCATTCCATTTATGGACTGAAGCAAGCATCTCGGAGTTGGAACCTTCGTTTTGATCAAGTGATCAAGAGCTTTGGATTTGTTCCAAATTGCTACGAATCTTGCATCTACAAGAAAGTGAGTGGGAGCTCGGTGACATTTCTGGTACTATATGTGGATGACATATTGATTATTGGAAATGACATTAACATGCTTAACGATGTGAAGAGTTATTTGAACAAGTGTTTTTGAATGAAAGACCTAGGTGAAGCAGCTTATATACTGGGCATCAAAATATATAGAGATAGACAAAGACGCCTGATAACTTTAAGCCAGAGTACATACCTAGACAAAGTTCTGAAAAGGTTCAGAATGGATAAGGCAAAGAAAGGTTCAGTGCCTATGTTGTCAGGTAAGATATTGAGCAAGGCTCAGTGTCCAGCTACGGTAAATGATAGGGAAGCTATGAGCAAAGTGCCTTATGCCTCGGCCATAGGTTCTATCATGTATGCCATGCTGTGTACTAGACCGGATGTGTCCAATGCTCTTAGTTTGACGAGCAGATATCAAAGTGATCCAGGAGTGGAACACTGGACAGCCGTGAAGAACATCCTAAAGTACCTAAATAGGACTAAAGAAATGTTCTTAGTCTATGGGGGTGATGAACAGCTCGTCGTAAAAGGTTACGTCCACCCTAGTTTTGACACCGACAAGGATGATTCTAAATCTCAGACAGGATACGTTTATATTTTGAATGGAGGAGCTGTGAGCTGGAGAAGCTGCAAGCAAAGCGTGATCGCGGGATCTACAGTAGAAGCGGAATACATGGCTGCTGCAGAAGCGTCAAGTGAAGGAGTTTGGATCAGGAACTTCATCACTGAGCTTGGCGTGTTTCCAAGTGCATTGGACCCACTGGAGATATTGTGTGACAACACTGACGCCATAGCACTCGCTAAGGAATCAAGATATCATCCAAAGACCAAGCATATCAACCGGAAGTTTCATATAATCCGAGATTATATAGCAGATGGAGATCTGAAGATTAGCAAAGTACATACAGATCTGAATGTCACAGATCCATTGACTAAACCTCTTCCACGTGCAAAACATGATCAGCACCTTAGTGCCATGGGTGTGAGATTGTTGCCAAATGCAAACTAGATTATTGACTCTAGTGCAAGTGGGAGACTGTTGGAATTATGCCCTAGAGGCAATAATAAAGATGTTATTATTATAATTCTTGTTCATGATAAAGTTTATATTCCATGCTAGAATTGTATTAAGCGGAAACTTTAATACTTGCGTGGTTTGTGAACAACACCGTGTCCCTAGTATGCCTCTATGGACTAGCTCATTGATTAATGATGGTTAAGGTTTCCTAACCATAGACATGAGTTGTCGATTAATAATGAGATCATATCATTGGGAGAATGGTATGATGGACATACCCAAACTAAGCGGAGCAATTAGATCGTGTCATCGTGTTCATCTTTGCGAAGCTTTTCTTATGTCAAATATTGTATTCCTTAGACCATGAGATAATACAACTCCCTGGTATCGGAAGAAAGCTTTGAGGTCATCAAACGTCATCCTATGAGAGGGTGATCATAAAGGTGTCTCTCAGGTGATCGGAAAGTACCTGTTGGGTTGTATGTAACGAGATGGGATTTGTCCCTCCCAAGTTGGAGAGATATACTTCGGTCCCACTCGGTAATCGATATCAACACCGCTTGCAAGCATGTGGTTAAGGAGTTAATCACAAAGTGATATCGGATTACGGAACGAGTAAAGTACTTGCTGTGAACGAGATTGAACTAGGTATGACGGTACCGACGATCAAATCTCGGGCAAGTAAAATATTGCGAGACGAAGGGAATATATATATGGGATTGATTGAATCCTGGCATCGTGGTTCATCTGATATGATCATCGATGAATGTGTAGGAGTCAATATGGGTTTTCCAGACCCCGTTGTTGATTATTGATAGAAGATCATGTCCGCATATTCTCGAACCCGAAGGGTCACACACTTAACGTGTCTCGACGCTAGGATAGATTGGATAATTGGTTTATGAGTTTTTGTTCGGAGTCTCGGATGGGATCCGAGACATCACGAGAGGTTCCGGAATGGTCCGGAGAATAAGATTCATATAAGGCAGTGTAGTTTTTGGAGTTCGGAATTGTTTCGGGTTAATCGGTATTGTACCGGAAGCTTCTAGAACCTTCCGGAAGGGGACCAACGTGGCCCCACCTTCCGGGAGGGGGAATGGGCCTATGAGGGAGTGCCCTGGCCGCATTAGGCCAGGGGCATAAGGCTCCATAGGGCCCAGCCGTCCAAACAAGGGATAAACCCTAATTGGAGCTTCTAGAAGGGGGGGTTCCTTGCCCCCCACTCCTCCCTCCTTGATCGCCGGCCTTGGACTTGGGGGAGGGGTTAGGGCTGGCGCCCACCCCTCTATATATAGAGGGCTGGGGCGCACCCCCCCCACACCTTCCCCTCAAGCCTAGTCGCCCTGCTGCCCTCCTCTCTCTCTCCCTCCCGACTGCGTGTAGGCGAAGCCCTACTGCAGAAACTCTCCACCAATTGCACCGCGCCGTCGCGTTGTAGATCCAACCCATCTCTCCACCATACTTGCTGGACCAAGGAAGGAGGAGACGTCGAGGTGTTGCACGTGTGCATCTCACGGAGGCATCGCCACTTGCGGTGCTAGATCGGATCGGATCGCGAGGAGGAGAAGCGAGTACGACTACATCACCCACGTTCCGACGAACGTTCCGCTGTGCGAATCTTCAAGGGTATGAAGATCTCATCTAATCCCTCTCGTTGTTTGCATCTTCTAGATTAGATCTTGGCTTTCCTCTGTTCGCATCCATAGAAAATTTTGATTTACTATGCCGCGAAACCCTTCAATGTGGCCCACCAGTGAGGAAGCTTGCCCGGAGAAGCCCGTGGTAGAGGAGAGGTTCTCAAGGAGGTCGGTTGATGCAATGTGAGAGGTGGGAGAAAGAGGGGAGAGGACGGTGAGAGAAGCGAATGAGTGTCATGTGGGAAGTTACTATACGACATCTCCAGCGCTTCCCCACGCGTGCAACGGGTGGCCTCATTAACACAGTTCTGCGCTCTACCGGGCTTACCTCCACGGAAACTGCCGATTCGGTAATTCCTCGAGGGAGTACCCCGTGGGTGTTTTAAAGTTTCATGTGGGCCACAATGCATAGGGCGGACACGCAACCAATCGGCCCAGTATCATCTTCCCGGGGCCTGGTCGAACCTCAAACGGGCTCTAAAAATATGCTGAAACTAGCTAGTGCCGATGGAAACAAATATGAAAACTCCGAAAAATCAACGTTTACACTCCTAGGAAGTTCTCAAAAATGTGATGTTGTATAAATATGTAAAATGTAAAGTTCAAACTCATATTAATTTCGTGGTAAGAAAAAATATACACATAAATAGTGATGGTGTACTGATTAATTGTCACCATTCATTGATGAATTTACTTTTTTTTTACTAAACCTCCTAGATTGAATTTTTAACTTGACTGAAATCTACAAGTTAGTAGCTAGACCATCGCTTACCAAAGTTAACGTATTAATTCCATAACTTTTAAAAACTTCGAAACATGGTTTTCACCGATTTTGATCGGAGGGAGTACTAGATTCAGGAGAAAGATAAAGGCGCACCCAATACTTAGCTTCAGGTCGCGACCTGCACTAGGTCTTCTGCGGCTAACTATAATTTCAGGCTGCCAGCGCAGGACGTAGCTTTTGGGTCGTTCTGGCAAGACATTTCGGTTTGTTTACTAGCTGCTCGTCCCACGAAAGGCAGCAATACCCTTTTCTTCTCAGAAGCCATGCAGCCTTTTGAGTACTGTGTAGGAGTACGTTGCATGCCACCCATCCCGATAAACTAAGCGACACGTTGCATAGCTGCATGCAGGAACAACAAAAGCTACCACACAAGATGAATGCGGAGGCAGTGCTAGCTATGTGCACGCAGGGCACTGATTGGGACTCCAGCTGCCTCAAGGGCTCGCCAACTCATCACCACTGTAGTCTCATGGCTAGATGCAAGAGTTAATTAATTAGGATTAGTACAGTTGACTCTTAAGATTTTCTCTTTTGTTTAGTGCTGAAACCGATAAAGACGAACTCTGTAAGTACTCGTACTGGCACACTTTGTGCATAAGCGAGAGGCATGTTGCAGGAACAGAGATTCGTTCCCAGCACAAACACAAGACCCTAATCCAAAAATTACGAGGGGGCAGGTGCATGGAGATGTATCCAAGGAAGCCCTCACGTGGGAGTCCCCTAAACACGGCGTCGCTGCCGGGGATAAAAAAAATCGATTAGCACGGGGATCAGTGGATTCGAGGATGGATTTGGGCCGCTACGTGGCCATGGAGTCAAAGAGGCTAGGCCAACCGAGGGAGGAGGACACTGGACGTCACGCAGCTAGCAGATCGAGCAGAGATCTGCATGCTCGCTGTCAGTAGCTAGCTCTGTAGCTCAGTAGCAGCGATCGTCTTACGCCTATGAATCCATGCAATGCATGCACGCAGACGCAGGGGCCAGCAAACAGGAAGATGTGGCCAGGGAGACCAATCTAGGGCAGGTCGAGCCGAGCAAACAGGGCCTCCACGCATTAAATTTGCCTTGTAATTAAGGGTGTGCTTATTAAAGGACTTTGGAATGGCCTGTTTGACGCAAAGTACTTTGCAGAGGCTGCTGGCAGGCTGATTCATTGGTTTCAAGCAGTAGCTTCTTCACACGAAGATCCGAGAGTCCGGCGCAAGGCAATGCATGCCCTGGCCCCTGGCCCGTGTGAACAAGATCTTTGGGCAATCTGCTTAAGCTTTTGAAATTTTACACTTCTACTCCCTCTGTTTCAAAATATAAGATTTTTAGTTCACACAGTAAAACAAGTCTACATACATTTACTTCATAAAGCTAAAACATCTTATATTTTAAAACTGAGGGAGTACCACTAGTACTAACCGGTTGGGGGCCTACACAGTAACACAGACAGTATGACTAAGCAAACTACTTTAGAACCTTCACATAAAGATTTGAACTACTAATCGGATGTGATCAGTCAATGTATAGCCAGCAAAAAATTGTAAAGTTGAAACGTCATGTCAATGGAAAGCAGGAAGCAGAAAATAGAAAAGTCCACGGAACGTGATGCTCCATCTGTGTTTGAGATATAACCATGGACGCCCAAAGTGAGCAGACAAGATAGGTGGGCTTGATTGAGCTTGACGACCAATCGGCAGTCCTGCGCTACACGCGAGGCGAGTGCGTGCGATCGCAAGACAACAAGGAGGCTCGCAACAAGCACAACGGGAGCGGTCAGAAGAAAGCCAGCATCCCGCTCCAAGCGACCAAGTTCGCTAGTACTCCCTCAGTTTCAATATGACACGTTCTATTTTTTTTGTGAAAGAAGCGTATCTAAACCTCTTTTAGTGTATAGGTTTATTTATTTTATTTTGAATTTATATACTAAAAAAGAGTCTAGATACACCCCTTTAACAAAAGCTAAAACATTTTATAATTTGAAATAGAGGAAGTAGCTCTCTGTGGATGAACTTGTTATGTGCTCTGGCTGTCTTTTTTTTTTTGTTGAGAAGATTCATTCTTGAACACTATGTCTGATCTCAGTTTTGTACTCTGTGAGTAGGATGGTGGATCTCATCCTAGCGGCTCTGGCATGGCCGTGTAGGCCGGGTAAAGTCTTGTGGGCCCATATATGGCTATCATGGTCGCCGAGTGCGACCCGTGGCACTACCAAAAAACCTCGAGTTCTTGAGAATGAAAAGTCGTCAAGGAAATATGAATTCCCATCAAGCTAATAAAACCTGGGAGTTAACCGCCAAGCTTTCGTGCTCAGGGACTCATGGCCAGGGAAATGGAATTTGCTTGAGGGCAGACCGCCAAGTATTATTAACCTGACAGGAGTGACCGTCAAAGAAATTAAATACCTGAGCGCCTAGATTCCCATCAGGTTTTATTTTGCTGGCGTGAATGAACAATCAAGTTAAACTATTACACTGAGTATTCAATACTATCAAGTTAAACTATTATACCGACTATTCAATACCGTCAAGCTAAACTATTACACTGACTATTCAATACCATCAAGTTAAACTATTACACTGACTATTCAATAACATCAAGTTAAACTATTACACTAACTATTCAATACCGTCAAGTTATTAAACTATTAAGCCGAGAGTTTGAAACTATCAAGTTAATATATTACACTGAAGGTTTACTACGGTAAAGTTAAAGGGTTACCTTGACAGTGATGCCTCGAGGGGGAAATAATCCGCTTATTTAACTGACAGCTGATATGCTGTCAAGTTGATGTAGTACCTGAACGGTACCATTTGTAAAATCACGTCAAGAAAATACAGGTACCAGCTATACTATTTGCAAATAATATCAGTAGTAGCCAATAGTTAACAAAAGCATGCATGTAACAGGATATCAATCGATTCGGTAATACATGTTCAAACACCAAGCATAATCTTCAATTCAAATGCACTCCATAAATCCACATTTGCAAACCGAGATTCGGTGCAACAGATGTTCACACAAAGACAACTGGACATCTAGGACTAGCACTACTTATGTGCTCGGACCATCTATATGGTATTCTTGATTAGCTGCAGCCTCACCATGGTCTTCTTGATTAGCTGCAGTGTCTCCATGGTCATCGCTACCTCGGCTATCCAGTTGGCTAGCATTTTTCTCAAGCGCTGAATGGTTTTTTCTAGATGAACATGTGCATCAACCATAACCTATAAAATGAAACAATTGCATGATATATAGTCCGAGAGAGTAATGCAAGATGATTCAAACACGCCGGCCCCATTCGGCCCGTGCCAATGCCGAAACCATCGCCGCCCAAGCTGCCGCCCACATTGTGCTCATGGTCAAGGTGCAGGCATTGACCATTGCTCTGACAGGTATTTCGAGCTATGGCTCGTCCGCGAACAAGCTCCCATGCCTTGCTGCTCAAGGGCACGCAGAGAAACCGTCTCGGTTCTTCGGCTCGAGGGACATGTCTCTAGTGGTATCAAGTGAGAAGAGGGAATTAATAGAGGAAGGGTCGTGAAAATAGGAGGTCAAGAAGAGCTTTTATGACATGCAACATAGGAAGCTCGAAATTGAGCAGATCAACGCCCGTGCAACATCAATGATAGTAGATAACAAACAAAAGAAATTGGAGCTCACCCTACTCACAGAGGAGGCCAAGATCATGACGAGACTCACTTGACCAAGAACGTGGATCCCATTCAACGGACATGGCTGAAGAAGAAGAAGAAGAAGAAGAAGAAGAAGAAGAAGAAGAAGAAGATGATGATGATGATGATGATGATCCATTGTGTGATTCACTCGATCACTTATGTGTGTTTCATGAACAATGTGTCTCATGCTTTTGGTACCTTTATGTATATGACAGGGACGCCCGTTGGTAATTTGCTATCTTGACCAAGGACTATTTATGTGAGTAGTAGATTATACTATAGGACATAAAACAAGGCAAAAATTGCCCGGTCGTCAACAAATGGGAAACGCCGTTTGTGTAGAGTGGCTTGTCATGGACGGTCAGGGGCCCCGGCCTATCCACGGGCGTGGACAAACGGACCAAATCGAATACTTTTGGTGTCCGAAATGTGGTATCCTGTTGGAGTTGCCGTAACATGATGAGGGTAACACGCCGTTTTGATGTTCCAGAGTCTCTGAGGGTTAGTCGCAGGCACCACTGCGGACGGCCCATCTGATGTTAGTCGCTAATCCACCGGATCTGAAGAATCTGGTGGGAACGTTGGCGGCGCGCGCCTGCCCTGCCGGCCGGCGAACCCATGCAGAGCGGATGATGAAGTAATCATCTCACCGGGAGGCACCAGGTAGCTATAGCTATATAGCTAGCTGGTTCGTTAGCAGCCATTGCATCCTACTACTACAGTATACAGTACTACGATTATGTACACGCTGCCTGCCCGAGCGCATGCATGTGCGTAAGCGTTTTCCTCGCCGCAGCTAGCAATAGCACGCAACAGCAGATTCTGCGTCGTCTATCTGCCTGCGTGCATGCATGCATATGAACGCCGGAAGACCCGGAAGCAGTGAGTCCGGGACCCTTCACGTTAACTCCTCCTTTGTAGGCTAGCTATCTACTGTACCTACACTAGCTAGCCCGATCTCACCCTCTCCCGGACATGCATGGTTCCTGGTAAAGAGGCGAGAGCCATGTGCCGCGTACGACCATCGATCCCACCGGCGCGACACTGTGCGTGGGTCGGGAAGACGCATGCTACATGACACGATCGGGTCCGTGCACGCATTGACCTCCAGTACGTGCAATACTGTATGTAGCTTCAGCTTTGCTCGATCGAGTTGATGATGATTGATCCATCCTATGGATCGACGCGATCCAGGTTTGGCCCCAGTTCTCTCGACCGAAATTATCTGCGTTCCAACCGGAGACCCTCAATCAGTATGAAATGATTGAGAAAAATAACTGAATGAACGGACATTCTTACTTTTCATGGCTGATCGCTCCGTGAATCATCTAGCACACGAAATTAATGACCAGCCCTCGGCGGGTCAGAGGCCCATTGGCCGATGGTCGGTGACGAGCTAGCTGAGGCGCCATGTGTAGGTAGGGACTGTATTACGAGCTGTGCATGTGGGGCGAGCCTTCTGAATCCGAATCCATGGACGTGAGCTTTTGTCTCGCCTGCCTCCCCCGTTCCATCTGATGCCACTCGGCCTTGGGTTCTTCTGGGTGGCTCCGTCTGATCCCGAGTCCCATCCACCGGCTCCGCACATAACGATCACGGGCCGCGTAAAGTCACGAGCCAGACGCAACCTAACGGCCGTGGAATCTTCCTTTTGTTTCGCTTGCTCGGCCGCCGATCTCGGCCAGCCTTCTGCAGCAGCTCCTCCTCCTCCTCCTTTCCCGGCTGCGTCGATCTCCTTTTCGGCTTTTCCCCTGTTCGGCTGTTCCCGCCGGAGTTGCATGCGCTCGTCACTGCACTGGATCCATGGAACAGAACTCCCCTCCCCTCGGATTGGAGGTCAAAAGGTAGAAAGAGGATTAATTCCGGACTCGTACGTAGCAGCGGCTAGGATAGCTAAACGATCTTCAGTTCAGACGAACGCGAGGAGAAAAACCTGAATGTGTGCCGTGCCGCGGCAGCGCCGCAACGGCTAATCTAAAGTCCGCCGAAAAGTAACCCAGGAAGCAGGGTTCGCAGGCACGGTAAAAACTCTACGAGCGCACAAAAGTAACCCAGGCGAGCCTTCTGAATCCGAATCCATGGACGTGAGCTTTTGTCTCGCCTGCCTCCCCCGTTCCATCTGATGCCACTCGGCCTTGGGTTCTTCTGGGTGGCTCCGTCTGATCCCGAGTCCCATCCACCGGCTCCGCACATAACGATCACGGGCCGCGTAAAGTCACGAGCCAGACGCAACCTAACGGCCGTGGAATCTTCCTTTTGTTTCGCTTGCTCGGCCGCCGATCTCGGCCAGCCTTCTGCAGCAGCTCCTCCTCCTCCTCCTTTCCCGGCTGCGTCGATCTCCTTTTCGGCTTTTCCCCTGTTCGGCTGTTCCCGCCGGAGTTGCATGCGCTCGTCACTGCACTGGATCCATGGAACAGAACTCCCCTCCCCTCGGATTGGAGGTCAAAAGGTAGAAAGAGGATTAATTCCGGACTCGTACGTAGCAGCGGCTAGGATAGCTAAACGATCTTCAGTTCAGACGAACGCGAGGAGAAAAACCTGAATGTGTGCCGTGCCGCGGCAGCGCCGCAACGGCTAATCTAAAGTCCGCCGAAAAGTAACCCAGGAAGCAGGGTTCGCAGGCACGGTAAAAACTCTACGAGCGCACAAATTTGCAGAACGTGAGAGGAATGCATTCAAGCCGTCCGACCTGCGAGATTTGGATGATGTGTGCTGCCCAACAAATACGATGCAGTCTGGGTTCGGCGTAATTGCATATAATGCCACAGTGCAGGCTGCCTTAGCCAATTGTACAGTACGTACGCAGGTTCTGTCATCTGTTTTACACAAGGAGTGAAGGACCGAGGGAATGCGGCCTAGCTATTGCAATCATGGCCAACAAATTACACAAGTTCAAATATTAGTTGTACGGCGAGTTAAATATCCTCAAAGTATCTCGTGCCAGCGGGAACCAAATATGAACTCTTTAAAGTCCATGGTTAAAGTTTTTAGAAAAATCTCAAAAAAAATTAGTATGTTAAAGAGGATGTTATATAATTATGTAAAATTTAAAGTTCAAAACTCCTACCATTAATTTGGTGGTAAGGAAAAATAACAAAAAATGGTGATGGTGTACGGATTGTCACTATTCATTGATGTTTACTTTTTACTCAACCTCCTAAATGGATTTTATTTTGAACTTGAAATTTTACATGTTACCGGAGTAGACTATCGCTTCCCAACATAACGTACATATTTAATAACTTTTAGAAACTTCGAAACCTGGTTTTCACCAAGTTTTATGGTAAATTGGTTTTCACCAGATAATTTCTTCGCATATAGGATAAATATTTAATTAGAATTTGACAACTGAACTAAAAGTAAGACTTCGGCGGGATCCCACTTGCCACCTTACTCGCATGTAGCTTCCACTTGCCGTAGAAGAGCATAACCAACCTTGAGTTGTTATTGACTCACTAATCTTTAAACAGTGATTACAAATGAATCGCATATGTTACTTCACCTGGTAAGACTTGTATCTAGCTTTACCCCAAGGTTTTAGAAAGTGGGCCTAACTCAACTGGTTGGGGCCGGAGTGGATGTATAAACCCAGCATGGATGTTCAATTCTCATGGATGTGAATTTAGATTCCTATTTATAGTTGAGGACGAGGCTATCCTGGTACTCATACAATTTTATCATTAGAATGTGCTTAACCAAGTTTTAAAATCCTGATAGTCATGGTTAATGGTTGTATGCATTTCTACTTGGTGCAACAACGGGAGAAGTGAGATTCTCCCACGATTTTTGTTCAAACTTTACAATAAAATCGGCTCTGTGCATCTATTGATGCAGAGGCCGTTGAGGCTATATGCCCTATTTCAAAAAAATATGTACCCCGGATCATGCTTGCTCACACTCCATCAACCCGAAAGAAAAACGCTTGCGTCGCTCCCAGGAGGGGTGGCTCGGGCGGCATCCTCCTCAAGCCACCCCTTTCCCTCAGCCCCCGATCCCCACGACTATTGAAGGATGACGTCGGTCAAAGATCATGAGGCTAACGGCGGTGGTGTGCTCTCATTTCTAGCGTGACTGGTGGAGGAGAGCCCATTCTTAGCAAAATTGAACGAAAAAAAGATAGACCAAAGATTAGCCTACCGTTACCCCGGACTAAGTCTAGCGGAATGTACTGTAGTACAATTCTCTTCAGAAGAAAATTAAAGGCGCAATACTTGGGTGCAGGTCGCGAGCTGCAACTAACTATAACTACTGCATGCTGCGAGCGCAGGATGTAGCTTTTGGGTCGGTCTGGCAAAGACATTTCGGTTTGTTTACTAGCTGCTCGTCCCATGAAAGGCAGTGCCCTTTTCTTCTCAGAAGCCATGCAGCTTTTTGATACACTGTAGTACCACGTTGCATGCCACCCATCCCGATAAACTAGCCAGCCATACGTTGGATTGCATAGCATAGATCTGCATAGTTGCATGCAAGAACAAGCAACAAAAGCTACCACACAACACAAAGTGCAGAGGCAGTGTCCCCAACTCATCATCACCGTGTCATGTACGTACAGCAAATCAGTGCCATGAAATCCGTTGTAGTTTTGCATCTGTAAGGACGCAAGGTGTTGAACTTTTCCAAACAGCTAGACGTAAGAAAAGTTGGTGCCCTTGCTTTGGACAGTTTTTTAGCTGAGGTTCACTAATCACCCGACAAAAAAAATCTCAGTTGACTCTTAAGACTTTGCTCATTTCATTATTGCTGAAACCCATAAATATTACTACTTGTACTACGAGGAGTCAGTAAAGAAACAGAGATTCCCAGCACAAACAGAGCTTCACTTTGTGCATACTAAGGGCATCCACTATGTGTAAAAAACTACACCTTAAGTCCTATGTGACAAGGCTTGTAGTCTACCTTATACATAGTGGAGGAAATATGAGTTGTCCATAAGCTTATAGGTGACCTTAAGCTTATAGGTTGTCCACAAGCAATAGAAAAATAATTTATCATCTCTTCCCTCTCATGCATGAGTGTGTATGATAAGACATGTGGGTCCCAGCTTAAGTTTAAAGTTCACCTTATACATAGTGGAAGATTTTACAAGAGAGGTGGGTCCCACCTTATGGCTAAAGTTCACCACATACATAGGTGATGCCCTAAGCGAGAGAGGCATGTATGTGTGTTGCGGCAGGAACAGAGTTACAGAGATTCCCAGCACAAACACAAGATCCTAATCCAGATTAATTACTAGGGCCTAGGAGGGCAGGTGCGGGGAGATGTATCCAACGAAGCCCTCACGTGGGCAGTCCCCTAAACACGGCGTCTCTGCCGGAGGTAAAGAAATCGATTAGCACGGGGATCAGTGGATCCAAGGGTGGATTTGGGCGGCTACGTGCCATGGAGTCAAGGATGCTAGGCCAGAGGAGGACTGGTACACACAGACACAGGACGTCACGCAGCAGATCGAGCAGAGATCTGCATGCTCTCCATCACGGCCGGTTAGCTAGCTGTCTAAGTAGCTCTGTGGCAGCTCGTCTAGGCCCTAGAAATCCATGCATGGCAAACAGGAAGATGTGGCCAGGGAGACCAACCTAGGGCAGGTCGAGCCGAGCAAACAGGGCCGGGCCTCCACGCATTAAATTTGCCTTGTAATTAAGCGTGTGCTTATTAAAGGACTTTGGAAGGGCCTGCTTGACGCAAAGTACTTTGCAGAGGCTGCCTGCAGGCTGATTCATTGGTTTCAAAGCAGTAGCTTCTTGAGACGACGATCCCACGCAAGGCAATGCATGCCCGGCCCTTGGCCCTTGTCAACAAGATCTTGGGCAAGATGCTTAAGTTTTTATAAAATGTACTACAATTCTACTTACTTGTAAGCTTAGGGGCCTACAGACAGTTTGAGTAAGCAAACTGGTAATTAGATCCTTGGTAGAAAACTGTAAACTAATCGGATGTGAAGAATAATATAGCCAGCAAAAATACCCTAAAGTTATTGAAACATCATGCCAATGAGAAGAAGAAATGGAAAAGTCCCCGGAACGTACGTGGTGCTCCATCTGTAGACTGTAGCCACGGACGGACGGACCCCAAAGCTCAAAGTGAGCAGACAAGATATGATCGGTGGGCTTGATTGAGCTTGACGACCGATCCACGCGAGGCGAGTGCGTGCGATGGCAAGACAACAAGGAGGCTCGCAACAAGCACAACGGGAGCGGTCACAAGAAAGCCAGCATCCCGCTCCAAGCGACCAAGTTGGCTAGTAGTAGTAGCTCCGTGTGGACGAACAACTTGATCATGCGCCATCGCTGTCGCCGTCTTTTCTTTTCCTTCTTCCTTGAACACACGTGTATGATCTCAGTTTTCGGAGAACCGGTGTCGAAAACATAAAATCATTGTACAGTCCAGTTCCACGATGGTTGGCAAATTAAGATAGTACGTACTAAATATCCGGGAGACAAAAGGACGATGGGCCATTGACCTATTTATAGTTGTGGTTCTATTGACCTATTTATAATTTTTATTAATTTTATTAGACATACTACGGTTAATAATAATTCTGTTCAAAAAAGGTTGATTATTATTAATAAACCGGTGAGATATTCATACAAAAAAAGAGAGAGAACAAGGGCACCACAGAGAGATTTTTAATAAAAAGAGCTGGCTACATGCATGCTCTCTCGTGGCCTAGAGCCGGACACTGCATCATCTTCTCCGGACGATGCAGTCTACTGTAGGTTACACATCTCTACTGCTACTGCCGTAGCTGATGCATGTTTAGGTGAGGACGGGAATGGGACGGTTCGGCATTTGCTCTTTGAACCCTTGGCCCTTGGCTCACTCCCCGATACGATTTTCGTGCTGTCCTCCGCTTGGTGTCGACGGGATGGACGGATGGATGGAGGAGTTCGTGTGCTCTCCTCCCTCCATGCAGTTTGGTGTGGCTTGCTTTGGGAGCGCATGCCTTGGCGCCACGCGAATTAGGGTTCTTCCGTGGCATGCGCGGCATGGCGAACCGGCAAGTACTTGTGATGTGAAGACCAATATACGGTGGTTGCGATAGCAGAGGCGACGATAGAAAGGATTCGGACGGTACGCGACGGCAGAGGAAGTACAGAGTTGACTGTTGGATATGGATATATACAAAACAACGGGAAGACGCCCAATGCACACGACGCGTTTAGTTCTGTTAGTCGTTGTGACACTCAATCCTTAGGCTCCGTTTGGATGTATGTATTAGAAGGCTAGGCATTGCATTTCGTTGAGATATCAAAACCATGGCATATTTGCATTGAGATCAATGTCAATATTTCTGTTTGGGTGTTTAGATATTTGGTAGCTAGAATTGATATCCTAGTTGAATGCCAAATGGAGGTGCGCTTGGGTCCCTCCCCCCTCCCCCTCTTAAACTTAAGCTGCATCAGCCGTTTTATTTTTTTTTGACCCGTCGAAACCCATATCGAGGTCACGTATATCTCTATATGTATACTCCGTCGAACTAGGTATAACCCACGTTCCGGTCGCCTGATCCTAACTCGCATTATCGCGATCTACGTCTTTGCATGTCATATTTTAAATTTTTTCTGCTGCTATATAATTTTCGATTTTCGCGTTCCGCAGGCACGAGTATACGTATATGGTGATTATACGTCTAAGAGGACCATACAGACTTCAGGTGGGTTCGTACGGTCCTTTAAACAATCGGTATCGAGTTTTTGTTTGTCAAATTTTGAAAGAAGGGGGGACCGAAGCAAAAGTGTGCCAAATCTTGTTTGGATGGTCAAAGTGCTGTATTGCATTTGGATGGTCAAATCTTGCAGAGAGAGAATTTGAGGTGAGGCGGCAGGAACATGCAGAGGGGATGGAGGCCGAGGTGGGGGGCAACGGCGCCGGTGTGATGATGAGGAAGGGATGTCGTCGGAGTATAAGGAAGGGAGGCCGCCGGATTTACCTATGTCGTCGCTCGATTTACCTATGCCCTCGCTCAATCTGAGGTCCAGAAAGGAGGATGGAGGCGACGGGGCCGGGAAGGGAGGCGGCGGTGCCCAGCCTCGCCGGAGGCGGAGTAGGAGGGAGATGGTGGTGTCTAGCCTAGCCGAAGGCGGAGAAGGAGGGAGACGGCGGGTTCGGGAGCGAGGGCGGACGCCGGGAGCAAGAGGAAAACCGCTTCGGGCCGAATACCACGCGATGTCGAAGGGAGACACTCGTCTTTTGGGAGGAGGTCTTGCTAGTTGATTCAGGCCATCTCGAGATCAAGCCCGAATGTCTAGCCTGAATACCTAATACATCCAAACGCTCAAGTTTCAGATATTCGGCTCCTGAATGCCCGAATACCCAATACCTAGGCTAAATGCACACATCCAAACACAGCCTTAGAGATTGACCTTTGGAGTTGCGGGGAAATCTACTTTAGCCCATCCGACTAGTTATTCTCATCGTGAAAACTACTAATAGTAGTATTTCAATTTTTTTACAAAAATATGAAAGAAAATCTTGGATGCGTACATCTACATATTCTTGACGCATATTTAGAATTACATGGAAATAAAACTTGTTTTGGGGCCTATGTAAAAAAGGCTTTCGGTGCTACGAAATGACTTTTCATGAGACTTGTTTGTCATTTCACTTAATACATTTGTTTTCTCTTTTTCGGTGAGATATTTCTGTATTTTCCCAAAAAGATAGTAAAAAGAAAAGAAAGATAGAATAAAAAATACAAGGTAAAAAACATGGAAAATAAAAGAAAGAAGAGAATAAAAACATGATTAATACTCCAATACATAGTATTTGTAAAAAATAATAATGAAAAAACATAAAACTAAAAATGGGGGACAAAAAACGAAAGCTAGGAAGGAAAAGAATAATAAAAATAGAAAAGAGAAAGAAGAAGAAGAAGAAGAAGAAGAAGAAGAAAAAAGTACCTAACGGCACGGCCCAATATTGACTTGTTTACAGGAGGATACGGATACCTGCTTGCTCCCGATTAAGTCTGGATCTTGGAAATCTGCAGTTTTGGGCCTTCATAGTTGAAAAAAAGGTGGCATCGTACTGTTCACGAATTCGCTGGGCGCTCACGTCGATCCCTTAGTTGCAAGGGGCCTACTGGAGGCTTGCAGCGGGCCAAAACATAGAACGATGCGCAACGGGGTAAATAGAATTTTTCAGGGATCCAAGATCCATCGAGACGATAGTAATCTATATCTATACCTATCTAATCTATATCTCTACTATCTATACCTAGGACGAAGTGTTTCTTCCGTTCCAACTCTTTTTTAGACCGATTTGCCCTCCCACTAAATTTTATATTAGTACATTGCCACCGTGTTGTTACCGGTTCGTTGCTTTCTGCAAACTCGCGGTCTACGTCTCACGTCCTCCAGATCCCTACTTCCTCAATTTTTTTATTTTATCAATCACTTGTACGGGCCTGGTCCAATTCCTTTCGCACCATGCCCTGCTGCTAATTTTGTGTTGGATTCTAATTAGTCCCACCTCGCTCTCTTATACAGCGTCCCACCAATTTATATAGGCTTAAATATCTGCTGAAATATGCCTCGGATCAGAACAGAAAGCTTAATTATAAAGAAGGAATAGAAGTCCCCGTATGCAGATGGTGGGCAGCGAGCCTTTATGAGTGAAAAAAGAGAAAAGAGAATGGCATGGCTGAGTGCTACGGAAAGAGAGAGGACTCTATGGCCTGAGCCGCATGGCTCTGAGTCCCTCGTAAGAAATACGAAAAGAGGACTCCATGCGAGATAGAGCGGAGCGGGGTGACACCCCCACGGCCGGCTGCTGATCCAAGTTACTATACAAAAGTGCAATCCTAGCTTGCTAGGTAAACTCGTCGTGGGATCATGGATGGGTTTGGAGTTAGACTTTGCTAGGTTCTCCTGGTGCATGAATTGTTTGGTTTGCTACTGGAACTCCACTTTCTAAATTATAATACCACCCAATCATTGCATGCCCTTTTTGCTAGCTAAATTCTATCACTTTTTTCTCTAAATACATTGATTTGTCGTTCTCAGACGCTATCCACAATTAATCTTGTTACTGGATTTTTTTGACATGTTGTTAGTGAATTTTATGAATTCATGTGTTAGTATTTTTTTTCCGCCGCAACGCGCGGGCATATTTCCTAGTATATAAAAAGTCTAGAGGTGGTTTTCGTTCGTCCGTCACAATACGTCTTCGTCCGTCCTTCTGTGCGTGTTCTCTTTGTTGAAACGATCAGGGCGGTCTTCATGTCGTTTACGCTAGGGCCCTGCTACCTTTAGCTAGCTGTTTGATTTATTGACCGTGTCATGCTCGAACAGCAACGAAACATACTTTTTATTGTATATCGCGTGTCCGCATCCAAATTCAAGGGAGACTCCATCACAAGATTCACAACCCAAATAACCAAATCTCCCGTAAATTTTCCTGACCCTCACGCCCCAATCTAATCCAACCCAATCACAAGGATGCCATCGCCTCCAAAATAAGACCTCGGAAAATCTCCGGTGAAGAGCAACCAGTAGAAGTTGATGTCTCGGATCTTCCACATCAAGATCGCCTCCACTCCAATGGCCCGCGAGATTCTGCATGGCCGCTGGGAGGACCCCTCCGGCTCTATCCGCTGGAACGGAACCTGCCCTGATCTCGATGGGTCTCGGGCGTGAATTGGGCCGCGACTGCGGCGAGCATCAAGGACTCGATTACGATATGGACTATCCTTTGCCCGCATATAAAAAGGACTCGATTCAGCCGGCGGAAGCACCAAACCTGATTTTGATGGGGCGGTATGACTCCAGCGATCTAGGAGAGGTATGACTCCAACTATGTAGGAGATTTACAATTTGCATCAATTAATTCGAATTCCTGCTAAACTAGATGCCTCCTCCGCGTGGACATGCTGAATCATGGACCGACTCAGGCGAACTGAATCCTCGCGCGGGTACCATGGAGGTCACCTAAACCAGTGGGTCGCCCGCACCGGTCTGAACTTGCCACACGCATCGTTGGCCGCACTGCTCTGAACCCCCAGTAGAGGCTGAAGGTAGAAGCTGGAGTTCAGCGCCTGCAGGTGGTCCAGTGATTCCTCGCCTTGACCCTATGGAAAAATATGTTAAAGAAGGTATGTGCTTCTCGCATGCCAGCGCTTTCATCTGAGAACCGGAGAGTAGGGAAAGTGTGGTGGGAAAGGATAAGGCAGCGGCATGGTCTTCGGTACTCCAACTTCGGTGAGAGTAGACTTTTCCGTTTTTGATTCTTGAAGAGAATTTATAGTCAATTTGAAGAGATATCTTGGACAGATCCAAAAAAACATGTACACAAAATGGTTCGACCCAGCTCATTTAGATGTACATCCTTAATCTCAAAAAATAGTTCCATTAATCTAAGTTTAGTCGTTGTAAAATATTGGGACAATACATGTTAACTCCTAGACCAACAGGGCAGATTTCTGAATGCGCAAATTTAAATTAAATGTTATTTTTGAGCATTATAAAATACTCCCTACTTTTCAAAATATAAGATATTTTAGGTTTGTGAATAAAATGTATCTAGACTTGTTTTAGTGTCTAGATTCACTTCACAAATCTAAAACATTTTATATTTTGAAACGGAGGGAGTACATCACATCTATCTAGAAATTTCATGATTATCTTAGGTTACCATGATGTCTCGACTCTAAATCTGTTTTCCTCCAAGAGATGCCTCCACTTGAGAAATTTTAATAAATTTGAGAGGGAAATTCACAATCACATTGAATGAACCATGTTTGAGATACTGAATTAACCAATCAGTGACACGTTGTTGCAGTATTTTTTGCCATGAGATCAACTGAACTGAAAGATATCTACAACTTCGAGTGGTTTCCTTACACAGTTACATGGGTATGCTCTAAGCATCATTAGATGTGCCACTTTTATAAGAACTACAGACAGAAAAAGATTTTTACAGAAGCTTCCGGTACTATGCAAATTTCACCTTGTTGTCTTCATACCATGGAGACATGGTTATATTTTCTCTTTAAAGTATATGATTCAATATCTATTCCATTATTTCAGATATGTGAAGCTTCTTTTTCTATCATTTTAGATGTACAGATCTTTTTCACCCTTTAGCTATAAAAATGACCACCATATAATCAACCTTTTGTGACTATTTTTTTTTTTTGGAACCGTCAAGTTGATTCTCTATGTAAATGGTTGTTAGCATGCAAAATAAGACGTAACTTTAGAATTTCCTATGTACTAGCAGCAGACTAAATATTTGATACATACTATTCTGATTATCCTTTTACAAACCGATGGATTCTCTTCAAATGCATAAACACTTTTGGTGGCCCGGTCCCTGGCGCACTGGTTGGAGTTGCAAAGGGATATATCCCTGTTATGTAGATGGGCACGTATACAACTGGATGCAAATTAGAAACATTACCAAAAGTCAAATTGTGAAGTCTTGACAAATTACGAAGGTTCACCGTGAGAAAATAATATAGGCCGTGGCAACGCACGGGCATTCAGCTAGTCTAATAATAAAACACGAAGTGTTTCTCCCGGTCCAACACTTTTTAGACGAATTTGCCCTTCCAACAATCTAGAAAATACCCATTGCCACCGATAAGAGAAAAACTGTTAAAAAACTAAGTCCAGATTCCTCCATCCAAGCGTAGGAGGCCAGATTTGGGCCTAGAAACCCATTGTACAGCACTCGCAATCTCAATTGCAGACAAACCTAGGTCAAAGACCTGGTACGACTGTTTAGTCCCACTTTGCTTCTTTAACCTCTGCCCCACCTGTTTATATACCTTCACAAAAAGCTTAGGATGTCAGCAAGTCAAATCGGAAACACAAGCACACGGACCATTGAAAATTGATGAAGATATCCTTGCCTAAAGAGGAAGGATTGCTAGCTAAACAAGAGAGGAAGGATTGCAGGATGCGGGTCTGGCTGCTAGCTAAACAAGAGAGTGATTTGGGGTCTGGATGCGATGGAGATCGAGATCGACGGTGCGGGCCGAGCTGAGACGGGGTCTTGGGCGAGCTTGCCCTAGCGAGGAGAGAGGGGGCGAGCTTGCTCCGGCGTGGAGAGGCTCCGAGGATGCTGCCAGGGGTCACTTGCGCCGGATGATGACTTGTGAGATTGGAAAGAAATTTGGGGTAATGGGAAGACGACTTTGGGGATAAGACAGGAGATAAAGAAAAACTGAACACACTAAAGTGGATATAGTTTCCGACCACACAAGATGGTGGCCCAACTGGGCATTTGTGCTCACGTGGTGTTATTTTTAGAAGGCCACACATATTATTTTTACAACACATCGTGGTGTTTACTTTTACTTGCTAGTGTCATCGCATGCGTCAGTATGTTATTAATAATAATGTGCATAGGTACATATATGCATATGAATGATTTACAAAGTTAAAGGGATGGGCATAGACGACTTAAACTATACAACTAATTTTGGTGTGTAGTAAAACATTTGGCTAATTACGGTGCAGGTGGGAAGCGTGTCGAAGAGGAGGCTGAGCGCTGGGCATAATAAGAGCCGAGTCAGAAATAATAATGAGGGAATTTAAGTTGTGTAAACATAAAAAAAAATCCAACTTTTATCGTTGATGTAGTGTGGCACCGTAGTAACGCACGGGTTTTGTGCTAGTAATAATAAAACACGAAGTGTTTCTCCTGATCCAACACTTTTTTAGACCGTTTTGTCCTCCCACCAAAACACGTATTTCAAACAAGCCACCGGTGAGTCAAATGGTATGAACTTCCGAATAAGAGTCCTGGTATGCACACATGGTTTTGTATGTAAACGCTCATCTATACACCGCCCTATGGAGATACCCATCGATCAACTCGCTCAGCGCATCTGCCATCGTCGCTCGCGGAAATCCACATGCCCGCCGCAACACGATCAAAAGCTAGGCGGGACCGGAAGCTGCCAGGGTTCGACTCCTCAGCGGGAACCATGCATGAGCGAACGAGGGAGCGGGAGGCTAGCTACTTGTAGGTCGTAGATATAGATATACTACATGTTCAACAATCATGATATTGTTGATTTCGTATGGACCAAGAAACGTGATGCGTTGACGCCAAGACTGCCGATCGATCGAAAGGTTACTTTTGAGTTATAATCTTGCTTCACATTAGATTAGAGTATATGCCAGACTTTGGCACCAACATAACCGCCGAGTGTACATAGAGTTGGACATGTACATTGACGTTGACGGGTTAGAGTTGTTACGTGTTATGGGTGTTTACAAAGCGCATTGATTAGTTGTTGTTTTTACTGCTTATGTGAAAGAAAACCAATGTAGAAGCGGTGATTTTTTAGGGTCAAAGAGAGATAAACACTCTATGTATGTTTTCCAAATGTTGGTGTGAGCGAAGGAAATTAACAGAGGAATTCAGCACGGCATTGGAGTCACGGTTGTATGTCAAGAGTGGGATACACGCGCTTACGGTGTGCGTGAAGGACATTCTCGACCTGGGATACGATGGATGTCGCAAGTCAACGAGGGAGAGACGGATGCATGAGGATGTTGATTTGACTTTAGGCCAAATATTACAATGTGCCAAAAATCACGCTAAAATAGCTAAGTTGTCTGAACGTAATGAAAAAAAATAAACATTTCTCGTCGTTTCTATATTTTTTCGGATAAATTTGTCCTACCACCAAATCACATATGACAAACAAATGCCACGATACCGGTTCGCTTGGTTATTCAATCCGTCACTAGGCATGACCACGCTTGATCGATTCGCCACTAACTCCTCCCTATGTGTGGTTATTCAATCTGTCGCTAGGCATGACCACGTTTGATTGATTCGCCACTAACTCCTCCCTACGTGCGGGTCAGAGACCGCTACTTTCAGATGCACAACGCCCGACCTGCAAGCTCAAGAAATATAAATGCGATAGTGCCCAGGCTAGGGTCGGCGCAGCATAGGAAAGTGATGGGGCCATCACCAGCACAGTTCCTCGCCCCAGCGTCTATACCAGCTCGAGCGCAAGCCCCAATGGCAGACAAGCAGGCCTATGGTGCAGGATCCTTTCTCTGCCTTAGAGACCGTTCTCCTCAAGCGGGAGGCAGGTGAATCCTTCGACGGAGTCTGGGTAGACAAAGGAGAGGAATCGAATGGGATTTGAGATTTATCTGGTCGGCTCACATGATTAAAAAGAATAAGAATCGAGTAAGGGATTTGGAGTTTTTTCTGGCCGGCTCGCACAAGCGAAGAAGGATACATGGGTCATTGGATGAAAAATAAAGAATATCTAGCTTGCGGGTTTAACCTGGACTCAACCATTGTCACACGTGCACATGGGCCAAGGCCCAACGTCGATTATACACATTCCGGTTGCTTTGACCGTCACGTATAATTAAGATGTGGTATATCTCAAATTTAGTCCCATCCTGCTTTATTAGACCAAACCCTACCGGTTTATATACTAGACAAGTTGGCTGAAGTATCGGCAAGCCAAATCAGGAACAAAAAGCAGCAGTACCCTGATTGAACGAGGGAACATGGCCATAAAACGTAGGCATAATTAAAAATGGGATTTGCAGACTAAGTAAAAGTTGGCTGAAAGGTGAGCATAATGAAAGATGGGATTTGCAGTCTAAGTAATAGTTCGCTGAAACGTGGGCATAATTAAAGATGGGATTTGCAGTCGAAGTAAAAATTGGCTGATGAAAAAGATGAGGGATAGACCATGGTTTGAAATAATAAAAAAAACGTTATAACCTAGCTTCAGCAAATGATCTACAATTATTTTTCAATTTTGCTCCTTATTTTGTCGGATCTTTATTTTACTATCAAAAAAGTATTGTCTTTCGATGCAACGCACGGGTTTGTTTGCTAGTAACAGTAAATAATATAATACAAAATCTGGACACGGTGAGAAATATTTTCTTCCGAATGACAGCGTGATCTACAGATAGATCTGTCATAGCTAGAGGCCGTTATGCTATCTACATGTTTTTGTATTTCCCGTACTTTTGTTTTGGTCACAAGATGTGTAATTGATCGGCTGTGTGCATTCAAGTTATGCAAAGGCCGGGTATAAACATCACTCTAAGTAATAAAACGCTCATTTACAAAAAAAAAACTAGAATACAAAATCCATATTTGAAGGAACAGAGTAACAGAGACACGAGGGATGAACAGAAAATTTCAGATGTGCAATCAAATGCATTTCAGATCAATTCCTTCCACCACAAACTAAGATATATCTGTATACATCATATGGATTGTTGAATATCCAAAGACATGCAAGAGAATAGAGGAAAAATTCTACTGCAAACTCAGGACAACAAAGCACCCTAGAAAAAATAGTTGCCATCCATTTCCTCCAAGGAAACCCTAGACCTAGGTGTAGGCGGAGCATGGGCAAGCCGTGACCACTTCCTTGTGGTGGCGACAATATGGAGGTGCCGGCGGCCATGGCAGCTAGAGGGGAGAACAGTGGCGTAGCTAGGATCGTCAGCAAGCGATGTCAAAATCACAAAGTGTGGTCATTAATCAATTTTTTTTAGGGTCAGAACGAGTGTATGTTAGCTGGTTTCTTCAGTGTTTTCAGTTTTTCTATGTTGTCGCTTGACCACATGTAATAGATGGGAAGAAGATGATGGCGTGCTCGTGTACTTCCCGTCGGCGAAGCATGGATCCGGTGCACCATGGAGTCAGGAACAGGAGGTAGGAGTGGAGATTAGTGCAGAAACTTTTTCTTCGAGGATGAACATGAGCAGCTATTTAGAGTTGGGAGGGTAACGAGGAGGGTTGTCCTGGAGCATGAGGAAGATGAGCGATGAGCAGCACATGAAAGGAGTAGATGGTGTACCTAAATTTAGGATAACGTCAGGTCATGGGCCCATTGTTTATGGGGTACCGATATACTGCACAAAATATTTTTTTAGTTTAGTTATACACCTTATTAATTACGCTTAGGATACAACTAAGACTAGTCATAATGATAGTATCATATTACTAGTATCATGCATATGATACTAGTGTATGATACTATCTTAACAGTGCATGGTATTATATGGTAGTATCATACTAGTACTATATTTAATGATTTATAGAATCTTAATACAAAATTGTGTACAAGATTTATTTGTATGAGGATTTTCTAGTTTTACGTGCTATGATACGGTATCTACCTATGATACTCTAACCATCTCTTTATTTATTAATTGTTGTGCCATATAATATTTTTACTAACATAGCATGCATAATACTAGCTATGATACTCCCACTAGGACCAGCCTAATGGACACCTCGGGGTCTAGAATGGAAGGTGAGATATCGGCAGGGCATAGGTATGTCCAAACTTGGCTATCGGGCCAGGCTTTGGCGGGCCGGGCCATAGCACGCGGAAAATACACGGCATAGGCCCATCTTGGCCCATGGCGTGCCAGGCCTATGAAACGTCGGGGTCATGCCTAGGTCGCAACCTTAAGCATGTGGGCCGACCTGACACGACTAGTCAAGCCTGCAACCGCTAGAATCTTTACTAATATATGCAAAATAAGTGCCTGGGAGAGTCAAACTCGTGACCTCCTCCTTCCATGGAAAAAGCTTTACCAACAAACAATCGAAAGCTTAATGTTGATTAGAAATTCAGCTTTTATTGAGGGTTAATTAGAAGGGCCAACATAATACATTAGCAAGCCAGCGTGCTTCATGTGCCGTGACATAGACTGCCAAGCTTCTATGCCGTGCCCAAGCTGCGGGACGAGGCACGTGTGTCAGCATGGTCCTGCCTGCGAGTTTGATGGGCCGCCGCATGCCATGTCGGGCTAGGCATGTTGAACCTGTGTCGGGCTGGTGCTGGCCCAGGCTTGCCCGCTGGCCAAGTTTGGGAATTTGGATAGGTCTTACGACACAATTTGTTGAGGTGCTATCTCTCGTGTCAGGGCTTCGAGTGAAAACTCATATCTTTGAACTTGGCAGCGACGACGCTTTGCGATGTTACCCTTCGGGGACGCTGTCGTGGAGCTCAGGTGCCCTTGGGCATGGAGGAAGTTTCAGGCACCCTTGTATGCATGCTTGGCTTCGTAGTCTTGTTTTTCGGCCTCTTGGCGTTTTTAGCTTGGCTTGTCCGGTTTTCCGAGGATTTTCTTTGTAAGAGGGTTATCTCACTACCTTGTATGGTTTAATCGTGTTGGCTTTATTTATAAAACGGGATGGAAGTCTATTTCAAGAAAAAAAATGTGAATTGTCGTGTGTGAATCTATATCTATATATATATATATAATAATAAAGCACGAAGTGTTTCTCCCGGTCCAACACTTTTTTAGACAACTTTGCCCCTAACAGTTTAGATGTATTAACCACAATGACACACATAAGTCATGTATAATTGTTCAATTGTTTTTTATACCAGACAAACGAGCCCACCAGATATCCGTATATACTAGACAAGCGTGGCAGGAGCACCTCGCGTAGCGTCGCCATGGATTTTCCAAAGTCCAGCAGTGGGAGTCTCACTTCTACGATGCGTACGGGTCGGCTAGCCCCTGGCGTCGTGCTGTTTCAGGTGGTACGTGGCTCAGTTGAGGGCACAAAGGCTGATGATGATGTTGTACATGATAAATTAAAGGGAAAAGCACTAGATTCAGATGGTTAAACAATTGGGAGTACATGATCAAGCTGTTGAGATATCATTAAGGCATGCACTAATGTCCAGATTTTCATACGTTTCTGTCTTTTGATATATACTGATTCATTACTGAAATAAACAATTTGTGGTTGTGTACATGGTGGTTCTGATCCACCCCTTCCTGTACCTGGTCATGCAATTTCCGTTTTCCCTGCTGCTAGCTAGGACCGCTGGGAGTAGCTGCTCTCAGGACTTCAGATTGGATTCACATTATTTGTGTTCTAGAATCATCTTGGTTTCCTGATTTCAAACCACAAATTTGGTTACTCACTCAGGTACTGTGAGAAGTAATGCTGGTTTGATGAAGGTAGAATCATTATAAATAATCTATATTGTGGTAGAGGTGAGATGACAATTCATCAGTTATGATATTATAATTTAGATTATTAGCTTTATTTCAAGTGTACAACGGACATGTTGATCAAGGACTCCATCCATATTAGTTTGATTGACGCATGGATTTGAATGTACGAAACATTGTTGATTTAGTGTTGTGACGTAGCAACGCACGGGTTTTGTGCTAGTCTCAAAAAAACGTGAATTGTCGTGTGCGTCCTCTTGCAATTTCGTTTCGGGTTTGTCTATCCCAAACATACCCTGCTACACACACGATACATACATCCCATACGATTTTCATACGATACCAATATCGAACCATCGGTGGCTTGTATCCAAGAGCAGCTGACCACCAGATCTCAGATCTCAGCGTCGTCCACGGGTCGGACTAGAAGGGATCGTGTGTGTCCCTTCCCCGGCGGCTTCGCAACTCCCTCGTGCACCAAGCCCAATCAATCAAGAGACCAAATTCGCATCGTGAAGCTCTCCGCTACAGCTACCTGTCGGGCCTAGCCGCCGCCAGCACCACGGTTGTCGCGAGGGGGATGGCGGAGGCGAAGGGGGAGACAGCGCCGCTGCTGGCGGGGGAGGATCCGAAGGGGCGTGGAGGTGCAGCCGGGGGAGGAGCGACGTGGGCGCAGACGCTGGGCAACGTCGTGGTCTCCATCGTCGGCACGGGCGTGCTCGGCCTGCCCTACGCCTTCCGCGCCGCCGGCTGGGTCGCGGGATCCATCGGCGTCGCCGCCGCCGGCTGCGCCACGCTCTACTGCATGCTCCTGCTCGTCAGTACCCTACACTACCTACCCCGCCGCCTTCTTTTCACTGTTCTGGATCGCTGTTTATGTTTGCTTAGCTGCTTGACGGGGATGCCACCCAAATTTTTTGGACTTGCTACCGCGGCCTACATCCTGCATTCCAGTCAGCTTAAGCAGATTGGAGTGTGCTGTCATAAAAAAAACTGGATGGAGTTTGTCCTTACATTTTCGATGGAACATTTCTAATCCTAGCCACACCGCCATATTGTTGTGATCAATCAGAGGCTAAGAGCTAAGAAAAAAATCAGAGGCTAAGAGCTATGGTGGCAACACGGTTAGTATGTGGTCACTCACTCGGGATAAAATATTGCGTACTCTTGCTTACGGGGTACAGATGGGATCTGGGGATATCTTGTCCCCAACTGTTCAATAAGGAGGCTTACCGCTTTCTGTACCTTTTTTCATTTCCCATAAATATTATGGTCCAATAATGTCTCCAATATAACAGGGACGATCTCCAGTAACTCAGGGATGAAGTCAAGATTTTGCCCAAACAATAGGAAATTAAAACTAAATGAATCACGTAGCCGGAACCATTCTCGGAAGAGTATCAGAATATAATCCCTGTTAATTGTCAGCCTTATGGTGCTAACCCATTCTTCGTAGTACTATTCCTGTAAGCATGACAATTTTTCCACACATCATAGTTAGGTTGAATGGTCAAACTTGCTCAATTATGTTTCTTTGTTGCTTCTTCAGCATGTTGTATTTGTCGAATAGTACCCTGCCTCATAATTTGTTTGCATTCTTTACATTAAAGATTACATTGATAGCAATAACTTTCCAGCTGCTTAATTTACTTGGTACCGATTTCTTATCTGAAGGTGGACTGTAGAGATAAGTTGCAAGAGGAAGAAACTGATGAACCCTGTGATGTTCACTATACGTATGGAGATTTGGGTGAGAAGTGCTTTGGGACTGTAGGTCGATGGTTGACGGAAATTCTCATTCTTGTTTCGCAAGCTGGTGGATCTGTAGCTTACCTAGTATTCATTGGCGAGAATCTCCATTCCGTGTTTAGCCAGTCGATGACATCCGCTGGCTTCATCTTTGCTGTCCTCCTCCCTGTGCAGATTGCGTTATCCTTCATTCGTTCACTGTCTTCTCTTTCACCATTCAGTATATTTGCTGATGTATGCAACGTCCTAGCGATGGCAATGGTTATCAGAAAGGATATTCAACTAATTGATCATCCGTTTGCAAATAGAAGTGCTTTTAATGGAGTTATGGCGATACCTTTCGCTTTCGGGGTTGCAGTCTTCTGCTTTGAAGGATTCAGCATGACATTGGCACTAGAATCCTCAATGGCGGAACGGAAAAAGTTTCGTTGGGTGCTTTCTCAAGCAGTTGTGGGCATCATATTTGTGTATTCATGTTTTGGAGTGTGTGGCTATTTGGCCTACGGCGAGGGTACTAAGGACATCATAACACTTAATCTTCCGAATAATTGGTCATCTGCTGCAGTTAAGGTTAGTGCAGTTTCATAATCTATTTGTGTGATTTCTGTCGAAACATGCCATTGCTTCTACACAAATATGTTACACTTGCACTTTACTGCCCCAGTGTTCAACAATTGCTTAGTTGGAGTTATGAAGTCATGGAGTATGAGTGAAGTGTAGATCTCTAATATCGTGAAATTTGAATAATTTGTTGTCACATGGAACCTAAATTGCCGGAATAGTAATCTCCGTATGCTAACAGTTCAGAAAATCCATTGACAGGTTGGCCTATGCATTGCACTAGCATTCACATTCCCAGTTATGATGCACCCGATCCATGAGATTGTGGAGGTGAGGTTCAGATCAAGTGGATGCTTTCAGAAACTTCCCCACAGTGTTCCTGGCGCCGAATGGCTAGGCCTGCACTCGAGTCGCATCCTCGTGGTGACCATCCTTGCGGTGGTGGCATCCTACATACCTGCATTTGGATCATTTGTCTCCTTTGTTGGGAGCACAATGTGTGCGCTGCTCTCCTTTGTGCTGCCTACCTTCTTCCACCTCAACATTGTGGGCTCGTCAATGAACCTGTGGCAAAGGGTGTTGGACTACAGCTTCCTTCTTTTTGGCCTGGGTTTCGCTGGCTATGGTGTGTTCACCACTCTTTCTTCACACTAACAGATGAATTCAAAATGGCCAAGATCCACAAATTTATGGTTAATTTGTAAAAAAAAGATGCTAGACAGAACTATCTGTAGTCCTGGAACGGCAGGCATCACATCAGATGCTTTGATATTCTCAGCTGATTATTCTCTGCCTTGGTCTGGATTGTTAGGTGGTGGTGGTGTAGTTTGTATGTATCTTTATCTTAACTCTGGATTAATTTCAATATATTTTAATGTTCATACGAGGCATAGTCCATGGTGTTTAACATGGGTTGGTTGTAATCCTGATCTGGTTGTTGTCAGGACGTGTTTCTTTTTTTTAGGATACACCCTGACAGGTGTACCAAACACATAGAAGAGGCTGCCGATGGCAGTTACAACATTGCTAGGCGGCACGCACGGCTACTAACAAAGGGGTGGTAGCTCCCCAACTCACTAAGCCTACTCTCCTGCTATCAACAAGGTCACCGGCTTCGGAAAGCCAAAAACATCAACAGCCTAGCTAACCGCCACTGTCTGAAGTCATCTTGGATCCTGGTTTTGATGGCCTTCACCTTCGGACGTGCCCCGTTGAACATGTCGTAGTTCCGGTGCCTCCACACGTCAGGATGTGTTTCTTAATTTGACAGTTCACACAAATGATAATCATATCAGGCAATTTTCTGCTAAAACCATTTGATAGTCTACAACCTCAAACTAAAAGGTGGAAGCACAAAATTTAGAGGAGGTAACTATTTTATTTCAGTGTACTAGTTATAATCATGTGTAGTAGTTAAGTACCACGCATTGCAACAAGTCTCCTAACCAGGGCTAGACAGTCTTTCGATAAAAGTCCAGCTGTTGTCCTCGAATTATCCCAAGAGTTAACTTATAACCATAAATGTATTTCTAGTGCAAAACAAACCTCAGCTCTGTTAATCGTCCAAACGCTTGGTTTTTTCGACTTTATCGCATACCGGAGAAATGGTTGCACAAAGAAAAAAAAGAAAAAACAGACCGGTACCGACTGTAACCCAACTCAGACTCTTGCGCAAACTAGTGAGAACCTTGAATACCATTGCTAGCCCCGAGTCAGGGAGAGGATGACGACGCGGCACAATAACTGGCGGCCTACCGGCGAAGGCAACCAGGGATAATCAGCCCCGACCCAGGTACTGCATACTAGAGTGGTTAACAGTGGCGGAGCTAGAGAGGTGAAGAATAGGGTACACGATGGTGCCAGAACCCCCAAAAACATTTTTTAGGGGTAGCACACATAGTGAAAATTCACTATTTTGCAACGAAAAAGAAATCAAATTTACCCGGTGTCCTGTGCAATCCTTTGGTTGCACATGTGTCCGCCACTGGAGTGGTAGCCTAGTGTATCTTGTTCCATTCAATTAATTTTTAGTTGTTCCATATTTAATTTGTTAACTCGATTAGCATGTTCTTATTTGAGGATGACTTGTGTTTTTATTTCTTAATACTAGTTAAATAGTTAAATAGCACACATGCAAATGTCACATACAAAATGAGTTCACTATTTCTTGTTTATTCTTGGCTTGAAAGTATTTCTAGAAATTTTGACTATCGAATTGAATATGAGGAGATTCAAGAAACGAACTAATTACCAGCAATGTTTGTACAAAAAACTAAAAATTAAATAAAACTTGTAATTATTTAGCCTTTTGTATGGCAACTCATTTTGAGAATTTCACAAGGGTATGTTTCTACCAAATATTTAGACACATTTTTTTTATTTTTCAAAAGTACGTTTCATATGTACCCATATGCTATTATTCTGTTATTTATTTTTTGAAAGTTCAAATTTGATAAAGTTTCTCTATTTGTTTAAAAATTCATTCTATAATGGCGTTGTAATCTTTGGATTTTGTCTTTGATATCTGACATTTTCTGAAATTTTGAAACCTTTAGGTTTGTGAGAATTTTACAAAAGTTTATAAAAAACTGAAACATGGTTTAAACTTTTGGTAAGAGAATTGTAACATATACACTAGAACCACCCAAATAGAACCAACCCTAGTTAGGATATTTATTCGAGCGTATGCTTTAAAGATATCTATCTTAACATTTAGTTATATTAAAATATATACATCGACACACATACATAGGCAACCCTTATGTATAAAGCATTACTGCATAATTTATTCCACAATGGATAATTAATTAAATGAGAAATTTTATTACAACATGTAATTTAAATTTAAAACAATCAAACTATTGAGTGATATATTACAACTTAATAACAAAGAATAGTATAACTAACTCACAGACATAGTTATGTGTGTCATCTGACTAAATAAACCGTGATAATCGCTAGTGTAAGAAATATATAAGTATAGCAGTTTAGTATAAAACATATTACTTTTATTTGCCTCGGGCCCATTTTTTGTTTTGACCGGCCATGAAAGCAACTCGCTTAACGTCGCGGCACAACAGTTGCAGCCGGCGGAGGCATGTCATTAGGTGGTGTGCGCCTGCCTATATGGAACTGACAAAAGGCCTATATATTATCGCTCAGTAGTTTGAGCCGACAAAAAGGAAGAATTTCTCCCACCCATGTGGGTGTATAGTGTTATGTATCTAGCTTTTGTTTGTTTCAAACTTCCCCTTCTAGATCTGAACTGAATCTGAAACCAACAAGTTAAGGTATGCTTGTCATATATAATAAATTCCTCATATTTATCCTTGTTGACAAGCATGCACCATAATCCATTTGATTCATCAAGTCACTAGCATACATGCAAAGGATTTAGTAAGTTATATCTACTAGAATAGGGGTTCAACACTACAAATGTTTTAATTCTTGAGTCATCGGCGTAAGTCTTTATGGAAGCTCGAGTTGCCGAGCTATCAACATTGGCATGAGCAACAAATGCATAATATTCTAGAGGACGAGTGACGTGGGGTCTCCACGGCAATGTCCATGATTGATGGACTTGGGTTTTAGGGAAGAAGAGTGCGCTTGTGGATTGCTAACAAATAAGAAGAGGCACGATTTACCTAGATCCAGACCCCTGGAGGGAAATCCTACTCCTACTTGTCTGTTCTTCATTAAAGAAGATTACAATGTCGCCATGATAGTTATGCTGATGTAGATTGAATCTTGCCTAGGGAAGATTGCATACGAGTTGGAAAGCCTCCTCAACGGCCCCTCCTAGCCTTTATATGAGAGACTAGGTATCAGGTACCGTGACCAAGTCGGTTACAGGCTAAGGGATAACCCTAAGACTTCCTAAGCTTGTGCTCGTTCTTGCTCCATGCGCCAGGAATCTGAGCCTCCAAGGCTTTGCAGCTGCCAGCTTGTCTTGGGCTTCCCTGTCCGTAGCCAATCATCATATGGGCCTCCAGTTGGAATAGATCTGATATACTTACCGTGGGTAACCAACGGGCTATACCTACGTCAGTCGCCCCCGAGTGACCAGTCGAGTCGTAGACTCGAGTAGAGACTCAAGGTCACGGGTCATCGACCACACAGTCGACAATTATGCGAGAATACACCACTGACCCAGAAGTACATCGAGTCAGTATCTCATGCATTTTAAGATGTTAACAGTCATCGGGATGATGTTTCAACGCGTCTAGTGCTCTTGATGGATCGGGGCAGTTAATTTCTCTTGGGCAAAAACAACGTTAACCTACTCAAGATCGAGTCCCCGGACTCGAACCCGATGTATGGTGGGGTAGTTCGACTCGTGCTGCTGAGGTCTTATCCAGTCAAACTCTAGCTTGTGAGTGGACACCCAACGCATTTGTCTGGATTTTTGTCACACCGTAGGCATGGGAATCTTCTGGTAGAGCGCAATGGGTGTGATTTTCAGGTCGTTAGAAGATCTATAGGTCTAACCTTCACATCGTAGACGCGACACCCAGATATGTTTTCGCAACGGATGCGATCTGGGGAGTCCAAGAGATGATGTCTCACACACTAGACCTTATATAGTTGTGCGGTATATGGCAGGGAGTCAGGAGTCGATAGTCCGGACGGAGTCGAAGCAGTTAACAAGTTATCTGACGCGCGATCAACACTCCTGATGGGAGTATCCCCCAAGGTTGTGTCCGGCTGCATGTTTCCTTGCATATTAAGTGAGGTCGTCATTTTCTTTCGGGGTCTTAGGGTGCGTAGTCAGCGCTCCTAATGGGACTATCCCCCGAGGCTGTGTTCGGCTACTAGCTGAGCATAGGCTCATACAACACTGAGTGTCGTGTTCATCTAAGGAGGTACTCGACTTAGTCATGCGCTTGCGAGCACGATTAATCATTGTTGACTCCTTCGGAAGACCCGATAAAGTAGCTTGGTGTGGCTGACATCAGGGATGATGTTAGAATGTACTCGAGTGCTACTCTGAGTAGCTGGATGCAACAGTAGTGTCCCTGTAGTAAATACTGACCGATACCCATGATGGTTGAGCCTGATTTGACCGCACGATGCGTGAAAACCGGGGCATGATTGCTGTCTCTTTGATTTTTGCGCGGGCGGAGTTAATGGGGTGCGACGGTTCGCTCCCCACGCCACTACATGTATTCATGGATGTGTTCTTCATGGTGATGAAATGAATTGAACGGCGTTGAGTGGCCATGATGTCGATATAAGAAACAGGAAAAGGGGACGACATGAACTCTCCTTCATCCTTCCATTGCCGCTCTTCTTCTTCCTCCTATCATCGCCATTATCGCCCAAAAGTTCATGTTCTTGATCACCCACTTAGATTTAGGTGAATTTTCCATTTTGCGTCAATGGGGAAGTCGAAGGGCGCCGGTTCCTCCTTAGGCACCGCAACACTGAATAAAAAAGGCTGTGATTATGGGAAGTCTTCCTTCACCTCGAGGGACCTCAACTTGTTGAGGAAGTCCGTTCTGGTGTCGGAGAGCGACACGAAGGTATGAGTCTGTCGTGGTATCGTTGACGAGTACGCCATGGAGGGGTCCTCACAGTACGGGGTAACACAGCTTACCCAGGTTAGAGACGTGGGGGAAGGTGGACGGTTGACGGGTACGGGGTAACACAGCTTACCCAGGTTCAGATCCCACGACGGTGGCAGAATCCTACTCCTGCTATAAATCACTATAATGGCAATACGCCGAGTTACAGAGATAGGTTCACTGTGCAAGGTTGTGTGAAGTTGTCTATGATCGTGCCCTAAAGGCTCCCATAGGCCCGACTTATATAGTCGCCAGGTCCTAGGGTTACAGGGAAAAGTCCTAGCCGGATAGGTTACAAAGTCCTACACCGTCTATTACGAGTTTAGCGTGTCTTGTACTCCAAGGCTCCGGGTACGCTGGTGACTCCACCGTAGCCTTCCTTTATCCGGCATGGGCCTCCCTTCTGGATCCATCTAACTGGGCCGCCCAGCAGGCCATGGGCCATGCTACCAACTGTGGGCCACCCGGGTTAGCCGGATAAGAGACATGCTATGAGGATACCCATATAGCATATCCCCAACAGTAGCCCCGGAGAACTCCGAGATCTTGCGCCGTCTTGCCTCTTCACGTTGAATGCTCCGTCTAGATGGATGTCGGCAAATCGTCAAGCAATATCTTGTAGTCCTCCCAAAGAACCCTGCAAGGTTTCTCCTGTAGGGGTTCGTAGCATGGAAAACAAAAAATTTCTATCGCATACAAACAAACAAGCCAAGATCTATCTACTAGATTGTAGCAACGAGTCGATAGAGGAACTCACCCTCGAAGATTCCAAAGCGGTTAACGAGAGCAGATTCTCGTGGGTGATGTAGTCGTACACTAGCCGATCTCAAGATCACGTAGACGATCCTTCCGGCGCTGCGTTCCGGCAGCGCTCCCGCAGTCGGCCACACGTTCGGTACTCGACGAAGACCTTCCTCTCCCTTGTTCCAGCAGGCAGTGGAGGTTGTAGCACTCTCCTCGCGATTCCGGCAGCACAACGGCGTGGTACCGGAAGTAGAGGGGAGATCTCGCAGGGCTTCGCCTTAAGCCGAAGCGAGTATGGTGGACTATGAGAGATCCCTCGGTGTTCTAGGGTTTAGACACACCAAGGAGAGGGAGCTAGGCCGGCGGCTAGGGCAAGGGGATTGCCCCAACTCGGTGACTTGGCAAACCCTGGGAGGCGGCGGCAACAATGGTGGAGGCCGGCGGCTAGGGTTTAGATTTAGAGGAGAGAGGTAGGGAACTTGTGTGTCTAGGAGGGGAGCCCTGCCCCTCCTTTTATAGGTGGAGGGAGGCGCGCCAGGGGAGGGGAGTCCCTCCCCAACTCGGATCCCACTTGGGCCGGCGGTGGAGGTGGAGGGACTCCTCCCCAACTCGGATTCCACCTCCTCCTCCTCTTTCCGAAAACTGCCGTTTGACTTTCAAACTAGCCGTTTGACTTTTCAAACTAGGATTTGATTAAACCCTCTATTTCGGACAGCGATGACACTTAGTACATGATGCAATCATACCAACTTGATATAACACATTCATGTACCCTTCCCCTCCGGAGTGCCGGACATTCCGGAACCTTCTAGAACATTCCCGATGAAAACACCGGAACCATTCTCCAACTCCGAAACGGGACTTTCCTTATATGAATCTTATTCTCCGGACCATTCCGGATCTCCTCGTGATATCCCGGATCCCATCCGAGACTCCGAACAACATTCGGTCTCTTTCTCATCATTCCATAACTACTCAAACAACGTCGAATCCTTAAGTGTGTCTCCCTACGGTTCGTGAATTATGCGGACATGATCGAGACACTTCTCCGATCAATAACCAATAGAGGAATCTGGAAATTCATATGGATCCGACATATTTCTACGATTACTTTGCGATCGAATGAACCACTTACATACGATACCAATTTCCCTTTGTCTCATGATAGTTTACTTATCCGAGGTTATGATCGTCGGTATCTCTGCATACCTAGTTCAACCTCGTTACCGATAAGTACTCTTTTCTTGTTCCCGTGATATGTGATCCCTTGTGACCCAGTCACATGCTTGCAAGCTAGTTGGATGACACTTCACCGAGAGGGCCCAGAGTATATCTATCCGTCATATGGATGGACAAATCCCACTCTTGATCCATGTGTCTCAACCAATACTTTCCGAACACTCAATGCCACCTTTATAGCCACCCTGTTACGGTGTGGTGCTTGATGACATCAAAGCATCCATCTGGTAAAGGTGATATGCATGATCTCATGGTCGAAGGAATTAGGTTACTATGTATCAGAAAGCATATAGCAATTGAACTATTTGAAATGACTTGATCTTTATGCTACGCTTATCTATAGGAGTATGTCCATCACATCATTCTCCTAATGATATGACCCTGTTGTTAATAACATATCTATGTTCATGATCAGGAAACCATGATCATATATTAACCAACAAGCTAGTTTAACAAGAGGCTTTACTAGGGACTCTTTTATGTCTACAAATCACACAAGTATTAATGTTTCCGGTTAATACAATTATAGCATGGTATGTAAACATTTATCATAAGTATGAAGATATGATAATAACCACTTTATTATTGCCTCTTGGGCATATCTCCAACAGTCTCCCACTTGCACTAGAGTCAATAATATAGTTTCAAACCTTTGTGTATTCAACATCTATGGCTTTCCGGTGTTGTATGTACACGATTGCTAGTGGTCAACTGATCTCCGGATCTGACACTTCCAGGTCCGTGTGTAATTGCATGTCTTTGCGTCTCTACGCATCACTCATTCTCTAATGAGATGGCTTCGTACAAATTTGGTCCTTTGGTGTGACCTTTAGTTCTTTGGGGTTAAAACATGTTGATAATATTGTCGTACAATATATCTTCATAGTATTATCCCGCTGTGAACTACACCTAGTTTGATAACAAACTACTTGACACAAATGCCCTCTTTAGCTGCTATTATAGCAGTCACATACTTAGCCTTTTTGTTGTAGTATCTGTCACAATGTCTTAAATTTGTAATTCATCCAAATCCATTATGGAACTTACTTTCCATCATATTGTGCCACCCTTAGTTTAGATTGAGATAAACTTAATTTGTACTTTGCGACAAAACTAGTATCAATGTAACTCATTTACAATGAACTAACCATCTATTTGTCACTTCTACAAAATAATATATTCTTATTTCTTTTACAAGATCATAAGAATATCTTTACTATTGTCCAATGATCATCTTATGAATCATTCTGGTATATGCTCATAACATTTAGGGCATAGGACATATCTGGATTTGTACATATCACAGTATGATTGATATAAATACTCTTTGTGATTTCATATATCAAGTATCAATCTATACTTGAATCTTTGTTTCACTTACCAAGTGTCAACACACTTGTATATATCATCAATATTGAACTCATTCAATCCCTTTTGTGCGACAAGAACCTTTCTTGTAGTTTCTATATTGAACTCATTCAATATCTCATCTATGTACTTCTGGCACAACCATATTAGCGTCTATTGATGCTAAATATTTGGGTTTTGCCTAAGCCTTTCATCGGGATGAAATTCTTAACATGTGTTAATAAAAGATACATCATTTCCAATCAAAAATATGTCTTCCACATAATGTATTAGAAACATGTCTTAGCGCTCCCACTTAATTTCTTGCAAATGAAAGCATCTTCATTGTCTCTGATGAAATTAAACTCTTTTAACAGTTTCATCATAGTGAAGATTCCAACTCTGCGATGCTCACTTCAACCATTGAAGTTTGCATATGCTTTTAGCATCCTTTGAATTAACAAAACCCTATGGACCATGTCATGCACACGTCCTAGGTAACCCTTCTATTAGAAGAACTTGTTTTGTTTATCCAACACATAACAAAATTATATGTCGTGGTTGCTACATTAATCCGTCTAGACTAAATATCGCTATGAAAGATCAAATCTTGTCATAGTCAACCTTTGAACATTGTTGTGAACTCTTTCCCAACATGTCGACTATTTCATAGATGTGCAACATCCATGTCTATTTATTTATAGATCCAAACACAGCTGTAAGGTCTTACACCTTTCTCAAGGGTCCTTCAAGTTCAAAACTTGATTTCTCGTGTATGGAACTATCACGGATTTTATGGCTTCAAGCCATTTGACGGAGTCAGGGCCCATCATCGCTTCTTTGCATGTAGTCGGTTCATTATTCTCAAATAATGATTCAACCCCCAAATCTTGGTATTTGATTGTTTACCCGACCTACTTGTTTCAATAGAAACTTTGACCTTTGTGTCCACAACCTTTGAGGCACGTGAGCCATGAGCATTGTTGCTGCCTCCGGAACACTTTTCGGTGCTGCGCAACTCTGATCATATAGCTAAGGTTCTTTTAACCTTATCAAAGTTCTATTGTCCTCCCACTTAACTTTTCACGAAAAATTCCTTCTCAAAAGAAACTTGACGTTCTAAGCGACAAACACTTTTGTCTCCGGTGTTATGGAGGAATACTTAACAAAGACAGGTTCATCCGACTTTGGTTGAAAACATCTTTCTTATGCATAGCATACCAATGTTTAAGAAAAGACAACTTGGGTTTTATCCCAAACCATAACTTTATATGGTGTCAATTCAACGGATTATGATGGAGCTCTTTTCAGTGGAAAAACGGTAATCTCTAAAGCCTTTTAATCTTTAAAATATAATGGCAGTTTTATGAATTACACCTTCGATCTTACCATGTCAAACAAGGTTTAATTACATATCTCGAACGCTCCATACTCTTATGGTGTTTCGGGAAATGCAAATCCACGGAACGATTCCATAAATCTTAGGTATTATGCTAAACTTTGTAACTCAAATATCTTCCTTTATGATCTTTATCATAAACTGTTTATATTTTTGTTACAATGATTTTGCACTTCATCTTAAAAATCTTTGAACTTTTCATATATTTCACACTTCATCCTTATTAAGTAAATATTCATATATTCACTCAAATTTTCGGAGAAAGCATATGAAGTTGAAATCCATCGCTCTTGACTACACATAATGGACTTCATACAACAATATGTACAAGTTCCAATAAGCTAGTCTATCGTTCCCTTTTGACCTATGAACGAAGTTTTAATTATCTCTAGGAAAGTTTTCACAAGCGTCATTTGATCAATAATCAAAAGACTCCAAAATTCCATCCACATGGAGTTCCTTCATGTTTTCTTTCCAATATAATTTAAACGGCGATGTCACTTCCTAAGTGATCTTTAAATCAATTTGTCTTTCGACATCTTTAGCACTAGTTTTATGGATGTGATTTCCCCAACGAGATTTGCGAATCCATCTTTTATGGATTACGGCAATTATTCGAACAACCCTTTTGTCCTCATAATACCTGATAAAACAAATCTTGAAGGCAAGCTTTGATGTTTAATGAGCAACACAATAACCCTTTATTTGTTCTCGATGAACATCATCACATATTCTTTTGCTAGTTACTTAGGCCATTGTAGTTCATGAATTCTGTTGTTTCGTATGACGATTCATACCAACAAATTCAGTATGAAATATTTAAGAACCACATTGTTCAATAAGCAAAGAATATAGCCATAACATGTATATCATCTATATACTTAAGCTGAACAGTTCTAGTCTTTTCTTTTCTGCCATATATTTATGAGATTCTCTTTCAGTATTTCCTTTTCTTGTTTGAAAGAATCTATCAACATCAATAGTGGAGTCATACATATGACACATAGTCCAAAGCGTGTATAATTAAATACCAATGTCTTTGGACTTGCACTTTGAAGTGGATCACCATCATCAAATGTTTGGTGTGCTTTCAAATTCCATTCTTTAGTAATCTCTTGGTGTGGTAAACATTTTACCTACATCAAATATTCATCCTTATCATGGAATTATCCATGATCAAGCTACTTTTAGCTTATAACGGTGAATCGCGAGTATAATGTTGCTCTCCAAAACCTTTTGGAGGATTAGGACAACTAGTGTCTCCAACCTTTTGCAAATTCTCATCAAATATGAGAACATGACTTTTTGCCATATTATACTCTATCATGTTGTAACCAATACTTTGTTTCAGATATCACAATATCTTCCACACATCATGGTTTCTGAAACAACTCTTTCAGATCCTAGATAACCTTGATATTAAGACAATCCTTTGAATATCAAGAATCATGGAGACAAACATGATACTCATACACTAACACTTGGAATTATCACTCTTGTTTTAATACCAATTATTAAACTTCATGGAGTGACCGGAACTTACTGAAAGTTTGCAATAGGACTTTTAAACTTTAGATTAACACTTCAAAACAATACGATACCAGTTCGTAAAGTAACTAACCAGAATTCTATAGTTCTACCATCTCAATTATAACTAAGCGTAAGGTGGTAAACGGATGCCAATGACTACAACAACTATGCAAATTCACTTTGATTTAATTTATGATAAATAGTGTTCAACTTTTAATCATATTGCCGTTGAACTCCCACTCAAAACAATATCCCTCACATTGTTTTAGTGATCACACGAACCAAATCCACCATATCAAAACCGATCATCACGAGAGTTGATATAGTTTCAATGGCGAACAATCGACATGTTCATCATATCTACTATATGATTCATGCTTTACCTTTCGGTGATCCGTGTTCCTGAGACCATGTCTGTACATGCTAGGCTCGTCAAGATCAAACCTTGGCTACCGCATAAGCAAATCTGGCTTGCTTACGTTGTATACACTTGCGGAATCTAACACACCCGATCATCACGTGGTGCTTCGAAACAACAAGCTTTAGCAACGGTGCATACTAAGGGTGAACACTTTAGAACTTGAAATTTATGTGCATGAGGGATCATCTTATAATGCTACCGTCGTCTACTAAGCAATACAAGATGCATAAAGGATTAACATCACATGCAATTCATAATATGTGATATGATATGGCCTTTCTTCTTTGTGCTTCCGATCTCCATCTTCAAGCACGAACATGATCTCCATCATTACCGGCATAGCATCAAGGTCAATGACGCTTCTCCATGGTTGTCGTCCACCAGCTTCAACTATTACAACTACTTTGAATAGACACGCGGGTCTTAACAGAAATTAAAGACAACCATATGGCTCCTGCCGGTTGCCGACTTACAATAAGGAACATTGCATACATCATATATAATCACAATCATGGCCATATCACATCACTGCACACCCCTGCAAAACAAAGTTAGACGCCTCTACTTTCTTTGCATGTTTTACGTGGTTTGGGGATTTCAATAAGTGTCGTTCTAACTTACGAACAAGAACCACAATATTGATACTAGTATTGTCAATTACCCGTTGTAAATTGGATCTTAACTATGCTAGGAGAAACAGGCACCCGCAAAGCCACTTATGCAATACAAGTTGCATGTCAAGCGTGGAGCAAGTCTCATGAACGATGTCATGTAAGGTTAGCCCGGGCCGCTTCATCCCAACATACCGCAAGATGCAAAGTACACAAGAAGCAATCGATAATAAAAGCATCAACGCCCACAATGACCATTGTGTTCTACTCGTGCAACAGATCTACATATAGACACGGCTCTGATACCACTGTAGGGGTTTGTAGCATGGAAAACAAAAATTTTCTATCGCATACAAACAAACAAGCCAAGATCTATCTACTAGATTGTAGCAACGAGTCGATAGAGGAACTCACCCTCGAAGATTCCATAGAGGTTAACGAGAGCAGATTCTCGTGGGTGATGTAGTCGTACACTAGCCGATCTCAAGATTGCGTAGACGATCCTTCCGGCGCTGCGTTCCGGCAGCGCTCCCGCAGTCGGTCACACGTTCGGTACTCGACGAAGACCTTCCTCTCCCTTGTTCCAGCAGGCAGTGGAGGTTGTAGCACTCTCCTCGCGATTCCGGCAGCACAACGGCGTGGTACCGGAAGTAGAGGGGAGATCTCGCAGGGCTTCGCCTTAAGCCGAAGCGAGTATGGTGGACTATGAGAGAGCCCTCGGTGTTCTAGGGTTTAGACACACCAAGGAGAGGGAGATAGGCCGGCGGCTAGGGCAAGGGGATTGCCCCAACTCGGCGACTTGGCAAACCCTGGGAGGCGGCGGCAACAATGGTGGAGGCCGGCGGCTAGGGTTTAGATTTAGAGGAGAGAGGTAGGGAACTTGTGTGTCTTGGAGGGGAGCCCTGGCCCTCCTTTTATAGGTGGAGGGAGGCGCGCCAGGGGAGGGGAGTCCCTCCCCAACTCAGATCCCACTTGGGCCGGCGGTGGAGGTGGAGGGACTCCTCCCCAACTCGGATTCCACCTCCTCCTCCTCTTTCCGAAAACTGCCGTTTGACTTTCAAACTAGCCGTTTGACTTTTCAAACTAGGATTTGATTAAACCCTCTATTTCGGACAGCGATGACACTTAGTACATGATGCAATCATACCAACTTGATATAACACATTCATGTACCCTTCCCCTCCGGAGTGCCGGACATTCCGGAACCTTCTAGAACATTCCCGATGAAAACACCGGAACCATTCTCCAACTCCGAAACGGGACTTTCCTTATATGAATCTTATTCTCCGGACCATTCCGGATCTCCTCGTGATATCCCGGATCCCATCCGAGACTCCGAACAACATTCGGTCTCTTTCTCATCATTCCATAACTACTCAAACAACGTCGAATCCTTAAGTGTGTCTCCCTACGGTTCGTGAATTATGCGGACATGATCGAGACACTTCTCCGATCAATAACCAATAGAGGAATCTGGAAATTCATATGGCTCCCACATATTTCTACGATTACTTTGCGATCGAATGAACCACTTACATACGATACCAATTTCCCTTTGTCTCACGATAGTTTACTTATCCGAGGTTATGATCGTCGGTATCTCTGCATACCTAGTTCAACCTCGTTACCGATAAGTACTCTTTTCTCGTTCCCGTGATATGTGATCCCTTGTGACCCAGTCACATGCTTGCAAGCTAGTTGGATGACACTTCACCGAGAGGGCCCAGAGTATATCTATCCGTCATATGGATGGACAAATCCCACTCTTGATCCATGTGTCTCAACCAATACTTTCCGAACACTCAATGCCACCTTTATAGCCACCCTGTTACGGTGTGGTGCTTGATGACATAAAAGCATCCATCTGGTAAAGGTGATATGCATGATCTCATGGTCGAAGGAATTAGGTTACTATGTATCAGAAAGCATATAGCAATTGAACTATTTGAAATGACTTGATCTTTATGCTACGCTTATCTATAGGAGTATGTCCATCACATCATTCTCCTAATGATATGACCCTGTTGTTAATAACATCTCTATGTTCATGATCAGGAAACCATGATCATATATTAACCAACAAGCTAGTTTAACAAGAGGCTTTACTAGGGACTCTTTTATGTTTACAAATCACACAAGTATTAATGTTTCCGGTTAATACAATTATAGCATGGTATATAAACATTTATCATAAGTATGAAGATATGATAATAACCACTTTATTATTGCCTATTGGGCATATCTCCAACATCTCCGTCTTCAACTTGTAAGTCGGAGAATTGCTGAATCTTTCATCGTACTCTTCCATAGCCGGACTAGATCCGTCCATGCCGGAATCTTCTGATGTGATGGTTCATCTACCTATGTCAGCTAGGGCGACGTAGACGTAGGTCAGCAACGCCTCATAACTCACACATGCAGAGACCACAATCATGTCCACTTTTCCCGCGCGAGCGATACGAACCGTTGGCGCCAACGGTTGGTACGTGGCGAAATTTCCGCGCACGTCTCCGCACACGTCGTCTACGCGGCAACTGTCCGATCAAGCTGCATGAATATCGACGCTGGAGATCATAAATAGTAATCGCGGTGATAAATTTACTTTTTCACCTCATTATCCCCTGCATCTTCTTCTTCCTCAGGCAAGCATCTCCTCGAGCTCTCCGCGACTCGCACGAAAAAACCCTAACTCCCAATCTTACCAGTCACTTCCGAACGCTCGCAATGGCCAGCAACAACTCTTCTCCTTCGATGTCGGTGTCGGGCGAAGCCGGCGAGCTCCGTCGTCGTGCCCCATAGGGCCTGGTTATCCCCAGGTCTGCGGTGGTCGAGACCACCGGCGGAGACCATAATCCAGCGGCGCTGGAGCTGTTGGAGGAGGAATATGATTCCCACAAAGGCGACTGGCACGGTTCGGACATCACGGACCGCGACATCAAAGAGTTGATCGTAGAAGGCTACCTCCCCGCGACGGAGGGGCTCGCCTGGCGGGCGGCGCCGGCCGGCGAGGTCACACCTTCTCCCCAAGACGGAGAAAAGGTGTACCTCAAAGCACAGTTGGTACGCGACGTCTCCCTGCCCATCTCTAATTTCTTCCTTGCCGTCTTGAATCATTACCGAGTACAACCACAGAACCTTTCTCCCAATAGTATCCTAGCGCTTAGCAATTACGCGGTGCTTTGCGAGGGGTTACTTAGGGATTAAGCCTAGGCTAGACCTCTTCATATATTTCTTCACCGTCAAGTGCGAAACCGGAGGCAGCAAGGGCGAACTTAGAAATTGTGGCACTATTAGCTTCAAGATCCGGCCTGGCCGGCGCTTCCCCAACATCGTCGGCCACGAGTCCTGCAAGAACTGTCAGCGTACTTACTTCTACGGCCCAGATATCCCTCTGGCTGGCCGAGAAGTAACGTACCCGGACTTTGTCGATGGGGCTGCCGCTGAAACTTCGACATGGAGATCCCAGGCCTCCCTTCCCTCCGACATCGATGCTTCCCGCGCTATAAGGAGGATAGAGTGGTTTGTAGAGACGGGTTTGATCGTCTTGGACCTAGCCATGTGCTGGTTCATCAGGCGAATCCAGCCTCTGCAGCACCGCTCGAAGCTAATGCATGAGTATACCAACGATAGAAGGGATAGCCTCCGCATCTCCGTGGACAATTTATCGAGCGACTCCGTCAAGCTCCGCCTCAAGGACATCGTCAAGGTGAAGGACAAGAAGCGTGGCTTCACCATCACCTACGACATGTTCGTAGAGAGCAAGTGCCCAAAGGTAACTGTTTATTTTCCGTGTATGACATATACTCCAGTTCTTCCGTCTAGCCATTACCATCTCATCTAACATGGTGGTTCTTCACCTTAACAGCTTAGCGACATATACGAGGACATCATGGCTCCTCAAATATATGATCCAAAGATGAAGGAAGTCACCGTCGTGTCCGACGACGATGCTCCATTGGCGCGAAAGCGGAAGAGCTCCACCTCTGATGCTGCCGACGGAGGCAAGAAGAAGAAGACGGAGGGTGGAGCCTCCAAAAAGACTACCGCCGCCCTGGAGGTGGAGAAAAGAAAGATTACCGGGATCCCCTTTGCCAAAGCACCCCCTCTTGTGTAAGCTTATTTCTCTCCGACATTGTCCATTTGTCTGTCTTGTTCCTGTACTTATGCATTTTGCACGTTTCAGGAAGAAAGCCACGACCAGCTTGAAGAAGACCTCCAAAACTTCGGGGGATTCTAGAACCATCAAGGATATGCTGCATCGTGACGCATCTCCCGCCATTGCCCCTGTCACTCCCATCGTCAATCCTTCGTCCGCTCCGACAAGCTCTCAAACCAAGGAAGCAGCTGACCCTTCCGCCATGGAAGTGGACTCAGGGGCCTCTACCGAGCTTGCTGTTGTCGTTGAACATGCGACGCAGGAGAGTGCCGCACACCAAATGGATGAAGCTCCGTCTAAGGATGCCATCGGTAGCGGTAAGGCGGTGCTGGAATGTGGTACTTCTGCCGAAGGCGGCGCCCCTGCACCCAAGAAAACCATTGAGTTTCCGAAGATAGTCTATCTGGTACTTACACCGGGTAGCACTTCTCTAGTTCCTGGTGCGGCGCCGACATCTCCGACGTGCGGTCTAGAGGAGCTTCTCCGGCAAGCAGAGATCTTAAAAGGAAATAGTGTATCCTTCGGCAAGCTGCTGGCTGAGAGTGCTACCAACCTCAAGATCATTGCACTTGTAAGTTATATTTGCCTTTTTGCATTTCATACGAGTATCCCACTATAGCCCCCGGGGATTTAGATGGAAAACCATAGGTCTTTGTGTCTAAAAGCTCTAAGAGTGACTAAGCTAGAAAACTTCTCACTGTAGCCCCCAAGCATATAGGTGGAATGAAATATTCCGACTAGATGCTTTAAGAGTAGCATACACAGTGTTTATAAATTTCGACACTGTAGCCCCCAAGCTTCTAGTTGAAACTGAATTAGTTCCGACTAGATGCTTAAAGAGAAGCTAATCATACTTCCGAGTTAAAAACTTTATACTGTAACCCCCAAGCTTCTAATCGAAAACTGAATTAGTTTCGACTAGATGCTTAAAGAAAGACTAAGCATATTGCTAAGTTAAAAACTCTCGCTGTAGCCCCCGAGTGTCTAGGTGGAAATTTTCCGGCTAGATGCTCCAAGTAGACTAAACAACGTTTAATTTTATTTTTTCCACAGAACGAGAATGCTTGGAGGGGCATGGCCAACGACAAGTACCAGAAGATGCGCGCGGACTTGGAAGCCGAAAAGGGTAAAACTGCCTTCTTGAAGGAACAGATCATCAAGAGCAAGCATCTGTTTTTCCTTTATTTTTTATATTCCGACTTGATCTTGTGTATTATCCGAGTACTCACTATGTAATTTGATTTCTCCGACTTGCAGAAACCATTGCCAAGGCTAAGTACATTGTCGAGCAATCCAAGCATATTCAGGAGCTGGATAGCAAGAACAAGATCCTCAAGCAGGAGAGGAAGTGTCGTGGTATTGCCGACGAGTACACCATGGAGGGGTCCTCACAGTGCGTGTTTAGAGACGTGGAGAAGGCAGACGGTTGACGGGTACGAGGTAACACAGCTTACCCAGGTTCAGATCCCACGATGGTGGCGGAATCCTACTCCTGCTATAAATCACTATAAGGGCAATACGTCGAGTTACAGGGATTGGTTCGCTGTGTGAGGTTGTAAGTTATCATCTGAAGTTGTCTGATATTGTGCCCTAAAGGCTCCCATAGGCCCGACTTATATAGTCGCCAGGTCCTAGGGTTACAGGGAAAAGTCCTAGCCGGGCAGGTTACAGAGTCCTACACCGTCTATTACTAGTCTTGTGTATCTTGCACTCCAAGGCTCCGGGTACGTCGGTGACTCCATCCGTAGCCTTCCTTTATCCGGCATGGGCCTCCCTTCTGGATCCATCTAACTGGGCCGCCCAGCAGGCCATGGGCCATGCTACCAACTGTGGGCCACCCGGGTTATCCGGATAGGAGACATGCTATGAGGATACCCATATAGCATGTCCCCAGCAGTAGCCCCCGTAGAACTCCGAGATCTTGCACCGTCTTGCCTCTTCACGTGGAATGCTCCATCTAGATGGATGTCGAAAAATCTTCAAGCAATATCTTGTAGTCCTCCCAAAGAACCCTGCAAGGATTTCTCCGTCTTCAACACGTAAGTCGGAGAAATGCTGAATCTTCCATCGTACTCTTCCGTAGCCGGACTGGATCCGTCCATGCCGGAATCTTCTGATGTGACGGCTCATCTGCCTATATCAGCTAGGGCGACGTAGGCTTAGGTCAGCGACGCCTCGTAACTCACACATGCAGAGAACGCAATCATGTCCGATTTTCCCGCGCGAGCGATACGAACCATTGGCGGCGACGGTTGGAGACATGGCGAAATTTCCGCGCATGTTCGCAAACACGTCGTCTACGCGGCAACCGTCTGATCAAGTTGCACGAATCTTGATGCTAGAGATGATAAATAGTAACCGTGGTGGAATTTCTACCTTTTACCTCATTCTCTCCTCGCATCGTCTTCTTCCTCCAGCGCGTGCCTCCTCGAGCTCTCCGCGCAAAACTCACGAAAAACCCTAGACTCAATCCGCACCAGTCACCTCCAACCTCACTCCATGGACAGCAGCAGCACCTCTCCTTCCATGGCAGCGTCGAGCGAAGCCGCGACGAAGCCGTCGAGCTCTATCAACATGCCCCCAGAGGGCTTGGTCATCCCTTCCTCGGCGGTTATTGAGTCCACCAGCGGCGACCATAATCCAGTGGAGCTGGAGCCATTGGAGGAGGAACTGGATTCACACAAGGGCGACTGGCGCGGCTCAGACATCACCAACCGTGATATCCAGGAGCTGATCGCTAAGGGCTACCTCCCTGCGACGGAGGGGCTCGCCTGGCGGGTGGCGCCGGCTGGCGAGGTGACACCTTCTACCCAAGCCGGAGAAAAAGTGTACCTCAAAGCCCAACTGGTACGCGGCGTATCCCTGCCCATCTCCAACTTCTTCCTCTCCGTCTTGAACCACTATAGAGTCCATCCCCAGAACCTTTCTCCCAACAGTATCTGAGCGCTTAGCAACTACGCGGCGCTTTGCGAGGGTTACTTAGGGATAAAGCCTAGGCTAGACCTCTTCGTGTACTTCTTCACCATCAAGCGTGAATACGGAGCCAGTAAGGAAGAACTTAGGAATTGCGGCACCATAAGCTTCAAGATCCGTCCTGGCCGGCGGTTCCCCGACATCGTCGGTCACGAATGCAAAAACTGGCAGCGTACTTACTTCTACGGCCGACAAGTAACGTACCCGGCCTTCGTTGACGGAGCCGCCGCTGAAGCCTCGTCATGGAGATCCCAGGCCTCCCTTCCCTCCGACTTCAATGCTTCCCGCGCCATAAGGCGGATAGAATGGTTCGTAGAGACGGGTTTGACCGTCTTGGACCTATCCATGTGCTGGTTCATCAGGCGAATCCAACCTCTTCAGCATCGCGCGAAGATCATGCACGAGTATACCAGTGATAGAAGGGATAGCCTCTGCATGTCCATGGATAACTTCTCGAGTGACTCCATCAAGCTCCGCCTTAAGGACATCGTCATGGTGAAGGACAAGAAGCGTGGCTTCACCATCACCTACGACATGTTCGTAGACGGCAAGTGCCCAAAGGTAGTTATTTATTTTCCGTGTATGAAATATGCTCCAATTCTTCCGTCTTGCAAATGTCATCTCATCTAACACGGTGACTTCTCACTTAACAGCTTAGCGACATAGATGAGGACATCATGGCTCCTTAAATCTATGATCCAAAGATGAAGGAAGTCATCGTCGTGTCCGACGACGATGCTCCGTTGGCACGTAAGCGGAAGAGCTCCACATCTGACGCTGCCGACGGAGGCAAGAAGAAGACGGAGGGTGGAGCCTCCAAGAAGACTACCGCCGCCCTGGAGGCGGAAGAGGGAAAAGTTACCGGGATCCCCTTTGCCAAAGCACCCCCACTTGTGTAAGCTTCTTTCTTTCCGACATTGTCTAATTATCTTTCTTGTTCCTGTACTTATGCATTTTGCACGTTTCAGGAAGAAAGCCACGACCAGCCTGAAGAAGACCTCCAAATTGGAGGCTTCTAGAACCATCAAGTATATGCTGCATCGCGACGCATCTCCGCCATCGCCACTGCCACTCCCTGTAGGGTTTCGTAGCATGGAAAACAAAAAAATTCTATCGCATACAAACAAACAAGCCAAGATCTATCTACTAGATTGTAGCAACGAGTCGATGGAATAACTCACCCTCGAAGATTCCAAAGTGTTTAACGAGAGCAGATTCTCGTGGGTGATGTAGTCGTACTCTTCCCGATCTCAAGATCGTGTAGACGATCCTTCCGGCGCTGCGTTCCGGCAGCGCTCCCGCAGTCGGTCACACGTTCGGTACTCGACGAAGACCTTCCTCTCCCTTGTTCCAGCAGGCAGCGGAGGTTGTAGCACTCTCCTCGCGATTCCGGCAGCACAACGGCGTGGTACCGGAAGTAGAGGGGAGATCCCGCAGGGCTTCGCCTTAAGCCGGAGCGAGTATGGTGGAGTATGAGAGAGGACTATTAGTGGTCTAGGGATTAGACACACCAATTAGAAGGCTCTAAACCGAAGGCTAGGGCAATTAGAAGCTCTAAACCAAACTGGCTATAAACCGGAGATTAGAGGATAGGAACTAGTGTGTCTAGAGGAGGAGGCCCTGCCCCTCCTCTTATAGGTGGGAGGGCGGCCAAGGGGAGGGAGTCCCTCCCCAAGTCGGCCTTGGGTGGCACGCCGTCTTGGAGAGGAGACTCCTCCCCCAAGTCGGTTTCAACCACCTCTTGCTTGTTTCCCACAGTTTCCTATTTTAGCCGTTTGACTTTCAAACTGGCCATTTGACTTTTCTGTTTTAGGATTCAATTTAATCCTTTATTTGGAACAGCAAGAACACTTAGTACATGATGCAATCATTCCAATATGTAATGACACATTCATGTACCCCTTCCCCCCAGAGTGCCGGACATTCCGGAACCTTCTAGAACATTCCCGATGAAAACACCGGAATCATTCCCGAACTCCGAAACGAGACTTTCCTTATATGAATCTTATTCTCCGGACCATTCCGGATCACCTCGTGATATCCCGGATCCCATCCGAGACTCCGAACAACATTCGGTCTCTTTCTCATAATACCATAACTACTCAAAACAACGTCGAACCCTTAAGTGTGTCTCCCTACGGTTCGTGAATTATGCGGACATGATCGAGACACTTCTCCGAACAATAACCAATAGAGGAATCTGGAAATTCATATGGCTCCCACATATTTCTACGATTACTTTGCGATCGAATGAACCACTTACATACGATACCAATTTCCCTTTGTCTCACGATAGTTTACTTATCCGAGGTTATGATCGTCGGTATCTCTGCATACCTAGTTCAACCTCGTTACCGATAAGTACTCTTTTCTCGTTCCCGTGATATGTGATCCCTTGTGAGCCAGTCACATGCTTGCAAGCTAATTGGATGACATTCCACCGAGAGGGCCCAGAGTATATCTCTCCGTCATATGGATGGACAAATCCCACTCTTGATCCATGTGTTTCAACCAATACTTTCCGAACACTCAATGCCACCTTTATAGCCACCCAGTTACGGTGTGGTGTTTGATGTCATCAAAGCATCCATCCGGTAAAGGTGATATGCATGATCTCATGGTCGAAGGAATTAGGTTACTATGTATCAGAAAGCATATAGCAATTGAACTATTGAAATGACTTGATCTTTATGCTACACTTATCTATAGGAGTATGTCCATCATATCATTCTCCTAACGATACGATCTTGTTGTTGATAACATCTCAATGTTCATGATAGGGAAACCACAATCATTAATCAACCAACAAGCTAGTGAAGTATAGAGGCTATAATAGGGACTTCAAATTAAGTTTACAAATCACACAAGTATTAATGTTTCCTTGTTAATACTATTATAGCATGAATGTAAACATTTATCATAAACACAAAGATATAATAATAACTACATTTATTATTGCCTCTAGGGCATATCTCCAACAGTCTCCCACTTGCACTAGAGTCATCTAATCTAGATTACATGGTAATATACCGAACACCCATGGCAGTTTGGTGTTGGTCATGTTTTGCCCTCGGGAGAGGTTTAGTCAACGGATCCGCCACATTCAGATCTGTGTGTACTTTGCAAATCTTTATATCCCCATCCTGGATATGTTCTCGAATAGCGTGAAAACGCAGCTTGATATGCTTAAGCTTCTTGTGTGACCTTGGTTCTTGCGCATTGGCTATGGCGCCCATGTTATCACAGTAGATAGACATTGGGTCCAGCGCACTAGGAACCACACCCAGCTCTGTAATGAACTCTTTCATCCATATCGCTTCTTGTGAAGCCTCTGAAGCAGCCATGTATTCCGATTCAGTTGACGATCTCGCCACAACACTTTGCTTTGCACTCCTCCAGCTAACTGCTGCACCATTCAAAATAAATACGTATCCAGATTGTGATTTAGAATCATCCGGATCGGTGTTCCAACTAGCATCGGTGTAACCATTAACAACGAGCTGTTCATCACCTCCATAAGAAAGAACCATATCCTTAGTTCTTCTCAAGTACTTAAGTATGTTTTTGACTGCTGTCCAATGATCCACTCCTGGATCACTTTGATATCTGCTAGTTAAACTAACAGCATATGCAATGTCGGGTCTAGTACGTAGCATGGCATACATTAGAGATCCTATGGCTGAGGCATAGGGAGTTTTACTCATCCTTTCTCTATCTTCTGCCGATGTCGGACTTTGAGTTTTACTCAAGGTCGTATTGGGCAACATGGGCAAGAACCCTTTCTTGCTATTTTCCATTCCAAACCTCTTTAGAACTTTGTCCAAATATGTACTCTGAGACAATGATATTTGGCGTTTCGATCTATCTCTATAAATATTTATGCCTAATATGTAAGTTGCTTCGCCAAGATCCTTCATTGAAAAACTATTATTCAAATATTCCTTGACACTATTAAGAAGGTCTACATCATTCCCAATCAACAATATGTCATCCACATATAGTATTAAGAATGCTATAGAGCTCCCACTCACTTTCTTGTAAATACAAGCTTCTCCATAAGTTTGTATCAAACCAAAAATTTTGATCACCTTATCAAAATGTTGATTCCAACTTCGGGATGCTTGCTTCAATCCATAGATGGACCGTTGAAGTTTGCATACCTTGTTAGCATCTTTAGGATCGACAAAACCTTTGGGTTGCATCATATACAACTCTTCATCAATATCTCCATTGAGGAATGCTGTTTTGACATCCATCTGCCATATCTCATAATCATAATATGCAGTGATTGCTAACATAATCCTCACAGACTTTAGCTTCGCTACTGGTGAGAAAGTCTCATCGTAGTCAACTCCTTGAATTTGTCGAAACCCTTTTGCGACAAGTCGAGCTTTATAGACAGTAACATTACCATCAGCATCTGTTTTCTTCTTGAAAATCCATTTGTTCTCGACAGCCTTCTGGCCATCCGGTAAGTCCACCAAAGTCCATACTTGGTTTTCGTACATGGATCCAATCTCGGATTTCATGGCTTCTTGCCATTTATTGGAATCTGGGCTCATCATCGCTTCCTCATATGTCTCGGGGTCATCGGTGTTATCCACCAACATGACACTCATAACGGGATCATACCAATCTGGAGTGGTACGAGTTCTCGTTGACCTCCGAGGCTCTGTAGTAACTTCAACCGAAGTTTCATGATCACCATCATTAGCTTCCTCTCTTATTGGTGCAGGCACCACAGGAACTTCTTCCGGTGCTGCGCTACTCGCAATTTCGAGAGAAGGTTCGACAACCTCGTCGAGTTCTACTTTCCTTCCAGTCACTTCTTTCGAGAGAAATTCCTTCTCTAGAAAGGATCCATTCTTGGCAACGAAGATTTTGCCTTCGGATCTATGATAGAAGGTATACCCAATAGTTTCCTTCGGGTATCCTATGAAGACGCATTTTTCCGATTTGGATTCAAGCTTGTCCGGCTGTAACTTCTTTACATAGGCTTCGCATCCCCAAACTTTAAGAAACGACAATCTAGGTTTCTTCCCAAACCATAATTCATACGGTGTCGTTTCAACGGATTTAGACGGTGCCCTATTTAAAGTGAATGCGGCTGTTTCTAATGCATAACCCCAAAATGATAGCGGTAAATATGTAAGTGACATCATAGAACGAACCATATCTAAGAGAGTTCGATTACGACGTTCGGACACACCATTACGCTGTGGTGTTCCCGGCGGTGTCAACTGTGAAAGTATTCCGCATTTCTTCAAATGCTCGCCAAACTCGTAACTTAGATATTCACCTCCACGATCAAAACGTAGAAATTTCGTTGATTCTCTACCTCACTTTGAAACTCCTTAAACTTCTCGAAAGTTTCGGATTTATGTTTCATGAAATAGATATACCCATATCTACTCAAGTCATCCGTGAAGTTAAGAACATAACGATAACCACCGCGCGATGCTACACTCATTGGACCACACACATCGGTATGTATGATTTCCAATAAGTCCGTAGCTCGCTCCATCATACCAGAAAATGGTGTAACATCCCAAAAATCATAGTTTCAAAACTCATTCATATCATCTTTGCATCATTCATCCATTTAGAGTTTTCTCAAAAATCATTTAGAAACAGAAGTTGGAGCTATGATTTCATGTGGGCATTTTATTCCAAAATGACCATCACCCTTTGAAATATGAAAGTTTAAATATTTGTTCACTTGCCTCCATGATAGGAAAGTTTAGGTGAAGCTTTTAACCCAAGATTCAAAATTTAGAAATGGTTTCAAAATCCTTTTTCAAAAATTTGCAAACTAGAGCAAGCCTCTGTTTATTTTAAAACCCAAACTTGACCAAGCCTTGCAAAGTAACCACTGGTTTAAAAAGACTGTTTTTGAATCCACAAAACCCTGCAAAAATTTCCAAGACAGCTTAATTCAAAAGGATTTGAAATTCATATCAAAATCAAACCAGAAAATGAATTCAGGAAAAGAAAAAGGCTTGAACAAAAGAAAAAGGCCACGCGGCCAGAATCTGGCCCAGCAGCCAATCAAGCCCAGCAAGCCCACCCGGGGATTTCTTTTTCTCCTCTCACGCGCGAGCGCACGCAAACAGACACTGACAGCCCGACCCCACCAAAATCTTGCGCGTTTCGCTGACAAGCGGGTCCAGTCCACGTCGTCCTCGTCTTCCCCAGACTGCGCCTGCGACCACGTCGCTGCAGCAGTGATGGCCGGTGATGGCGCGGTGTAAATGGGCATTTATCCTCGAGCGTTTCCTGTCAATTCCCCGGCTATAAGACCCTCTCTTCCCCGCGATCTTTTTCCCCCAAACAACTCGCTCACTCCGCCACCAGGCTGCCCGCAATCCTCCGCGCACCGCCGCTGACAGAACCCTCTCCGGCGAGCGATTCAGGTGAGCCTCGAGTTCCCCTCTGCCTATCGTTCTTGCTATCTGAATCAATGCATCTTTGCGCACCTCCTGACCTCACTAGTCCATCTTGTACTGCCCCAGGTCACCGGTTCCACTTGACACCGCGAGCACTGACGGCGACATCAACTCCGACGAGTTTTCCCGGTAGGTACAGACCGCCCCGTGACTTTTAGTTCAAACACACTACCCTGCCTTGACCCCGTGAATCTAACCATGTCCTCGTCATGCCTTGGGGTGGTTCCCAGCGACGTCCACGACGACCACCTGACGCACCGACGCCGCCCTACCACTCCGGCGAGCAATCGCAACCGTGTCCGAGCGCCCCTCCGCAAGCCAGTACCACGACGAGCTTCAGCAGCCTCCGGCGAACCTGGTAATGCTCCTCTCCCTCTCGCGGGCGATCTAGAACGCCGGCGCCGCCGTAGTCAGACGCGCCGCCGCCAGTTAGCACCGCCAGCGCCGCCCGTTTCTGGCTTGATGATATGGACCGTTGGATCTGCATCGCAGCGCTAGGATAGATCCACTTAAACCGAAGAGGTACGCGATCTGAGCCGTGCAGCGTTAGTTAGATCCAACGGCACAGAAGGGTGATCCGGTGCGAACCGGTACGCGCCAGTAATAACGCGACGCGTGGCAAGGTTTAAACTAAAAACAGAATTTAAAACCAGATTTAGATTCAAACTTCAAATGCTTATAACTTTTGAATGCCACGTTGGATTTTTGCAAATTTTATACCGTTGGATTCAGTGAAACAAGACCTTTCTGAATATCCACTTTATTTAGCATATAGTAACAGTTAAAAATGATTTTATTTGTAGAACAAGTTTAGGGCTATTTTAGATATAGTTTTATTCTTGAATATTATTTTGGGGCCAAATAAGTTTAGTTGGCAAACTTGTGACATGTTAAGTTTCTGTACTCATGAACATACTTGGTATAATTTTCAAAAATCACCACTTAGTAAATTCTTGCATGCATGCATTCATATTATTTTTGGTTGTATAAATTTGTGTGTAATTGTATGCTATTGATTCTTGTGTAGATTTTGCTAGTGATTGTGATTGTGAAGAGTGCTACTCTCCCCACTACCAAGGCAAGTGATATTTACATGAATAAATTTGTCCTATATTTTGAACTAGCATTAGATATTTTGCTATGGTATTGCATGATTATTTTGGTCTAATGCAAAAGATGGGAAAATCCTATGTAGCCTTGTAGAATTGCTAAGGAATTATCCCTAAGATATTTTGCCATACTTTGCTTAGCCTAGCTTATAGCAAAACAAGGGTTGGTGAAAAACTACACTTACTATAAAGAAAATTATTACTAAGTCAAGAGACTTATGCTTTTCTAATAAAACCACTAAGTCAAATGAACCTCCTGGGTGGAATGGAAAGTATGGTTATGTTGAGTGGTTACACAAGGCCATGGACTTGGGTTGTGTATCTCACTTGTGGAATGCCACCCAGGCACTAAGGGATTTGGAGGCCAAGTGTTGAGAAAGCTTACAGTGCAACCACTTGGCAATATGGGCTCTGCCATGATCATATAGGTTGCTAGAACTTAGTCACTTGGACAGTTGGTGGTAGATGGGTTGATAGGTTGGAGCGCGTCCATTTGACTAAGGAAAAGCTTCTGAAAGGTCCTGTCTTGGGAAACCAAGTCTGGTGGGGAAAGTGCACAACCTCTGCAGATGGAAAACCTAAGTACTTAGCCTTGTCCAAGGAAATGGACACTTTGAGCATCAAGACATGGAAGCTACAAGAATCTCAACACTCCAACTTCTAAATAAAAAAAATTTGATGGGTGAACAAGGGTGAAGGACCTCAATGTCTATTGGTGGTTCCTTGGGAATGTTTTTGACAAAGAAAAACTCAGTGATTTCAACTAATAGGTAAAATCTATTTTCAAGCAAAGCAAGCCAAGCTACACTTAGCCAAAATGCATATAGTAATATAGTCCCCTTAAAATATAATAAGGTATCACTTGCCAATACTATTCCAAAGTATTGACCCTCTGTGGCTGTAACATGTGATGTTGCAGGTTACTCCGATGATGAATAGGAGTCATGAGTCTACACTCAACATGCTTGCCTGTGGCACATGAAGATGAAGACTTATGTTTATTTACTTGTTCCTTAAAACTCTTGTATTAGGCCTATGGCCATGAGTTGTAAAATACTATATTTTATCTCTGGAATGAATGTAATTAAACGACCGTTGTATCTGTGTACTTCATCTTAAACTGTGGATGCTAGCATTGATCCAGGGACTAGCATTGCAATCACAGGGATCCTTTCCTTTATAAAGGAGGGGTTTAACAGATGGTATCAGAGCACTGTGTTGCCTGTAGGATTATGACCCTAGGATTGGAAAACCACTAAGGAAAAAGTTTTTCAACTACTTCTACACTTGTCTATTCTTCTCGTAAAACTTTTCTAATCTCTTTCAACTACCTTTGTAGATGAACTCCATCAACGAAGCCGTGAAGAAGGGACCACTCATGACCATGACCTTGGAGTGTGAGACGGAATTTCCCAGTATTCTCAAGGATCTCATGGAAGCAATGGATGCACATGGTGAAGCCGTGTACAAAGGCTTTCCAGTGATGGATGAAGGAGTGGAGTATTGGTGGGTGCAACTTCACTTGTACAAAAACAAGGAAGACAACCACAAAGAAAGGGGATTCTGCATGTACACCAACACTACAATGCACACCACATTCTTTGAGTCAGCCAGGGATGCAGCTTGGAGGACTATCAAAGAACTAAGTGCTAGAGTCAAGTGCAGAATGCTCAACCTCCAAAAGGACTTAGAGAAAGAGAAAGAGCTTACTCAAGAATTGGAAGACACCAACCAATAGATAAGGGGAGATGTTATAGACTTAGTGATAGAGTCAAGGGAGCAAGATTGGTGGATTGCCTCTAGGAACATTGTGTTTAATAATAGATCCCGTGAGATTGGATTGTAAGAACACTTCGTTAGTTGGACCACCATTTATCACCTTATTTTCCAAAATGATACCTTAAATAAGTTGTACCTTGTTTGATGTAATGGATTTATGTAAGCATGACTTGTGTGAAATTGTGTTCCATGGTTAAGTATGAGATGATTGTTTTGTGTTCATTTTAAATAAGTATTGTTCTAACTTTTCAATTTTATAAATAGATGCCTATTGCCGTCAGCACTGTTGAGGAGTTCCAGGTTACTCGTTTCGGACCCCGTATCGTTGAGCTTACCACTCTGCTCGATCTCCCTCTTCCTACCATCACGGTGTACCCACTCACCAAGTTCGAGAGGAAGGACCTCTGGGGCTTCAAGGTGAACCAGCCCGGACGCCATACTGAGCCTACTACGGAGGCCATCGTCTTCAAGCTGATGCACGACGACAGGGAGAGAGGCATGGAGGTGGTCATGCAGGACCTGATAGGACGACTGTTAGGCCGTCACTCCCGACAGGTTAGGGGCACTCACTTCCACGCCTTCGGAAGGCGTGATGTAGATGGAGATTCCATCGACTTTGAGGACGACTCGAGGAGCACTGCAGAGCCGATACGCCTCTATCTTCAGGACTTAGAGACTCTTCTCAGGCACGTAGATACGGACAGGACGAACGTCATGCTGGGCAATGACGAGCTCCAGGTGCAGCTACGCGAGAAGGACAAGCTTTTCGCACAGCAGGATGAGATGATCAAGGAAATGGAGATGAAGTTCGAAGCTCAGGATCGCAAGTTCAAGAGTCAGGAGAAACGCGTCCAGGATAGGAACAAGAAAATCCGGGACATGACCGAGGAACTGAAATCCAAGGACTTCGAGCTTGAGCAGCAGCAGATGGTTATTGAGAGGCTTCGCTCCCAGAAGAGGGCTCTCAAGGCCAAGGTAGATTCCTTGACCACTACGATTGAGGAGAACAAGACCGCGATGGAGAACGCAGGTCTTACTTTCGTTGAGGAGGAGATTGACGCTGATGAGTAGACTTGACTACTCGTTTATTTTTCATATTCATACTTGTTATTGTGAACTTATTATTGGACCATCCGACATGTGGATGGCTTGCCACTTGTGTGTTTACCTCATGAGCTTGTTATGTGGTTGTTGAACTTTTATCCTCATGTTGCTTGATATGTGTTTGCTTATGATGTATTGTGCATGAAACATCTATGGGTATCTCATTCTTATCTGTTTGAACAAACCACAGATGCCTCCCCGTCGCGCAAACCCCAACCCCAACAACATCACCCCGGAAATGCAACAAATGATGAATGCGCAAACACAGCTTATGCAAATGATGGCAACGTTCATCCAAAACCAGAATAATAACAACAACAACAACAACAACAACAACGACCCCAACAACAACAACAACAACAACAACAACCCTCCGGATTTTGATATGCTCACCAGATTTCTGCGTCTGAGGCCAGCAAAGTTTTCGGGAACAACTGATCCCATGGTAGCCAATGACTGGTTACGTTCTGTGAACAAAGACTTAGTGACCGTGGGCTGCACGGATGCTGAAAAGGTCAGGTTTGCAGCACATCTGTTGGAAGGACCAGCCGCCACATGGTGGGACAACTTCCAAATCACCACTCCTATTGATGAGGTGACTTGGGCTATCTTTGAAGATGGTTTTCGCACGGCTCATATCTCATCAGGGATAATGAGTCTGAAAAAGAAGGAGTTTCACAACCTGAAACAGCGCCACCGCAGCGTGGCAGAATACATAGAAGAATTCAACAATCTGGCGCGCTACGCACCGGATGAGGTTGATACAGATGCCAAAAGAAAGGAAAAGTTCTTGGAAGGTTTGAATGATGAGCTGAACCTACAGTTGTCTGTGGCATATGTTCCAACTTATCAGTCGTTGTGTGACAAGGCTGCTATTTTGGAAAGTAAAATGAAGCAAGTCGAGAGTAGAAAGAGGAAACACTCCGACAAGCACAACTCGGGATCGTCTCACAAACGATCTCACTATGATGACACTGGCAGCTCAGGATCCCATAAACATGGGAAATTCAGCAAGCACAACCGTCATGACAACAAGCATCACCGCAGTCATGACAAGGACAAGTACAAGAACCACAAGGGTGGACATAAGAGCCACTATGGTGGAAATGGTAGTGGAAGTGGAGGCCAACCTCCTAAAAAGGACATCAGTCAGGTTGAATGCTTCAAATGCAAGAAGATGGGACACTACGCAAATGAGTGCCCTGAAAAGAAGGTGGAAGGACCTAACAAGCCGAATCCTTTCCAGAAAGGACAGGTTAACCACATCAATGTGGAAGAGGTCTATGAGGAGCCTGATGCTGTGGCTGGTAAGTTCAGACTCAATTCAATTTCAGCATTTGTACTCTTTGATACCGGTGCATCTCATTCATTCATATCAAAGGCATTTGTGGATAGAAATGGGTTTGCATCAGAAAACATTGGGTGTCCAATAAAGGTTAGTTCTCCGGGGGGAGACATGATAGTAAGCCTTGGATGCCGGGATCTCATCATAGAGTTTGGTAAACATAAGTTTCCAGTAAGCCTGATAATCCTAGATTCCCAAGGACTAGATGTAATATTGGGAATGGATTGGATGGCTAAGTATGAAGGAGTATTAGAATGTGCAAATCGTACAGTTACACTCACAACCCCAGAAGGAAAAAGAATAAAATTTAAGTCAAACTTTGAATCCAAAGGAAGTAAGCTGAATTCTCTTAAGGGGGTTAGCATGGACAGTGTGCCAATAGTAGGTGAGTATCCGGATGTGTTTCCGGAAGAGCTACCAGGAATGCCACCGGATAGAGATGTGGAGTTTCTGATAGATTTGGTGCCAGGATCAGGACCAATAGCTAAGAGACCATACAAAATGTCTGTAGATGAATTGAAAGAGCTCAAGAAACAACTAGGAGAACAGTTACAGAAAGGGTTTATTCAACCAAGTTCTTCATCTTGGGGAGCCCCAGTATTGTTCGTGGAGAAGAAGGATAGAACCCAAAGATTATGTATTGACTACCGTTCTCTTAACGAGGTTACCATCAAGAACAAATATCCTTTGCCAAGAATCAACGATTTATTTGATCAATTAGAAGGAGCATGTGTATTCTCGAAGATTGATCTCCGGTCAGGTTATTTTCAGCTCAAAATAAGAGAACAAGATATACCAAAAACAGCATTCACCACAAGGTATGGATTGTATGAATACACTGTGATGCCTTTTGGTTTAACCAACGCTCCAGCATACTTCATGAATATGATGAACAAGGTGTTCATGGAATTCCTTGACAAGTTCGTTGTCGTTTTCATCGATGACATCTTGGTTTACTCCAAGAGCAAGGAAGAGCATGAGAGACACTTACGCTTGATACTTGAGAAACTAAGGGAACATAAACTATATGCCAAATTCAGCAAGTGTGAGTTCTGGTTAGAGAAAGTGGGTTTTCTTGGTCATGTGATGACAAAGGATGGTGTGGCTGTTGATCCTGCTAAAGTTTCAGCTGTGACAGATTGGGAATCACCCAAGAATGTGAAAGAAGTCCGTAGTTTCCTCGGCTTAGCAGGTTACTACAGAAGGTTCATTGAAAATTTCTCGAAAGTTGCTAAGCCTATGACAGAATTACTAAAGAAGGACAAGAAGTTTGCTTGGTCTGAAGGTTGCGAAGTCAGTTTCCAAGAATTGAAGAAGAGACTTGTAACAGCACCAGTTCTATGTCTGCCAGATTTGGAAAAGGATTTCCAAGTGTATTGTGATGCTTCTCATCAAGGTTTGGGTGCCGTACTTATGCAAGATGGTAGAGTCGTAGCCTATGCTTCGAGACAACTCAAAACACATGAAGTGAACTATCCTACTCATGATTTGGAGTTAGCCTCTGTCGTCCATGCACTCAAAACATGGAGACATTACCTTTTGGGTAAGCGGTGTGAAGTGTTCACCGATCATAAGAGTTTGAAGTATATCTTCACCCAGAAGGAAATCAACATGAGACAAAGAAGATGGCTAGAACTTATCAAGGATTACGACTTAAGTTTGCAATACCACCCCGGTAAAGCAAATGTAGTAGCGGATGCTCTAAGTCGTAAGGCATTTGTAAATGGCCTTACAAAAGGGGAATTGCCAGATGACTTGTGTAAGCAATTCAAAGAACTCAGATTGGAGATCGTACCAGAAGGACATCTCATGTCCTTAGATGTTCAACCCACTCTATTGGACAAGATCCGAGAAGTCCAGAAGACCGATAAAGAGATTGAAAAGATTAAGGAAACTATTAGTCTAGGGAAGGCTAAGAGTTTCCATATAGATGAACAAGGTACCTTGTGGCACGGGAAACGTATATGTGTTCCACAAGACCCGGAGTTGCGGAAACTGATCTTACAAGAAGGTCACAACTCTCCATATTCTATTCATCCAGGAAATACCAAGATGTACATGGACATGAAGGAAAGGTTTTGGTGGAACAATCTCAAAAGGGACATCGCCGAACATATTGCTTTGTGTGACGTGTGTAGCAGAGTCAAAGCGGAGCACCAGAAACCAGCAGGTCTGCTTCAACCACTGCCTATTCCTGAATGGAAGTGGGAAAATATTGGTATGGATTTCATTACCGGATTACCAAGGACTAGATCAGGATATGATTCCATATGGGTAGTAGTGGATCGCCTAACTAAAGTGGCTCATTTTATACCAGTGAAGACAACCTATACAAGTGCCAAGTTAGCTAAAATTTACATGAGCAGGATTGTATGTCTTCACGGTGTGCCAAAGAGTATTGTGTCTGATAGAGGAACCCAGTTCACATCTCACTTTTGGAGACAGCTTCATGAATCCTTAGGAACCAGATTGGAGTTTAGCACTGCTTTTCATCCTCAAACGGATGGACAAACAGAAAGGACCAACCAAATTCTTGAAGACATGTTGAGGGCCTGTGCTTTAGATTATGGAGCAAGTTGGGATGAAAGTTTGCCTTACACGGAGTTCTCTTACAATAACAGCCATCAATCTAGTATTGGAATGGCACCGTTTGAGTTACTCTACGGAAGGAAGTGTACCACCCCATTATTATGGAATGGTGTGGGAGAAAGAAACTTATTTGGACCTGATCTTATCAAGGACGCCGAAGAGAAAGTCAAATTGGTTAAAGACAGATTGAAGATAGCACAGTCCCGACAGAAAAGCTACGCGGATTCTAAGCGTAGAGAAGTCACCTACGAAGTTGGGGATAGAGCTTATCTCAGGGTATCACCACTCCGTGGAGTGAAAAGATTTGGAGTCAAAGGAAAGTTGGCACCAAGATATGTTGGGCCATTCAAGATTCTAAGTCGCAAGGGAGAAGTTGCATATGAAGTTGAATTGCCAGAATCTCTATCAGCAGTCCATAACGTATTTCATGTGAGTCAGCTTAAGAAATGTCACCCAGAAATGGAAGAGTCTTCATTGAAGGATACCATACCTTTAGAAGAAGTTCAACTTGAAAGTGATCTCACTTATGAGGAAAGGCCTGTCAAAATTCTAGAGACCGCAGAAAGAGTTACCAGGACCAAGACTATCAAGTTTTGTAAAGTACAATGGAACCATCACTCCGAAGAGGAAGCAACATGGGAAAGAGAAGATGATCTTCGGAAAGACCACCCTCACCTATTTGCTAGCCAAACCGAATCTCGAGGGCGAGATTCATCTTAAGGGGGTTAGATTTGTAACATCCCAAAAATCATAGTTTCAAAACTCATTCATATCATCTTTGCATCATTCATCCATTTAGAGTTTTCTCAAAAATCATTTAGAAACAGAAGTTGGAGCTATGATTTCATGTGGGCATTTTATTCCAAAATGACCATCACCCTTTGAAATATGAAAGTTTAAATATTTTTTCACTTGCCTCCATGATAGGAAAGTTTAGGTGAAGCTTTTAACCCAAGATTCAAAATTTAGAAATGGTTTCAAAATCCTTTTTCAAAAATTTGCAAACTAGAGCAAGCCTCTGTTTATTTTAAAACCCAAACTTGACCAAGCCTTGCAAAGTAACCACTGGTTTAAAAAGACTGTTTTTGAATCCACAAAACCCTGCAAAAATTTCCAAGACAGCTTAATTCAAAAGGATTTGAAATTCATATCAAAATCAAACCAGAAAATTAATTCAGGAAAAGAAAAAGGCTTGAACAAAAGGAAAAGGCCACGCGGCCAGAATCTGGCCCAGCAGCCAATCAAGCCCAGCAAGCCCACCCGGGGATTTCTTTTTCTCCTCTCACGCGCGAGCGCACGCAAACAGACGCTGACAGCCCGACCCCACCAAAATCTTGCGCGTTTCGCTGACAAGCGGGTCCAGTCCACGTCGTCCTCGTCTTCCCCAGACTGCGCCTGCGACCACGTCGCTGCAGCAGTGATGGCCGGTGATGGCGCGGTGTAAATGGGCATTTATCCTCGAGCGTTTCCTGTCGATTCCCCGGCTATAAGACCCTCTCTGCCCCGCGATCTTTTTCCCCCAAACAACTCGCTCACTCCGCCACCAGGCTGCCCGCAATCCTCCGTGCACCGCCGCTGACAGAACCCTCTCCGGCGAGCGATTCAGGTGAGCCTCGAGTTCCCCTCTGCCTATCGTTCTTGCTATCTGACTCAATGCATCTTTGTGCACCTCCTGACCTCACTAGTCCATCTTGTACTGCCCCAGGTCACCGGTTCCACTTGACACCGCGAGCACTGACGGCGACATCAACTCCGACGAGTTTTCCCGGTAGGTACAGACCGCCCCGTGACTTTTAGTTCAAACACACTACCCTGCCTTGACCCCGTGAATCTAACCATGTCCTCGTCATGCCTTGGGGTGGTTCCCAGCGACGTCCACGACGACCACCTGACGCACCGACGCCGCCCTACCACTCCGGCGAGCAATCGCAACCGTGTCCGAGCGCCCCTCCGCAAGCCAGTACCACGACGAGCTTCAGCAGCCTCCGGCGAACCTGGTAATGCTCCTCTCCCTCTCGCGGGCGATCTAGAACGCCGGCGCCGCCGTAGTCAGACGCGCCGCCGCCAGTTAGCACCGCCAGCGCCGCCCGTTTCTGGCTTGATGATATGGACCGTTGGATCTGCATCGCAGCGCTAGGATAGATCCACTTAAACCGAAGAGGTACGCGATCTGAGCCGTGCAGCGTTAGTTAGATCCAACGGCACAGAAGGGTGATCCGGAGCGAACCGGTACGCGCCAGTAATAACGCGACGCGTGGCAAGGTTTAAACTAAAAACAGAATTTAAAACCAGATTTAGATTCAAACTTCAAATGCTTATAACTTTTGAATGCCACGTTGGATTTTTGCAAATTTTATACCGTTGGATTCAGTGAAACAAGACCTTTCTGAATATCCACTTTATTTAGCATATAGTAACAGTTAAAAATGATTTTATTTGTAGAACAAGTTTAGGGCTATTTTAGATATAGTTTTATTCTTGAATATTATTTTGGGGCCAAATAAGTTTAGTTGGCAAACTTGTGACATGTTAAGTTTCTGTACTCATGAACATACTTGGTATAATTTTCAAAAATCACCACTTAGTAAATTCTTGCATGCATGCATTCATATTATTGTTGGTTGTATAAATTTGTGTGTAATTGTATGCTATTGATTCTTGTGTAGATTTTGCTAGTGATTGTGATTGTGAAGAGTGCTACTCTCCCCACTACCAAGGCAAGTGATATTTACATGAATAAATTTGTCCTATATTTTGAACTAGCATTAGATATTTTGCTATGGTATTGCATGATTATTTTGGTCTAATGCAAAAGATGGGAAAATCCTATGTAGCCTTGTAGAATTGCTAAGGAATTATCCCTAAGATATTTTGCCATACTTTGCTTAGCCTAGCTTATAGCAAAACAAGGGTTGGTGAAAAACTACACTTACTATAAAGAAAATTATTACTAAGTCAAGAGACTTATGCTTTTCTAATAAAACCACTAAGTCAAATGAACCTCCTGGGTGGAATGGAAAGTATGGTTATGTTGAGTGGTTACACAAGGCCATGGACTTGGGTTGTGTATCTCACTTGTGGAATGCCACCCAGGCACTAAGGGATTTGGAGGCCAAGTGTTGAGAAAGCTTACAGTGCAACCACTTGGCAATATGGGCTCTGCCATGATCATATAGGTTGCTAGAACTTAGTCACTTGGACAGTTGGTGGTAGATGGGTTGATAGGTTGGAGCGCGTCCATTTGACTAAGGAAAAGCTTCTGAAAGGTCCTGTCTTGGGAAACCAAGTCTGGTGGGGAAAGTGCACAACCTCTGCAGATGGAAAACCTAAGTACTTAGCCTTGTCCAAGGAAATGGACACTTTGAGCATCAAGACATGGAAGCTACAAGAATCTCAACACTCCAACTTCTAAATAAAAAAAATTTGATGGGTGAACAAGGGTGAAGGACCTCAATGTCTATTGGTGGTTCCTTGGGAATGTTTTTGACAAAGAAAAACTCAGTGATTTCAACTAATAGGTAAAATCTATTTTCAAGCAAAGCAAGCCAAGCTACACTTAGCCAAAATGCATATAGTAATATAGTCCCCTTAAAATATAATAAGGTATCACTTGCCAATACTATTCCAAAGTATTGACCCTCTGTGGCTGTAACATGTGATGTTGCAGGTTACTCCGATGATGAATAGGAGTCATGAGTCTACACTCAACATGCTTGCCTGTGGCACATGAAGATGAAGACTTATGTTTATTTACTTGTTCCTTAAAACTCTTGTATTAGGCCTATGGCCATGAGTTGTAAAAGACTATATTTTATCTCTGGAATGAATGTAATTAAACGACCTTTGTATCTGTGTACTTCATCTTAAACTGTGGATGCTAGCATTGATCCAGGGACTAGCATTGCAATCACAGGGATCCTTTCCTTTATAAAGGAGGGGTTTAACAGATGGTATCAGAGCACTGTGTTGCCTGTAGGATTATGACCCTAGGATTGGAAAACCACTAAGGAAAAAGTTTTTCAACTACTTCTACACTTGTCTATTCTTCTCGTAAAACTTTTCTAATCTCTTTCAACTACCTTTGTAGATGAACTCCATCAACGAAGCCGTGAAGAAGGGACCACTCATGACCATGACCTTGGAGTGTGAGACGGAATTTCCCAGTATTCTCAAGGATCTCATGGAAGCAATGGATGCACATGGTGAAGCCGTGTACAAAGGCTTTCCAGTGATGGATGAAGGAGTGGAGTATTGGTGGGTGCAACTTCACTTGTACAAAAACAAGGAAGACAACCACAAAGAAAGGGGATTCTGCATGTACACCAACACTACAATGCACACCACATTCTTTGAGTCAGCCAGGGATGCAGCTTGGAGGACTATCAAAGAACTAAGTGCTAGAGTCAAGTGCAGAATGCTCAACCTCCAAAAGGACTTAGAGAAAGAGAAAGAGCTTACTCAAGAATTGGAAGACACCAACCAAGAGATAAGGGGAGATGTTATAGACTTAGTGATAGAGTCAAGGGAGCAAGATTGGTGGATTGCCTCTAGGAACATTGTGTTTAATAATAGATCCCGTGAGATTGGATTGTAAGAACACTTCGTTAGTTGGACCACCATTTATCACCTTATTTTCCAAAATGATACCTTAAATAAGTTGTACCTTGTTTGATGTAATGGATTTATGTAAGCATGACTTGTGTGAAATTGTGTTCCATGGTTAAGTATGAGATGATTGTTTTGTGTTCATTTTAAATAAGTATTGTTCTAACTTTTCAATTTTATAAATAGATGCCTATTGCCGTCAGCACTGTTGAGGAGTTCCAGGTTACTCGTTTCGGACCCCGTATCGTTGAGCTTACCACTCTGCTCGATCTCCCTCTTCCTACCATCACGGTGTACCCACTCACCAAGTTCGAGAGGAAGGACCTCTGGGGCTTCAAGGTGAACCAGCCCGGACGCCAGACTGAGCCTACTACGGAGGCCATCGTCTTCAAGCTGATGCACGACGACAGGGAGAGAGGCATGGAGGTGGTCATGCAGGACCTGATAGGACGACTGTTAGGCCGTCACTCCCGACAGGTTAGGGGCACTCACTTCCACGCCTTCGGAAGGCGTGATGTAGATGGAGATTCCATCGACTTTGAGGACGACTCGAGGAGCACTGCAGAGCCGATACGCCTCTATCTTCAGGACTTAGAGACTCTTCTCAGGCACGTAGATACGGACAGGACGAACGTCATGCTGGGCAATGACGAGCTCCAGGTGCAGCTACGCGAGAAGGACAAGCTTTTCGCACAGCAGGATGAGATGATCAAGGAAATGGAGACGAAGTTCGAAGCTCAGGATCGCAAGTTCAAGAGTCAGGAGAAACGTGTCCAGGATAGGAACAAGAAAATCCGGGACATGACCGAGGAACTGAAATCCAAGGACTTCGAGCTTGAGCAGCAGCAGATGGTTATTGAGAGGCTTCGCTCCCAGAAGAGGGCTCTCAAGGCCAAGGTCGATTCCTTGACCACTACGATTGAGGAGAACAAGACCGCGATGGAGAACGCAGGTCTTACTTTCGTTGAGGAGGAGATTGACGCTGATGAGTAGACTTGACTACTCGTTTATTTTTCATATTCATACTTGTTATTGTGAACTTATTATTGGACCATCCGACATGTGGATGGCTTGCCACTTGTGTGTTTACCTCATGAGCTTGTTATGTGGTTGTTGAACTTTTATCCTCATGTTGCTTGATATGTGTTTGCTTATGATGTATTGTGCATGAAACATCTATGGGTATCTCATTCTTATCTGTTTGAACAAACCACAGATGCCTCCCCGTCGCGCAAACCCCAACCCCAACAACATCACCCCGGAAATGCAACAAATGATGAATGCGCAAACACAGCTTATGCAAATGATGGCAACGTTCATCCAAAACCAGAATAACAACGACCCCAACAACAACAACGACCCCAACAACAACAACAACAACAACAACAACAACAACAACAACAACAACAACAACAACCCTCCGGGTTTTGATATGCTCACCAGATTTCTGCGTCTGAGGCCAGCAAAGTTTTTGGGAACAACTGATCCCATGGTAGCCAATGACTGGTTACGTTCTGTGAACAAAGACTTAGTGACCGTGGGCTGCACGGATGCTGAAAAGGTCAGGTTTGCAGCACATCTGTTGGAAGGACCAGCCGCCACATGGTGGGACAACTTCCAAATCACCACTCCTATTGATGAGGTGACTTGGGCTATCTTTGAAGATGGTTTTCGCACGGCTCATATCTCATCAGGGATAATGAGTCTGAAAAAGAAGGAGTTTCACAACCTGAAACAGCGCCACCGCAGCGTGGCAGAATACATAGAAGAATTCAACAATCTGGCGCGCTACGCACCGGATGAGGTTGATACAGATGCCAAAAGAAAGGAAAAGTTCTTGGAAGGTTTGAATGATGAGCTGAACCTACAGTTGTCTGTGGCATATGTTCCAACTTATCAGTCGTTGTGTGACAAGGCTGCTATTTTGGAAAGTAAAATGAAGCAAGTCGAGAGTAGAAAGAGGAAACACTCCGACAAGCACAACTCGGGATCGTCTCACAAACGATCTCACTATGATGACACTGGCAGCTCAGGATCCCATAAACATGGGAAATTCAGCAAGCACAACCGTCATGACAACAAGCATCACCGCAGTCATGACAAGGACAAGTACAAGAACCACAAGGGTGGACATAAGAGCCACTATGGTGGAAATGGTAGTGGAAGTGGAGGCCAACCTCCTAAAAAGGACATCAGTCAGGTTGAATGCTTCAAATGCAAGAAGATGGGACACTACGCAAATGAGTGCCCTGAAAAGAAGGTGGAAGGACCTAACAAGCCGAATCCTTTCCAGAAAGGACAGGTTAACCACATCAATGTGGAAGAGGTCTATGAGGAGCCTGATGCTGTGGCTGGTAAGTTCAGACTCAATTCAATTTCAGCATTTGTACTCTTTGATACCGGTGCATCTCATTCATTCATATCAAAGGCATTTGTGGATAGAAATGGGTTTGCATCAGAAAACATTGGGTGTCCAATAAAGGTTAGTTCTCCGGGGGGAGACATGATAGTAAGCCTTGGATGCCGGGATCTCATCATAGAGTTTGGTAAACATAAGTTTCCAGTAAGCCTGATAATCCTAGATTCCCAAGGACTAGATGTAATATTGGGAATGGATTGGATGGCTAAGTATGAAGGAGTATTAGAATGTGCAAATCGTACAGTTACACTCACAACCCCAGAAGGAAAAAGAATAAAATTTAAGTCAAACTTTGAATCCAAAGGAAGTAAGCTGAATTCTCTTAAGGGGTTAGCATGGACAGTGTGCCAATAGTAGGTGAGTATCCGGATGTGTTTCCGGAAGAGCTACCAGGAATGCCACCGGATAGAGATGTGGAGTTTCTGATAGATTTGGTGCCAGAATCAGGACCAATAGCTAAGAGACCATACAAAATGTCTGTAGATGAATTGAAAGAGCTCAAGAAACAACTAGGAGAACAGTTACAGAAAGGGTTTATTCAACCAAGTTCTTCATCTTGGGGAGCCCCAGTATTGTTCGTGGAGAAGAAGGATAGAACCCAAAGATTATGTATTGACTACCGTTCTCTTAACGAGGTTACCATCAAGAACAAATATCCTTTGCCAAGAATCAACGATTTATTTGATCAATTAGAAGGAGCATGTGTATTCTCGAAGATTGATCTCCGGTCAGGTTATTTTCAGCTCAAAATAAGAGAACAAGATATACCAAAAACAGCATTCACCACAAGGTATGGATTGTATGAATACACTGTGATGCCTTTTGGTTTAACCAACGCTCCAGCATACTTCATGAATATGATGAACAAGGTGTTCATGGAATTCCTTGACAAGTTCGTTGTCGTTTTCATCGATGACATCTTGGTTTACTCCAAGAGCAAGGAAGAGCATGAGAGACACTTACGCTTGATACTTGAGAAACTAAGGGAACATAAACTATATGCCAAATTCAGCAAGTGTGAGTTCTGGTTAGAGAAAGTGGGTTTTCTTGGTCATGTGATGACAAAGGATGGTGTGGCTGTTGATCCTGCTAAAGTTTCAGCTGTGACAGATTGGGAATCACCCAAGAATGTGAAAGAAGTCCGTAGTTTCCTCGGCTTAGCAGGTTACTACAGAAGGTTCATTGAAAATTTCTCGAAAGTTGCTAAGCCTATGACAGAATTACTAAAGAAGGACAAGAAGTTTGCTTGGTCTGAAGGTTGCGAAGTCAGTTTCCAAGAATTGAAGAAGAGACTTGTAACAGCACCAGTTCTATGTCTGCCAGATTTGGAAAAGGATTTCCAAGTGTATTGTGATGCTTCTCATCAAGGTTTGGGTGCCGTACTTATGCAAGATGGTAGAGTCGTAGCCTATGCTTCGAGACAACTCAAAACACATGAAGTGAACTATCCTACTCATGATTTGGAGTTAGCCTCTGTCGTCCATGCACTCAAAACATGGAGACATTACCTTTTGGGTAAGCGGTGTGAAGTGTTCACCGATCATAAGAGTTTGAAGTATATCTTCACCCAGAAGGAAATCAACATGAGACAAAGAAGATGGCTAGAACTTATCAAGGATTACGACTTAAGTTTGCAATACCACCCCGGTAAAGCAAATGTAGTAGCGGATGCTCTAAGTCGTAAGGCATTTGTAAATGGCCTTACAAAAGGGGAATTGCCAGATGACTTGTGTAAGCAATTCAAAGAACTCAGATTGGAGATCGTACCAGAAGGACATCTCATGTCCTTAGATGTTCAACCCACTCTATTGGACAAGATCCGAGAAGTCCAGAAGACCGATAAAGAGATTGAAAAGATTAAGGAAAATATTAGTCTAGGGAAGGCTAAGAGTTTCCATATAGATGAACAAGGTACCTTGTGGCACGGGAAACGTATATGTGTTCCACAAGACCCGGAGTTGCGGAAACTGATCTTACAAGAAGGTCACAACTCTCCATATTCTATTCATCCAGGAAATACCAAGATGTACATGGACATGAAGGAAAGGTTTTGGTGGAACAATCTCAAAAGGGACATCGCCGAACATATTGCTTTGTGTGACGTGTGTAGCAGAGTCAAAGCGGAGCACCAGAAACCAGCAGGTCTGCTTCAACCACTGCCTATTCCTGAATGGAAGTGGGAAAATATTGGTATGGATTTCATTACCGGATTACCAAGGACTAGATCAGGATATGATTCCATATGGGTAGTAGTGGATCGCCTAACTAAAGTGGCTCATTTTATACCAGTGAAGACAACCTATACAAGTGCCAAGTTAGCTAAAATTTACATGAGCAGGATTGTATGTCTTCACGGTGTGCCAAAGAGTATTGTGTCTGATAGAGGAACCCAGTTCACATCTCACTTTTGGAGACAGCTTCATGAATCCTTAGGAACCAGATTGGAGTTTAGCACTGCTTTTCATCCTCAAACGGATGGACAAACAGAAAGGACCAACCAAATTCTTGAAGACATGTTGAGGGCCTGTGCTTTAGATTATGGAGCAAGTTGGGATGAAAGTTTGCCTTACACGGAGTTCTCTTACAATAACAGCCATCAATCTAGTATTGGAATGGCACCGTTTGAGTTACTCTACGGAAGGAAGTGTACCACCCCATTATTATGGAATGGTGTGGGAGAAAGAAACTTATTTGGACCTGATCTTATCAAGGACGCCGAAGAGAAAGTCAAATTGGTTAAAGACAGATTGAAGATAGCACAGTCCCGACAGAAAAGCTACGCGGATTCTAAGCGTAGAGAAGTCACCTACGAAGTTGGGGATAGAGCTTATCTCAGGGTATCACCACTCCGTGGAGTGAAAAGATTTGGAGTCAAAGGAAAGTTGGCACCAAGATATGTTGGGCCATTCAAGATTCTAAGTCGCAAGGGAGAAGTTGCATATGAAGTTGAATTGCCAGAATCTCTATCAGCAGTCCATAACGTATTTCATGTGAGTCAGCTTAAGAAATGTCACCCAGAAATGGAAGAGTCTTCATTGAAGGATACCATACCTTTAGAAGAAGTTCAACTTGAAAGTGATCTCACTTATGAGGAAAGGCCTGTCAAAATTCTAGAGACCGCAGAAAGAGTTACCAGGACCAAGACTATCAAGTTTTGTAAAGTACAATGGAACCATCACTCCGAAGAGGAAGCAACATGGGAAAGAGAAGATGATCTTCGGAAAGACCACCCTCACCTATTTGCTAGCCAAACCGAATCTCGAGGGCGAGATTCATCTTAAGGGGGTTAGATTTGTAACATCCCAAAAATCATAGTTTCAAAACTCATTCATATCATCTTTGCATCATTCATCCATTTAGAGTTTTCTCAAAAATCATTTAGAAACAGAAGTTGGAGCTATGATTTCATGTGGGCATTTTATTCCAAAATGACCATCACCCTTTGAAATATGAAAGTTTAAATATTTGTTCACTTGCCTCCATGATAGGAAAGTTTAGGTGAAGCTTTTAACCCAAGATTCAAAATTTAGAAATGGTTTCAAAATCCTTTTTCAAAAATTTGCAAACTAGAGCAAGCCTCTGTTTATTTTAAAACCCAAACTTGACCAAGCCTTGCAAAGTAACCACTGGTTTAAAAAGACTGTTTTTGAATCCACAAAACCCTGCAAAAATTTCCAAGACAGCTTAATTCAAAAGGATTTGAAATTCATATCAAAATCAAACCAGAAAATTAATTCAGGAAAAGAAAAAGGCTTGAACAAAAGGAAAAGGCCACGCGGCCAGAATCTGGCCCAGCAGCCAATCAAGCCCAGCAAGCCCACCCGGGGATTTCTTTTTCTCCTCTCACGCGCGAGCGCACGCAAACAGACGCTGACAGCCCGACCCCACCAAAATCTTGCGCGTTTCGCTGACAAGCGGGTCCAGTCCACGTCGTCCTCGTCTTCCCCAGACTGCGCCTGCGACCACGTCGCTGCAGCAGTGATGGCCGGTGATGGCGCGGTGTAAATGGGCATTTATCCTCGAGCGTTTCCTGTCGATTCCCCGGCTATAAGACCCTCTCTGCCCCGCGATCTTTTTCCCCCAAACAACTCGCTCACTCCGCCACCAGGCTGCCCGCAATCCTCCGTGCACCGCCGCTGACAGAACCCTCTCCGGCGAGCGATTCAGGTGAGCCTCGAGTTCCCCTCTGCCTATCGTTCTTGCTATCTGACTCAATGCATCTTTGCGCACCTCCTGACCTCACTAGTCCATCTTGTACTGCCCCAGGTCACCGGTTCCACTTGACACCGCGAGCACTGACGGCGACATCAACTCCGACGAGTTTTCCCGGTAGGTACAGACCGCCCCGTGACTTTTAGTTCAAACACACTACCCTGCCTTGACCCCGTGAATCTAACCATGTCCTCGTCATGCCTTGGGGTGGTTCCCAGCGACGTCCACGACGACCACCTGACGCACCGACGCCGCCCTACCACTCCGGCGAGCAATCGCAACCGTGTCCGAGCGCCCCTCCGCAAGCCAGTACCACGACGAGCTTCAGCAGCCTCCGGCGAACCTGGTAATGCTCCTCTCCCTCTCGCGGGCGATCTAGAACGCCGGCGCCGCCGTAGTCAGACGCGCCGCCGCCAGTTAGCACCGCCAGCGCCGCCCGTTTCTGGCTTGATGATATGGACCGTTGGATCTGCATCGCAGCGCTAGGATAGATCCACTTAAACCGAAGAGGTACGCGATCTGAGCCGTGCAGCGTTAGTTAGATCCAACGGCACAGAAGGGTGATCCGGTGCGAACCGGTACGCGCCAGTAATAACGCGACGCGTGGCAAGGTTTAAACTAAAAACAGAATTTAAAACCAGATTTAGATTCAAACTTCAAATGCTTATAACTTTTGAATGCCACGTTGGATTTTTGCAAATTTTATACCGTTGGATTCAGTGAAACAAGACCTTTCTGAATATCCACTTTATTTAGCATATAGTAACAGTTAAAAATGATTTTATTTGTAGAACAAGTTTAGGGCTATTTTAGATATAGTTTTATTCTTGAATATTATTTTGGGGCCAAATAAGTTTAGTTGGCAAACTTGTGACATGTTAAGTTTCTGTACTCATGAACATACTTGGTATAATTTTCAAAAATCACCACTTAGTAAATTCTTGCATGCATGCATTCATATTATTGTTGGTTGTATAAATTTGTGTGTAATTGTATGCTATTGATTCTTGTGTAGATTTTGCTAGTGATTGTGATTGTGAAGAGTGCTACTCTCCCCACTACCAAGGCAAGTGATATTTACATGAATAAATTTGTCCTATATTTTGAACTAGCATTAGATATTTTGCTATGGTATTGCATGATTATTTTGGTCTAATGCAAAAGATGGGAAAATCCTATGTAGCCTTGTAGAATTGCTAAGGAATTATCCCTAAGATATTTTGCCATACTTTGCTTAGCCTAGCTTATAGCAAAACAAGGGTTGGTGAAAAACTACACTTACTATAAAGAAAATTATTACTAAGTCAAGAGACTTATGCTTTTCTAATAAAACCACTAAGTCAAATGAACCTCCTGGGTGGAATGGAAAGTATGGTTATGTTGAGTGGTTACACAAGGCCATGGACTTGGGTTGTGTATCTCACTTGTGGAATGCCACCCAGGCACTAAGGGATTTGGAGGCCAAGTGTTGAGAAAGCTTACAGTGCAACCACTTGGCAATATGGGCTCTGCCATGATCATATAGGTTGCTAGAACTTAGTCACTTGGACAGTTGGTGGTAGATGGGTTGATAGGTTGGAGCGCGTCCATTTGACTAAGGAAAAGCTTCTGAAAGGTCCTGTCTTGGGAAACCAAGTCTGGTGGGGAAAGTGCACAACCTCTGCAGATGGAAAACCTAAGTACTTAGCCTTGTCCAAGGAAATGGACACTTTGAGCATCAAGACATGGAAGCTACAAGAATCTCAACACTCCAACTTCTAAATAAAAAAAATTTGATGGGTGAACAAGGGTGAAGGACCTCAATGTCTATTGGTGGTTCCTTGGGAATGTTTTTGACAAAGAAAAACTCAGTGATTTCAACTAATAGGTAAAATCTATTTTCAAGCAAAGCAAGCCAAGCTACACTTAGCCAAAATGCATATAGTAATATAGTCCCCTTAAAATATAATAAGGTATCACTTGCCAATACTATTCCAAAGTATTGACCCTCTGTGGCTGTAACATGTGATGTTGCAGGTTACTCCGATGATGAATAGGAGTCATGAGTCTACACTCAACATGCTTGCCTGTGGCACATGAAGATGAAGACTTATGTTTATTTACTTGTTCCTTAAAACTCTTGTATTAGGCCTATGGCCATGAGTTGTAAAAGACTATATTTTATCTCTGGAATGAATGTAATTAAACGACCTTTGTATCTGTGTACTTCATCTTAAACTGTGGATGCTAGCATTGATCCAGGGACTAGCATTGCAATCACAGGGATCCTTTCCTTTATAAAGGAGGGGTTTAACAGATGGTATCAGAGCACTGTGTTGCCTGTAGGATTATGACCCTAGGATTGGAAAACCACTAAGGAAAAAGTTTTTCAACTACTTCTACACTTGTCTATTCTTCTCGTAAAACTTTTCTAATCTCTTTCAACTACCTTTGTAGATGAACTCCATCAACGAAGCCGTGAAGAAGGGACCACTCATGACCATGACCTTTGGAGTCTTAGTCATTTTTCCCATCAGACATGCTTCGCATCTTTCAAGTGATTCAAAATCAAGTGATTCAAGAAGTCCATCGGAATGGAGTTTCTTCATACGCTTCACTCCAATGTGACCAAGACGACAGTGCCACATATAGGTCGAATTATCGCTTGATTTCAAACGTTTAGCCTCAATGTTATTAATATGTGTATTTCCACTATCGAGATTCAACAAGAATAGACCATCTATCAAAGGTGCATGTGCATAAAACATATTACTCATATAAATCGAACAACCATTATTCTCTGATTTAAACAAGTAACCGTCTCACAATAAACAAGATCCCGATATAATGTTGATGCTCAACGTAGGCACTAAATAACGATTATTTAAGTATAAAACTAATCCCGATGGTAGATGAAGGGGTAGCGTGCCGACCGCGATCACATCAACCTTTGATCCGTTTCCCACGCGCATCGTCACCTCGTTCTTCGCTAGCTTCCGTTTATTCTGCAGCACCTGATTCGAGTTACAAATATGAGCAACCGAACCAGTATCAAATACCCGGGCACTACTACGAGTACTAGTGAGATACACATCAATAACGTGTATATCAGATATACCTTTCTTCTTGATGTTGCCGTTCTTCAGATCCGCCAAGTACTTTGGGCAATTCCGCTTCCAGTGACCTTCTCCCTTGCAGTAAAAGCACTCAGTATCAGGCTTGGGTCCAGCCTTGGTCTTCTTCGCCGGCGTGGTAACTTTCTTACCACCCTTCTTGAAGTGTCCCTTTTGCTTAGACTTGGCTTTCTTGAATTTGGTGGTCTTATTGACCAACAACACTTGGTGCTCTTTCTTGATCTCCACTTCTGCAGATTTTAGCATGGCAAAGAGTTCTGGCAACTCTTTGTTCATGTTTTGCATATTGTAGTTCATCACAAAGTTCTTGTAACTTGGTGGTAGTGATTGGAGGACACGGTAAATCCCCAAAGCATTAGGAATCACTATACCCAAGCTTTGAAGTTTGCTTGCGTGCCTAGACATCTTAAGCACATGCTCACTGACGGAGCTGCCCTCTTCCATCTTGCAGTTAAAGAACTTTTCAGAAGCCTCATAGCTCTCAATTGCCGCGTGAGTCTCAAAGATCAATTTGAGTTTACGGACAATATCATGTGGGTCTGAATTCTCAAACCTTTTCTAAAGCTCCGATTCTAAACCATACAAGATAGCACACTGAACTGTGGAGAACTGATTTTTCCGAGTGAGGTAAACATTCTTTACTTCATCGGAAGCATCAGCTGCAGGTGGGTCACCTAGCGGTGCATCCAGCACATAGGTCAAATTACCAGCTGTGAGGACAATCCTCAAATTGCGGAACCAATCCACGAAGTTGCTTCCATTGTTTTTCAACTTTTCTTTCTCTAGGAACGCATTAAAATTGATGGTAGGGGCTGCCATTGATCTACAACATATTTGCAATAGTTTAGACTAAGTTTATGACAAATTGAGTTCAAATTAATGATAAAATTAATCTAGGTGAACTCCCACTCAAAACAATATCCCTCACATTGTTTTAGTGATCACACGAACCAAATCCACCACATCAACACCGATCATCACGAGAGTTGATATAGTTTCAATGGCGAACAATCGACATGTTCATCATATCTACTATATGATTCATGCTTTACCTTTCGGTGATCCGTGTTCCGAGACCATGTCTGTACATGCTAGGCTCGTCAAGATCAAACCTCAGTTTCCGCATGAGCAAATCTGGCTTGCTCACGTTGTATACACTTGTAGAATCTAACACACCCGATCATCACGTGGTGCTTCGAAACAACAGGCTTTAGCAACGGTGCTAACTAAGGGTGACCACTTTATGATTTGAAATTCATGTGCATGAGGGATCATCTTATAATGCTACCGTCGTCTACTAAGCAATACAAGATGCATAAAGGATTAACATCACATGCAATTCAATAATATGTGATATGATATGGCCTTTCTTCTTTGTGCTTCCGATCTCCATCTTCAAGCACGAACATTGTCTCCATCATCACCGGCATTGCATCAAGGTCAATGACGCTTCTCCATGGTTGTCGTCCACCGGCTTCAACTATTACAACTACTTTGAATAGACACGCGGGTCTTAACATAAATTAAAAACAACCATATGGCTCCTGCCGGTTGCCAACTTACAATAAGGAACATTGCATACATCAAATATAATCACAATCATGGCCATATCACATCACTGCACACCCCTGCAAAACAAAGTTAGACGCCTCTACTTTCTTTGCATATTTTACGTGGTTTGGGGCTTTCAATAAGTGTCGTTCTAACTTTCGAACAAGAACCACAACATTGATACTAGCATTGTTGATCACCCGTTGTAAATTGGATCTTAACTATGCTAGGAGAAACAGGCACCCACAAAGCCACTTATGCAATACAAGTTGCATGTCAAGCGTGGAGCAAGTCTCATGAACGATGTCATGTAAGGTTAGCCCGGGCCGCTTCATCCCAACATATCGCAAGATGCAAAGTACACAAGAAGCAATCGACAATAAAAGCATCAACGCCCACAATGACCATTGTGTTCTACTCGTGCAATAGATCTACATATAGACACGGCTCTGATACCACTGTAGGGTTTCGTAGCATGGAAAACAAAAATTTTCTATCGCATACAAACAAACAAGCCAAGATCTATCTACTAGATTGTAGCAACGAGTCGATGGAATAACTCACCCTCGAAGATTCCAAAGTGTTTAACGAGAGCAGATTCTCGTGGGTGATGTAGTCGTACTCTTCCCGATCTCAAGATCGTGTAGACGATCCTTCCGGCGCTGCGTTCCGGCAGCGCTCCCGCAGTCGGTCACACGTTCGGTACTCAACGAAGACCTTCCTCTCCCTTGTTCCAGCAGGCAGCGGAGGTTGTAGCACTCTCCTCGCGATTCCGGCAGCACAACGGCGTGGTACCGGAAGTAGAGGGGAGATCCCGCAGGGCTTCGCCTTAAGCCGGAGCGAGTATGGTGGAGTATGAGAGAGGACTATTAGTGGTCTAGGGATTAGACACACCAATTAGAAGGCTCTAAACCGAAGGCTAGGGCAATTAGAAGCTCTAAACCAAAACGGCTCTAAACCGGAGATTAGAGGATAGGAACTAGTGTGTCTAGAGGAGGAGGCCTTGCCCCTCCTCTTATAGGTGGGAGGGTGGCCAAGGGGAGGGAGTCCCTCCCCAAGTCGGCCTTGGGTGGCGCGCCGGCTTGGAGAGGAGACTCCTCCCCCAAGTCGGTTTCAACCACCTCTTGCTTGTTTCCCACAGTTTCCTGTTTTAGCCGTTTGACTTTCAAACTGGCCATTTGACTTTTCTGTTTTAGGATTCAATTTAATCCTTTATTTGGAACAGCAAGAACACTTAGTACATGATGCAATCATTCCAATATGTAATGACACATTCATGTACCCCTTCCCCCCGGAGTGCCGGACATTCCGGAACCTTCTAGAACATTCCCGATGAAAACACCGGAATCATTCCCGAACTCCGAAACGAGACTTTCCTTATATGAATCTTATTCTCCGGACCATTCCGGATCACCTCGTGATATCCCGGATCCCATCCGAGACTCCGAACAACATTCGGTCTCTTTCTCATAATACCATAACTACTCAAAACAACGTCGAATCCTTAAGTGTGTCTCCCTACGGTTCGTGAATTATGCGGACATGATCGAGACACTTCTCCGAACAATAACCAATAGAGGAATCTGGAAATTCATATGGCTCCCACATATTTCTACGATTACTTTGCGATCGAATGAACCACTTACATATGATACCAATTTCCCTTTGTCTCACGATAGTTTACTTATCCGAGGTTATGATCGTCGGTATCTCTGCATACCTAGTTCAACCTCGTTACCGATAAGTACTCTTTTCTCGTTCCCGTGATATGTGATCCCTTGTGAGCCAGTCACATGCTTGCAAGCTAATTGGATGACATTCCACCGAGAGGGCCCAGAGTATATCTCTCCGTCATATGGATGGACAAATCCCACTCTTGATCCATGTGTTTCAACCAATACTTTCCGAACACTCAATGCCACCTTTATAGCCACCCAGTTACGGTGTGGTGTTTGATGTCATCAAAGCATCCATCCGGTAAAGGTGATATGCATGATCTCATGGTCGAAGGAATTAGGTTACTATGTATCAGAAAGCATATAGCAATTGAACTATTGAAATGACTGGATCTTTATGCTACACTTATCTATAGGAGTATGTCCATCATATCATTCTCCTAACGATACGATCTTGTTGTTGATAACATCTCAATGTTCATGATAGGGAAACCACAATCATTAATCAACCAACAAGCTAGTGAAGTATAGAGGCTATACTAGGGACTTCAAATTAAGTTTACAAATCACACAAGTATTAATGTTTCCTTGTTAATACTATTATAGCATGAATGTAAACATTTATCATAAACACAAAGATATAATAATAACTACATTTATTATTGCCTCTAGGGCATATCTCCAACACTCCCTCCGCCAAGCCCTCGTCTGCCCCGACAAGCTCACAAGCTAAGGAGGCATCTGGCCCTTCCACCATGGAAGTGGGCTCAGGTGCCTCTACCGAGGTTCCTGTCGTCGGCGAGCAGGCGACGCACGAGAGTGCCGCCCACCAAATGGCTGAAGCTCCGGCTAAGGATGCCATCGGTGGCGGTAAGGCGGTGGTGGAAGCAGGTACTTCTGTCGTTGGCGGCGCCCCCACACCAAATAAAACCATAGCCTATCCAAAGATAGTCTATTCGGTACTTACACCGGGTAGCACTGCTCTGGTCCCTAGTGTGGCACCGACATCTCCGACGTGCGGTCTAGAGGAGCTCCGCCGACAAGCATAAATCTTGCAGGAAACAGCGAATCCTTTGGCAAACTGCTGGCCGAGAGTGCTACAAACCTCAAGATCATTGCACTTGTAAGTTTTATTTGCCTTTTGTATTTCATATGAGTATCCCACTATAGCCCCCGAGGATGTAGACGTAAAACAGGTATTTGCGTCTATATACTCAAAGAGTGACTAAGTTAGAAAACCTCTCACTGTAGCCCCCAAGCATATAGGTGGAATGAATAATTCCGACTAGATGCTTTAAGAGTAGCATACGCAGTGTATATAAATTTCAATACTGTATCCCCCAAGCCTGTAGTTGTAACTGAATTAGTTCCGACTAGATGCTTAAAGAAAAGCTAAGCATATATTCGAGTTAAAAAACTTTATACTGTAGCCCCCAAGCTTCTAATCGAGAACTGAATTAGTTCCGAATAGATGCTTAAAGGAAAGCTAAGCATATTGCTAAGTCAAAAACTCTCGCTGTAGCCCCCGAGCGTCTAGGTGGAAAATTTCCGGCTAGATGCTCCAAGCAGACCAAACAACGTTTTATCTTTGACCTTTTTTCCACAGAACGAGAGTGCTCGGAGGGGCATGGCCAATGACAAGTACCAGAAGATGCGTGCAGACTTAGAAGCTGAAAAGGGTAAAACTGCCTTCTTGAAGGAACAAATCACCAAGAGCAAGCGTCTGTTTTCTTTTTCGCATTCCGACTTGGTTTTGTGCCTTTATTCTCCGAGTACTCACTGTGTACTTGGCTTTCTCCGACTTGCAGAAACCATTGCCAAGGCCTAGAATATTGTCGAGCAATCCAAGCACATTCAAGAGCTGGATAGCGAGAACAAAATTCTTAAGCAGGAGAGGAAGGACATGCTGAAAATACATGAGGAGTCAATGAAGGCCCCGTAGGACTCCGCCACCGAGGAAATCAATCGCTTGAAGGAGGATATCTCTATCTTAAGAGATCAGAAGCAAGCTGTCGATGAGCAGAATGAACGCCATAGTGAGGCGTATAAGCTCCTCCAACAAGATAAAGAATCTTTGGCGGACACCCTCTGGCAAGCTGAGGCCAGCATCTTCAGTAAGTTTTCTCTGTCTTCGATTTCTGTAGTCTAGGTACTCTGAATTTTTGAACTCATGCGCTCCTATGGGTTTAACCCGATCACCTCCCCCAACCAAGGAATGCATGGTTCTTGCCGGCAACTTCATCAACACCGCCATCACGCAAGCTAAGGGGATCGACAAGCCCCTCCAGATAAATATCAAGGCATTTGACTCCATGGAGAAGTACTCGGAGATTCTGCGCCGAGCCCCCGAGCGTATCACAAGCTGGAAAGCTTCATGTGCACGGGCCGGTGCAAGGATGGTGCTGTCCATGGTCAAGGCACACTACAAAGATGCCGACATCAACGTCTTCATGCCAATGAACACCATCGATGGCGGCAACCAAAGCTCCTCTGAGTCTCTTCACACCGCCGACTTCGAGGGTGACTCTCCTGCTGGTGATGACGCTGCTTCTAAGTCTCCTGCGCCAAAGGAATGAAGAACAACTTTGTAATATTTGTTTCACCTTTGGTGCATGTGCGGAAAAAACTTATTGATGTAACTTAAGGCAGAAAACAGTGGTTGTTATTTCCTGCTACTCAAGAACTAGTTTCCAGCATGTATATATTTTTTTAAGCAAGTGCTGACTTATCCATTACTTTGGTTCTTATGCTTGACTTTTCGTGAGTCGGAAGACTCGTTGTCGGAACCATGTGCTCAGGTGATGATGCCCAATGGCACCATCAATAACCTTAGCACAAAATCGCCGACAATAAGTGCCGAAAGTCACTACTCCAGAATCCACATAAAAACGACAAAGAACGTGTAGACCAGAAAACTTAAGCTAACGCCCGTAGGAGGAATTTTCACAAGTGCAATCGCAAAACTTGTGCATAAAGGTTTTACATGATCCAAAAATGAACACTAAAGGAGGTAAAAGACTCAGAAATATGAGTGAACCAGAGAGCTTTATTTCATTGATCATATAAGAGGTACACAATTAGATAAAAAATGCTAAGTGTAAAAGGGACGTAGCGGTGCTATGTTCCATGGCCGATCAAGCTCCGGGTAGTCATCATCCGGGTCATGTCGCTTACGCTTATGATCCTCGTTGGGTCTATCCTTCAGTTCACGATTGTCAACGAGGTAGTAAGACCCATTGAGTAGCGCCTTGCTAATGATGAACGGTCCTTCCCATGGCGGGGATAATTTGTGTGACTTCTTCTGCTTAAGTCAGAGCATCAAATCCCCATCTTTAAACGAGCGATGCCGAACGCGGCGACTATGGTAGCTGCATAGCTTCTGCTGTTAGATGGCGGATCTTTGGCATGCCAAAATGCGCTCCGCCTCGAGAAGGTCCACATCTAGGCGTCTGGATTCTTCAGCGTTATCTTCCTCGTAGGCAGCAACCCTTGGTGCATCGTGAAGTATGTCGGAAGGCAGGATGGCTTCTGCTCCATATACCATGAAGTAGCCGGTGGATCTGTTGGGTGTAGTTCGTAAACTCCACAACACAGATGGCAATTCTTCCGCCCAGGCTCCAGCTGCTCTATGTAGCGGTGCCTCAAGACGTGGCTTGATTCCCTGCAGAATTAATCTATTGGCTCGCTCAACCTGACCATTGGATTATGGGTGTGCCACAGATGCAAGGTCAAATTGGGTGCCTTTCTCCCAACAATAAGCCTCCACTTCTCCGAGTGACAAATTGCTGCCGTTGTCGGTGATAATGCTATGTGGGAGACCAAATCTCACCACTATATCTCGGACAAACCCGAGGGCAGTTGCCCCATCAAGCTTTCTAATGGGTTTAGCTTCTATCCATTTAGTGAATTTATCAACTACTACAAGTAGATGCTTAAACCCACAAGGTGCCGTCTGTAACGGTCCCACCATGTCTAGCCCCCAGACTTCGAACAACCAAGTTATTCGTATTTTTTGCAATTCTTCAGCACATGTGGTTGTCGGGCATAATACTGGCATCCCATGCATGTCTCAACCAGCTTGTCGGCGTCCGCCTTTGCGGTCAGCCAGTAGAATCCTTGCCGGAAGGCTTTCGCAACCAACGATCGAGGAGCGGCGTGATGCCCGCAATCTCCGAGATGGATTTCACGTAGCATTTCCATACCTTCTAGCTGGGAAACACACTTTAGGTATACACCAGTAGTGCTACTCTTGTAGAGTTGTCCATTGATTATGGTATAACCCTTTGCTCGTCGTACTATTTGCCGTCTTTTGACTTCGTCATCGGGCAAAGTTCCGTGCTCGAGATATTCCATGAACGGTTTTGTCCAAGCCGGAGGGACCTTGGTTACCATGTTGACAAAAGAGTCAGCTCTATCCGGGTTGTCGATGTCGGCTCCCTTCACAGATGGTGTGCGCAGATGTTCTAGGAAAACTCCTAGCGGAATTTGCTTGCGCCCTGATCCAAGCTTAGACAGCATATCAGCTGCCTCATTTTTCTCCCTAGGTACATACTTGACTTCGTAGCCCAAGAAGCTCTTGGCTATCTCGTCCACTTCGTCTCGATATGCCGCCATCATAGGGTTCCGCGCATTCCAGGTGCCAGCCACCTACTGGGCAACCAAGTCGGAATATCCACAGCAAACTATGCGCTTGATGCCAATATCCTTGGCTACACGTAGTCCGTGAATGAGTGCTTCATACTCCGCCATGTTGTTTGTAGCCTCGAAGTGGATCTGAAGAACGTAGTGTAGCTTGTCTCCTGTTGGTGACTGTAGCAATACACCAGCCCCCGAGCCGTTGAGCATCTTTGATCCGTCAAAGTGCATCACCCAGTACTCTGGTTCCGGCAACGGAGTAGCATCTGGCATCTCCGTCCAATCTGCAACAAAATCTGCCAAGGCTTGTGACTTGATAGCGTCGCGTCTCTTGTAGGCGATCTCGAAGGTGGCAAGTTCAATGCCCCACTTTGCGACCCTTCCTGTAGCGTCGCTGTTGTTGATTATGTTGGACATCGGAGTCTTTCTCACCACTGTGATTGGGTGCTCCTGAAAGTAATGCCTCAGCTTCCGAGAAGCAAGGAATACTCCATAAGCTATCTTCTGGTAGTGCGGGTAACGCTGCTTGGACTCCTTCAAGACCTCGCTCACATAGTAAACTGGTCGTTGAACCCCGTGCTCATAGCCTGGTTCCTTCCGCTCTACCACGACGACTATGTTGATTACCCAGTTGGTTGCCTCCATGTAGATTAACAGGGGCTCTCCAGGCTCGGGTGCTGCAAGGATAGGCGCTGAGGAAAGAATATCCTTGAGCTGCTTCAATGCTGCATCTGCTTCATCCGTCCATGTGAATTTGTCTGCCTTCTTCAGCAACTTGTACAGCGGCAGAGCCTTCTCTCCAAGTCGGCTGACGAACCGACTAACTGCTACAACACAACCTGTTAGTCGTTGAATGTCCTTTAGGCATGTCGGACGGTTTATTTTTAAGATGGCCTTGATTTAATCCGGGTTGACCTCGATTCCGCGCTGGGAAACGATGAAACCCAACAATTTGACGGCTGGTACCCCGAAGACGCACTTCTTAGGGTTAAGCATCTTGTTGTATTTCTGGAGATTATCAAAGGTTTCTTTTAATTCAGAGATTAAGTCGTTTGACTTTTTAGACATCACCGCGATATCATCCACATAGGCGTGAACGTTCCGACCAATTTGGTCGTGAAGGCAATGTTGCATTGTCCGCTGGTACGTAGCACCTGCATTTTTCAGCCCAAAGGGCATCGTAACATAGCAAAACGTGTCGTATGGGGTAGTGAACGAAGTGGCCAATTGGTCTGACTTCTCATCCTAATCTGGTGGTATCCTGAGTATGCATCGAGAAAACACAAAAGTTCCGAGCCAGCCGTCGAGTCAATGACTTGGTCAATGCGAGGCAAAGCAAACGGATCTTTGGGACATGCTTTGTTCAAGCCGGTGTAATCAACGCACATTCTTAATTCATTGGTTCCCTTTTTAGGGACAAGTACAGGATTGGCCACCCATTGGGTGTGAAGGAATTCTCGGATAAATCTAGCCTTAAGTAACCTAGCTATCTCTTTGCCAATGGCGCGTCTCTTCTCATCTCCAAAGCGTCGTAGAGGTTGTTTCACTGGTTTGGATTTTGGATCAATGTTTAGGCTGTGCTCAGCAAGTTCCCTAGGTACACCTTTCATGTCGGCAGGTTGCCAGGCAAAGATGTCCCTATTCTCACGGAGGAACTCGACGAGCGCGCTTTCCTATTTGGGATCCAGGTTCGTCCCAATGGCGGTGACCTTGGAGGCATCACCTACCACAAGTTCCACCGGCTTGGTCTCGATGGCGGCCTTGAACGCAGGAGCGGAGTCGGAGATCTGCTTCTTCGACGCGGGCATATCTGAGTCACCGACCTTGATCTGGATCTCTTTGAATTCTTCGCTGTAGAGGACAGCTTCCGCAACGGCTGCTTCATTGATCTCGCAGTCCCTTGCCTTGGTAAAGCTTCTGGATACGGTGATGACACCATTTGGTCCGGGTATCTTGAGTTTGTTGTAGACGAAGCATGGCTTGGCCATGAACGTGTGGAATATGGCTTGGCTTGGCCGAATATGACGTGGTACACGCTCTTGAAGGGGACCACCTCGAAGGACATGCGCTCTTGGCGGTAATTATTAACATCGCCAAAGGCAACCTGAAGTGTAATGCACCCAAGGGACCGAGCCTCCTGACCAGGAACTACGTCGTGGAAGATGGTGTTGGTCCGCCTTAGGTTTGCCTCCGTCAAGTTCATCTTCTGTAGTGTATCCAGGTACATGATGTTGATGCTGCTTCCACTATCCACCATACACTTGGTGAACTCCATGCCATCAATCAGGGGGTTGATGACCATGGCGTACTGGTTCTCTGTAGGGATAAGGTCTGGGTGGTCCGTCCTGTCCCAAGTAATTGGAACCTCCGACCAGCGCAGGTATTGGGGAACTGGGGGGGAGAGTAGCCATCAGGATCCTCAGGGAGGTCTTCTGTTGTCGGACGGTGGGGATGCCAAGGAAAGTGTGGTAGAATAGCGCCTTCTTTACGAAGGGGTTCTTGCCCTTGTCGTCGCACTTGGCGACATGCTTGGGTTCAACGTCTTCGTCCATGTCACTTGAATCCTTGGACTCCTCCTCCTTCTTCTTCCCTTTGCCTTTGCCTCGTGGTCTGTTCTTCCGACTTTGCTTGTAGCCGGACTCCGGGTCTTCCTTGAGGTCGTTGACGAACTTGCAGTGTCGATTGGCATGGGTGGCCTTGCTGAAATGACGTCGAGTTGTACGAGGCATGTCATATCGCGGTACTCCTCGTAGGTTTGGGGAACGCGGAGCGGCGTCGCGGTAGTTTCACTTCCTCGTTGCTGCCCACGACCAGCTCCCCGTCCTCGGCCACGTTGTCCGCCATCACCTCGTCCTGCAAAATTCATAACGACCATGTCGGTATATTGCTTTTCTTCTGGAGCAGTTTTCCGCTTTGTACTGTTGTTCCTCCGAGCTTGAGTTGGAACGGCCATTGCCGGCAAGGAGCCGCGAGCATCGTCGTCGGCAGCTGCAAACTCACTGGCCAACTAGATCATCTAATTCAAGTCAAGCTGGTGATTGTCTTGCAAGCGCTTCAGCTTATGTCGGAGCAACGTGCCCCTTTCCAACCCATCGATGAAGGAGGCCATGGCGGTCTGAGCGTGCACTCCTGCGCAGGAATTCTTCATGTCCAGCCAGCGGGAGAGGTAGGCGCGAGATGTCTCGTCTTTCTCTTGCACGCACCGCTGTAGTTCGCCCACAGTGCAAGGACGCTTGTATGTACCCTCAAAGTTCTTGGTGAACGCTTCTTGCATGTCCAGCCAATTGTAGATAGATTTCTCCGGTAAGACGTCAATCCATTGACGGGCCGTGCCCGCCAACATTAACGGGAGGTACTTGACGGCGACGTTGGGGTTGCCTCCGGCAATCTCCACCGTGTTGCCGTAGTCCTGCAACCATGTGGCTGGCTTGGCAGTGCCGTCATAGGGCTTGATGGTCTTGTCAATCTGGAAACCTTTAGGGTAAGTTGCGGACCGTATTGCCGGTCCAAAGCAACGTGGTCCCAAGTATGGTCCTTCCCGGGCCTCGTGGATCTTATCGATCCGTGAACGTGCATCGTATGGCTCCGGGTTCTTCTTCTTTTCAACAGGGGATGGGCTGCATGAATGACGTGGGCCTCCTCCGCCATGGTGACTGCTTGGTGGCGGTGGGTTAGCCTTCTTGCTGTTACCCTCCTGCGATGCCTCACGCCTGTCACGGTTGCTTGTAGGACGCGGAGGGTCATGGCGTGACCTGCTCTTGTGTCCTTGATTGCGCTCTCCATCATGACGGGTCTGCTCGGCGTTGTCGCGGATGACGATGCCGCACTGCTTTGGTGGGGGAATATCCGTACGATGGTGAGCCTTGTGATCTTCGCGATGTCGGGGGGACCGGGGCTGTGGCGATGGGCGACGAGGTTGGGCCTTTTCTCCGTGGTCGGAGGATATGGGGATGGCATCCTTCTTGTTGGGCGCATCCCTCCGTCTTTATTCTGATGAACCCGTCTGGGACCCGACATCAAGAGGAGATCTGTCCCTTGGCGGCTTATACTAGCTAGACTGGCAAAGCGTTGGGTCGGACGCAAGCATCTGAGAGGTGTCCTTTTCCTGCTGCTTCACCACCTTGGCCACTAGGTCATAGACCTGTTCCACTGCCTTGGGTGATCTATCCTGCTCCAGAAGGGTCAGCGGGGTGGGCATCACCTGCTTGCCTTCACTATCAATGTATGTCTTAGCCTGTGCCGACTTCGAGGGAGCCCATCCTAGGTTTCGCCATACACCAGGATCATTGATGACGCGAGCCGGAGCTTTCTTGGCCTTCTGCTGCTGCAGTAGAGTCTTGTACTCGGCCTCCATTGCTCTAGCTTTTTCTATGGACTTCTGCGCGTTGACCAGATCTCGATCTAGCTTAGCGCCTTGCGCCGCAATGGCCTGCGCTTCCTCCAGCAGCTGCTGGCGCTTCTCGTCGAGCTAAGTCACGTTCCGGGTATGAGCTACGACCAGTGGTTCAACGAGGAGATTGCCGTACATCACTCTATCAGCTGGAGTAACTTGGGCCGCTGCAGACGTAGATGCCGGAGGCAGCAAGTTTGCGGTGTTATTGTTGCTCGGGCCGGTGCCGAGTTCCTGCGGCTACTGCACTGGGTTAGGCGGAGGAGGCATGACCTTTGCGCGATCATTGTCAGCAGCAATAAGTGGCCCCTTCCCCTTGTCCAGCGCGGTAGGCGGATCTCGTCCGGGTTGATCTTCATCCATCGCCGTCCCAATGGTGATGAACACCCCTCGAGACGTGACGGCATTGTTGGCTTGCTCGTCGCGCGTGTATTCCTCCCCCGTCTCCTGCATGGCGAAGTCTAGCTCTTCTGGACTGAAATTTATCTCCTCTGAATCTGCACTGAAGTCAGCATAAAGTGCGTCAATAACAGAGTCGGAGGGTGCCAGGACTTCCTCGATGACGGACGGTGGAGATGCAACAGCAGCGCCGATGACTGGAGGTGGCGGCGCAGCTGCGATGATGGCGGCGAGAGGCGGTGGTGGCGGTGACTGAATAGGAGGATCTCCGTCAATGAGCGCAAGCGCTGTCTGGGCTGCCGTGTCAGCCTCTGCGTAGTTGTTGACGGTGCTCACCATGCCTTCAAGGGTAAGGCGTCCTGACGCCTGCTGCCATCTTAGAGAATGCCGGATAAGCGTGCCACGGTCCAGTCCTTCCACAAAGTGATACATAGCATTATCATCAGGGTAGTGGGCCAGATCGGCTCGTATACGGAGCCACCTAGCAAGGTAATCGCGGGGGTTTTCGCCCTCTCTCTGAACGCAACGCGCCAGATCGAAGATGGTAACCATGCCGACGAACTTGGATCTTTGTTGTCCAGACGCACGGGCGAAGCCGGCGGATTTGCAGCGATCTTCCACCTTTATATCCTACACGGGGGCGGTTTGGGTGGGCCTTGAATTTTTCTGATATTTGCCGGCAAACTCCAAAGAGAGATCCGACATCGATCCTTCCGCGAACGTATCCTGCCCGTAGGCGGTCCATGCAGGCCTTGATGCTCCTCCGACTCCCAGGGAACTAGTGCCCGAGTCGGTTTCGCCAATGAAGAGGTGGATGTCTCCGATAGGAACGATCGAGCACCGTGTAGGGTTCGTCTACGCTGGGATCCAGAACTTGTCATGAGGGACGATCGGAACGTTGCCGGAGAAGAGAACATGACCGATGGCTACAGTTTCGCCAATTCCCGCGAAGATCTTGGTCCTCGCCCGCTGAAGAGCCTGAAGCGCATCTTGCCCCATGGTGGGCGCCAACTGTCGTGGTATTGCCGACGAGTACGCCATGGAGGGGTCCTCACAGTGCGTGTTTAGAGACGTGGGGAAGGCGGACGGTTGAAGGGTACGAGGTAACACAGCTTACCCAGGTTTAGATCACACGACGGTGGCGAAATCCTACTCCTGCTATAAATCACTATGAGGGCAATACGCCGAGTTACAGGGATTGGTTCGCTGTGCGAGGTTGTAAGTTATCGTCTGAAGTTGTCTGAGATTGTGCCCTAAAGGCTCCCATAGGCCCGACTTATATAGTCGCCAGGTCCTAGGGTTACAGGGAAAAGTCCTAGCCGGGCAGGTTACAGAGACGTACACCGTCTATTACTAGTCTTGTGTATCTTGCACTCCAAGGCTCCAGGTACGTCGGTGACTCCATCCGTAGCCTTCCTTTATCCGGCATGGGCCTCCCTTCTGGATCCATCTAACTGGGCCACCCAGGTTATCCGGATATGATACATGCTATGAGGATACCCATATAGCATATCCCCAATAGGAAGGACATGCAGAAGATGCATGAAGAATCAATGAAAGCCCTGCAGGACTCCGCCGCCGAGGAGATGAACCGCTTGAAGGAGGAGATCGCGATCTTAAAAGATCAGAAGAAAGCTGCTGATGAGTAGAATCAACGCCATCATGAAGCGTATAAGATCCTCCAACAAGAACGGGACTCCTTGGCGGATACCCTCTGGAAAGCTGAGGCTAGCATCTTCAGTAAGTGATTCTACGTCTTGGATTTCTGTAGTCTGGATACTTTGAATTTTTGAACTCATACGCTCCTTTGTCGGGAATTCGCATCTCCTATGGGTTTAACCCGGTCGCCTCCTCCGGCCAAGGAATGCATGGTTCTTGCCGGCAACTTCATCAACACTGCCATCATGCAAGCCAAAGAGATTGCCAAGCCCCTCCAGATTAATATCAAGGCATCGGACTCTGTGGCGAAGTTCTCGGAGATCCTGCGCCGAGCCCCCGAGCGTATCACAAGCTGGAAAGCTTCATGTGCACGAGCCGGTGCAAGGATGGCGTTGTCCATGGTCAAGGCACACTACAAGAATGCCGTCATCGACACGGTAACCTCTAGCATCCCTGACGTAGATGACGAAGGCCAAAAGATAAATCATGAATCTATCTTGTCGTCACTTGCGGGTTATGACACCAGAGTTTCCGAGTTGGTTGTTGAATGTCATTTAGGCATGTCGGACGGTTTATGTTTAAGATGGCCTTGATTTTCTCCGAGTTGACCTCGATTCCAAGCTGGGAAATGATGAAGCCCAACAATTTGCTGGCTGGAACCCCGAAGACGCACTTCTTAGGGTTAAGCATCATGTTGTATTTCCGGAGATTATCAAAGGTTTCTTTTAAGTCGGAGATTAAGTCATTTGACTTTTTAGACATCACCGCTATATTGTCCACATAGGCGTGAACGTTCCGACCAATTTGATCGTAGGCAACGTTGCATTGTCCGTTGGTACGTAGCACCTGCGTTTTTCAGCCCAAAGGGCATCGTAACATAGCAAAACATGCCGTATGGAGTAGTGAACGAAGTGGCCAATTGGTCCGACTTCCTCATCTTGATCTGGTGGTATCCTGAGTATGCATCGAGGAAACACAAAAGTTCCGAGCCAGCCGTCGAGTCAATGACTTGGTCAATGCGAGGCAAAGCAAACGGATCTTTGGGGCATGCTTTGTTCAAGCCGGTGTAATCAACGCACATTCTTAATTCTTTGGTTCCCTTTTTGGGGACAAGTACAGGATTGGCCACCCATTGGGTGTGAAGGACTTCTCGGATAAAACTAGCCTTAAGTAACCTAGCTATCTCTTTGCCTATGCCGCGTCTCTTCTCATCTCCAAAGCGTCGTAGAGGTTGCTTCACTGTTTGCATTTTGGATCAATGTTTAAGCTGTGCTCGACAAGTTCCCTAGGTAAACCCTTCATGTCGGCAGGTTGCCAGGCAAAGATGTCCCTGTTCTCACGGAGGAACTCGACGAGCACGCTTTCCTATTTGGGATCTAGGTTCGTCCCAATGGCGGTGGTCTTGGAGGCATCGCCTACCACAAGTTCCACCGGCTTGGTCTCGATGGCGGCCTTGAATGCTGGAGCGGAGTCGGAGATCTGTTTATTCGACGCGGGCATCTCTGAGTCATCGACCTTGCTCTGGATCTCTTTCAATTCTTCGCTGTATAGGACAGCTTCCGTGAAGGCTGCTTCATTAATCTCGCAGTCCCTTGCTTTGTTAAAGCTTCCGGATACAGTGACGACACTGTTTGGTCTGGGTATCTTGAGTTTGTTGTAGAAGAAGCATGGCTAGGCCATGAAGGTGTGGAATATGTCGCGGCCGAATATGACGTGGTACACGCTCTTGAAGGGGACCACCTCAAAGGTCATGCGCTCTTGGAGGTAATTATTAACATCTCCAAAGGCAACCTGAAGTGTGATGCACCTAAGGGACCGAGCCTCCCGACCAGGAACTACACCGTGGAAGATGGTGTTGGTCCGCCTTAGGTTTGCCTCCGTCAAGTTCATCTTTTGTAGTGTATCCAGGTACATGATGTTGATGCTGCTTCCACTATCCACCATACATTTGGTGAACTCAATGCCGTCAATCAAGGGGTTGATGACCATAGCATATTGGTTCTCTGTAGGGATAAGGTCTAGGTGGTCCTTCTTGTCCCACGTGATTGGAACTTACGACCAGCGCAGGTACTAGGGAACTGGGGGGGGAGAGTAGCCATCAGTATCCTCATAGAGATCTTCTGTTGTCGGACGGTGGGGGTGCCAAGGAAAGTGTGGTAAAATGTCGCCTTCTTCTCGAAGGGATTCTTGCCTTTGTCGTCGCTCTTTGCGGCGTGCTTGGGGTCAACATCCTCGTCCATGTCACTTGAATCCTTGGACTCCTCATCCTTCTTCTTCCCCTTGCCCTTGCCTCGCGGTCTGTTCTTTCGACTTTGCTTGTAGCCGGACTCCGGGTCCTCCTTGAGGTCGTTGACGAACTTGCAGTGTCGATTGGTATGGGTGGATTTGCCATTGACATCGAGGTGTACGAGGCATGACATATCGCGGTACTCTTCTTAGGTTTGGGGAACGCGGAGCGCTGCCGAGGTAGTTTCACTTCCTCGCTGCTGCCCACAACCAGCTCCGCGTCCTCGACCACGTTGTCCGCCATCACCTTGTCCTGCAAAGGTCTTGGCGACCATGTCAGGAGTTTTCTTTTCTTCAGGACCGGTTTTCCGCTTTGTACTACTATTCCTCCGAGCCTGAGTTGGAACGGCCATTGCCGGCAGAGAGCTGCGAGCATCGTCGTCGGCAGCTACGAACTCACTAGCCAACTGAATCATCTGTTCAAGTCAAGCTGGTGATTGTCCTGCAAGCGCTTCAGCTTATGTCGGAGCAACGTGCCCCTTTCCAACCCATTGATGAAGGCGGCCATGGCGGTCTGAGCGTGCACTCCTGCGCAGGAATTATTCATATCCAGCCAGCGGGAGAGGTAGGTGCGAGATGTCTCGTCTTTCTCTTGCACGCACCGTTGTAGATCGCCAATAGTGCATGGGCGTTTGTACGTACCCTCGAAGTTCTTGGTGGACGCCTCTTGCATGTCCAACCAATTGCAGATGGATTTCTCCGGCAAGTCGTCAATCCATTGACGGGCTGTGCTCGCCAACATCAATGGGAGGTACTTGACAGCAACGTTGGGGTTACCCCGGCAATCTCTACCGCGTTGTCATAATCCTGCAACCATGTAGCTGGCTTAGCGGTGCCGTCATAGGGCTTGATGGTCTTGTCAATCCGGAAACCTTTGGGGTATGTTGCGGACCGTATCGCAGGTCCAAAGCAACGTGGTCCCAGGTATGGTCCTTCCCGGGCCTCGTGGATCTTATCGATCCGCGAACGTGCGTCGTATGGTTCCGGGTTTCTTTTCTTCTTGTCAACAGGGGATGGGCTGCGTGAATGATGCGGGCCTCCTCCGCCATGGTGACTCCTAGGTGGTGACGGAGGCGGAGGTGGCGGTGGGTTAGCTTTCTTGCTATTACCCTCCTACGACGCCTCACGCCTGTCGCGATTGCTTGCCGGACGTGGAGGGTCATGGCGCGACCTTCTCTTGTGTCCCTGGTTGCGCTCTCCGTCATGACGGGTCTTCTCCGCGTTATCGCGGGTGACGATGCCGCCCTGCCTTGGCGGGTGCATATCCATACGATGATGAGCCTTGTGGTCTTCGTGATGTCGGGGGGGGGGAGCGGGGCGTTGGCCATGGGCGACGAGGTTAGGCTTTTTCTTCGTGGGCAGAGGATATGGGGATAGCATCCTTCCTGTTGCGCGCATCCCTCCGTATTCATTCTGATGAACCCGTCTGAGACCCGACATGAAGAGGAGATCTGTCCCTTGGCGGCTTATGCTGGCTAGACTTGGGAAACGCTGGGTCAGACTCAAGCCTCTGAGAGGTGGCCTTTTCCTGCTGCTTCACCGCCTTGGCCACTAGGTCATAGACCTGGTCCACCTTCACCTGTCTTGGCGACGGCGAGTTTGAGGAGTGGAGTGGGCATCACCTGTCTAGCTTCACTGTCAATGTATGGCTTGTGCCGGCTTCGGGGGAGCCCATCCTAGGTTTCGCCGTACACCAGGATCGTTGATGACGCGAGCCGGAGCTTTCTTGGCCTTCTACTGCTGCAGCAGAGTCTTGTACTCGGCCTCCATTGCTCTAGCTTTCTCTATGGATTTCTGCATGTTAACCAGATCTCGATCTAGTTTAGCACCTTGCTCCGCGATGGCCTGCGCTTCCTCCAGCAGCTGCTGGCGCTTCTCGTCAAGCTGGGTCACGTTCCGGATATGAGCTACGGTTAGTGGCTCGACGAGGAGATTGCCGTACATCACTCTATCAGCTGGAGTAACTTGGGTAGCAATAGACATAGATGCTGGAGGTGGCAAGTTTGCGGTGTTGTTGTTGCTCGAGCTGGTGCCGAGTTCCTGCGGTTGTTGCACTGGGTTAGGCGGAGGGGGCATGACCTTTGCGCGATCAATGTCGTCAGCAACAGGTGGTCCCTTCCCTTTGTCCAGAGCTGTAGGCGGAGCTCGTCCAGGTTGATCTTCATCCATCGTCGTCCCAATGGTGACAAACACCTCTCGAGATGTGACGGTGTTGTTGGCCTGCTCGTCGCGCGTGTACTCCTCCTCCATATCCTTCATGGCGGAGTCTAGTTCCTCTGGACTGAAATCTATCTCCTCTGAATCTGCACTAAAGTCGGCGTATAGCGCGTCAATCACAGAGTCGGAGGGTGCCAGGACTTCCTCGATGACGGGGGGTGGAGGTGCGATGGCGGCGACGATGACTGGAGGTGGTGGGGCGGCTGCGGAAATGGCGGCCAGAGGCGGTGGTGGCGGTGGCTGAATCGGAGGGGCTCTGTCAATGAGCGCAAGCACTGACGGAGCTGCTGCTTCGGCCTCCGCATAGTTGTTGACGGAGTTCAGCATGCCTTCGAAGGTAAGGCGTCCCGAAGCCTGCTGCCGCCTTAGAGAATGCCGGAGAAGCGTTCCATGGTCCAGTCCTTCCACAAAGTGATACATGGCATCATCGTTGGGGTATTGGGACAGATCGGCTCGTATACGGAGCCACCTGGCAAGGTAATCGCGGGGGTTTTCGCCCTCTCTCTGAACGCAACGCGCCAGATCAAAGATGGTAACCATGCCGACGAACTTGGATCTCTCCTGTCCAGACGCACGGACGAAGCCGGCAGACTTGCAGTGATCTTCCACTGTTATATCCTGCACAGGGGCGGTTTGGGTGGGCCTTGAATTTTTCCGATATTTGCCGGCAAACTCTGAAGATAGATACAACATTGATCCTTCCGCGAACGTATCGTGCCCGTAGGCGGTCCGTGCGGGTCTTGATGCTCCTCCGACTCTCAGGGAACTAGTGCCCGAGTCGGTTTCGCCAATGAAGAGGTGGATGTCTCTGATAGGAACGATCGAACACCACGTAGGGTTCGTCTTCGTCGGGATCCAGAACTTGTTGGGAGGGACGATCAGAACGTTGCCGGATAAGAGAACACGACCGATGGCTACGATTTTGCCGATTCCCGCGAAGATCTTGGTCCTCGCTCGCTGAAGAGCCTGAAGCGCCTCTTGCCCCATGGTGGGCGCCAACTGTCGTGGTATTGCCGACGAGTACGCCATGGAGGGGTCCTCACAGTGCGTGTTTAGAGACGTGGGGGAAGGTGTACGGTTGACGGGTACGAGGTAACATAGCTTACCCAGGTTCAGATCCCACGACGGTGGCGGAATCCTACTCCTGCTATAAATCACTATAATAGCAATACGCCGAGTTACGAGTCATCGATGTACTCCGGCGGCGTCCAGAGGTTGGGTGGCGGCAAGGGGGCGGGAGCGGGCACATACGGATTGATCGCCCGCACAGGCCACGATGCCCACAGCGGGAGGTGCGCCAGCTCCATCCCCACCTCCGGCGCTATCGGAGGCGCCGAACCCGACAACAACGGCGGTGGAGGCAGCTGGGCGTTCACCTGCGCCACCATGCACGTGATCTCGACGACTTCCTCGAAGCCGACCCACTGGACTTCCTCCTCCTGCACGTGGGCCGCGATGGCCTGCTTGGTGAAGGCGTCCTCGTCGTAGCCCCACGCTAGTACCTCGCGATACTTCGGGGGGCAGGTTCGCGGCGACGTCATCCACCGCCTCCTGCTTGACGATGATGTCATCGTCGTCCTTCTTGTCATTGTCATCCTCGCTGTCGAGCTTGGCATCGGAGTGGTTGACGATGCCCTCCTCCTCCGAGTCGATGTCGGGGACGGGGTAGACCTCCCCCGACATTAGGTTGTGGCGGATGGTGGTTCCGCGCCGCACCTTGTGCTCCCACTCGAGGAACTCCTTCCAGTACGCCTCAGATTGGTAGGCAGCATCCCACCGTTGGGCCGACGGGAGGCTCCTGATCCGGCGGCGGATCTCCTCCTCCAGCCCTTTGCCCTCCTTGGGCACGGGCGGCACCGGGACACGGTCCCGGTTAAGGTGCCACCGGTGGGGAGGGACATGTTGTTGTGTCTGATGCCTCGCCCTCCCTCCAGCGGTGCTCCTACTCCGTGATGCGGAAGTACTGTCGCTCGCGGCGCTCCGTCTCCGGCTGTGGTGGCCGACGAACCTCCACGGGGCGGCCGGAAATCCTCCGGCCGCGGCAGAGGCGGCAGGGACGTGCCGCGGAGGAAGGCCGGCAGCCGGGAGCGTTGGCCGCTAGAGCCAGATGCTTCGTGGTCGTTCTTGCTCCTCCCCTTCTTCATCCACGACGGCGTCTTCATAGTTGGTGGCGACGGCGGCTAGGGATTGTGATGGCGAGAGGTGAGGAGTGCGGCACCGACGGGCGCAGGGTTAAATAGCCCCTTCGCCCGCGAACACGCGTAGCTTCCCGCTCCGTCGCCATCAATGATGGCGCGAGAACACAGGCGGCGCCCAGTGGGTCAGCATGTCATCGCGTCATCATTTATGGCACAGGCTGCCGCCGGTCATCCTTCCGCCAGCGTCCCTGAATTGCTGCCGCGGTTGCGTCTGAATCGATGCCGCTGACCGCGCCTGAAATCAATGCCGCGGGTCAAGGTGGACGACGGGTGGGTCAGTAGCACGCGCGGGCACGACGTCCGCGCACGTCCGGACCGACGCAACCGAGCCCCGAATTAGATGTATGGATGGGTCGAGTCGAACGCATTTCTCCGGATGGATCGGCCCGCTGGGGCGTCGCGCACGCCCCACGTGTCCGTGCGAACCGTTTTAGACACGCGCGAACCGGATGGATCGACCCGATGGAGATGCCCTAGTATCTAGAACGCCTTTCGTTTTTGTTGAAGAAACTCGGACTGCAGATTAAATTTTTGGAAAACTGGCAGGGGCAAATTGCAAAACTGCATTTGAGCTGATATGTGACTGTCGGATACACAGGGCAAGCACATCAACCGATTTTTGTCGATTTTTGGATAGTCCATCGGCCGACCTACGCCTAGCGTCACCTATGTATGTTCCTCATGCGTTTTTTGGGCATGATAAAAGATTCCTCGCAAAAAGTAAACAGACACGGAGAAAATGACCTAAAAAATGGAGCAAAGGATGAAACCATGCTATATTATATACTCCTCTGTCTTAAACTAGATGTCTTGCATTTATGAAATTTTAAATGTATCTATATACTAAATAATGTCTAGATTCATCTAAATTTTGATAAATTCAAGACATCTATTTTGAAACGGAATTTTGAGACGGAGAGAGTGGTACAAAAAAAACTAATAATTGATCAGCTGCATTTTTTGTTATTCCATTACAGAAAACAAAAACAAAAAAATAGTACTGTATACCATTGTTCCAGGCTCAATGTCTAACTGAGCTCTAGGATGAGAGTAGTGTCATCACCCAACCACAAATATGATTTGGAGGGAAACTCTCTGGTTTTGCATCACTAAAACATACAGGAAGAAGTAGCAAGACATCAGATGACGTAATCCGACCACCTCTGCTCCATGGTGACACCTGGCTGGTCTTCGGGCCGCCGCTGCGGCGCCGGCTTCTTCCCGATCGCCTTTGCCGGGTTTCCGACGGCGGTGGTTCCGCACGGCACATCTCGGAGCACGACCGCGCCGGCGCCGATCTTGGCGCCGTCTCCAATGCGCACATTGCCGAGGACGCTTGCCCCGGCACCGATGAGCACACCGTGCCCGACCTTGGGGTGCCTGTCGCCGGACGCCTTCCCTGTGCCTCCCAGCGTCACGCCGTGCAGGATAGACACGTCGTCGCCGACGACGGCCGTCTCACCGATGACGACCCCCGTGGCGTGGTCGAGGAGGATGCCGCCCCCGACGCGCGCCCCGGGGTGGATGTCGACGCCGAAGACCTCGGAGGCGCGGCTCTGGAGGAGGAGCGCCGGCGCGGCGCGGCCCTCGGACCAGAGCGCGTGCGCGGCGCGGTGCGCCTGCAGGGCGAGGAAGCCCTTGTAGTAGAGGAAGCAGTGGACCATCTTGGCGCATGCCGGGTCGCGGTCGCGCGCGGCGAGGAGGTCGGCGCGCGTGTCCCTGGTGGCCTCCGGGTGCGCCTCCAGGGCCCCGGCGAGGAGGTCCCGGAGCGCGTCCTGCGGGAGCGCGCCGGGCACGCAGAGCTTGGCGGCCAGGTGCGCGGCGAGGGCGGCCTCGAGCGAGGGGCGCGAGAGCACCAGGTCCGCGTAGAACATGCCCAGCAGCGGCTCCTGCTCCGCGTCCGCCTGCGCCTCGGCGCACATCTCGTCCCACACGTCGTCGCCGCTGCTTTCGCGGCAACCGTTGCCGTTGCCGTCCCCGGTGACGGAGGCGGACAGCGGGCAGTCCTCCATGGCGCAGTCCGGCATGAACCTGTATATGGAGTCCGAGAGACGGCAGCTGGAGTACGCCGGGTTCCACTTGTCGACGCAGGCGGCCATGTCCGACCAGGCGTGGGTAGAGAGGGAAAGAGAAAGCGGGGGAAGGTTGTAAGCGATCGAAGATGTGGTGGAGCTAGAGAAGCAATGTGTGTTCAGCTGCTGGGTACCTCAGGTGTTCGCCCACCTATATATACGTGTTCGTGTTGGTGGGAGGACAGAGGAAGAAGGGAGGCAGGGGAAGTTTCATACGAAGAAGGGCGCGCGCCTGGCAGAGCGTACGTACACATGGCGTCAGGAAAGCAAGGCCAAAAATTTGCTGGAGGCTTCTTCTTCCGTGACCGTGGCAAGTCACCACTCCCCGGGCCAGCTCGTGCTGTTTTTTTTTTTAATGTTGGACCACCACCGTCACCATGTGCATCAGCTAGCGTTCATATCCCCTGCTTACCATTTCACAGCTCTCGTGTGTATACCAGTAGTACATGAATACATCGATAGAATGCGTCTTAAGGCTGATCGATTACAAACCTGCTGTCAAACATGGATCATACGTGGAGAACAGATGGAGCAAAGAAGTGGTGGAATCTGGGAGGAGACGGAAAGCATATGCCGCAACGATATCCCGGTGCACTAGATAACTGCTTTTGGGAGCTGTGGTGCGTAGCAGAAGATTCTGAACGCAATCTCTTCACTCCAGGAATTATTAGCTAGGACGGGCACCGAAAAGGAGTAGTAACCGAAATGCCAATAATCTCCCACGGCGAGCAGGAAACGGACGCTTGGTTGCACGAAGCGACACGACGATGCGCGCGTCAGATGGGTTTTTTCCCGCACACGGTGAGGTGAGTGCTCCCGTGCAGGCAAACGAAAGGCATATCTTCGCCGCGAAAGGACGCCTGAATCCGGATCGCGACGGACAGGGACGAGGCGCACGGAGAAAAAGATTTCCCCGGCGAGGATAGCATCCGCGCCGCGGTGCGGACCACAGCGTGCCCCTGCTGTCGCTCCCGGCCGTCGTGTGGCCACGACGGTTGCGGCCAGGCGCGGGGCGCGGCGCCGTGCGGCGATCGCCGTGCGTCACGTCACCCACCCAGGCCCACCCAGCAGCAGCAAGTGGGATTCCGCGGGAACGTTGCTTACGATCACACAGCTCCTACGTACTACGTTGTGTGGCGACCGCTGGACCGAAATCTGGCGAATGTAGCCACGGAGATACGCACGCGGTGGCGCCACGCCCGCCCATGAATGTTCGTCGCGCTCCGAATCGTCGCTGCTTTTGCTCCAAAAACGACACACCTTCTGCTGCCGTCCGCGCGCGATTCTTTTCCGTTAGGTGTACACGTCAAACTTTGCCAACGTTGCTAAAGAGTGAGCAGCGATCGTAAAACCAGATTAATTAGTTATCCACACACGCATGACCATGTTCCTACGTAGTACTACTACTCTCCGTGTATGCAATTTCGCCCTGGATTGGATCCCAGTGTTGACTGTCAGCACCATGGGTCAAACTAATGGAGAAGAGAGCGACTCCAGGATTCATTGCGAACGCTGCGTACCGCGGGCAAGGCAGAAATCCCAGCCGGCGCGCCGCAGAGGATCCCAGCCGGAATCAATCAGTGACGTTTGGAGTGACGAGTCGTAGGGCTGCACTGTGACATTGACCGATTCTACTACTATGAGCCAAAAACAAACAAATGGGGCCAGCCACATGGGAGTGCGCGTAACCTTGGACTTTGACCCAGGTCTCCCTCTCGCCTCCTTGATCGGCAAGCAAAGAACCTGCGGAGGTTGCGGATTATTGGAACAATCACTCGTGCACTGAGGCGAATCCTGTGATGATGATGATGCAATCGCATACGTGGGGAACTCCCCAAGAAACGGATGCGGACCATGTGAGCCATGTTTTCTTACACGATCGATCTCGTTCTCGTACCAATGACAGACCCACGAATAAACTCGAAGAAGGGCATACTCCACATAAAGAACCACACGAGTCCATCATATTTTTATTTTTGCCAAGTAACAATTTAAATGGCCAATCTATTCTCACAACATTCTTGTTGCTCTGAACATGAATCCTGCAATCACCTCTTTTATGATTGTGTTGTTGCAAATGTGATCTGGTAAAAAGTAACCAAACTCACCGGCGCTAGTGACCACACTTTTAGTCTTGAGTCCATTTCTAGCTGGTGGCTATGTAATAAAAGGCATGAAGTACATAATATTGTGCATACTGCTATGATGTGGGTTCTCTGGAATACCAAAAATGATATATGTACTAATCGCATTCTCTGGTCTGGTGTGCAGATCATCTGGAGAAGGATGGCTTGCTTGATATCCTAGTGGCATGTCTTGTTCTCAGGGGATGCAAGCGGAAACTTGGACGATGTCATGAAGGAACTAGAGCATTTTGATCGAAGACCTCCGCTCTTGTTCTATCCGGATCCTGGATGACACTAGAGAACCTAATGTGTACATAATTGGAGCTGGCCTCAAAGTACTGCCCAGAGGATGTTGATGAAGCTCTAGCATGGAAGATCTCCACCGACGGTCAAGCAAGGAGCCTAGAGGAAAACTCACGGAAGCTAATAGACGACACACATATGCTGAAGGTTGTCCACAGTGCATTTTTTTGAAAAAGAGTATATATTAATATCGAGGAGATATCAATTACACCCAGCCTCTGCAACAGTGCATGTCCTACTGGCCTTACGGATGTACACAGCCCAGAAAAAAGGAAGCAGAATTACAAAAAAAGAAAAGTCCCGTCACAGAGCACTATTCCTCATAGCAACGACACTAACACTACCAGAACAACACCAGTAGTCCAACCACTCCAAAAGCAACGCCTTCAAGAAGGAAACAGTGCACAAGTGCCATCGTCGCCCGACCAAAGATCATAGATTTTCATCCTAGAGAAAGTCCCCACTCGCAAAACAATGCCTTTAGGTCATTACCAGACACAACCAATTAAGGCCAGACATTGGATTTTCACCCTGCAAGGTAAGACTGTGAACTCCTCCTGTGTTGTTGCCCCCACAAACAGTCGATGCTGTGAGTCACAGATCACGCAGCCAGTTCCTCGATGCCACAAAGACTCAAACCACCATCACAACACTCATGTTCCTCCTTTCTTGACATTCTCCGCCTCTGAATTCACCATGGATCATCGAAGACATGACACATGATGGTAACAGATAGCAGAGCTTCGCAACGCTCCCGCTGAAACCAAACGGCCAGAAAATCATGGGTACGCACAACCGAATACCTTCCGATCTAGCAATCTCCAGACATATTTGCCCATGGGATTTCGCCGGCGAAGCCTTCCAGAACACGCCGGTCCATATCAGATCAACAAGGGCAAGTGACAAGCAGATCTTCGTCTTGGTGCTGAAGGAACCCTAGGACCGCCTGCCATTATTTGCAAGAATCGTAGCCCCCATGCCGCTAGTCACCATCCCGTCGGAGAGAGCAACATAGGAGGGGCCAACAAGTACTTGGCTGCAAATCACCGGCGTGACCGAGGTCACTGCCAGAATCCACTGCAAAGCCCTTGCTGGACCAAACGACCTAAATCAGAACAAATCTTGGTCATCCAGGCATAGATCGCCGCCTCCTCGTCGAAATGGCCACACGGCGACGCGTCGCCGCCTCCTCATCTCCTCTCCGTTGGAGGGCCTCAGGCCCCGGCCTCCCGGCCATGCCGCCCCATGCCCACCGTCGGCGCCCCACCATCCCTCATGCAACACCGCTTGGGACACCTCCCCTTCCTACCATCAGTTCCGACGAGATGGGCGCCGCCACCACCGCCGGAGGCGGCAGTAGCAACGGCCAGGAGGATAGGGATCGGGGAGAAGCAGGAGGAAGGGAGCCTCCGGAGTCGCTTGAGGGAGGAGCGACTCGGGAGGGAGTAGAACACAAAACCAACAATCTGTCCACAATGCATGATCAGCTATGCTTCTTAGTCCGGTGATCTATCCATGTCTTGTGTCCCCCTGTTCTTCCCCTAGACAGTTTGGAGGTTGTTGTTTTTTTGTTTTATTTTTGCTAATACTACAAGTTTCTGGAGCGACACTCAGTCGTTTTCCTAAGGTCAGTAAACCCCGAATGATGTAAAACTTTGGTATCTTCAATAGAACCAGGGTGTGGTCCTTTTCCTCTAAAAACAACATTCCCGTTTCATAATTATGTTCTATATGTGCATGATTCCAATAGATATAACTAAAAATGTGAAAAAAGTCTTACATAAACAAAATATAACATGAATAGACAATTACATCACTAGGTTGTAGTAACTATATGCTCTCGTGTTGCCATGAAAGTTTTAATTATGCCATCTTCACTTACTTTCAAGAACACATCTCGCTCAGATAATATCACTAAGCATTGGTTCTAAAGCTCATTGTCCATACTATTTCTCAACTTATTTTCCAATATATTCATTGTAGAAAATACTCTTTTTCAACACTAGCCGTCACCACCTGTAAGAGCAATACCAATCCGAGAAGTAGGTAGATTAAATCATAAACAACATGTTTTTTCCAACAAGCATAGTAGAAATATCACTAAGAGTATTTACACATTTACGCATTTCTACTATCACCTTTTCTAATATCATCGATAAAGGTGTCAAAATGGAATTCAAGTCTTAGCAAATCCGTACTTGATATGTCCTTCATGTAGAATTCAAAAGTTTCATTACCTTTTGTGCATCATACGAAGCAAATGAATTGAAGGGATTCAAAGTTGTCATGCAAATAAGCAACTCCATATTGATCTAATCCTAACCGATTGTCAAACTCTTGAATTATTTGATGAATCAAAAAAAATATACTTGTGTTCAATAATCATAGTTTGTTGTACTTCATAATACCGCTATGGTCTTTCATGAGCCACATAATTATCCTCTGGTGAATGAACTGCAATGCCATGTTTGTTGCAAAATATTGCATCTTTGCATGAAAATTTTCTCATCCATGAGGCCTCATACCTTGCATTTTTTCCTTTGCCCATCCAACAAGTGACAATTCATTAACAATATCTAGATCTCACTTTTGCAAAGATCAAGCCAACTCATTTGTGTAGCCAAGGATAACAAGCACCAAGTGAAGATTGGAGACAAAGTCAAATGATACAAAGGCTCGGGTCACTCCACATATTCTTTCTGGAGTCACTCTTTTGCTAAGAATATTTATGAGTACCTCGAGGATTGTGGGGGTATATACTAACAATGTGAAAAATGGTCTTAATACAAGAACATCACCGGGTATCACTGGGTTTACATAAACCCATTTTTGGATTATATCCACTTACACTTCTAGTTTCACTTATTTCAAGTGATTCCAAAACTTTTTGATCTCTAACATCTACAAGCTTGTCATGACGCTTACAAGAAACTCTATTAATACTGAGTAAGTGAGGAACATGATAAAAACCACACATATTAGGGGAGTCAATTGTTTCCTAGCGTTCTAGGTGGGCCAAGCCCCCCTAGCCCGTCTACTAGGTCCACCCATGCTCTTGGCCTCTACAACTCCGTTGGTGATGCACAAAGCCAAACTTTAGTTGAACTAAGGATATGGTGTCGAGTGTTGTCCTCAGTGGGCTTGAATGACGAAGGCCTTCTCAAGATGTCGTCCTAGAGCTATTTTTTTACCTATTAAACACCTAACGAGTGAAAAGAAAACTTCTACCAATAGTTGAGCCGATGTTCACCAAAGCTATGCAACAAAGTGACCACCAACGACATAAACCAGATCATTGAAGAATAGAGACATCGATATATGTTAGTGGTGTTCTCATAGTAGCATCGCACTAATAGTCACAACAACCCCACGACCATCAACCAGGATCACCACCCCCTTCAAATGGTATCATCTTTGCAAAAAAAACCATGACACGATAACAGTAAGACTCCCCTGGTACCCATCCATCGCGAGACCATTGGACATGGAACCTCTAGCGCACGACTAAGAATGACTCGGATGCAGTCCCCATCATCATCATCGGCGTGAGATCGTAACTGGATAATGTTTTGGCATCGAGAAACCATTCCCCCCTACTAGAACCCAACCAACTCTAATACTCGGAATTCTACTAGTGCTAGATCACTATAGACATCATGGTAATATAAGACAAGGGCTTAAGGAAGAAAATAATGTTAAAGTTGTCCTTGCTCGATTCAATCAACAAAGGCCTTGTCGAGATTGTCATCCTTGATCTCAAAATCCAAAATGCCTAGCGAGATTCTTGCCAATGTTAATAAAGTGGCAACCAAATTGGTGAAGAAGAGCCACACCATTATGTGTGTTGTGCCACAAGGTGATCCTAGTAGCATCACCCCCATGGTCACAACCCCCTATCCCCACCACCACTATCAACCAGGTTTGTAGCCCGAGTTTCCATGGTATCATCGTCACAAAAAACACGATGGGAGAACGGTAATACACCCCCCCTCCCCCTCCGGTACCCATCCATCGAGGGACCAATGGACCTGGAACCTCCGACACGTGGCTAAGAAGGGATAGGGTGCCATACTTCATACTCATTGATGAGCAACCACCACATCAAGAGATCATGCTTCTACCATCCCCCTGTACTACTATAACGTGGAAAGCTGGGAGAGGAGTAATGTGAGATTGTGACCAAATAATGTTTTTTTTTTTGCATCGTGAAGACATTTTTCTTCTTACTTTTTTTAGGCTCTTATTATATTTTTCTTTTATTAAGAGTAAAGAGGCCTGGGCTGTAGAGAGCAACAAGAGCCAGAGGGAAAGCTCCTAAAGCAAGAAAAGAGAAAGAAAAAAAAAGAGCAAACCAAACTTCTTATAGCATGCCCCCTTTTTGCTTGCATAGGCTCGTGTAGCTCCAAGTGCCTTGCTTGCAAAAGCTTTGTCTAGCTATAAAAATAGCATGTGCAGACAGTTACACCGATCAAGAAAAATCATACTACAAAGGTTTTGTTTCTCGGTTTCGCCTTACGTGCACCCGGATCCCAGAATTGGCAGGGTACAGCCGATCCAGCCAGCCCAGCGATTGTTGCCGCACGAACGTAGCAAGTGACACCACCCCGGTGAGGTCCCGCTGAAAGCAACGCCTGGGTCAAGTAGGAGGCAAAAAAACTATTGAGCTCACGCACCTGATCGGAATGGACAAGCCGCCGCCGCCGCGAGTCCATCCTTTTTCTCTGAAAAGGAAACCCAGAGATTCGCTCACTCGCAAGCGTTGAAATCTGCTGCACACGCACGGGACGGGTGCAAATTAAAACAGTTTAGTGGAGCGGATGACACCGTGACACTGTGCTGCTGGCTGGAGCTCTCTCGAGATCTGTACACAGACGGCGATTTGATCCATATATACTGTCACACGAGACATCCGTATACTGTTTTGCTGGGATCGGCACAGTATTTACCTTTGGCGTATCGACATGAAATAAGCTAGTACTTTTTCAAGTGTTATCATGACTGCTAATGGTAGATACAGAAAAGGACAAGAACGTCTAGTTTAGTTTAGTTCAATAAACGTTCATCAAACGTGCAGTGCTCGACTTGTCCAGCCCAAAGAAATGGAACAGGATCGTGCGGCCTGACGGCGACGTTTCGGTCAGTTCACTGGATTTCAAGTGCGGTTGCAGTGTGTGGTACGTAGCTGGTCGATCCGAAGATAGATGGCATCCGTCCGACTCATCGTCTGGCCGTGGCCAAAGCCGCCGGCCGAAGAGAAGGCCAAAGCGCCGAAGGAAGCAGGCAAGCTCGCATGGGCCGGCCATCCACAAGCATAATAATTTTGTTTCTTGGTCGATAAAAGCTAGCAAGTCTCGCCAATGCTCCGGTCGTTTTCGGAGTGGGAAAGACAAAGAAAAGAAGAATGGCGCTGTGAAACGGGCGTGCATGGGGGCTGCGAATGTAGGCAGGCTGCTAAAGACGGACCAACTTTTGTTTACTTTTTTTTTTATAAATCAGAAAGACCGCCTTTTTTTGAACCAATCAGAAAGACCACCTGATCCATCCAAGAGAACAAACCTCTCATCAATTGTTGTACCTAGAAATATAGTGCAACAGGGAAACTTTTTTGTTTCTCACTCTCTATATGCCTCTGGTAGTCCGTCTGGTTAGTACTAACTGCTGTCCACACATGTAGTACAGTCCAGGCTTTTCGGTGGCTTGTATAGGTTGGAACCTGCAGCGCAGAACAGCCGATGCTGATCGAATCGGCTTGCGTACAACAGGGAAATTCTTTATGAAAATCTAGGAAGCTTGTCACGATAATTCTCCCCGATAATAAGTAGTATATCACCGATTTAGTATAAAGCTATACTAAATCTTTTCTTATCCGCTTGTGCAGGCTGTAAAACTCTTTGCTTGTAAACATTGATGCAAATTTCCCAGTTTAACAAAATAGTACGCCTATTATCGGGAAATAAAGTAAGCATCATCAGGATGCTGAATCAGCACACAAGTCACTCGGTGCGATCAGTATTATGCTGGGACAAGATATCATAACTGATGCTTTTTCTACTACGTAGGACAAACCGGTACCAGATACTCACTGGATCGGCTGCTACAGACCAACTTTTGTTCCTTTTCAACAAGGAAGACCACACGAACAGACACAGACGTCTCATCAACTGTGCAACCTTGAAAATATAGTGCAACACCGAGAAAATACCTAGTGCCACGACGACGCTTGATCTGCAGTGTCTACCAGTACATGCCTCTGAAAGTCTGGGTTTCTAGCTGACCTCTGTAGACGACACCCGGTGGATTTTGAGTGCTGAAACTCGGAACAGATGCTGACCGAATCATCAACCTGGGCCATTTCTAGGAAAAAATTAGGAAGCTCTGATAGTGTGCTGAATCAGCCCACAAATCAGTGCTACCAGTGTCATGCCCTCCAACCACTGTTACTGACACTCAAGGCCAGACAATTCTACTCCCTCAAATAAATTTAAGTGCAAACAGGGCATCGGTGCACCATGATAGAGTACTACAAAATAATCTTGCTCAGTCCTTTAACCGCAAGACGTTTCATTTCTGAACATGTATTCCGTGTTACAGGCTCTACACATACGTTTGAGGTCTCAGGCAGGCAGCAAGAGGATCAACTAGAAAGTCTGCAGAAAAGAGCATTACAATACACAAAACTTCAAAGTGTCCAGCTCTAGTGGGATCATAGCTTAACCTCGACATCCACGCCGGCGGGGAGCTGGAGCTGCATCAACGAATCGATCGTCTGGGCCGTCGGGTACATGATGTCGATCAGCCGCTGGTGCGTCCGGATCTCGAAATGGAACCGTGAATCTTTGTGCACGTGGGGGGAGTTGAGCACACAGTAGATTCTCTTCTTGGTTGGCAGGGGAACAGGACCCATGGTCTTTGCATTGGTTGTCTTTGCGGCTTCGATGATCTGCTTGCAGGAGTCCTCGATCAGGGGCACCCAGTAAGACCTCAGCTTGATTCTGATCTTCTGCTTGGGTGCCAGCTGCAAACAGAAAACATTGATACCAAATGGTGTTAGCTCTACATAGAACAGCAACTTCTGCAGGAAACCCGCAGAAACACCAAACCAAAATATGCAGTTGGCTAAGGTTTGATGGAAACACAGTTACTAGTGTCGGAAGCATAGACACTTACCACTTTTAACTTCTGCAGGTAACCCAATGAAACACATACAAAATCAAAATATGCAGTTGACTAAGGTATGATGGAAATACAGTTGATAGTGCCTAAATTAGATATTGGAATATATATATTGGGATAAACATCCATCATCAGGGTTACATTTGTTCCTACATTGTTCTGTCACCCGGATCTAACAAATTTCACTACAGTGTTAGCCAACTCAAGCTGATGAGATGAATAGCTATGATTAGCTCCTTCAATAATATGCAATTCGTGGTTGCTAATATATTTATGAAATTCCCGAGCATCCTCCGATGGGACAGTAGCATCATCTGAACCATGAACTGTCAAGACCCTGCAATTAGGGTCAATAGACATGCATGCACTCTGCATATCTGTCTTAAGACGATCCATCAGACTTTCTTTCGTCACACGGTAGATGGAATGTCCTTTTTTCCGTCCCACGTCGATGAAACCATGTTGATTTATCCTTTCCATGTAATCATTGCCAAGGCGATCTGCAATTCCACGCTTCAGATCAAATCTTCCAGACATGTTGATGACACGAGATACATCTTGATACATGGATGCATAGATGATGACCACATCTCCACCCTTACTGTGGCCAGCAATAGCACGCGTATCACGCTTTTGATCCTTAAAATGTTGGACTACATCATGCAAATCATCCACCTCTTTGTAATAGTTGCCATACTGAAATGTACCTTCACTCTTTCCATTGCCAGAGAAGTCAAAACGGAATACACTAATCTTCTCTGATGTTAGTGCATCGGTAAGACCCATTATGGTTTTGCTTTCCTTCGATGACCTAAATCCATGGCATAACACTACTATGTCCTTAGATCCAGCTTCGTGCAAAACACCAACGAGTTTCTCTCCATAACTGTTCGTTATCACTATTTTCTCTTGGGACACATGGAAGGAATCACTGGAGGAGTGCAACTGTGCACATGCCACCGGAGCAGTTTCTTTTCCAGCAGTAGCACCAAACAGCAACTGCACACAGACATGCACGATGGACATGCTTAACAGATGACAAAGTGAAGCGAGAAAGGAAGCACAAAACGCTAGGGAGTGGTCACTGGCAGATCACTATCAAGTAGTAATAACCTATTGTAGCATAAACTCTACTTGTCCGACACCAATAACATTAGAAGTTATATAACAAATAAAAAGGAGTGTCAACGAAAGATGAGCAAACATGCATAGTTTATTCCTAAAAGGGTTAATAAGTTTTTGTGATAACCTGCTTTGTCTCAGCTCACAAACCTAGCAAAGTAGGCCTCTAGACAAAGTCCCGATAAAAAAACCAACAAGAGCTAATAGCAGGAAGAATGATGCTGATATACAGTTATACAATATTGGCATATATTCACGAAAAATGGCTGAAAATATAGAACATAAGGTGATGGAAGAATGGGAAAACATTTGACAATTGAGGGCAGATGATTAGAGAAATTCAGCAGACTATCAACAAGGAGAAACCTAGAAGATTGAGAGGACCGGGTATTCAGAAAGAATCCCCATAGAGAGGTAAGGGCACAACTGAGAATAAAATAAACTAAGCCTTGAAACCACAAGACCAACTATTCATAGCAAAGATCCAGGAGAGATTGAGGTGATGATCAGATACAGTTAGCAATTTTTATCCAGGGACCATTTTAGCATCCAGTTGAACTTCAAAAACTTCACCACTGCTGACCTTGAGACAAACAATATTCTTGGCCACTTATAACTTAGATGTCATCCTCACTCAGTTGAAAGGGAAGGACTTCAAGATATACATCACCACATTTCATGTACAACCTCTTAGACAGAGTGCTGGCATGACGTTATGCTACCTAAGGTGACACCGCAGTCCCACATCTAAAACACTCTCATGTACACCAGCAATATTTTATTACGAGTTAAATGCTTATCGATGTAAATGCAGCAAATATTTTTCTACCAGTAATCTAAGAAGAATTATACCCCACATAATGTCTTACCAACAACACTCGTTTCGTTTGCTATGGTTATGTGCAAAGTATGCAGAAACCAATGATAAACTGATGCAATATGCTAGTATCAATGAAAGAATATTGCAATGCAATCGCATCAATGCCAGTACTGGAATGGAAGCATTCGCCAACATAACCAGGGCAATTTTAGCTTGTGGATAAGGTACCTGCTCCCCGTCATCCCCAATCGACGACGGCATCGGAATTCCAGATCCCTCCCCGACCTGAAACCACGGGCGTAGCAATTACATAACAGACTCGACGGACAGAGATAAGAACTCTACCAAATGCTCCTCATGCAATTACACGCCACGAATGGGAACACCGCCTACATTGCAATCTACAAGTTTTGCTACACATATGGGCAAAATCACATGATGAAGTAGTCACGTACCGGTGGTGTGTCGGAAGGTAGGCCGTCGACGAGGGCCTCGGCGGGCGGGGAGGCGGCCGCGGCGGCGCGGGAACGCAGTGGGGACGCGCGGAGGGAGGAGGGGAAAGAGAGGGCGGTGGGGTTGGGGCTTGTGGTGGAGCGGTGGAGGAAGAGGAGTGGGAGCGTGGAGGTGGAGGTGGAGACGGCCATGTCGACGGGGAGGGGATGAGGGTGGCGAGGAGCGAGTCCGGGAGGCGCTGGTTTTCTGAAGGCCTCTGCTTCGCTATCGCCGTGTATTATCCAGTTCGGGGCGCCTTTTGCGTTCGGGTCCTCCATCTTTGTTCAATTAGGACTTGGACTGAAACTGTTCTTCCGCCAAGATGGGCTCCCGTCGAGACGACCTGCAACAATCCAGCGAGGCAAGCTCGATTTAAATCTACTTGATCGATTTCAGGGGTGTACATGAGATTATATAGACGCTAAACTAGCCGACTAGATAACCAATACTAATTCCACTCGGACACAAGCCGTGCTCATGTCTAACAGCCCTGCCTTTCTGTTTCTGAATTGCATCTGCCCTGGCTTTGGCATGTCTCTGGCAAAACTATGGCGATTTTTCTCCTGCATTATCTGTTTGGAACTCAAATGTCTCTCTCTGTTACAACATTTGAATTCTTTTTTTGCGGGAGAGGATCAATTTCTGCAAGATACTGCGAAAAATTTCCCTGAACATTGCGAAATTTTCCTGGGTACAGCACAAACTGAAATATGGGCCATTTGATAGCACAAAACATTAAGGAATCAAATAATTAGCAACTTACTAATTTGGAAGTAACATGCTACAACATGGAGTAAAATTTTACATTGTCTCATCAACAGGATGCATGGTACTCCCTCCGTTTCATAATATAAGATGTTTTAGCTTTTGTGAAACGAGCGTATCTAGACGTGTTTTAGTGTGTAAGTTCACTCCGAACCGACACACTAAAAGATGTCTAGATACATTTGTTTCATAGAAGCTAAAACATCTTATATTTTAAAACAGAGGGAGTAAGACGGAGGTTGTCAAATTAATCTGGACCCAGAGATAAACATCTATATTTACAGAACTGATATCTTCTAATTTCATTACAAACATATGCAGCTGCAACCTTCACTTGCCCTCTTTATCACGGCCATCGCCACCATCCCCAGCACTCCTTTTCCCACGTGCAGCCAGAAGGTCCATGCCCAGCCCCGACGGCAACTCACGACCTCTAGGATACGATGAACCAGCTGCTGGTGCCGGTTGCTTAGGCTGCCATGGTGCAGGCTGCCTACTGGGAGGAGATGAAAGCACCTTCGGCTCTGTTGACCATCGATCAGTAAAGTGTGGCTTGATTGTTGCATCTGTCTTTTCAGAATCCATTGGACATGACTCCTCATTAAGGTTAAACCCGCGGATGCTCGTTTCTGTATTGTCACGGTCCGATTTTGGAGATGATGAAACCGGAACATTCGGCTGCCAGCATGCCTGGTTCAAGTCGTGGGCCTCAAGTATGGAAGGAGGTCGACCAAGTAGCCCCGCTGCTTTCCTGCCTTCCTCCTCTTTCACAATTACCATGTGATCAGGCTCTGCAGCTTCACAGCCTTTTTGCTTGATACTATCCAGCAGCTTGTCCTGATAAAGATCTTTTCCACTGGATGAGCGTGCTGAGTATATGTTTGTCATCGGGAAAGCTTTCTCTGGTGGCGTGGCTGGTGTGTAGTTATGGGGTAGCAGATCATCCCAATTCTCCAACAGTTCTTTATACACTTTACGAAGAGTGACCTCTGTAAGGCCTGTTACCTTACAGATCTCTGCTTGAGTCTTGCGCTTGTCTTCGAGCTGACATGCGAGGTAAATAGCAGCAGCAGATATGCTGATGGGGTTCCGCCGTGTACAGAAGCATTTGTTAACAACTACCTCACCAATGTGGGCAGCAAGTTCCTGAGGAAACAGCATGTGACATGTTAAAAGCAGGACATATTATTTTCCATAAAGTTTCAGGTCCATAAGCTCATCTGATACCTGAGCTGATTTATTGAGCTGCAGGAGGTTACAAAACCGAGGCATGTGAACTGCTATTGAATTGCTATTAAGAGGTTGGCTCAGTTTCAGAGCTTCGCCAAGTATTTTGATGTACTTTCCGATCTCTTTTTGAGGAAGATTGCTAGCAGTAGAGATTTCCTAGATATGCAGTAAACATAAGATAAATCAGTGCTGATCGAAAATGCAGCAATAACAAAAAGGAAGCATTTATTTTTAAGGCAGCTAAGAAATTCTTATTTCTAAGTCGGCAAACCTATGTGTTGTTCTTTATCCAGCAGGATTCTAGTAGTTGTACATTCTAGAAATTATGTGCAACTACCGACTTTAAGAAGCTGCACACAACTTTTGCGTAACTTCAAAGCTTTGTAATGTGCAATTTAGCTGACTCGGAGATAGTAAATACGTAATAAAAAATGCCAAACTAGGTATTTACCATTTACTAGTAAGCAACACGTGCTTTGCACGTTCACATAAGTAGAAGGGTACAAGTTTAAAAAAAGGTAATAATTAACGGAAATTCAGTTCGGCTCCTGGGTGCATATGCTCCTTTTACCAAAAAAAACACATCTCAAATTGTCGGAAAATATGCGTACATCTCCACATTCTATGTACACACGTAAAGTTTCACGAAAAAACCATTTTTTTGGTATGTGTAAATATAAAAAATGTCTTGTGAAAATCCTTATTTTAGCACCGATTTTTGTCTTTTTTTACATAGGGTGCGTGGCAAGTCGATTTTTCAGGGGAAGACTTTGTGCACACGTAGGATGTGAAGATGTACGCATGAATTTTTTGTTTGGAATTTTTAATATCCCGGCACATAAATTGCAGTTTAAATAAAGTGGACATATGCACCTCAAGAGCCAAAACACTGCTCGTAATAATAAATAAAAAAGACATATGGTGCTCTTAATAATGATAAACTAAGAACATTGCATTTAGCTTTTAGCTTTTAGAGCATTATTAAGTCATTTTTGAATATGAAGAATAAACAGAGATATTGAAAATAGAAAGTGTTTGTTTTATTGTGTACTAAATTTTGATTGAATTTGATTTCTTACTTTAAGTGAGTTCTAAATAAGAGATAAGTGGTCAGTCAAACAATTCAGATAAATATCCACCGCAAAAAAAAACAATTTAGGAAAATATAAAATTAAACGTATTAATCCTTTTTAATATAACCATGTGAGATGCAGCCATTTCGTTTATTAAGGCTGTCGTTTTAGAGTATATTTGTTGTTCGTTTAGCACCTATAAGTCTGTAAAAGACTACAAGTCCCGTTCCAAATATAGAGATTTTATATAATTGTCATAAGAAACCTTCGTCACAAAACCAGAGAGATGTGAAACATCTATTTCAGCTTTTTTCGTACCAGATCTTCAATGCAATGCAATTATAGATTAAATTGCCAGCAAGAGACCCTGAGAGGAGAGACAACCTGGCTGGGTAACTCATGGTCACTTGCTGGTCGTGGCAGGCCTCCCATAAAAAAATTCATGTACACATCGACTCCTAGTCCCGCTTTAAGAGAAATATATTTTTGCAAAAGAGCACCCTGGCTGCAAGTCTGCATCCATTGTAGAGTGGGTATTTAGAAGTTTCGTCTAGCCCCTAGAGGTTCATAAGTGCACACTCGTGTTCTCTAGAAAATTCAGCTATCTCCTAGGAGGTTCACACGCGCTCGCTCCAGGTGGACTGATTGGGTGCACGTGGGGAGAGCGAATCCAGCGCAGGGCAGCTGTTGGATTACTCTTGATGATACTTGGTGAACGGCAGATGTAAATTTAGTATTGCACATCAACGGCTGCAATCGCTTCAGAGGTGTTTTGGCGGGAAACTGTGAAGAGGCTGGTAAATCCAAGTTCAAAACTGCTGCACTATAGTACTAGATAGATACAGCACAGATTGCCATGTTCAACAGCTCAGCCAGCACTAGGTTCAGTCCTTGGCCAATGACGCATGACTAACGTGGTTTGGTAGGTACAATCAAGGTATTCATAACATAGTTAAGTTTATCGTAATCCATAATAATTTTAAAGCAAGTTTGCATACATTAAGGTAATTCAAAGACAGCAATAATTGTATAATTTGACAAAAATAATAAATTTATGTTCAAGTCAACACAGCTAGATGCTCCACAAATAGTGAGACTATGTAGAGCAAGAGCAATGTAAATTGATTTGAGAAATTTGTCAGTAAATCAGTTTACTGGAAAGTGGCGCATCCTACAGCATAATCTCCAATTTCGGAACAAGCAATTCTTAAATACATAGTGGGAATCGTCTTTTTTAGAACCTAGAATTCCTGGTTAGTCCTAAATCCTGGTTGCTTGGAAATTGAGGTACTGGCTGATTAGAACTGATGAACAAATCCCCAATTTTGGAGCAATCAAATATCAAGTTACATTGTGTAAATCTATTTTTTTTCTAGAACCTACAACCTGAGTAGTTAGTCCTAAATCCTGGTTGCTTGCGGAAACACATAGGCCCATCTATGTCTATACGGGAGCATTTCAACAAACAAGTGGAGAGCATGGGCGAGGCACAGACCTGCAGGGTCCTGGGCTCCCGTGCCTCGCGGATGGCCTGGACGAGCGCGGCGGTAGCCAGCGCCTCGACGCTGCGGTTCCTGAGGCACGTGGCGGTGGAGCAATCCTTGAAGAGCTCGAAGGCGTGGTCGGCGATGTCCCGGTCCAGCCTCAGTATGGACGCGACGTCCACGATCTGGAGGTAGGCGCGGAGGCTCTCGACGGAGACCATGGGCCCGGCGGGGTCCGGGGTCGAGGAGGCGGGGGAGTCGACGGCGAGCGCGCGCTCGAGCTCGGCGAGCTGGCCGGAGAAGGCGCAGGCGGAGCGGGCGAGGACCGGGTGGCGCTCGAGGGAGAAGGCCGAGAAGGCGGAGACGAAGCCGGCGGGGAGGAAGGGGTCGTCTTCGTCGTTCGGGGGCGGGGAGGAGGGCGCGGGCGCGGCGAGGTCGGGGGTGACGAGGGGAAGCGGGTGGATGGAGGGGAGGAGGGGGAAGAAGGGGTGGGTGTGGAGGTGGCGCTCGAGGACGAGACGGCCGCAAGAGGAGCACTCGGAGACGGCGCGGGAGAGCGGCGGCTGCGTCGTGGCGCAGCGCGCCGGCCCGGACGAGTGACAGTAGGGGCACTGAGGCGGCTGCGACATGGCGGCGGCGGCGCGCGTGCTGCGACGAGCTTTGGGTTCGGGTAATTGTTGGGCAGTAGGCCTTTGGGGGTGGCTGACCTCACGCGAAGACCCCCGACCCCGTCTCACTCTCACGCCACTGCCTCACTGGTGCACGACTACGGCGAGTTGCCTCTCGGTCCACTCGAGCTTCAGTGGCTGACTGGCTCGATTCGTTTTATTCTTTTTCTTGGAAATTTTACAGACCTACTTTTTTTCAAAAAATTCATACTCCTTTCGACCTAAATTAGTTGACTTAAATTTTTCTAGATTTAATTGTATCTAAACATAATTGAGTATTAGGTTCATCTAAAATTTTAATAAATTTGAGTCAACTAATTTGGGTCGAAAGAAGTAGATTTATTACTCTCTCGGTCCTTGGGTCGGGATAACGCATCGCGGTCCTTGGGTCGCTGCCTCGCGTGGCGAGCAACGTGGTGGCCCCACTCCCTTCTCTCCCTTATCTTCTCCATCCTTCGCTCGAAGAGAGCCCGTGTGTTGCCAAAGCTGGCCGTACCTCCACTTTCTTCTCCACTGCTGCCGCCCGTTATTGGCGCGCACCTGCACCGCAACCGCCACGCGCGCCTCAACCCTGAGCCATGCCTTAGGATCTCGTGGCAAAAAAATGATTTCGCCGAAGACTTTAGCCGTGAGATATCGTGGCAAAAAAATTACGCAAAACCACAAAACGGTAGAAGCAAACAAAATATGCTAATGTAGCAAAAAGTAAATTTCATCGGAGATCTTGTAGCAAAAAATTCCTACCTAGCAAAACGACTTCGCCGGAGACTATCGTTGGTCATCTTGTAGCAAAAATTTGTAGGGTTCGCAGCACAGAAAATAAAAAATTTCCTACGATGTGAACTATATACCAAGATCTATCTAATAGATACAAACAACGGACGGATGTATATCCGTAGAGAACATACCCTTGAAGACCGACAAAGCTTAACGAGTTCAACTCGTGGTTGATGTAGACGATCTCTTGCCGATCTCAAGATCGAGAGGAAGTCCTAGCGCCACAAATCAGCAGCGCATCCGTGCTCGCACACATGTTCGAGGCACCGAGCAACCTCCGCCTCCTCGCTCCAGCGATGCAGCGGAAGCACAACTCTTTCTTACCGAATAGCCACCGGGAACATGTATCTCGCTAGTCCGAGACCATGGGGAATAAATTCTAGAGGGGGAGAGAGATCCTTCACGAGGAGGTGTGAGAGACAAGTGAGGAGGGGGCTCCTTTTATAGGAGGAGGGGGGCACCCAAGGGGGTGGCCGCCGGCCATGGGGGCTGCCCCCTCCCCTCCTTCATTCATGTGGGTGGACACTCCACTCACAAAATGCCCTTTAAAATCCCTCCACTCAAAAGTCCACTCAAATTCCCATTAAATTTCCACCAAATTTAATACAAACTCTCATTAAATAAAACTCTTTTATTTTATTCAGAATTTTGTCAATTACTTTAATGACAAACATTCACAAATAACCCCTTGCTAGAATTCTATTTCACATGCATAACCACTTTATGCAATTTCACCCGAAAAACCTGTTTCGGTATCTAGTGAAATAAATTCCTGCGCTTGTTCATTCTTTCGGCATGAAACATTTGCTCCAATTGGATGTCGGTGTCTCTTAAGTGTGTCACCCTACGGTTCGTGAATAATGCGGACATGATCGAGACCCCTCTCGGATCAATAATCATAAGCGGGATCTGGAGACCCATACTGACTCCCACACATTCAACGATGACTTTCTTGTGATCGTCGGAACCTTTTACGCTAGTATCTTAATCCCTTTGTTTCACGATATATTACATGTCCGAGATTCGATCATCGGTATCTCCATACCTAGTTTGATCTCGTTACCGACATGCACTCTTTTCTCGTTCCTATGATATAACATTCTAGTGATCAAATCACTTGCTTGCAAGCTAATCAATGTGATATCACCGAGAGGGCCCAGAGTATATCTATCCGTCATCGGGATGAACAAATTTCACTCTCGATCCATGAGCCTCAACATAACACTTTATTAGTTCTGAATCCATCTTTATAATCACCCTGTTACAGTATGACGTTTGATGTTATCAAGAAACTCTTCCGGTGTTAGTGATTGACATGATCTCATGGTCTAAGGATTAGGATCACTTCGTAAGTTGTTATAGCAATATAAACTCAATGACTTTGATCGTAATGCTATACTTCGGATGAATGTTCATCACACCATTACACTAATGTTGTGATCCCGTTATTAATAACATCCAATGTCTATGATCAGGAAACCTTGATCATCTTGTTAATCAACGAGCTAGTTTATGAGAGAGGCATAATTAGGAACTTTATGTTTGTTTATTAAACACAAATGTATTAACGTTTCCGTATCAATACAATTATAGCATGCAAAATAAACATCTATCATATACTTGGAATACACATAATAAACACTTTATTATTGCCTCTCAGGGCATATTCCCTTCAGTCTCCCACTTGCACTAGAGACAATAATCTAGTTACATAGTGATAAATCTAACACCCATTGAGTTCTGGTGTTGATCATGTTTTGCTCTAGGGAGAGTTTTAGTCAACGGATCTGCTACATTGAGATCCGTATGTACTTTACAAATCTTTATATCTCCATCCTTGACATGCTCGCGGATGGAGTGAAACCGGCGCTTAATATGCTTGGAATGCTTGTGAGACCTTGGCTCTTTGGCATTGGCAATGGCACCATTGTTGTCACAATAGATCACCATTGGGTCCAACGCGTTTGCCACCACTCCTAGTTCGGATATGAACTCCTTCATCCAAACTGCTTCCTGAGCCGCTTCTGAAGCAGCAACATATTCGGCCTCCGTTGTTGATCCCGCTACCACAGGTTGTTTGGAGCTCCTCCAACTAACCGCTTCGCCATTCATGAGAAATACGTATCCGGATTGAGACTTAGAGTCATCCGGATCGGTGTCAAATCTAGCGTCGACATAACACTTAGCGACGAGCTCTTCTTCACCTCCGTATACAAGAAACATATCCTTAGTTCTTCGTAAGTACTTAAGGATATTCTTGACCGCTATCCAGTGTTCCGAACCTGGATCCGATTGGTACCTACTAGTCAAACTAATAGCATGTGCCACATCCGGTCTTGTACATAGCATGGCGTACATTATAGAGCCTATGGCTGAAGCATAGGGGACTTTGTCCATTATCTCTCTTTCTTCCGCTGAAGCCGGACTTTGAGTCTTACTCAATGTCTTGCCTTGCAACATAGGTAAGAACCTCTTCTTACTTCCGTCCATTTTAAACTTATTTAAAATCTTATCAAGGTATGTACTTTACGATAGCCCTATTAGGCGCCTAGATCTATCTCTATAGATCTTTATGCCTAATATGTATGACGCTTCACCTAGGTCCTTCATTGAAAATTTGCTGTTTAGATAACTTTTAACACTGTTTAAAAGATCTATATCATTTCCGATCAATAATATGTCATCCACATATAATATCAGAAATGCCACATTGCTCCCACTCACTTTCTTGTAAATACAAGCTTCTCCATAAGTTTGGACAAATCCAAACTCTTTGATCACCTCATCAAAGCGGAGATTCCAACTTCGTGATGCTTGCTTCAATCCATAGATGGATCGCTGAAGCTTGCACACCTTGTTAGCATCCTTAGGATCGACAAAACCCTTTGGTTGTATCATATACAACTCTTCTTCAATATTACCATTGAGAAACGCGGTTTTGACATCCATCTGTCATATCTCATAATCGAAATATGCAGCAATTGCTAACATAATCCTAACTGACTTTAGCATCGCTACGGGAGAGAAAGTCTCATCGTAGTCAACTCCTTGAATTTTTCGAAACCCCTTTGCGACAAGTCGAGCTTTATAGACGGTCACATTACCATCAGCATCAGTTTTCCTTTTGAAAATCCATTTGTTCTCCACGGCCTTTCGGTCGTGAGGTAATTCCACCAAGTTCCAAACTTGATTTTCATACATGGATTCCATCTCGGATTTCATGGCTTCTAACCATTTGTTGGAATCCGGGCTCATCATCGCTTATTCATACGTCGCAGGGTCATCATTTTCATCAACCATGAAATTCATGACAGGATTTCCGTACAGCTCGGGAGCTGCACGCGTCCTGTTTGACCTGCGAGGTTCGGTAGTACTCTCTTTCGGAGTTTCATGATCATTATCATTAGTTCCCTCTTCAACAGGTGGAGCCAACTCCGGAACAACTTCCGGCGCTGCGCTACTCGCCATACTTTGAAGAGAAGGTTCCACAACCTCTTCGAGTTCTACCTTCCGACTACTCACACCTTTCGCGAGAAACTCTTTCTCTAGAAAGGATCCATTCTTGGCAACAAAAACCTTGCCCTCGGATCTGTGATAGAAGGAATACCCAATAGTTTCTTTAGAGTATCCTATGAAGACGCATTTTTCCGCTTTGGGTTCGAGTTTATCCGGTTGAAGTTTCTTCACATAAACATCGCATCCCCAAACTTTAAGAAATGACAGCTTAGGTTTGTTTCCAAACCACAATTCATACAGTGTCTTTTCAACGGATTTAGATGATGCCCGATTTAAAGTGAATGCAGCAGTTTCTAGTGCATAACCCCAAAATGACAACGGCAAGTCCGTCAGAGACATCATAGATCGAACCATATCTAATAAAGTACGATTACGACGTTCCGACACACCATTTCGCTGTGGTGTTCCGGCAGGTGTGAGTTGTGAAACAATTCCACACTCTTTCATGTGAGTGCTAAACTCGTAACTTAGATACTCACCTCCACGGCCAGACCGTAGAAATTTGATCTTTCTATTACGATGATTTTCCACATCATTCTGAAATTCCTTGAACTTTTCAAAGGTTTCAGACTTGTGTTTCATCAAGTAGATATAACCGTATCTACTCAAATCATCCGTGAAAGTAACAAAATAACGATATCCACCTCGCGCCGACACACTCATTGGACCACATACATCAGAATGTATGATTTCCAATAAATCTGTCGCCCGTTCCATTGAACCGGAAAACGGCGTTCTAGTCATCTTGCCCATAAGGCATGGCTCACATGTATCAAATGATTCATAATCAAGTGATTCCAAAAGTCCATCCGAATGGAGCTTCTTCATGCGTTTAACGCCAATATGACCTAGACGACAGTGCCACATATATGCGGATATATCATCATTAAGTTTAATCCTTTTAGCATCAACATTATGAATATGTGTAACATTATCATCGAGATCTAATAGAAATAAACCATTCATCATCGGTGCATGGCCATAAAAGATTTCATTCATATAAATGGAACAACCATTGTTCTCGGATTTAAATGAATAACCACTTCGCATCAAACACGATCCAGATACAATGTTCATGCTCAGTGCAGGCACCAGATAACATTTATTCAAGTTTATAACTAATCCCGACGGCAAGTGGAGAGGCAGCGTTCCGACGGCGATCACATCAACGCTTGATCCATTGCCGACACGCATCTTGACCTCACCCCTTGCTAGCGGTCGCTTGTTCCACAGCCCCTGATTCGAGTTACAAATATTAGCAACTGAACCGGTATCAAATACCCAGGTGCTACTGCGAGCACTAGTCAAGTACACATCAATAATATGTATATCATATATACCTTTGTTTGCCTTGCCGGCCTTCTTGTCTGCCAGATACTTGGGGCAGTTGCGCTTCCAGTGGCCAGTCCCCTTACAATAGTAGCACTCGGAATCAGACTTAGGTCCAACTCGGGGTTTCTTTTCAGGCGCGGCAACAGGCTTGCCGCCCTTACTTCCCTTCCGTTTTCCCTTCTTGTCTTTCTTGAAACCAGTGTTCCTATTGATCATAAACACTTGATGTTCCTTTTTGATCTCCACTTCTGCAGTTTTAAGCATTGACAGAAGCTCGGGGATAGACTTCTTCATGCCTTGCATATTATAGTTCATCACGAAGCTCTTATAGCTAGGTGGCAGAGACTGCAGAACACGATGGATGCCTAAGTCAATGGGAATCGATATTCCCAAGGACACAAGCTTATCGGCGTAACCCGACATCTTGAGTACATGCTCACTAACGGAGCTGTGCTCTTCCATCATGCAGCTAAAGAACTTTTCTGAAGCGTTGTAGCTCTCTACAGCAGCATGTGTGTCGAAAATCATTTTCAACTCACCCATTATATCAAATGCATTGCCGTTTTCGAAACTCTTTCGAAGTTCCGACTCTAGCCCATACAATATGCCGCAATGAACTAAGTTGTGGTCCTCCTGACGAGTCTGATAGACATTCTTCTCCTTGTCAGGGGCATCATCAAAAGGTGGGGGGGCCTAACGGCGCTTCTAGCACATATTGCTTTTGTGCAGCAGAGAGGAGAATCCTCAAATTCATGGCCCATTCGGTAAAGTTGCTACCGTTCGTTGCTAGTTTCTCTTTCTCCATGAACACATTGAAATTAAAAGCAGGTGGTGCCATCTACAACAGAATTTGTAAAGTTTAGACTAAGTGTATGATAGATTGAGTTCAACTAATCTATATTACGAATGAACTCCCACTCAAAAACGACATCCCTCGTGCCTTTTTGGTGATTACATGAACCAAATCCACTACACCAAGTCCGATCATCACGTGAGTCGGTATAGCTTCAAAGACGAGCATCAAATGGGCATCATATCAACTATATGACTCATGCTTAACCTTTCGGTCCGTGTTCCGAGGCCATGTCTGTACATGCTAGGCTCGCCAAGTTAGAAAATTAGTATTCGCGTGTGTAACTGTTTTACACCCGAAATATGGTCGTGGATCCAAGAACACCCGATCATCACGTGATGTCTTGGAGCGACGAAAACATAATCGGTGCATACTAAAGGAAGAACGCATTCTTATCTTGATATTTAAATGAGGGATCATCTTATTATGCTAACAAAGCGCTAAACAAGCAATATAAGATGCTATCAAACATCATATGTTTATTAGTGAAATGATATGGTTCCCGCAGATGATCTCTATCATGTGCATCGTGGTATGATCACTATCATACCTATATGTGTAAATCCAAGGTCTGTGGATTTTACACGCTATGTGTATTGTAAGAGTATCATCTCATACTTCTACTTACAACACTACCATATCATAACACTAGCCCAGCAACAATCTAAACTAGACGCCTCTAATTTATCCATTGCAAGTTTTACGTGGCTTAGGGCTTTCGAGATAGAACCGTTCTTACCTACGAACATGAACCACAACGAGGATAATCAAATTGTTGACAACTCGCTTGCAAAATAGATATTGACTATAGTAGGAGAGACAGACACCCGCTAGCCACTTATGCAAACTAGTTGCATGTCAAGCGTGGAACAGGTCTCATGTGCGAGGACATGTAAAGTTTATCCGGGCCGCTTCATCCCACTATGCCACCAATATCCAAAATTACAACAAAGGAGCAACAACATGATCATATTGTTGGAGATATGCCCTAGAGGCAATAATAAATATAGTTATTATTATATCTTTGTGTTTATGATAAATGTTTATATTCATGCTATAATAGTATTAACAAGGAAACATTAATACTTGTGTGAATTGTAAACTTAAATTGAAGTCCCTAGTATAGCCTCTATACTTCACTAGCTTGTTGGTTAATAGATGATTGTGGTTTCCCTATCATGAACATTGAGATGTTATTAACAACAAGATCATATCGTTAGGAGAATGATATGGTGGACATACTCCTATAGATAAGCGTAGCATAAAGATCAAGTCATTTCAATAGTTCAATTGCTATATGCTTTCTGATACATAGTAACCTAATTCCTTCGACCATGAGATCATGCATATCACCTTTACTGGATGGATGCTTTGATGTCATCAAACACCACACCGTAACAGGGTGGCTATAAAGGTGGTATTGAGTGTTCGGAAAGTATTGGTTGAAACACATGGATCAAGAGTGGGATTTGTCCATCCATATGACGGATAGATATTCTCTGGGCCCTCTCGGTGAAATGTCATCCAATTAGCTTGCAAGCATGTGACTGGGTCACAAGGGATCACATATCACGGGAACGAGAAAAGAGTACTTATCAGTAACGAGGTTGAACTAGGTATGCAGAGATACCGAAGATCATAACCTCGGATAAGTAACATATCGTGAGACAAAGGGAAATTGGTATCGTATGTAAGTGGTTCATTCGATCGCAAAGTAATCGTAGAAATATGTGGGAGCCATATGAATTTCCAGATTCCTCTATTGGTTATTGTTCGGAGAAGTGTCTCGATCATGTCCGCATAATTCACGAACCGTAGGGAGACACACTTAAGGATTCGACGTTGTTTGAGTAGTTATGGTATTATGAGAAAGAGACCGAATGTTGTTCGGAGTCTCGGATGGGATCCGGGATATCACGAGGTGATCCGGAATGGTCCGGAGAATAAGATTCATATAAGGAAAGTCCCGTTTCGGAGTTGGGGAATGGTTCCGGTGTTTTCATCGGGAACATTCTAGAAGGTCCCGGAATGTCCGGCACTCCGGGGGGGAAGGGGTACATGAATGTGTCATTGCATGTTGGAATGATTGCATCATGTACTAAGTGTTCTCGCTGTCCGAAATAAAGGGTTAATTCAAATCCTAATTGGAAAAGTCAAACTGCCAGTTTTCGGTCAAACTGCCAGTTTCGGAAAGTGGAGAAAGAGGAGGAGAGGTGGAGGCCGAGTTGGAGGAGGGTTCCTCCCCTAGGCCGGCGCACCTCCCTAGGCCGAGTTGGGGAGGAACTCCTCCCCATGGCGCCGGCCCTCCCACCTATAAAAGGAGGGGCAGGGCCTCCTCCTCTAGACACAATACAAGTTTCCTATCCTCTAAACTAAACCCTAGATCTAGACCCCGGTTTAGAGCTATTCGGTTTAGAGCCTTCTAATTGGTTTAGAGCCCTCTAATTGGTGTGTCTAATTACTAGACCACTAATAGCCTCTCTCATAAGCTCCACCATACTCGCACCGGCTTAAGGCGAAGCCCTGCGGGATCTCCCCTCTACCTCCGGTACCACGCCGTTGTGCTGCCGGAATCGCGAGGAGAGTGCTACAACCTCCGCTGCCTGCTGGAACAAGGGAGAGGAAGGTCTTCGTCGAGTACCGAACGTGTGACCGACTGCGGGAGCGCTGCTGGAACGTGGCGCTGGAAGGATCGTCTACGCGATCTTGAGATCGGAAAGAGTACGACTACATCACCCACGAGAATCTGCTCTCGTTAAACACTTTGGAATCTTCGAGGGTGAGTTATTCCATCGACTCGTTGCTACAATCTAGTAGATAGATCTTGGCTTGTTTGTTTGTATGCGATAGAAAATTTTTGTTTTCCATGCTGCGAACCCCTACAGTGGTATCAGAGCCGTGTCTATATGTAGATCTGTTGCACGAGTAGAACACAATGATCATTGTGGGCGTTGATGCTTTTATTGTAGATTGCTTTTTGTGTACTTTGCATCTTGCGGTATGTTGGGATGAAGCGGCCCGGGCTAACCTTACATGACATCGTTCATGAGACTTGCTCCACGCTTAACATGCAACTTGTATTGCATAAGTGGCTTTGCGGGTGCCTGTTTCTCCTAGCATAGTAAAGATCCAATTTACAACGGGTAATCAACAATGCTAGTATCAATGTTGTGGTTCTTGTTCGTAGGTTAGAACAACACTTATGGAAAGCCCCAAACCACGTAAAATATGCAAAGAAAGTAGAAGCGTCTAACTTTGTTTTGCAGGGGTGTGCAGTGATGTGATATGGCCATGATTGTGATTATATTTGATGTATGCAATGTTCCTTATTGTAAGTTGGCAACCGGCAGGAGCCATATGGTTGTCTTTAATTTCTGTTAAGACCTGCGTGTCTATTCAAAATAGTTGTAATAGTTGAAGCTGGTGGACGACAACCATGAAGAAGCGTCATTGACCTTGATGCTATGCCGGTGATGATGGAGATCATATTCGTGCTTGAAGATGGAGATCGGAAGCACAAAAAAAAGAAAGGCCATATCATATCACATATTATGAATTGCATGTGATGTTAATCCTTTATGCATCTTGTATTGCTTAGTAGACGACGGTAGCATTATAAGATGATCCCTCATGCACATAAATTTCAAGTTCTAAAGTGTTCACCCTTAGTATGCACCGTTGCCAAAGCTTGTTGCTTCGAAGCACCACGTGATGATCGGGTGTCTTTGATTCCGCGGGTGAATACAACGTAAGCAAGCCAGATTTGCTTATGCGGTAGCTAAGGTTTGATCTTGACGAGCCTAGCATGTACAGACATGGCCTCAGGAACACGGATCGCCGAAAGGCAAAGCATGAATCATATAGTAGATATGATGAACATGATGATTGTTCGCCATTAAAACTATATCGGCTCTCGTGATGATCGGTGTTGATATAGTAGATTTGGTTCGTGTGATCACTAAAACAATGTGAGGGATGTTGTTTTGAGTGGGAGTTCACCTAGTTTAATTTCATTAATTAATTTGAACTCAATTTGTCATAAACTTAGTCTAAACTATTGCAAATATGTTGTAGATCAATGGCAGCCCCTACCATCAATTTTAATGCGTTCCTAGAGAAAGAAAAGTTGAAAAACAATGGAAGCAACTTCGCGGATTGGTTCCGCAATTTGAGGATTGTCCTCACAGCTGGTAATTTGACCTATGTGCTGGATGCACCGCTAGGTGACCCACCTGCAGCTGATGCTACCGATGAAGTAAAGAATGTTTACCTCGCTCGGAAGAATCAGTACTCCATAGTTCAGTGTGCTATCTTGTATGGTTTAGAATCGGAGCTTCAGAAAAGGTTTGAAGAGTCAGATCCATATGATATTGTCGAGGATCTCAAATTAATTTTTGAGACTCATGCGGCAATTGAAAGTTATGAAGCTTCTGAAAAGTTCTTTAACTGCAAGATGGAAGAGGGTAGCTCCGTCAGTGAGCATGTGCTTAAAATGTCTGGGCACGCGAATAAACTTCAAAGCTTGGGTATAGTGATTCCTAATACTTTGGGAGTTTACCGCATCCTCCAATCACTACCACCAAGTTACAAGAACTTTGTGATGAACTACAACATGCAGAACATGAACAAAGAGTTGCCAGAACTATTTGCTATGTTAAAATCTGCAGAAGTGGAGATCAAGAAAGAGCACCAAGTGTTGATGGTCAATAAGACCACCAAATTCAAGAAAGGCAAGTCTAAGCAAAAGGGACACTTCAAGAAGGGTGGTAAGAAAGTTACCATGCCAACGAAGAAGACCAAGGCTGGACCTAAGCCTGAAACTGAGTGTTTTTACTGCAAGGGAGAAGGTCACTGGAAGCGGAATTGCCCAAAGTACTTGGCGGATTTGAAGAACGGCAACATCAAGAAGAAAGGTATATTTGATATACATGTTATTGATGTGTATCTCACTAGTATTCGTAGTAGTGCCTGGGTATTTGATACTGGTTCGGTTGCTCATATTTGTAACTCGAAACAGGAGCTGCAGAATAAACGGAAGCTAGCGAAGAACGAGGTGTCGATGCGTGTGGGAAACGGATCAAAGGTTGATGTGATCGCGGTCGGCACGCTACCTCTTCATCTACCATCGGGATTAGTTTTATACTTAAATAATTGTTATTTGGTGCCTGCGTTGAGCATGAACATTATATCAGGATCTTGTTTATTGCGAGACGGTTACTTGTTTAAATCAGAGAATAATGGTTGTTCGATTTATATGAGTAATATGTTTTACGCACATGCACCTTTGATAGATGGTCTATTCTTATTGAATCTCGATAGTAGAAATACACATCTTAATAACATTGAAGCTAAACGTTTGAAATCAAGCGATAATTCGACCTATATGTGGCACTGTCGTCTTGGTCACATTGGAGTGAAGCGTATGAAGAAACTCCATTCCGATGGACTTCTTGAATCACTTGATTTTGAATCACTTGAAAGATGCGAGGCATGTCTGATGGGTAAAATGACTAAGACTCCATTTTCTGGTATAATGGAGCGAGCTACAGACTTATTGGAAATCATACATACCGATGTGTGTGGTCCAATGAGTGTAGCATCGCGCAGTGGTTATCGTTATGTTCTTACCTTCACGGATGACTTGAGTAGATATGGGTATATCTATTTCATGAAACATAAGTCCGAAACTTTCGAGAAGTTTAAGGAGTTTCAAAGTGAGGTAGAGAATCAACGTAACAAGAAGATTAAATTTCTACGTTCTGATCGTGGAGGTGAATATCTAAGTTACGAGTTTGGCGAGCATTTAAAGAAGTGCGGAATACTTTCACAATTGACACCGCCGGGAACACCACAGCGTAATGGTGTGTCTGAACGTCGTAATCGAACTCTCTTAGATATGGTTCGTTCTATGATGTCACTTACAGATTTACCGCTAACATTTTGGGGTTATGCATTAGAAACAGCCGCATTCACTTTAAATAGGGCACCATCTAAATCCGTTGAAACGACACCGTATGAATTATGGTTTGGGAAGAAACCTAAATTGTCGTTCCTTAAAGTTTGGGGATGCGAAGCCTATGTAAAGAAGTTACAGCCGGACAAGCTTGAACCCAAAGCGGAAAAATGCATCTTCATAGGATACCCGAAGGAAACTATTGGGTATACCTTCTATCATAGATCCGAAGGCAAAATCTTCGTTGCCAAGAATGGATCCTTTCTAGAGAAGGAATTTCTCTCGAAAGAAGTGACTGGAAGGAAAGTAGAACTCGACGAGGTTGTCGAACCTTCTCTCGAAATTGCGAGTAGCGCAGCACCGGAAGAAGTTCCTGTGGTGCCTGCACCAATAAGAGAGGAAGCTAATGATAGTGATCATGAAACTTCGGTTGAAGTTACTACAGAGCCTCGGAGGTCAACGAGAACTCGTACCACTCCAGATTGGTATGATTCCGTTATGAATGTCATGTTGGTGGACAACACCGATGACCCCGAGACATATGAGGAAGCGATGATGAGCCCAGATTCCAATAAATGGCAAGAAGCCATGAAATCCGAGATTGGATCCATGTACGAAAACCAAGTATGGACTTTGGTGGACTTACCGGATGGCCGGAAGGCTGTCGAGAACAAATGGATTTTCAAGAAGAAAACAGATGCTGATGGTAATGTTACTGTCTATAAAGCTCGACTTGTCGCAAAAGGGTTTCGACAAATTCAAGGAGTTGACTACGATGAGACTTTCTCACCGGTAGCGAAGCTAAAGTCTGTGAGGATTATGTTAGCAATCGCTGCATATTATGATTATGAGATATGGCAGATGGATGTCAAAACAGCATTCCTCAATGGAGACATTGATGAAGAGTTGTATATGATACAACCCAAAGGTTTTGTCGATCCTAAAGATGCTAACAAGGTATGCAAGCTTCAACGGTCCATCTATGGATTGAAGCAAGCATCCCGAAGTTGGAATCAACGTTTTGATAAGGTAATCAAAAGTTTTGGTTTTATACAAACTTATGGAGAAGCTTGTATTTACAAGAAAGTGAGTGGGAGCTCTGTAGCATTCTTAATACTATATGTGGATGACATATTGTTGATTGGGAATGATGTAGACCTTCTTAATAGTGTCAAAGAGTATTTGAATAATAGTTTTTCAATGAAGGATCTTGGCGAAGCAGCTTACATATTAGGCATAAAGATTTATAGAGATAGATCGAAACGCCAAATATCATTGTCACAAAGTACATATTTGGACAAAGTTCTAAAGAGGTTTGGAATGGAAGATAGCAAGAAAGGGTTCTTGCCCATGTTGCCCAATACGACCTTGAGTAAAACTCAAAGTCCGACATCGGCAGAAGATAGAGAAAGGATGAGTAAGACTCCCTATGCCTCAGCCATAGGATCTCTAATGTATGCCATGCTATGTACTAGACCCGACATCGCATATGCTGTTAGTTTAACTAGCAGATATCAAAGTGATCCAGGAGTGGATCATTGGATAGCGGTCAAAAACATCCTTAAGTACTTGAGAAGAACTAAGGATATGGTTCTTTCTTATGGAGGTGATGAACAGCTCGTTGTTAATGGTTACACCGATGCTAGTTGGAACACCGATCCGGATGATTCTAAATCACAATCTGGATACGTATTTATTTTGAATGGTGCAGCAGTTAGCTGGAGGAGTGCAAAGCAAAGCGTTGTGGCGAGATCTTCAACTGAATCGGAATACATGGCTGCTTCGGAGGCTTCACAAGAAGCGATATGGATGAAAGAGTTCATTACAGAGCTGGGTGTGGTTCCTAGTGCGCTGGACCCAATGTCTATCTATTGTGATAACATGGGCGCCATAGCCAATGCGCAAGAACCAAGGTCACACAAGAAGCTGAAGCATATCAAGCTACGTTTTCACGCTATTCGAGAACATATCCAGGATGGGGATATAAAGATTTGCAAAGTACACACAGATCTGAATGTGGCGGATCCGTTGACTAAACCTCTCCCGAGGGCAAAACATGACCAACACCAAACTGCCATGGGTGTTCGGTATATTACCATGTAATCTAGATTAGATGACTCTAGTGCAAGTGGGAGACTGTTGGAGATATGCCCTAGAGGCAATAATAAATATAGTTATTATTATATCTTTGTGTTTATGATAAATGTTTATATTCATGCTATAATAGTATTAACAAGGAAACATTAATACTTGTGTGAATTGTAAACTTAAATTGAAGTCCCTAGTATAGCCTCTATACTTCACTAGCTTGTTGGTTAATAGATGATTGTGGTTTCCCTATCATGAACATTGAGATGTTATTAACAACAAGATCATATCGTTAGGAGAATGATATGGTGGACATACTCCTATAGATAAGCGTAGCATAAAGATCAAGTCATTTCAATAGTTCAATTGCTATATGCTTTCTGATACATAGTAACCTAATTCCTTCGACCATGAGATCATGCATATCACCTTTACTGGATGGATGCTTTGATGTCATCAAACACCACACCGTAACAGGGTGGCTATAAAGGTGGTATTGAGTGTTCGGAAAGTATTGGTTGAAACACATGGATCAAGAGTGGGATTTGTCCATCCATATGACGGATAGATATTCTCTGGGCCCTCTCGGTGAAATGTCATCCAATTAGCTTGCAAGCATGTGACTGGGTCACAAGGGATCACATATCACGGGAACGAGAAAAGAGTACTTATCAGTAACGAGGTTGAACTAGGTATGCAGAGATACCGAAGATCATAACCTCGGATAAGTAACATATCGTGAGACAAAGGGAAATTGGTATCGTATGTAAGTGGTTCATTCGATCGCAAAGTAATCGTAGAAATATGTGGGAGCCATATGAATTTCCAGATTCCTCTATTGGTTATTGTTCGGAGAAGTGTCTCGATCATGTCCGCATAATTCACGAACCGTAGGGAGACACACTTAAGGATTCGACGTTGTTTGAGTAGTTATGGTATTATGAGAAAGAGACCGAATGTTGTTCGGAGTCTCGGATGGGATCCGGGATATCACGAGGTGATCCGGAATGGTCCGGAGAATAAGATTCATATAAGGAAAGTCCCGTTTCGGAGTTGGGGAATGGTTCCGGTGTTTTCATCGGGAACATTCTAGAAGGTCCCGGAATGTCCGGCACTCCGGGGGGGAAGGGGTACATGAATGTGTCATTGCATGTTGGAATGATTGCATCATGTACTAAGTGTTCTCGCTGTCCGAAATAAAGGGTTAATTCAAATCCTAATTGGAAAAGTCAAACTGCCAGTTTTCGGTCAAACTGCCAGTTTCGGAAAGTGGAGAAAGAGGAGGAGAGGTGGAGGCCGAGTTGGAGGAGGGTTCCTCCCCTAGGCCGGCGCACCTCCCTAGGCCGAGTTGGGGAGGAACTCCTCCCCATGGCGCCGGCCCTCCCACCTATAAAAGGAGGGGCAGGGCCTCCTCCTCTAGACACAATACAAGTTTCCTATCCTCTAAACTAAACCCTAGATCTAGACCCCGGTTTAGAGCTATTCGGTTTAGAGCCTTCTAATTGGTTTAGAGCCCTCTAATTGGTGTGTCTAATTACTAGACCACTAATAGCCTCTCTCATAAGCTCCACCATACTCGCACCGGCTTAAGGCGAAGCCCTGCGGGATCTCCCCTCTACCTCCGGTACCACGCCGTTGTGCTGCCGGAATCGCGAGGAGAGTGCTACAACCTCCGCTGCCTGCTGGAACAAGGGAGAGGAAGGTCTTCGTCGAGTACCGAACGTGTGACCGACTGCGGGAGCGCTGCTGGAACGTGGCGCTGGAAGGATCGTCTACGCGATCTTGAGATCGGAAAGAGTACGACTACATCACCCACGAGAATCTGCTCTCGTTAAACACTTTGGAATCTTCGAGGGTGAGTTATTCCATCGACTCGTTGCTACAATCTAGTAGATAGATCTTGGCTTGTTTGTTTGTATGCGATAGAAAATTTTTGTTTTCCATGCTGCGAACCCCTACACATATGTGTATTACCGGTGTAAAGTATCTACGCATAGATCCGGCTCTGATACCACTGTAGGGTTCGCAGCATAGAAAACAAAAAATTTCCTACGATGTGAACTATATACCAAGATCTATCTAATAGATACAAACAACGGGCGGATGTATATCCGTAGAGAACATACCCTTGAAGACCGACAAAGCTTAACGAGTTCAACTCGTGGTTGATGTAGACGATCTCTTGCCGATCTCAAGATCGAGAGGAAGTCCTAGCGCCGCAAATCAGCAGCGCATCCGTGCTCGCACACACGTTCGAGGCACCGAGCAACCTCCGCCTCCTCGCTCCAGCGATGCAGCGGAAGCACAACTCTTTCTTACCGAATAGCCACCGGGAACATGTATCTCGCTAGTCTGAGACCATGGGGGATAAATTCTAGAGGGGGAGAGAGATCCTTCACGAGGAGGTGTGAGAGACAAGTGAAGAGGGGGGCTCCTTTTATAGGAGGAGGGGGGCACCCAAGGGGGTGGCCGCCGGCCATGGGGGCTGCCCCCTCCCCTCCTTCATTCATTTGGGTGGACACTCCACTCACAAAATGCCCTTTAAAATCCCTCCACTCAAAAGTCCACTCAAATTCCCATTAAATTTCTACCAAATTTAATGCAAACTCTCATTAAATAAAACTCTTTTATTTTATTCAGAATTTTGTCAATTACTTTAATGACAAACATTCACAAATAACCCCTTGCTATAATTCTATTTCACATGCATAACCACTTTATGCAATTTCACCCGAAAAACCTGTTTCGGTATCTAGTGAAATAAATTCCTGCGCTTGTTCATTCTTTCGGCATGAAACATTTGCTCCAATTGGATGTCGGTGTCTCTTAAGTGTGTCACCCTACGGTTCGTGAATAATGCGGACATGATCGATACCCCTCTCGGATCAATAATCAGAAGCGGGATCTGGAGACCCATACTGACTCCCACACATTCAACGATGACTTTCTTGTGATCGTCGGAACCTTTTACGTTAGTATCTTAATCCCTTTGTTTCACGATATATTACATGTCCGAGATTCGATCATCGGTATCTCCATACCTAGTTTGATCTCGTTACCGACATGCACTCTTTTCTCGTTCCTGTGATATAACATTCTAGTGATCAAATCACTTGCTTGCAAGCTAATCAATGTGATATCACCGAGAGGGCCCAGAGTATATCTATCCGTCATCGGGATGAACAAATTCCACTCTCGATCCATGAGCCTCAACATAACACTTTATTAGTTCTGAATCCATCTTTATAATCACCCTGTTACGGTGTGACGTTTGATGTTATCAAGAAACTCTTCCGGTGTTAGTGATTGACATGATCTCGTGGTCTAAGGATTAGGATCACTTCGTAAGTTGTTATAGCAATATAAACTCAATGACTTTGATCGTAATGCTATACTTCGGATGAATGTTCATCACACCATTACACTAATGTTGTGATCCCGTTATTAACAACATCCAATGTCCATGATCAGGAAACCTTGATCATCTTGTTAATCAACGAGCTAGTTTATGAGAGAGGCATAACTAGGAACTTTCTGTTTGTTTATTAAACACACATGTATTAACGTTTCCGTATCAATACAATTATAGCATGCAAAATAAACATCTATCATATACTTGGAATACACATAATAAACACTTTAGTATTGCCTCTCAGGGCATATTCCCTTCAAAATTTTACATTATTATGGTAAAAACACATAACGGTTGGAGAAAAAATGCATCTAGCAAATCTCATGACCGTAGCAAAAAATCGGTAACATAAAAATCTGTCGCTCCATCAGTTGGAAATCCGGTGGCCATCGGTAGCAACAATGATGGATGTCGGTAGCTAAAACACCGGTCGTCTATAGCAAAATCTGCCTGTGGTAGGTAGCATACACGGGTACGCCACATCGAACCAATGTTCCTCACTGGAGGTTGGAGCGGCAGGGTGACGTTCGGCAATGCCCCTGCCGGAGGCGAGCCTGTGCAAGGGAGAAGTGCCATCATTCCCTCTCGGACCGGTGCTCGCCATCTCGCTGCGTCGGTGCTCCACTTGTAGGACGATGAGATCTGGTCATCAAAAAGGGAAGGCGGCGAGCTCCGGCAACGCGTGGCAAGCTGTGGTCGGCGCGGGGCGATGCATGCGCAACCAGCTGCGGGTCTAGAAACGGAAAGGCATGGTTTAGAAAGAGATAATGCAAAAAAAGTGGGTACCACCCGCGTTGTTAGCGGGGAGGCGCGAGCGAGCCAACAGCCAGGGGATCGTGAGGCAGTTATTCCCTAGGGTATATGTATCATTTCTCTTAATCAAAGTCAATGTTTTTTAAGTTTGATCGGATTTATACATAAAAATATGAATATTTACAATACCGAATCAATACCAATAGATTCACCATAAAGTATATTTTACTATTGTGTCCATTTAATATTATAGATGTAGATATTTTTTTCTTAAATATTTGATCAAAATCAGTAAGATTTGACTTTTAACTAATCCTTAGACGTCTTATATTTTAAGATGGAGAGGTTAATATTTATCAACAACAATCTAAAATAATAAATATTACAAATAAGTTCCACTTGAGCTTCGGTGTTAGGTTCGTTTTAAAAAAACATCATCGATCTATTTATAATGATCAACCGAAGTATAAAGAGCTCTAAAAAGAATAAAAATTAGGATAAGTTCCACCTTTTTATAAAACCCAACAAAAACGCAAACGCTCGTAAATACGTACATATAGTCACCCATATGAATGCACGTCTCGTATATCCTATATCTATGAGCACATCAGACGACCGAGTCTAAGAGACTAATCACGCGTTAAAAATACTCTGTCTTTTATGAGACATCAAAGCATTAAACCTGATATTTGATCCTTGTGAGCTCGGGTACCACTGTCCTTCTAACCATCCAACCACTAATTATTTTTCTTCAAAAAAATTATCGATCTGTTAATAATCATCAACAATAATACAAAGAGATTTAAAATTAATAAAGATTACAAATAATTTCCACTCAAGCTTTAGTGGCTGACTAGCTGGGTTCTTTTTCTTCTTTATATGCAGAGCACTTAGTTTCTTCATGTTAGTTCCCCTGCTCTTATTTTCTCCCGGAGACAAACGAGACTCTGCCTTTTGGCTTCCCTGCTTCCGAGTACAGAATTGGACTAAAACAGGTGACCAACTCCAAATTCATCACCATTGATTCTGTTTGGCGATGGGTCGACTCTGACAGCTTCGCAAACAAGAAGAGCCCGGAGGGAATCAAGGAAACTACACTCTCATTAACATCAAACTATTGAACCGGATATTTTATGGCTATCAGCTCAGTGAAGCTGTCCTTGACAAGACAGTGCATCTCGTTCTTCATTGGCTCCTCTCCGAGAAAGGCAACTATGTTCGTGCTTTTCAAGTTATCGAGGTGGATCTAGCATTCCTGTTTGATTTCTTCTATTCACAAAGATGGAATCAGGCCGTGTGTATAGGTTTGTGTCAGCACCTGTTATCTTAACTGATATTGTTTGGACTTCGGAATAGCATTTCTCGAGCATTTGGAACAGAGAATCAATGGAACCGATGCTGTTCGTTGGATTACCATTCTGCTGCTTGCCAATTTAGTGTTTGTAAAACATTGTGGGGCCATTCACTCTTCTAGATAGGTTGGGGAGAATTGCCAACGCTCGTACATTGATTGAGAATGTGCAGAAGGCTGGGAAAAGATAAAATTGGCAGGGGAAGAGAACAACAACAAGCTAGAGAGCAGCTGGGAAGCCAACTCTGATGGGTATGTAGAGTCGGTCCAAGCAAGGGAAACAACTCGACTAGTATAATAATGAGACGAACATAACAAAACAGAACTTCATGATCTGCCAAGAGTGTGTTTCTGTTACGTTCATAACTAAGAGGAAAAAAATGTATTTTGTATTTTCTTATGCAAGTATGCTCTTACAATACTATAAGTTTTGAGAACTTTCCGTGACACAAGAAATAGCTGCAGTTATCCAATCCTGGAAAGCCAGTTTGATGAGAACCACTAGCTTGGAGAGAACTCAAGAGGAGAGGAAAATCTAGAGTGAGGTCGCTTGATCCAACAAGGCATGGGGATGGGGCTGAAGAACACTACTGCCACTTTGGCTGAGAGCCTCGGCAGCACCGAAGCTCGGCTGGTGCGCGTGGAAATCCTGGTCCTCTTCAGCTTCTTCTCGTGGCTCCTCCTGGAGCTGTTCGGCTCATTCCGCCGATCGACGGTTCAGCCATGGGTTCTTCCGCCTCCTGGTGTGGACAGTGTACACGCTGTCCACTGTACTGGCGCCCTACACCATCGGCTGCTGCAGGCTGGCCCGTTTCGTGACCAGACATTCGTCCTCTGGGGCACTATCCTCCTCCTGATCCAGGTAAACTCCGACTCCCTGTCCGTCTACAGCATTCAGGATATCGAGCAGAGGAAGAGGATGCTTGTGCAGCAAGTGTTGCAGATCTTTCTCGTGCTATGGCTGATCCTCAATGGCAGCGGCGGCAACAAGAGTTACAACGCCACTATATGGATGTTCTGGACCTACGTACAGCATCATTCTGACAAGCAGAAAGTTCAGAATTTTAAGTAAGGCGAGCAAAAAGGGTGGTTTGGCTGAGGATTCTAAAGTGATTGCTGATTACATGATGGTTGAGCATCAGCTAGGACAGGAGATCGTTAATCCGTGCACCATGGAGGGGTACAGCTACATATTCCATGGCGAAGAGGAACTGCCTTCCCTGCTCCCGACCGCACCCGAGTACAGAATTGGATTAAAAGAGGCGACACATGCCAAATTAATCACTGTTGATTTTGTTTGGCGATGGATCGAGTCTCAACACTTCCACTATATTTGCCCCTCAACCTCGGAATATTACAAGCAAACTACACTCTCCTTCACATTATTCAAACTATTAAAACGGAGATTCTGTGGCTATCGGCTCAGTGAAGCTGGCCTTGATAAGACGCTGAATCTCGTTCTTCATGGGCTCCTCTCCAAGAAAGACAACTATGTTGGTGCTTTTCGAGCTATCGAGGTGGAGCTGGCATTCCTGTATGATTTCTTCTATACAAAGATGGAATCAGGCCCTTTGTACTGGTTTTTGTCATTACCTATTATATCAACGGTTACTGTTTGGAATAAGATTTCTGGAGCATTTAGCAAACACTACCATCGTAGTAATTTGGAACAGAGAGTCAATGGAACCGATGTTATTCGTTGGATTACTATTGTACTGCTCACCAACTTGGTGTTTGTATACATTATGTGGCCATTGATTACTCCCCATAGGTTGGACTTAGTTGACAGCCTCCATACATGGATTGAGGAAAGACAGGAGCCAAGAACAAGAAAATCAACTCCACAAGCACGCGGTGAAAGTACCTGGGAAAGAAAGCTCGGGCAGTACTCTCTGTTACTCAACTTCCACTACCGCCCGCGGAATGCACTATATTTTCTATCCCTAGGCTTGGTTGATGCTAAAAGGAAAGGACAGAAAGCTGGGAAAAAGATAAAATTGGCAGAGGAAGTCATCATACACGTCCTCTCTCAGTTCAAAAAGAACAATGGCGAGCTAGAAAATGGACGATCGGCAGCACTTGCTAGGAATCAACTGGGAAGCCAACTCTCATGGGCCTGCACCCTGCCAACACATATCCACACCATCCTTGTATGGCACATCGCCACAACCATCTCTGGGAACGAGGTGTTGCCGGACGCCCCCCCTGAACATCGACCGCCTAGTTGCCCAGAGCCTGTCGGATTACTGTGCCTACCTGGTAGCTTTTATTCCGGACATGCTGCCTGGCCATGGCTACGACACACAGCGCATCTTTGATGCTGTGGTCATGGAGGCTCGGCGGTGCCTAGTAGGATGCGAAACTGTGAGCAGTAGATGTGAAAAGCTGATGACGACGGGCTTGCACGGCGACTATATTTTGGGTATGGGAGCCAAGCTTGGAAGAGAACTCCGGGGCATGGCGCCCGAATGGCGTTGGAAGGTGCTAGCTGACTTCTGGGGCGAGTTCATATTGTTCCTGGCGCCATCGGACAACGCCGACATCCATGCGGAGAAGCTTGCCGCCGGCGGGGAGTTCATGACCCATCTCTGGGCACTTCTCACTCATGCCGGTATTCTGGAGCGGCCCTCTTCCTCCTCTGGGAGGGTTTAATGGTACCATTACAAAAGATTTCGCTATTTCAGCAATTGATTCAGTGCGTATATATGTGGAACTTTGGGATACATCATGGGGCATGTCGGTGGTGGAGGCAGGGGTGTGTGCTTCAGGAGATTGGCCACGAGTTGGTCTGTAATAGCGCTGCATAGCGTTTTATTCATTTGGTTCTCTAATAAGGTTGTTTGCAAGGACTGAAACTATTTGTTTTTTCGCGTCACCCTTGTTCTGTTAGTTTCACAAAGCATGTTGTAGTTGATTTGTGCTATCCGTATAGAAACAATGCAGAGTTCCTCTCCCCCCCCCCCCCCAAGGGCGACGGGAGCACCCCCAACCTCCCCGGCGCCCAGCCCCCCTCCCCAGCTCCTCCCCTCTGCCGCCGCTGGCGCGGGCCGCCGGGCAAAGTCCCTGCGGCGCCGGCGGACCTGGCCTTCCCCGCTCACGAGGCGAGGAGATCGGGGCTCTCTCGGCCTGGCGGCGGTGCACCATGGCGGCGCTGGAGCTCGATCGGGCGGCGGGGGCTGGTCCTGGCGGAGCAGAGCGGCGCGGCGGCATCCCCTTCTCTCTCGGCGACGGGGTGGCTCAGGCGCGGCCTCCTCTCTCTCGGCGACGGGGCGGCTCAGGCACGAGCTCTAGGCATGGGCTCTTGGCCCGAGTTCTAGCAGAGGCCACGGCGCTGGGCTGGCGTAGCGGAGGCAGGGTTGCTCGGAGTGCAGGGGACCGACGGCGGCGGCGGATTGGTTGCAGCAGCACGGCGGCGGAGCGGAGGGGGCCTGATCTGGGTCTGATCTGGGCCTGGCCGGCAGGCCGGGCCTAATCTGGGCCTGTTCCAGCCCTATCTGCTGCTGCTGCTGTGTCCGGACGGCTCTCACGATGGGTGATGGAGGGAAGTTCCCCTCCCCCAAGCCGCCCGTGCCTCGATGCCTTCACGCCCGTGAGCCCTACCCGGTCTTCTCGTCGGCGACGCGATGTGGTGCTGGTCAGAGCTTTGGCTAGAGCTCGAGGATGCCGGGGAGGCGGCCCCGGAAGGTGGACTGCACGGGCGTCTCTTCGGCAAGCGTCGTGGCAGTGGTGGTGGTTTCTCCCCTTGGTCATGTGGATGGTGAGGAGAGGGCGATGGGAGGCTTAGGTGTTGGCGGCGCTTCGGCTTCGGCAATCCCAGATCGCGTGTCGGCAGCCTATCTTGGGGACAACGAGCGTGGCGGACGCCGGGGAGCGTTCGAAGGTTTTTCGGGCGAAAGCTCTGTGCCTCGACACCATCGGCGGCGATGCCTGCGGGTATCGTTACCTTCTTGGGGGCGCCGATGCGGCTACCTTCCGCGCGACAGGGCTCCGGGTGAAAACCCTTGACCTTTGGTCTCGGCGACGGCGGCGCGGTGTGTCGTGACCCTCTTGGGGGCGTCGCTGTGGAGTCCTGGGTCTCCCCGGTATCGGCTCATTATCCTTGGTGGCAAGTTTAGGCTACCGCGTTTTTCTTATTTATTTTGATCTGCATTGTAAATGGGGTCTCCCCTCCACCTTGTATCTGTTCGGCCGTTGTGGCTTTATTTATAAAGCGGGGCGAAAGCCTAATTCGAGACAATGCAGAGTTCCTGCTAAGCAACACTTTTGTTTCGGGCCCCCCTTCCCCCTTCTTTTAAATTTTGACAAACAAAACTCGATACCGATTGTTTAGAGGACCGTACGAACTCATTTGAAGCCTGTATGCTCCTTTTAGACGTATACTTACCGTATACATATACTCATATGTCCGCGGAAGGCAAAAATCAGAAGTTATATAACAACAACAAAAAATTAAAATATAACATGCAAAGACGTAGATCGCGATAATGGAAAGTAGGATCAGCCGATCGAAACATGGATTATACCCGGTTCGACCGGATACACATATACGAAGATATACGCGGTCTCGATATGGGTTTCGACGGGTCAAAAAAAACAGCCCATACAGCTTAAGTTTAGGAGGGAGACCGAAGCACACCTCAGTAACCAAATGATTATGTTCGCCACATGATGACAAATAATCGATTGAAACAGAGATGAGTCAGAGGACTAGGCGTGGCTTTTGGTGTCTTGCAGATTGCAGGAGCCAATTACGCGGGACGAGACTAATGGATGTGAAATGCAAACCTTACGTACATGTCAGAACCGTTTATTTGCGTTCAGATTTGGATCAACCACTCTCTCTCCTACCGTGTGTCCTTTTTTGATGTCTATTTTATTATCTTGCTCTAACAGTTTGCATGCAAGAACCTTTCTATTACTTAGCATAGTACTATTTCCTTTCTAGTGTTTAATTTTAAAATGCAATATATTTTAAAATAAATATCATATTAAAAATCCATTTGGATAGGTGTATTTATTTCGACGATATGTTTTAAAAAACCTCAAAATAGTTTTTGTTTTAACCAAATTCAAAATTTGAATTTTAAAACACAATGAAACGCAACGATAAATTTTAAAACCTAATAAAACTCAGTGAAACAACATTGAATATCGTGTCATGTTTGCCATACTCTACCTGTAGTAGCCAATTAGGTATTTCTGAGCACCGAAAGGAGCATTGTTGTAATAATACTTTGTCGTTGTGTATACCTTGGTATAGAGGCTAGCTAGGAGAGTATTCTCTACCATCATCTTACAAAAAGGTAGTAGGTTGATCATCAGCTCATTTTGTGTTATTTGGTTTGCCACCTGTTTTCTTTTTTAGCAAGTTGACACCTTTTGATTCCTGATGATAATCAGCAAACGGCTGATGCGCTTACATATGAACGAACCAGTTACCTTCTTATAAATCTCTTATATCAGGTAGCTCTTTTCATTCGCCTTCGAACGACAGCTTATTCTCAACCAACCAGGTACTTATATAGTTATATCTAATAAAAATTGCATATGACTCGCATCTTAATTTCACTTGGTTTCTACTACAAGCCTGGTTATTTTTTGGACTGATATTTATACACATCGAAGCAGATTTAAAAAGACAAAAATAGACAAATCAAATAGATCAACGAGGCCACACAGCAAAGAGCGAGCCTTGAAGGGTGTGTGTGGCTATTTATAAGTCATATAACCCTCTGAGTAGGCTATGGTCATTTGAAAACGTGTTCTTTTTCAGTTCCATAGCATTACATTAGTGGATATAATAATAAGACTATAAATTCCTTAGAAAAAGTAGGACCATAATCCACAACAACACATAAAGTAGAGAAGCTACCAATTTAACATGTACTAGATAAAAAACATGTGAAACAGACAGGACATACAGGTGCCTAGAAACCAGAAGATAATGACTGATCTAAGGATGGCAATTTTACCCATGGGTACGGATACCCGCGGGTACCGTACCCGCATGGGTAGGGTATGTGCACACTTTTATACCCATGGGTAATACTCATATCCTACCCGTTAGGTCACGGGTACGGGCACGATATAGACTTGTACCCATGGGTATACCCATACCCTGCCCGTTTAAACTGACATGTCAAACTTACCTATAGAATTTGAACCTATATGGCCAAGAAGCCTAGGGACGAGTATGAGATTGCGACTTCTAAACTTTAATTTGATATTTTTATGTACTTGTCTACTATTAGTAAGTAGAGATTATTATCTTTTTCAAATATGCTATTGATGAAAGTAAAATTTTGAATAACTTGTATACTATTGGATATAACCGCCGGGTACCCAACGGGTATGGGTACCCGCCGGGTATGGGTATGGATAAACTTTTATACCCGCGGGTACGGGTATATGTAAGCTTTTGTACCCATTGGCTACACGGGTATAAGTATGGTATTGCTCTACCCTGCTCATACCCTGCCCATTGCCATCCTTAGACTGATCCCTAGCAGGCACTACCACTGTTTCGTAATATAAGACTGTTTTACCTAAAACTTCTTATATTCCAAAACAGAGGTAGTACACGACAGCAACAGAGAGAAAGCAAAAAAATCAAAACGCAATCATTGTACATTAAGCTCTCGACTGGACAAATGTCAGCAGCTTATGTCTGCTGGGTAGTACTAATAACAAGCAAAAAGATTGGCATCCACCAGTACAGAAAAATGCTGATATCAATCCATGTTAATCTTCGCATGAACGAGCAAGTTCTACAATGGGATCCATTCCCTTATGTCCTCTTAATTACACTTGTAACATTGCCAGAAGAGAATACAACATAGGTATTTGTGACGAATTATTGATAATACCTAACCCCTGGTAGTGTAATCATCAACAGGAAGGCAAGACAATTGTTAAGCCTCCAGTTCCAGAAGTGTTTTTCTACATGACAGCCTGGTCTTCCGTATACAAGTATCAGCTCTCATTTACCTGACATACAAAGTGTTAGAGTCGACCAAATGAGTAGACAATATTTTAACAAGCACTAGCCACCAAGAGGTGTTAGTGCGGTCAGGGGAATCGATGTACAGTATATGATATCTCCCGGATGAATGGAAGGGAAGTATAGGTACCGCTGAAAGTCAAAACGTCTTAGGGGTCACTTATTATGTAAGAAAATTACAAACTAGATCTAATATAAAAGGTTGCCGTGTGCAAGAAATTTAGTGCAATTACTATAGCAATGAAACGGAGGCAGTTAAAAATATTACAGCATGCATCTTTTGCAAACAATTTTTTCACATAGGGCCAGGGTAACTGTCACAACTCACAAGCTAGATGGTCTTGTGTATAAGACACAGGTAACTGGTGAAGGAAAAAATGAATTTCTGCGCGGCACGGTTCCAGTTGTCAAAACAAACTTACCATAGTTCTGGTATTTCTTTGAGAAGTTATAGAAGGCTTTCACAACGGCGCCGTATTTCATTGATTTCAGAGGCCCCATATGCCTGGAAAAGAAAGAGTACAGGTTTTTCAATGGTGGAAATAGATACTGATGGTAATCTGTCCAGTCACACTTCAGGTGGAATGATGTTAGCACATGACTGAAGCATGGTTTTCTCTGCTCTACCTGTAACACTCAAAATCTAAAGAGACAAATCGTACATTGTACCAACAGTTTCAGGGACAGCCAACTAAGCACAACCATCTATATAATTTTGGATCTTTACCAACTTTTTGTATTAAACAATATATGGGCTGAATGCATTTAAAGGAAAATCTGAGAAATGCTTTTCTTCCAAAACTGTAATTTGAGAATTTTTTGGTGATGCCATAGGAGTACAGTGGAACTTCAACCACATTGTTTTTCTATCATAGGTCAATATACGTAGGTACAGAGAAGAGTTCTTTACGTATCAAAGAATGATGGAATGCACTATAAGTTCAGTATGAAAGGAGCACTGCAACACTTCTAGGAAGTTAACTAGATGAGGGAACTTACATAATCTCAGTATATCGCAATCTCCATGCAGGAAAACCTAGATGGCATCTGGCAGGACCATACACAAGAAGAAGATCAGGTTCTGGTCCACCACAACCTAACGTACAAAACAAGCCCTTAAGTACTCATCTAGAGTTGCAACAATGTAAATTCCAAAAATACTAGCGCATGATTGCCTGAAAAGGGGGGAGGGGGGGGGGGGGGTCTGTATAAGCGTACCTACGGAGTTCAGGGCACTGGCCATGTCAGTTTCTGTAAATACTGACTCACTTTTGACACTCTCGTGAGTATATCTATCACCGTTTAAAAAAGTTGAGCAAAGTAAGTTGGCTGCTTTAGCAATGCCTTCCTTGCCATCAGAACCAGAAATACACTCTAGTGTCATCTCTCTGTGAGAACAGTCTAAAGCTTTGACGTTTGCACAGACGTCCTACATATTGCCATAACCCATGATTCATACAAACTATCAAAAACATAACCCATAGCAAATGCAAACATCGCGAGGTTTTAGATACAAATTGAAGCAAACTCAAGTCTGTGACTTACCAAATCATCTCCGGAATTGTCATCTCTTGAGCTATTCATACTAGGTTCAAAGAATTTCTTCAGCACTCCTGTATTGAGTATAGAATGTTAAGGTACAGCTCTTGCATACTGCGTCTATGTTGTAGGCACGTATGAGGATAAATTTCAGACTGAAGACAATAGTACCTACAAATTAGAATAGTGAACTCAATGTCTTACCGTCAATGTCATAGAGACATACATACTTCACACCAAGAGTTTTGAGCCAACATAACAGTTGATTGATCTTCACGGTATTCTTGGCTTCTCTGCTATCTACCACAATAGCCAGGCATTTTACTCTAGACAGTTGGAGATTCCGATACTTCCGTAACAATCCAGATGAAATAAGATAACACTCTAGATTGAACATCAGATGAGAACATAAGCTAAAAAGGCTGATTACTACGTGGATGATGCACCAGAGCAAACCCAAGATGAGCTTAATAATCGTTGATGGTAGAGACATCTGCACAGAGAAATACAACTTGTAAGCTAATTTTCTCCCCCCAGAATGCATTAAATAAAGAGGTGTATATTAATAGAAAGAAAATTTTCGATTTATGTTAAACGGTTTTCGAACCTAACCAAGCGCATGTGCTATTGTGCATAGAAATAAAATGATCATCTCAATGGCACCACACATATTGCTTAAACTATTATTAATTTTCTAGCTCTCATTCGCCAAACAAACACATAAAAAGTGAGACATAGATTAGTATGATCCCTGAAATATTTCAGCAAATAATTAGGGGTTTTCTCAAGCAAAAATGGGGTTGTTACAACAGGCAAAAACTATTGCAAGTGAAGAATGAAGCTTGACATGATTGGGATTTATTGGAAGGAATAAGTCAGTGTTGACCTTCATCTAAGATCATTATAAAATAAGGACTAAATCAACAGTAAAGATTTCAACTAAAATCATCAGAGATATGGCAATGAGATAAGTCACTTCAGCTAATATAAAAATATAGGATTCAATTAACAGGTAAAGCTTTCAGCTCAGATCATCAGAAATAGGGCAAAGGGACAACTCAGAGAAAATCTTCTTATTCAAGCAATTCAGTTGCACTATAGAAACCAAATCAAAATACTCAAAAGAAGCAAAAGTAACGTTTCTTTGAGCTCTTACTTTCCCTCACAAGAACAGTGCATAACTTATCTACGAAGCATAAACTACTCACTGGTGTGTTTCTGCACGATTATAGCTACCCACCACTATTTGCAGAAAGCATTCACTGGACAGATTTGAGTCTCTCCTCAAAACTGTCACTACAAATAAGAGGGGATAAGTCTAACAGTTGCAAGAGGAAGAAAAAAACTCACCGGTTTAAATACACGCAGAGGAGGGTTATTCATGAATAGTGGAGTTTCATTGGCCACACATGCCTCCCTGCACAGCAACCACCAAATTAATATTTCTCGAGAAAGAAAGAAGAAAGGACATCGTACATACAAGGACCTATGCAAAGAACATTGTGGAAGTTCAAAGAAGGAAGAGGATGACAGCGATGCATACAACGACCTATGCTAAGAACAATTTTGGGAAGTTCAAAGAAGGAATAAGCGGGCATAGTACATACAACAACCTATGCAAAGGACTATTTTCGGAAGTTCAAGTAATTTTATTCTTTCTTAACATGTAGGTGATTAGGTAAGATGGTTTCGAAGCTAAAATGACACAGGAAAAATAAATTAGGCAGAAGGTTTTGCTGCAAGGAAATAGAAAGATAGCAACAGAAGCAGAGGGCAAGCAGAGAAATCTAACATGGCCTTTGGTAGCAGCAGCTGGGCTGAGAGAGATGAGGAGGGGACAGCCGAAGAATCAAGAACCACGAGCACGATATCAAATTGGGGAAGAGAATTTGTGGCCGGAGTGGGCATGAACCATAATCACACAAAATTTATAAGACGTGTCGTGTCAAAGGCGAGCTATACTGATTCTGATATTGACTTTCCTTGTCTGTTTTCTACTAGGAGATACTAATTTGATAGAGGCTACGCAGGGCCGCTCCCCTCTGCTTTCTGAAAGTTTATTCGAAGGTTCAGCCTGTCCGGCAACGTGCAATAATTAAGAGACAAGTACATTGATTCGTGCGGATGGACGGTGCGAACAGTGGTACAGTTGAGGTGTCATGCGAGGTGATAATAAACTAGTAGGGGTTTCTTGCCACGCATTTGCACGAACACCTACCGTGCGACTCCACGAGAACCCTGACCACACCCACGCGTCCCACACCAAGTAGGTTTCCCCAGTTCCCACGGGAGGAGAGACCGAAGGGTGAGAAAGTAAGACCTGCCTCGGCCTGCCGCCGCTCGAAGCGAACGAGGCGCTGTTGCCGCACTTTCCCCTGGGACCGGCGGCGTCACGGCCGCATCGGCACCGCGATGGGGTGCAGAGGACGCGGTTGCGGCGGCCGGTTTGAGAGCGGAGTTGTCGCCGATTCTGAACTCACGATCTGGGCTCGAGAAAGTCGAAAGCTGGAAGAAGAACAGCGACCGAATTTTGACCAGAAAGAATCAAAGCAATGGGCCGTAACCTGTTGAGGCATATTCTCGGAGGTGCAGCTACCGTGAGCCAACATGACGGAAAGATGGGCCTGGTCAATAAAGCTTTTCCCGCTATACAATGCTTGAGCGTTGGTTATTTATTTTTGCCTGCGACTTTTTCTTGTTTTCTTCTTTTTTTTTCCTTTTTTTTTGAAAAAATAAATAAATTGTTCGACTACAAATATTATCCAAATGTGAAAAGGTTAAAATTTGAAATTGTTTAAATACAAAAATTGATTAAATTTTAAATTTTAAAAAATATTCAAAATAAAAATTGTTCATAGTGGAAACTGTTCATATATCTATATATAATAATAAAGGAAGGAATATTTCTTGTAGTATCTATACTTTTTTGGACGGTTTTACCCTTTGTGCAGAAAATAAATTACCCACTAATACTACCGGTAAGTGAAAAAAATACAAAAAAAGTAGGTATTCTCCGTACTCTATAACTAATAATAAAGGAAGAAGTGTTTCTTATTATTTATAATAGAAAAAATAAAAAATAGAAAAACGAGAAAAGAAAAACGAGAAAAGAAAAAGAAAAAGAAAAGGAACTTACTTGAGCTGTGTTGTACTGGGCCGGCCCGCGAGGAATTGCTGTGAGCGTCGGCTCCGTACACGACGCAAAGAGAGTTTGTGAGGATTCACCAGAGTTCAAAGGGCATCTACAATGTCACGTCAGATATTTTTTATAATTGCCAGAATTTTTATTTAGTTGTAGAAGAGAGAATTAAAAAAAATGCCTTCTTTTAGCTAAGAAATGATCCTTTGAAAATAAAAAAAACTATCTTCTCCATTGTATCATGTTGCCTTCTTTTAGCTAAGAAATGATCCTTTGGAAATAAAAAAAGACTATCTTCTCCATTGTATCATGTGTATTTCTTTATCAACATAATTTTTTACTACTTCCTCCAGTCCATATTAATTGACTCTGATTTGTTAAAATTTGGATAAACCTATATAAAAATAGTGTCTAGATTCATTCAAATCTAGACAAATTTAAGTCAATTAATATGAACCGGGTAGTATAATTAGTCAATTCACATTAATTTTTAGAGATGACTTATTGTATAACTTATTTTTATTGTCTTTTTTAGATTACGTCGAGGGCTAAAAGAAGCTTTGCCTTATTTAGCATTGTACATGTCAGGATGTACAATGCAGTGATGTCACTTATTGTTTCCACGTCTTAGCTTAGTTGAAGGAGAGAGAACTAGAAAAAGAATATTGTTTTTTGTTAGCTAAGAGATGATCCCTTATAAATAAGAGAGGTTATTTTTCCGATTATACTGTGTCTTATCTTATCAACACAATTTATTATTATGAATAATAAGAGATAATAATAAGAGATGACTTATTATACAACTTATTTTTATTGCGTGGAGGGCTATTGTACATGCCCTAATAGCATCTTCACTCGTCCCCTTCATTCGGTGTTCGACGCGGCCTTTTTTTGCCTGTTTGGGGGCGCCGCATACGTTGACGAATTGGGGGGCACTGGCTCCCAGAGGTACCTCCATACAAAAAAATCAACCATTTGAAAATTCATGCAAATACGAAATACTCGTGATTTCGCAGGCAGTTCAAATATGTTTGTACAAAACTTGAAAGAAAAAACTACACTAGTAGCATCCACGGCCACGCCCGTCCAGGCCAAGGCGACGGTACATCGCTACCATCGTTGCTGGGATCTTGCTTCGGGGGTGGCATGGTGCTGCAACCCTTGCCCGGATCGCCATGGCCGCTGTTCCAGCCCGAGTAGTCGACCTCGTCATCGTCGCCCACCAGATCGATGAACATGTTGAGCCAACGCGCGTGCTCAGCCTACTCGTGACGGTACTCCTACATGGAGCAAGCCTCGGCGAACGCATTCGTCGCTTGCGGCACGACCTCGAAAGAGACGCACTGGCCCGGAAACTCCTCTAGGTCCTCCTCGATCTTCAGTTTGAGGGCGGCGCCTTGTAATCCAGCGGCAACATTCACTCCTTCTTCACCTGGCGTTGGGGCATGGCGAGGCACAAGCAGCCATGGAAAGGGGATGGAGCACGGAGGTCCCTAATGGCGACGCCGCCCGAGCGCCTAGTATCCTCGTGCTCGTCCTTCACCAGGGCGAGGAGCACGGAGAAGCACAGCGACATCGTGGAGTAGGGGAGAAGCGCGCTTATGGCAATGAAGACCTTGACGAGGAAGACGTCGAACAAGAGTGGGCGGCTTGTCGGCACGACGCCCATCGCTGGCCCGGATAGCGCGGCTGGGGCGGAAGCATCATTAGCAGCAGGTTGTTACCGGCGGCTATGTGGTCCAGGACCCAGGAGAGCGTCCTGCCTAGGGCGCTCCACCACCGAATCGGCCCTTCGATGTTTTTGTCCTCCGGTCGGGGGCCGTCGCTGTCGTAGGCTTCGAGGCGTGCCTGCCGCTGGTCCGCGAAGAACTCGTCCCATGCCTCGATGTTTTCCAGATCCCGAGTGGGATCGTTCCACTCCTCCGGCGTTAGGGTGCCCCAGTAGTGTCGGTAGATCTACGCTGCGCGTGCCTAGCCTCGGGGGATCGGCGGGACGGTCAGGCTGTCGGCGCTAAGGAACCAGGGTGGTGAGGGCAACACTAAGAGCATCTCCAGCAGAGGCTCTATTTTAGCGTTGCGCCAAAATAACCGAAAATTTACCTCCAGCACCGACGGGAAAATAGCGCGCTGGATATTTTGCCGCGCATGCCACTTTGCGCTATCTCGCATGGAAGATTTGCCGCGTCAATTAGAGCGCGCTATAAACTGCGCATCGCGTCCGCGCCCAACTGCCACACGCGCTGCAGCGGAATCTTCAGTACCGCTCTTCTCCCTTCCACTTCCGTGACACGCGTGCCTCCCATTCCGCCACCGCTCCGCTGACATGCCGCTGCTCCGCTTCGGGCTTTCGCGGCGTCCGCCCGCGCCCGAACGGCACCTTCTACGCCGAGCTGCGCGTCGGCGGGTCTGCCTCACCCTCGGCATGTACGGGTCGCCGGAGGAGGCCGCCCGCGCGTACGACGCGGCGGCGTGGCGTGTCGGCCGCGGCGCGAGATGAACTTTCCGGAGACGGAGTCTCTCGCGGAGGCGAAGTTCCTCGCGCCGCCGCCCTTGCTCATCACCGAGGAGGACCGCCGCCGACACCGCGCGCTGCAGCGGCAACTCGCCATCGCGGAGCGCGATGAGAACGCCATGGCAAAGTGGCGCCGCCGGTTCCCACAGGACATGCAGGCGGAGGTGGACTTCTATGCCGCGTGGAGGGCTGAGCGGAGGGCGGCGCGTGGAGCGCCGCCGGCGCAAGGCGTTCATCAACGTGCAAATCGAAGGCCCGCAGACCATCCCGGATGAGGATCCGCGGTAGGACGACGTGTGGTTGGAGTCTGACGACACCATCACCGATGACGAGGACGACGAGGAGTAGTTCTAGTTTCTGTAGCGCGCATGAGTAATTCTAGTTCTAGTTTCTTTGTATTTTCCGTTCTTCCTAAAAAATGTTTTATAAACATTTTGTAGATCTTGCAATGTGTGTGTTTCTGTGTGCGCGCGATTTTTACACGCTGTATTTTGCAGCGTCTGGCGAGGCGTATTTGTGTACTGTATTTTACAGCACAGGTTTAGCACTTCCGCGAAGGACGCGACATTTTGTCAAGCACGCGTTGTATCTGATATTTGCAGCGCGTTAAAATAAAGTCTCTGCTGGAGATGCTCTAAGAAATCAGAATGTGACCCTCAAAACAAAACAAAACAAAACAAAACAAGATCTGAATGCTCCTCTTAATCATGTCATCGAGGTATTCTTGTCAAGCTTTCTTCGGCCCTAGTACATTTCATAACCGAAGTGGCGGCCCTGACCACGTCTGGGTTCATCTTTGCCTTGGTAGTATTGATGTCACGACTTAGTGGACCTGGTAATATGGAACAAAATAATTTGTAAATGGAATTCTACAAGATATGCCTATTTTGGACTACACTGTCATGTATTCATGTGCGAGTCCCACAATATCATGTAGTATTAGAGCATCTCCACTCCACTCGTTCGGCGAACTCAGACTGAAATCCAGACTTTTTTTGACCTAACGGAACTTGATTTTGGCCTGGGTACGCCCAGTTTTCCACTCACGTACCCAGGCCGAGTACCCAGGCGGACCTAAACGGCGACATATTTGAATCTTTATCATTCCCGCCGGCGAGTGCTCGGCCACAAGGTGTTCGACAGAAACATCCACAAATTCGGCGGAAAAAGACTCAGTCGTCGATGAGGATGGGCTCCTGCGGCGTGGCCGGCGCGGCATTGTCATCCGTCTCGTCGATGAAGGCCGCCGGGTTGGAGGAAATCGAAGCATAGCTCGGCGTGGGGGCGTCCGGCGCAGGTGCGTTCGGCGCAGAGGAAGGGGAAGCCATGATCACGCCCTGGAGGATGGCCTGACATTGCGCCATGTACCAGGCCTTGACCGGCGAGCTCATATTCGACGTGTCCTCACCGCCCATCAGGAACTTGAGGTCCGTTTTGCGCTTCTTGGCGGCGTAGTTGGCCTTAACCTCGGCGAGGTTGGCTTTCTTCTCGGCGAGGTTGGCCTTGATGAGGGCCACCTTTTTCCCTTGTGTCTTGATCAGCTGCTTCCAGCGCTCCTCGCTCTTCTCAGCCCTCTTTTCGTCCTACGCCCTCGTGTCGGCGATGCATTTCTCGATCGAAGCCTGGAGACGCTCAGCGGGAGGTCCGGCGGCCTTGAGCATCTTCGCCTTCTTCTAGCCGATCTCTGGTCTTCCTTCGCCGGCAGCAGCGGCCGGGGCCTCGGGGTTGTAGACGCCGTCCTTGCTCTTGGAGAGACTCAGGCGAGTGTCCTTCCACTTCTCGCAATTCTCGATTTGCTCGAAGACATGATGGAACTTGAACTCCATCTTCATGTCCTCTCAAAACAGAAGAAGTGCACGCCAAAGCTACAAAATGAAAGTGTGTCAAAATGGAAGAGAGTGCATGACAAAGCTAGTGTTCGCGAGTACCTTGTTGTCCATGTTTTCCCCACTGGCTTATGTGCGGTCGACCTCTTCCACACAACTGTGCCACTTACTGCAGGCAGTCTGGATGATCGTCCAATGATTGGTAATAGCCTTCTCCCATCGCTCCATGTGGATTTTGCGATACTTTGAGTCGCAAAGGCTAAGCTCGTCGAACGTCGCCTTCACGCGTCGCCAATAGTTGTCTGAATTCTGGTTAGCACCGGTGATCGGATCCATGCTCACCGTTTTCCAAGCTTCGGCGAGGCAGGTGTCCTCGGCCACGGTCCACTTGATCCGAGCGTCTGCGAAGTGCCCGGCTTCTTCTTCATCTTCTTGCCTTTGGCCTCACCCTCGATGTCCTCTGGTTGCGTCTGCTCGGCCTACGTCTCCTCGGTGTCGGTGTCGGCGAGATCCTGGGACTCGATGTCGTGCTCGGCCTCATCCCAGGTCTGCTCTTCCGTGAAGAAGGAGGGGTGGTTGGAGGCCAAGCCTGTTGCGATCATGTCCTCCATGTACGCCTCGGCCGACATGCCGGCCGGCAAGGCGCCCGGTATTCCGTCGAACAGGTTGCGTGCGTCGGCCTCGCCGAAGGGCGCCGAGCTTCCGCCGAAAGGCAGTGGTCCGCGGCGCAGAGAGGGGCTTGCGTACGCCGGAGAGGTGGAGTAGGGGAGGTTGATGTCCACGCCGAAGGCCGAAGGAGGGCGCGATGACGGGCAGGGGAAGATCATGTTGGGGTTGAACCCGCCGTCAAACTCGGACGACGAGGAGTACCTCTGCCGAGAAGTCGCCTGGCTCTCCTGGAAGCCTGTCGGAGAGATCAGCGAGAATCCGGCGGGCGAGCCAACGCTTGCCTGGCTTCCCCAGTGTGGTGGATACGGCGCCGCCATCATCGCTGACCTCATCGCCGCCGCCTGCTTCGCCTTCACGATCGCCTGCTCTTCCCCCGCCGCCTTCTCCTCCGCCGCCGCTTGCTGTTGCCGGAGCTTCGCCCTCTCCTTTTTGCCCTTCCGGTCCTCCGACGCGGCCTTCCTGGCGTGCTCCTTCTTCTCCCACTCGGCGGAGGACATGCCCTCTGGCTTCGTTGACGGCGCTCTCGGCTTCCTCGCCTTCTTCTCCGTCGGACCCTCGCCGAGGATCGATCTGGGTTGGACGGAACACTTGGGCGGCATGCTGGGCGGGGAGCTCGGCGGAGTGGCGAGAGGGGAATGGGGAAGAAAGGCGGGAGGGGGAAGAAAAGAGCAGGAGCTCGGTGAAGTGGCGGGAGCTCAGCCTTCTCTCGCCGACAGAGCTGGCCCACGCCCGTTTTTGCTGTGTCCGGCGTTCCTAGGGTGTACCCGGGATCTTGAGTACGGCCTGGGTAGGCCGGACCAAAATACGCCCAAATCCGAACGAAAACAGGTTCCTGGGTACACGACTGTGCCGATTTTTGACGGACCGAATTTCGGCGTCCTGGAGGTAGGTGAGTGGAGATGCTCTTACACTAGTTGATCTCAGGATACACCTACATTTCCCCCATATGGTATGGCAAAAAGATTAGCATACATCACTCTTTTTCAGCACCTTGCGGATCTCACCAAAAGAGAGGGTGCAATGTAAGATTTGCACTACCGCGACATATCACGTGTGGTCTTGTCCAAAAGCACCTACGGAGTGCAGAAAGGGAACAAAAAGCTTTTGGTAAGCACAAAATGTGTTTGGTTTGCACCTACACAATGCAGAATTTAAACAAGGAACTTTCCACAAGCAGGAATCTGTCGGTTTGGAACGATACTTCGCAGGCGGTGCGGGTGCAGAAAAGCAGCCTGAAAAGGTTCACGATCAAAACTGACAGGAGCAACTTCTATTCTCTCTCTGTTTTAAAATATAAGATGTTTTAGTTTTGTGAAACAAATATATCTAGACTTTTTTTAATATGTATGTTTATTCGGATTTAGAGTGAATCTAGACAATAAAAGAAGTCTAGAAACATCTTATATTTAGAAATGGAGGGAGTAGTTTCTAACCGCGGGCTTGTAGTGTTCTCCCGCAGGAAGTTCTGTGACAGCGTTGCTCTTGCCGTTGCCGTGTTCAGCCGATGGCAATAACGAGCCAATAATGACGCATCGAGAATTTTGAGAGATGTTTTGTAGACTAAACGGAGACATGTACTCCGTATGAGATTGGAGTTGGCGCCTGGTTATGGTGTTTGAAAGTTGTGGCACCCACCGAGAAGGACAGTTCGGGTGCTCCAAACACATGAAAGGAACTGAAAGTGAACAGACAACAGAGGCTACTCATTTTGTCAAGCAGTACAGACTGTTGCATTCAGGCGTTGTTTAGCAGCCGTAGAAGGGAAGATAGCCGATGACACTGAAGTGACGGCGTAGTGTCCTTCTACAGCTAGCTGTGGGAGCATCACATGTTCACTGCAGGTTGAAGACGAGGAGGGCGTGATCGGCTCAAACTACAGTGGCGCCGAGCAGTAGGAGCCGCTTTGCTTCCATAATCTATTCCTTTAGCTAAGCAAAGCAAGGAAAAAGTACTAAGCAAAAACATTTTTCCCAGATACTAACTGACAAAGTAAATTTAGCATACTAGCAGCACTCTTTTCACGGCACTTTGCGCACTGCCGGAGAAAGGAGAGTGGAGTGCAAGATTTTGTACTATTTGAACACGTCATTTATGGCCGTGTCCTAAAGCAGCACCTGCACAATGCAGAAAGGGAACGAACAACTTTTGTTAAGCACAAATAATGTGTTGGTTGCACCTACACAACGCACGGTGCAAACGATTACATTCCAGAAGCAGCACTCTCTGTCGGTTTGGGATACTAGTTCGCGGGCGGTGCAGGTACGTGCCTAGTAGCAGCGACCTGAACTTCATGCAAGCAAGATTAACATATGAGAACTTTTGCAACTTGTAACCGAGGGCTTCCCACCGCAATTTTTTTCCGCGTCACGTTGCTTTTGCTGCTGCCGTTCAATCCATGGCGTGTGCTGATGTCCATCAAAATTTCGAGACGGACGAGTATTTTCTTAATGAAACAGCGACACGACGTAAAACTGGATCTAGGCATCTACTAGCACAATGTAACGTGGAAGTCGTGCCACCGAGAATGACATGTTGAAAGGGAACAAACAACAGAGGCTAGCCAGGCCAGACACTCACGTTGTCAAACAGTACATATTGTGTTGTGTTCAGGCGTTCGGCAGCCGTAGAAGAGAAGGTAACTAGCGACTTGTCAGTGACGCTGAATTGACGGCGATCGTGCTGATCTTTCTACGGTTGAGCCGACCCGAACCGTAGCAACTCCACGTTGCCATTCTTAAACCAAATCAAAGAAAATCTAAGCGAAGTAAAGCAAAGCGTGTGCCGTGATCCGTTGCTCCGTAGTACTACTAGTATCTCACGAGCTTGCGAACGGATCAAATCTAGTAGGACGCGCGCACTTCACATTCACAGGATAGAACACTCGTATCTTCTTCGATTCCCTTTCTTTTCAAGAACCGGGGAGAGATGCGTGTCCATGTCGTATAGGGCGGAGCGGCTGTTTTTTGTTTTTTTGAAGTAGGCTAATCTTTTTTTTTTTGTCCCCGCACCCACCGTGATTAGTCACTCCGCCCAATGGAGCCGCAGCTAATTGCGAGATCCACTCGGTTAGGCGGCCGTCGAGATCGCTATCCGTTCCCCCTCTCGCCGGAGAATTTAGTGGGCGGCTGCCTCCAACTTAGCCGAAGCACCCGGCCCGATCGAAAGGTAGGCGACGAACTGATTGATCGCAACGGCTGATCGACGCGGTTTAAGTTTTTGTCCGTGGTGGCATGCATGCATGGTGCTTCTTTTTGATTATCTTTCTACTCCATCCAATACCCGATGAACTAGCTAGCCCGCGGAGTGGTCGTCTGTTCCATCGATCCATCGATCGATCTCCTAATTAACCAGCTTTAATTTAGGCCCAGCCTTTCCACGGTAGGATGATCTGATCGCTCCTCAGACTACTAATTGCGCGTGGGCTCCGCCACTTGGTTACTTCTTCTTGGTGCATCCGATCCCCTCGTACGGCCATAGCGGCCGATCTTGAGCGAATGCTGACGATCCACACACACGCGTAACGTGTCGGAGTCCCCACGGTCAGGGAACATGCACCATAGGATAGCCGCTAGCCCACATGAATCGGTTTGCACTTGCACCTTGGGTTTTTGTTCTGTCTCGCCCAACACCGCAAGCACACCATTGCATACCATGTCAGCAGCAAATTAAAGGAATGTCTGTATCGGCATAGAAAGTACTACTCCTACCATGATTACTTGCACGTACGCTTCAAACAAGCAAAAGGTCCAGAACGCTCATGATGAAAACATGATCAAATCAGGAAAAGGCGTTGAGCGCCTTTCTTGGCTCACCCTGATGGTGTTTCCGTACATAGTACAGGCTACAGCATGTCACATCTGCAGTGCTAAGAACCATATAGTGCTTCCACTCAAAATCATGGAACGCTCAGCATCCAGTTCGATTCATCTTGATGACTTGCTCGTTGAGTCGTTGTACTATGTGGCATGCGGAAAAGGCCTACGCGCCATGAGATGGGCAAAGAAGAAAGACTGTTTGTCTTGCGTGTTTGGACCAAATGTTTCGTCCGTAATATCTGAATCCAGATGACTTTTTGTTATGGTCTACTGCGCATATGCAATTCCATAGGAAAATTTCCTCAGGTCCAATCTCATAGAAATTGAACTCCGCAAAGACATTATTTTCTCCATCCAAAATGGCGTTTTCTTGACCAATGTACATTATTTTGTGGAAAAAGAATTCCCACCAGTTGGGCCACACTCATAAACCCACCTCGTTGCTCTTCCTTCCCGGGACAAAAGAGAGCTCGTGGCTCCTACGAGTGCGGAGGTCTCGATGGCAACCAAGGAGTAGGCGAAGTAGAGGGATGAGGCATGGTAATGAGCGACGGATGCAAACTCCACGCTAGCAAGCTTCGATAAGATGTCGGGAAATCGGGTATGGGTCTAGGGCTAACCAATCCTGAATTTCCGCGATGAGCTCAAACAGGCGGAGGTTAATTAGTGCCTCATATGTTGACGTAAGAGCTTGGTGAAACCTAGATTTCTTAATATTGCCTAGGGTGATTCAACATGCTATCAATGTGCATGTTGTTTTTTGCGCACACATCGGCATCATGCTGCAAGGAATTTTGGGCATCCTATGAATAATTGAATTGTGTTGCAATTTATTTCCTCGTTGTTTTCAACTTTTTAGAGTTATTTTCTTATTGTTTGTGGTGTGGCATACTTTTATAAATGTTCCTCCATTGATTTGAGATTGTTGCATACACAAAATTTTTGGTTACATGGGGAGTGTTCGGATTGTTGCAACTTCCACTGGTGATCGTAGTGGAGGGGGTGAAACAAAGTTATACGGTGACGCAGTTATGGGGCACCATCGGTTTACAAGTTTGAGTAGATCAGATGGCTACAAAGGTGCCGGATCAGAGATTTCTAACACCCGAGATACCTATGTGTGGCCATTCTTTATCCACACAACCTTTAAAAAAGAGAGATCTGCAGTTTGGAAAGTCACACGGCTAGCCTCATCACCGCTATGACGTGTCGTGTGACAGGTGGATATGGCTCAAAAAAAAAAATTGGGGAGGAAAGGAAAGCAAATCCATGGCAGTATGCCTTTTTTTCTCGAAGAGCGTTAGAGTGATCCATGCACTCATGTATCTCCACATATTAAAACGCATCCTTGGTTAAAAAGGCTGCTCATCATATTTCATATCCATGTACTAGTTGGGATTCACGATCCCATTTTTAAGCAGAAGAGATTCAGGATCAGTCACAACGTAGTACCGTCTAAAAAGATCTCAAGCCAATCAACTTCTCAACTTTGTGGCTACGCTAATCAGGCACCCAAAGAGAAGATTGTACTCCGTACTACTGTAGTAGCTTAAACCGAGTGGATACATTACAGGTGATCCATCTCATCGTGTAAAATCTGAAATGGCTCTATGCCAAAAGTCCACAGAGGAGAGGTCCGCCGTTTTTTCCCCGCCAATCTTTTCTTAACCGCAACGAAAAGGAGTTGTGCCGTTCACAGAAAAATGGAAAGTTGTTCGTTGTGCTTCTCGGAAAAGGAATAGAAGGTTGCTGTTATGTCCACACCCAGCTAAAATCTTTTGACCCCAGTGGTTCCCCAGCACAGGAGATCCCCCGAGATATTTCGGGCTGATGGTCGCTCATGCTCCATGTCCTTGATCGATTGATCAGCAGAAAAAGATCTACTACTCACGAGGACCGGAACCTCGGTACCGAAGTAGGGCCGTGTCGCACGACGACGTGAGGCCATTGGCATCGGATCGGATGGGATAGCGAATTCACCCGATATTATCTCTCGAGGCATATCGCGCCCCACCATCGGATCGGAGAAGAAAACTACGTACACCCGGTGGTGGAGTACGATGGCGGTAAAGCGAGCTGAGACACACCGGATAACAAGAATTAAATACCCGTGCTAATGGCAAAAGATCCATACTACGATGATGCTCTCGATCTCTTGCCTGGAGAAAAAGCCGATGCCGATGCTGCGTTTCCGGTGGCTAGCTACGTGTGCGGGAGCGACCGGTGCAGAGACCCGGTGGGGCGCAGGGCCCAGGATGTGTACGGCTGCGTCATTTTTTCTCGGAGCGAGGGTCGTCTTTGGTGAGTTAGTGAGTGAGAGACATGGGGCGGGACGGGACGCGCTGTTAGGTACGGGTTCACTGGCAGCGAGACTGTTACGCTGACGCGACGGGATTAATGGGCGGGCAGCCGCCTGAATTCCGTGGCAAGATTCTTATTAGGACTGGGAGTCGGGTCGGGATCGGTCGGAGGACGTACTGGCGCGGCAGCGTGACCGTGCCTAGGAAGCCGTACGGCGGAACGCGGTGGACGGATCCTGGCCGTGCCAATCGCGATCTGGTGAGGTCTCAATCTCAAAGAAAAGAATAGATGTGGTGGTGCAAATGGGCAGCAGGTTCTCGGGTCCGCCGATGATCCGCGTCTCTGTCTGGGCCGGCGGGTTTCGAGTCGTCCCTTTCGACCGGCACGGGAAGTCTAATGTGCCTGACACGGACACCCCGTCGCTGCGGTTCCCATGGACCACACGCCCCCCGTCGATCTCCTCCGGTTGGTTCCATCGGTCTGAGCACGGCCGTCTACACACGTGCTTTCACTGTGCGGTTGTGCTTGTCCCGGAAATGATACCTGCGTCCAACAATGTCTTGGATTCGCGGTCAAGTTTGTTTACTCTGTCCAGAAAATCCGGGTATCATGTCGATGAATGATGAACGGGACTATCTATCGGTCAGTCCCAATTAATTACTCCTATGAATTCATCGACGATCGAGTGACGATTGCTAGATACTAGATCCCTCGGTACAGCTCAGTTCAAGAACGAACAGAAACAACGAACGTGGCGCTCTGGGCTCCCATATCCCAAGATCCGCGTGAGATCCCCCGGTCACTCGGCAGTCAGTATGGACATAATTAAGGCGTGGAGATTTGCGCTTGGACGACGGACAAGTTTGCGATCGATCGATCTATATACTATCTGTGGTGCAAAAGCATGATGGCAAGATACACGGAGATGGTAGCTAGAAGCAGAACCAACCTAGGATGGACCGGCCAACGCGCTGGGCGCGCGTTCCAGCGTCACGATCTGAGTTACGAGAAGTGGAAAAATGTGTGCCGCGGTCTCGATCGAAAGGGAAACGCGGCAAATTAAACATGTAGAGCGCTCGTTATCACTCGGAAATACGGCCGTACGTACCGCACGCGGCAAAATACGGTGCTCCTAAAGACCTGTGTGTCACGAGATGGTGGAAGCAAACCTGAGCTATCCGGAATTCTGGAGAGGATGTACTACCGTGAAGCCTGGTCGATGCGCGCGATGGCAACGTGACGAGAAGGTTCTGTGCGCAGGATGCTGCATGCATCGTGGGAAGGCTGAAGAGTGCCGGGACAATGTCGACACCGTAGAATTGTATACGCATTACGTGCCCCAAGAAAATTCCTTGTCCTGAAACGCCAGGTATATATGCACGCTGTTCTTGACTTAGGTCCCTTCCTCTCCGCTCTGTGGCAGTTCACATGTAGCTTAGCATTTCGTGAATTGGCCTATGCTGCTTTTGTTCCCAACGGTTTTGCTAGACTTTGAACCATGGATCTAATTGCATACGCTCTAAGCCCGCGTTTGGTAGTCTTCATGTGAGTCTCAGCTCAGCCGGGCAGTGCGAAGAGTAGCAGGGCAAATGAAAACAACATACACACCATGTTCTGCAGCCCGTTTGGTAGCCTGCATGAGATATATGTATGTGTATGGGTTGGGTTATTTTCCACACTCTATTTGGTTGAGTGCACACAAGATTTTTGGCCCATTCTCATCAGTGGCGGAGCTAGAGCCTTGGGCACCCAGGTGCATACGGGTGCCACATCAGAGAAAAAATAATCTTTACCGGGTGCATACATAGTGAAAAAATATTGTTTTACAAAGAAAAACATTTCTACCCGGTGTCCTGTGCACCACCCAGCTACCATGTGGATCCGCCCCTGATTCTCATGCAAGAAACGCTTGTTTGGCTACCAACACAAGGCTTCATATGGTTACCTTGTTCAAAATCTGGTGTGGTTATAGAAATAGAGACAAAGAACTATATCTGATCATACACACGAATCTAGTACACATGAACCTGATGATCGCCACAAGGAGAACGACGATGATGAAATCTTTGAAACAATCTTGTTGGACATGGTGGTGTTCTCCCTCCGCAACAAACTGTACCTGATGTTCTTCCTCAGCAACAAAGTGCACATGTTGTCCTCCCTCGGCAACAAAGTGCACATGTTGTTCTCTCTCGGCAATATTATCTACCTGTTGTTCTCAATGATTGTTGTGTTCTCATGAAACAAGTAGTAGTTGGTCTCATAATCCTGGAAGTTGTTGTATGCCTCGTATGCCTCTTCATAGTCGTTGTTGGGGTAACTGTTCACTTGATCCTAGCACTTAATTCATTTAGTGTACACTCCTAGACACATCGTTCTGTACACCGCACCGAATTTTCTCTACAAGTCACATGAATACTTGTTAAGGTATAACATCACAAGACCATCATAAGCATGTAGCAATCACGATTACCATCACAAGTTCATAACACAAATTCATACTATGCATGCATGATACTTTCCAAAATAGGATCACAAGTTCATCCTAATGTTGGGAATATGCCCTAGAGGCAATCATGTATGATGTAATTCTTAATGTATTCATAAAGTTATTAAGTTGTTCTTTTATAAACATCTGATATATATTATTGAATATGTGATTTAGTTGGAAAACTGATGCAGCCCGTCCTGCGAACGCTACTACATCTACTCCTACGAGCTCCCCAAGAGGACCCATGACTCGCGCCCGAGCCAAACTCCTACAAGCTAAGGTTAACTCGCTCCGTTCCTTGTGTGACTTCGATACACCCTTGGATGGCTTGCTACTTCATACGCAAACCCTGTGCATCATCAGGTACGAGGAGAAGGACCCATGGAACGGAGGAACCACAGCGAAAGGGACCAACCGCACTCAGACGCCAGCGGTACTACCGGATCAGGCGACCGGTACTACCGGTGCACGCGGAACTACCGGACCCTGCTACCGGACGCTCCAGGAGGAACCCCTCCACGCCCCAGACGCCAGCGGTACTACCGGATCTGGAACCGGTACTACCGGTCAGCGGTACTACCGCGCCCCACTACCGCTCACTACTGACGACACCAACCGAAGCCTCAGGACAGCAAGCGGTACTACCGGACCCTGAGCGGTATTACCGGTCGAGACCGGTACTACCGGGCGAGCCTGGACCTGATCGCGTCAACTCGGCCCAGCGCCCTGTACCCCTCTCTATATTTTCCCATTTTGTTCCTAAACTACCCTTGTGTTTGTGGCTGGCCTATAAATAGCCCCCACCCTCTATTGTAAACCCTAGACTTGGATAATAATAGTTGACGACACCCCTTTGAGGATCTTTTCAACTATTGGTCTCATGCTCCTACCAAGGGGCACCAAATTATCCACAACCTCTTGGATCTTGCCTAGTGTGTTCAAGTTGTACAAGTCCTTGGGATCTCGGTGTATCGTGCCCAAGTAGTCAAGAACTCACCAAGCATCCCGCCCCCTTTGTTGGTCGTGGAGAGAGAGCTTCGCCCAACACCGATCCTAGGGATTATGTTGGACCGGTTGCCACCGACGTGAGTTATCGGTGTATATCGTGTTTTCGTGCGCGTGAGTTCATCGGGTTCTTCGTGTGTGTGTTCGTGGATTTCATCCCCTCTCCCCCTTCCAAAGCTTTACCCTCGATTCCCACGGAATTCGTGAAAGATCGGGCCACCCCAAGGGGTTACCCCATAACATATTGGTATCAAGAGCAAGGTTGATCACGAATTTCCCCTCAATTTTTCTTCTATCTACCATAAAATCGAAAATTCCTCAAAAAGAGCCCCAAATTGCCTTCGGATCGATCTTTGGATTTGGTGAGTTTTTCGTGGTTTTGGTCCATAGATCTGTTGCTTTTGGAGTCGATCTACAGCCTTTTTCTGTTCCTAACCCAGCCTTTCGGTCAGATTCCCACGAATTTGAGGATGTTGTCAGGTTGATCTCGTGCAAGTTCCGCGCCAGGCGGTACTACCGGTCGTACGAGCGGTACTACCGCAAGTCGCCGGTACTACCAGTCATACCGAGCGGTACTACCGCCCGCAACTGACAGTTTTTCTTTTTCTCTTTGACGCCTCAACTTCGTTTACTGACTGTCCTCTTTAGCTTGTTCGTGTTTCGCGTGTTTGTCGTCATTTTAACAAAAGCTTCCGCATCAAAGTCACCACGCGCTCAACGACACCGCGACATTCGAAAATCATCCACAACAACAGTTGCAAGTCATCAACAATACCAAAGGTATAACTTGCGCCACTTTGACAGCCCCATATCTTCCTTTGTGTGTATCTATCCTATGAGAGCAACTCATTTTGTGTTTGTCTAAGCATTGTGCACTTGCCCTTGGAAAAGTGAGAGTGTGAGGGTAAATACAAAAGTTAACATAGTAGTATAGAAAGGGAGAAAAAGAATCAAAAAAAGAAGAAGAGAAAAAGCAAAAGAAAAATAGAAAGATACATAGTCTCCCAATACAAAGAGAGTATCAAGCTTGTAAGCAAAAATAGAGAGGAAAAAGCGTGCCAAGGCAAGTGCACAAATCCGTTGCTTATCCTCTGTTGGAAAACTAGTTGTGGTCTCTTCTTGAGTTGGCACGACATCTGAGCGTAGTCTTCGTTAGGACCTTTTATGCTCATTTTCATAGTCGTGCTAACCCCGTTAATCTCCACGTGTGCGTTATTCCATGTTTTTTTAGATCTTATCCTCTTGCTTTTGATCTTTGGTTCTGTTGGAGATATGCCCTAGAGGCAATAATAAATATATTTATTATTATATCTTTGCGTTTATGTTAAATGTTTACATTCATGTTATAATAGTATTAACAAGGAAACATTAATACTTGTGTGATTTGTAAACTTAAATTGAAGTCCCTAGTAAAGCCTCTATACATCACTAGCTTGTTGGTTAATGAATGATTGTGGTTTCCCTATCATGAACATTGAGATGTTATTAACAACAAGATCATATCGTTAGGAGAATGATATGGTGGACATACAACTATAGATAAGCGTAGCATAAAGATCAAGTCATTTTAATAGTTCAATTGCTATATGCTTTTTGATACATAGTAACCTAATTCCTTCGACCATGATATCATGCATATCACCTTTACCGGATGGATGCTTTGATGACATCAAACACCACACCTTAACTGGGTGGCTATAAAGGTGGAATTGAGTGTTCAGAAAGTATTGGTTGAGACACATGGATCAAGAGTGGGATTTGTCCATCCATATGACGGATAGATATACTCTGGGCCCTCTCGGTGAAGTGTCATCCAATTAGCTTGCAAGCATGTGACTGGCTCACAAGGGATCACATATCACGGGACCGAGAAAATAGTACTTATCAGTAACGAGGTTGAACTAGGTATGCAGAGATACCGGCGATCATAACCTCGGATAAATAAACTATCGTGAGACAAAGGGAAATTGGTATCGTATGTAAGTGGTTCATTCGATCGCAAAGTAATCGTAGAAATATGTCGGAGCCATATGAATTTCCAGATTCCTCAATTGGTTATTGTTCGGAGAAGTGTCTCGATCATGTCCGCATAATTCACGAACCGTAGGGAGACACACTTAAGGATTCGACGTTGTTTGAGTAGCTATGGAATGATGAGAAAGAGACTGAATGTTGTTCGGAGTCTCGGATGAGATCCGGGATATCACGAGGAGATCCAGAATGGTCCGGAGAATAAGATTCATATAAGGAAAGTCCTGTTTCGGAGTTGGGAAATGGTTCCGGTGTTTTCATCGGGAATGTTCTAGAAGGTCCCGGAATGTTCGGCACTTCGGAGGGGAAGGGTACATGAATGTGTTATATCAAGTTGGTATGATTGCATCATGTACTCGGTGTCATCGCTGAACAAAATAGAGGGTTTATTCAAATCCTAGTTTGAAAAGTCAAACGCCAAGTTTGAAAGTCAAACGGCTATTTTTGGGAAGTGAAGAGGGAGGTGGAAACCGACTTGGGGGAGGAGTTCCTCCTCCCACCACCGGCGCACCTCCAAGCCGAGTTGGGGAGGGACTCCCCTCCCCTTGGCCGGCCCCTCCACCTATAAAAGGAGGGGCAGGGCTCCCCTCCTAGACACACAAGATCCCCACCTCCAAACCCTAAGCCGCCGGCGCCGCCACCTGCTGCCGCCGCCGCCGCCCTAGGGCAAACCGCCGCCGCCGCCTAGCAACCCTAGCCGCCGGCCTTGCCCCTCCTCGGCGTGTCTAAACCCTAGATCGTCGAGGGACTCTCTCACACTCCACCATACTCACTGCGGCTTAAGGCGAAGCCCTGCGAGATCTCCCCTCTACTTCCGGTACCACGCCGTTGTGCTGCCGGAATCGCGAGGAGAGTGCTACAACCTCCGCTGCCTGCTGGAACAAGGGAGAGGAAGGTATTCGTCGAGTACCGAACGTGTGACCGACTGTGGGAGCGCTGCCGGAACACAGCACCGGAAGGATCGTCTACGCGATCTTGAGATCGGGAAGAGTACGACTACATCACCCACGAGAATCCGCTCTCGTTAAACACTTTGGAATCTTCGAGGGTGAGTTATTCCATCGACTCGTTGCTACAATCTAGTAGATAGATCTTGTCTTGTTTGTTTGTATGCGGTAGAAAAATTTTGTTTTCCATGCTACGAAACCCTACAGTGGTATTAGAGCCAGGTTTATATGTAGATCCGTTGCACGAGTAGAACACAATGGTCATTGTGGGAGTTGATGCTTTTATTGTCGATTGCTTCTTGTGTACTTTGCATCTTGCGGGATGTTGGGATGAAGTGGCCCGGGCTAACCTTACATGACATCGTTCATGAGACTTGCTCCACGCTTGACATGCAACTTGTATTGCATAAGTGGCTTTGCGGGTGCCTGTTTCTCCTAGCATAGTTAAGATCCAATTTACAACGGGTGATTAACAATACTTGTATCAATGTTGTGGTTCATGTTCGTAAGTTAGAACGACACTTATTGAAAGCCCCAAACCATGTAAAACATGCAAAGAAAGTAGAGGCGTCTAACTTTGTTTTGCAGGGGTGTGGTGTGATGTGATATGGCCATGATTGTGATTATATTTGATGTATGCAATGTTCCTTATTGTAAGTTGGCAACCGGCAGGAGCCATATGGTTGTCTTTAATTTATGTTAAGACCCGCGTGTCTATTCAAAGTAGTTGTAATAGTTGAAGCCGGTGGACGACAACCATGGAGAAGCGTCATTTACCTTGATGCAATGCGGGTGATGATGGAGATCATGTTCGTGCTTGAAGATGGAGATCGGAAGCACAAAGAAGAAAGGCCATATCATATCACATATTATGAATTGCATGTGATGTTAATCCTTTATGCATCTTGTATTGCTTAGTAGACGACGGTAGCATTATAAGATGATCCCTCATGCACATGAATTTCAAATCATAAAGTGTTCACCCTTAGTTAGCACCGTTGCTAAAGCTTGTTGTTTCGAAGCACCACGTGATGATCGGGTGTGTTAGATTCTGCAAGTGTATACAACGTGAGCAAGCCAGATTTGCTCATGCGGAAACTAAGGTTTGATCTTGACGAGCCTAGCATGTATAGACATGGTCTCGGAACACGGATCACCGAAAGGTAAAGCATGAATCATATAGTAGATATGATGAACATGTCGATTGTTCGCCATTGAAACTATATCAACTCTCGTGATGATCGGTGTTGATGTGGTGGATTCGGTTCGTGTGATCACTAAAACAATGTGAGGGATATTGTTTTGAGTGGGAGTTCACCTAGATTAATTTTATTATTAATTTGAACTCAATTTGTCATAAACTTAGTCTAAACTATTGCAAATATGTTGTAGATCAATGGCAGCCCCTACCATCAATTTTAATGCGTTCCTAGAGAAAGAAAAGTTAAAAAACAATGGAAGCAACTTCGCGGATTGGTTCCGCAATTTGAGGATTGTCCTCACAGCTGGTAATTTGACCTATGTGCTGGATGCATCGCTGGGTGACCCACCTGCAGCTGATGCTGCCGATGAAGTAAAGAATGTTTACCTCACTCGGAAGACTCAGTACTCCACAGTTCAGTGTGCTATCTTGTATGGTTTAGAATCAGAGTTTCAGAAAAGGTTTGAGAATTCAGACCCATATGATATTGTCGAGGATCTCAAATTGATCTTTGAGACTCATGCGGCAATTGAAAGCTATGAGGCTTCTGAAAAGTTCTTTAACTGCAAGATGGAAGAGGGCAGCTCCGTCAGTGAGCATGTGCTTAAGATGTCTGGGCACGCAAACAAACTTCAAAGCTTGGGTATAGTGATTCCTAATGCTTTGGGGATTTACCGTGTCCTCCAATCACTACCACCAAGTTACAAGAACTTTGTGATGAACTACAACATGCAGAACATGAACAAGACGTTGCCAGAACTCTTCGCCATGTTGAAATCTGCAGAAGTGGAGATCAAGAAAGAGCGCCAAGTGTTGTTGGTCAATAAGACCACCAAATTCAAGAAAGTCAAGTCTAAGCAAAAGGGACACTTCAAGAAGGGTGGTAAGAAAGTTACCACGCCGACGAAGAAGACCAAGGCTGGACCCAAGCCTGATACTGAGTGCTTTTACTGCAAGGGAGAAGGTCACTGGAAGCGGAATTGCCCAAAGTACTTGGCGGATTTGAAGAACGGCAACATCAAGAAGAAAGGTATATCCGATATACATGTTATTGATGTGTATCTCACTAGTACTCCTAGTAGTGCCTGGGTATTTGATACTGGTTCGGTTGCTCATATTTGTAACTCGAAATAGGTGCTGCAGAATAAACGGAAGCTAGCGAAGAACGAGGTGACGATGCGCGTGGGAAACGGATCAAAGGTTGATGTGATCGCGGTCGGCACGCTACCCCTTCATCTACCATCGGGATTAGTTTTATACTTAAATAATTGTTATTTGGTGCCTGCGTTAAGCATGAACATTATATCGGGATCTTGTTTATTGTGAGACGGTTACTTGTTTAAGTCCGAGAATAATGGTTGTTCGATTTATATGAGTAATATGTTTTATGCACATGCACCTTTGATAGATGGTCTATTCTTATTGAATCTCGATAGTGGAAATACACATATTAATAATATTGAGGCTAAACGTTTGAAATCGAGCGATAACTCGACCTATATGTGGCACTGTCGTCTTGGTCACATTGGAGTGAAGCGTATGAAGAAACTCCATTCCGATGGACTTCTTGAATCACTTGATTTCGAATCACTTGAAAGATGTGAAGCATGTCTGATGGGTAAAATGACTAAGACTCCATTTTCTAGTATGATGGAGCGAGCTACGGACTTATTGGAAATCATACATACCGATGTGTGTGGTCCAATGAGTGTAGCATCGTGCGGTGGTTATCGTTATGTTCTTACCTTCACGGATGACTTGAGTAGATATGGGTATATCTATTTCATGAAACATAAGTCCGAAACTTTCGAGAAGTTTAAGGAATTTCAAAGTGAGGTAGAGAATCAACGTAACAAGAAGATTAAATTTCTATGTTCTGATCGTGGAGGTGAATATCTAAGTTACGAGTTTGGCGAGCATTTGAAGAAATGCGGAATACTTTCACAATTGACACCGCTGGGAACACCACAGCGTAATGGTGTGTCCGAACGTCGTAATCGAACTCTCTTAGATATGGTTCGTTCTATGATGTCACTTACAAATTTACCGCTATCATTTTGGGGTTATGCATTAGAAACAACCGCATTCACTTTAAATAGGGCACCATCTAAATCCGTTGAAACGACACCGTATGAATTATGGTTTGGGAAGAAACCTAGATTGTCGTTCCTTAAAGTTTGGGGGTGCGAAGCCTATGTAAAGAAGTTACAGCAGGACAAGCTTGAACCCAAAGCGGAAAAATGCGTCTTCATAGGATACCCGAAGGAAACTATTGGGTATACCTTCTATCAGAGATCCGAGGGCAAAATCTTCCTTGCCAAGAATGGATCCTTTCTAGAGAAAGAATTTCTCTCGAAAGAAGTGACTGGAAGGAAAGTAGAACTCGACGAGGTTGTCGAACCTTCTATCGAAATTGCGAGTAGCGCAGCACCGGAAGAAGTTCCTGTGGTGCCTGCACCAATAAGAGAGGAAGCTAATGATGATGATCATGAAACTTCGGTTGAAGTTGCTACAGAGCCTCGCAGGTCAACGAGAACTCGTACCACTCCAGATTGGTATGATCCCGTTATGAGTGTCATGTTGGTGGACAACACCGATGACCCTGCGACATATGAGGAAGCAATGATGAGCCCAGATTCCAATAAATGGCAAGAATCCATGAAATCCGAGGTTGGATCCATGTACGAAAACCAAGTATGGACTTTGGTGGACTTACCGAATGGACGGAAGGCTGTCGAGAACAAATGGATTTTCAAGAAGAAAACAGATGCTGATGGTAATGTTACTGTCTATAAAGCTCGGCTTGTCGCAAAAGGGTTTCGGCAAATTCAAGGAGTTGACTACGATGAGACTTTCTCACCAGTAGCGAAGCTAAAGTCTGTGAGGATTATGTTAGCAATCGCTGCATATTATGATTATGAGATATGGCAGATGGATGTCAAAACAGCATTCCTCAATGGAGACATTGATGAAGAGTTGTATATGATGCAACCCAAAGGTTTTGTCGATCCTAAAGATGCTAACAAGGTATGCAAACTTCAACGGTCCATCTATGGATTGAAGCAAGCATCCTGAAGTTGGAATCAACGTTTTGATAAGGTGATCAAAAGTTTTGGTTTTATACAAACTTATGGAGAAGCTTGTATTTACAAGAAAGTGAGTGGGATCTCTGTAGCATTCTTAATACTATATGTAGATGACATATTGTTGATTGGGAATGATGTAGACCTTCTTAATAGTGTCAAGGAATATTTGAATAATAGTTTTTCAATGAAAGATCTTGGCGAAGCAGCTTACATATTAGGCATAAAGATTTATAGAGATAGATCGAGACGCCTAATATCATTGTCACAAAGTACATATTTGGACAAAGTTCTAAAGAGGTTTGGAATGGAAGATAGCAAGAAAGGGTTCTTGCCCATGTTGCCCAATACGACCTTGAGTAAAACTCAAAGTCCGACATCGGCAGAAGATAGAGAAAGGACGAGTAAGACTCGCTATGCCTCAGCCATAGGATCTCTAATGTATGCCATGCTATGTACTAGACCCGACATTGCATATGCTGTTAGTTTAACTAGCAGATATCAAAGTGATCCAGGAGTGGATCATTGGACAGCGGCCAAAAAAGTACTTAAGAAGAACTAAGGATATGGTTCTTTCTTATGGAGGTGATGAACAGCTCGTTGTTAATGGTTACACCGATGCTAGTTGGAACACCGATCCGGATGATTCTAAATCACAATCTGGATACGTATTTATTTTGAATGGTGCAGCAGTTAGCTGGAGGAGTGCAAAGCAAAGCGTTGTGGCGAGATCTTCAACTGAATCGGAATACATGGTTGCTTCGGAGGCTTCACAAGAAGCGATATGGATGAAAGAGTTCATTACAGAGTTGGGTGTGGTTCCTAGTGCGCTGGACCCAATGTCTATCTACTGTGATAACATGGGCGCCATAGCCAATGCGCAAGAACCAAGGTCACACAAGAAGCTGAAGCATATCAAGCTATGTTTTCACGCTATTCGAGAACATGTCCAAGATGCGGACATAAAGATTTGCAAAGTACACACAGATCTGAATGTGGCGGATCCGTTGACTAAACCTCTCCCGAGGGCAAAACATGACCAACACCAAACTGCCATGGGTGTTCGGTATATTAGCATGTAATCTAGATTAGATGACTCTAGTGCAAGTGGGAGACTGTTGGAGATATGCCCTAGAGGCAATAATAAATATAGTTATTATTATATCTTTGTGTCTATGATAAATGTTTACATTCATGCTATAATAGTATTAACAAGGAAACATTAATACTTGTGTGATTTGTAAACTTAAATTGAAGTCCCTAGTAAAGCCTCTATACATCACTAGCTTGTTGGTTAATGAATGATTGTGGTTTCCCTATCATGAACATTGAGATGTTATTAACAACAAGATCATATCGTTAGGAGAATGATATGGTGGACATACAACTATAGATAAGCGTAGCATAAAGATCAAGTCATTTTAATAGTTCAATTGCTATATGCTTTCTGATACATAGTAACCTAATTCCTTCGACCATGAGATCATGCATATCACCTTTACCGGATGGATGCTTTGATGACATCAAACACCACACCGTAACTGGGTGGCTATAAAGGTGGCATTGAGTGTTCGGAAAGTATTGGTTGAGACACATGGATCAAGAGTGGGATTTGTCCATCCATATGACGGATAGATATACTCTGGGCCCTCTCGGTGAAGTGTCATCCAATTAGCTTGCAAGCATGTGACTGGCTCACAAGGGATCACATATCATGGGAACGAGAAAAGAGTACTTATCAGTAACGAGGTTGAACTAGGTATGCAGAGATACCGACGATCATAATCTCGGATAAGTAAACTATCGTGAGACAAAGGGAAATTGGTATCGTATGTAAGTGGTTCATTCGATCGCAAAGTAATCGTAGAAATATGTGGGAGACATATGAATTTCCAGATTCCTCTATTGGTTATTGTTCGGAGAAGTGTCTTGATCATGTCCGCATAATTCACGAACCGTAGGGAGACACACTAAAGGATTCGACGTTGTTTGAGTAGTTATGGAATGATGAGAAAGAGACCGAATGTTGTTTAGAGTCTCGGATGAGATCCGGGATATCACGAGGAGATCCGGAATGGTCCGGAGAATAAGATTCATATAAGGAAAGTCCTGTTTCGGAGTTGGGAAATGGTTCCGGTGTTTTCATCGGGAATGTTCTAGAAGGTTCCGGAATGTCCGGCACTCCGGAGGGTGTTGGAGATATGCCCTAGAGGCAATAATAAATGTAGTTATTATTATATCTTTGTGTTTATGATAAATGTTTACATTCATGCTATAATAGTATTAACAAGGAAACATTGATACTTGTGTGATTTGTAAACTTAATTTGAAGTCCCTAGTATAGCCTCTATACATCACTAGCTTGTTGGTTGATAAATGATTGTGGTTTCCCTATCATGAACATTGAGATGTTATCAACAACAAGATCATATCGTTAGGAGAATGATATGATGGACATACTCCTATAGATAAGCGTAGCATAAAGATCAAGTCATTTCAATAGTTCAAATTGCTATATGCTTTCTGATACATAGTAACCTATATCCTTCGACCATGAGATCATGCATATCACCTTTGTCGGATGGATGCTTTGATGACATCAAACACCACACCGTAACTGGGTGGCTATAAAGGTGGCATTGAGTGTTCGGAAAGTATTGGTTGAGACACATGGATCAAGAGTGGGATTTGTCCATCCATATGACGGATAGATATACTCTGGGCCCTCTCGGTGAAATGTCATCCAATTAGCTTGCAAGCATGTGACTGGCTCACAAGGGATCACATATCACGGGAACGAGAAAAGAGTACTTATCGGTAACGAGGTTGAACTAGGTATGCAGAGATACCGATGATCATAACCTCGGATAAGTAAACTATCGTGAGACAAAGGGAAATTGGTATCGTATGTAAGTGGTTCATTCGATCGCAAAGTAATCGTAGAAATATGTGGGAGCCATATGAATTTCCAGATTCCTCTATTGGTTATTGTTCGGAGAAGTGTCTCGATCATGTCCGCATAATTCACGAACCGTAGGGAGACACACTTAAGGATTCGACGTTGTTTGAGTAGTTATGGTATGATGAGAAAGAGACCGAATGTTGTTCGGAGTCTCGGATGGGATCCGGGATATCACGAGGAGATCCGGAATGGTCCGGAGAATAAGATTCATATAAGGAAAGTCCCGTTTCGGAGTTAGGGAATGTTTCCGGTGTTTTCATCGGGAATGTTCTAGAAGGTTCCGGAATATCCAGCACTCCGGAGGGGAAGGGGTACATGAATGTGTCATTGCAAGTTGGAATGATTGCATCATGTACTAAGTGTCATCGCTGTTCCAAATAAAGGATTAATTCAAATCCTAGTTTGAAAAGTCAAATAGCTAGTTTGAAAAGTCAAACGGCTAAAATTGGAAAGAGGAAAAGAGGAGGAAGTGGGAAACCGAGTTGGGGAGGGAATCCCTCCTACAACCGGCGGCGCCCCCTCCAAGCCGAGTTGGGGAGGGACTCCCCTCCCTCCCCTTGGCCGCCGGCCCCTCCACCTATATAAGGAGGGGCAGGTGAAAGAACATGTTGGGCCCCCATGTGTGGTTTTGGTAATTAATGACAATCTTTATGGACCAATGTGTGTATTAAGTTATACTTGTAGGATTTGTCCATTGGCATCGCTTGGAGCATGTGTTGGCTTCAAGGTCGATGAAATGCAAAGAAGATATGTTGGGCAAGCTCAATATGCGAGGTCGATGATGAGGAATTAAGGAGAGCGTTCCATCTTGAGAAGGGCAAGACCGTCTACATCGATCTCAAGTGGAATGCTCAAGGCAAAGGTATAATCTTGATAGGTTTTCTCTTTTGCCGGTCTCTTGTTGTGTGTAGGAGACCGGGTTTAGGATAGATAACCGTACTATCAAGAGGGGCTCTTGTATGAGTAATTCGATCACATCGTTCGGAGAGAGCTCAAACCTTTGCATATTTGCATCATCATATTTGGTTGTTATTTGTTCTTATCCATGTGAGGATATAGAGCTTGTGGTAATATCCATAAAAATCTCTTGTTCATCAAAATCGGATCTTCCGTTTGTATCTTGTTGCGATTTTGATCTTGGCAGCTTTTCGGTTTCTCACCAAGTGAGGTATCTCACATTATTATACATGATACATTATCACTTTGTGATAACCAATATTTTCACCTTTCATAGGGTAGCCCATGTCGTCCTTTTTCCAACGCAATTGGAATCGGGTCGATCGGAGTTACCAATCAAAAGTTATAGAGGTTTGAATTTTCCTAGGTACCAAAATGCGGTAGTACCGCATTTTAGTACCTGGCGCGGCAGTAGGTTTTGGCAAGTTGAAAAATGCCACTGCCCTCCTAGGTACCAAAATGCGGTAGTACCGCATTTTAGTACCTAGCAAGGCAGAAGGTTTTGGAAAGTTGCCAAAATCCACTGCCGGGCTAGGTACCAAAAAGCGGTAGTACCGCATTTTAGTACCTAGCGTGGTAGAAGGTTTTTTACTTAGTCATTTGGATCTATTCTCCCTTGCTGGACTATGATGTTTCTTTGCATGATCTTATAGAGGTCGTTGTCCTCTTCGAAATGAGCCCAAGATCATCGAAATCGGAGTCCGGATGCAAAAGTTATGGCTGTTTTCGTTCTGTGATGACCGGTAGTACCGGACCAGGATCCGGTAGTACCGGGGTCCGGTAGTACCGCTTTTTGGTACCGGGGAGCGCAGAGAGAAAATGCGTTTGGAGTCCCAGGAACCCCAGGAAATGTCCGGTACTGCCGGGAAAGTCCGGTAGTACCGGGAAAAAGTCCGGTAGTACCGGGAATCGCGTTTTTGGGCTGCAACGGTTGGATTTTGGAGGGACCTATATAAGGGGCCTTCTTCCCCAATGGTTTCTCAACAATTCTTGCAAGTTTTCCCCTCCATTGTTGACCTTCTTGAGCTTGCTTTCTCTCAATCCCTCCAATGATTCTTGCATATTCTTGAGGGATTTGAAAGAGGAGATCTAGATCTACAATCCCACCAATAAATCTCTCCTCTAAGTGAGGGGAACATATTGGGATCTAGATCTTGGAGTCTTTTGTGGATTTCCTCCATTGTTCTTCCTCTCTTATTCCCCCATAAGCTTTTGTAGCTTTGGTGGAATTTGGGAGAGAGAGATTTGAGCACCTTTGTGGTGTTCTTGCCATTTGCATTTGGTGCATCGGTTTGAGTTCTCTTTGGAGGATTTGATTTGAGTTACTCATTGGAGCTTGTCCCTCTTGGGTTCTTGGAACCCTAGACGGTTTGTGGCCTTGGTGGCATTGTGGCCTTGGTGGCATTTGTTGGGAGCCTCCAATTAAGTTGTGGAGTTGTGCCCCAACCTTGTGAGAGGTTCCGGTTGCCACCGAGAAGTGCACCGATAGTGGAAGCGTGGATCGATCCCGTTGGGGTGAGATTCACCGGAGAATAAGGGAGGCCTTTTGTGGCGTTGGTGGTTTGATACCACCCCCTCTCCAAACGAGACGTACTCCATGTTGGGAGGAACTCGGTAAAATATCGGTGTCCCCGCGTGCCTCGGTTATCTCTATACCCGAGCTCTTTACTTATGCACTTTACATTGTGATAGCCTTCGTGCTTGAAGTAATATATATCTTGCTATCACTTTGTTGCTTGTATTGCTTAGCATAAGTTGTTGGTGCACATTGGTGAACCTTAGTTGTTCTAGGTTGTGCTTAACAAAGTAAACACTAGTTTTATTCCGCCTTTGTTGAGCCACTCTAGGAAAAGTTTTAATCGCCTATTCACCCCCCCTCTAGGCGACATCCGTATCCTTTCAATTGGTATCAGAGCCCGGTCACTCATTTTAGGCTTCACCGCCTTGAGAGTAAAGATGTCGGCTAGGGGATTAGTGCACAAGGACACGCTCACATTCGATGGCACAAATTATGATGTTTGGAAAATTCGCATGCTTAATTTATTTCGGGAAACTCACCCAATTATCGAGGGCTATCTATATGTGGGTTTCTCTTCTCCTATGGATACCCAAAACGAATCTTTAGAGGAGAAGTTGAACTCTCATATAGATGCTCTAGCTACTAAAATTCTTTTGCATGTTGTGAGCAATATAGTTCTTTCGTCTATCATGCCTTATTAAAGCGCTCGTGAGATATGGACCAAGCTTCAAGATAAATATAGCAAGTCCAACATTATTGAGGATGATTGTGTTGCTTCCACTTCCGGTCGAGATGAGTTCTCATCCTCTACCACTTCACCAACATGTGACTTTTCACAAGGTAATGATATGGTGAGTGGTGATAGAAATTGCAATATGGATAGTGTGTTCACTATTTGTAATCCCTCATATCTATCTAGTTGCAATGATCTATATTTGGACCTTAACACTTCTAGCACTCAAAATTCCTCACATGCTTGTGTTAATAGTCCTTGCATATCATGTAGAAATGACTTAAATAAATCTCATGATGATATGATCATGTTGTCTTGTTGCCATGATAAAAATGCTTCTATTTCCTCTAGTGCTTGTGTTGCTAACCATGTAGAGGAAAATGAAGATTCTATGGGCCAAGACAAGGTCTTGAAGAGAGCTACAAGTGCAATCTCATCATCACCTTCTTCCGGTTCTCACATGTGCCTTATGGCTAAGGGAACAAAGGTAACCTCTTTGGATCCCATTGTATCTCATGATGATGATGATGATGATGATGATGAGGTTGAGAATGATAATGATGATTATAGAGGTAAGTATGATATTACCTCTATTAAGAAAATGGGAGAGGTTGTCTATAGTGCTCTCTACAAAAATAAACTTGCTTCCTCCAACCTTCTTGAAATCTTGAATTATGCTATAGAAGGCAATGATCTTATTGAGGAGCAAGAAAACATAATTGATGAAAAGTTTGCACTTGAGCGTGAATATGCTAATGAACTTGCTCAAGTAAAGGACTCCCTTGAAGAAGAACACACCACCAAAGAATCTCTTGAGGAGACTTTTACTCTAGAATTATCTAGAGTAAAGGAATACCATGATAGAGAACTTGCGGTGGCTAACTCCTTCAAGATTAAAAATGATGAACTTGAAGTTGCTTATGCTAAACTTGTTGAGGATTTTGAGCACCTCAAACATGGCTCTAGGGTCATAAAGGGTGAGCTCATCAAACTCACCGAGTCACATGAGCAACTTAAAGCCTCATATTCAAAAGAGCTTGACAAGTTGCCCTCACCTCTTGCTAATAGTAATGATGCTTGTGCTACTAACTCTATTTCTTGTGAAGCATCTATTTTGAAGGAGAATGTTGAGCTAAAGGCTCAACTTGCTTTGATAACTAGCAACTATGGGAAATTAGAAGAAAGCCATGATAAGCTCTCAATCTCGCATGAGGATCTCCTTGTCTCCCATGGTAGGCTAAAGTTGGCTCATGAGGACATCATGTCAAAGGTAACATCTAGTGGGCCTCATGTGGACATTAGCACTATATCTACTCCAAATGTTATATTGCCATGTGCTAGTCCTTGTAATTCATCCTATCACAACCATGCTATATCTCGTGATGAATTACATTCCATGCCTTGTTGCTCTAACAATGTAGCATCTACTTCCTCTAGTACTTGTATTGAAACTAACCATGTAGAGGAAATCAAAGAGCTCAAGGCTCAAGTCACTTCTTTGAAGAATGACTTGAAAAGGGGTCAACAAGGGAAGGTCACACTCAACAAAATTTTAAGTGTGCAAAAATCCCCCAATGACAAGAGTGGGCTTGGATTCAACTCCAATGTCAAGAACAAGTCCACTATCAAGTTGAAGCACAAAGACAACAAGAAGAATGGCCAAGATCAAGTCAAGAATCCGGCCAACATTGTTTGCTTCAAGTGCAAGGAAGAAGGGCACCACGTTAGATCTTGCCCATTGAAGAAAAAGTCTCTTAGTGTGAAGCAACAAGGGAAGCGGCCTCAAGCTCCACCTCAAGTCACTAATGGGCCCCTTCCTAAAAGGACTACTCGAGCTATCCCTCGAGTTGTGGCTTCACCTAAGAAGAAAGATGGCAAGAGTAGAACTTGCTACATATGCCGTGAGAAGGGGCATATTTCTTCCTCATGCACTATCGGTATCTCCTCATCCAACCCTATCATTATTGATGATGCTTATTCTCTTTGTAAGGATGAGGTTGGCAATGTGTTTGCCAAATTTGTTGGTGCTCAACGTGGATTCAAGAAAAGAACCATTTGGGTTGCCAAGCCTATTGTGACTAACCTCTTAGGACCCAACTTGGTTGGGTACCAACAAGCCAAAACTTGATCAATAGGTATTATTGGAGGGCATTGGAGTCTTGGCTACATTATGAAGAATTGAGGGATCTTCATCAATTATTATTGTCAAGCCAAGCCATTTGGATTATCATGATTATATTATATTTCCAATGTTCCTCCTTGCGGTAACATATGCTAAACTCTTTACATTGAAAGTTACTCGCCCCCTTGTGCATGTGTTGGTTTTGTATCTTCCATGCTTTTGTACATGTTGTGCTTTCCACTTAATTATCTTGAGCTATCAAGCATATTTGTGTATGATTAGGTGGCAGACCATGTATGTGTGTTTCTTGTATTGGAGCCTTACTTGGTTATATTTGGTATCTTATGTGGCTCTTGTGAGAGATTAATGGACTATCCCATTTTGGGGGAGTGTTATGCTTAGGCATTCCACAAACCTAAAAATGTGTGTACATGAGGAATACCACCTAGTATTTATATTGGAAGATTATATAGTCTCTTTGTGGTATGTTTCTCATGAGAAATTTAATTTTATAATGTCCATTAATTATCTCTATTTGTATCATTTTGCCTTGTGTTGGTTTTATGGTAGTATCACATTATGGGGGAGTCATATGCTTAGTGCATACTACAATCCTAGAAAATGTGAATATTCGAGGTTGTGTCACTTATAATTGATATTGATAATTATCTAGCACCTATGTGACACATTTGCTCATACAAGTTCCAATTTGATTAAATGGCTTTATTGATCTTATTTTGGATCTTGTATATGAGAGTGGTTCTTGGTATGTGTTTCCTCATGTTTAGATATTTATATTCGGATGGAAACCATTTGCTTCAAGTTACTCTAATCACTAGTGATTGAGTGACTATTGGAAGCTACCAAGAGTCTTGTTTGAAGTATCATGCTCAATTCCTATATTTAGTTATATGCTTCTTGTTGTGTGTATATGATCTTGGATATCCGTATGAACTACCTAGGGAAAATTATTCCCAATATTTCTTGTCCTTGGACAATGAGTACTCAATTTAAGGTAGAATTTATTGATCATATTCACTTTGGCCTTGCTTATTTTTATTCTATCTTTGGCCAAGAAAATGTTTTGTGTTGTCTCCCAAGCCTTCCTTGCTTCTTGTGGATCTTCTTATTTTATTGATATCCTCTTGTGTTTTACTTATTGTAGGTGCAAGTGATGATCCCATTTGTGTGCATTTTGAACTTAAAAGGAAAATCCTACATAATGCACTATCTATGGGGGAGCTCTCCTATATTATTTAGAACATTCATATTTATGCTTCTTTGTTTGATCCATATCGGGTTTTATGTGCTTGGAAGTTTAATCTTTTCGTTTTGGTACTTTGTGCCATCATGAGAAGTGTGGGGAGTTTGGTTTCTTATTGGAACCTTGCTCTTTTTGGGAGTTGGTTTTGTCTCATTCCTTGTTTCATGATTTGACCATTTTAGAATGAGATAAATCCTTGAGCATTTTTATTTCCATCTATTTTTGCTCTTTTGGCCTTAGCCTAGCTCATTTGTTGAACTTGTGATCGTTCATGTGTTGAATTGGTTCTTTGATACAATTTGGACACCGCTTGTCTTGTCACACTCTTGTGTGTGCCATCTCGGTTTACTTGGTGTTTTTGCTCAAATTGTATCTCCTTTTTGGTTCTTGAAAGCCTTATGCATGCATATTTACTATATTTTTATATTAAGGCATGTTTGCTTTCTTTGATCCAATATATAGGGGAAACTCCACCAATTCCCATCGGCTAAGTTGTGCATGAAATTCAATTTCATATCAATGTGCACATAATTATGTGGAGTCTCTCCTATGTATTGTAGTTTCTCTAACTACTTTGGACCCAAGAAGTTTTGGGACCATTTTGTACTTAAATGTGTTTTAGGTACATTGGAGATTTATTGGACGCTTGTCTCTCAATTTTGAAGAAGTGGTGCTTAGAAGAAAATTTGAGGCAAGCTATAGGATGATCAACGAATTCATATACTCTACATCCTACCAATTATATCTCGGTAACAAGTATCTCTTTCTCATGCTCACATATCTTGATTTCAACCGTTTGTCGGTTGCCTTCTAGCATGAATTCATGTATTTGTAATTGTTGTAATTCTAGCCATGGTTTTAATAGAACTCTCTATTGTAAATGTGTATAAGTTGAGATGAGTACATATAGTTGGGACTATACAAAATCATGCATATGATCCTCCAATCCCAAATATGTCAATCTAGCAATTTTATTGCCTATCATTTCATCAACTTCTCTCATGTGCAATAGTGAGATTTTTGCTAGTCTATTCTATCTTATGATACTTGTTGCCTTTCTCCATATATTCCAACTTTCTCCTTTTTCCCTTGGTGATAGTTGTAATATATGTAGTGTGTTGGTGTTTGAAGTTCATTAATGTACAATAAGATATATTTGAGCCTTTGGCCATGCTTTGAAGCAAAAATCTTATTGGTATACATTATGACTTCATTTTTGCTTTTCATATGCCTTCTTGTATATCTTCTTTATGTGTGCATATTTATTTGTTGGCATATGTCTCTGTGATGTTTTCCACTTATAGACATATACACATATGAGAAGATAATTTTAATTGGATTTTAATCCTTGGATGCCACCTTTTATTTCTTTTTATTCTTTGGTGGCTTCCAAATTTATTTGCCTATGAGTGATTGTTCCTCTTGTCTACATCTTCGGACACTCATATTTGTTCTCTCATGCCGTGTATTGTTAAATGAATTTGGATGAGTGAGGATTCCATGACTATGCACTTTGTTCCCAAATGCAATTATCATGATTGGTGCATGCTCTTTGGGGAGCTCATCTAATTCATTTAATAATACTCATTTGCATTCTTTCACATTGTGTTTTAAATGCTTATGGGGGAGCAAGGATTCCATATTTGTGCATTATGTATTCCAATACATTTATTTTGAATTGTGCACAAATCTTGGGGAGCTTCTCTATTTGTTATTTAAAACACTCTTTTGCTCATATCATAATATCTTATTGTTTCCATTTGGACTCATTTGTTGTTTTCGAATTGGTTTGTCGGACCTTGTAGTTGCTTGCATCATTTGACTTTATTTTTGCAATCTTTGGGTCCTCGATATAGTTCTACTCCCTCCCAAGTATTCATCATTGGATATGTGCGAAGGCACACCTTTGGAGGAATTATTACTATATTTGCCTTCTAGAACTTGTCACCCATTTCGGCAATCGATGCCAATGGGGGAGAAGTTTTAGAGGGTTTAAGGGAAGTTGGTTTATGCATTAAGTTTGTTCTTGTGCATTTGCTTCTCATGCTCTTGCATCTTTGTTGTTGCTTAGCATGTGGTATATATAGAGGAAACTCCACCAATGATAATGATTGGCAATATATGCAATGAAATTCAAGTTCATCACACATGCATAGATTGTGGGGGAGTTTGCTCTATATATGATGGTGGTACCAATATCACATACTTTTGTAGTATTTGATATTGGTATTACCATTTTATTCATTAAAATTCCTTATATAAACCCTCTTAAAGAGATTGTCATCAATTACCAAAATGGGGGAGATTGAAAGAACATGTTGGGCCCCCATGTGTGGTTTTGGTAATTAATGACAATCTTTATGGACCAATGTGTGTATTAAGTTATACTTGTAGGATTTGTCCATTGGCATCGCTTGGAGCATGTGTTGGCTTCAAGGTCGATGAAATGCAAAGAAGATATGTTGGGCAAGCTCAATATGCGAGGTCGATGATGAGGAATTAAGGAGAGCGTTCCATCTTGAGAAGGGCAAGACCGTCTACATCGATCTCAAGTGGAATGCTCAAGGCAAAGGTATAATCTTGATAGGTTTTCTCTTTTGCCGGTCTCTTGTTGTGTGTAGGAGACCGGGTTTAGGATAGATAACCGTACTATCAAGAGGGGCTCTCGTATGAGTAATTCGGTCACATCGTTCGGAGAGAGCTCAAACCTTTGCATATTTGCATCATCATATTTGGTTGTTATTTGTTCTTATCCATGTGAGGATATAGAGCTTGTGGTAATATCCATAAAAATCTCTTGTTCATCAAAATCGGATCTTCCGTTTGTATCTTGTTGCGATTTTGATCTTGGCAGCTTTTCGGTTTCTCACCAAGTGAGGTATCTCACATTATTATACATGATACATTCTCACTTGGTGATAACCAATATTTTCACCTTTCATAGGGTAGCCCATGTCGTCCTTTTTCCAACGCAATTGGAATCGGGTCGATCGGAGTTACCAATCAAAAGTTATAGAGGTTTGAATTTTCCTAGGTACCAAAATGCGGTAGTACCGCATTTTAGTACCTGGCGCGGCAGTAGGTTTTGGCAAGTTGAAAAATGCCACTGCCCTCCTAGGTACCAAAATGCGGTAGTACCGCATTTTAGTACCTAGCAAGGCAGAAGGTTTTGGAAAGTTGCCAAAATCCACTGCCGGGCTAGGTACCAAAAAGCGGTAGTACCGCATTTTAGTACCTAGCGTGGTAGAAGGTTTTTTACTTAGTCATTTGGATCTATTCTCCCTTGCTGGACTATGATGTTTCTTTGCATGATCTTATAGAGGTCGTTGTCCTCTTCGAAACGAGCCCAAGATCATCGAAATCGGAGTCCGGATGCAAAAGTTATGGCTGTTTTCGTTCTGTGATGACCGGTAGTACCGGACCAGGATCCGGTAGTACCGGGGTCCGGTAGTACCGCCTTTTGGTACCGGGGAGCGCAGAGAGAAAATGCGTTTGGAGTCCCAGGAACCCCAGGAAATGTCCGGTACTGCCGGGAAAGTCCGGTAGTACCGGGAAAAAGTCCGGTAGTACCGGGAATCGCGTTTTTGGGCTGCAACGGTTGGATTTTGGAGGGACCTATATAAGGGGCCTTCTTCCCCAATGGTTCCTCAACAATTCTTGCAAGTTTTCCCCTCCATTGTTGACCTTCTTGAGCTTGCTTTCTCTCAATCCCTCCAATGATTCTTGCATATTCTTGAGGGATTTGAAAGAGGAGATCTAGATCTACAATCCCACCAATCAATCTCTCCTCTAAGTGAGGGGAACATATTGGGATCTAGATCTTGGAGTCTTTTGTGGATTTCCTCCATTGTTCTTCCTCTCTTATTCCCCCATAAGCTTTTGTAGCTTTGGTGGAATTTGGGAGAGAGAGATTTGAGCACCTTTGTGGTGTTCTTGCCATTTGCATTTGGTGCATCGGTTTGAGTTCTCTTTGGAGGATTTGATTTCAGTTACTCATTGGAGCTTCTCCCTCTTGGGTTCTTGGAACCCTAGACGGTTTGTGGCCTTGGTGGCATTTGTTGGGAGCCTCCAATTAAGTTGTGGAGTTGTGCCCCAACCTTGTGAGAGGTTCCGGTTGCCACCGACAAGTGCACCGATAGTGGAAGCGTGGATCGATCCCGTTGGGGTGAGATTCACCGGAGAATAAGGGAGGCCTTTTGTGGCGTTGGTGGTTTGATACCACCCCCTCTCCAAACGAGACGTACTCCATGTTGGGAGGAACTCGGTAAAATATCGGTGTCCCCGCGTGCCTCGGTTATCTCTATACCCGAGCTCTTTACTTATGCACTTTACATTGTGATAGCCTTCGTGCTTGAAGTAATATGTATGTTCCTATCACTTTGTTGCTTGTATTGCTTAGCATAAGTTGTTGGTGCACATTGGTGAACCTTAGTTGTTCTAGATTGTGCTTAACAAAGTAAACACTAGTTTTATTCCGCCTTTGTTGAGCCACTCTAGGAAAAGTTTTAATCGCCTATTCACCCCTCCTCTAGGCGACATCCGTATCCTTTCAGCAGGGCTCCCTCCTAGCACACAACAATCCCTCACCTCAAACCCTAGAAGTTGCAGCCCACCATAGCCGCCGCCCACCCCTAGGGTTTTGCCCTAGCCGCCGACTTGGGGGTCCACGGAACCCTAGCCGCCGGCTCTAGCATCCCCTCCTTGGTGTGTCTAAACCCTAGAACACCGAGGACTCTCTCATACACCACCATAATCGCTCCGGCTTAAGGCGAAGCCCTGCGAGATCTCCCCTCTACTTCCGGTACCACGCCGTTGTGCTGCCGGAATCACAAGGAGAGTGCTACAACCTCTGTTGCCTGCTGGAACAAGGGAGAGGAAGGTCTTCGTCGAGTACCGAACGTGTGACCGACTGCGGGAGCGCTGCCGGAACGCAGCGCCGGAAGGATCGTCTACGCGATCTTGAGATCGGGAAGAGTACGACTACATCACCCACGAGAATCCGCTCTTGTTAAACACTTTGGAATCTTCGAGGGTAAGTTATTCCATCGACTCGTTGCTACAATCTAGTAGATAGATCTTGGCTTGTTTGTTTGTATGCGATAGAAATTTTTTGTTTTCCATGCTACGAAACCCTACAGTGGTATCAGAGCCGTGTCTATATGTAGATCTGTTGCACGAGTAGAACACAATGGTCATTGTGGGCGTTGATGCTTTTATTGTCGATTGCTTCTTGTGTACTTTGCATCTTGCGGTATGTTGGGATGAAGCGGACCGGGCTAACCTTACATGACATCGTTCATGAGACTTGCTCCATGCTTGACATGCAACTTGTATTGCATAAGTGGCTTTGCGGGTGCCTGTTTCTCCTAGCATAGTTAAGATCCAATTTACAACGGGTGATTAACAATACTAGTATCAATGTTGTGGTTCATGTTTGTAAGTTAGAACGGCACTTATTGAAAGCCCCAAACCACGTAAAACATGCAAAGAAAGTAGAAGCGTCTAACTTTGTTTTGTAGGGGTGTTCAGTGATGTGATATGACCATGATTGTGATTATATTTGATGTATGCAATGATCCTTATTGTAAGTTGGCAACCGGCAGGAGCCATATGGTTGTCTTTAATTTATGTTAAGACCTGCGTGTCTATTCAAAGTAGTTGTAATAGTTGAAGCCGGTGGACGACAACCATGGAGAAGCGTCATTGACCTTGATGCAATGCCGGTGATGATGGAGATCATGTTCGTGCTTGAAGATGGAGATCGGAAGCACAAAGAAGAAAGGCCATATCATATCACATATTTTGAATTGCATGTGATGTTAATCCTTTATGCATCTTGTATTGCTTAGTAGACGACGGTAGCATTATAAGATGATCCCTCATGCACATGAATTTCAAGTCATAAAGTGTTCATCCTTAGTTAGCACCGTTGCTAAAGCTTGTTGTTTCGAAGCACCACGTGATGATCGGGTGTGTTAGATTCTGCAAGTGTATACAACGTGAGCAAGCCAGATTTGCTCATGCGGAAACTAAGGTTTGATCTTGACGAGCCTAGCATGTACATACATGGTCTCGGAACACGGATCACCGAAAGGTAAAGCATGAATCATATAGTAGATATGATGAACATGTCGATTGTTCGCCATTGAAACTATGTCAACTCTCGTGATGATCGGTGTTGATGTAGTGGATTTGGTTCGTGTGATCACTAAAACAATGTGAGGGATGTTGTTTTGAGTGGGAGTTCACCTAGGTTAATTTTATTATTAATTTGAACTCAATTTGTCATAAACTTAGTCTAAACTATTGCAAATATGTTGTAGATCAATGGCAGCCCCTACCATCAATTTTAATGCGTTCCTAGAGAAAGAAAAGTTGAAAAACAATGGAAGCAACTTCGCGGATTGGTTCCGCAATTTGAGGATTGTCCTCACAGCTGGTAATTTGACCTATGTGCTGGATGCACCGCTGGGTGACCCACCTGCAGCTGATGCTGCCGATGAAGTAAAGAATGTTTACCTCGCTCGGAAGAATCAGTACTCCATAGTTCAGTGTGCTATCTTGTATGGTTTAGAATCAGAGCTTCAGAAAAGGTTTGATTATTCAGACCCATATGATATTGTCGAGGATCTCAAATTGATTTTTGAGACTCATGCGGCAATTGAAAGCTATGAGGCTTCTGAAAAGTTCTTTAACTGCAAGATGGAAGAGGGCAGCTCCGTCAGTGAGCATGTGCTTAAGATGTCTGGGCACGCAAACAAACTTCAAAGCTTGGGCATAGTGATTCCTAATGCTTTGGGGATTTACCGTGTCCTCCAATCACTACCACCAAGTTACAAGAACTTTGTGATGAACTACAACATGCAGAACATGAACAAGCAGTTGCCAGAACTGTTTGCTATGTTAAAGTCTGCAGAAGTGGAGATCAAGAAAGAGCACCAAGTGTTGTTGGTCAATAAGACCACCAAATTCAATAAAGGCAAGTCTAAGAAGAAGGGACACTTCAAGAAGGGTGGTAAGAAAGTTACCGCGCCGGCGAAGAAGACCAAGGCTGGACCTAAGCCTGATACTGAGTGCTTTTACTGCAAGGGAGAAGGTCACTGGAAGCGGAATTTCCCAAAGTACTTGGCGGATCTGAAGAACGGCAACATCAAGAAGAAAGGTATATCTGATATACATGTTATTGATGTGTATCTCACTAGTACTCGTAGTAGTGCCTGGGTATTTGATACTGGTTCGGCTGCTCATATTTGTAACTCGAAACAGGTGCTGCAGAATAAACGGAAGCTAGCGAAGAACGAGGTGACGATGTGCGTGGGAAACGGATCAAAGGTTGATGTGATCGCGGTCGGCACGCTACCCCTTCATCTACCATCGGGATTAGTTTTATACTTAAATAATTGTTATTTGGTGCCTGCGTTGAGCATGAACATTATATCGGGATCTTGTTTATTGCGAGACGGTTACTTGTTTAAGTCCGAGAATAATGGTTGTTCGATTTATATGAGTAATATGTTTTATGCACATGCACCTTTGATAGATGGTCTATTCTTATTGAATCTCGATAGTGGAAATACACATATCAACAACATTGAGGCTAAACGTTTGAAATCAAGCGATAATTCGACCTATATGTGGCACTGTCGTCTTGGTCACATTGGAGTGAAGCGTATGAAGAAACTCCATTCCGATGGACTTCTTGAATCACTTGATTTTGAATCACTTGAAAGATGCGAAGCATGTCTGATGGGTAAAATGACTAAGACTCCATTTTCTGGTATGATGGAGCGAGCTACGGACTTATTGGAAATCATACATACCGATGTGTGTGGTCCAATGAGTGTAGCATCGCGCGGTGGTTATCGTTATGTTCTTACCTTCACGGATGACTTGATTAGATATGGGTATATCTATTTCATGAAACATAAGTCCGAAACTTTCGAGAAGTTCAAGGAGTTTCAAAGTGAGGTAGAGAATCAACGTAACAAGAAGATTAAATTTCTACGTTCTGATCGTGGAGATGAATATCTAAGTTACGAGTTTGGCGAGCATTTGAAGAAATGCGGAATACTTTCACAGTTGACACCGCCGGGAACACCACAACGTAATGGTGTGTCCGGACGTCGTAATCGAACTCTCTTAGATATGGTTCGTTCTATGATGTCACTTACAGATTTACCGCTATCATTTTGGGGTTATGCATTAGAAACAGCCGCATTCACTTTAAATAGGGCACCATCTAAATCCGTTGAAACGACACCGTATGAATTATGGTTTGGGAAGAAACCTAGATTGTCGTTCCTTAAAGTTTGGGGATGCGAAGCCTATGTAAAGAAGTTACAGCCGGACAAGCTTGAACCCAAAGCGGAAAAATGCGTCTTCATAGGATACCCAAAGGAAACTATTGGGTATACCTTCTATCACAGATCTGAAGGCAAAATCTTCGTTGCTAAGAATGGATCCTTTCTAGAGAAGGAATTTCTCTCGAAAGAAGTGACTGGAAGGAAAGTAGAACTCGACGAGGTTGTCGAACCTTCTCTCGAAATTGCGAGTAGCGCAACACCGGAAGAAGTTCCTGTGGTGCCTGCACCAATTAGAGAGGAAGCTAATGATGATGATCATGAAACTTCGGTTGAAGTTGCTACAGAGCCTCGGAGGTCAACGAGAACTCGTACCACTCCAGATTGGTATGATCCCGTTATGAGTGTCATGTTGGTGGATAACACCGATGACCCCGAGACATATGAGGAAGCGATGATGAGCCCAGATTCCAATAAATGGCAAGAAGCCATGAAATCCGAGATTGGATCCATGTACGAAAACCAAGTATGGACTTTGGTGGACTTACCAGATGGCCGGAAGGCTGTCGAGAGCAAATGGATCTTCAAGAAGAAACCAGATGCTGATGGTAATGTTACTGTCTATAAAGCTCGACTTGTCGCAAAAGGGTTTCGACAAATTCAAGGAGTTGACTACGATGAGACTTTCTCACCGGTAGCGAAGCTAAAGTCTGTGAGGATTATGTTAGCAATCGCTGCATATTACGATTATGAGATATGGCAGATGGATGTCAAAACAGCAATCCTCAATGCAGACATTGATGAAGAGTTGTATATGATGCAACCCAAAGGTTTTGTCGATCCTAAAGATGCTAACAAGGTATGCAAACTTCAACGGTCCATCTATGGATTGAAGCAAGCATCCCGAAGTTGGAATCAACGTTTTGATAAGGTGATCAAAAGTTTTGGTTTTATACAAACTTATGGAGAATCTTGTATTTACAATAAAGTGAGTGGGAGCTCTGTAGCATTCTTAATACTATATGTAGATGACATATTGTTGATTGGGAATGATGTAGACCTTCTTAATAGTGTCAAGGAATATTTGAATAATAGTTTTTCAATGAAGGATCTTGGCGAAGCAGCTTACATATTAGGCATAAAGATTTATAGAGATAGATCGAAACGCCAAATATCATTGTCACAGAGTACATATTTGGACAAAGTTCTAAAGAGGTTTGGAATGGAAGATAGCAAGAAAGGGTTCTTGCCCAAGTTGCCCAATACGACCTTGAGTAAAACTCAAAGTCCGACATCGGCAGAAGATAGAGAAAGGATGAGTAAGACTCCCTATGCCTCAGCCATAGGATCTCTAATATATGCCATGCTATGTACTAGACCCGATATTGCATATGCTGTTAGTTTAACTAGCAGATATCAAAGTGATCGAGGAGTGCATCATTGGACAGCGGTCAAAAACATCCTTAAGTACTTGAGAAGAACTAAGGATATGGTTCTTTCTTATGGAGGTGATGAACAGCTCGTTGTTAATGGTTACACCGATGCTAGTTGGAACACCGATCCGGATGATTCTAAATCACAATCTGGATACGTATTTATTTTGAATGGTGCAGCAGTTAGCTGGAGGAGTGCAAAGCAAAGCGTTGTGGCGAGATCTTCAACTGAATCGGAATACATGGCTGCTTCGGAGGCTTCACAAGAAGCGATATGGATGAAAGAGTCCATTACAGAGCTGGGTGTGGTTCCTAGTGCGCTGGACCCAATGTCTATCTAATGTGATAACATGGGCGCCATAGCCAATGCGCAAGAACCAAGGTCACACAAGAAGCTGAAGCATATCAAGCTACGTTTTCACGCTATTTGAGAACATATCCAGGATGGGGATATAAAGATTTGCAAAGTACACACAGATCTGAATGTGGCGGATGCGTTGACTAAACCTCTCCCGAGGGCAAAACATGACCAACACCAAACTGCCATGGGTGTTCGGTATATTACCATGTAATCTAGATTAGATGACTCTAGTGCAAGTGGGAGACTGTTGGAGATATGCCCTAGAGGCAATAATAAATGTAGTTATTATTATATCTTTGTGTTTATGATAAATGTTTACATTCATGCTATAATAGTATTAACAAGGAAACATTGATACTTGTGTGATTTATAAACTTAATTTGAAGTCCCTAGTATAGCCTCTATACATCACTAGCTTGTTGGTTGATAAATGATTGTGGTTTCCCTATCATGAACATTGAGATGTTATCAACAACAAGATCATATCGTTAGGAGAATGATATGATGGACATACTCCTATAGATAAGCGTAGCATAAAGATCAAGTCATTTCAATAGTTCAAATTGCTATATGCTTTCTGATACATAGTAACCTATATCCTTCGACCATGAGATCATGCATATCACCTTTGTCGGATGGATGCTTTGATGACATCAAACACCACACCGTAACTGGGTGGCTATAAAGGTGGCATTGACTGTTCGGAAAGTATTGGTTGAGACACATGGATCAAGAGTGGGATTTGTCCATCCATATGACGGATAGATATACTCTGGGCCCTCTCGGTGAAATGTCATCCAATTAGCTTGCAAGCATGCGACTGGCTCAGAAGGGATCACATATCACGGGAACGAGAAAAGAGTACTTATCGGTAACGAGGTTGAACTAGGTATGCAGAGATACCGATGATCATAACCTCGGATAAGTAAACTATCGTGAGACAAAGGGAAATTGGTATCATATGTAAGTGGTTCATTCGATCGCAAAGTAATCGTAGAAATATGTGGGAGCCATATGAATTTCCAGATTCCTCTATTGGTTATTGTTCGGAGAAGTGTCTCGATCATGTCCGCATAATTCACGAACCGTAGGGAGACACACTTAAGGATTCGACGTTGTTTGAGTAGTTATGGTATGATGAGAAAGAGACCGGATGTTGTTCGGAGTCTCGGATGGGATCCGGGATATCACGAGGAGATCCGGAATGGTCCGGAGAATAAGATTCATATAAGGAAAGTCCCGTTTCGGAGTTGGGGAATGTTTCCGGTGTTTTCATCGGGAATGTTCTAGAAGGTTCCGGAATGTCCGGCACTCCGGAGGGGAAGGGGTACATGAATGTGTCATTGCAAGTTGGAATGATTGCATCATGTACTAAGTGTCATCGCTGTTCCAAATAAAGGATTAATTCAAATCCTAGTTTGAAAAGTCAAATAGCTAGTTTGAAAAGTCAAACGGCTAAAATTGGAAAGAGGAAAAGAGGAGGAAGTGGGAAACCGAGTTGGGGAGGGAATCCCTCCTCCAACCGGCGGCGCCCCCTCCAAGCCGAGTTGGGGAGGGACTCCCCTCCCTCCCCTTGGCTGCCGTCCCCTCCACCTATATAAGGAGGGGCAGGGCTCCCTCCTAGCACACAACAATCCCTCACCTCAAACCCTAGAAGCTGCAGCCCACCATAGCCGCCGCCCACCCCTAGGGTTTTGCCCTAGTCGCCGACTTGGGGGTCCCCGGAACCCTAGCCGCCGGCTCTAGCATCCCCTCCTTGGTGTTTCTAAACCCTAGAACACCGAGGACTCTCTCATACACCACCATACTCGCTCCGGCTTAAGGCGAAGCCCTGCGAGATCTCCCCTCTACTTCCGGTACCACGCCGTTGTGCTGCCGGAATCACAAGGAGAGTGCTACAACCTCCGGTGCCTGCTAGAACAAGGGAGGGGAAGGTCTTCGTCGAGTACCGAACGTGTGACCGACTACGGGAGCGCTGCCGGAACGCAGCGCCGGAAGGATCGTCTACGCGATCTTGAGATCGGGAATAGTACGACTACATCACCCACGAGAATCCGCTCTCGTTAAACACTTTGGAATCTTCGAGGGTAAGTTATTCCATCGACTCGTTGCTACAATCTAGTAGATAGATCTTGGCTTGTTTGTTTGTATGTGATAGAAATTTTTTGTTTTCCATGCTACGAAACCCTACAGAGGGGAAGGGTACATGAATGTGTTATATCAAGTTGGTATGATTGCATCATGTACTCGGTGTCATCACTGGACAAAATAGAGGGTTTATTCAAATCCTAGTTTGAAAAGTCAAACGCCAAGTTTGAAAGTCAAACGTCTATTTTTGGGAAGTGAAGAGGGAGGCGGAAACCGACTTGGGGGAGGAGTTCCTCCTCCCACCGCCGGCGCACCTCCAAGCCGAGTTGGGGAGGGACTCCCCTCCCCTTGGCTGGCCCCTCCACCTATAAAAGGAGGGGCAGGGCTCCCCTCCTAGACACACAAGATCCCCACCTCCAAACCCTAAGCCGCCGGTGCCGCCACCTGCTGCCTCCGCCGCCCTAGGGCAAACCGCCGCCGCCGCCTAGCAACCCTAGCCGCCGGCCTTGCCCCTCCTCGGCGTGTATAAACCCTAGATCGTCGAGGGACTCTCTCACACTCCACCATACTCGCTGCGGCTTAAGGCGAAGCCCTGCGAGATCTCCCCTCTACTTCCGGTACCACGCCGTTGTGCTGCCGGAATCGCGAGGAGAGTGCTACAACCTCCGCTGCCTGCTGGAACAAGGGAGAGGAAGGTCTTCGTCGAGTACCGAACGTGTGACCGACTGCGGGAGCGCTGCCGGAACGCAGCGCCGGAAGGATCGTCTACGCGATCTTGAGATCGGGAAGAGTACGACTACATCACCCACGAGAATCCGCTCTCGTTAAACACTTTGGAATCTTCGAGGGTGAGTTATTCCATCGACTCGTTGCTACAATCTAGTAGATAGATCTTGGCTTGTTTGTTTGTAAGCGGTAGAAATTTTTTGTTTTCCATGCTACGAAACCCTACAGGTTCTTTACCACTTAGAACAATAAACTTTTGTTTGGATCATTTCGTTTGGTTTTCCACAATCCTAACCTTCCACCAAAAGCTTTGGAGAGTGTAGCTTATTTGTGTGTGAGTTTCTTTGCGATTTCACTTTGCAAGCTCTTAGCTCTCTTGTGTGGCAATTGGTTTGATATAATCCCCAAGGTGAGGTAAAAGGCTAACTCTCCGCATCCTTATTCTCCATATACAACCCTTGTCGCCTTTGCATCATGGACAGGAATGGCGAGCCGTCCCAACCAACACCACCTCCGGAGGACGACACACAATACATGACAAGATGGGACCATTGGAAGGTCCGAGGAGAATTCAACTACCGTTGTGAAGCCCTTGAGCGGCGCCAAGATGAACAATTTAGTGAAGCCCGAGTCGAGTTCAAGAACATCGACAACCGCTTCAAAGAAGTCTGAGGCCAAATGCATGCCATGCAACACAACCTCGGTCATCAAAATGAAGCTCTTGGTCGCGCCCTCGCCTCAACGGATGAGAAGCTTCAACGCCTCATTGGTGGGCTAGCAAGGCCACGATCGCGCGACTCAAGCTCATCACAACACTCCTCAAGTAAATCAAGCACACCTCGCCGCCACGCTTCAAGGCACCGGGATGGACCCGTCCTTTAATCCATGAGCTCTTCTCACCGGTATGATGCGTGAGTAGTTCCACCTTGGACTATGGGTCCATGTAGTAGCTACATGGTTGTATCTCATCCTTGTGCTTTCATGTATAGACCTTGTGAGCTCTGTTCATGATCAAGATCTAATCTATTTGTAATCATGCATATTGTGTTTGCGGGGATCCGATGGATATTGAGATTATTATGTTGGTTTGATTAATGGTTTTGTCTTTATGATTCTATCATGTCTGTGTTGTTTGTGATCTTGCATGCTCTATCTTGGCCAAGTAGTTCCTAGTGACTCCAAGAGGGGGTATTTATGCTCGATAGTGGGTTCATGCCTCTAGTTTCCAAGGGAAGTGACAGAAATCTCTTCGGTTGTAGATGCGTTGTTACTACTAGGGAGAAAACAACGGTCTCTTGTTCATGGAACATGTGGATTGTTTACCTTACACACTTTGCTTAAAGCAGTTGTCTGTTGCTTGCAACTTAATACTAGAGGGGGTTCGGATGATAACATGAAGGTGGACTTCTAGTCATAGATGCAGTTGGATCGCGGACTTTGTATCTTGTTGTATTGCCCAATCGAATTCATAGGATCTTTCTGAATAGTAATTGCATTGTTATGCCTTGCTCAGTTCCTGTCAATTGCCCTGCTGTAATTTGTTTACCCTTCATGCCATGTTGTTTATCTAAGGAGAGCACCTCTAGTGAACTATGGAGCCCGGTCCAATCTTTACCATTGATACATCTTCCACTGTTACTTGTTTACTTGCTGCAAAACACCATTACCTTCCACACCATACGTTTAATCCTTTGTTACAGCAAACCGGTGAGCTTGACAACCTCACTGATTCGTTGGAACAAAGTCTTGAGTTTGTGTTGTACAGGTCTCCACGTTGTTTACAACACCTGTGTGACGTTTCCTTCCTCCTTCTGGTTCGATAACCTCGGTCTCAACTGAGGGAAAACTTGTTGTTGTGATCTTCACACCCTGCGCTTGGGGTTACCAACGAAGTGCCACGTCGAGGACCGTCAGCACAAGGCATAGTTAACTGGCCCCCACTTTCATAGGATGGAGAAGGCGGTGCAGCGAGCTGACAGAGTGACGGCTGTGAGGAGGTGACTGGAGGAGCGGCCTCACACTTGACAACATGGTGCAGGGCGGCGAGGGAACCGTCCAGGAAGGCGGCGGTGTTGCAAGGCAGCGAGAGCGCCTTACAGGTGGGCGGCGGTGCTACAGGACGACGAGGGTGTCGTCTAGGAACATACCTCACTTGTTTAAGAACACATGATAGATGATTTTGTTGCTATCGAATTATTTGAGCTAAGAAATTCTTTTAACTCCGTCATGGTCTAATAATATCTCGGTATGCACATAATATTCATCACCTACTAATCTTGGTGTAGCATCTTCATTAGCTTGTTATCTTGGGGTTGCATGCAAGCAATCAATTTTCATCGAAAGATTGAATGTCATTGTTTTCATAGGATGGCGAAGGCGGAGGAGGTGCAGGGAGGTGAAGGTGTGAAGGCAATGAGAGTGGGATGCAGGAGGGCGCCTACCAGGAAGGCGAAGGTGTTGTATGGTGGCGAGGATTTCATCCAGAAAGGTGAAGGTTCTCCGACATGCATCAAGGTTGAAGTCCACGAAGACGGTGATGGCGGCGGTAAGGGCCCCATCAAGGGAGGTGATGGTGCTACCGGGGGCCGTCAGGAACGGTGGCGACGCAGGAGGCGGGGTTCGCGGAGAGGGGATCGCGGGATGCGCTAAGGTTCCCCTTTTATGGCGTTTGTTGATCTATGGTAGGTGATGCGAACATGGAGGGGCTTCCCGTGCGGGTTAAGTATTAGTCCGTCAAAGTTATTCGCTAAGTGCACCAAAGGAAAATATTAGGCTAATGCAAGCTGTTAAATTATGTTAACGGGCTGATCTTGCATTTTTAATAGGTTCATATATGTTTTCCAAGGTGCTCAGTAGAATAATTCATGTTCACCTCTTTATAAGTAGTAGACATTATGTGGTGTCTTTGTGCATGTTGGGCATGTCATAAGTGATAGTTGCATGCTTTGAACTTTGGGTTTTAGATTTCGTTTTTCTTTGTAAAAGTTCGTATAAGACTGGCAGTTTTCTCAATAGAATTTGAAAGGGAGGCTAGTTTAGAATGCTTCACGTATAAGTTGCGCACACTTATATGTTCAGTCAAAATTTCAAATGCAAACATCCTTTAATTACTTATAATGGAGACTTGTATATGATCATTATGGTATTCTTGGATATTCTATATGTATGTTACAATGGAAAGATAGGTGGCAAATGCTACATGTTAAAGAATGTGCCATTGTCCAAAACATCACTTATTTGTGGGATTGAAAACTCATCTAAAGTTGCACGGTGCAATTAGTGCAAATGATTCTGAAATAAGCAAGAAAACAATATGAGAATGTCATTGACGTCGAACTTGTGGAAGCAAAAACACAAAGAATTGTTGAGAAAAGGAACATGGTGTTTTGGCTTTCGGGAGCATGTGCTCATGGATGAACTGTAAATTAATATAAATTGTTTAAAAGATTCCTCTATTTTTGAATGTTGTACGTGTTTGATACATGTCAGTAAATTTTGGTGTAGAAAATACATGTGTCGTGTCATAAGCACAAAAAATAAAATAAAAGGCAATGTTGTAATTTTTTTATCACCGAATTCATTTTTTACACATGTCGCGAAAGAGATTTTCCTATAAATTTATGCATGAGCACAGAGACTTGGATATGTACATTTGCTAAAGTTTTCAGTAATTTCTTAAGGTTGAAATACCATTCTTATTTATGCGGGAGCATGTGCTTTACCATTTGGAATTCCCATGAGAGAAAAAACTACTACTATAAAAAGAAAAAACACAAAAAATCCAAATTATGTTACTTGAGAATGAAAAGCAAAGGACTAATAAACCTTTTTAGATATATAGTAGGGAGTATATATTGCTTGCGCAGGTCATTGATTTGTCAAGTGAGTGGCAAGTCTATGACAGAAATACAATGCTCTACGTACAGTCTATGGTACACATCTGAGAACGACAATCCATATCATTTTCCATTCGTACACGTAAATTTGCCGCCACAGCGAACGTGCACTTATTGCTTTGCCTTTCCTTGTTTCAGTAATCAAATCACTAGTGCTAACTCCTTATATAAAAGAGGGCCGAGCACAAGCTAAGTTCCCACACCATATCTCGTAGCTAGCTAGCTAGCAGAGGAGCGAGGAGTGAAGCTGCCACGCCCCCATTCGGTCGGTACAGACAGACCTATAGTACAAACAATAATAGAGCATTCAGCTAGCGACAGAACTGATCAAGCAGTAGGCCGGCACACTCGGACACAGTCGGTTAAGTACCTGCGTCCAGATTACCACAGACGCCTCATCTCCAAACCGATCGAGGGATCACCATGAGCACGGACGCCGTCGCCGTGCCGGTGGCCGTGGCGCCGGCGAAGCGCCCGCCGATCAACAAGTACGCCTTCGCCTGCGCCCTTCTCGCCTCCATGAACTCCGTTCTCCTCGGATACGGTACGTCGTCGTCGTCGTCACGTGCATTTCCACCCCCTAGCTTAGCTAACACAAAGGGCCGTACGTGCATGCGAGGTCGATGCTATTGCTAATTAACTGTTCATGATGGTGCGCGCGCGTCGTGAGCAGACATCTCGGTGATGAGCGGCGCTCAGCTGTTCATGAAGGAGGACCTGAAGATCTCGGACACCCAGATCGAGATCCTGGCCGGCGTCATCAGCATCTACTCGCTCTTCGGCTCGCTGGCGGCGGGCGTCACGTCCGACTGGCTGGGCCGGCGGTACACCATGGTGCTGGCGGCCGCCATCTTCTTCACGGGCGCCCTCATCATGGGCCTCGCCCCCAACTACGCCTTCCTCATGGCCGGCCGCTTCGTGGCCGGCATCGGCGTCGGCTACGCGCTCATGATCGCGCCCGTCTACACCGCCGAGGTGGCGCCCACATCCAGCCGCGGCTTCCTCACCACCTTCCCGGAGGTGTTCAACAACTTCGGCATCCTCCTGGGCTACGTCTCCAACTTCGCCTTCGCGCGCCTCCCCGTCCACCAGAGCTGGCGCGCCATGTTCCTCGTCGGCGCCGTGCCGCCTGTCTTCCTCGGCTTCGCCGTGCTCGCCATGCCGGAGTCCCCCCGCTGGCTCGTCATGCGCGGCCGCATCGAGGACGCGCGCCACGTGCTCCGCAGGACCTCCGACTCGCCCGAGGAGGCCGAGGAGCGGCTCCTCGACATCAAGCGAGTCGTCGGCATCCCCGCGGACGCCACCGACGCCGACGACGTGGTGGCCATCGTGCGCGCGAACGAGGCCGCGCGCGGGCAAGGGGTGTGGAGGGAGCTGCTCATCAACCCGAGCCGGCCCGTGCGGCGGATGCTCCTGGCCGGCCTCGGGCTCATGTTCATCCAGCAGGCCACGGGCGTCGACTGCGTCGTGATGTACAGCCCGCGGGTGTTCCAGACCGCCGGCATCAAGTCCAAGACCAACTCGCTGGGCGCGTCCATGGCGGTGGGCGCGTGCAAGACCTTCTTCATACCGATCGCGACGCTCCTCCTCGACCGCATCGGGCGGAGGCCGCTGCTGCTCGCCAGCGGCGGCGGGATGGCCATCTTCCTCTTCACGCTCGCCACGTCCCTGCTCATGCTGGACCGCCGGCCGGAGTCGGAGTCCAAGGCGCTGGGCGCGGTGAGCATCGCGGCGATGCTGTCGTTCGTGGCGTCGTTCGCGTCGGGGCTGGGCCCCGTGGCGTGGGTCTACTGCTCGGAGATCTACCCGCTGCGGCTGCGCGCGCAGGCCGCGGCGCTCGGCACGGGGCTGAACCGGCTCATGGGCGGGGCCACCACCATGTCCTTCCTCTCGCTCACAAACTCCATCACCATCGCCGGAGCCTTCTACCTCTACGCCTGCATCGCGGCCGCGGGGTGGGTGTTCATGTACTTCTTCCTGCCGGAGACGATGGGCAGGAGCCTGGAGGACACCGGGAAGCTCTTCGGCAAGGAGACGGACGACGACTCCGACGGCGGCGGCGCCGTCGTGCGCCATGAGCGCAAGAAGTCCACTGAGCTCACCAGCGGCGCCGCTCCACAGTGACACCGAGTAAGCTACGCCGTACGTCCCGGTACACTTGTCGTGTTTGTGCCGTGTGTTGTCGAAGCCGCCTCTAGATTCGGGACACGTGGGTTAGATTCCTAAAGCTTTTGGACTTGATGCAGAGTGGCCGTCTAGATCTAGGGCCACCCAGCAGCGCTTTGCGGGGAGAAAGATCACATGATATTCCGATTTACGCACGCGTGATGAATCCGTGTACTTAGTAGAAAGGTCACGTTCACCGGCCGTGTTTGTTGTGGTGCGCGCACTACGCAGAGCCTGATCTTTGATTTCACTGGGTAGGTGTTGCTGTGGCAGTGATGATGTACTTACGAGTGTATGAGTAAGTAGCGTCTGTACAGGCCTGTGTTATATATGACCGACCTCATCTGTGTACCTCCGTCTCGTTGGTTCATTTGTTGCTTGTTTCCCATCTTTCTTACCGTACATAAGAGAAAAAGTAGTTATATGATTCCAAATTTCAACAGAATTTTAACTTCGATGGGTTACGACTTTAAAATTTTCATCAGACCAAACATAATACAGTAGAATTTATGGCTACAAAACCGTTGAAGATTGTTCTAGACCTAAATTTGCTCTAGGTTGGTTTGAAACTTAGACCATCTCCAACAGATGATATATTTTAGGGCATGACTTGAAAAAAGTTTTATAGCGATGAGGCGCGCAAAAGCGGCACTCCATCGGATGCCCTATCCTATCATGTGCCTGATAATGTTAGAGCAGGCCTAAAAAATTTCTTTTCGTGATGTATAAACTTGCATAAGCGATAGGGCGGCCACGCTTGTGCCACATACATGTTCTGCTTTCACGCAAACTGCGACCACCCCGCTGAAAAGTCCTGGCCATGGTCGGCAATTGCGGCACCCCCACACCTCCCTTCTACACCGGCCTCTCCGCTGCCACCAGAGCCGTTTCCCCGCTGCTGACAACCACTGCGGTAGCAAGTTGTATGCGCATAACTTGTATGTGCTTGACTTGCTTTCTTTCTTCATGTATGTAGAACAGTATTGCAATGAAATGTTTCAAGGAAAATGCCAAGAGGAGCAAGAGGGGCAAGTTTTATGTGCATTTGAACATTGTGGTTGCATGAACTTTGTGTTTCAACTTAATTTGTGTGTGTCATGAACTTGCACGAACTTTGTTTGTGTTTGAACGTTGAACTATGCTATGCATGTGAACTTAATATGTCTGTGATGGTGATGGTATGATCTTGAATTCATATGTTATTATTATTATTATTATTATTATTATTATTATTATTATTATTATTATTATTATTATTATTATGTGTGTGTGATGATTTTTGTAACATCTAGATTCATATGCTTGTGAGTATGCAAAGTGTGAGATGTGAAATGTGTGTTGGCCTAAAAACCGGAATTTGGACAGTGCCCTATTTTACAACATCTGGAGCGGAGGCCCTAATTTAAGGTGCATGAAAACTAGGACAGGGCACCACTTTTGTAGTTTTCATGTGCCCTAAATAGATCATCTATTGGGGATACTCTTAGGTAATTAACTTCTCAGTGTAACTACAAAACAAATTGGATCCATCATTGAGAAATCAAAATCAGTTTAGATAATGAAAATTAAGATGCCAACTTATGACCCATATGAGGCGGTAAACTCTCAAGTACGATTCTAATTGAAGGAACTGCCTATTATGATTGAAACAACATGTCAATTTATAAGGTGATTCAAAAAATGCAGAAACTTAGTTTGATCAAGCTATGAGTATTGGAGCAATTTGGGCAAAACGGGCAGCAGCATGTAGTTTACAGAACCCCCTTGAATTTAGAATATGCGATAGTAGTTCCAGGCTGGTTTAAAACTTCCGTAATTAACTTCTTCTATTTAACCCCAAAACAAATTGGATCTAAATTTGAGAAAATCAGATTCAGTTAAGATAGGGAAATTAAGATATGAGCCGTATAAGGTAGGAAACTCTCAAGCACGGTATTAAGGAAGAAAGTGTCTATTCCGAATTTCCGATAGAGGGAACATGACAATCTATAGGGTTATTCAGAAATCGCAAAAACTTGATTCGATCAAGCCGCTAAGTATTGGAAACAAGCTATAGGCGTTTACTCTCATAAATTGTATTGAACCATAGAACTGGTTGAAGATTACAAAGCATTCAGAACAAATTTAAACTGGGACAATTTTTTGTTTGAGTTTAATGATATTTAGACGAAAAAACATTTTTTATGAAATTCCATACATTTAGGTGGGTCATGGAACTTTTCTCAAACTGAAATTTAAAACCATGCATGTGTAATCTAGGCATCTCCACATGGCCGACCCGAACAGGCGACCCAAAACGTCCGTTTATATCCATTTGGGTTGTACCGTGGGGGAATTTGGATCGTGGTCCGGTCTGTCCGGCCAACCGCGTCTAGCGACGCGACCTATCTGTTCACGCTTGGCCAACATGACGATGACGGTTTAAAAAAATTCAAACAAAGACAATAACACGCTAAAACTGGAAAAGTTCATATATATTCATATGTAATTTACATTCAAAATATAAAAGACGAAATTTAAACTAGCCCTATCTACAGATCTTCACCACCGGTGGTGTCCCATCAGTCAGCGCCGGTATTGATGGCGAAGGCTGCCGTCGGTCAGGTTGCCGCCCGCGCCTCTAAACGCTGCCACTGCACATCTGAATCGCTGCCGCGCTAAGCGGTGACTGACGAGTGGGCCAGTGGCACGCGCGGGGGGACACGCCCTCGGTTCGTCCGTGTCCGCGCCCGACGTATCGGCAACACAAATTTGGTAGATCGATGGGTTGAGCCGGGCACGTCGGTCCGGATGGATCGTGCCGCCGAAGAGGCCGCGCACATCTCACACGTCCCGCCCGGACGCGTTCGAACGGGTTGAGTCAGTGCTGGTGAAAATACCCTTATAGAGAGGATTATAATTTACCACGGAGGAAAACTATTCTCATAGCAAGTTCTGTCTAGAAGTTACTCCAAGTTCAGTTGTACAGAGATTCTAGATCCCAACAGAAAACATCCGTCTTAGCATTACCACTTTTCTCCTGCTAATCGATTGAGGAACATGAGGCGAGTCGTACCATGGAAATGATTGCACTCTTGGCTGTATGCCCACCGATACAGAGAGACATCGAATTTCAGGTTTGAGCTAGTACCTTCTTGTGTGCCGGTGCATCTTCGAATCACCTGTTGCTCTTTCAGGAAATCATGTGAAGTGTATGCTGGAGTTTCCTCTTGTGGGCATGTGGCGGAGGCGAACAAAGAGAGACCTACTCGTCGCGCAGAACAATCGAGCATTTGTAAGCAGTGAGCAAGGCATCTGGAAGCAAAACCTAAATACACTAGCGTGTGGTAAATCCCCAAAGACATCGGAAGATCCACCATATCATATCTGACATGGAGTAGAGTGTTAGTCCTGCGTGCACGTCTCAGGAGCTCCGTCAATTCAGTGTCAAGCGTAAGAAAAGTCTAAGCAGGCAGGCCGAAGGTAGGAAGAACATTCGTAGCTCTAGGGGATCACCTGTTGCTATTTGGCCACTATTCATGCCGATGATTTGATTACAACACCTGAGGCTACATCTCACCTACTCGATTGGTAGTAGAGGCTAGCTGATGGGAGTTAAATTTATCCTTAGTAGCTGAACTTGTCCGACAATCAATACAATCATTGTATATCAGGAATATGAGTTTACAATTACCGGGGCGTGTTAAAGCCTCACTCGCGGTCACTGATCGATTTGTAGAGATATATTTGGTGACGCGGCAAACTGGGGACCCACTGTCAGGTAAGTTAACACATAGGTAAAGCATGACAATGGAATAACAAAGTAAATGAGGGCTTTTTTTTTTTAGCAAAGCCGCCCTCCCTGTCTCTGCTCTATCCCTACCCCTGACAATGTCACTGGCCACGAAAAGCACCGGCGTGCCAATGGAGCACGCTGACGCTTTCTCTCCTACCTCCACGCCGGTGCGTGCCCCCTCCTCTACACGCCGATACGAGATGCCCTCCTTCCCATCTCTCTGCCCGATCCCTACACTGAACTATCCCTGACCCCTGACATGTCAGTGACCACAAAAATTCGACGGCATCGCTGCCAATGGAGCACGCCGACGCTTGCTCTCCTAGCCATGCTGGTGCATGCTCCCCCTCCTCTACACGCCGACACGAGATGCCCTCCTCCCCATATCTCTGCACGATCCCTGCACTGAACTATCCCTGACCCCCGACATGTCAGTGACCACAAAAAGTCGATGACATCGCTGCCGATGAAGCACGCCGACGCTTGCTCTCCTACAGCCATGCCGGTGCACGCTCCCCCTCCTCCTAACACCAGCGTGGGCTCCCCCTCCTACAAGTCTCTCGAATCGATCCCCGCCCTAACTTGTCCTCGACCCCAACAAAATCTGTTGCCGCCGCCTATGGAGCATACCGTCACGAGCTCCCTAGCCTCTCCCATGCCAGGGTGATCTTCCCCGCCTCCCCACACCAGCGACGCACAATTAGGAGGGACACCGAAGAAGCGATAGGCGCATCCTCTGCAGCACAAAAACGACGGCGGAGCTCGCGCACTGGGGCGACGCCTAGAGCCGTGGTGCTAATTCGGACGCGGCGTTGGCGTGGAGAGCATGCAACGCGGGCCGGGGCCATGGGAAGGACAAGTTCATCGGTGGAAGCTCGGGGGCCATGGGAAGGAGGCGCACGAGGGTCAGTTGAACATGGATGGAGAAGAGATGAGAGAGAAGGGAAAAGTGGGTGGGTGAGGCTGACAAGTGGGTCTCACTCGTCAATCTAATCATCGGAACAAACAATTAGTGTCTTGCCTTTGATACGAAAATATTCTTTTTGTCTTTTTTGCAAATGAAACACAACTAAAAACTAGACTGGCAATGCGTTCCAGCACCAAATACATCTCTACAAAGTGAACGGTGACCGCGAGTGAGGTTCTAACGCGTCTTCAGTGATCGTAAACTTATATTCCCAATGTATAGGTGAATGTATTGATTTTATCAGACAAGTTCAATGACTAACTATGATTTTAACTCGTTTCTGAATTTACATACCCAAATTTCTACGTTTACAGAGCTTTTAAACTCTACCACGTCGGAAATCATCGGCGGTTCAGCGGAGCCATGGGTATATGTTGCCGTGGGCCGTGGTGACTATCAATACTTTCTTCTTTTATATACGGAACTCTCGCGTCGGATGGATGGTACGCTATTATGTCGGGCCATGCCGCACGCTAGGAGCCCACGACTCCATGTTACCGGCTGATTTGGGCTCCCGCCTCGGCTGGGAAAAAAAATATGGAAAATGATACCATACCCCTCCGAATCGCGTCGTTCCGATCCCCCAGGTGGCTTCGTTCGCGTGTACGGGTCCTGCTACGAACTGCTAGCTGATAGCTGCTAGCTACATCGCGTTTTCCCCCGTCAACTTTTCTCATTCTTATCTCCTTCCGGTCACAAATTGCTAGCTGCATCGCCGCAAAACGCGTTGTCCGCCTAAACCGCTCCGCTGCGTGCGAGCCGCCGCGCCGGCGCCAGGCCACGCCGTCCGCCGTCGCGCCGTTTGCCGCTAGCAAATCGCGTCGCCAGGTCCTGCAGGTCTCGCCGCCGCGCCGCCTGCCCCCTGTAGGTCGCGCCGCCAGCGCCGCCTGCCCCTCCCTACCTCGAGCTCGCCCTGCCGGCCGGCTGCTCGCTCCACCTCACCATAGACCATGTCCTCGAGGAAGCCTCGTGAGCTCGTCCGACGTCGCCTCCACTCCTGCAAGCACGACCACACCGCCACAGGAGGAGGTCTCGCCGGTGAGGTCGCCCGCCGTGCCACTGGCTTACTGCCCTACGTGCTCGTCTGCCATAGTCCGCCCCGCCATCGTTGCCGCTACCTATGACGTTGAGGGTTGCTACATGGGGTTTGTCAGGCTGCTACGTGCGGCCGATGGCGATGCTACAAGTGGCGTGGGGTTTTGCTACAAATGCTTCGTTGTTTTGCTATGAGATCTACGACGAGATCTCCGACGAAGTCTCTTACGAGATTGGATTTGCTACAATATGACATTTTTTAGCTACATACATTTTGTATTCTTGCTACAATAGCATAAAATTTTTGCTACACGGTCTCCGGCGAAAGTCTCCGGTGAGATCTCCGGCGAGGTCGGATTTGCTACATTAGCACAACCCTTTTGCTACACGGTCGCCGGCGATATCTCCGGCGAACTCTTCGGCGAGGTCCAGTCTATTTTTCTATTTTCTGGGTCAAACCGGTTTTTGCTACGTTATAGCAAAAGCGGGACTATTTGTAACAAAAACGAGTATGTCTATAGTAAAAGCAAAATTTTGACTCAAAAAAAATAACACGCGATTGACCTGGAATCCCGAGGATAAAAAACATAAATCCCTTGAAAAATACGTAGTACTGCCCAAAAAATATTCTGCTGCCCGGTCATACCTCAAGCCGCCTACTCACGAGAGGACGAACCAAATTGCAATACAGTGCATCTAAAAAAAAAACTGTAGTACAGTGATGGCAAATTTGTGCGAAGCTTCTATATCTACGTGGCTTCGGCCTTCTATACAGCGGTAATTGCGTTACACTCGCAACGCCAAAGCGGTAGCCTGCGTGGGCTGGCCCAGTTAACTCGGTCGCCATTCGTTGGGTTTTTTGCTGATTAGAAAAAAATCTCCACTTTTCTCTGTCTTTTTTCTGTTAATTTGGAAAAAAATAGTTCAATAAAAAATCCTTGTTTTTATTAATGTCCAAAGATTTAAAAAACATGAATTTTGGAAAACTGTACTTGGATTTAGAAAATGTCTGTGGATTAAAAATGTGCACTATTTTAAAATTGTGCGTGAATTTTTTAAAAAATCACAAATTCTAAAAATTTCACAAACTTAAAAATATCCCAATATGTGAAAAATGTTCACAACTTTGAGATATGTTCAAAAAATTGTAAATATTCATGAAATTTTAAACTATTTTTAGCAATTTTCTACCCCCTCCGACCCATATTAGTTGACTTGGATTTTTCAAAATTTGGATGAACCTATATACTAAATAGTGTCTAGATTTATCCAAATCCAGACAAATTTGAGTCAACTAATATGGGTCGGAGGGAGTAAAATATTCATGAACTTTTATGGAATTTCAAAGAAATCATGGCTAAATTTTTTTCACAAAACAAAAGATGCTCATAAATTTTAAAAAGGGAGAAAAAGAAATAAGTCAAATAGGAAAAAAGTGAAAAGGAGAACGAGAATGTTGACAAACAGGGGAAGAATCCCTCCCTTGACTATACATTATTAGATAGATAAGATCTCTCGAGCTGCGGAAATCGTCTGAAATCTAAAGAACTAAATAGGAAGAAAAGAAAACACGAAGAAGCCTTGGATTATTAAGCTTGTTAAGGATAACGAGTAAAAAATATTGTTTGATTCTGTTCATTTTGTGCTCGTTATGTGCCCACGAGCTTGCGACCTACTCATTATGATTTATTTCTTTTTGCAAAAATTCCACCAACCTATTAATAATCATCAAAAAAAGTATAAAGAGACCTAAAAGTAATAGAAATTACAAATAGGCCTATGGACCACCTAGCGATGACTACATACACTAACGCGAGCCAAAGGCATGCCACCGTTTCCGTTCCTCCATCACCGGAGCCGGGCAAAACTTGTTATAGTAGAGCTTGTTGTAATAGACAGACGGGAAGTCATTGTGCTAAGACCCTAAAAGACTAGAGCAGCAACCATTGCCAATAATGACACTCGTAGATCGAAAGAGATTAATCTAAAACTACACCAATAAATACAAAAACCGACCAGATCATTAGAGATTAGACGGACAAACGACTTTACGCGTCCTTCGTCAGCACTAAACGTACCAACAGAGCAAGAATGGAGCAAAGAGGACTTTATTCTTACTTCGGAATATAGTTGTCGCCTCAGCATCTCGAATAAGTCACGAAAATCAGTCTAAAGAAAGAACACAAAAAACCCTTCCACCGGTGAGATGCCGTGGTCCGCCACACCTTCGAGACCCTAAGCCCACTAGAGGCGGAGCGGAGCGGACCGGCGGTGTCGCTGACGAGAGGAACGGGAGCCCTAGATTGGTTTTTAGAAAGCCGCCATGATCGCCCTAGAGCTCCCCTATACTGGTTCGGTCTCTCATTATGAAAATGTTGGCTAAGTAGTACTCCCTCTGTTTAGAAATATAAGATGTTTTAGGTTTGTAAATGAGATGTATCTAGACATATTTTAGTGTATGAACCTATACATTAAAAGGTGTCTAGATACATCTTATTCACAAACCTAAAACATCTTATATTTCTAAACGGAGGGAGTACATGCCTACATATTGATTAGACAATACATACATGCATCGTTCATACTATGTCCTAGTAGATATTTTTCGATATAAAAAGGAATATACTTCCTTCGGCCCATATTAATGATCACATCTTCGTCTAGACAATACAATCACGCTCGACCCGCCATCGTCCCCAACCGCAATCCTGCCATCTTCTCCTTCCTCCAAGGGGTTCTTGGTCTCCCGCAGCCCGACATCGCGCGTGAGTGAAGGTGTACGCAGGATTTTGGAGATCCTAGCGCCATGCCTCTCATCCCGATGAGGTCGCCCTCCCGCCCTGTAGGTTTCGATTCTTCACCGCTGCAACTCACGCCTCTGTTCCCCTCCACTGGCCTACTCATACGCACTCCACCTGGGACTGGCCGACGTGCACGCTCCTCTCCGCCAGTGCAGCGTGTGTAGGTGACGCCTTGGGTGGTGGTTGGGCCGCTTGGCCACCTGTTCGCCGCCGGGCAGCCGACACTGCTGGCGAGGCCTCCGTCCCCGCCTCCTGTATGCCCCTCCAATAGGAGGAAATTTTTTGCTAGCATGGTGATGTGCCATCAGTCACCTGGGTACTCACTCAGGCGTGGGTGCTCGCATCTAGGCTTGGCGCAAGGCTGCGCCGGTGCACATGCATGCGGCGGAGGCGTTGATTTTTCATGGTCTCGGTATCATACATGATGGTGAAGAGATATCACAGAACTAGCAATGAATGAATTCACACGACGTTTCCATGGATAAGTTTTAGATTAGGCACTTGCTGCCATGCGTGTTCTTTTGGATCACTAGATGAAGAAGAAGAGGGCAATGTCGATTAATCTCTGCTGAGCCATGGCGGAGAGGCTGCGCTGGATCATGCATTGGTAGATGGCGAAGATGCCACTGCTGATGTTTGATCTAAACTCGACGACTGATTCCTAGGGCACTCCCAGTTTCCCAATGTTATTAGATATTTTAGAAGTCCAGTCTGTCGTTATGTGTGTTTAAGAGTTTGGTCCTTTTCAATTTCTTTTTCATTTAGGTGTCGTTAGCTACTCAACTTGGGTGACTGTGTCAGTTTGGCATATGTATGCAGTTGGCCGATGCCATTCTTGTTTTCTGGTGCATGTCCCCTGGCATTTGTTCTCCAGAAGCCTCATCTGCAAAACTGTTGTTGCAGCTAGTTTAATTGTTAGAATCAAGCTTCCAGATATGCCTAGTTTTAATGATAGATCTTGGTCTACTCCTCAATATTATGGGTTGGAATGTCCGTGGGTTAAATGACATAGACCTAAAGGATACAGTGCACGAAATAATCGATTCCTCCTCTTGTCAGATTGTGTGCCTACAGGAAACGAAGCTCCAATCGATCAGTCAGTTTGAGGCTTGTTATATTGGTGACTAGGGTTGCAGATGCGGGGCCCGCTTCAGCCCGCAAAACACGGGGTGATTAGTATAAATTATACTACATGCATAGATTGAAACCGACATAGAAATTATACTATGTTAACATGAGATGAGACTATTTTGTGCCCGCATACCCGCCCCGCCTGCAGCCCTATTGGTGGCAATAGGCTGTGTGGTTTTGCTGAGCGGCCGGCAACAGGGACAAAGGGAGGGAGGAATTTTACTGCCGTGGGATGAATCGGCCGTGCAAATCACCAATATTCAAAACAATGAATTCTGACTTTCTACTAATGTTCACATGCTAAACTCCAGTCATGAAGGAGACTTCAAAATCACCACCGTTTACGGCCCAAATAAATCAAATCGTAAAGACTACTTCGCCGAGCTCGTCGCGCAACATCCCCTAGTGATGTTCGTTGGTTAGCCCTTGGAGATTTCAATTAAATTCGGCAGGCTAGGGACAAGAACAAACACAATGTCAACGGTTCACGTATCAATCGTTTCCAGACTCCTTGCAAACTTGCGAGCTTAATGAAATACACTTAAAAACCCGACGATTCACTTGGAGCAACAAGCATAATAACCCTATCCTTTGCAAACTTGCTGCCTTTTATTGCAATTCCGATTGTGATATCTGCTTCGACATCCATGTCTTGCATGCTATCTCCTCATCGTGGTCGGACCATTGCCCTCTTTTGCTGATGACATGGGCCTCAGAGACCGAGATCTTTTAAATTCGAGAACTTTTGGCTTCGCCTTCCCGGGTTCAAAGAGATCTTGCTCAATGCTTGGAGACATCTAGGCATTACCGAACCTTGCCAACTTTTATTACACAAGCTGTGACACACAGCCAACCGGCTCACATGTTGGAGTCGAGTCCTCTTCTCCAACGCAAAGGTCTTGTTGCACGCAGCCCTAATCATCATACTACATTTCGATATGACACAAGACAATACAACACTTTCTCCAAATGAAATGGACCTTAGATCATGGTTAAAAAGAAACGTCATTGCATTGGCCGTGATGGAGAGAGCTAGGAAAAAAAATGTGCTCAGATTTCTAATATAAAGGAAGGATATGCTAACACGAAGTTCTTTCACATGCGGATAAACTGTAGGAGGAAGAACCCCATTCTTCGTCTCAAGCACAACCATGGGTGGGTCACCCAACATAAGGCAAAACAAGAAATAATTCACAATCACTTCCACTCCGTCATTGTCCATGGCGAGCCTAGATTGAGGGAATTTAATTGGGATGAACTACATTTTGATGCGCCTTAGTGATCCTTTCACCGAGGAGGAGGTTACAAATGCAATAAACCATATGCCAGGTGATAAGGCACCCGGACCCAATGGGTTCATGGGAGCCCTTTTTAAGAAGTGTTGGCCCATCATCAAGGAAGACGTCGTGGGAGTAATCGACCTCTTTGGGAGCCTACACGCTGAAAATTTCTATTGGCTAAACTATGCCAACATTGCCTTATTTCCAAAGAAAGATGGTGCAAAGGAGGTGTTGGAATTTAGGCCCATTAGCCTTATTCATGCAATTACAAAGATCATCTCCAAAATGCTCTCCATTCATCTTGTGCCTCTTATGAATGACCTTGTTTCCAATGCCCAAAGTGCTTTTATCAAGAAAATAAGCATTCATGACATCTTCCCATTGATGACTCCCAAGTGCGGGAGATTAATTGTAGTACTTTTCAATATAGAAAGGTTATCAAACCCACAAGGAGGTGAATGTATTGGTTTGTAAATTTTACAAGTAAAACAATAATTAAATGTAGTAGTTTTGGTGTTTTGGGATTTGTAGTGTGCAAGAATTTAAAGTATTGAAAGTGAAATCTCGATCCTCTATGCGGCAAGAGGACAAGCTCAAGTACGTGTGTGTTCTTATATGTGACAAGTGTTCCTGAGGGCGGCATGGATATACTTAGCATGTAGATTTCTACATAATATGGTGAATATCTTGTCAAGTTCCATTCCCTTAGGGTGGAGCCTAAATTAGATGCAACCATAGATATGAGCGAACACACCCCTTATGATGGCTCCTAGAACCATTTTTATGTCCAAACCTAGGAATCATTAAGACATAAATGTCCCACCAAAGCAATTAGTTTATTGGTCCCCGACATAAATCCCTCCAATGCAACCCAAAGAATTGGAAAACGGTTTCTATCATTCCGTCTCTTCCAACTCTCATCATTGCATAAAAGTGTGCCCCTATGAGCCCATATAGGTGAAATAGCATGCAGTCTCGCATAAAACCATCATAGAACCACATAAAAGATAAAAAAACTTGACCAAATACGCATTTCATACTATATGGAAATCATAGCCAATTCACCCTATGCCCTCAGGAACATGGAGATCTACTCACAAGTGACAAACATGGTAATGATTAGAGGCATATGGATTACAACACAATCTAAAAATATAATATGACCACCAAATAAAGACAAGTTTCCAATCAAAATCATGCAAATAGCCCTTAAACAATATCTAGGGTTCAATCAATCACAAACTATGAGGGGAATGAGGTGGATCTCAGGGATGGAGATGGTGATGGTGATGGTGCTGATGGAGATGTTGATGGAGATGCCTCCCCCTATGCCAAGAAGGAGTCGTGATGATGATGGCGTCGACTTCCCCCTCATCGGAGGCTCCGGTGCAACATGATCTGCCATCTCTCGGAGTAAGCGAGGACTTTCGTTTCCGCCGCCGCCTCTGTAAATCTTGGGGAAAATGTGGTATAGGTTTTCAGTCAATATGGAGGTCTGTGTAAAAGGAGGGGGTGAGACGATGCTTGAGGGCCAAATGGGCCTGGGTAGCGTGCCTAGTAAGGGAGGGCACACCACTAGTGCTCTTTTGGGCCTCGTGGCTCCCCTCTCTTGCTTCTTTGGCCCAGTGTCCTTTTCCTGGTGAAAAACTCATCAGATATTTTCCTCACATTTTTAGACGTCCAGAAGGTCCTTGGAATAGAAAAATATGAAAAGGAGATTTTCTGCCTCCTAAAAATTAAATACCAATAAATGGGACTTTATAATAAAGTATCATAAATCATCTAAAACATGCATAAACAATGATGGATCATGGAAAATATCATTCTAAACATATCATATAAGTCACTATTTCGATGATGCAAAATGCACGTATCACCTATATGTGCAAAATCTTGCCAAAAGGTTCCACAAAGGAAAAACTCCGACGCTTCTTTTCAAGATCGACATCTGTAAGGCTTTTTACTCCATTCATTAGGAATATATCATTGACCTTCTTCAACATCGGGGCTTTCCAACCATCTTCCATAATTGTATTGTGAATTTTCTTTCAACATCCACCTCGCGAGTCCTTCTCAATGGGGTTACCGGTTTTCCAATCAAGCATGGACGCGGTCTTAGGCAAGGGGACCCCCATTGCTTTTAATCCTTGCTATTGACCCTCTATCGCAAATTTTGGAATGTGCAAATAGGCACGACCTTCTTCATAAACTCCGACGAAGGGGTACCATCTTGAGAACATCACTCTACGCGGATTATGCGGCCGTTTTTGTGGATCTGATGACCCACAAGTATAGGGGGTGTATCGTAGTACTTTCGATAAATAGGAGTGTCGATCCCAACGAGGAGCAGAAGGTGCTGAACAGTGGTATACTGGTATGGAGCAGGAAATCCCTGTGAATATTTAGCAAACAGATTTTTAGTGGTTTTCTGACAAGGCAACAAAACAAGGAGAAATTAACAAAAGTAACGAACAAAACAAAGCAAGTGGCCCAATCCTTTCTTAGCAAAGGGCAAGCCGGTGGAAATACTTATAAGGACCAAACGTTCTCGAGGACACACGGGAATTCTGTCAAGTGCTTTCGCTTCAAATAGCCGAGTACTCTTCTCTAGTGTTGTAAGTGTTGTGTGGGTGAACCTGTGCTAATGTATCGACCGTACTTGGACTAATACATACTTGTGATTAAACCCCCTGCAAATATTCGTAACTACAGGAAAGTAATTAAGATATAAATCTAACCACAGCCTTAAACTCTGAGATCCTACGCTCCCTTGTGCAAAGGTGTCCTAACGGGGTTCAGGTTTCTGTCACTCCGGTAACCCCACAATTAGTAGCCAAATACACAATGCATTCCCCTAGGCCCATAAATGGTGAAGTGTCATGTAGTCGACGTTCACATGACACCACTAAAAGAATAGCACCACAACTTAAATACTAAACCATTGAATAATAACTCATCACAAATTCACTAATAACAACATGACTTCTCCCATGTCCTCAAGAACTAAACGAACTACTCACGAGACATCATATGGATCAAGATAAAAGATGATATGATAATGGGTAACAATCTGAACATAAACAATAACCCAATGGTTCCACTCACAAGCATCAACTACAATAGTAATCAACACCGGGAAAGTTTCCCCTAAGAACTAAAGCAATATCCAACATAATTGTTACAGCGGGACGGAGTGGTGATGATGGTGCTGGTGGAGATGATGGTGTGGATGATGATGATCCCGATGAAGCCTATCTTGATGACGGTGTTAATGGCGTCGGTATCCCCTCTCCGAGAAGGAATTCCCCTGGCAGAAATCTGTCTGCCGGAGAGATCTTTCTCTCTAGGTGTTTTCCGCCCCCCAGAGGCGGCGAAAATCTATGTGTGGTCGCTCCCCGAGGCTTAGGGTTCCGTAGGGAAGATATAGGCGAAGGGGCGGAGTCGGAGGCCGGGCAGGTGGGCCACACCTGCCCTAGGAGCAGGGTTAGGTGGGCCCGCGCCTAGGGGGTGTGGGACCCTGAGGCCCTTCTCCGTCACTCCTTCTGGCTCCCTCATTCTTCTGGAGAAAAAATATATTTCCATATTTTTCTGGTCTTTGCGAAATTGCACTGAAACGCCTTCTTTTCCATCAGAATCCAGACTCCGGCAGTCCATCCTCCAAGAATCATCCAACATGCATAAACATATGAAAAAGCCATAAGTAATACCTCATAATAAGACAAATATCAATGAATAGAGGTAAATTATGATATAGAAAGGTGATGCAAATTGGGCGTATCAAGTCCCTGTAGGGGTTCGTAGCATGGAAAACAAAAAATTTCTACCGCATACAAACAAACAAGCCAAGATCTATCTACTAGATTGTAGCAACGAGTCGATAGAATAACTCACCCTCGAAGATTCCAAAGTGTTTAACGAGAGCAGATTCTCGTGGGTGATGTAGTCGTACTCTTGCCGATCTCAAGATCGTGTAGACGATCCTTCCGGCGCCACGTTCCGGCAGCGCTCCCGCAGTCGGTCACACGTTCGGTACTCGATGAAGACCTTCCTCTCCCTTGTTCCAGCAGGCAGCGGAGGTTGTAGCACTCTCATCGTGATTCCGGCAGCACGACGGCGTGGTACCGAAAGTAGAGGGTAGATCTCGCAGGGCTTCGCCTTAAGCCGGAGCGAGTATGGTGGACTATGAGAGAGGCCTTGGCGATCTAGTGTTTAGAGGCACCAAGGATAAAGGGCTAGGCCGGCGGCTAGGGCAAGGGGAGGGCCCCAACTTGGCGGCTAGGGCAAAACCCTAGGGCGCCAGCGACGACTTGGTGGCCGGCGGCTAGGGTTAGGGTTTGGTGGAGAGAGGTGTAGGTCTAGAGGGGCACCCTTGCCCCTCCTTTTATAGGTGGGAGGACACGGCCAAGGGGGAGGGAGTCCTCCCCCAAGTCGGCCTCCTTGGCCGGCGGTGGAGGGAGGAGGACTTCCTCCCCAAGTAGGTTTCCTACTCTCCCTCCACCAAGCAAACTTGTCGTTTGACTTTTCAAACTAGGATTTGATTTATCCCTTTATTTTGCTCAGCGATGATACCTAGTACATGATGCAACCATTACACATTGTTATGACACATTCATGTACCCTTCCCCTCCGGAGTGCCGGACCTTTCGGAACCTTCTAGAACATTCCCGATGAAAACACCGGAATCATTCCCTAACTCCGAAACATGACTTTCCTTATATGAATCTTATTCTCCGGACCATTTCGGATCTCCTGGTGATATCCCGGATCCCATCCGAGACTCCGAACAACATTCGGTCTCTTACTCATCATTCCATAACTACTCAACAACATCGAATCCTTAAGTGTGTCTCCCTACGGTTCGTGAATTATGCGGACATGATCGAGACACTTCTCCGAACAATAACCAATAGAGGAATATGGAAATTCATATGGCTCCCACATATTTCTACGATTACTTTGCGATCGAATGAACCACTTACATACGATACCAATTTCCCTTTGTCTCACGATAGTTTACTTATCCGAGGTTTTGATCGTCGGTATCTCTGCATACCTCGTTCAACCTCGTTACCGATAAGTACTCTTTTCTCGTTCCCGTGATATGTGATCCCTCGTGAGACAGTCACATGCTTGCAAGCTAATTGGATGACATTCCACCAAGAGGGCCCAGAGTATATCTATCTGTCATATGGATGGACAAATCCCACTCTTGATCCATGTGTCTCAACCCATACTTTCCGAACACTCAATGCCACCTTTATAGCCACCCAGTTATGGTGTGGTGTTTGATGTCATCAAAGCATCCTTCCGGTGATGGTGATAAGCATGATCTCATGGTCGAAGGAATTAGGTTACTATGTATCAGAAAGCTTATAGCAATTGAACTATTAAAATGACTTGATCTTTATGCTACGCTTATCTATAGGAGTATGTCCATCATACCATTCTCCTACCGATATGATCTTGTTGTTCATAACATCTCAATGTTCATGATAGGGAAACCATAATCATTTATTAACCAACAAGCTAGTATTATGAAGAGGCTTTACTAGGGACTCTTATTTAGTTTACAAATCACACAAGTATTAATGTTTCCTTGTTAATACTATTATAGCATGAATGTAAACATTTATCATAAACACAAAGATATAATAATAACTACATTTATTATTGCCTCTAGGGCATATCTCCAACAGTCTCCCACTTGCACTAGAGTCAACTAATCTATATTACATGGTAATATACCGAACACCCTTGGCAGTTTGGTGTTGGTCATGTTTTGCCCTCGGGAGAGGTTTAGTCAACGGATCCGCCACATTCAGATCTGTGTGTACTTTACAAATCTTTATGTCACCATCTTGGACATGTTCTCGAATAGCGTGAAAACGTAGCTTGATGTGCTTCAGCTTCTTGTGTGATCTTGGTTCTTGTGCATTGGCTATGGCACCCATGTTATCACAGTAGATAGACATTGGGTCCAGCGCACTTGGAACCACACCGAGCTCTATAATGAACTCCTTCATCCATATCGGTTCTTGTGAAGCCTCTGAAGCAACTATGTATTCCGATTAAGTTGAAGATCTCGCCATAACGCTTTGCTTTGCACTCCTCCAGCTAACTGCTGCACCATTCAAAATAAATACGTATCCAGATTGAGATTTAGAATCGTCTGGATCGGTGTTCCAACTAGCATCGGTGTAACCATTAACAACGAGCTGTTCATCACCTCCATAAGAAAGAACCATATCCTTAGTTCTTCTCAAGTACTTAAGGATGTTTTTGACCGTTGTCCAATGATCCACTCCTGGATCACTTTGATATCTGCTAGTCAAACTAACAGCATATGCAATGTCGGGTCTAGTACATAGCATGACATACATTAGAGATCCTATGGCTGAGGCATAGGGAGTCTTACTCATCCTTTCTCTATCTTCTGTCGTTGCTGGACTTTGAGTTTTACTCAAGGTCGTATTGGGCAACATGGGCAAGAACCCTTTCTTGCTATCTTCCATTCCAAATCTCTTTAGAACTTTGTCCAAATATGTACTTTGTGACAATAATATTAGGCGTCTCGATCTATCTCTATAAATCTTTATGCCTAATATGTAAGCTGCTTCGCCAAGATCTTTCATTGAAAAACTATTATTCAAATATTCTTTGACACTATTAAGAAGGTCTACATCATTCCCAATCAACAATATGTCATCTACATATAGTATTAAGAATGCTACAAAGCTCTCACTCACTTTCTTGTAAATACAAGCTTCTCCATAAGTTTGTATAAAACCAAAACTTTTGATTACCTTATCAAAACGTTGATTCCAACTTCAATCCATATATGGACCGTTGAAGTTTGCATACCTTGTTAGCATCTTTAGGATCAACAAAACCTTTGGGTTGCATCATATACAACTCTTCATCAATGTCTCCATTGAGGAATGCTGTTTTGACATCCATCTGCCATATCTCATAATCGTAATATGCAGCGATTGCTAAAAAATCCTCATAGAATTTAGCTTTGCTACTGGTGAGAAAGTCTCATCGTAGTCAACTCCTTGAATTTGTCGAAACCCTTTTGCGACAAGTCGAGCTTCATAGACAGTAACATTACCATCAGCATCTGTTTTCTTCTTGAAAATCCATTTGTTCCCGACAGCCTTTCGGCCATCCGGTAAGTCCACCAAAGTCCATACTTGGTTTTCGTACATGGATCCAATCTCGGATTTCATGGCTTCTTGCCATTTATTGGAATCTAGGCTCATCATTGCTTCCTCATATGTCGCAGGATCATCGGTGTTGTCCACCAACATGACACTCATAACGGGATCATACCAATCAGGAGTGGTACGAGTTCTCGTTGACCTGCGAGGCTCTGTAGCAACTTCAACCGAAGTTTCATGATCATCATCATTAGCTTCCTCTCTTATTGGTGTAGGCGCCATAGGAACTACTTCCGGTGCTGCGCTACTCGCAAGTTCGAGAGAAGGTTCGACAACCTCGTCGAGTTCTACATTCCTTCCAGTCACTTCTTTCGAGAGAAATTCCTTCTCTAGAAAGGATCCATTCTTGGCAACGAAGATTTTGCCTTCGAATCTATGATAGAAGGTATACCCAATAGTTTCCTTCGGGTATCCTATGAAGACGCATTTTTCCGCTTTGGGTTCAAGCTTGTCCGGCTGTAACTTCTTTACATAGGCTTCGCAACCCCAAACTTTAAGGAACGACAATTTAGGTTTCTTCCCAAACCATAATTCATACGGTGTCGTTTCAACGGATTTAGATGGTGCCCTATTTAAAGTGAATGCGGTTGTTTCTAATGCATAACCCCAAAATGATAGCGGTAAATCTGTAAGTGACATCATAGAACGAACCATATCTAAGAGAGTTCGATTACGACGTTCGGACACACCATTACGCTTTGGTGTTCCCAGCGGTGTCAATTGTGAAAGTATTCCGCATTTCTTCAAATGCTCGCCAAACTCGTAACTTAGATATTCACCTCCACGATCAAAACGTAGAAATTTAATCTTTTTGTTACGTTGATTCTCTACCTCACTTTGAAATTCCTTAAACTTCTTGAAAGTTTCGGACTTATGTTTCATGAAATAGATATACCCATATATACTCAAGTTATCCGTGAAGGTAAGAACATAACGATAACCACCGCACGATGCTACACTCATTGGACCACACACATCGGTATGTATGATTTCCAACAAGTCCGTAGCTCGCTCCATCATACCAGAAAATGGAGTCTTAGTCATTTTACCCATCAGACATTCTTCGCATCTTTCAAGTGATTCGAAATCAAGTGATTCAAGAAGTCCATCGGAATGGAGTTTCTTCATACGCTTCACTCCAATGTGACCAAGACGACAGTGCCACATATAGGTCGAGTTATCGCTCAATTTCAAACGTTTAGCTTCAATGTTATTAATATGTGTATTTCCACTATCGAGATTCAATAAGAATAGACCATCTATCAAAGGTGCATGTGCATAAAACATATTACTCATATAAATCAAACAACCATTATTCTCGGACTTAAACAAGTAACCGTCTCGCAATAAACAAGATCCCGATATAATGTTCATGCTCAACGCAGGCACCAAATAACAATTATTTAAGTATAAAACTAATCCCGATGGTAGATGAAGAGGTAGCGTGCCGACCGCGATCACATCAACCTTTGATCCATTTCTAACGCGCATCGTCACCTCGTTCTTTGCTAGCTTCCGTTTATTCTGTAGTACCTGTTTCGAGTTACAAATATGAGCAACCGAACCAGTATCAAATACCCAGGCACTACTACGAGTACTAGTGAGATACACATCAATAACATGTATATCGGATATACCTTTCTTCTTGATGTTGCCATTCTTCAAATCCGCCAAGTACTTTTGGCAATTCCGCTTCCAATGACCTTCTCCCTTGCAGTAAAAGCACTCAGTATCAGGCTTAGGTCCAGCCTTGGTCTTCTTCGTCGGTGCGGCAACTTTCTTACCACCCTTCTTGAAGTGTCCCTTTTGCTTAGACTTGCCTTTCTTGAATTTGGTGGTCTTATTGACCATCAACACTTGGTGCTCTTTCTTGATCTCCACTTCTGCATATTTCAACATGGAGAAGAGTTCTGGCAACTGCTTGTTCATGCTTTACATATTGTAGTTCATCACAAAGTTCTTGTAACTTGGTGGCAGTGATTGGAGGACACGGTAAATCCCCAAAGCATTAGGAATCACTATACCCAAGCTTTGGAGTTTGTTTGCGTGCCCAGACATCTTAAGCACATGCTCACTGACGGAGCTTCCCTCTTCCATCTTGCAGTTAAAGAACTTTTCAGAAGCCTCATAACTCTCAACTGCCGCGTGAGTCTCAAATATCAATTTGAGTTCACGGACAAAATCATGTGGGTATGAGTTCTCAAACTTTTCTGAAGCTCCGATTCCAAACCATACAAGATAGCACACTGAACTGTGGAGTACTGATTCTTCCGAGTGAGGTAAACATTCTTTACTTCATCGGTAGCATCAGCTGCAGGCGGGTCACCCAGCGGTGCATCCAGCACATAGGTCAAATTACCAGCATTGAGGACAATCCTCAAATTGCGGAACCAATCCGCGAAGTTGCTTCCATTGTTTTTCAACTTTTCTTTCTCTAGGAATGCATTAAAATTGATGGTAGGGGCCGCCATTGATCTACAACATATTTGCAATAGTTTAGACTAAGTTTATGACAAATTGAGTTCTAATTAATAGTTAAATTAATCTAGGTGAACTTCCACTCAAAACAATATCCCTCACATTGTTTTAGTGATCACACGAACCAAATCCACCACATCAAAACCGATCATCACGAGAGTTGATATAGCTTCAATGGCGAACAATCAACATATTTATCATATCTACTATATGGTTGTCGGGGGGTTGACCTCGGGTAGGTCAAAGACGGGGAAAGACAGAGGTACGATCCCCGTCTGGTTTCCGAGTTACAGTCTAGGTCGGCCGAATTATGAATAAGTCGGCCGACATACGGAGGCGAGAGGCCCATATATGTATAATAAGGCATTATCCGGCCGAGTTACTGCGTGGGTCGGCCGGGTTATGCCTAAGTGATCTTGATACAGGTAAAGGACAATCCGAGCTATGCAGGGGAGGGCCGAATTATATGAGGCTTGCAGGAGAAGGAGAAGCCTGAAGTCAAACCCTAGCTGCAAGCTAGGAAGAATCTAAGCAGTGCCAAGCGCTACGGACAAAGGCGCAGAGCGACAGAGAGGCAGGAGGAGGTCACGGAGGTGACAGTCCAGAAGATCGAGGCATACAGGAGGGGCCCTCTGGAACCTTGCCGTCGTTAGAGGGGCAACAGGGAAAAGAGGGCACCGAACTACTATATTGGGACAGGCATATTCCTCGAATATGCTGGCCACGTCAGCCCTAAAGGAACCCAGGGCTCTCCTTTATAAGGAGAGGCTTGGACTCAGAGAAGGGGATCGGCTCATTTGGTACCGTTAGGCTAGTAAAGTTCATCTTCTCTCCCTGTATACAGCTCAAGGAGCACTTGTAGCCCTGGAGAAGAGAAATAAAGATCTTTGCCTTAGTCTCTTGTGTGTAGAATTAACTGCATCTTCCCTCCCCAGATCCCTCTAGCATCCATTGGCCCCATACTTTAGCCTACCCATGGCATCTTCCGTGCCACCACCACGACAGTTGGCGCCCACCGTGGGGCCAGCAGCGGTGCTAGCTGGAGTTATGATCCGGACGGGAAACTTCATCAACACGGGCGAGCGCGTTGTTTCTGGCCTGGTCCAGAGATTTGGTCTCTGCGACTATGTCAGCGACAATGCAGGGAGCTTCAGGGGGAAAGCTCCCCCGCGTAATGGTGTCTTCATCAGCCTGGGCGGGCACAAGGTTTACGTCGGCGTCGACATCACCGGCATTTATCCTCACCAAGTTGTTGTTGCAGGAGAGCCACCTCTTAACGCAGTAAGCCGTCCGTCCAGAGCGCGTCCTGCGGACAGTGTCGAGGTGATGGTCGCTGCCGGAGCGCAAGCTGGAGCAGCAGTAGCCGGGTCAAGCAGAGAACCCGCCACAGGCGTACAAGGCGCACCCAGGCAAACCGCGCCACAACTCACCGAGGTAATCCCACCAGTGACCGACCCGACCGAGCTGCAGGACACCACCCCAAAGGCACCAAGAGTAAGAGGGCCACCTCTGGAAAGGCCAGAGAACATTCTTCAGGCAACCATAGAAAACTTGACTACACCTGTAGCGCCGATACTTGATCCGGCAAATGCTCAGGCAGAGTTGGAAGAAACCAGGCAAAAGGTCTGGTAGAGTCCAAGAAAGTATCGGCCTTGCGGGAGTCCTTGAACAGGACCCTGAGAGAATATGCCAAAGCTAATAAGCTTGATATCACACCCGAGCGGGTGGACGAATTAATATTAAGAGGGAAGAACCTCATGTATGACATTAACAAAGAGCATGAAGCTCACAGAGCAGAATCAGGTGATTTGGGTTTGCCGAGGTACAGTACCCCGACGAAGAACCTGAGAGCGGCAAATGCCGCAGCATTGGAATTAGAGGGGTTGACCGGGGAAGCCTGGCAGAAACAACAAGAAAGAGTGAATGAGCTGGTGCGCATCGCGAACCAGCAAAATGAGGAAATACTCAGAACAAACCCGGCAAGGCCAGGGGCCTCGCGGATGGTTCACTCGGCAGGGGCAGCGCCCGCCTTATCCGCGGCAGCAGCATCTTCACCCGGAAACAACGCACGAAGGGACAGAGCAGTAACCTCAGGAAAGAGGAACAAGCAAATTGTTCCATATGATCCGGCAATGGCTGGAAAGGCAAATGAGAACGGAGGCAATGCAAGCCGAGGTAACAGTGGGGAGAGGAACCACCGCCGTGTGGAGAAAGACGGCGGAAGCCGAGGCAATGGAGACCTCGGCAGAAGAGAACCCGCGAGAGGTAATCATGAAAACCAGACCCCGGCCGAAGTAAGGAGAGAGATGCCGCTCAACCCGCAACCAAGGCATGAGCCTCGGCAGGAAAGAGAAGCGAGGCCAACTCGCCACAATCAAATGAATGAAAGGTACAATGATGGTTATTCCGAGGTGGAATATGCGATCCATGGTGGAAATAACCACTATGGGATGCAGGACAGAATCCTGTACAGAGATTTGCCAGCAAGTGATGCAAGAGTGAAGCTGGACCGGCTATACCGGTCCGAGTTGTTGGAAGAACAGGGTCCACTAGGTCCGACATGTTTTGGACCACGGATCATGGGCGAACCACCAGTGCCGAACTTTCAGTTAGCGAGAGGCACAAAAACATACAATGGAAGTACCAAGCCACAAGACTGGTTGATTGACTATGCCACTGCTGTGAAGATAGCGGGTGGGAACTTAAGATGGGCAGTGCGGAATGTCCCACAAATGTTGGAAGGACCAGCTAGGGTATGGCTGAATAATTTACCAGCCGGCAGTATCAACTGTTGGTTAGATTTCGAAGAAATGTTCGTCAGCAACTTTACCAGCACATACAAGAGGCCAAACAGGCCACAACAGTTAGCCATGTGCAAGCAGAGGCCGAATGAAACAGATAGAGAGTTTTTGACTCGATGGTGCAACCTGAGAAACTCATGTGAAGGGGTTATCGAATCGCAAGCAATAGCTTGGTTCGCGCAAGGTTGCCGTTATGGCAGCGTGTTGTGGCAACGTCTGCAAGGATATATGCCAACCACATTGGCAGAAACTATCAGAATAGCAGACTCCTATGCATTAGGGGACCCAACGCAACCGGAATTAATGTCGGCAGATCATCGCGAGCAACAGGACCATTATGCAAGAGATTTGGCCGGGTCATCCAGGCGTAATGATTTCAGAGGAAGAAGAAGAGAAGAAAGGCCGGATTATAGATATAACTCGGCCCAAGTGGCAGCAGTAGCGCAGGATCCGCCGCGTCATGGAGCGACTCAGCGGCAGAAGAATGGTCCTCAGCAGTGGACACCAAGGAATGAGGGAAAAAGATAGTGGACCCTAGAACAAAAAAAGCAGTGGCAGGAGAGGCTGAAGTACACATTTGAATCTATGTTAGATCAGCCGTGTAAATTTCACACGTCAAACCCATCCAGGCCGGCCAACCATACGACCCGTCAATGTGCATGGATGAAAAATGCGATGGGAAATCCTGTAGGCATTCAGGCAGCACCCCATCAAGTACATCAACAGCATCAACCGCAATTGACAGGAGCAAATGCACAGCAACTGATGTTACCGCCTCCTCCCCCGAGGTACGATGACTCGAATCGGAGGGATGCGGTACATCAAGTGATGAACCAGGTTCAGGATGGAAGGACAAATCCAGCGAGTACTGGACAAAATGATTATAGAGAACATCATCAGTCATATTGCGTGTTCACAACTGAACAGCAAGACAAGCAGAGTGTGCAGCGCCGGCATATGGAAGTAAATACAGTTATGCCGGCAGTACCAAGATATGTGCCTTGGTCAGATCAGGAGGTAACTTGGAGCATAAAGGATCACCCCAAGATAATGCCGAATCCAGGGTCATATGCACTCGTGTTGGATCCGACATTTGTTGGACCAAGCATCAATGTGAAATTTTTGAAAATACTCATTGACAATGGAAGCAGTATCAACATCATGTACAAAGATACCATGCATAAACTTGGAATATCGCAGAACATGCTACAGTCCACGAGGACCACTTTCCATGGGATAGTGCCGGGACTTTCATGCGAGCCCATCGGTAAAATCCGAGTGGATGTGTTATTCGGCATGAGAGATAACTGCAGAGCAGAGAATTTAGAATTTGAAGTGGTAGATCTGGAAAGTTGTTATCATGCTCTACTCGGACGGCCTGCGCTGGCTAAATTCATGAGTAGCTGTCATGTAAGTTATATGAAGATGAAACTACCCGGACCACAAGGGGTAATAACAGTTGCAGGAGATTACAAGAAGTCAATGGAGTGTGCTTCAGCCGGGTCAAATTTGGCCGAATCATTGGTTATAGCAAGAGAAAAGAGAAGGATTCAGGAGGTAGCAGCCCTCGCTCAGTCGGCCCAGCTGAACATGCCGGCGCTGGCCAACCCACATGGCAGTGTTTCTTTTTAGACGACTAAAGAAACGAAGAAATTCCAGATCGATGAACAATTCCCAGAGCGTACCATTACCATTGGTGCAGGCCTGGACGCTAAATAGGAAAGCGAGCTCACCAACTTCCTCCGTGAGAATCGGGACATATTTGCATGGTTTACTCAGGATTTGCAAGGTGTTCCGAGGGAGTTGGCTGAGCACTCTTTGAACGTGAGGCCAGGAGCAAGGCCGGTGAAGCAACCTCTCCGCCGCTTCGCCGAAGACAGGAGAAAAATAATAGGAGATGAGATAGCTCGGCTCCTCGCGGCCGGGTTCATCATGGAAGTGCTGTACCCGGATTGGTTGTCGAATCCGGTGCTAGTAGAAAAGAAGAAAGATGATCCCAATGTAGCCATTGTATGACGAATGTGTATCGATTACACCAACCTGAACAAGGCGTGTCCAAAAGATCCTTTTCCATTGCCTAGAATAGACCAAGTCATTGACTCAACCGCTGGTTGTGAGTTATTATCATTTGTAGACGCGTATTCTGGTTTCCACCAGATACCGTTAAATCCGGCCGATCAAATAAAGACCGCGTTTATTACCCCGTACGGGGCTTATTGTTATCGCACAATGCCATTCGGCCTGCGAAATGCAGGAGCGACATACCAGAGATGCATGCAAAAATGCCTACATGATCAAATAGGGAAAAATGTACAAGTATATGTAGATGACGTGGTCATCAAAACCAGGGAAAGCAAAACACTACTGGAGGATATACGACAGACTTTTGCGAACCTGAGAAGGTTCCGAATGAAACTTAATCCAGAAAAATGCACATTTGGCGTGTCGGCAGGAAAATTACTCGGTTTTCTTGTGTCTAGCCGAGGTATAGAGGCCAACCCAACAAAGATAAAGGCAGTAGAAAGAATGGAATTGCCAAAATGTTTAAATGATGTACAAAAATTCACGGGTTGTCTGGCCTCGCTTAGTCGGTTCGTATGCCGGCTAGGAGAAAAAGCGCTACCACTCTATCAGCTGATGAAGAAATCAGATAGATTCGTTTGGACTCCACAGGCGGACATCGCATTTCATGAATTGAAAAAGATGTTGGTTACAACACCTATTTTGGCTTCTCCATTATCAAAAGAGCCTATGTTACTTTATGTAGCAGCTACCAACAGAGTAGTTAGTACTGTAGTCGTAGTGGAACGACTTGAAGATGGTAAGTCGGTTCAGAGGCCGGTGTATTATTTAAGTGAAGTATTATCCACTTCAAAGCAGAATTACCCACATTATCAGAAGATGGCTTATGGGGTATATATGTCGGCGAAAAAGCTCAAACATTACTTCGAAGAGCATCCCATCAAAGTGATCTGTGAGGCACCCATAGCCGACATATTGAGCAACAAAGACGCAAGTGGCCGAATAGCAAAATGGGCAATCGAGTTATCACCATACGCTCCACAATTTGATAGGAGAGATGCAATCAAATCTCAGGCAGTAGCCGACTTTTTCGTAGACTGGGCCGAGGTGCAGTATGAGCCATCGTTGCCAGATCCAAATTATTGGACTATGCATTTTGATGGTTCCAAACTAAGGAACGGGTTGGGGGCAGGAATAGTGTTAACCTCGCCTAAAAAAGACCAACTGAATTATGTGTTACAAATACATTTCGCTACGTCCAACAATGTAGCCGAATATGAAGCACTGGTCCATGGATTGAAATTAGCAAAAGAAATTGGCATACGCCGAATCTTATGCTATGGTGACTCGGACCTAGTAGTACAGCAAGTCTCAGGCAGTTGGGACGCATTAGATGCTAATATGGCTTTATACAGATTTCACGTGCAAAAGATCAGTGGATACTTTGAAGGATGTGAATTTCACCACATACCTTGGGCAGAGAACGATGCCGCAGACACGTTGTCAAAGCTAGGATCAACTCGGCAATCAATTCCTCCGGGTATTGCCCTGGAGCACCTCAGGAAACCATCAATAATCCCATCGCCAGAATCCGAGTCTATCTTTATCCCGGCAATTTCAGGAGAAGATAACGCGCCGATGGAAGTAGATCAGCAATATAACTCGGAACCCCTCGAGAGGAGAACAGCCGAAGTAAGCACAGTCATGGAAACAGACAGTGAGATTACACCGGAAAAAGTCACACCATTATGGGCGCAACCCATATTTTCCTACCTAAAAGACTCGGCATTGCCAAGTGATGAGGTATTAGCTAGACAAACTGTAAGGAGAGCAAAAGCTTACACAATCATAAACAGTAAGCTATATAAGAGGAGCGTCACAAACGTGTTGCAGAAATGTGTGAGTTCGGCAGAAGGTCAGGATATCCTCCAAGATATACACCAAGGAGAATGTGGACACCACGCCTCATCTCGTGCCTTGGTAGCCAAAGCATTCATGCATGGATTTTATTGGCCAACGACATTGAAGGAAGCTAAAGAGTTAGTTAAGAAATGCAATGGATGTCAGAGGTACGCAACCAAAATACACATGCCATCGACCGAGCTAAAAACAATACCTATCACTTGGCCATTTTCTGTATGGGGTTTAGATATGGTAGGACCGTTTAAGCCGGCACGAGGGGGAATGACTCACATATTGGTTATGGTGGACAAGTTCACGAAATGGATTGAAGTGAAACCAATAAAAAAGTGTGATGGGCCCACAACAGTCAAATTTCTCAAGGATATTATCTTAAGATATGGGTATCCGTACAGTATTATCACAGATAATGGCACAAACTTTGCAGAAGGAGCCTTCGCCAGATTTTGCCGAGAGAAACACATAAGACTAGATATTGCCTCTGTGGCTCACCCAGCATCCAATGGGCAAGTGGAAAGGTCGAATGGATTGGTGTTATCAGGAATAAAACCACGACTTGTCGAACCATTGGAAAGGTCGGCAGGGTGTTGGATTGAGGAACTCCCGGCCGTACTATGGAGCCTCAGGACTACTCCGAATAGATCAACAGGTTATACACCATTCTTTCTGGTATACGGGGCAGAAGCCGTACTTCCAGCCGACATACAATATGACTCGCCAAGAGTTACTCAGTATACCACCTCGGAGATAAACGAGATAGCTCGGCAAGATGCTGTAGACCTACTAGAAGAAGCCAGAGAACTGACATTATCACGATCAGCTATTTATCAGCAGAACCTGCAACGATATCACAGCAAAAAGGTGAATTCAAGAGTGTTCAAAGAAGGAGATTTAGTCCTCCGACTGGTGCAACGTACGGCCGGCATGCACAAGTTGTCACCTCCATGGGAGGGACCATTCATTGTAAGCAAAGCATTGCATAATGATGTCTATTATCTAATCAACGCTCAGACCCCCGGAGGGAACAAGGCAGATAAAGCTGGCGAAGAAACGAAGCGTCCATGGAATGTAGCTTTACTTCGACCATTTTACTCGTAGCATTGTATCTCAAGGTCAAGAACCGATGATGTATTAAACCTCGGCACCCAGAGCGGTGACTCGGGGACTGCCCTATGTTATTTCAATTTCATGTTATGTATTTGAACCACGGCGCCCAGAGCAGTGACTCGGCAACTGCCATATGTTATCTCGATTTCATGTCATATATTTAAGCCTCGGCGCCCAGAGCAGTGACTCGGGGACTGCCATATGTTATCTCAATCTCATGTTATGTATTTGAACCTCAGTACCCAGAGCAGTGACTCGGGGACTGCCATATATAATCTCAATTTTATGTTGTCTATTTAAACCTCGGCACCTGGAGCAGCGACTCGGGAAATGCCATATATTATTTTCATCTCATATCAAATATTTGAACCTCGGCATCCAAAACAGCGACTCGGGGACTGTCATGTGCTGCTTAAGATTTATGGTGGGCACTACCCTGAGGAGCGCCTCCATGTTGGTCTTATATCATTTCTGAAATTTGGCGTACGTATTAAAGTTCGGCGCGATAAACAGTAATCCAGGGAGTGCCATATATTATCCCAAGGTAGTAGTCAACCACCGTCCAGGACACCACTCGTGAAAAAACGAAAGCAACGATAAATCCTAAAAACAGGAAATTGCAGGCCACCAGAGCAAGAATTCGGACAAACACCCACTCAACCAAATGGTAACAGCTACAAGCGTACATGTCACAGCAATACACGGCAAAAGAAATTCAAGTCATACTGAGAGCGGACAAATGTTTCACGTACATCATACGCCCGGCATACCAGGGATAAGAAATAACTCAAGCATGGTTCGCAGGGGAGGCAGTAACTTGGTCAGGCACTGGGCACTCCGACGTCGGAGGAACTTCGACCGAGGTTACCTCGCCCTCCGTAGACCCAGGTGCAACCTCAGCGGAAGCTCGAGGCTGCTCAGGAGCATCCGTCTGTGCAGTTGAGTGCCCAGTACCTTTGGAGGAGGATCGCGCATCGCCGCCATCATCCGAGCTTGAACTAGAGCTTTCAGATGTGGCCGAATTATCCTCACCCTCTCCTTGCTCAGCCGAATTATCATCCGAGGCATCTTCAACTATAACTTCCTCATCCGGGTTTGGAAGAAAACTCGGCCCTTCATTCCAGGTATGTACGTCGGCATACTCGACGAGTTGGAAGGCGCGAGCTTGCCGAAGAGCGACGAAGGTGGGATCCTCAACCCAACGAGAACCAGTGCGCAGATTTCTCAGGATGTCTAGAGAGATGTCTTCGTACCATGACATGATGACAGTAAGGGCCATATCAGTGCCAGCGCGCCCGGCTGATTCCCTCCAGAGACTCAGTTGCTTCTCAGATGCCATGAGCCTTTTTACTAGTAATTCGACCTCGTTAATATCAGGAGTCCCAGAAGTGTTCGGCCAAAGGACGTGGTAAGCTCGGATGGCCGCTTTCACCAAGTCCCGACCCATAATCTTCATTGGGCCAACTGCAGCACCAACAGCAACCAGGAAGTCCTCCATTGAATATTCCGAGTCAACGGCAACAGAAACACCTCGGCGCACACGAGCTGCAAGAACCGCTTTAGAACTCACAGGCTTGGCTTCGGGAAAATGATCTGCGCAAAACATGAACGTGTCAGGCGACAGCGGGAACAAAAAAGAAAAATATAATTCGGCTGTGCTAAGTAGCTTACGATGAATGTAACTCATCATTATCTGAAGGTCTTTGGCCCAATCAACCTTGCTCTTCTCAAAACGAGCAATTTCCTCGCTCAACCCCTGAGTTTTCAGTTCGGCAGCCTCGAGGAGTTCTTTGTTCTTCTGCAGCTCCAAAGCCAGCCGATTCTTCTCCTCGGAAAATTCTTGGTCGACCTTTTCTAGTTCGGATTTCTGAGAGAGCTTAAGGGTGTCCACCTCGGCTCGCAGGCGAGCTATTTCATCATCTTTTTCTTGCAATTGCGCCGCATGAATAGCGTTTTGCTCTAAAAAATGCAGCATCACGTCAGGCATGGGCATGCAGTCTTGCTGCGACGCTGCAAAGGTTTGCAACTCGGCTTTACCAGAGCCAAACGCAATAAGGAAGCTTAGCACAAATATTAAAAGGGAAAAGGCGTAAGATAAAAGGGAAACTAACCTTCCAAGCTCTTGACTTTCTTCTCAAGGCGAATGTTGAGGTTATTAATGTTACCTATTCACCAAGAAAGTAAGCCGGCATATCGCGGACGAATAAATGAGAATGTTGAAAATAACGAAAAGGAACTATCGACGTACCAGCCTTCTTTACCACAGGAAGGATTTTTTCATACTTTTCTTCCAGCTTGCGGTGCGAAAAAAGCAACCTCTGAAATTCGGCAGTCCGCCGGTCATGTGCAACCTGAACAATGGGGCAAAACAATAAATCGATATTCAAAGCTAAATCAGATCCGAGTCAAGCAAAACTCAGCTCGGATCTAGCTAAATCAGATCCGAGTCAAGCGAAACTTAACTCGGATCTAGGTGGCTAGATATTCAAAGCTAAATCAGATCCGAGTCAAGCAAAATTTAACTCGGATCTAGGTGGCTAGATATTCAAAGCTAAAACAGATCCGAGTCAAGCAAAATTTAACTCGGATCTAGGTGGCTAGATATTCAAAGCTAAAACAGATCCGAATCAAGCAAAACTTAACTCAGATCTAGATGGCCGGATATTCGAACCCTAGAAATAAATTAAGTCGAAGATCATTAAACTTCCAAGCATATAACAAGTTATTTCCTTGCAAGTTTCAGGGACTAGAGCATATAGTAACATCTGGAAACCAATCTAAAACTCAGAGAAACAGCAATTACCTCATTCATCTTGTTAGTGTCAAGGATGAACTTGGCAGCGTGGTCGAAACGGCCGCTGATGTCGGAAAGCTGAAAGGGCTGATTGATGGGATTACCCTCAAACTGATCAGCGGCATTCCAATTATTGGCGTACTCCACCAGCGCGCCGAGGCTGTTCCCACTAGCTGTCCGAGTCAAGACCTTACCCCGAACATGTTCTGTAACCACTGCGGCCGCAGGGCTCTTATGAAGAGCAAGCTGGGTGCTGACAGCCGAGGCAACGAAGGCTTTAGTAGGAACAGTTCCCTTGCGCAGCATGTCGGCGATACTAGGCTGAGAAGAGCCGACAGGACCTTTCTGGGAAGAGGAAGCCTTGGTGGCAACAGCTTTACTCGCCTTAGAAGAGGCATCATCAGGAAGTGACACCTCGGTAGTGGGGACGGCACCTTCAGGAACAACAGGAGTTACGGTCGCAGAAGGCGCCGAGATAACGACCTCTTCGGCCGAGGCCGGAGTGGCCGAAGAAACTGCCGGGGTAGATAAAGGCTCAGTAGCGGTGCTGGGACCCATAGAAGGGGCAGCGGGTTCAACGAAAACCCCGGAGGGCCGAGTGGAATCAATGTCAACAGAAGGGGTTTCAGGCACGTCGCGACGAGGAGGCGATGGATTCAGAGCTGGAGGAGAGGCAGCACGAGTGGGACTGGGAATCCTGGTATCATCGACGGGCGGAGGAAACGGCGGCCGAATCGGGCGGTTAGTCATGCTAGGACCGCCGGGCTTAACAGAGAGCGGATCACTGCAAAAATAAGAAAGGAAAAAGTGTCAGTATGAAAAACAGAAAGAGAGAAATAGAAATATAAGTAAAAGGAACTTACCCGGCGACCACAGGCATAGTTTTGCGCCTGGGAGGATTCGGAGCGGATTTCTTCGTTCGTTTCTTGGGGACGGCCTCCGAGGCACTAGAAGGAGCGCCGCGTTTACCCAAGGTAATAGGGGGTCGAGAAGCAATAGGCTCGGCGTCGTGAACCTGACCGGCCGGATTAGCTGGGAAAGTAGAAGCCGGAAATGCATAAGAAATAGGCATTGCGGCAACTACCTCAAGAATTTGGACCTCGTCCGAATCACCTTCCTCCTCGTGCGCCGAGGTCTTGCCACGAGCTCGAGCCGGGGCAGGATCCGACTTAGGAACGAACTCCTCCGAGTCTGGTTCACCAGTATCCGGGGTGCTCCGGTCCGCGGGCCACGGAAGCAACAAAACTTCGGCATCCTCATTCTTCTGCTCTGTGAATCTCTGCAAGACGAGGAAAAAGAAAGTTAGCGGGTTCCGTTACGAAAATGGGGGAATAACAGGGCGTTATTGATTAAGCTTACTTCGGGAGGCGGATGATCGCGAGTGAACGGTTTCAGTCCCCAAGCCCAATCCTCAGGCATCTCCGTCTTAAAGATAGCTCGGACACGCTTATAGATAAGGTAGTGGTCCAGCTCCACGGTCGAGACTCGGTTAGGGTCAAGAGGACCACTCATGTAGCACAGCTTGTGAGTCCGCTTCTGGAATGGGCAGATCCGGCTACTAATAAAGGTAGCCATCAGGTCTTCGCCGCATAACCCGGCGCGGATCAGCTCTTTAAGCCGAATCTCAAAAGCCTCGGCCAAGGCGTGAGTTTTCCTCGGATTGTAAAGCCAATTCACCTTAGAAGGCGGACCGATTGAGAAGGCAGGGAGCCGAATCTTGTCCTCCGTCCCTCTGTTCTTGACGTAAAAGAAGGATTTGTGCCACTTCTTTCACGACTCTAACCCGGTGACACGAGGAAATACGGATTTCCTCCGAGGTGTAATAGACGCAGCCCCGCATTGAGTGAGCGATTTCTCGGAGGGGTGCAGAGATTTATCAGGGACAATGTTAGAACGAATCTGGAAGAACTTCGACCAGACGTGCACAGACGGCCACAAGCCGAAGTATCCCTCTGAGGCGGAGATAAAAGCAGAAAGAGAAGCGATGGCATTCGCGGGAAGATGATGCGGCTGAAGGCCGAAGTAGTCAAGAAATTCTCTAGCAAAATCGCTAAGAGGGAGGCCAAAGCCTCGCGCAAAGTGCGACATAAAAACGACATACTCGCCCTCCCTAACGTCAGGAGAGGACTCGCTGCCGGGTAAGCGACAGAAAACCTCGGCGGGAATCCTCCGAGTTCGGATAAGCCACTCAATCTCGCGGCGCGTAACGGAAGAACCTTGCCACGAGCCTCGCTCGGGCCCAGAGCCAGCGTCGTCATCCTCAACCAGAGCACCACTAAAGGAGCTAGACATGGGTGGTTCGCCGGAGAGATCGACGGAAGAAGAGCTGGCGGCGGAGGGGATTTTAGAGCTACGAGGCCCCGTCGTGATTTTGCACGGAAGCGGCGGCGGAGGAACAGAGGAACCGCCGCACGAACACGAGATCGAAACGGAGAAATCTAGGGCAACACCTAGGCAATACGGCCGGAAAGGACTCACCGGCGACGACGCCGAAGCTGGTGAGCGCGGGCAAGGCGAGCAGAACGGCGCGGTGGAGTCCTCGCCGTCGGAAGCTCTGATGAGCGCGCGGCGGCGGAGCTGCGAGAAGGCGCGCAGGCGAGAGGAAGGAGGAGGGCAGAAACGAATGAGGAAGGGAAAAGTAAATCCCCAAACACCGTGCCCCTCTTTATAGTCGAGCCACGAGCAAGGTAGTGGGATCGTGGGTGTAGCAGTTAACCGTGTAGATCGTGGGTGCGGCACGAACGCACGACGATAAGTGGAGCCGCACCAACGGCCACACAGGAACGAAAAGGGTTGTGATCCCCTAGGGAAACGGCACGCGAGGCATCGCGGCGGCGGCGCAGCAGGCACAGAGTTAACTGTAGCCTGTCAGCAAATACTGTAGAAGAACCAAAAAACTAGAAAAACAATGATGGGAGTGACACGTAGGACGAGGCGTATGAGAGAAGGAACAAGGGTACCCCGGACGAGAAAAAGATAACTCGGAAACAGTACTGAAAAATATGATGAAGCTGATACGACCCGACCGAAGCTATCGACAGGGCCACACCAGCTTCGGGGACTAATGTCGGGGGGTTGACCTCGGGTAGGTCAAAGACGGGGAAAGACAGAGGTATGATCCCCGTCTGGTTTCCGAGTTACAGTCTAGGTCGGCTGAATTATGAATAAGTCGGCCGACATACGGAGGCGAGAGGCCCATATATGTATAATAAGGCATTATCCGGCCGAGTTACTGCGTGGGTCGGCCGGGTTATGCCTGAGTGATCTTGATACAGGTAAAGGACAATCCGAGCTATGCAGGGGAGGGCCGAAGGATATGAGGCTTGCAGGAGAAGGAGAAGCCTGAAGTCAAACCCTAGCTGCAAGCTAGGAAGAATCTAAGCAGTGCCAAGCGCTACGGACAAAGGCGCAGAGCGACAGAGAGGCAGGAGGAGGTCACAGAGGTGACAGTCCAGAAGACCGAGGCGTACAGGAGGGGCCCTCTGGAACCTTGCCGTCGTTAGAGGGGTGACAGGGAAAAGGGGGCACCGAACTACTATATTGGGACAGGCATATTCCTCGAATATGCTAGCCACGTCAGCCCTAAAGGAACCCAGGGCTCTCCTTTATAAGGAGAGGCTTGGACTCAGAGAAGGGGATCGGCTCATTTGGTATCGTTAGGCTAGTAAAGTTCATCTTCTCTCCCTGTATACAGCTCAAGGAGCACTTGTATCCCTGGAGAAGAGAAATAAAGATCTTTGCCTTAGTCTCTTGTGTGTAGAATTAACTGCATCTTCCCTCCCCAGATCCCTCTAGCATCCATTGGCCCCATACTTTAGCCTACCCATGGCATCTGTCGTGCCACCACCACGACAATGGTTCATGCTTTACCTTTCGGTGATCCATGTTCCGAGACCATGTCTGTGCATGCTAGGCTCATCAAGATCAAACCTTAGCTTCCGCATGAGCAAATCTGGCTTGCTCACGTTGTATACACTTGCAGAATCTAACACACCCGATCATCACGTGGTGCCTCGAAACAACAAGCTTTAGCAACGGTGCTTACTAAGGATGAAAACTTTAGAACTTGAAATTTATGTGCATGAGGGATCATCTTATAATGCTACCGTCGTTAACTAAGCAACACAATATGCATAAAGGATTAACATCACATGCAATTCATAATATGTGATATGATATGGCCTTTCTTCTTTGTGCTTCCGATCTCCATCTTCAAGCACGAACATGATCTTCATCATCACTGGCATTCCATCAAGGTCAATGACGCTGCTTCATGGTTGTCGTCCACCAACTTCAACTATTACAACTACTTTGAATAGACACGCGGGTCTTAACAGAAATTAAAGACAACCATATGTCTCCTGCCATTTGCCAACTTACAATAAGGAACATTGCATACATCAAATATAATCACAATCATGGCCATATCACATCACAGCACACCCCTGCAAAACAAAGTTAGACGCCTCTAATTTTCTTTGCATATTTTACGTGGTTTGGGGCTTTCAATAAGTGTCGATCTAACTTACGAACAAGAACCACAACGTTGATGTTTGAACTATCAAGTGCCCATTGTAAATTGGATCTATACTATAATGGGAGAGACAGACACCCGCAAAGCCACTTATGCAATACAAGTTGCATGTTGAGCGTGGAGCAAGTCTCATGAACGATGTCATGTAAGGTTAGCCCGGGCCGCTTCAATCCATCATACCGCAAGATGCAAAGTACACAAGAAGCAATTGATAATAAAAGCACCACCGCCCACAATGACCATTGTGTTCTACTCGTGCAACAGATCTACACATAGACACGACTCTGATACCACTGTAGGGGTTCGTAGCATGGAAAACAAAAAATTTCTACCGCATACAAACAAACAAGGCAAGATCTATCTACTAGATTGTAGCAACGAGTCGATAGAATAACTCACCCTCGAAGATTCCAAAGTGTTTAACGAGAGCAGATTCTCGTGGGTGATGTAGTCGTACTCTTGCCGATCTCAAGATCATGTAGACGATCCTTCCGGTGCCACGTTCCAGCAGCGCTCCCGCGGTCGGTCACACGTTCGGTACTCGATGAAGACCTTCCTCTCCCTTGTTCCAGCAGGCAGCGGAGGTTGTAGCACTCTCCTCGTGATTCCGGCAGCACGACGGCGTGGTACCGGAAGTAGAGGGGAGATCTCGCAGGGCTTCGCCTTAAGCCGGAGCGAGTATGGTGGACTATGAGAGAGGCCTTGGAGATCTAGGGTTTACAGGCACCAAGGAGAGAGGGCTAGGCCGGCGGCTAGGGCAAGGGGAGGGCCCCAACTTGGCGGCTAGGGCAAAACCCTAGGGCGGCGGCGGCGACTTGGTGGCCGGCGGCTAGGGTTAGGGTTTGGTGGAGAGAGGTGTAGGTCTAGAGGGGCACCCTTGCCCCTCCTTTTATAGGTGGGAGGGCGTGGCCAAGGGGGAGGGAGTCCTCCCCCAAGTCGGCCTCCTTGGCCGACGGTGGAGGGAGGAGGACTTCCTCCCCAAGTAGGTTTCCTACTCTCCCTCCACCAAGGAAACTTGTCGTTTGACTTTTCAAATTGACGTTTGACTTTTCAAACTAGGATTTGATTTATCCCTTTATTTTGCTCAGCGATGATACCTAGTACATGATGCAATCATTACACATTGTTATGACACATTCATGTACCCTTCCCCTCCGGAGTGTCGGACCTTCCGGAACCTTCTAGAACATTCCCGATGAAAACACCAGAATCATTCCCCAACTCCGAAACAAGACTTTCCTTATATGAATCTTCTTCTCCGGACCATTCCGGATCTCCTCGTGATATCCCGGATCCCATCCGAGACTCCGAACAACATTCGGTCTCTTACTCATCATTCCATAACTACTCAACAACATCGAATCCTTAAGTGTGTCTCCCTACGGTTCGTGAATTATGCGGACATGATCGAGACACTTCTCCGAACAATAACCAATAGAGGAATCTGGAAATTCATATGGCTCCCACATATTTCTATGATTACTTTGCGATCGAATGAACCACTTACATACGATACCAATTTCCCTTTGTCTCACGATAGTTTACTTATCCGAGGTTTTGATCGTCGGTATCTCTGCATACCTAGTTCAACCTCGTTACCGATAAGTACTCTTTTCTCGTTCCCGTGATATGTGATCCCTCGTGAGCCAGTCACATGCTTGCAAGCTAATTGGATGACATTCCACCGAGAGGGCCCAGAGTATATCTATCCGTCATATGGATGGACAAATCCCACTCTTGATCCATGTGTCTCAACCCATACTTTCCGAACACTCAATGCCACCTTTATAGCCACCCAGTTACGGTGTGGTGTTTAATGTCATCAAAGCATCCTTCCGGTGATGGTGATAAGCATGATCTCATGGTCAAAGGAATTAGGTTACTATGTATCAGAAAGCTTATAGCAATTGAACTATTAAAATGACTTGATCTTTATGCTACGCTTATCTATAGGAGTATGTCCATCATACCATTCTCCTAACGATATGATCTTGTTGTTAATAACATCTCAATGTTCATGATAGGGAAACCACAATCATTTATTAACCAACAAGCTAGTATTATGAAGAGGCTTTACTAGGGACTCTTATTTAGTTTACAAATCACACAAGTATTAATGTTTCCTTGTTAATACTAGTATAGCATGAATGTAAACATTTATCATAAACACAAAGATATAATAATAACTACATTTATTATTGCCTCTAGGGCATATCTCCAACAGTCCCCCAAGCTTAGACTTCGCTTGTCCCCAAGAGAATACTGATCTCAGTAAACATGTCCACAAGTTTATGGAGTGAAGTGTCGATAAAAGAATACAAACAAGAAGCATCACACTTACCATTGCACAACTCATAGAAGAAGGCAACTCACCATTATATAACTTAGCTTGCAACCAAGTACAACAGTCACAATAGAGATGCATAAAGATAAATCATAATTGGAATTGGCAAACTTGTTCTTGGTCAGAGAACACCTGGCAAATAGTTTCACAAAAGCTTTTTGTAGAAGTTTCAAAACAGGAGCACTCTTTACTCAAAAAGGTTTTTCATAAGTGAAGGCTTTCAAATTAATACTCAATAGATAAGAATTTTGTGCAAGCAAGGAAGATAAGAACATGATTGAATAAATCACCATATGAATGCTTGAAACACAACAAATCAAATGCTTGCTGGAGAAAGAGAGGAAGTAGGTTGACTGACTCAACTGGAAGTGGGAGAAAGGTCCATTTATAGAGGATAGGAGGGATTACAAGTCATAAAGAGCTTCCAAAAGATTATGGTACTTGCTAGTTTTGAGCCCTCATTGCCCCTATCATAAGCATATTGAGATGATTAAGGTTAAAGTGAACAAAGATGGAGTATATGCTTGAAGAAATATAAGTTGGCAATCTCATGTCCCTTGAATATGAGGGCCACTCCTCATGCTACTCAACTTTGGTCACAGGTAAGTTCTTGTCATTGTAAGTATTTGCATATCATTGAGAACCGCCAACGGGGTACCCCTTGCACATGGTACAGGAGCTTTCCCATAACCAAAATGACAAGGCAATCAGACAATGAGCATCTCAGCAATCTTTTTATTTACTATGTGCATAGCTTTTTATTGAGGATGCTTCATAGATGACTCACTATGGTGATGCTGCAAGTTTCCACCATGATTAAGCATGGCTTAGGCTAACGGCCCAGCCGTTTCTCTAACACAGGATACAAACTCCATGGACTTACAAGTTCCCTCTTTATGTCACACCGCTGACATCCATAGACAAAAGAGCACGATATCAACTGTGTACAGAGTACAAGTGCAATGTTGAAAAAGTTCCCCGTGACAGCACGGTTCTTCTAATTCCAACGTATAGATGCAAGCATATACAACTTCGATGTTCACAATGGTTCAAGTCTATTAGGGGCAATTAAATAAGGTGTGCCATCAAGTTCGTGAGAGCTTTACTATCTAGTTTTCACATAATAAAATACTTTTTAATTCGAAAGGTAGATGAATCTTGAGAATTTGCTTGGAATAGCAAAAGCTACTAGGTAGATATGGTGGACACAAGTGGCAATTTTTTTTGGTTCAAAGGATTTTGAAAACATGAGAAGTATGCCTTCTCAAAATAGGCTTTCGGCTAGCAAGGCTGGGTAGCAAGCAAGAGAGTTGAAATAAACAAGCAAACATACAAGTAATAAAGACATACATGCAATCTTCCTTGAAGACACAAAATAATCTTAAATAAAGAATACTAAGCTTATGAGCCAACAAGAAAGAAAACAAATGATACGAAATACCTGTAAGCTTTTTATTTCCTTTTCTCTTTCATAGTAATGCTACTGACCAGAACTCGGTTTGCCAAAACCAATTTAGATCCACTTGATGATCCCAAAGTGGTGCCAATACTGATCAACAAGATCCATCATATAATAGAGATTGCAAACTAACATAAGAAGTGCAAAAAGTAAAAGATGAGACTTCTCATTAATATTCCAATAAAGGCACTCACACCAGGGGATACATAGATAATCAACTAAAGGAGAGATATTTCCACATGCAAACCAAACTATAAGATAACCTCTCTACCACAGGTATGAATCCACTAAAAAGGTAAAAGATAAAAGATAATGGTGGTGATACTGCGGCACTCCCCCAAGCTTGGAAAAAGCCAAGGGGATGCCAAATATGACGTCGAATTACTCCTTCGGTGGTGGTGGTGGTGGTGTTCTCTTGATAAGCTCCTCAATAAGTTTCTTCAAATCCTCCATATCGAAGATCAGAGTACGAATTAACTCCGAATTATGCTCAATGCAGCCCATGATCAAGTCGGACCGAGGATCCCAGTCCTTGTTATTCTTTCTCCATTCTTCCAAATTAGAGTGTTTCTTCCCTACACGGTTAGAACAAGGGGTACTAGGAGGAAGTGTGCGTGGAGCAAGGATATGACGCGGAGTTCTCCCTCCTGTAGACATCTGTGTTGTCCTCTTAAGCTTGGTAGGTCATGCCACCAAACCAATGCTTGCGATGGCAACGCGAGTGTCCGATTGCTTGTACTCCTCCATGTCACCTTCATACCCTACTGAAATCTCCTCCTCCTTGGGGACTTGAGGTTCTTCTTCCTCGGGCTTCTTGCCTTTGTCGTTGGTGGAGGACATGGTGCTCTAAACTTGAAGATTTCCTCACAGAAATAGATCGAAACGAAAACACGACAAGAACACGATGCAAGAACCTCGGGGAACCCGGGGGGTTATATATTACGAAGCTTCAAGGCAAAAGGAAAGTGCTGACATGGAAACGAAGCGGAGATGAAGTCCGGGGGGAACACCCCCCTCAGGCGCGACCAGGCTGGGCCCGCGCCTGGGGTGGGTTTGTCTAACCCGGGCTCTGTTTCCTCTTTAGTTTCGTCTCGCAAATTTCCTTATGTATTAAAAACATCAAAAATATAAAAAGATTGGGGTTTCACGAACCTTCTGTTTTCACCACTTTACCTATTCAAAGACGAACTTTGCAGATTCCTTTTCTCTTTCTCCTAATAATTTTCTTCTTACAAAACCCTTGCACAAACTCAATGACAACATTAGTATAAGCAAAAACAATAAACCTTTGGTAAACACTTCAACTGAAAACCCATCAATAAAAGATTCTATAAGAGGCAAATGCAAATGATGCAGAAATCTGTCAAAACAAACCAACAGGTAAATATTGATTTTTTCAAAGACCTTCTGTTTCTCAAATCAAAAAGTGCAGAACTTTAAAGTTGGGTAACAACTTGGATAACAAGCTCAGAAAAATGCAGCTCCATCCGAAGTACTGAGCTTCCTCACGAGTTTTTACAATACAGCACAAAAATCTGTCCCAGGACAGCTACTTTTCACAACTCCTCTACTTTACAAAAGTAGTTGAACTTGACACAAAAACCAAAACAAAAAGGATAAGGTGCGGTTATTACAGAGGTAATAACTTTCAAGACTCGACAAAACTCTTGGGTTATCTCCCAACAAGTACTTTTCTTTAATGCCTTTAAGTTAGGCCTGAAACTTCCAAAGATGCTCACAAAGGAGATATATATTTGAAATGAAAGAGAGCATCAAGAAGCAAATAACCAACACACTTGAGTCTAACCCACTTCCTATGCATGGGGTTATCATGAGAAAACGAATTGTTGAAGCAAAAAAGCCACTAGCATAGGAAGACAAAACAGATGCAACTTCAAAGCTTTCAACATAAAACGGGGAAACTTAACATCATTGAGATGCATAAAACCATGTTTCCCTCTCTCAAAATAACTTTCAGTAGCACTTTGAATAAAGTTGACAATATAACCGTCACTGGCAACAACTTTATTATCTGAGTAAGCATACTTACAGTCACCAAAAAGAGGTCCAAGGTCATAGACTTGATCAATAGAAGCAAGTTGTTCCATCCTGAAATCTTTATTAGGCAAGCTATTTTCACAAGGAGCTTTAGCAAATTTGGAAAAGTTAAACTCATAAGAATCTCCATCAAACTTAGTTAAAACTTTTTCCTTCTTACAATCAATAATAGCTCCACAAGTGTTCAAGAAAGGTCTACCAAAAATGATAGGACAAGTTTTGATAGATGTTGAATTAAGCACTAGAAAATCAGCAGGATACTTAATCTTACCACAAAGAACCTCCACATCTCTTACAATGCCAATGTGGCAAATGGTTTCCTTATTAGCAAGGTGAATAACCACATCAATGTACTCAAGCTCACAAGGACCAATCTCATGCATAATTTTCCTGTAAAGCTCATAAGGAATAGCACTAGAACTAGCACCAATATCACATAAACCATAGTAGCAATGATCACCAATTTTAACAGAAAGCACATGAACACTAGCCTTTCTAGCCTTACTAGGATGAGAGATAATATTAGAAGCATCTTCATAGAAGACAATGTGCTCATCCTCTCTATTTCTAGTGACAGTGTCTTTCACAATAGCTACCACAAGTTCAACATTCAATTGCTTACTAGGCTCCACAGTTTTCATGGTACCTTTGTTATTTGCACTAATAATCATAGAATACTCCTTTAACTTAGATGGAAAAGGCATTTTCTCAATATAAGGTTCAGGCACAATATGTTTAGTAGTACAAATCTGAGTACTTCTAACTGGAACATGACTAACAACATCTTTATAAGGAGCATGGTACTTATTCCACTTCTTCTTGGGAATTTCTATGTAAGAGGCAAAGGCCTTAAAACAGTTGGCAATACTTTGGGAATCAATACCAAACTCATTGCTAATATCACGGAAGTTATTAGTTTCCATAAAAGATTTAATGCATTCATAATCATAGTTTATACCTGACTTTCTTCCTTTATCATTCCCCCAAGCTTTAGTGTTATCTTGAATACGGTCTAAGATATCCCATTTAGCTTCTTCCTTCATACGTGTGAATGATCCAGCACAAGAAGCATCTAGTAAATCTTTATCATGAAGAGGAAGCTTAGCATAAAATTTATTGAGAATAATATTGTTAGGGAGTTCATGAATAGGACATTTGAGCATTAGTAACTTCAATGTCCCCCTAGCTTGAGATGTACTCTCTCCATCAAGAGGCCAAAAGTTATATATAAGATTTCTATCCTTATGAATTTCACTGGGAGGATAAAATTTAGAGTAAAAGAGAGATGCCATCTCCTCCCATTCCATGGATTGTCCATTCTTCACCAGCTTATACCATTCTTCAGCTCTCCCTTTCAGGGATACGGAAAGTAACTTCTTCTTCACCTGTTCAGTTGTGATACCTGCACACTTAAACAACCCGCATAATTTATGGATAGAAAGCAAGTGATCACCAGGATGGACAGTTCCATACCCAATAATAATTATCCATAACACGATTAATAATACTTGTAGGTATCTTAAAAGGATCTATCTCAACAGGTGGTTGTTCATCTACTACCCTAGCAGTGGTAGTAGTTTTCCCAATATAAAACCAAGTGGGTTATCCATATTGGAAACAAAGTAACAAGCAGTAACAAAAGCAATACTCACAACAAAAGTTTCCCTTACCAGTTGCACTCTTCAATAGCGCTTCACTCCCCGACAACGGCGCCAGAAAATAGTATTGATGACCCACAAGTATAGGGGGTGTATCGTAGTACTTTCGATAAATAGGAGTGTCGATCCCAACGAGGAGCAGAAGGTGCTGAACAGTGGTATGGAGCAGGAAATCCCTGTGAATACTTAGCAAATGAATTTTTAGTGGTTTTCTGACAAGGCAACAAAACAAGGAGCAAGTAACAAAAGTAATGAACAAACGGAACAAGCGGCCCAATCCTTTCTTAGCAAAGGACAAGCCGGTGGAAATACTTATAAGGACCAAACGTTCTCGAGGATACATAGGAATTCTGTCAAGTGCTTTCGCTTCAAATAGCTGAGTATTCTTCTCTGGTGTTGTAAGTGTTGTGTGGGTGAACTTGTGCTAATGTACCGACCATACTTGGACTAATACATACTTGTGATTAAACCCCCTGCAAACATCCGTAACTACAGGAAAGTAATTAAGATATAAATCTAACCACAACCTTAAACTCTGAGATCCTACGCTCCCTTGTGCAAAGGTGTCCTAACGGGGGTTCAGGTTTCTGTCACTCCGGCAACCCCACAATTAGTAGCCAAATACACAATGCATTACCCTTGGCCCATAAATGGTGAAGTGTCATGTAGTCGACGTTCACATGACACCACTAGAAGAATAGCACCACAACTTAAATACTAAACCATTGAATAATAACTCATCATAGATTCACTACTAACAACATGACTTCTCTTATGTCCTCAAGAACTAAACGAACTACTCACAAGACATCATATAGATCAAGATCAAAGATGATATGATAATGGGTAACAATCTGAACATAAACAATAATCCAATGGTTCCACTCACAAGCATCAACTATAATAGTAATCAACACCGGGAAAGTTTCCCCTAAGAACTAAAGCAATATCCAACACAATTGTTATAGCGGGACGGAGTGGTGATGATGGTGCTGGTGGAGATGATGGTGTGGATGGTGATGATGATGATGATCCCGATGAAGCCTAGCTTGATGACGGTGTTGATGGCCACGATCTCCCCTCTCCGAGAAGGAATTCCCTCGGCAGAAATCTGTCTGCCGGAGAGATCTTTCTCTCTCGGTGTTTTCCACCCCTAGAGGCGGCGGAAATCTATCTGTGGTCGCTCCCTGAGGCTTAGGGTTCTGTAGGGAAAATATAGGCGAAGAGGCGGAGTTGGAGGCTAGGCAGGTGGGCCCGCGCCTAGGGGGTGTGTGGGCCCCCTAAGGCCCTTCTTCGTCCCTCCTTCTGACTCCCTCATTCTTCTGGAGAAATAATATATTTACATATTTTTCTGGTATTTTTCTGATCTTTGCGAAATTGCACCGAAACGCCTTCTTTTCCATCAGAATCCAAACTCCGGCAGTCCATCCTCCAAGAATCATCCAACATGCATAAACAGATGAAAAAACCATAAGTAATACCTCATAATAAGACAAATATCAATGAATAGAGGTAAATTATGATATAGAAAGGTGATGCAAATTGGGCGTATCAGGATCCCATAAAGTAAGACATTCACAACCTTTCTACTATCCTTGAAGGTTTTGGTGAGGTCACCGGTCTATGCACAAACTTTCGAAATAGCTCCATGGTGCCAATATGTTGCGGGCAAATTGATATTGAAAACATTCTTGAGGGTATCCCAGCAAATATAACCTCATTCCCCTTGCAGTATCTTGGGCTGCCCCTTTTGGCTTGGCGACTAACAAGGGCGAACTTCCAACACCTTGAATAAAAATGCACTGGAAAGCTCCCTATTTGGAATGGCAAATTCATCACCGCGGTTGGTCGAGTTTCTCTTTAAAAATCCTTTGTTGCCTCCCAAGCTATCTACTACTTGACGCCTTTGTCGGTTCCCTGCAAAATCTTAAGTTCATCAACAAATTTAAGTGGTCTTTCATTTGGTCTGCCAAAGATACTACTAGTGGTGCCAAATAAAAAGTCAATTGGAGCACGGTGTGCCGCCCCAAAAAGCTTGGAGCTTGGGGGCCTCGAAGTGCTTCACACAGACAAGTTTGCCACGACTCTTCACTTGTGGTGGCCTTGGCTTGAATGGAAGGAGCCCAAAAAAATCTGGGTTGGCTCCTGTAATCCATGCACCAAAGAGGATATGGACATCTTTTACGCCGCCACTACCATCACCGCTGAAAATGGGCATAAGACCCTCTTTTGGCATACTCCATGGCTTGGGGGTAAAAAGCCGATAGACATTGCACCGCTTATTTTTACGGCATCCACAAGTAAGAATTGGAAGGTTGGCCAAGCTTTGAATGAAGGGGAGTGGATTAAGAAGATCAAATTAGCGGCAAATTTCACTTTGGAGCACCTTGCTCAATTCATCGAGCTTGCAACCTTGTTAAGCGAGGTTCATTTTTAGGACAACATGGACCATTTTTTGGAAACTAACGGAAGATGGCCAATACTCCGCGAGATCGGATTATGAGATACAATTCTTAGGCTCTACTTTGACCATCATGAACACGTCGGTTTGGAAATCTTGGGCACCACCAAAGATAAAGTTTTTTGCTTGGCTAGCAACCCAAAATAGGATTTGGACGGCGGGTCGGTTGGAAAAAAGAGGGTGGTCAAACTGTGGGCTTTGCCCTTTGCGCAAGCAAAACCACGGAATCCGTCTCCCACCTATCTGTGCATTGTCGTTACACTATCCTGACTTTGGGGGCACATTAAATATGGATGGGAATAAACTAGTTCCAACCTTCACAATGGATGGGTCTCTCGATCAAAAGTTGGTGTTCCGTGATTGTGGATGGATCGATACCGAACTGCAAAGTCATGTCTTCGCTCATTTTACTAGTCGCATTGGAAATTTGGAACAAGCGCAACGCAAGGTTCTTCCATAACAAGTATGGGCCCCCATTAGATATCCAGATAAGATTAAGAAGGAAGCCCGCTTGTGGGTTATTGCTGGAGCGAAGCGTTTGGATGGAATAATGCCGGGAGAGTAGTCTTTTGTAACTTATAAGTACTATTTATCTTATTGTAAAACTCCTTTCTGGTGCAAAGCTTTTGCCCTATTTTTTAATATAAAAAAAACAAATAGGATTTGCCAAATTTGTGGTCTGATCCATCCATTCTTGCAGGCAGCATCACAGTGGGACCTTTCCCTTTTGCTAGAGACGATGTCGCGGAAGATTTCCAACAAAGAGCCGGCTGATCGCAATAGCCAGTAACTCTAAATTGATTCCCCTCATTTTCATCTTTAAACTCTGCTGCACTATGTAGCTACCTCCCGTGGTGCCCGTCCCGGTACATCTCCCAGTCAGCATTCACTAGTGACGAGGACATAAGCTGGGATATATGTCGACATGGATATCTCTGTTACTCCAGCAGTATTTTTCTTGTGCGCCAGAAAGGTTTCCTTGCCATTTTGGTTCCGGATGACTCCGCAGCACCACGAACCCCCCGCAGCACTCCTGATTCAGCAATTGCCAAATTTTGCAGGTGCTGACTCGAAGCCGCATGCACCCAGGCGCTGTCCACGTAGGTATCGCTATCACCACACCTCTAGTAGTACCACGGTAAATGACGTCGCCGGTCCAACAAAGGATCCATAAGTCAAAAATTCTGATGCAAGACGAGAAAATATAGGATCCTTCCAAAGAACTCGTCAGACTGGTCTGCTACTTAGAAATGGCAGTCGGCCACCCAACGACAACAAAAATAACAAAGAACAGTCGGAGCAAAGACTGAAACTGATCCGCCGTGTCGCGAATCGCGCGGTCTGATTGGATCGCCGTGAAAACAACGGCGAGATAAAGTAAGAAAGTAGTACTGGTAAGACACAGGCATCGTTAATTATTGGCAAATGGACAAATCTACAAGTTAAACGCATGCAAAAATTTCCATGTCGTTTCTGTATCCTGTACCTTTCATTGAGTCCTCTGGAGTCTATAGTCAATATATGCTGCTGTCTGCAGTCCAGATCCCCTACCTTGCTGTTCCTATCGATCCTGGTCTCCTGCACGATCGAGCTCACTGGACATTATTAGTAGTCAGTGATGCAGTTGGACCCGTCTTGCTCGCGCTCGTCTTGGGGCTGCCATGTGTTATAATTGCGATAAGAAGATAACGGAAAACGAAAAGAAAATTATAGTAAGAGGACATAGATTTAACGTGGAAAAACCTTTCCAACAAAGAGGGAAAAAATCACGGACGTCAGCCAGCAAAATTTCACTATATCGGAGAATGTTTATAAATACTGGGGATTTCACAGATGTAACTCATTCCAATCGACGGATTACAAGGGGTTTATATATCGGTGAAAACCTAGGTCTTCGACGATCCGTACCATATCACGGGGAGCCACAGTCGTCCCTGTTGGACACGGAGTGGGCCAACTTCAGACTCGTTCCACTCATCGGAAGTTGGCCTATACTTTATAGAATTTGGATCAACATATAACAAACTAAACCTTGAGACAAATTCCTTCTTATAGCATCAACAACAACCATCTCTCTGAACAAACAAAGCAAATACTTTCGTCGCCAATAGCCACTTGGACTAATCAGTTAAACCAACTAAGTTTGAGCAAAGCTAGGTCTTCGACGATCCGTACCGTACTGCGGGGGGCTGTCACCCCCCGCATCCCCACAGGCGTCCCTGTTGGGCACGGAGTGGGCCAACTTCAGACTCGTTTCACTCGTCAGAAGTTGGCCTATACTTTGTAGAATTTGGATCAACATATAACAAACTCCAAATAATACAGTAGAGTGGAAGGCTATAAGGTTTAAGGTAGAGAGCGGGCGCTAGGTTTTGGTTAATTAGGTAGCAATTGGTGGCCTATGGTTAGGCAGCATGGATCTGGCCAGTTACTAATGTCTAAGTATACATATCGTACTAGTAAATGCTTCCTTTTTTACCATTGAACATAATGATCTGGTTACTAGTAATTTGGTCTGGTTTGTTTTATTTTTTAATCGACGGGTCTGGTAACTACTAGCGTGTTCATTACTAACGCCAATTATAAGAGGTTATTAGTGGTATGTCTTATTTGGACAAGCTACTATTTTGGTCAAATACGAGTAGCATGGTTATTTAGTGGTGCTTCACTCATAATATGTCATCTATATGAGTTTTCTACTAGTATATAGATTAGAAGCTAGCGTTCACACATTTTATTTATAACCTATATATGTGGTAAAACCATTAATTATCTGCAATGCATATTTAAAAAAATATTTCTTTTCCAGTTTTCAATATGGTTATACATCATATAAAACATGAACAAATACGCTAGTTGTTAACCTTTTTCTGGTTGTGGATAAACATTGGGGAAGCACGGCACGTATGGGAGATTCCAGGATGGTTCGTCAGCTCGACACTTTTTTTAAAGGGAATGCAGTAGGGAAGTCTCTACAATGATTTTTTAATAATAAGAATCTAAATCTCTGTCCAGGAGGATTTGAACCTGGATAGCTAGGCTGTATATCCACTTCCCTAACCAAGTAAGATAAAGTCATTTCTTAACTCAACACAATTGATATGAGTTTGCATCACAGAAGGGATTTGGTTATCAGATGAAATAGCGCGGTTAAACGGCTAGTACGGATTCCTCGCCCCATCCAGTAAATGAGTTTGTCATTTAAAAATCTCATTTTGTTTGAATTTGGACTGATTTTGTTAGCAAAGTTTTTTTTGACAAACATAGAAAATAAACTATCTACCTAAGATGAAAAAGGCTATATTTTCTCCTTATGAATACTATCCTCATCCAGATTAGGCCAAAGTCCTATGAACATCTTTGCAATCCATGAAGAAATGTTTATGAATTTAAAATTTTGACTGGTTAACACAGTCCAAGTGAGTTTACCTAGGTTTTATACTAAAATATGGACACAGATACTTCCAACATGATCGGGAAAAAGGGAAGTGAAAGAAAATGACCTCTTGTTTCTAGAGTGCTAATATTGTAGACAACACATGTGTAATCTTCCAAAAAAAAGTTTGTGCTACAATAAGTCCTTTCTATTCAATCTATCTTGCAATAATAACCATAAAACACTTTGTGCTTCTCTCGAGAGTAGGATTTTTTTAAAAATAGCCATTTAAAAGCAAGTGGCAGATACATATATTTTTCATTCATGAAGAAAGCATAAGATTTGGCAACAGAAAAATTCTCTCATGAAGGGTATATCCATTTATCCAATTCCTCCTGAAGTTCAATGCCCTTAAGCAATTGAGAGAATTGTTGGAATTCATGGAAAGCTTGAAGTGAAAGTGGCAAATGAAAAAGATCTTGTGGAGCACTATGCAACTTTGCATAGTTAAACAAGACATCAAAATATTTGCTAAAATTTGCCAAATGAGGGAAAGTAAGCTACAGATTCTCCCCATTCCAATTATCTTTTCATAATAGAACTGGACACCCACTTCTGATTTGACATGTGGCAAGATTTTTGAACTCTACAAGCAACATAGTACAATCCTTCCACCAAAAATTATAATCTGCCAGCTTAGCAGGTGGTGGGCATGTGCCATAGTAGGATTCCAAGACCAAATGCACCAATGGGGTATCAGTTCCATATAAAACTTATCCAGAAATTTAAGTAGGAGATAGATGTTTTGCATGCTTAGATCCTTAATTCCCAGGCCACCCTTGTCCTTGGGTTTGCATATCATATGCCATGCAACTATAGTTGGGCTATATTGAGAGATTTGTCCTTTCTTTCTTAGGCAGTGTGTTCTATACTTATCCACTTGACAAATGGTACCCTAATAAATTTTCAGAGTACTCAAATAGAAGATGGAAAGTAAAGAAAGAACAAAAGCTAAGCAGCTCAAGCTTTCCTGCTTGTGTTGAAAAACCATAGCATGGTTGCAGCCTCCTCGATATTCTTGTAATCAAGGGCAATAAGTGCTCCATTCTAGGCTTAGTCAATCCCATTGGAAGACCTAAATAGGTAAAAGGAAACACCCCCCTTGACACTGAAGTGTAGCTACTAAGTCACTCAAGTTGTCTTGAGAAACATTAATATGGTACAAGTATTTGATTTATGAAAAATCAATTTCATCCCCGTGGAAATAGCAAATTCATCTAGAATGGACGTCAAATGCTCTATGTCAACACCCAGATTTTTAATCCTAGATGCCTGTTATGCCATACATCGCAATCCCAGGATTACCATTTTTGCGAGACATAACAGAATTGGATACCATAGTACATCATCCATTACAAACCGTACATAAGTTCTTACACCAATAGGGATCTCATGATCCAGTTCTTAATACAACATCAAGCAGCGGAATACGTAATAATAACGGTAGCGTAGGTGAAGCTCCATATTCGGGGTCACAGGCAATGCTGAAGATGGGAGATGATCCTAGTTGTCGTAACCTTCCTGGGGTCCATCCTCAAGGTACTCCTCTTCATAGTATGGCCATGGGAATAGCCAGGGACAAAGCCATGAGTACTCTTTAAGTACTCGCAAACTAATACTAACAGGTAAAGGGGTTTTTGGATAATAGGACACTAGGCTCTAGGGTTGTTTTGCAAAATCCAGATTTATCTCTACTAAGTCTAGAAGCAAATGAATGCTAGTCACAATTTTTATAACTCCTAAGTGGGAACTTGTTTTTCATATCACAACCCTGTTGTGGTCAAGTCAAAGTCTCAATTCATTTCACAAGTCGTTTTGAAAAGTCTGACGGGGGAACAGTATGGCCACTCCAACTATCCATAACTGCGGACGCGGCTATTCGAATAGTTTGACACTCTGCAGAGATTGTACACTTTCACCACAACATTCGATACATCTGTCAGGAACAAATCCTGAATTCACCATACTCAGTATGCGGATAATCAATCCTAACCTTTCAATTACACGCCCTAGTATAAGCACCTCTCTTGTGAGTTTGGCCTCCCAACCATGACCAACTGTCATCTTGGATACTGCACAGGTGGACAATCTTCATAAGGTAGCCTCAGCTCAGACCTTGGCCGTGAGGGAACTGATACTAAGGTATATAAGTTTCCAGTCAAGCCCTACCCAATCTTCGGGTATTGTGGTTGTACGATAAAATTGGAATGGTATCGCATCTAGACAACCATCAGTTTTAAAAAGGGCTAAGGCTCATGCCTCATCATTTTCATCACCAAAATTATCAGGTGTTTGGAAACACATGTCCAAAACATTTCAATAGAATGATCCATCATTCCAAGGTTTTTATAACCATTTTTCCACCAAGTATTCCCATCTAAAGTTGATCAAGTTTTATGCTTAGCACTAGCATCTACAGGTGGGGGTAAGCAATAATGATAGTGGAGTTCTAACTAAGTTTAATCTCATGCCTTAAGATGACATCAAGATTATCTAGCTTAGGCCAAATTTTATGCTCTTTATGCAACCTTCAAATATTCTTCTAGTATCTACCATTTATTTCAGTAAACTCTAAGAGTTTTGATAAAGAAATAAAGTAATAGACTTGCAAATAAAACTAGGATGGCTTATCAAGTGGTATAAGCTTGCTAAGTTAATAGCTTGCCTAGGTCAATTGATGTAGTAAGGCTTGCTAAATTTCAAGTGTTAACTTGCACATTCACTAGTAGTATTAGGCTTGCTAAAGTAGAGTAACTTGCAAGTTTTAGCTTGCATAGGCATAGTATCATCTTGCCTTGTGCAGAGCAGTGGTTGAAGTTCTCCTCGGCTTCTTCTTCGTAGTATCCTCCTTCCTCCTCGTATCCTTGGTCGGTACTAGCGTCTATAAATAAATACGAGGTATACAATCACCAAACAATACTTAAATACTTGCAATCATCACACACAAGGGTCCTATAGATGATCTAACATCATCACTAATATTACAAGATTAAAGCTTGGTTTAATTCCTTTTATTTTTAGAAAAGTAATTTCTACTCATTGAAAAACTACTTAAGATTTAATATTCTCCAAACCAAACATGGGATCATATTGACACATGTCATCACCATATATTTTAGTCCATGGGAATATGATTTAAAGTGGTGTCACAATTTAATAAGGTTTTACCCTTTTATTTTAATTATTTAAAGTGGCTAGAAATGCCTATGTAGCATTCTTTTATTACTTGAACATTATTTCTGTAAGTAAACCTATATATTTTTATATATTCTGAAAGGTATGATTAAATGTGATTTTTGAGAGTTGGAATCAACTCAAAAGCTATTATGGTTTAAATTTGAAAAATGTTTGAATGTAGAAAAGCTTCTGCCTTGTTATTTTTACCATGGGTGATCTATAGATCCAAATGACTTGAATACAACGGGCTTGGATTCAGCATTCTCAGACCTTTCTAACAAAATTGGTTTCATTCAATTTGGTGCACTGAATCGATCTGGGTTGATTTTTGAAGTTGGGTACAGAAGTGAGTTTGAAATAAAAATGGAAAAGGTTTAATTCAAATAACCGGGCTGCGCGGGAAAAGTTAACGGGCCGGCCTGCTAAGCGCAGTGCTCCCGCGGGCTGCTTAAGTGGGTGTCCCCACTCGTTAGTGAGACAGGGAGGGGCGAAGCGGTACGGGGCGATGTGGATCGTTCGATCTAGTTCTAATCCAACGGCTGAGAGTCATCGTCGACGTTGAGCAACGCCGACGAGAAAGAAACCTAGTGCGGCCAGTGAGGGGTGTTGGGGGCTCACCGGGGTGCAGGCGAGGGTCGACGAGGCGGGCGAACGACAAAGTCGACGACGGCGAACTCATGGGTGGTCGCGGCAGCTCCTGGGGTGGACGAAATCGATGCCGCCCTTCTTCTCTAGAGGCGGCGGGCTCCGGTGAAATTCCGGCGAGGTGGTGCTCGCCTTGCTCCGGGAACGGTGTGGCACGATCAGTGAGGAGATGTGAGTGAGATGGTGTGAAGAAATCGACTAGGGGTGGCCTCTATTTATAGTCGAGCGAGGGGACCGACGGGGCGCACGGTGAGCTCGTCGGGGGCGATGGTACAGACGGCTATTGGCATGGGCAAAGGTAGGGGCGGTGCGGTGTTCCCTAGCGATGCTCAACGACATGGTTTTGAGGTGTGGGGCGGTGCGGCTTGGTCTGGAACATGCGATGCTCTGCGCGGCAGAGGCGGCGTCTTCGACGGCGAGCGGTGGCTGTGCGTCACGGGGCGGCGAACGAGGATGTCTGGCGGTCTCCTGGGTCGGTGGTGATCGTGTGTGCACGCGGTGAGGGCGGCGCGCGGTCTGTGGGCGCTGGTCGAGGGTGGCGCTCTGGCGCACGCTCGGCATGGTTGCTGGCGAGGTTGGCATGGTTCATGCGTGTGGTACAGGGCTTGGCCACGCTCGCGGCTGGGACAGGGAGTGGCGGTGGACGGTGGTCTGCCTCCCAGACATGCTGGCTAGGCTTGCTTCTCTTTCTAGCTTGCTGTCGACATGGGGGTGACATGGGTGTGCTCGGCTGTTCACCATTGATGGCACTGCCAAGCTTACAGTGATGCTAAGGGTTAGTTTAGGTTGTTAGATGATCTACTAAGGCTAGTGGTGCCCAGAGAGGGAACAAGTTAGGCTTCAATCACTGCTCACTATAGTGTTTAGGATTTTTATGATTTGTGTCTGCAACATGTTTGATGAAATGGCCGCATGAAATCAAGTTTTGAATTTTGAAAAGATTTTTGGTGGGTTTGCTAGATTGGTGCTGGTGAGTCTGCAGATGCTTGGGTTTTGAAAGTTGAGCTTGTTTGAGTGGTTTTTGAAAAAGTGGGATCTTTCCATATGATAAAGATTCAATTTTGAATTGTCATTTAAACTATGCATTTGAAAGTTTCTGGATGATCACGAAGTGGTCCTTGATACCTTGTTATGAGTACATTCAAGGGGTGCAAAGATCCAGAAAAGTTTCCATTAGGTTCTGAAAGTTTGAGACAGCCAAAGTAGGCATGGGAGTTAAATTGGTCAAAATGACCATTCCTTTATTTTATTGATTTTGATTTATTTGTCTTTAGGAAAAGTTTGGGAAATGTTTAGATGATGTTTATTTCACCTAAGAAACATTTTACAAGCACGGAAACACACAAACAAGGTGGTTCAAAAGAATTTCAAATTAAATGCATACTCATATGCATGCCTTCATAATTTTAATTAGAAAAGTTTTTGTTAACCCTAAATTTGATGATTAGAGTTTGATGATTCTAGTTTAATATTTTTGGGATGTTACACTCTAATTGGCCATGAACAACCTTCATTACAACCAGTGTGTCATCAACATACCAAATGACATGAAAGTCATTGGATTAGTTTACTAGAATAGGAGACTGAATTAAATTGTGGTGCAAGGCATCATTCAGAGCTGTTTGTAGAAGAACATCTACCAGTACAAATAATAGGGGAGAAATGGGCCCCGCCGAACTCCTGTTTTACACTTGAAATTACTTCCTAGTACCCCATTTAGAAGGACAAAAGATACCCAATGCTCAATAACTTGAAATCCAGCCACACCATTTTTCACCAAAAACCCTTACTCCTTAAGATATCAATGATGTGAAAATGCTCCACTTTGTCAAATGTTTTCTCAAAATATATTTTTAACAGCAAAATTTCTTTCCTTGATATATGGAATTTATGTATGTATTCATAGCTCCCATGGCAAACATCACTGAATGTTACTTGACTTGATGAACCCATATTGGTTCAGGTGAATAAGTTGCATAATTACACCTGTTGGCAAAAGTTTGGTTATGATCTTGAGGGCACAATTTAGCCAATGTCTCTTTTACAAAATATTATTGCGCCTGTGAATTAAAACTTTCACAAAATGTCTGTTGACAAAAGATACCCAATGCTCAACCTGTTGGCAAAAGTTTGGTTATGAGCTTGAGGGCACAATTTAGCAAGGAGATGGGCCTAAAGTCATTGACATTTAAGGAGTAATGCATTTAGGGACTAGGGTGATCTATGATCTATTTATGCTCTACACATTTAGAGACTCGTCATGGAACTGATCACATAAATCATAGATGTGTTTTTTGATAATACGCCAACTCCTCTTGAAGAATTCTCCATTAAATCCACTAGGTCTAGGGGACTTGTTATTAGGCAATTCTTTAACTCCTGCACCAATTTCTTCATGAGTGAAAGGTTTCTCCAGCTCTTACAAATTATTGCGCTTGTGAATTAAAACTTTCAAATCAAACAACATTTTGTGAGGATTAGATTGACCCAATCTATCTTTGTAGGCTTCCAACACCAGGGTAGATTTTTATTCATGTGCTGAATGGATAGAGACATCGGAGATGGTGAGACTAGAAATACGATTTCTTCTATGTTGTGTAGTTGCCAAGGTATGAAAGAAACTAGAACTCTCATCACAAAATTTGACCCGCTTAATCTTTCCTCTTTGTTTCCAAAACAACTTCTATTTGATTAAAAGAGAAGCTTGCAACTATTTAAGGCTTACCTTAAAGTTCAACTCCCTGGATGTTAGATCCCTACCGGTTTCCACATAGTCTAATAGACTTATTACATCATTCTGTAGGGGTTCGTAGCATGGAAAACAAAAATTTTCTATCGCATACAAACAAACAAGCCAAGATCTATCTACTAGATTGCAGCAACGAGTCGATGGAATAACTCACCCTCGAAGATTCCAAAGTGTTTAACGAGAGCAGATTCTCGTGGGTGATGTAGTCGTACTCTTTCCGATCTCAAGATCGCGTAGACGATCCTTCCGGCGCCGCGTTCCCGCAGCGCTCCCGCAGTCGGTCACACGTTCGGTACTCGACGAAAACCTTCCTCTCCCTTGTTCCAGCAGGCAGCGGAGGTTGTAGCACTCTCCTCGCGATTCCGGCAGCACAACGGCGTGGTACCGGAGGTAGAGGGGAGATCCCGCAGGGCTTCGCCTTAAGCCGGTGCGAGTATGGTGGAGCTTATGAGAAAGGCTATTAGAGGTCTAGTAATTAGACACACCAATTAGAGGGCTCTAAACCAATTAGAAGGCTCTAAACCGAATAGCTCTAAACCGGGGTCTAGATCTAGGGTTTAGTTTAGAGGATAGGAAACTTGTGTGTCTAGGAGGGGAGGCCCTGCCCCTCCCTTTATAGGTGGGAGGTCCGGCGGCCAAGGGGAGGAGTCCCTCCCCAAGTCGGCCTTGGGAGGCGCGCCGGCCAAGGGGACTCCTCCCCCAAGTCGGTCTCCACCTCCTCCTCTTTTCCCACTTCCCAAAACTGCCGTTTGACTTTCAAACTAGCCGTTTGACTTTTCAATTTAGGATTTAAATAAATCCTTTATTTGGGACAGCAAGAATACTTAGTACATGATGCAATCATTCCAATATGCAATGACACACTCATGTACCCTTCCCCCTCCGGAGTGCCGGACATTCCGGGACCTTCTAGAATGTTCCCGATGAAAACACCGGAACCATTCCCCAACTCCAAAACGGGACTTTCCTTATATGAATCTTATTCTCCGGACCATTCCGGATCACCTCGTGATATCCCGGATCCCATCCGAGACTCCGAACAACATTCGGTCTCTTTCTCATAATACCATAACTACTCAAACAACGTCGAATCCTTAAGTGTGTCTCCCTACGGTTCGTGAATTATGCGGACATGATCGAGACACTTCTCCGAACAATAACCAATAGAGGAATCTGGAAATTCATATGGCTCCCACATATTTCTACGATTACTTTGCGATCGAATGAACCACTTACATACGATACCAATTTCCCTTTGTCTCACGATATGTTACTTATCCGAGGTTATGATCGTCGGTATCTCTGCATACCTAGTTCATCCTCGTTACTGATAAGTACTCTTTTCTCGTTCCCGTGATATGTGATCCCTTGTGACCAAGTCACATGCTTGCAAGCTAATTGGATGACATTTCACCGAGAGGGCCCAGAGAATATCTATCCGTCATGTGGATGGACAAATCCCACTCTTGATCCATGTGTTTCAACCAATACTTTCCGAACACTCAATGCCACCTTTATAGCCACCCTGTTACGGTGTGGTGTTTGATGACATCAAAGCATCCATCCAGTAAAGGTGATATGCATGATCTCATGGTCGAAGGAATTAGGTTACTATGTATCAGAAAGCATATAGCAATTGAACTATTGAAATGACTTGATCTTTATGCTATGCTTGTCTATAGGAGTATGTCCACCATATCATTCTCCTAACGATATGATCTTGTTGTTGATAACATCTCAATGTTCATGACAAAGAAACCACATCATCAATCAACCAACAAGCTAGTGAAGTATAGAGGCTATACTAGGGACTTCAAATTAAGTTTACAAATCACACAAGTATTAATGGTTTCCTTGTTAATACTATTATAGCATGAATGCAAACATTTATCATAAACACAAAGATATATAATAATAACTATATTTATTATTGCCTCTAGGGCATATCTCCAACAGTCTCCCACTTGCACTAGAGTCATCTAATCTAGATTACATGGTAATATACCGAACACCCATGGCAGTTTGGTGTTGGTCATGTTTTGCCCTCGGGAGAGGTTTAGTCAACGGATCCGCCACATTCAGATCTGTGTGTACTTTGCAAATCTTTATATCCCCATCCTGGATATGTTCTCGAATAGCGTGAAAACGCAGCTTGATATGCTTCAGCTTCTTGTGTGACCTTGGTTCTTGCGCATTGGCTATGGCGCCCATGTTATCACAGTAGATAGACATTGGGTCCAGCGCACTTGGAACCACACCCAGCTCTGCAATGAACTCTTTCATCCATATCGCTTCTTGTGAAGCAGCCATGTATTCCGATTCAGTTGAAGATCTCGCCACAACGCTTTGCTTTGCACTCCTCCAGCTAACTGCTGCACCATTCAAAATAAATACGTATCCAGATTGTGATTTAGAATCATCCGGATCGGTGTTCCAACTAGCATCGGTGTAACCATTAACAACGAGCTGTTCATCACCTCCATAAGAAAGAACCATATCCTTAGTTCTTCTCAAGTACTTAAGGATGTTTTTGACCGCTGTCCAATGATCCACTCCTGGATCACTTTGATATCTGCTAGTTAAACTAACAGCATATGCAATGTCGGGTCTAGTACATAGCATGGCATACATTAGAGATCCTATGGCTGAGGCATAGGGAGTCTTACTCATCCTTTCTCTATCTTCTGCCGATGTCGGACTTTGAGTTTTACTCAAGGTCGTATTGGGCAACATGGGCAAGAACCCTTTCTTGCTATCTTCCATTCCAAACCTCTTTAGAACTTTGTCCAAATATGTACTTTGTGACAATGATATTTGGCGTTTCGATCTATCTCTATAAATCTTTATGCCTAATATGTAAGCTGCTTCGCCAAGATCCTTCATTGAAAAACTATTATTCAAATACTCTTTGACACTATTAAGAAGGTCTACATCATTCCCAATCAACAATATGTCATCCACATACAGTATTAAGAATGCTACAGAGCTCCCACTCACTTTCTTGTAAATACAAGCTTCTCCATAAGTTTGTATAAAACCAAAACTTTTGATTACCTTATCAAAACGTTGATTCCAACTTCGGGATGCTTGCTTCAATCCATAGATGGACCGTTGAAGCTTGCATACCTTGTTAGCATCTTTAGGATCGACAAAACCTTTGGGTTGTATCATATACAACTCTTCATCAATGTCTCCATTGAGGAATGCTGTTTTGACATCCATCTGCCATATCTCATAATCATAATATGCAGCGATTGCTAACATAATCCTCACAGACTTTAGCTTCGCTACCGATGAGAAAGTCTCATCGTAGTCAACTCCTTGAATTTGTCGAAACCCTTTTGCGACAAGTCGAGCTTTATAGACAGTAACATTACCATCAGCATCTGTTTTCTTCTTGAAAATCCATTTGTTCTCGACAGCCTTCCGGCCATCCGGTAAGTCCACCAAAGTCCATACTTGGTTTTCGTACATGGATCCAATCTCGGATTTCATGGCTTCTTGCCATTTATTGGAATCTGGGCTCATCATCGCTTCCTCATATGTCTCAGGGTCATCGGTGTTGTCCACCAACATGACATTCATAACGGAATCATACCAATCTGGAGTGGTACGAGTTCTCGTTGACCTCCGAGTCTCTGTAGCAACTTCAACCGAAGTTTCATGATCACTATCATTAGCTTCTTCTCTTATTGGTGCAGGCACCACAGGAACTTCTTCCGGTGCTGCGCTACTCGTAATTTCGAGAGAAGGTTCGACAACCTCGTCGAGTTCTACTTTCCTTCCAGTCACTTCTTTCGAGAGAAATTCCTTCTCTAGAAAGGATCCATTCTTGGCAACGAAGATTTTGCCTTCGGATCTATGATAGAAGGTATACCCAATAGTTTCCTTCGGGTATCCTATGAAGACGCATTTTTCCGCTTTGGGTTCAAGCTTGTCCGGCTGTAACTTCTTTACATAGGCTTCGCATCCCCAAACTTTAAGGAACGACAATTTAGGTTTCTTCCCAAACCATAATTCATACGGTGTCGTTTCAACGGATTTAGACGGTGCCCTATTTAAAGTGAATGCGGCTGTTTCTAATGCATAACCCCAAAATGATAGTGGTAAATCTGTAAGTGACATCATAGAACGAACCATATCTAAGAGAGTTCGATTACGACGTTCAGACACACCATTACGCTGTGGTGTTCCCGGCGGTGTCAATTGTGAAAGTATTCCGCATTTCTTCAAATGCTCGCCAAACTCGTAACTTAGATATTCACCTCCACGATCAGAACGTAGAAATTTAATCTTCTTGTTACGTTGATTCTCTACCTCACTTTGAAACTCCTTAAACTTCTCGAAAGTTTCGGACTTATGTTTCATGAAATAGATATACCCATATCTACTCAAATCATCCGTGAAGGTAAGAACATAACGATAACCACTGCGCGATGCTACACTCATTGGACCACACACATCGGTATGTATGATTTCCAATAAGTCTGTAGCTCGCTCCATCATACCAGAAAATGGAGTCTTAGTCATTTTACCCATCAGACATGCCTCGCATCTTTCAAGTGATTCAAAATCAAGTGATTCAAGAAGTCCATCGGAATGGAGTTTCTTCATACGCTTCACTCCAATGTGACCAAGACGACAGTGCCACATATAGGTCAAATTATCGCTTGATTTCAAACGTTTAGCCTCAATGTTATTAATATGTGTATTTCTACTATCGAGATTCAATATGAATAGACCATCTATCAAAGGTGCATGTGCATGAAACATGTTACTCATATAAATCGAACAACCATTATTCTCGGATTTAAACAAGTAACCGTCTCGCAATAAACAAGATCCTGATATAATGTTCATGCTTAACGCAGGCACCAAATAACAATTATTTAAGTATAAAACTAATCCCGATGGTAGATGAAGAGGTAGCGTGCCGACCGCGATCACATCAACCTTTGATCCGTTTCCTACGCGCATCGTCACCTCGTTCTTCGCTAGCTTCCGTTTATTCTGCAGCTCCTGTTTCGAGTTACAAATATGAGCAACCGAACCAGTATCAAATACCCAGGCACTACTACGAATACTAGTGAGATACACATCAATAACATGTATATCAGATATACCTTTCTTCTTGATGTTGCCGTTCTTCAAATCTGCCAAGTACCTTGGGCAATTCCGCTTCCAGTGACCTTCTCCCTTGCAGTAAAAGCACTCAGTTTCAGGTTTAGGTCCAGCCTTGGTCTTCTTCGTCGGCGTGGTAACTTTCTTACCACCCTTCTTGAAGTGTCCCTTTTGCTTAGACTTGCCTTTCTTGAATTTGGTGGTCTTATTGACCATCAACACTTGGTGCTCTTTCTTGATCTCCACTTCTGCAGATTTCAACATAGCAAATAGTTCTGGCAACTCTTTGTTCATGTTCTGCATGTTGTAGTTCATCACAAAGTTCTTGTAACTTGGTGGTAGTGATTGGAGGATGCGGTAAACTCCCAAAGTATTAGGAATCACTATACCCAAACTTTGAAGTTTATTTGCGTGCCCAGACATCTTAAGCACATGCTCACTAACGGAGCTACCCTCTTCCATCTTGCAGTTAAAGAACTTTTCAGAAGCTTCATAACTTTCAATTGCCGCATGAGTCTCAAAGATTAATTTGAGATCCTCGACAATATCATATGGATCTGACTCTTCAAACCTTTTCTGAAGCTCCGATTCTAAACCATACAAGATAGCACACTGAACTATGGAGTACTGATTCTTCCGAGCAAGGTAAACATTCTTTACTTCATCGGTAGCATCAGCTGCAGGTGGGTCACCTAGCGGTGCATCCAGCACATAGGTCAAATTACCAGCTGTGAGGACAATCCTCAAATTGCGGAACCAATCCGCGAAGTTGCTTCCATTGTTTTTCAACTTTTTTTTCTCTAGGAACGCATTAAAATTGATGGTAGGGGCTGCCATTGATCTACAACATATTTGCAATAGTTTAGACTAAGTTTATGACAAATTGAGTTCAAATTAATTAATGAAATTAAACTAGGTGAACTCCCACTCAAAACAACATCCCTCACATTGTTTTAGTGATCACACGAACCAAATCCACTACATCAACACCGATCATCACGAGAGCTGATATAGTTTTAATGGCGAACAATCATCATGTTCATCATATCTACTATATGATTCATGCTTTGCCTTTCGGCGATCCGTGTTCCTGAGGCCATGTCTGTACATGCTAGGCTCGTCAAGATCAAACCTTAGCTACCGCATAAGCAAATCTGGCTTGCTTACGTTGTATTCACCCGCGGAATCAAAGACACCCGATCATCACGTGGTGCTTCGAAGCAGCAAGCTTTGGCAACGGTGCATACTAAGGGTGAACACTTTAGAACTTGAAATTTATGTGCATGAGGGATCATCTTATAATGCTACCGTCGTCTACTAAGCAATACAAGATGCATAAAGGATTAACATCACATGCAATTCATAATATGTGATATGATATGGCCTTTCTTCTTTGTGCTTCCGATCTCCATCTTCAAGCACGAATATGATCTCCATCATCACTGGCATAGCATCAAGGTCAATGACGCTTCTCCATGGTTGTCGTCCACCAGCTTCAACTATTACAACTATTTTGAATAGACACGCAGGTCTTAACAGAAATTAAAGACAACCATATGGCTCCTGCCGGTTGCCAACTTACAATAAGGAACATTGCATACATCAAATATAATCACAATCATGGCCATATCACATCACTGCACACCCCTGCAAAACAAAGTTAGACGCCTCTACTTTCTTTGCATATTTTACGTGGTTTGGGGCTTTCAATAAGTGTCGTTCTAACTTACGAACAATAACCACAACATTGATACTAGCATTGTTGATCACCCATTGTAAATTGGATCTTTACTATGCTAGGAGAAACAGGCACCCGCAAAGCCACTTATGCAAAACGAGTTGCATGTCAAGCGTGGAGCAAGTCTCATGAACGATGTCATGTAAGGTTAGCCCGGGCCGCTTCATCCCAACATACCGCAAGATGCAAAGTACACAAAAAGCAATCTACAATAAAAGCATCAACGCCCACAATGACCATTGTGTTCTACTCGTGCAACAGATCTACATATAGACACGGCTCTGATACCACTGTAGGGGTTCGTAGCATGGAAAACAAAAATTTTCTATCGCATACAAACAAACAAGCCAAGATCTATCTACTAGATTGCAGCAACGAGTCGATGGAATAACTCACCCTCGAAGATTCCAAAGTGTTTAACGAGAGCAGATTCTCGTGGGTGATGTAGTCGTACTCTTTCCGATCTCAAGATCGCGTAGACGATCCTTCCGGCGCCGCGTTCCCGCAGCGCTCCCGCAGTCGGTCACACGTTCGGTACTCGACGAAAACCTTCCTCTCCCTTGTTCCAGCAGGCAGCGGAGGTTGTAGCACTCTCCTCGCGATTCCGGCAGCACAACGGCGTGGTACCGGAGGTAGAGGGGAGATCCCGCAGGGCTTCGCCTTAAGCCGGTGCGAGTATGGTGGAGCTTATGAGAAAGGCTATTAGAGGTCTAGTAATTAGACACACCAATTAGAGGGCTCTAAACCAATTAGAAGGCTCTAAACCGAATAGCTCTAAACCGGGGTCTAGATCTAGGGTTTAGTTTAGAGGATAGGAAACTTGTGTGTCTAGGAGGGGAGGCCCTGCCCCTCCCTTTATAGGTGGGAGGGCCGGCGGCCAAGGGGAGGAGTCCCTCCCCAAGTCGGCCTTGGGAGGCGCGCCGGCCAAGGGGACTCCTCCCCCAAGTCGGTCTCCACCTCCTCCTCTTTTCCCACTTCCCAAAACTGCCGTTTGACTTTCAAACTAGCCGTTTGACTTTTCAATTTAGGATTTAAATAAATCCTTTATTTGGGACAGCAAGAATACTTAGTACATGATGCAATCATTCCAATATGCAATGACACACTCATGTACCCTTCCCCCTCCGGAGTGCCGGACATTCCGGGACCTTCTAGAATGTTCCCGATGAAAACACCGGAACCATTCCCCAACTCCAAAACGGGACTTTCCTTATATGAATCTTATTCTCCGGACCATTCCGGATCACCTCGTGATATCCCGGATCCCATCCGAGACTCCGAACAACATTCGGTCTCTTTCTCATAATACCATAACTACTCAAACAACGTCGAATCCTTAAGTGTGTCTCCCTACGGTTCGTGAATTATGCGGACATGATCGAGACACTTCTCCGAACAATAACCAATAGAGGAATCTGGAAATTCATATGGCTCCCACATATTTCTACGATTACTTTGCGATCGAATGAACCACTTACATACGATACCAATTTCCCTTTGTCTCACGATATGTTACTTATCCGAGGTTATGATCGTCGGTATCTCTGCATACCTAGTTCATCCTCGTTACTGATAAGTACTCTTTTCTCGTTCCCGTGATATGTGATCCCTTGTGACCAAGTCACATGCTTGCAAGCTAATTGGATGACATTTCACCGAGAGGGCCCAGAGAATATCTATCCGTCATGTGGATGGACAAATCCCACTCTTGATCCATGTGTTTCAACCAATACTTTCCGAACACTCAATGCCACCTTTATAGCCACCCTGTTACGGTGTGGTGTTTGATGACATCAAAGCATCCATCCAGTAAAGGTGATATGCATGATCTCATGGTCGAAGGAATTAGGTTACTATGTATCAGAAAGCATATAGCAATTGAACTATTGAAATGACTTGATCTTTATGCTATGCTTGTCTATAGGAGTATGTCCACCATATCATTCTCCTAACGATATGATCTTGTTGTTGATAACATCTCAATGTTCATGACAAAGAAACCACATCATCAATCAACCAACAAGCTAGTGAAGTATAGAGGCTATACTAGGGACTTCAAATTAAGTTTACAAATCACACAAGTATTAATGGTTTCCTTGTTAATACTATTATAGCATGAATGCAAACATTTATCATAAACACAAAGATATATAATAATAACTATATTTATTATTGCCTCTAGGGCATATCTCCAACACATTCACATCCTGAATAGTACTCCTTAAATTTTGATGCCCTTTAGCCTATTTTTTAGAGCACTTTGGAGGATTTTTTTATGTGATTATCTTGGTTGTATCACCATAGTGAATAGATTTTTACCAAACAGATTCCACCGGTGGGAGAAAATCCTCATGCTCCATCCAGTGATTCTCAAATATGAATACTAAAGTCTATAAGTTTCTCTTCCGATGTAATTTCATGCAATTTGTCTTTGACTTTTGATTTCTACACCTCCATATTTATATTTGAAATTTTACGAGATTAAAATTTAAATTTTAGTTTTTGGCCCTGCTTTTAGCTGTATAGTTCTTTTTATATTTTTTCTTCCTTCACTTTTTTTGTAAACAACTTTGTATTATATCTTGAAAATCTATAAAAATGCTTGAGAATTTCGTCCGGTATTTGTTTGGTTATGTCCGGTAACCATTGTTACCGGAAGTCACAGCCCCCTCTAATATTTTTTTATTTACCAATGCACAATAACTTTTCACATGAGAGAATCCAAGGTGTATGTTTCTTTCTTGATGACATAAAGCGGATATTGTACCACTAAATCTATGTTTTTCAAACTTCAATTACAAACACGACTCCACAATTTAATGAGCGATAGTTAGATGGAGAAAAAGAAGAAGCTCCATCTGAGATTTTTTACAAAGAGAATATATTAAAATTGCGAGGATACCAAGTACATCTAACCTCTGTAGCAACAAGATGTCTAAAGACATCAGGGATGCACACAGCCAAGAATAAAATAAGAAAGCGAGAAAATAAAAACAAAGTCCCTATCGCGGTGTTCGACCAATCACAACAGAATTACTCTAAGCACCACTGAATACAACACTGGTGCTACAAACAAGGCTCTCAAAAATCAACACATTTCCTCTAAAAAAAGAGCAACACCTTCAAGAAAAAACAATGAAGAAGCATTGTCATCGTGCGATCAAAGATCTTGGGTTTTCAACCTAGAGTAAGTCAGTGTTTTTAAAACAATGTTTTCAACACGGCCATTGTCAGGTACAACCAATGAAGGCCAGATCTTGGATTTTTCCATGAAAGTCGAGTCTGCGTACTCGAGGAGCACCACCAAAAATACAGTCCACGTGTATTACCATTTCCTCTTGCCAAGGTTGCTGCGGCAAGTCTCCAAACACCCGACACACATGAAAAGCATGTGCCATGAAGAATTCATCGCAACCAAAATACTTCTCCGCCATACAAACCTCGGATCCACCATGACTCTCTCCACTTCGGCCAGTTCCATAAAAATCTATATGAAGATATTTCTATCGCACTGAAAAGACAGTAAAACTTCACGCCACGTCCTCATAAGGCCTCAGAAATAAGGGCATGCATGACCAGATTGATTCCAATCTACAAATACAGTGGCACCATACGCCAAACTGCGAAAAACTCCAAAAGAAAGACCGGAACTCGTCGATGTCTAGATCAAGGAAGCCTTCATGAATCAGATTTGTGGCTTGGTGCTCGAAGAAACGCAGGGACAAATCACCTTTATTCAGATCGAGCCGACAACCCCCACGCCACCATACTGCTATAGGGGAGAAGGCGATTCAGCACCACAGGCCGACATAAAAAAAAGAGCAACGATTGTCCTAAGACGCCGGCCCAAACTAGGCCTGCGCCGCCACCTCCAAAGGCTGAGGCGCCATCGCTACCGCAGCCCTGCTCCTCCAGTGCACATTTGTTTCTATCGACGCGCGGCCGCCGCCTGTGGGCCCAGATCAGGCCTAGGACAGGGTTGTGCCATCGACGTCCGTGCCTCGAAGCAGCGCAGGAGATCGCCAATGGTCGTCACTTGGACCGGTCGTCCTAGCCCATCGCCGTCGTGGCAATCCTCACCATCAACTCCTCCGACCACCACGTGCACGCACCCGACGTCGTCCAGTCCGATACTCAACCGGCACACACCGCTCTGCCCTCCGTCTTCGACTGGACGGGCACCGCCACCTTCGCTGGCCCCTGGGACGGTAGCGGCCAGGGAAGACACGAGGGAAACACTCGGCTAGGGTTTTGGGGTTCCTCCAGAGTCGCCTGGAGGCAACCCGGGAAGATTTTTTTAAACACCATACATGCGGCCACATGAAAACAACGACCACCATAAAATAGGGCGCTGCTAGACCACAAGGAACGGTCCAAGACTATCTCATACTCCCTCCGTTTTAAAATATAAGATGTTTTAGTTTTATAAAGCAAATGTATCTAGATTATTTTTAGTATGTAGGTTCACTTAAATTTGGAGTGAATCTACACACTAAACAAGTCTAGATAAATTTTTTTTCATAAACCTAAAACAACTTATATTTTAAAAACGGAGGAAGTAGACGAGAACGGCATTTTCTACTCAAGTGATTGCAACCCCCTCGTAGGGTATTAATTTGAGGAGGAGGAACAGTCATAAGAGCGAGAGGAGGCAGTGGGCTTGGCAGGAGCAGGATACGGCGAGTGTGGCGGGAGCAATCGTTAACATCACAACCAAACCTCGCTACGGCGCCTCCCCTCTCGTTTCACCATGTCGAAAGACGTCGGCGCCGACATCCCAGCCGCCGAGGCGCCGGCGAAACGCGCCCCCCTCAACAAATACGCCCTCGCTTGCGCCATACTGGCTTCCATGAACTCCATCCTTCTCGGCTATGGTTCGTGCACCTCTCTCTCACTGATTCATGGACGTACACACGACTGAATTGCATTGGTAACTGTGTGTAACGATTCTTGTGCTATGCGGCTGCGTGCGCGATCGATCGAGCAGATGTGTCGGTGATGAGCGGAGCACAGATATTCATGAAGAAGGACCTGAAGATCAACGACACGCAGATCGAGCTACTGGCCGGCATCATCAACATCTTCTCGCTCGTCGGCTCGCTCGCGGCGGGCCGGACGTCGGACTGGATCGGCCGGCGGTACACCATGGTGCTCGCGGCGGTCATCTTCTTCGCGGGCGCCCTCATCATGGGCCTCGCCCCGGGCTACGCCGTCCTCATGGTCGGCCGCTTTGTGGCCGGCGTCGGGGTCGGCTACGCGCTCATGATCGCGCCGGTGTACACGGCCGAGGTCGCGCCCACCTCGGCACGCGGCCTGCTCACGTCCTTCCCCGAGGTGTTCATCAACACCGGGGTGCTCCTCGGCTACATCTCCAACTACGCCTTCCACAGCCTCCCGGTGCACATCAGCTGGCGCGCCATGTTCCTCGCGGGCGCCGTGCCGCCCGTCTTCCTGGCCGTCGGCGTCCTCGCTATGCCGGAGTCGCCGCGGTGGCTCGTCATGCAGGGGCGTATCGGCGACGCGCGCCGCGTCCTCCAGAAGACCTCCGACTCTCCCGAGGAGGCCGTGGAGCGGCTCGCCGACATCATGGGCGCCATGGGCATCCCAGAGGGGATCGCCGAAGACAGCGACGAGGTGATCGCCATCGTCCGCAAGAACAAGCGTAACCACGGCGAGGGCGTCCTGAGGGACCTGCTGCTCCGTCCGACGCCGCCGGTTCGCCGCATACTGATCGCCTGCCTCGGCCTCCAGTTCTTCCAGCAGGCGTCCGGCATCGACTCCGTGGTGCTGTACAGCCCCCACGTGTTCGAGAAGGCCGGGATAAAGTCCGACGCGAACTCCATCGGATCCAGCATTTCCGTGGGCGCGACCAAGACGCTATTTATACTGGTGGCCACTTTCTTCCTCGACCGCGTCGGCCGGCGGCCGCTGCTGCTCACCAGCGCCGGCGCGATGGTGGTCTCGCTCGTCACGCTTGCCTCGGCGCTGCACGTGATCAGCGGGCGCGCTGCCCCTGCTGACGGGGCGACGGCGCTGTCGGGGGTGGCCATCGCGTCGGTGCTGGCGTTCGTGGCGTCCTTCTCGATCGGGATGGGGCCCATCGCGTGGGTATACAGCTCGGAGATCTTCCCGTTGCGGCTTCGCGCGCAGGGCTGCGCGCTGGGCACGGCGATGAACCGGATCATGAGCGGGGCGATCACCATGTCCTTCTATTCGCTCTCCAACAAGATCACCCTCGCCGGGAGCTTCTACCTGTACGCTAGTATTGCTGCCGCCGGGTGGGTGTTCATGTTCTGCTTCCTGCCGGAGACGAGGGGCAGGAGCCTGGAGAACACCGAGGTGCTCTTTGGTGGCGGCGATGGCGTGGGGAAGGAAGATGGCCATGAGCATACCAAGTCCACGGAGTTGACTACTCAGTAGTGAGTACCTACGCAACATCAGTGTACTGTTAGCGGTCGTGTTCAGTCCGGATGGTCCAAGTAACTAGCTGGATATTCAGACTCGTGACCCATATGTTTTTTTCTTTCCATACGACTCCAATAAGCTGGTTCCCATTCCCATTACCAATAGATAACAGAAGAAAAGTCTCGATCTAAAACGTAAAAACGAAAATAAAACTAATAACACTAGGTGCTCCACACTACACAAGATCCACCACAAAGGATAACAGGTTTAACATAGCTAACCAAGTATATCGCCCCAAAAACAAAAGGAAACATTCTAGTTTTTTGCTAATCAACCCCACACGGGGAACACTAATCATTATCCATCAATCTCCGGAGGCGTTGTTGTCATCATCCATCGCCCTTTCTGGATTCTTTGAGTTGAGACTCGCCTAGCCATCTCGTGAACTTGAGTCGCCATACGTTGCAGGAGATCAGCGCCATCCACCAGCACATTCATGTCCCGCTCATTTTGCAGGCCTGCCTAATATCAAAGGAACGCATACATGTAACATATCAATCCCAAAGGGGAAGAAACCAGCTTTCCTTCAAAACATGCTCGATTTCTAGTTTTCCATAAAGCCCAACACATAGTAGCAACATAAACAATATGAACATTATAACCATAAGGAAGGAAATACACAATCCACCAGAAAAACTGAGTAAAACAGCAGGGGCGTGAATTTGCACCCAGACAACAAGCAACAGTACTCCACATATAAACATCAGCAGGGAAACAAAAGAACATATGATTAATCGTCTCCTCCCCAGGACAGAACTGACATATATAACTGTCCACCCATTTCCTCTTCTTCATATTATCTTTGGTAGCAATAGCGTTATGCCAAATAAGTTAGAGCCAAATTTTAATTTTAAGAGGTAGTTTAGCTTTCCACATATGTTAGAACGACCTATCCAAACCCACATCCGCAAGCTTGTTATATAAGGATTTTACAGAGAAAACCCCAGATTTAGTGAACTTCCATTTAGGCCTATCCTTTTCATCATTCAAGGATAAGAGGGTAAATGATTCCTCAAAACTCGCTACTGTGATGCCAACAGAGATGACAATCATCTTCTAAAGGTAAGAAACCAACCCAAATCAGACATCTATCTAACAGTGCCAATTTTTTGGTTGTAAATGTCAAAAATATATGGGAACCTCTCACAGAGGGGAAGATCCCCAAGCCATTGATCATGCCAGAAATTAGTTGCCCTACCATCCCCAATTTCCATTATCCTTACAAAGAGATATATATTTTTAAGTCTTAGTAAATCTTTCCAAACAGCAGAATCTCCCTGTTTCCCACTCAACCTCCAAATACCAAGTGTTATTTTGTCTTTGCTCTAACAATTCTCTGCCACAATTTTAAATCTTTTATTCCCAACCCTCCTTTCTTCCTTGGCCTACAAATCAAAGACCATTTAACCATGTAATACTTCTTCTTGTTATTAGCCCCCTCCCAAAAGAACTTACGAATGATTTTGGTAAAATCCTCCAAGTTAGTATCAGCAACCAAATACATGGACATATAATAAATCAACAGACTACTCAAAGAGGGTTGAATAAGAGTAAAGCGCCCACCAATCGAAGAGGAATTGCCAATCCAATCATCAAACTTCTTTTTAAGTTTATCATAAAGAGGTTGTAAATCAGCTACATAAAGCCTGGTACCGCAAATAGGGACACCAAGATATTTAATAGGCCAGGAACTAAGCTGACAACCAAATAAATCAGCATACCTCAAACCTTTCTCTCCATCATCCAAAACCAGCATGAGTTCACTTTTATTAAAATTAATTTTTAGTCTAGACATGGCCTTAAACATATACAAAACCAACTTAACATGTATTAATTGATCAATGTCATGCATCCTGAATGAGTAGTCGTGACCCATATGTGATGCGCACATGATCAACGTCCGAGACAATTTTGAAACTAGAAATGCAAGATTAGTTGGTAACGTACTGAGATGGAGTGTGGGGCAGCAGGCAGTTTTTTCTCAATTAGGAAAATATACAGGTAGGCAACGGTATTTCAAATCGGTAAATTATAAAATTCCTCCAAATTTGAATAAATTATTAAAGTACTGGTCAATTTATCCAATAGTATTGTTCCTGGGTGGTAATCCGAAAAACCAATTTCTGACGAGATATCTAAAATACCGATCAGAAAAATTAAAACTCTTGCAGCAGGGCTGGCCGATGAGCTTGGCCTATTAAGAGCCTTAGGAACCTATGTTTCTTTTTGGGTCAAATGAACCACACACTACAAAAGTTGTTAAATCTCGTGATCAATCTCAAAGACTAGAAAATATCGGTAGGAGACAACAAATACCTACGAACTATTATTTACCTCTTAAACCATATGATGTGTGTAGATTTAACTTTATGGGTCCCTTTTTTACAGTCAAATGGATATACTCTCATTTCAGCTGTAATTGATTATGTCAACAAATGGGTGGAAGCGATCCCTACCAAAAGTGATGACCGTCGTACAACAACAACGAAGATGTTTAAAGACATCATACTTCCTAAGGTTAGAGTATCTAGATATCTTATTACATATGGTCGTTCTCATTTCTTATCTAGCTAGTGTTCTTAGGAAGCGAAAAATCGATTTGGAGGACGTCCTCCATGGAGTACTTTTTTAATTTTTCAAAAAGCATCAAATGTTTTTGAAATAAATATATTCATATAGCCCACAATGTAAAATACATGTATGCACGATTTCAAAGCAAAATATATTATACTTTTTGCGCAATAAAAAAGACAAATATGACAAATTCTAGGGAAAAAGAGGCCCATTCAAAAAATGCACTGTTCATGTCCAAATCTAAAATGTTCTCTTTTTTCTGAGGCTAGAATAAAAATTATTTTTGCATGCTTTTATGAACGCTTATTATAAATGATTAATTACGTCCCTATATTTTTTCGGATTTTTTGAAACTTCAAATTTGATTTTTATAGTAAAAAAAGTCCTCCCTGGCGCCCGTCCGCCAAAACGACGCTCTCCTAGCAAAATATGATGTTGCGCATAGAATTTTTTCTCCATAGCATCCACGAATATGTGGTCAAGTTGATTTGAGTAATAGGAAGACTAAACTTATTTTGCAAAAAAGGTTAATAACTCTATATCTGACCGAATCTAAAAGATGATACTTTATGGGCATATATAACTATTTTTAAAAACAACTTATGGATATGTCACCTTATAAAATGGTTTATGGTAAAGCTTGTCACATTTCAGTAGAGTTAGAACATAAATATGCTTAGATGGTCAAATAACTGAATTTTGATTCAAAACTGCCGGTGAGAATAGAGTTTTACATATAAACATGATAGATGAATGGAGTATTAAAGCCTATGAGAGTGGTAGCTTATTTAAATAAAAAATTAAAATTAGGCATGTCAAAAAAATTCAGAAAATAAAGTTTAAAGTAGGGATCAAGTGTTATTATTCAACTCTCATTTCAAGTTTTCTGCAGGTAAGCTAGTTTCAAAATAGCAAGGACCATTAGTTATTCAGAAGGTCTACCGCTCTGTAGCCATTCGTTTTCAAGGCGATATTGAAGATAAGACTCGTGAAGTTAATGGTCAACGCATTAAATATTATATTATATGTCAAAAAATTGTTGGATATATGGAAAATATACATCTTCGGAGTCACGAGAAATAAGTTATCTCAAAACATAGTCTGTTAGAAACTTTGAAATCAATAAAAGGTACATAACTCTCTTGAAAAAAATTAGAAACTTCTAGAAGGAAAGTATTTTTGAAAAATAAGTCATATCACAATAGGATTTGGAGAAACAAAGCTGTACCGAGGAGGATCTCCAGGGGCATGGACAGACTCGCATGTCACACCACCAGGAGGATATTTTTCCTATGGACTCTATTTCACCTCTGTTTCATGACAAACTCTTCATACTTCTAAAAAACCCTCAATATGCACCCCTCTTTGTCGATCTAATCTCACATCGAGTTATTTCGAAGCAAATATTGTTTTTGAACCCATGACTTTCAGACCCCTCCATATGATTTCACCATGTCTTTAGAAGATTCCTATCAATGCTCATCGATGCAAGAAGATAGGGATGATTCTCAAGGACTCAACCCTATGTCTCAATGGAGAAGCAAAAAAGAAAAAAAAGACCATTTTGGCGAGGAAGAAAGCAAAGAAGATGTTGCAGCTGAAGAGGAAGATGATGAAAACTTAGATGAAAATCACATCGCTAACATGAAATACAAATGGAAGCTACACTCGTACTTTATTACCATTTCCGTCGTGAAGGTGATGGGACTCGATTCTTCGCAAAGAAGGAATACACACATGAGCACTGGAGTTAAGGTCCAAGCCATTATCTTTCTTCTAAAAATCTTGTTGATAACTTGAATTACACAGAATATATGTGTGTTCCAAAGTCTAAATTATCACGAGAGTGGGATAAATTCGTCCCTAAGGTAAAGAAGGGATCGAGCTCTGATTGGAAGCCTAACAAAGAGAAAGTTAAGCAAGCACTTTGGGATGATATGGATCGGGCAGCTAGAGACTTCAAGGGAGCATATAACCTCATGATGAACATCATGGCCGATATCAAGAAGTATGATAACCCATCATTGCCAAATAAAATGCATAAAAAGCTGCAGCAACCACTCAAGATTGTGAGAGTTTTATCTAGTTTATCATATCTTTTAGTTTATCATATTGCATTCTAATTACCTTTCATTATGAGGGGTTTTATTTTATTCTTAGTTATGCATGGCTCTTGGAGAATTATCTATGTATCCTTTGTGCGAGTGATTTATAATGAGATATAAGTATTGGGGATATGCATGTTTCCATCAATTGGAGATTTATGGGACATCACTCATACAAATGATCACATCATAGTTAGAGGTTTCAATTACACTTTGCTTGGAGTTAATTAACTTGAGCATGTTGGAGAAGCATAGAATATGTCTAAAATTGAAATAAATAAAGTTGGTGGTAAACTTATAAGTGGTTTTCATTGAAATTCAAATCTAGTGTTGTTTAAAAGGTTTAATATTTTTGAAGGGATTCGCAGTAGAAACCAAAAAAAATCTGACTAGCCTAACACCATATGCCCAAGATCTATTTAGGAGTACTATTGTAACAGAGAGAGACTTCGGTAATATATCCTTGTAGACCGAAAGCATGCATGAACATGGATAATTTAGTCATACTTGAACCGACCTCAAGGTCGCGAAGCTCCTCACAAGTTGATGCATGTAAAATACATACATGAACTTTGTAGTTTGTTAACATGTTTACCCACATATTTTCATCATATATAATGTCATATCCATGTTTTACATTTACTTTTGGGATTTACCAATAATCCCCTTTATTTTGGCTATAACCCGGCAGGGTAGAAAAACCATGTTTTTAATGTTTTAGGACCTATACGAAGTCAAATGGACCTGAACTTTTGAGAATTCTAATATTTATCCACAAGAAGCATCTAGAGCACAAGAACCTCATCTGGAGGACCAGGAGGCCCAAATGAGCATGGGTGGCGCGCCCAGCCTAGGTGGACGCGCCACCTACCCTCGTTTGCTTCTCGGTCGTCCGATCGCCTTGATTCTTTCGTCCATGGTGTTCGCTTGACCTAGAAACCCTATATAAGGATCCCCCAAGGAGACCTCGAGACACAGCATACTAGAAACGAAAACTCCACCAAACAGAGTCGGATCTAGCAAAGATTGGAGGGGGAAACTCCACCGGAGCCACCTCTAGGGAGATCTCCATCCTCTCCAACATCTCCGGCATCATCACCATGATAAATAGGTGTAGGGGTTCGTAGCATGGAAAACAAAAAATTTCTACCGCATACAAACAAATAAGCCAAGATCTATCTACTAGATTGTAGCAACGAGTCGATGGAATAACTCACCCTCGAAGATTCCAAAGTGTTTAACGAGAGCGGATTCTCGTGGGTGATGTAGTCGTACTCTTGCCGATCTCAAGATCGTGTAGACGATCCTTCCGGCGCTGCGTTCCGGCAGCGCTTCCGCAGTCGGTCACACGTTCGGTACTCGATGAAGACATTTCTCTCCCTTGTTCCAGCAGGCAGCGGAGGTTGTAGCACTCTCCTCGCGATTCCGGCAGCACGACGGCATGGTACCGAAAGTAGAGGGGAGATCTCGCAGGGCTTCGCCTTAAGCCAGAGCGAGTATGGTGGACTATGAGAGAGGCCTTGGCGATCTAGGGTTTAGAGACACCAAGGGAGGAGCTGAAGGGTTTCGCGGCATAGTAAATCAAAATTTTCTACGGATGCGAACAGAGGGAAGCCAAGATCTAATCTAGGAGATGCAAACAACGAGAGAGATTGGATTAGATCTTCATACCCTTGAAGATTCGCACAGCGGAACGTTCGTCGGAACGTGGGTGATGTAGTCGTACTCGCTTCTCCTCCTCGCGATCCGATCCGATCTAGCACCACAAGTGGCGGTGCCTCCGTGAGATGCACACTTGAAGCACCTCGATGTCTCCTCCTTCCTTGGTCCAGCAAGTATGGTGGAGAGATGGGTTGGATCTACAACGCGACAGCGTGGTGCAATTGGTGGAGAATTTCTGCAGCAGGGCTTCGCCTACAAGCAGTCGGGAGGGAGAGAGGAGGGCAGCAGGGCGACTAGGATTGGAGGGGAAGGTGTCGGGGGTTGGTGCGCCCCCAGCCCTCTATATATAGAGGGTTGGGCGCAGCCCTAGCCCCTCCCCCAAGCCAAGGTCGGCGGCCCCAAGGAGGAAGAGTGGGGGGCAAGGAACCCCCCCCCCCCCTTCTAGAAGCTCTATCTCGAGTTTAAAACCCTCTTGGCCGGCTGGGCCCTATGGGGCCTTGTGCCCCCAGCCCAATGCGGCCAGGGCACTCCCTCATAGGCTCATGCCCCCTCCCGGAAGGTGGGGCCACGTTGGTCCCCTTCCGGAAGGTTCTAGAAGCTTACGGTACAATATCGATTAACCCGGAACAATTCCGAACTCCAAAAACTGCACTGCCTTATATGAATCTTATTCTCCGGACCACTCCGGAACCTCTCGTGATGTCCCGGATCCCATCCGATACTCTGAACAAAAACTCATAAACCAATTATCCAATCTATCCTAGCGTCGAGACAAGTTAAGTGTGTGACCCTGCGGGTTCGAGAATATGCAGACATGATCTTCTATCAATAATCAACAGCGGGGTCTGGAAACCCATATTGACTCCCACACATTCATCGATGATCATATCGGATGAACCACGATGCCAGGATTCAATCAATCACATATATATATTCCCTTCGTCTCACGATATTTTACTTGCCCGAGATTTGATCGTCGGTACCGTCATACCTAGTTCAATCTCGTTCACAGCAAGTACTTTACTCGTTCCGTAATCTGATATCACTTTGTGATTAACTCCTTCACCACATGCTTTCAAGCGGTGTTGATATCGATTACCGAGTGGGCCCGAAGTATATCTCTCCGACTTGGGAGGGACAAATCCCATCTCGATACATACAACCCAACAGATACTTTCCGATCACCTGAGAGACACCTTTATGATCACCCTCTCATAGGATGAAGTTTGATGACCTCAAAGCTTTCTTCCGATACCAGGGAGTTGTATTATCTCATGGTCTAAGGAATACAATATTTGACATAAGAAAAGCTTTGCAAAGACGAACACGATGACACGATCTAATTGCTTCGCTTAGTTTGGGTCTGTCCACCATATCATTCCCCAATGATATGATCTCATTATTAATTGACAACTCATGTCCATGGTTAGGAAACCTTAACCATCATTAATCAATGAGCTAGTCCTTAGAGGCGTACTAGGGACACGTTGTTGTTCCCAAACCACACAAGTATTAAAGTTTCCGCTTAATACAATTCTAGCATGGAATATAAACATTATCATGAACAAGAATTATAATAATAACATCTTTATTATTGCCTCTAGGGAATAATTCCAACAGGAGCCTAGACGGCGGCTAGGGTTAGGGTTTCACCCCAACTCGGCAAGTTGGTGGTGCCCTAGGCGGTGGCGGCGGCAGCAGGAGGTGGTGGCGCCGACGGCTTGGGGCTAGGGTTTGGAGGGTGCAAGGTGTAGGTCTAGAGGGGCACCCTTGCCCCTCCTTATATAGGTGGGAGGGCGCGGCCAAGGGGAGGAGAGTCCTCCCCCAAGTCGGCCTCCAAGGCCGGCGGGTGGAGGGAGAGGAACTCCTCCCCAAGTAGGTTTCCTACTCTCCCTCCACCAAGCAAACTTGCTGTTTGACTTTTCAAATTGGCGTTTGACTTTTCAAACTAGGATTTGATTTATCCCTTTATTTTGCTCAGCGATGACACCTAGTACATGATGCAACCATTCCAACTTGTTATGACACATTCATGTACCCTTCCCCTCTGGAGTGCCGGACCTTTCGGAACCTTCTAGAACATTCCCGATGAAAACACCGGAACCATTCTCCAACCCCGAAACAGGACTTTCCTTATATGAATCTTATTCTCCGGACCATTCCGGATCTCCTCGTGATATCCCGGATCCTATCCGAGACTCCGAACAACATTCGATCTCTTACTCATCATTCCATAACTACTCAACAACATCGAATCCTTAAGTGTGTCTCCCTACGGTTCGTGAATTATGCGGACATGATCGAGACACTTCTCCGAACAATAACCAATAGAGGAATCTGGAAATTCATATGGCTCCCACATATTTCTACGATTACTTTGCGATCTAATGAACCATTTACATATGATACCAATTTCCCTTTGTCTCACGATAGTTTACTTATCCGAGGTTTTGATCGTCGGTATCTCTGCATACCTAGTTCAACCTCGTTACTGATAAGTACTCTTTTCTCGTTCCCGTGATATGTGATCCCTTGTGAGCCAGTCACATGCTTGCAAGCTAATTGGATGACATTCCACCGAGAGGGCCCAGAGTATATCTATCCGTCATATGGATGGACAAATCCCATTCTTGATCCATGTGTCTTAACCAATACTTTCCAAACACTCAATGCCACCTTTATAGCCACCCAGTTACGGTGTGGTGTTTGATGTCATCAAAGCATCCTTCTGGAGATGGTGATATGCATGATCTCATGGTCAAAGGAATTAGGTTACTATGTATCAGAAAGCATATAGCAATTGAACTATTAAAATGACTTGATCTTTATGCTACGCTTATCTATAGGAGTATGTCCATCATACCATTCTCCTAACGATATGATCTTGTTGTTAATAACATCTCAATGTTCATGTTAGGGAAACCACAATCATTTATTAACCAACAAGCCAGTATTATAAAGAGGATTTACTAGGGACTCTAATTCAGTTTACAAATCACACAAGTATTAATGTTTCCTTGTTAATACTGTTATAGCATGAATATAAACATTTATCATAAACACAAAGATATAATAATAACTACATTTATTATTGCCTCTAGGGCATATCTCCAACAGTCTCCCACTTGCACTAGAGTCAATTAATCTAGATTACATGGTAATATACCGAACACCCATGGCAGTTTGGTGTTGGTCATGTTTTGCCCTCGGGAGAGGTTTAGTCAACGGATCCGCCACATTCAGATATGTGTGTACTTTGCAAATCTTTATGTCACCATCTTGGACATGTTCTCGAATAGCGTGAAAACGTATCTTGATGTGCTTCAGCTTCTTGTGTGACCTTGGTTCTTGCGCATTGGCTATGGCGCACATGTTATCACAGTAGATAGACATTGGGTCCAGCGCACTTAGAACCACACCGAGCTCTGTAATGAACTCCTTCATCCATATCGCTTCTTGTGAAGCTTCTGAAGCAACTATGTATTCCGATTCAGTTGAAGATCTTGCCACAACGCTTTGCTTTGCACTCCTCCAGCTAACTGCTGCACCATTCAAAGTAAATACGTATCCAGATTGAGATTTAGAATCATCCGGATCGGTGTTCCAACTAACATCGGTGTAACCATTAACAACGAGTTGTTCATCACCTCCATATGAAAGAACCATATCCTTAGTTCTTCTCAAGTACTTAAGGATGTTTTTGACCATTGTCCAATGATCCACTCCTGGATCACTTTGATATCTGCTAGTCAAACTAACAACATATGCAATGTCGGGTCTAGTACATAGCATGTCATACATTAGAGATCCTATGGCTGAGGCATATGGAGTCTTACTCATCCTTTCTCTATCTTCTGCCGTTGCTGGACTTTGAGTTTTACTCAAGGTCGTATTGGGCAACATGGGCAAGAACCCTTTCTTGCTAACTTCCATTCCAAACCTCTTTAGAACTTTGTCCAAATATGTACTTTTTGACAATGATATTAGGCGTTTCGATCTATCTCTATAAATCTTTATGCCTAATATGTAAGCTGCTTCGCCAAGATCTTTCATTGAAAAACTATTATTCAAATATTCCTTGACACTATTAAGAAGGTCTACATCATTCCCAATTAACAATATGTCATCTACATATAGTATTAAGAATGCTACAGAGCTCCCACTCACTTTCTTGTAAATACAAGCTTCTCCATAAGTTTGTATAAAACAAAAACTTTTGATCACCTTATCAAAACGTTGATTCCAACTTTGGGATGCTTGCTTCAATCCATATATGGACCGTTGAAGTTTGCATACCTTGTTAGCATCTTTAGGATCGACAAAACCTTTGGGTTGCATCATATACAACTCTTCATCAATGTCTCCATTGAGTAACGCTGTTTTGACATCCATCTACCATATCTCATAATCGTAATATGCAGCGATTGCTAACAAAATCCTCACAGACTTTAGCTTCGCTACTGGTGAGAAAGTCTCATCGTAAACTCCTTGAATTTTTCGAAACCCTTTTGCGACAAGTCGAGCTTTATAGACAGTAACATTACCATCATCATCTGTTTTCTTCTTAAAAATCCATTTGTTCTCGACAGCCTTCCGGCCATCCGGTAAGTCCACCAAAGTCCATACTTGGTTTTCGTACATGGATCCAATCTCGGATTTCATGGCTTCTTGCCATTTATTGGAATCTGGGCTCATCATCGCTTCCTCATATGTCACAGGGTCATCGGTGTTGTCCACCAACATGACACTCATAATGGGATCATACCAATCAGGAGTGGTACGAGTTCTCGTTGACCTACGAGGTTCTGTAGCAACTACAACCGAAGTTCCATGATCATCATCATTATCTTACTCTCTTATTGGTGCAGGCACCATAGGAACTTCTTCCGGTGCTGCGCTACTCGCAAGTTCAAGAGAAGGTTCGACAACCTCGTCGAGTTCTACTTTCCTTCCAGTCACTTCTTTCGAGAGAAATTCTTTCTCTAGAAAAGATCCATTCTTGGCAACGAAGATTTTGCCTTCGGATCTATGATAGAAGATATACCCAATAGTTTCCTTCGGGTATCCTATGAAGACGCATTTTTCCTCTTTGGATTCAAGCTTGTCCGGCTGTAACTTCTTTACATAGGCTTCGCAACCCCAAACTTTAAGGAACGACAATTTAGGTTTCTTCCCAAACCATAATTCATACGGTGTCGTTTCAACGGATTTAGATGGTGCCCTATTTAAAGTGAATGCGGTTGTTTCTAATGCATAACCCCAAAATGATAGCAGTAAATCTATAAGTGATATCATAGAACGAACCATATCTAAGAGAGTTCGATTACGATGTTCGGACACACCATTACGCTGTGGTGTTCCCGGCGGTGTCAATCGTGAAAGTATTCCGCATTTCTTTAAATGCTCGCCAAACTCGTAACTTAGATATTCACCTCCACGATCAGAACGTAGAAATTTAATCTTCTTGTTACGTTGATTCTCCACCTCACTTTGAAATTCCTTAAACTTCTCAAAAGTTTCGGACTTATGTTTCATGAAATAGATATACCCATATCTACTCAAGTCATCCGTGAAGGTAAGAACATAACGATAACCACCGCGCGATGCTACACTCATTGGACCACACACATCGGTATGTATGATTTCCAATAAGTCCGTAGCTCGCTCCATCATACCAGAAAATGGAGTCTTAGTCATTTTACCCATCAGACATGCTTCGCATCTTTCAAGTGATTCGAAATCAAGTGATTCAAGAAGTCCATCGGAATGGAGTTTCTTGATACGCTTCACTCCAATGTGACCAAGACGACAGTGCCACATATAGGTCGAGTTATCGCTCAATTTCAAACGTTTAGCTTCAATGTTATTAATATGTGTATTTCCACTATCGAGATTCAATAAGAATAGACCATCTATCAAAGGTGCATGTGCATAAAACATATTACTCATATAAATCGAACAACCATTATTCTCGGACTTAAACAAGTAACCGTCTCGCAATAAACAAGATCCTGATATAATGTTCATGCTTAACACAGGCACCAAATAACAATTATTTAAGTATAAAACAAATCCCGATGGTAGATGAAGAGGTAGCGTGCCGACCGCGATCACATCAACCTTTGATCCATTTCCTACGCGCATCGTCACCTCGTTCTTCGCTAGCTTCCGTTTATTCTGCAGCACCTGTTTCGAGTTACAAATATGAGCAACCGAACCAGTATCAAATACCCATGCACTACTACGAGTACTAGTGAGATACACATCAATAACATGTATATCGGATATAGATTTCTTCTTGATGTTGCCGTTCTTCAAATCCGCCAAGTACTTTGGGCAATTCCGCTTCCAGTGACCTTCTCCCTTGCAGTAAAAGCACTCAGTATCAGGCTTAGGTCCAACCTTGGTCTTCTTCGTCGGTGCGGTAACTTTCTTACCACCCTTCTTGAAGTGTCCCTTTTGCTACTTGCCTTTCTTGAATTTGGTGGTCTTATTGACCATCAACACTTGGTGCTCTTTCTTGATCTCCACTTCTGCAGATTTCAACATGGAGAAGAGTTCAACTGCTTGTTCATGCTTTGCATATTGTAGTTCATCACAAAGTTCTTGTAACTTGGTGGTAGTGATTGGAGGACACGGTAAATCCCCAAAGCATTAGGAATCACTATACCCAAGCTTTGGAGTTTGTTTGCGTGCCCAGACATCTTAAGCACATGCTCACTGACGGAGCTGCCCTCTTCCATCTTGCAGTTAAAGAACTTTTCAGAAGCCTCATAGCTCTCAACTGCCGCGTGAGTCTCAAAAATCAATTTGAGTTCACGGACAATATCATGTGGGTCTGAATTCTCAAACCTTTTCTGAAGCTCCGATTCCAAACCATACAAGATAGCACACCGAACTGTGGAGTACTGATTCTTCCGAGCGAGGTAAACATTCTTTACTTCATCGGTAGCATTAGCTGCAGGCGGGTCACCCAGCGGTGCATCCAGCACATAGGTCAAATTACCAGCATTGAGGACAATCCTCAAATTGCGGAACCAATCCGCAAAGTTGCTTCCATTGTTTTTCAACTTTTCTTTCTCTAGGAACGCATTAAAATTGATGGTAGGGGCCGCCATTGATCTACAACATATTTGCAATAGTTTAGACTAAGTTTATGACAAATTGAGTTCTAATTAATAGTTAAATTAATCTAGGTGAACTCCCACTCAAAACAATATCTCTCACATTGTTTTAGTGATCACACGAACCAAATCCACCACATCAAAACCGATCATCACGAGAGTTGATGTAGCTTCAATGGCGAACAATCGGCATGTTCATCATATCTACTATATGATTCATGCTTTACCTTTCGGTGATCCGTGTTCCGAGACCATGTCTGTACATGCTAGGCTCGTCAAGATCAAACCTTAGCTTCCGCATGAGCAAATCTGGCTTGCTCACGTTGTATACACTTGCAGAATCTAACACACCCGATCATCACGTGGTGCTTCGAAACAACAAGCTTTAGCAATGGTGCTTACTAAGGATGAACACTTTAGAACTTGATATTTATGTGCATGAGGGATCATCTTATAATGCTACCGTCGTTAACTAAGCAATACAAGATGCATAAAGGATTAACATCACATGCAATTCATAATATGTGATATGATATGGCCTTTCTTCTTTGTGCTTCCGATCTCCATCTTCAAGCACGAACATGATCTCCATCATCACCGGCATTGCATCAAGGTCAATGACGCTGCTCCATGGTTGTCGTCCACCAGCTTCAACTATTACAACTACTTTGAATAGACACACGGGTCTTAACAGAAATTAAAGACAACCATATGGCTCCTGCCGGTTGCCAACTTACAATAAGGAACATTGCATACATCAAATATAATCACAATCATGGCCATATCACATCACAGCACACCCCTGCAAAACAAAGTTAGACGACTCTAATTTCTTTGCATATTTTACGTGGTTTGGGGCTTTCAATAAGTGTCGATCTAACTTACGAACAAGAACCACAACATTGATGTTTAAACTATCAAGTGCCCCTTGTAAATTGGATCTATACTATAATGGGAGAGACAGACACCCACAAAGCCACTTATGCAATACAAGTTGCATGTTGAGCGTGGAGCAAGTCTCATGAACGATGTCATGTAAGGTTAGCCCGGGCCGCTTCATCCCATCATACCGTAAGATGCAAAGTACACAAGAAGCAATTGATAATAAAAGCACCACCGCCCACAATGACCATTGTGTTCTACTCGTGCAACAGATCTACATATAGACACGGCTCTGATACCACTGTAGGGGTTCGTAGCATGGAAAACAAAAAAATTCTACCGCATACAAACAAACAAGCCAAGATCTATCTACTAGATTATAGCAACGAGTCGATGAAATAAATCACCCTCGAAGATTCCAAAGTGTTTAACAAGAGCGGATTCTCGTGGGTTATGTAGTCGTACTCTTGCCGATCTCAAGATCGTGTAGACGATCCTTCCGACGCTGTGCTCCGGCAGCGCTTCCGCAGTCGGTCACACGTTCGGTACTCGATGAAGACCTTCCTCTCCCTTGTTCCAGTAGGCAGCGGAGGTTGTAGCACTCTTCTCGCGATTCCGGCAGCACGACGGCGTGGTACCGGAAGTAGAGGGGAGATCTCGCAGGGCTTCGCCTTAAGCCGGAGCGAGTATGGTGGACTATGAGAGAGGCCTTGGCGATCTAGTGTTTAGAGGCACCAAGGGAGGAGCCTAGCCGGCGGCTAGGGTTAGGGTTTCACCCCAACTCGGCAAGTTGGTGGTGCCCTAGGCGGTGGCGGCGGCAGCAGGAGGTGGTGGCGTCGGCGGCTTGGGGCTAGGGTTTGGAGGGTGCAAGGTGTAGGTCTAGAGGGGCACCCTTGCCCCTCCTTATATAGGTGGGAGGGCGCGGCCAAGGGGAGGAGAGTCCTCCCCCAATTTGGCCTCTAAGGCCGGCGGGTGGAGGGAGAGGAACTCCTCCCCAAGTAGGTTTCCTACTCTCCCTCCACCAAGCAAACTTGCCGTTTGACTTTTCAAACTAGGATTTGATTTATCCCTTTATTTTGCTCAGCGATGACACCTAGTACATGATGCAACCATTCCAACTTGTTATGACACATTCATGTACCCTTCCCCTCCGGAGTGTCGGACCTTCCGGAACCTTCTAGAACATTCCCAATGAAAACACCGGAACCATTCTCGAACCCCGAAACAGGACTTTCCTTATATGAATCTTATTCTCCGGACCATTCCGGATCTCCTCGTGATATCCCGGATCCCATCCGAGACTCCGAACAACATTCAGTCTCTTATTCATCATTTCATAACTACTCAACAACATCGAATCCTTAAGCGTGTCTCCCTACGGTTCGTGAATTATGCGGACATGATCGAGACACTTCTCCGAAAAATAACCAATAGAGGAATCTGGAAATTCATATGGCTCCCACATATTTCTACGATTACTTTGCGATCGAATGAACCATTTACATACGATACCAATTTCCCTTTTTCTCACGATAGTTTACTTATCCGACGTTTTGATCGTCGGTATCTCTGCATACGTAGTTCAACCTCGTTACTGATAAGTACTCTTTTCTCGTTCCCGTGATACGTGATCCCTTGTGAGCCAGTCACATGCTTGCAAGCTAATTGGATGACATTCCACCGAGAGGGCCCAGAGTATATATATCCGTCATATGGATGGACAAATCCCATTCTTGATCCATGTGTCTCAACCAATACTTTCCGAACACTCAATGCCACCTTTACAGCCACCCAGTTACGGTGTGGTGTTTGATGTCATCAAAGCATCCTTCCGGAGATGGTGATATGCATGATCTCATGGTCGAAGGAATTAGGTTACTATGTATCAGAAAGCATATAGCAATTGAACTATTAAAATGACTTGATCTTTATGCTACGCTTATCTACAGGAGTATGTCCATCATACCATTCTCCTAACGATATGATCTTGTTGTTAATAACATCTCAATGTTCATGATAGGGAAACCACAATCATTTATTAACCAACAAGCCAGTATTATAAAGAGGCTTTACTAGGGACTCTAATTCAGTTTACAAATCACACAAGTATTAATGTTTCCTTGTTAATACTGTTATAGCATGAATGTAAACATTTATCATAAACACAAAGATATAATAATAACTACATTTATTATTGCCTCTAGGGCATATCTCCAACAATAGGGAGTAGTCCACCTCCCGGCTATGGGTTTGTGATAGTAGCTTGATCTATTTCTTTCTTGTTCTTCATAGATCTAGTACCATATGAGCTACCCTACAAGATTTATTGATAGATGCATATCATGTACCATGTTTTTAATTGCTTGTTTTGATCCAACTTGTATGCAAGAACTTGTATGGAGAGAAGTGTGTGTTAGATAGATGGAGTGGCATGGCTGTAGTGATTAAATTGTGACAAACAATATTCAAGATCTACTTTGGTTTTTATCTTCTCAGAGTTTGATAAAAACCCTCACGTTCAGAATTCAAGATAAAAACCCTCACTTTTCATATGAATTGTTTTATGTAACTACAACTTAAAAAGAGAGTAGACAAGTGAACCCATGAACCCCGGTCCGATTTTAATCATAAGAAACACCTTTCCATTGTATCTACTACCTTTTATATTTTCTGCAATTTATTATTTCGAAAATACAAAAATACTTTCCCTACTTGCAATCATTCATAAAACCCCCCAAAACAACTCTATTATCTTCTGTATCATCTAGTTTGCATTATTTTACTTTATTTAGTTTATTTATATTTTATTTTATATTACTAATACAAAACCTTGTGCTTGACAACCACTTGGTGGAGTCGGGGACACAAGACAAATTATTTACTTTACAGGTTGCTTGAAGAAGAGAAGACAAGTACACTTCCATAACCAATCTCCTCAGAGTTTGATAAAAAACCTCAGGCCACCCTTGTGGGGAAAAGAAGCTTGCTACAACACTCTACACTTTGAGTCCCAACGAAAAGTGCCACGATTGTTGCCATCACACGTCATCTCCTGGTTCTGACATGACATCTCCTAGCACCACAAGCGACAGCATTCTCGTGGTCTCGCACAACCTGTGAAGACTGACAACTTTAGAATCTATGAAAATATAAAATTTACCTTTTCTAAAAAAAAATGTTTCCAAAAACATACATAAGTCTTGAATCTTTGATAAACGACTTTCAATAAGCATCAAACAAACACCGTAGAACTTACTGAGTATGCTCATACTCAATCTATCCTTCGTAACCCTTGCTTAGGTTGTGAATACGAGGACCGACACGAAGATTAGAATCAACAACAGGGTATCAGATTAGTAAAAATAAGACAGAATGTATATATATAGGATACATCAGAGCTACTATAGGTAGATGATCTAGCAATAGTATAGATTCTCCAATAAGTTGCCAACTCCAATGGTTTTAAGCTTAATATTATCATTGATTAGGAAGCTATTCCATCCGCATTTAAACTTCTACCATGTTGTGAATCCTCATTGGACCGAGGAGGATGTTGAAGCTTTATACACTTTTGACTCTTGTATGATCAATAAAGTTGTTAGACCCGCAATGTTTCTATTAAACCACTCTGAGGGATGTGATATTTACGGATGAGGACTTTCGTATGTGTCATGTCAACGACTTATACGCTATAACATGCAGTGGTGTACGTTAGTCACTGCAAAGTGGTGGGGAGAGGGTGTCAAGATAGAGCATGTGGGCGATGGCGCGTGGCGGGCGGCGGTGGCGAGAGGTAGCAGGAGCTCCATGGCGTAGACGGCCGGCGCGAAGAGCTCTAGATGTGAGGCTTGCTAGAAAACCAGGTAAAGGAAATGAGATAAGGTTGGCAGAGATCATCTATTATATGACATATGAATGAAATGGGCCAGTTTAGAGAATTTATGAATGAAATCTATGCTAATATTGAAGCATGATGTATGTCGATTAGCAATGGGGTATAAAGACCAAAGATGTTGGATTTAAACTTAGCTTGTAAACATGTATTACACCGTTGGACGTGTCGTTTCACATCCTGTGTCGTCTTTGGTCGAAAGTCGTAAGTGGATAACATGGCATATGTCTATGACCAAAATAACCCACTAAGCCTTCTTCGTGAGCTTATTGGAGTAGCAAACTCGGAGAGAAGACTTAAAAAATAAAAGCCATCTATTTTCTTTTCCAATAAAACACTTGGTGAAAATTGGGCCAAAAGAAGAATCAGAAGGATATAAATCCTTAGTGATTGGGCCATATTGGCAAGCATGAGAAAGTGTAGCCCAAAGCAGCGATTCTAGCATGCACGCGAGGTCGCGTGCATGCATCAGCCGTTCACGGAAGTATAGGGATTTGAGCCAGCAATAAGCAGCATATCACCTAAAAAGCAAAGTTTCTTCTGATACACATCATGCATGTCAGACTAGGATGTGAGAACAGCAGGCTATAGTGTTTGGCAGGTGAAGTACCACCGGTTTCTTTGATGCATGTGCTCATTCTCTCTCCTAGCACACCCTATTCTAGTTTTTCTTTTGATCTTGGTGTGAAAGTTTAAACGGCTAATATGTTCTGCACTAAAATTTGGAAATATAATCCGTTCGGATATTTATGTTCGTCTTGACAAGATCTTTGAAATAAGTCCAATATTGAATATATTTGTTGATAAAAAAGATTATTTTCATTTTGAAACATGATGAAACTAGCATAATCTTGATGACACTTTGATAAGTATTGTGAAAATATATTTCAGAAACTAAGGATCACAGAGACTCTATTATGATTCAAGAACCTATCCAAGTACAATGGACACAAAATAAGTTGTGTACACCCATCTGTGATGTAAAGGACTCTTTTCGATATGGATTTTCATGCATTAAAAACATGTAACATTTTGTGTAGGTTAGTTTCACGCAAAAAACATGTAGTATAATTTTTTTAACTAGATTTATTGTGTTGAGAGTGCATGTTTTATTGTGTTTTGTAATCGTATTTTATCTTGTTCGATGGGATTTGCCGAATTCTCTACATCCGAATTTAGAAAAATTTGCGACATACTTTTTTAATACAGAGAGAATACTATATTATTTTATTTTATTATATAATAAATTGTTTCATGCAAAATGTAAATAAGTTTGAACATACTATTAATATGTATTTAGTTTTATCGTAGTTTGTCACGCTCCAATGTAAAAGTCAATAGATACTTCACTTGTCATCCTTCATCAAGATATAGTGCTCGAGGACCTCTACTACGTAGTCCATTTTTATCTTTGTATGATCATGTGTCAACTTGTTTAACCAAGTTTGAACTCGCATACATTACAATAAGCAATTTTGAACAAGCGAGGGATGCCTCTATAAAGAAAGAAAAAATTGACTACTCGAGTGCTCAAGAAACCATAGCGGGGTGTACTTCTGAAAAATAGTTTGGTTAGAATTAATGAAGATAGAGGAGTGAAGACTGAAGAGAGAGAGGAGAAACAATGAGTGTAAGAAAAGTTGTCAGCTGCATGCAGAAAAACTGACACATGATTAAACCATACAGAGGGAATACAGTGGTAAAGATGCTCACCCACCCAACAAATATAAAACAATACCAATAGCAACTGTTGGCATCGCAAAGAGATGAGTGGTGGAAATGTGCACGCTACATACCGTGCACGCTAGAATGACATTTCTGGAGTGTAGCCTGCGTGCCCGTGCTGACGATTGTGCCTACTCAAGGAAATTTCAGCGTCGCAGGAAGGACAAATTGTAATAATAATACAATTAAACTGAACCCTATCTGAAATTCTGAACCCGTCTCTGCTATCGTCTATTTCATGCCCTCCGCTTTCCATATCTTCCCTACCCAATCCCCTTTTTCAAATTATTAGGTCGTGACAGTACCCAGTGGATGTACTCTGTGTGTATGGGTACCGTGCGTAATAATATGGACATGTATCGATATTGCTGACACCCGGCCCTTTAAACAGCGGTGCCGAAATTTCATGTCGCGTGGGCTCTAGAGGATATACTACTAGATCGTACTGCACGTGCAGTCCACCTCACCGCGGCACGCGGGCCAAGTGGCCAGCACAAGACACACATCGCATGCCTCAGCGGCACCTCGATCCATCGGGCCACCCACCCTCTTCGTCGTGACCAGGGCCACGTTGCCGCCATGCACGGTACGGCCTCCACACGTAGCAGGGCTCACGCCACGCATCAAACACTTCGCCACCTTACCACCCGTCGTCTACATATGAGGCGCCGATCCCTCCCGTTCAATCCACAGACCGCGCGCGGGAGGTCACTGAGAAAGGAAAACAAAAACAAAGACTCGCAAACATCATGGCGGTGGCGACTGCTCGGTGGTGGCTCGTCCTGTTCCTGTCCGTGTCCGCCGCGGCGTGGGCGTCGGTGGCCGCGGCGCAGGACAAGCAGTGGAAGGCGGTGGGCGGCCAGGTCGTGCCGAAGGAGAAGCGGCGGATCGTGGCGGCGAGCGAGGCCGGCACCGTCACGGCCGCCGACGTCGCCGACGCCGCGGGCACCGTGTACCGGCTGCAGTTCATCACCATGGACCCCGGCGCCCTGTTCCTGCCCGTGCAGCTGCACGCCGACATGGTCTTCTACGTGCACAGCGGTACGCGCCAACACTGCATACATTTTCTTTCAGAGATTGGGACAGTGCATACCTGATACTGCATTTCTGGGGGCAGGGAGGGGCAAGGTGAGTTACATCGAGGAAGGGGCCAGCGAAGCGAGCTCGACGGAAGTGGAGCGAGGCGACGTGTACAACTTCGAGCAGGGCAGCATCCTGTACATCCAGAGCTACCCCAACGCCACCAGGGAGCGCTTCCGGATCTACGCCATTTTCACTAGCAACGCCATCAGCTCCGACGACCCCTCGGTGCGTACCAACTACAGCCCGCTTCTGCGTTTATTTGGCGATGATCTATAGTACTTGTTCATCATTTTGGTGATACTGACGAGTACCCCTGCTGGACCCAATATTACAGCACCCGACGTCGGAGGCATACTCGGGCGTCAGTAACCTGCTGAAAGGATTTGATAACGAGATTCTTCGGCTGGGATTTGGGGTGAGTGCGCCTAAAACGTCAAATTAATACGCATGCACCATCTATCTAGAGAAACCGCATCGTCGGTTGCAACATTACCTGAACTACTACTGTTCGTCTTGCAAGGTTTCCCCTGACGTGGTGGAGGCGATCAAATCCGCCAAGAGCCCGCAGTCGATCATACGGTACAATCCAGACCAAGAGAAGAAGGAAGGGGAGTCGAACTGGACGGAGGATGTCTTCGACGCGCTGTGGGGGGTCGACCCGCTGAACAAGAAGAAGAAGAAGCAAAAGAAGGAGAAGAAGGACAAGAAGTCCAAGACATTCAACTTCTACTCCGGCAAGCCGGACGTCGAGAACTGCTACGGGTGGAGCAAAACCATGACCAACAAGGACCTTGAGAACATGAAGGGGTCTGACATTGGCATGTTCATGGTGAACCTGACCACGGTGAGTGGGCTAGTACACTCCACTTTGCAAAAAAAAAAAATCAGTTTTCGTGCTAAGACAGAAGTGTTTGAACTGATCGATTGCAGGGGTCCATGATGGGTCCTCACTGGAACCCGAAAGCGACGGAGATCGCCATCGTCACCCACGGGTCAGGGATCGTGCAGACGGTGTGTCCGAGCAGCCAGCCGGGCGCCGGGGGCGAGAGCGGACCCGGGCACCATGAGCACGCGGGCGGCAGGGGCGAGAGCGACCACCACGAGGAGGGCCAGCAGGAGTGCAAGAACTCGGTGTTCAGAGTGAAGGAGGGGGACGTGTTCGTGGTGCCGCGGTTCCACCCGATGGCGCAGATGTCGTTCAACAACGGCTCCTTCGTGTTCGTCGGGTTCAGCACGCACATGGGGCAGAACCACCCGCAGTTCCTGGCCGGGAAGCAGTCGGTGCTGCAGGTGATCGGGAAGGAGATCCTGGCGCTGGCGCTGGGACAGAAGAACTCCACCGCCGTGGAGAAGCTGCTTTCGGCGCAGGGCGGCTCGACCATAATGGCGTGCATCTCGTGCGCGGAGGAGCTGGAGAGGAAGGCGGAGCAGGAGGAACAGGAGGGTGGGAAGGGAGAGGGGGGCGGCGGCGAGGAGGAGGAAGAAAGGAGGAGGAAAGAGGAGGAAGAGCGGCGGAGGCGCGAGGAGGAAGAGAGGGCGAGGAGAGAGGAGAAGGAAAGGAAGCAGAAAGAGGAGGAAGAACGGAGGAGACGGGAGGAGGAAGAGAGGGCGAGGAGAGAGGAGAAGGAAAGGAAGCAGAAAGAGGAGGAAGAGCGGCGGAGACGCGAGGAGGAAGACAGGGCAAAGAGAGAGGAAAAGGAAAGGAAGCAGAGGGAGGAGGAAGAGCGGAGGAGACGCGAGGAGGAAGAAGCGGCGCGGGAAGAGGAAGAGAGGCGCAGGAGAGAGGAGGAAGAGGGCGGCGGTGGGCAAGGCGGGGGAGGAGGAGACAAACCACCGAAGGAAGACGAGAAAGAAAGGCGGAGGAGGGAGGAGGAGGAAGCAGAAGGCCGTGGTGACGAGCCGCCGGAAGAGGAGGAAGGCGACTGGGGAGGAGATTCGGCCAGGACCCTCAAGAAACGCTACCGTGCTCGCAAGGACGCAGTGTTCCGTAGCGCCTGAAGATCTTGAATGTTCAGTTCAACCTCGCACTGCAGCATGCTTTCTGCAGTTCCGCTCTGCCCTTCCCAGGGGTACTAGTAGTACCACGAATAATGGTGGACTCGCCGTCGCCGTGTCTAGAGATGGCGAGCCTAGTCGTGTGGTTTCTGTTCTGTCGAACTTTTATCTGCAGTTTTATTGGGTCCGTTCTGTTCTGCCGCCACTGTGTGGCGCTGTAGCTGGTACGTATATATAGGAAGAGTTTCTGTATTGTGAGTTGTGTTTCGTAAATAAAGAACGTTGTTTGCTTGACTACGCAGTGCATTGGGTCTGTCACAATGGAAATTCCATGATCTCCTTGAGATTTATCTTTCTTTTTTTTAGAATTGCCTCCTTGAGATGGGTTGCAGCTTGCAGTATGTGTTCGGCCGGTAGAAGAAACGGGCCGTTGGCTGATCCAGCATGCGAGCCCGTACCCCTTTTTGGCCTATGTGCTAGGTGGCTTCATCTTTTTTCCTCCTGTTCTGCGTTCGCTAGCGCGAACTCCACTCTTCTTTAGTCCCACCTCGCTACTTTACGAAGAGAACCACCAACTTAAATACTCGGCTGAAGGAGAGTGCACGCCGAGCTCAGTTGCGCGAGCTTGTAACCCATGTGGGGGCATTAAGGTGGTGTGGATGTTCGGATTGGACTTTGGGCCTGGCCCTGTGCTGTAATACGCTGGCTTGCCCGTTCCAAGTTGCGTAGTGGGCCGAGGGGCTGATGCGAAGGCATTGGCTTCTCTGTCCCTGAAGTGGCAGGCACTGCGTGAGGCTGGTTTCACAGAGCAGCGTTCACTGCCCGCTTCCAACGGTGGAAGGATAACAGGCCGCTGCAACACTGGTCCGCTCTGGCCCAGAGTCCTTCTATAACAGACAACCATCTTTTTGCCCTCATGATTTTTTTTCCCCTCACGACACTGCCTTCTTTTGAATATTTTGCCCTCAAAAATATATTTTATGTTGTTATTTCCTCACACTGACTTCTTTCAATATTTTGCTTCGCTCCTTTCTTCATAACAGCAGCCCCTAGAGTAGATGACTGATGAATTCTAGGTCACTACACCTGGAGTAGAGGTTTTCAAGATGACATTGACGGTCACTACACCTGGAGTAGAGGTTTTCAAGATGACATTGACGAACTCTAGGTTGCTGAGACGCTCCGAGAATATAATTTTGCTAGTAGTAGTTTTCTCTGGACAATGTTCATCTCATCTAATTATATATATTACTTCAACACGAAAACAGCTAAATGAACTCGCAAAAATAACAGATGAGTGGCCAGAAACTTAGTGCCAACGATATTGTACAATTGATCTGCACATTCTAACGTCCAGGTCTCCACGGACAGCGTATATTACACGATTATTGAAATCAGTTGGACAAGAGGAGCTCTACTGCACATTCTAACGTCCAGGTCTCCACGGTCATCTTATATTCCACGATTATTGAAATCAGTTGGACAAGAGGAGCTCTACTGCTCTCTAGCCATGCATATGTAGGGACTAACTGAATTCAGTACGGCCAAAGATCGGTAAGAACAATGCATCAAGAAACAAAGTATGGCCAATACGACCAATAGATATTCATATTCTGTCGCTACAACAATCTGCAGGACAGCAGACCCTTGCTGGAAACTAAACTCGTTGCTACAGGCCTAATTTCTTCCAGCAATGAGCGCGAAACCTATGGCACCAACTGAAAACCAGAGCACATAACTCGGGCAGCATTTTCAACCACATCAGATCAATGCATCACAAAGTAAGAAGCATGACAGCACGACAGTACTTCCAAAAGCAAAACATCTGTACAGAATGTTAATCCAGGAAATTGATCAGCGTTGGCACAGGTACATCTTAGCAACAGATGGGTAAAATCCCTCAGACAGGTATAGCGATCCCCTTGCTCGACATGCTGTCAAGGATGTCGTTCAGCGCTTGGCACAATCCAGCAATCTGCAGATGTAAAAGGTTGTGCAAAAAACGTTTAAATTAATAAATATGTTTTCTAGATAGCACCAGGTTACATACAAAGGTATGTTGAGACAAATTAGTTTCTAGAACAGAAAGGTATGCACAAGTATGCAATAATGCAAAGGCATGATTCACACTTAAAAGAGGGGAAAAGACGGTTTAAAGTAAGAAGCAATGCACTGCTAACTAACCTGTTGGTCCCACTGCTGCAGCCCTTCAGTGTCATCCTCAAAGTGTATCACAGCTTCAACCTGTGAAACAAAGACGTCAGAATAAATCTCAGACTGATACCACAGAAAACTTGTTGAGTATATCTATTCCAGAATATCATGACTTAATTAATAGCAAATAGCAAAAAGGAGGGAGCTCATCAAGATACCTGATCAATTGAACCCCGCATTCTATCTTCACAGATCATCCGAGATGCTATCTTCTCAGCCTGACAGTATATAAGTCAACAGTAAGAGGCTCAAATTTAAATGGTTGCTACTCCGTTCCGTAAAAAAAGGCGCAGAAATTTTCTCAAAAAACCCATGTAAAGTTTGACCAAATTTATCGAAAAAAGGGTCAGCAATTATAATACTATTAGTTGACTCAAATTTGTCTAGATAGGTCAACTAATATGGGTCAGAGGGAGTACTATATAGGCATAATATAAAAATATATTTAACAACGTTTGTAATAGGATTGATTTGACATTGTATAGGTTGAGAGTTTTTCTAGAAGTTTGCTAAAACTTTATAGGGTTTGACTTTTGAAAATTAATATGCCTTCTATGGAACAGAGGGAATACATAGTATCCCAAATTAAGTTCAGAACCCTACATGTTCTATTTGTATAGAGTAGAAACCACAATACGAACAAGGAGCTGAGCCTAATCTATATTTCCATGTTGTGGTTCACGAATTTAATGTGTTCCATTTGTTGCTATACATAGCAGCTTGAAATTTCCTTTACAAGTCATACATAACAGGCAGTCCAGGTTGCTGGCAGAGTTCAGGGAAATGAAAGAAGCAACACATGAGCAAAGAATATTACCTTCCTAGGGTCAATGCCCAACAATGTTCCAAGCTCATCAAAGCTGCAGAAATAATTTGATGATCAGTTAAATGGAATCGACCATGATAAATATACAAAGTCATCCATGAATATTGACCTGATATTGGTGTAAAGTTTGCTGGCAGCAAGGAGATTATGTTCAATCATTGCCCGGTCAAGCACAGTAGACTTGTCTGGCAGAAGAGCTTTCTGTTCAACAGTTGAAAACTCCAGTCAAGAACACCATAAATGACATCTTATGTGGAAAGAGGTGCATATGATTGAAGGTTCTTACTTGATGAGGCTTCAGCTCCTCTGCAAATGCATCAATTTCTGGTCTCCTCAAAATTCTTTCAAGAAAAACCTGAATAGTTGGAAAAATTTAGAGACCTTGTCGAGTAAGAGAACTTAAACTCCAAACATGATGCCGGGGGAGAGGGGCGGGGGAGCATATCAACATCAGATACCTTCTGCAGTATTGGGTATATCTTGAGCTTCGAGCATCTTTCATCCTGGAAGGGGCAAATCATTATATCATGTCGCAAGTCAAAGTTTAGGAGTCGTTATGATAAGATGTACTCTGAAAAACAAATACATTTGCAGCTAACTATAAAGGTGCCAAAATGTTGGTTCTAGGCAGCATAGCCAAAAGGCCAAAAAACCATTCAGATATATAAAAGTGATGGTTCAGATAAAGGAAATAATAAAGAATGTATGACAGTTTAAAACTGTGAGATGAAAGATGTACAAAACTAGCAAAACAATACAAATGATTCAAAGGATTATGATATTAGCAAAGTACTAAAGTAGTACCAGGCTCGATAATTTCATAGAATAGGATGATAGCCACCGCTAGCTTTACCGATGATTGGTTACCACAATTTCAGGATGCAATTTAATTTATTTCACATTATGTTGTTCTTTCATACTAACAGAGGAAACATGATGAGTGGCAAACTACAATTTGTTATCTACTTCGTCCATCCCATAATATAATATGTCATTACAGCCAATATTACGGGAAGGGATGAAGTACAAAAAGTATATACAGAAGCAAGGGGGACTCAACTAAGTTAGCAACCATTGCGATAGTAAGGCACGACTCAACTAAGTTAGCAACTTAAACAAGTCAGTCTAAAACTCTAAGTGGTGCAGCTAAAAAAACTGCATTTCATTGATTGTGTCAAATTGGCAAACACAGGATACAGTGAGAGAACTAAGACGATCATGATGTTGCTAAGTTATTGCACCAATTAATGATACTCGGGATACTGGGTACTATCTCCGTTCAAAAATAATTGAAGATCTAGGATTGTCTGAAGTCAAACTACTTTTAAGTTTCAACAGAAAAGTATATCTACATCTAAAACACTAATTTTTTAGTATAATTAGATTCATCGTAAAATATATTTCTGTACTTGATGTTGTAAATATTAGCATATTTTTCAATAAACTCGGCCAAACTTAAAGATGTTCGACTTAGGACAAACCTAGAACTTCAATTATTTTGGAACAGAGTGTAGAAGAAATAGGGTAAATAAAATTGGTGTGGAAACACAGGATACTACTAGAAGTAATAGGGTAAATAAAATAGGTGTGCAAACACAGGATATAGAGATGAGCCAATAGCCAATACCTTATACAATGTAGCAAGAACACGAGAGCGTTGTGGACCAGCACCAGCCAATATTGTGCATGTTACAGCAGCACTAAGAGCTTGTTCAAGAGCATTTTCATCAATCTCTCTGAGAAAATACACAAAGAATGGTCCCTCAAGATTTTTTGTACAGTAAAATATAGAAGCAATATTAGTTCCGAACATGACTTGCCAAATCAATCCAACATAACCAACTGCACTATCTAATATGGGACTCAAGTAGGGCCTATGCATAATACATATAATGAGTTAAATATTGAAATTTGCCTGAGAGGTGGTGAAAAGAAATTATACTAGCAAGACAACAAATGAACCATACAAGAGAAAATTACTAAACAGGGTAAATAACAGAAAAGAAACTGCAGAAAAGAAAAAAAAATGCAACTGAATGGAGTAAGCCTTACTCATCCCCAATTTGGCGTTGTTCAATTTGAGAGATACCATAGTATCGAAGTGCAGCTTCCAAGAATTTACGCTTTAGGTCTAAAATTCTAGCATAGCAGACCTTTAAGAAAATAAAAAGTGAGGTAAATATTATTGCCCTAGGTTGTAGGAAGATAAATTGTTAAAATGTTTCTGAATCAACAAACCCTGTATTGTAAGTTCAGAACTTCCTGGTTGCTGTTTGTGACCAAAAACGAGGCTTTGTTAATAAAAGCTTCAGCATTCACTGCATCATCATCCTACAAAATGAAGAACTACATTAGTCCAGTTGACAATGCAATGACAATAAATGATAAAAAATACTAACCTCCAAATAGAGTCGTGCAATCTGGACACACTTGGATAATTTGTTTGTGTCGTCAAGCATCCTGGTTGTTAGAAGATGGTCAGAATTCCAAGATTTAAGAGAAAAATTCATTCACATATTAGGAGAGACTTGTTCCTACCTGATTCCTGAGTCCAAGTCAATGCCACTAAGCATTTGTGCTGCTCTCGACCATTGTTGTTCAGATTCATAGAGTTCTGCAAGCTTCTCTCTAATCACTACTACCTGCAAATAGATAGCCAGCAAAATCATTCAATGTTGCTCAAAAAGATTCAATGAGAGGTTACAAAACAGACATATTAAAAAGTTGCCTGTAATAGAGAAAATACGAGATTCTTATCTCTAATAAACAATTTATATGCAGCTACTGGATTAGAAGTAACATTATCACATAAAATCACTGGATAACTTATTTCCACAAGATGACAAGCAGTAAGCATTCTATGTATTGGTTATACATCAACCAGCTTCGATCTACTTCATAATCTTCCACAGCTAGGTAAATTTTGTAAAAAGAGCACTTGTACCATATTGTTTTACTTTCATGGTGGCTACTGGGAACTTCCTAGCAATGAATAGCTAAGACTTATGCCATCATTACTATAATTGCAAACAGAAATCACACTACTACAACTGCAATGGATAAAAATCACACTGCTCCATAACTGCTAGTTGTAGTGACAGTTTTCAGTAGCTTAACTAAGTTTAAACCCATGAGACAGTATAAATTGTAACTTCAACAAGATCTCACAAACAGGAAGAATAAAGAGGTAACTAATAGATATTTTTATTTCTGAAATGCAATACTTAATAGGAAAATGATGCATCATGCTATCTCCACATATTTAGAATTCTACAATGCAATACGTATGAGCATGGACTAAGTGGCAGAAGTGATTTTCTGCATTGCATTGGAACTTTACAATCTCTGCTCGTAAACATGATTATACAGTATAAACAAAAACCATGCAGGAAACGTTACACAGAATCTGCAGAATTGAGGTCACAAAATAAAATAATTTAATCTAACACTCAGCCCAGATTTGCACAGCCAACTTTTACTATACAGTCAGTTGACTGCATCCCTAGAAATTCAGTGGTTACTCGATTGATCAATAGTTCAATGCGCATACAAGGTCTCAGACAATACACAAAATTCACTAGAAGATGACAACCAACTAACAACTATACGGTTCCAACATAATATCGGACCATCGAGAAAATACTCAAAATAACTTAACCATATGGCGAAGCTTATAAGGAATTGGCTGAAATGGCTGACATGTGGCATATAATTGGCAAGCTGGCACAGTGCTAGGTCCTGTCAATGGCTAACGGCCTAACACGTAAGTTGGTAAGTTCAAAACATTTAGTGGCAGATATGTTGGCCGTCTGCAAAAACAGAAGTTCTGAGATAGAAATTTCCCTACATAAATCCTGGCATTGCATAGCAGCTCTACCTACTGTGCAGAGAAAACACACTAGAACTGCTACAGAGCAATCTGCTAGTACAGATTAGCCTGGTAGGAACCGAAGGGTGCCTACCTGCTCCTCGAAGGAGACCACGCGAGGCTGGATCTGCGTGAGGGCGTAGTGGGCAACCTCCTTCTGAGATTCCGGCTCCAGCTTCCCGAGCTCCTGCGCGAATGTCTGCAGCAGCTGCCGCGACACCACGAGCGGCACCTCGTCCGACACCACTGCAGCCGAGCCAATCCAAACCATTAGGCCCAAATAAAAATCAGATACCCATAAATCTACGGTTAGGGTTTGAGTGGAGCGCGTTACTGTGGTTGAGGAAGCGCTTGGCCTGGGCGATGTCTGGCGGGGAAGAGGAGAGGACGGAGGCGAGGATGTGGCGGTACTGCTCGATCTTCTGGCGCTGGTCGGCGATCGCCGCCGCGCTCGCGAGGGCGCTGTCCATGGCTTGCTCCGCCTCCACTAACGCGGAAAGCCGGACGGGTCGGAGGTTGTCGCCGGCGTGGGAAGCGGAATAGCTAGGGTTTTGGCGTTTGATCTGCGGAGGAAGGTGAGGGGAAAAGCTAGAACTGGGTTTTACTTTTACTCATGAACTGGACTCTTCGCTATATTTCATTGGAGAGCAAGGCGCACAATGGACCGCGTTTCTATCTGGACCTACAACTCGCGACTATTGGCCAGCTCATATCTCCGGCCTTTTCAAGCCCAGTTTTAGATGGACCAAATTTTAGCCAAACTGGACCGAATGGAGCACAACTTTTACACCTTACAAATCTTGTTTAAATTCCCCTAAAAATATATCTTGTTTAAATACAAAGTCTGGAATTCCTTAAAATCTATATCTATACCTACTCATAAAAATAAAAACGATTCTTTGGTTTGATCCGTCACTTTAGAACTGACATTAGAGTTTCAATTATTTACCCATATGCCACCGGCAAGTGGAGAAAAACGCCCTGGAAAAACCAACGAGTCACCCATCGAGTGAATCCCTCCGCTCCTGCATCGTATCAATCCATATCCAGCCACCGTAGGAGGGCGTGGGAAAGCGACTCTAGGAGGCAGCGTCCCTGGTCCTAGCCGGAGCGAAGGCATGTGTTGGAGATGGAGAGCAGCGCAGGGGACGACGGTGTCCGCATGGTCGGGGGAGGCAGAAGCTAGACGCTAGCGGGGATCAGGGGGAGCGAGCGAGTGGGGGTTAGTAGGGATACCTGATGGCGTTTTGGTCAGGCGGCTTGAGGGGTAAATAGAAAATTGCCACAGACGCTGGTGGTTTGATTACGGTTCGAACTAGGGTAGGTTGTTGGGCCTGGGATGGTCCAGCGGGGTTGGTAGTTGGCTGCCCGCTAGGCTGGCTACTCCCCCTATTTTGTAACAAAACGTTTTTATTTATTTATTTTTTGATTTTATTTTAAAATCTTTTCAAATTAGTTTTGTCTAATTTGAGCTTTTCTTTGTAGAGTGCAAAATGTGTTTCGGTGTGACATAAGAAAAACCATGGGTTCAAGCGCTGCTTAATTAGAAAAAGAGAGTCTAGAGAAGTTGCATTGGAACTCCTAGTGACATCTTTTTAGCCCTAAGACTTATCTGCATAGAGATATTTCTTTAAAAAAAGGGTTATTTGAACTTAATATAAGAGTGCGATGGCAGCTCGTGTTAATCAAGTTGTGACAGGTTGGAGCGTGTTGCTGGAGTTTATTGATATTTGGGAAAAATTTAGAACGTGTCGATTTTTGGCTTGAAGAGATTCATAGCTAAAGCAAAAAAAGGGGTTTATTTGAACTTAATATACCATGCGAGCGCGATGGCAGCTCGTGTTAATCAAGTTGTGACAGGTTGTAGCGTGTTGCTGGGGTTTATTGATATTTGGAAAAAAAATAGAACGTGTCTATTTTTGGCTTGAAGAGATTCATAGCTGAAGCAAAGTAAGCCGCTAGAATCATCATGTAGGCTTCTACCTACAAAGGGGAAGCAATTTTCTTCATGGACTGTCATGCATGTCTTCCATCTGCTAGTGTTTCAACATAATATATGCCTATTCCTGCACTTGTTGAGTCATTCCCCCTCTTAGTCCAGGCTGCGTCTGCATATATCTTGGGTCCTGTGAAGTGGAAATCAGTGGGAACATTAATACCAGGACAGTTGGTTAGTGGAGAAAATTCTTTTGTTGGAAGAAGTTGTTTTATCTCTAGGTCATTAAGCAGAGCAAAGGTATTGATGGCCACCTGTTGAGGGGTCGTTTTCCTCCTGCAAAACAACTGTTCGTTCTTTGCTTTCCAAATACACCAAAGGAAAGTTACTAGAAAATTGAGTTTCATTATTGGGTGCTTTTGTCCTAAGAAGTTTAGAATAATCTGGGATATGTCATTTGATTGAGCAGCAAGAACTTCATATTTTATAAATCTAGGAGGAAGAAACCAAGCAGCTTTTGCAAAGGGACACAGGAAGAAGAGGTGCAATTCTGTTTCAGTAACATCACATATGCAACATACCTTTGCAATGTGAGAAGAATACTCTCATGCTCTGTTTCCTATGGCAAGAGCCTGCCTTAGTAATCTCCAAGCAAAGGTTTTGACTCTTGGAATTATATCCTTGCACTTCCAAACCTGCTTCATGATGATTTTTGTGGATTCCTGGACCTGTTCTAGACGTGGTGTACATGTTTCAAAAAGCCACTACAAACAGGTTTTATAAGTAGATTTTGAGTTGCATTTCCCATTAGGTGTAAACTTCCAGCAAAGAATGTCCTCCTCATTTGAGGGAACAATGAGAATGTCTTTTTGATAGCCTCAGCACTGTGATTTAGAAACAGGGAGTCAATTAAAGTGCCATCCCAGTTTTTAGTTCAAGTTATCCAAAGTCGATTAATGGTGGCGGGGTAGATGAACCCAGACTGTTGAGTAATAAGATTGTCATATATATTTTCCGACCCAACAAACCAAGGCGTGATCCAGATTGAGGAATTTCCATTGCAAATCTGATAAGATGAGTTGTTATGAAGGAGATGAATTACTTTGAGAACAGAAGACCAAAAAGCAGATTTGGGGACACTCCTGTTTGCTCTCTAAATAGATGATTGGGGAAAGTATTTAGCTCTAAGAACACTCTGAAGGAAAGAGTTTGGTTTTTCAGCTATTCTCCAAGCAGCAGAGAGACTAAGGCCCATGTTGGTGGCTTGCAAATTACGAACACCTAATCCTCCTTTAATTTTAGGAGCACGGATGTTTTTCCATGCAGTAAGGCACAAAGCTTTAGTAGTAGGTTTAGAGGAGACACTGATGCAGCTCAGATCACTTTAGAGCTTCATTGGGAAACCCCAAGAGCATAGCAGCAAGTTTTCCCTCAGAAAGAAACCAATGTTATCGAACCAGTAGGAGGAAGGAAACGACCCAAAGGTGTTGCTAGCAACTTGGAAACTTGCAAAACACAAACTCAAGACTTTGCCCCAACGAACAGTGAGGTTGTGAATCTCACCGGTTTGCTGAAAACAAAGGATTAATGATGACCCACAAGTATAGGGGGTGTATCGTAGTACTTTCGATAAATAGGAGTGTTGATCCCAACGAGGAGCAAAAGGTGCTGAATAGTGGTATGGAGCAGGAAATCCCTGTGAATACTTAGCAAACGGATTTTTAGTGGTTTTCTGACAAGGCAACAAAACAAGGAGCAAGTAACATAAGTAACGAACAAACGGAGCAAGTGGCCCAATCCTTTCTTAGCAAAGGACAAGCCGGTGGAAATACTTATAAAGACCAAACATTCTCGAGGACACATGGAAATTATGTCAAGTGCTTTCACTTCAAATAGCTGAGTACTCTTCTTTGGTGTTTGTAAGTATTGTGTGGATGAACCTGTGCTAACATACCGCGCTTCCTAGTACTAATACATACTTGTGATTAAACCCCCTGCAAACATCCGTAACTACAGGAAAGTAATTAAGATATAAATCTAACCACGACCTTAAACTCTAAGATCCTACACTCCCTTGTGCAAAGGTGTCCTAACGGGGGTTCAGATTTCTGTCACTCCGGCAACCCCACGATTAGTAGCCAAATACACAATGCATTCCCCTAGGCCCATAAATGGTGAAGTATCATGTAGTCGACGTTCACATGACACCACTAGAAGAATAGCACCACAACTTAAATACTAAACCATTCAATAATAACTCATCTCAGATTCACTACTAACAACATGACTTCTCCCATGTCCTCAAGAACTAAACGAACTACTCACAAGACATCATACGGATCAAGATCAAAGATGATATGATAATGGATAACAATCTGAACATAAACAATAATCCAATGGTTCCACTCACAAGCATCAACTACAATAGTAATTAACACCGGGAAAGTTTCCCCTAATGAACTAAGCAATATCCAACACAATTATTACAACGGGACGGAGTGGTGGTGATGGTGCTGGTGGAGATAATGGTGTGGATGATGATGATGATCCCGATGAAGCCTAGCTTGGTGATGGTGTTGATGGCGACGATCTCCCCTCTCGGGGAAGGAATTACACCAGCAGAAATCTGTCTGCCGAAGAGATCTTTCTCTCTCGGTGTTTTCCGCCCCCAAAGGTGGCGGAAATCTATCTATGGTCGCTCCCCAAGGCTTAGGGTTCCGTAGGGAAGATATAGGCGAAGGGGGAGAGTCGGAGGCCGGGCAGGTGGGCCACACCTGCCCTAGGCGCGGCCTCGGGTGGGCCCGCGCCTAGGGGTGTGGGCCCCCTGCGGACCCCCTTCGCTCCTCCTTCTGGCTTCCTTCGTTCTCAGGTAAAATAATATGGTTCCATATTTTTTTTGGTATTTTTCTTATCTTCACGAAATTGCACCAAAACGCCTTCTTTTCCAGCAGAATCCAATCTCCGGCAGTCCATCCTCCAGGAATCATCCAACATGCTACGCTTGAGTATATCTATCCGTCATATGGATGGACAAATCCCACTCTTGATCCATGTGTCTCAACCAATACTTTCCGAACACTCAATGCCACCTTTATAGCCACCCAGTTACGGTGTGGTGTTTGATGTCATCAAAGCATCCTTCCGGTGAAGGTGATATGCATGATCTCATGGTCGAAGGAATTAGGTTACTATGTATCAGAAAGCATATAGCAATTAAACTATTAAAATGACTTGATCTTTATGCTACGCTTATCTATAGGAGTATGTCCATCATATCACTCTCCTAATGATATGATCTTGTTGTTAATAACATCTCAATGTTCATGATAGGGAAACCACAATCATTTATTAACCAACAAGCTAGTATTATATATAGAGGCTTTACTAGGGACTTCAATTTAAGTTTACAAATCACACAAGTATTAATGTTTCCTTGTTAATACTATTATAGCATGAATGTAAACATTTATCATAAACACAAAGATATAATAATAACTACATTTATTATTGCCTCTAGGGCATATCTCCAACAGTCTCCCACTTCCACTAGAGTCAACCAATCTAGATTACATGGTAATATACCGAACACCCATGGCAGTTTGGTGTTGGTCATATTTTTCCCTCGGGAGAGGTTTAGTCAATGGATCCGCCACATTCAGATCTGTGTGTACGTTGCAAATCTTTATGTCACCATCTTGGACATGTTCTCAAATAGCGTGAAAACGTAGCTTGATGTGCTTCAGCTTCTTGTGTGACCTTGGTTCTTGCGCATTGGCTATGGCACCCATGTTATCACAGTAGATAGACATTGGGTCCAGCGCACTTGGAACCACACCGAGCTCTGTAATGAACTCTTTCATCCATATTGCTTCTTGTGAAGCCTCCGAAGCAGCCATGTATTCTAATTCAGTTGAAGATCTCGCCACAACGCTTTGCTTTGCACTCCTCCAGCTAACTGCTGCACCATTCAAAGTAAATACGTATCCAGATTGTGATTTAGAATCATCCGGATCGGTGTTCCAACTAGCATCGGTGTAACCATTAACAACGAGTTGTTCATCACCTCCATAAGAAAGAACCATATCCTTAGTTCTTCTCAAGTACTTAAGGATGTTTTTGACTGTTGTCCAATGATCCACTCCTGGATCACTTTGATATCTGCTAGTCAAACTAACAGCATATGCAATGTCGGGTCTAGTACATAGCATGGCATACATTAGAGATCCTATGGCTGAGGCATAGGGAGTTTTACTCATCCTTTCTCTATCTTCTGCCGTTGTTGGACTTTGAGTTTTACTCAAGGTCGTATTGGGCAACATGGGCAAGAACCCTTTCTTGCTATCTTCCATTCCAAACCTCTTTAGAACTTTGTCCAAATATGTACTTTGTGACAATGATATTAGGCGTCTCGATCTATCTCTATAAATCTTTATGCCCAATATGTAAGCTGCTTCGCCAAGATATTTCATTGAAAAACTATTATTCAAATACTCCTTGACACTATTAAGAAGGTCTACATCATTCACAATCAACAATATGTCATCTACATATAGTATTAAGAATGCTACAGAGCTCCCACTCACTTTCTTGTAAATACAAGCTTCTCCATAAGTTTGTATAAAACCAAAACTTTTGATCACCTTATCAAAACGTTGATTCCAACTTCGGGATGCTTGCTTCAATCCATATATGGACCGTTGAAGTTTGCATACCTTGTTAGCATCTTTAGGATAGACAAAACCTTTGGGTTGCATCATATACAACTCTTCATCAATGTCTACATTGAGGAACGCTGTTTTGACATCCATCTGTCATATCTCATAATCATAATATGCAGCGATTGCTAACACAATCCTCACAGACTTTAGCTTCGCTACAGGTGAGAAAGTCTCATCGTAGTCAACTCCTTGAATTTGTCGAAACCCTTTTGCGACAAGTCGAGCTTTATAGATAGTAACATTACCATCAACATCTGTTTTCTTCTTGAAAATCCATTTGTTCTCGACAGCCTTTCGGCCATCCGGTAAGTCCACCAAAGTCCATACTTGGTTTTCGTACATGGATCCAATCTCGGATTTCATGGCTTCTTGCCATTTATTGGAATCTGGGCTCATCATCGCTTCCTCATATGTCGCAGGGTCATCGGTGTTGTCCACCAACATGACACTCATAACGGGATCATACCAATCAGGAGTGGTATGAGTTCTCGTTGACCTGCGAGGCTCTGTAGCAACTACAACCGAAGTTTCATGATCATCATCATTAGCTTCCTCTCTTATTGGTGCAGGCACCACAGGAACTTCTTCCGGTGCTGCACTACTCGCAAGTTCGAGAGAAGGTTCGATAACCTCGTCGAGTTCTACTTTCCTTACAGTCACTTCTTTCGAGAGAAATTCCTTCTCTAGAAAGGATCCATTCTTGGCAACGAAGATTTTGCCTTCGGATCTATGATAGAAGGTATACCCAATAGTTTCCTTTGGGTATCCTATGAAGACGCATTTTTCCGCTTTGGGTTCAAGGTTGTCCGACTGTAACTTCTTTACATAGGCTTCGCAACCCCAAACTTTAAGGAACGACAATTTAGGTTTCTTCCCAAACCATAATTCATACGGTGTCGTTTCAACGGATTTAGATGGTGCCCTATTTAAAGTGAATGCGGCTGTTTCTAATGCATAACCCCAAAATGATAGCGGTAAATCTGTAAGTGACATCATAGAACAAACCATATCTAAGAGAGTTCGATTACGACGTTTGGACACACCATTACGCTGTGGTGTTCCCGGCGGTGTCAATTGTGAAAGTATTCCGCATTTATTTAAATGCTCACCAAACTCGTAACTTAGATATTCACCTCCACGATCAGAACGTAGAAATTTAATCTTCTTGTTACGTTGATTCTCAACCTCACTTTGAAATTCCTTAAACTTCTCGAAAGTTTCAGACTTATGTTTCATGAAATAGATATACCAATATCTACTCAAGTCATCCTTGAAGGTAAGAACATAACGATAACCACCGCGCGATGCTACACTCATTGGACCACACACATCGGTATGTATGATTTCCAATAAGTCCGTAGCTCGCTCCATCATACCAGAAAATGGAGTCTTAGTCATTTTACCCATCAGACATGCTTCGCGTCTTTCAAGTGATTCGAAATCAAGTGATTCAAGAAGTCCATCGGAATGGAGTTTCTTCATACGCTTCACTCCAATGTGACCAAGACGACAGTGCCACATATAGGTCGAGTTATCGCTCGATTTCAAACGTTTAGCTTCAATGTTATTAATATGTGTATTTCCACTATCGAGATTTAATAAGAATAGACCATCTATCAAAGGTGCATGTGCATAAAACATATTACTCATATAAATCGAACAACCATTATTCTCGGATTTAAACAAGTAACCGTCTCGCAATAAACAAGATCCCGATATAATGTTAATGCTTAACGCAAGCACCAAATAACAATTATTTAAGTATAAAACTAATCCCGATGGTAGATGAAGAGGTAGCGTGCCAACGGCGATCACATCAACCTTTGATCCGTTTCCGACGCGCATCGTCACCTCGTTCTTCGCTAGCTTCCATTTATTCCATAGCACCTGTTTCGAGTTACAGATATGAGCAACCGAACTAGTATCAAATACCCAGGCACTACCACGAGTACTAGTGAGATACACATCAATAACATGTATATCGGATATACCTTTCTTCTTGATGTTGCCATTCTTCAAATCCGCCAAGTACTTTGGGCAATTCCGCTTCCAATGACCTTCTCCCTTGCAGTAAAATCACTCAGTATCAGGCTTAGGTCCAGCCTTGGTCTTCTTCTTCGGCGCGGTAACTTTCTTACCACCCTTCTTGAAGTGTCCCTTTTGCTTAGACTTGCCTTTCTTGAATTTGGTGGTCTTATTGACCATCAACACTTGGTGCTCTTTCTTGATCTCCACTTCTGCAGATTTTAACATGGTGAAGAGTTCTGGCAACTGCTTGTTCATGTTTTGCATATTGTAGTTTATCACAAAGTTCTTGTAACTTGGTGGTAGTGATTGGAGGACACGATAAATCCCCAAAGCATTAGGAATCACTATACCCAAGCTTTGAAGTTTGTTTGCGTGCCCAGACATCTTAAGCACATGTTCACTGACGGAGCTGCCCTCTTCCATCTTGCAGTTAAAGAACTTTTTAGAAGCCTCATAGCTCTCAATTGCCGCGTGAGTCTCAAAGATCAATTTGAGATCACGGACAATATCATGTGGGTCTGAATTCTCAAACCTGTTCTGAAGCTCCGATTCTAAACCATACAAGATAAGCACACTGAACTGTGGAGTACTGAGTCTTCCGAGCGAGGTAAACATTCTTTACTTCATCGGTAGCAGTAGCTACAGGTGAGTCACCCAGCGGTGCATCCAACACATAGGTCAAATTACCAGTAGTGAGGACAATCCTCAAATTGCGGAACCAATCCGCGAAGTTGCTTCCATTGTTTTTCAACTTTTCTTTCTCTAGGAACGCATTAAAATTGATGGTAGGGGCCGCCATTGATCTACAACATATTTGCAATAGTTTAGACTAAGTTTATGACAAATTGAGTTATAATTAATAGTTAAATTAATCTATGTGAACTCCCACTCAAAACAATATCCCTCACATTGTTTTAGTGATCACACGAACCAAATCCACCACATCAACACCGATCATCACGAGAGTTGATGTAGCTTCAATGGCGAACAATCGACATGTTCATCATATCTTACTATATGATTCATGCTTTACCATTCGGTGATCCGTGTTCCGAGACCATGTCTGTACATGCTAGGCTCGTCAAGATCAAACCTTAGCTTCTGCATGAGCAAATCTGGCTTGCTCACGTTGTATACACTTGCGGAATCTAACACACCCGATCATCACGTGGTGCTTCGAAACAACAAGCTTTAGCAACGGTGCTTACTAAGGATGAACACTTTAGAACTTGAAATTCATGTGCATGACGGATCATCTTATAATGCTACCGTCGTTAACTAAGCAATACAAGATGCATAAAGGATTAACATCACATGCAATTCATAATATGTGATATGATATGGCCTTTCTTCTTTGTGCTTCCGATCTCCATCTTCAAGCACGAACATGATCTCCATCATCACCGGCATTGCATCAAGGTCAATGACGCTGCTCCATGGTTGTCGTCCACCGGCTTCAACTATTACAACTACTTTGAATAGACACGCGGGTCTTAACAGAAATTAAAAAACAACCATATGGCTCCTGCCGGTTGCCAACTTACAATAAGGAACATTGCATACATCAAATATAATCACAATCATGGCCATATCACATCACAGCACACCCCTGCAAAACAAAGTTAGACGCCTCTACTTTGTTTGCATGTTTTACGTGGTTTGGGGATTTCAATAAGTGTCGTTCTAACTTACGAACAAGAACCATAACATTGATACTAGTATTGTCAATTACCCGTTGTAAATTGAATCTTAACTATGTTGGGAGAAACAGGCACCCGCAAAGCCACTTATGCAATACAAGTTGCATGTCAAGCGTGGAGCAAGTCTCATGAACGATGTCATGTAAGGTTAGCCCGGGCCGCTTCATCCCACCATCCCGCAAGATGCAAAGTACACAAGAAGCAATCGACAACAAAAGCATCAACGCCCACAATGACCATTGTGTTCTACTCGTGCAACAGATCTACATATAGACACGGCTCTGATACCACTGTAGGGGTTCGTAGCATGGAAAACAAAAAATTTCTAGCGCATACAAACAAACAAGCCAAGATCTATCTACTAGATTGTAGCAACGAGTCGATGGAATAACTCACCCTCGAAGATTCCAAAGTGTTTAACAAGAGCGGATTCTCGTGGGTGATGTAGTCGTACTCTTTCCGATCTCAAGATCGCGTAGACGATCCTTCCGGCGCTGCGTTCCGGCAGCGCTTCCGCAGTCGGTCACACGTTCGGTACTCGACGAAGACCTTCCTCTCCCTTGTTCCAGCAGGCAGCGTAGGTTGTAGCACTCTCCTCGCGATTCCGGCAACACGACGGCGTGGTACCGGAAGTAGAGGGGAGATCTCGCAGGGCTTCGCCTTAAGCCGGAGCGAGTATGGTGGACTATGAGAGAGAGCCTCGGTGATCTAGGGTTTAGACGCACCAATGAGGAGAAAGGCCGGCGGCTAGGGTTTGCCTAGGCGGCGGCAGTAGGAGGTGGCGGCGCCGGCGGCTAGGAGCTAGGCTTTGCGGGGTGTGTGTTGTGTCTTGGAGGGGCAGCGGTGGAGGAGGCACGCCAAGGGGAGGGGAGTCCCTCCCCAACTCGGTCTCCAAGTGGGCCGGCGGTGGAGGGAGGGAACTCCTCCCCAAGTAGGTTTCCCACTCTCCCTCCACCTCACAAAATAGCCGTTTGACTTTTCAAAGTGCGTTTGACTTTTCAAACTAGGATTTGATTAAACCCTTTATTTTGTTCAGCGATGACACCTAGTACATGATGCAATCATTCCAACTTGTTATGACACATTCATGTACGCTTCCCCTCCGGAGTGCCGGACATTTCGAAACCTTCTAGAACATTCCCGATGAAAACACCGGAACCATTCTCCAACCCCGAAACAGGACTTTCCTTATATGAATCTTATTCTCCGGACCATTCCGGATCTCCTCGTGATATCCCGGATCCCATCCGAGACTCCGAACAACATTCGGTCTCTTAATCATCATTCCATAACTACTCAAACAACGTCGAATCCTTAAGTGAGTCTCCCTACGGTTCGTGAATTATGCGGACATGATCGAGACACTTCTCCGATCAATAACCAACAGAGGAATCTGGAAATTCATATGGCTCCCACATATTTCTACGATTACTTTGCGATCGAATGAACCACTTACATACGATACCAATTTCCCTCTGTCTCACGATAGTTTACTTATCCGAGGTTTTGATCGTTGGTATCTCTGCATACCTGGTTCAACCTCGTTACTGATAAGTACTCTTTTCTCGTTCTCGTGATATGTGATCCCTTGTGAACCAGTCACATGCTTGCAAGCCAATTGGATGACATTCCACCGAGAGGGCCCAGAGTATATCTATCCGTCATATGGATGGACAAATCCCACTCTTGATCCATGTGTCTCAACCAATACTTTCCGAACACTCAATGCCACCTTTATAGCCACCCAGTTACGGTGTGGTGTTTGATGTCATCAAAGCATCCTTCCGGTGAAGGTGATATGCATGATTTCATGGTCGAAGGAATTAGGTTACTATGTATCAGAAAGCATATAGCAATTGAACTATTAAAATGACTTGATCTTTATGCTACGCTTATCTATAGGAGTATGTCCATCATATCATTCTCCTAACGATATGATCTTGTTGTTAATAACATCTCAATGTTCATGATAGGGAAACCACAATCATTTATTAACCAACAAGCTAGTATTATATATAGAGGCTTTACTAGGGACTTCAATTTAAGTTTAAAAATCACACAAGTATTAATGTTTCCTTGTTAATACTATTATAGCATGAATGTAAACATTTGTCATAAATACAAAGATATAATAATAACTACATTTATTATTGCCTCTAGGGCATATCTCCAACATAACAAATGCAATTCCTTTAACCTGAGAGCTGAGGTGGACAATGGCCCACTAGTTAGTGACTTGGGTTATCCCTAGTTGCGGTGTAAAACGTATTTCCTGTTAAAAATTAAATAAAATGTTCTTAACTCAATTAATAATATTCCAGAAATCAAATAATTAATTAAACCTTGTTTAATTCATAATTTTTGATTTATAATTCAGAAAAATGTGTATAATATATGAATTTTTTCAGAAAAATAAAATATACAACTTAAAATTATTAGCAAATATTATTATGATAATTATTTAAATAAATATTATTTAATAAAGGTTTTATAAGTAATAAAACTTTGATAATCCATATTTTTATAATGATAAATGTTAATAATATAAATAAAATACCAAAAATCTTATAAAAATAATAATTCTAATTTAAAACTATAATCATGTATTATTATTCCACTTAATTAAATATTTATTATTTTTAAGTAATTATAAAATAATAAGAATTATAAAAATCATATCTGATTATTTATAAATCACACAAATAAATATGATATACCAAAATGATCACAAAAAGAATATCTACATGTTAAAAATCTAATAATCTCCTTTTGAGTTAAATAAAAAATTTATATATTTTAATAACTCAAATTTAAACTTATTTACTTCATTAATAATTCATATAAGGATAAATAAAATTTATTAATATTCATAAAATGAGTCAAATAAGTCTAATAAATGGTATTAGTCCTAAATATTAATAATATAAGGCCATAATGGTTTAAAACATTATAAATACCTTTTTATTCAAATTATCCTAAACTTTGAGGGGAAATTATACTCTAAAAGATTCCCATTTATAATGAAAACCTTAAAGAACACCTTGTGAATAAATCAAATCCCTTCTATCTACTTTAACTACCAAATTACAATAACTACCACAACACTATATAGGTTCAAAAGTAGTTAAGTAACATTCTATTTTGGTTTATAAACCCCAACCACTCCTTTATAAAAGATAAATGATATTGCTCCATCATAAAATCAAGAAACCAACACCCCAAGTAAAAGAATAACCATTCTTAAGTAACTTAAAGAAAACATCTCAGATACACAAGATACAAATGTATAAGTACTATACTTTCAAAACTCTCTATATTTTAAAGTCAACTTTAGTCTCCACGAATCTAAATATAATACAATAAACATTACTATATGTTTTATAGTTAATTTTGGTCTGAAGTAGTTAAATTATAAAGCAACTCAAGCCAAACCATTTGAGCAAACAAATAACATCAACCACCACTAACTAACCACAAAATTTGTTTAGACTTTAGAAAAGAAACCATTTCTTCGAAGGTTATCCTTTTTGCCACTTCAAACAAGAACTCTTGTATAAACAATCTTGACTAGCATTTCATAAGTGTATATTTTATTGCTACATAAATATGTGTTACTCACACACACTCATAATCTCTAATAAAAGCACAAATGTGAAATTTATCTAAAAGGACCACACATTCCAAAGTAACCATTTCCGGAATGCAAACCCTAGGACAACGTTATCCCCGGGATTTGCGTTTAGAACGTGCATCACATTACTTATGCATAAAATCATATTGCTTCTTTAAACATTAGTCCTTACCGGACCAATGATGTTGATTTGAGATTTTGGATCTTATACTAAGTCGAAGACCGTGAGTGCATAATCTTGCAATCACAAAAGGCAATTTCACACTTGCTCATGTCCTTTGCTTATTTTCTATAAAGTATTTTATAAATCTAGCGTCGTTATCACCTGCATTTGAAAAAGGTCAGAAAACACTATTTTTAAAAATAATGTGAACTATTGGTTAGTGATCCAGGGTGATCAGCTAATCTATTAAATCTGATAGTTGGAATACCATTATTCAGAACTATATCACCTAGGACTTAACAACCAATGTCGCTAGTGATTATTGCGCCGTATATTACGCGTTGACCATGAGATTTGGAATGGGACGGAGAAGTTAGCTGTATCTTCTTGCTCTTGCATGAAGACGGATGTGCAGGTCGTGGCTGTTATCCTCGTAGTGTGCATATTAATTGGTAATTCGTAGAAGATATGCAACATATGGGTGGGAACCCTCAACATCCCACAATAGTTCTGACATCTAACGGTTTGTACAAACCATTGCCGTAATTCTTTATGTGGGCATGGTGTACAGCACGGAGGCATGCGAGGTCGCGAAGGGGGCAGTGATTGGCTTGAATCATCTTCTGGGCCCCACATCATGGAATTGTGGACGGGAATAAGCCGCCCGGTTGTGCAACAAAGAGTTGATCTCTCATGGGTAAAGTAACGCACCTCTGCAGAGTGTAAGAACTATAACTTGTTACTCCCTGTTCCGGGAAGGAGCTGCGAACGCGGCGGGAAAGGAACTCCATGAAAGTTCTGGTAAACCCGTGAAGGCTGACGGACATAGCTTTTGTAACACCCTCAGAATAGACCCTATGCAAGTTTTAGCGAAATCCGCCAAACCTGCATAGAAACGATTCAAAGGTGCCCACCAGGCACTTTCGTGCGGGTGGAAAACGAAGTAATAACATTACACAACAGTCCTCGATGGGACCCACAGAACAGATATATATAACAGCGACTCAAAGAGTCAAGAATACAGATATACAGAACAAAGATCTCAAACACCTTGAAAACGATAGAGCGTCCAGCTACGGACAAGATGCAAATGGGGCTAAGAGCCCTGAAGAATAACCAATGGCGTCCATAACCCTGCCCAGGCCAAGCCGGAAGGGTAACCCTGCTAACGACGTCGATCTCAAACCTGCTTAAACAAAAGGGGTGCCGACAAAGGGCAAAGGAAAAAGAGGAGCGTCAGTACTGAGGCCAGTACACGGCGAGACTAGAATTCGGCGGTCCTCGCCTACATAGGTATGGTGGACTGAAGCGGCAGCAGCAACATGCACTAAACAACCCATAGAGACTCGATACAACTGACGGCTATCAGAGAGGGGTAAGGAAGACCTATTCGGAACCAACCTGATGCTACCACCAAACAAACCCATCCTGGGGTTTCCCCCTCGAGACCAAACGAGGAAGTCAACCGAGGAACTCACACAGTTGGCAGTTTTATTTATTCGGTTATCGTTACACCAATTACTTGTCAGGTATAGATAATCATCCTGATAAAATAAGCAGTGGGCACTTTTAGTTAACCATTCGGTTGTAGTTGCAACACTTACTAGTCAGGTACAATAATCGTGAGATATCCCAAAACCCAGCAGTTGTTGGTACTTTTATTTAGCCATTCCGTTGTAGTTGCGATACTTACTAGTCAGATACAATTGTCGCAAGCGACAACCCAAACAAGCAATTGTTGGCAGTTTTATTTAGCCATTCCATTATAGTGAAGCTGATTACTAGTCATTATAAAGTCAAATTTATAGCACTACTTTAGTTATAGTTGTCTATGATCGAGATACTGTGCTCCAAGTCGTCCATAACCGCGGACACGGCTTTCAGAAAGTTTTAACCCGGCCGGGGTGCACCAATAGCAACACACACACGATCAACCTCGGAAAAACCAAATCAAAACCCAACGAGGCTTTCACGACAAAGCAATCACAGGATTCAGAAATATTTCAGGGGGCCACCCCATTGAGTAGACCCGCAACGAAGTAAGCTAGCTCCGAGACGGACTCAAGGTTTGCGTCAATGGCTGTAAACGACTGGGAACCCGAAAACTCGGGGTGTCGATACCGCGAAAACACTCCGCTTACCTAAACAGTAAAGTGTGCTATCCATCGCACAATCGTAAATAAAGCAGTAAAGCATGGCATAAGTACAGGATCGTAAATAAAACCTCAAACTAGTTTGTGGCCCCAAGAAATAAGAATGAATCAAGCTCTGGCTCAGGGGGGCCCATAATTCCCTGTATGTGGATAGCGCGATAAATCAAGGAACAGGTATCAAGCACTCGGGGTCCTACGGGACACAAGTGGACGGTTAACAACCAAATAACATCTATTGCCCACCTGTGCCTCTGCTTACCTACTTCAATTTTTAGTTGTTAAACAATAATTAAAGTGAACAATAAATAAAGCCATGATCATCTCCAACCTTAAACAGGCGGCAATGCTCCAACAACTGTGGTACTTGACGACACGCAACAGCACTTGAGCAAGCGACTACGACGCGCAGGCCCAACTATCTACCCAAACAACGGTAATAGGAGGTGTCCAAGGCAATATAAGGCTGCAAGGGATATCACGGGTACGAAGACTAGAGCATCGCAACACAGATAGCAATAGATCAACAGGAGGGAGTAAATGCTATAAAAGTAAGATAGGTAGAAAGGGGGAGATGCTCGCCTGAAAACATTGCCGAAGGTTCATCCGAAGATCGGGGCGAAGCTCACATCAACTCAACGGCCTTATCCGCGAAGAAGCAAAACACTAGAATAAACACCGGATGCACTATTTAATACTATGGCAAAAGATCGGGCATGATGCATGTATGATGAATGACATGGCAAGGGTGCGATGCGATTAGGCAATATTAAGCGGAACCAGGGTCCCGACAATTAATTAGATGGTTCATGTTATTTAGAACCCCCGCAATTAAATGTTGTTTTAGCATGGCAAAAGATAGCACCGGTTCGCTACACAAATTTAAATGAGGCCAATATGAGACTAGATTTGCCCGCATATGGGCCCCGTATTTAATTATGAGGTGAATCGGCATAAGGCCCCCAAACCACACAACATGCATGCGAGATGAACAATTTAATATGCAACAAGTTTTATATTACATTTATAAAAATAGGGTTCGAGAAAGGGGTCGCACATTAGGGTTCGGCGATCTTGGTTCGGGGGTTCGGGCTCGGTCTCAGGGTTCAGGGTTCGACGGAATCGTTCTCGGACAACGGAGGTAGATCTTGTCGGGTCCTCGCCATCGAGTCGGTCTAGGCGTCCGGGATGAAGAACTTGGCGTTCTGCGTCGGTGTCCTTATCGTCCGGGTTCTCGAGCATCGCATCCGGGAAGGAGTACTTGTCGTTCAGGGTCTCGATGTCCGGGGTGAAGTACTTGGCGTCCTCGAGGAAGTACTTGGTTCGGTGTCGGGGCGCATTGCGTCCGCCCTGGTCGATGTCGTTCTTGTCGCATTCGCGGTCTTCGGGTCATGTCGACGGTCATGGCGTCCGGAAGACGATCTTGGCGGTCCAGGAGAAGATCTTGGGGTCCCGCGTCGGCGGCCTTCGGGTACGGGGGTCTCGGCGACCTTGGCGGTTCCGAGGGTTCGACGGTTTTTGGCTGGGTCTACAGGCAGATCTTGGGTGTCCGTTCAATGGTCGGTGAGGATCTTGGGGTTCCGGTGGCGATCTTGAGGTCGATGGCGAACTTGTCCGGTACCGGGATTTTTTCGGAGATCTTGGCGCGGCACCGGGTACGGGATGTCGAGGCTTGGTCTTCGCATCCATGTCGGCGTTCTTCGGACTCCAGGAAGAAGTCCTTGAGGTTTCCTGTCGTCGACTTCTTCGGGAGTGGCAAGTCCGTGTTGGAGAGCTTGGTACTTGGTCATCGAACACCACATATCTAGTACCACGTCAACCTCACTTCTCCATATCAGGCATCGGGCCACACGTAGATCATCCAGGAGTTCCAAAGGGCATAGGCCAGGGAGATGCTGCAGGGGCCCGGGCGCGCTGGCCGGCGGCGGGAGGACGACGGCGAGGTGGTTGGGGCTCAGGCCGGCGATGGGGGGGGGACGGAGGGTCGCCGGAGAGGTGCTCGCGAGGAGGTTGCGCACGGGGCGGACGCGTCCTGGGACGCAGGGCAGCAGGAGAGGGCCCGACGGCCGGAGGCGGCGGGGGTCGCGGTCGGTGGCGGGGCGCCGGCTGCGTCGGGGTGGAGGCGGCGCGCGCGAGGCCGGCCGGAGGGCGAGGATCCGCGGCGGCGCGGCCGGAGCAGAGGCGGAGGCGTGGGTGCGGGGAGCGGCCGCGGGCACTGGCCGAAGGCGCGCCGGCGGCGGTTGATGCAGGGAGGCGGCCGACGGAGGGGGAAGCAAGGTGGGGAAGGCGGAGCACGCCGGTGCGGGGGGAGGGGGGGAGGGCGCCGGGGCGAGCGCGGGTCCGGGGCGAGGTTGAGCTCGTCGGGGAGGAAAGGAGGCCGGCGAGGAGGGAGTCGTGGGCGTGGCGCGGTGGTTGGGCGGAGTGGCGCTCGGGAGGCCGGCGGGGTCGCGGAAGGAGGAGGGAGCGGCCGGCGACCGGCGGGGAAGGGGTGAGCGGTTGAGAGGGAGAGGGAGGCCGCGGCTTGGTGGAGAGGAGGCGAGGGCGGACGAGCGCGCTAGAGGGGTGAGGCGGGGCGGACGTTGGCGAGAGGGGGCGGCGCGGAAGGAGGCCGACGAGGAGGGGTCGAACGGAGGAGGCCGGCGGCGATAGGGGCGCCGGCGAGCGCGTCGGTGAGGAGAAGGGGAGGGAGCGGGGCAGAGCGGAGGGAGGGAGACGAGCGGGAGGAAGGAGACGGGGTGGGGCGTCGCGTGGGGGGACGCGGGGAGGGTGGACCTGGTGGGGCCGGGGTGGGTGAGAGAGAGGGAGTGGCGGGGCCTAGGGGAAAAGAGGGGGGTGCGGGGTCAGGGGGTGGGCCAGGGTTGTTGACCGGGTGGGGAGGGGCTGCTGTGTGCTGGAGGAGTGGAGGCTGTGGGGAGAGAGAGAGAGGTGGGGAAAAGGGGTAGGATTAGGTGGCGACCTGGGATAGGTTAGGGGGAAGGGGCAGGGTGACGTGGCGAGAGCCGATTGGAGGGAGTGATGTGGCTGGGGGGTGGGTAGATAGGACTGGGGTAAGAAAAGATTTGGGGTGGGGTCTAAGCTGGACCGATTTTATTCTGGGGGTGGTCGTTCGGGTCGAATCGGCCCATTCGACTTCCCCTCTAAAAATAATTAACTATTTTATTGATTTCAACCCGGGCTTTTTGCAAACCGATAGCAGACAAAACAAAATATTCCGGCGACCCGGATTTTGCGTTTGAACAAAGACGGGGCGTTTTAGAAAACACAAAATAGGTTTTTCTGCAAATAGTTTGATGCAAGCAAATGCAATGTGGCATGACGACATGAGCATGCGGTCATGATGATGCAATGCACAAAAACAACGCGATTTTCTAGTAGTGGTTTTGCGGGATGCCACAATTCGACACCACTAACAATGGATCTCGCCCTCGAGATCCGCCTCATGGTACCGGGAAGAAGGTCGGCGATCGGCATCTTCTCGCTTCGTGTAGATCCTCGCGACACCACTAACAAGGGTTCTTCTTCATATTGAAATTGGCGACACCACCAACAAAGGGTCGTTGATCCTGTTCGTCAAGAGAGCACTCCGGATAAACAACGGACGAATTTAAAGGTGAGGCCACCTCTAACTTTCACGGAAGGAGTAAAATCACATTAATTAACCAATTCAATGTACAAGAGCGAATGATAAGAGTAGTGGTATGGTAGCTACTCCATCCCGCACTCAAACCATTACTCTGCACACGAATAGGCGGATTATGCAACCAACTCTCGGAATTCAGACTGACGATCTTGACAATCGAGGTTCGGGAACAAAGGAGTGATGCAGACTCTGCATCGGATCTGGCGTAGATGATGTCGTCGCGTCGGAGAACACCGGGAGGCACGAACAAGGGACAAGGAATGGTACCACAGTAGACGGATTCCTCAGGCAGCTTGAACACCGGATGGTAGATCACCGTTATCAAAGGAGGAAGCGAAACCCTGAAGGTACGACGGAACCCAACCACGAGAAATCCTGGACTCGAAGAGGGAGAAGAGAGCGGATTCAAAACACGCAGAGGTGAGAGGAGAATAGCAGAGGGGTAAGGAGTAAAATCAGACCTAATCCGAACTATCCAACCGATTTTTTTCAAAAATAGTTTTGACACTCTACTTCGGCCGTTAGCTAGGTTATCCTACAGGCTGGACTTGTGGGGTATCGCAACTGCTGAGCTCTGATACCACTCTGTAACACCCTCAGAATCGACCCTATGCAAGTTTTAGCGAAATCCGCCAAACCTGCATAGAAACGATTCAAAGGTGCCCACCAGGAACTTTCGTGCGGGTGGAAAACGAAGTAATAACATTACACAACAGTCCTCGATGGGACCCACAGAACAGATATATATAACAGCGACTCAAAGAGTCAAGAATACAGATATACAGAACAAAGATCTCAAACACCTTGAAAACGATAGAGCGTCCAGCTACGGACAAGATGCAAATGGGGCTAAGAGCCCTGAAGAATAACCAATGGCATCCATAACCCTGCCCAGGCCAAGCCGGAAGGGTAACCCTGCTAACGACGTCGATCTCAAACCTGCTTAAACAAAAGGGGTGCCGACAAAGGGCAAAGGAAAAAAGAGGAGCGTCAGTACTGAGGCCAGTACACGGAGAGACTAGAATTCGGCGGTCCTCGCCTACATAGGTATGGTGGACTGAAGCGGCAGCGGCAGCATGCACTAAACAACCCATAGAGACTCGATACAACTGACGGCTATCAGAGAGGGGTAAGGAAGACCTATTCGGAACCAACCTGATGCTACCACCAAACAAACCCATCCTGGGGTTTCCCCCTCGAGACCAAACGAGGAAGTCAACCGAGGAACTCACACAGTTGGCAGTTTTATTTATTCGGTTATCGTTACACCAATTACTAGTCAGGTATAGATAATCATCCTGATAAAATAAGCAGTGGGCACTTTAAGTTAACCATTCGGTTGTAGTTGCAACACTTACTAGTCAGGTACAATAATCGTGAGATATCCCCAAAACCTAGCAGTTGTTGGTACTTTTATTTAGCCATTCCGTTGTAGTTGCGATACTTACTAGTCAGATACAATTGTCGCAAGCGACAACCCAAACAAGCAATTGTTGGCAGTTTTATTTAGCCATTCCATTATAGTGAAGCTGATTACTAGTCATTATAAAGTCAAATTTATAGCACTACTTTAGTTATAGTTGTCTATGATCGAGATATTGTGCTCCAAGTCGTCCATAACCGCGGACACGGCTTTCAGAAAGTTTTAACCCGTCCGGGGTGCACCAATAGCAACACACACACGATCAACCTCGGAAAAACCAAATCAAAACCCAACGAGGCTTTCACGACAAAGCAATCACAGGATTCAGAAATATTTCAGGGGGCCACCCCATTGAGTAGACCCGCAACGAAGTAAGCTAGCTCTGAGACGGACTCAAGGTTTGCGTCAATGGCTGTAAACGACTGGGAACCCGAAAACTCGGGGTGTCGATACCGCGAAAACACTCCGCTTACCTAAACAGTACAGTGTGCTATCCATCACACAATCGTAAATAAAGCAGTAAAGCATGGCACAAGTACAGGATCGTAAATAAAACCTCAAACTAGTTTGTGGCCCCAAGAAATAAGAATGAATCAAGCTCTGGCTCAGGGGGGCCCATAATTCCCCGTATGTGGATAGCGCGATAAATCAAGGAACAGGTATCAAGCACTCGGGGTCCTACGGGACACAAGTGGACGGTTAACAACCAAATAACATCTATTGCCCACCTGTGCCTCTGCTTACCTACTTCAATTTTTAGTTGTTAAACAATAATTAAAGTGAACAATAAATAAAGCCATGATCATCTCCAACCTTAAACAGGCGGCAATGCTCCAACAACTGTGGTACTTGACGACACGCAACAGCACTTGAGCAAGCGAATACGACGCGCAGGCCCAACTATCTAACCAAACAACGGTAATAGGAGGTGTCCAAGGCAATATAAGGCTGCAAGGGATATCACGGGTACGAAAACTAGAGCATCGCAACACAGATAGCAATAGATCAACAGGAGGGAGTAAATGCTATAAAAGTAAGATAGGTAGAAAGGGGGAGATGCTCGCCTGAAAACATTGCCGAAGGTTCATCCGAAGATCGGGGCGAAGCTCACATCAACTCAACGGCCTTATCCGCGAAGAAGCAAAACACTAGAATAAACACCGGATGCACTATTTAATACTACGGCAAAAGATCGGGCATGATGCATGTATGATGAATGACATGGCAAGGGTGCGATGCGATTAGGCAATATTAAGCGGAACCAGGGTCCCGACAATTAATTAGATGGTTCATGTTATTTAGAACCCCCGCAATTAAATGTTGTTTTAGCATGGCAAAAGATAGCACCGGTTCGCTACACAAATTTAAATGAGGCCAATATGAGACTAGATTTGCCCGCATATGGGCCCCGTATTTAATTATGAGGTGAATCGGCATAAGGCCCCCAAACCACACAACATGCATGCGAGATGAACAATTTAATATGCAACAAGTTTTATATTACATTTATAAAAATAGGGTTCGAGAAAGGGGTCGCACATTAGGGTTCGGCGATCTTGGTTCGGGGGTTCGGGCTCGGTCTCAGGGTTCAGGGTTCGACGGAATCGTTCTCGGACAACGGAGGTAGATCTTGTCGGGTCCTCGCCATCGAGTCGGTCTAGGCGTCCGGGATGAAGAACTTGGCGTTCTGCGTCGGTGTCCTTATCGTCCGGGTTCTCGAGCATCGCATCCGGGAAGGAGTACTTGTCGTTCAGGGTCTCGATGTCCGGGGTGAAGTACTTGGCGTCCTCGAGGAAGTACTTGGTTCGGTGTCGGGGCGCATTGGGTCCGCCCTGGTCGATGTCGTTCTTGTCGCATTCACGGTCTTCGGGTCATGTCGACGGTCATGGCGTCCGGAAGACGATCTTGGCGGTCCAGGAGAAGATCTTGGGGTCCCGCGTCGGCGGCCTTCGGGTACGGGGGTCTCGGCGACCTTGGCGGTTCCGAGGGTTCGACGGTTTTTGGCTGGGTCTACAGGCAGATCTTGGGTGTCTGTTCAATGGTCGGTGAGGATCTTGGGGTTCCGGTGGCGATCTTGAGGTCGATGGCGAACTTGTCCGGTACCGGGATTTTTTCGGAGATCTTGGCGCGGCACCGGGTACGGGATGTCGAGGCTTGGTCTTCGCATCCATGTCGGCGTTCTTCGGACTCCAGGAAGAAGTCCTTGAGGTTTCCTGTCGTCGACTTCTTCGGGAGTGGCAAGTCCGTGTTGGAGAGCTTGGTACTTGGTCATCGAACACCACATATCTAGTACCACGTCAACCTCACTTCTCCATATCAGGCATCGGGCCACACATAGATCCTCCAGGAGTTCCAAAGGGCATAGGCCAGGGAGACGCTGCAGGGGCCCGGGCGCGCTGGCCGGCGGCGGGAGGACGACGGCGAGGTAGTTGGGGCTCAGGCCGACGACGGGGGGGGGGGGTGGGGAAACGGAGGGTCGCCGGAGAGGTGCTCGCGAGGAGGTTGCGCACGGGGCGGACGCGGCCTGGGACGCAGGGCAGCAGGAGAGGGCCCGATGGCCGGAGGCGGCGGGGGTCGCGGTCGGTGGCGGGGCGCCGGCTGCGTCGGGGTGGAGGCGGCGCGCGCGAGGCCGGCCGGAGGGCGAGGATCCGCGGCGGCGCGGCCGGAGCAGAGGCGAAGGCGTGGGTGCGGGGAGCGGCCGCGGGCACTGGCCGGAGGCGCGCCGGCGGCGGTTGATGCAGGGAGGCGGCCGACGGAGGGGAAAGCGAGGTGGGGAAGGCGAAGCACGCCGGTGCGGGGGGGAGGGCCCCGGGGCGAGCGCGGGTCCGAGGCGAGGTTGAGCTCGTCGGGGAGGGAAGGAGGCCGGCGAGGAGGGAGTCGTGGGCGGGGCGCGGTGGTTGGGCGGAGCGGCGCTCGGGAGGCCGGCGGGGTCGCGGAACGAGGAGGGAGCGGCCGGCGACCGACGGGGAAGGGGTGAGCGGTTGAGAGGGAGAGGAAGGCCGCGGCTTGGTGGAGAGGAGGCGAGGGCGGACGAGCGCGCTAGAGGGGTGAGGCGGGGCGGACGTTGGTGAGAGGGGGCGACGCGGAAGGAGGCCGACGAGGAGGGGTCGAACGGAGGAGGCCGGCGGCGATAGGGGCGCCGGCGAGCGCGTCGGTGAGGAGAAGGGGAGGGAGCGGGGCAGAGCGGAGGGAGGGAGACGAGCGGGAGGAAGGAGACGGGGTGGGGCGTCGCGTGGGGGGACGCGGGGAGGGTGGACCTGGTGGGGCCGGGGTGGGTGAGAGAGAGGGAGTGGCGGGGCCCAGGGGAAAAGAGGGGGGTGCGGGGTCAGGGGGTGGGCCAGGGTTGTTGACCGGGTGGGGAGGGGCTGCTGTGTGCTGGAGGAGTGGAGGCTGTGGGGAGAGAGAGAGAGGTGGGGAAAAGGGGTAGGATTAGGTGGCGACCTGGGATAGGTTAGGGGGAAGGGGCAGGGTGACGTGGCGAGAGCCGATTGGAGGGAGTGATGTGGCTGGGGGGGTGGGTAGATAGGACTGGGGTAAGAAAAGATTTGGGGTGGGGTCTAAGCTGGACCGATTTTATTCTGGGGGTGGTCGTTCGGGTCGAATCGGCCCGTTCGACTGCCCCTCTAAAAATAATTAACTATTTTATTTATTTCAACCCGGGCTTTTTGCAAACCGATAGCAGACAAAACAAAATATTCCGGCGACCCGGATTTTGCGTTTGAACAAAGACGGGGCGTTTTAGAAAACACAAAATAGGTTTTTCTGCAAATAGTTTGATGCAAGCAAATGCAATGTGGCATGACGACATGAGCATGCGGTCATGATGATGCAATGCACAAAAACAACGCGATTTTCTAGTAGTGGTTTTGCGGGATGCCACAGCTTTTCAGAATAAAAGCAACCTTTGAAGAAATGTTTATGAAAACTTGCATTGCCTACGACCTACGGTCTGTGGCTGTAGTTATAGTGCATCAAACCCTCCTTTTCTAGTGAATTTGCTAAGTACACTCATACTCAAAGTATCTTCTTAACCCTTGCTAGATTCCGAAGCAATTAAGATGATGTCTTCACCAAGTTATGCTCCAAGAATCATCAACAGCTTAAGCTCTTCAATGAAGACAAGGAAGACAACATATACCTCAACTCAAGTGAAGACGAAGTTACTAATTGGATAGGAATACAATCTCTAACCAAAGAACCTATTTCTGTAGTGCGTTGCAATAGTAGCAATGCCAACGTCTTAGCCAGAATACTAGACTTAATACTATAATCATTCTTGCGTTATTTATCTTTGATTCTTCTTCGTAAGAAGTTCTTTCTCTCTCTTTAACCTAGAGTGTTCCCTGGATCTTATGTAAAGAGTGACTTGTAACCTTTAGCCATGTATTGGACCCGCTGTGTTTCTGTTGTGCCATTCTGAGGGATGTAATACTAGTGAACGATGTTTCATTGGTGTTATGTCAACGACTATAGTATACTACATCATGCAGTGGTATGCTGGGTCACCGCACCAGCTTTTAGTAATCAGAGCAATATTGGTGTCGCTAATGTGTGATATGTCCATTTTGCATCACTATTCTATATCATAATTTACCTCTATTCATTGATATATTTCTTATTAAGAGGTGATACTTAAATCTTTTCATCTGTTTTTGCATGTTGGATGATTCTTGGACGATGAACTGTCGGAGTCAGGATTCTGATGGAAAAAGCGGTGTTTTGATGCAATTTCGTGAAGATCGAAAAAATACTAGAAAAACTACAAAAAATTATATTTTCCCAGAAGGCGAAGGATGCCAGAAGGGGAGGCGGAGTTGGGCCACAGGGGGCCCACACCCCCCAGGCGCGGGCCACCCTGGGCCGCGCCTACAGGGGGTGTGGCCACCCTGACCCACCTCTGGCTCCGCCCTCTCGCCTATATCTTCTCCTCAAAACCCTAAAGTCGGGGGAGCGATGACAGAAAGATTACGTCACCTCTGCGGGGCGGAAAACACCGAGAGAGAAAGAGCTCTTGAGCAGACAAATTTCTGCTAGGGAAATTCCTTCCTGGAGAGGGGAGATCGTCGCCATCAACACCGTCATCAAGCTAGACTTCATCGGGATCATCATCATCATCCACAACACCATATCCACCAACACCATTGTCACCACTCCATCCCGCTGTAACAATTGTGTTGAATCTTGCATAGTTCTTAGGGGAAACTTTCCCAGTGTTGATTACTATTGTAGTTGATGCTTATGATTGGAACCATTGAATTATTGTTTATGTTCAGATTGTTATCCATCATTATATCATCTCTGATCTTGATCCATATGATGTCTCGTGAGTAGTTCGTTTGGTTCTTGAGGACATGGGAGAAGTCATGTTGTCAGTAGTGGAATTGTGTTGAGATATTATTCAATGGTTTAATATTTAAGCTATGGTGCTATTCTTCTAGTAGTGTCATGTGAACATCGACTATATGATACTTCACCATTTATGGGCCTAGGGGAATGCATTGTGTATTTGGCTACTAATTGTGGGGTTGCCGAAATGACAGAAACCTGAACCCCCGTTAGGAAACCTTTGCACAAGGGAGTGTAGGATCTTAGAGTTTAAGGTTGTGGTTAGTTTTTTATCTTAATTTCTTTCTTGTAGTTGCGGATGCTTGCAAGGGGTTTAATCACAAGTATGTATTAGTCCAAGTAAGATTGGTACATTAGCATAGGTTCACCCACACAACACTTATAAAACCAAAGAAGATTAATCAGCTATATGAAACGAAAACACTTGACAGTATTCCCATGTGTCCTCGAGAATTTTTAGTTCTCATAAGTATTTCCTCTGGCTTGTCCTTTGCTAAGAAAGGATTGGACCACTTGCTACAATTATTTGTTGTCTTTATTTACTTGCACTTTATTTCCTTGCTTTATAAAAAATCTCTAAAAATCTGTTTGCTAAGTATTTATAGAGATTTTCTGCTCCATACCACTAGTCAACACCTTCTGCTCCTCGTTGGGATTGATACTCCTATTTATCGAAAGTATTACGATACACCCCCATACTTGTGTGTCATCAATGTGTTCAGGGAGAGTGGCAGAGACATAGAAATTTTGAATCAAATTGGTAACATCATTTGCAATCCAAGACCAGGTTGCTAAGTAAAACTCCACAGTAAACCCATCAGGACCAGGAGAGGCATTGTGTTTCATCTCATTTAGAACCTCCCAAATTTCATTTTTATCAAGAATGGAGTAGGTTGGCTCATTCAGAATTGGTTCCGCAGAATTCATATAAGTTTCAGCATTGCGTGTGGTGGAGGAAGTAAAGATTAATCTGAAGTAGGACACAAAGGTGTTTGCTATAATCTGGCATAAAATGAGTAACATTCTGCTCATCCATAATTGAGAGAATCATGTTTTTTTCTTTTTCTTTTAGCAATGGCTCTATGAAAGAAAGTTGTGTCTTTCTCTCCATCTTTAATCCAAAGTTTTTTTGCACGCTGCATATTGGCATCATTCATTTTCATAATTATTTGTTCATACCTTGTAACTAGGTTCGCTTCCTTTTGATGATCTTGTTGATGAAGAGGAAGTGATTGAATCTTTGAGATCTCCTGCTCCAAGTTCTTAAGCTCCTCCTGCAAAGGCTTCTTTTTTCTGCACCAGACTTTCAACTTAGAAGCAAGGTGATTAGTTTTCTTGTGGAATGAGGCATTAGTAAAATTCGTGCAACGGTTCTTAGCTCTTTTGGTGCAATGCACAGGCACTAAGTGTCTTTGGTCACTTTCATAAAAAAATCTCTATGAAAAAAACATAGAAACATATCATGCTTGAAACATCAATTCAGCTGGCATGTGCACGTTGATGCGTCCACAACACTGCACACTAACCCCCTATTTGGATGTATGAATTAGAGCTTGCAATTGGCCATCTAGAATTTAGTAGCCCAAATTCCATTGTTTGGATGTCCGTGGATTTCACGCTTGGAAATCATAGCAAATTCGAAGCCCAGCTCTGAGTGTGTCTGCTCGCGCTCACGTGATTCAGAGCTCCATGCTTGGAATTTTTCCTGGAATCGTTCCTCGCATACCGTTTTGTTCTTCCCGAATAGAACACGAGCGAGCTTTGCTTGGAACTCCATGAGCCATGTTTAGGACCATAAAGTCAATGGCATCACTAGTATGCCACCTCCCCTGCCATCCTCTTTTGTTGTACCTTCTCCCGATCCCTTCATATGCTCGCTCTCCTCTGAGGTGTTTTCGTCCCTGGGTTGTCCATTCCCGGCATGAGCCCGCCCTAACCCTAGATCGACATCCGAAGCAGTACCATCAAGCAGCTCCTCCTTAGACCAGTTGGACAGCATGATGGCGTACATCAAGCAACTCAAAGTCTAGATCGACAAGGTGAAGCTGCAGAAAGAACGAGGAACCATCGTCGGTTGCTCCTCTCCGACAAGAAGAGGCCATCAACGACGTCGACACCGCTGCATGTGCTTGCTGTGTGCATGGATGAGTAAATTAACTAATCTACATGCGTACATATGTTTGAGTTAGCAAGAACTCTAGTTTAGATATATGTAATTCAGATATCCTCTCTCTTTTTTTCCCCTAGAAGTTATGTTGAGTGCCTAGTCTTTCAAACTAGTTGGTTAAATAAATGACGACCAGTTGCCAAGATTAATTGCTCATTTTAGAAAAATCATCTTTCTTCAAATAAATAATTAGATTTTGATTCAGCCACACATTAAAGAAAGGATGAAGCCATGGACTGTATGCCAATAATCTCTTCTAGGTAAAAAAAATGTTTCATCGACAAAATTCATCTTAATTAAGCAAAAAACTATGCTACATGTTTGTACCGTCTAAACTCAACAAGACATCCAATTTCATAGTTTATGTGCATCCAAACATGAATTAGAAATGTGTACCACCCTTTGATAGCAACATGAAATACTAACCTACCAACGGCAAATACTAGAGAAACCGCATCCAAACAACCGGTGTGGAATTGTAAGCCATCTTTTTTCCATCATGGATTTGGAATTCCCGCTAGTCAGTAGCGGACCCAAGAAAATCACAAAGCCTAGGCAATCTCTAAACTTGAAGGCTTAAATCGCTAATTATTAGTCAATTAACCATGGAATTAAGCTGTGCGGCCGGCCGGAAGCCTGGACAACTGCCCGGGCAACAGGGGTGCTGGATCTGCCCCTGCTGCTAGTAGAATTCAATTCCAAGGCTAGATTCTTAAATCCAAACATAACATAAACCTAAACGCTTCCTCGGTTTAGAAACAAGTGGCTTGGGTTTGTCTAGATCCGAGAGAGAGAAAGCCTGGTACAGATGGAGAAAGGGACGGGACTTGAAGTACGGAAGAGAAGAGTTCCCATCGAAATACCCCTATGAAACCAGAACGCAATCAATCGGCGGTACGAACTGGATTAGGAGGGCTTCGCATTGGCGGTAGCGTTGGTCTCAAAGACAAGCGTGGCAACTGCTGTACTAGTACGTACCAGCAGCGGCAACAGTGCCATGTTGTCCAACAAAGAAAGAGTTTTGATCCGACACCGCACGCAGGCAGCGTTCCACCTGGTGCCGCTGCGCGCGCTGCTGCATGCAAACTCTGGCCATAAATTTCTCGACCCCGCCGATAAAAGCTGCACGCTCGCTCGCTTGTCCCAACGTGGAACCGAACGGCATTAAATGCGCGTGCTCCCGCACGGCCACGGCCAGGCCAGGCCCTGACCGTCCGGCCGAGCACCCACTCTCGGCAGCCAGCCAGCCAGCGAGTTCAATGCGCGGCCTCTGCACTGCACGGCGCGCACACCCACCGGATCAGGTCAGGTCAGGTCAGCAGCCGCCCGCATGCGGCTATACTGTAATAGGGCTATACACTGTACTAGGAGGAGGCTGCGCCAATGAGGAGAGTAGGCAGGGCGGGGGCCTGTGTATGCTGCAAAGGCAAAGCAGAAAAAAGCGAGCGGGTGATCGGTGACAAGCCAGGGCAGGGGGAATTGAAGTGGCCTGCGAGCACGACACGATCAGACCCAGTACCACACCCGTACGTAGTACGTGCGTACGTATCCCCCTGCTGCAGGCTGCAGCAGCGGGGAACAGTCGTGCCCGGTCAAGATCCAGCATCGATCAGAGTTTAAAATGCCCGGTCCCCGGTGCGTTCGGGATCAGGATGCTACGATCACCGGGGGGGTTTTGGTTAGACCATTTTGGCACGCCGAGAAGGACCGGCGAAACCAGAGTGTGTCTGCATCGCCAGGTAGTACTACTATGTGTGCTCGTCAAGATTCCAAGTATAGTAGTAGCTGAGTGAGGCGGTCGGAGTAGCGCTGGAGTTGTTCGAGTTGGTAGAGAGAGAAGTTGGCCGGTCAAGTTACGACGGCCCACGGGACCAGGATGGTTGTTCGTCCTCGTGGGATTCAGATCGGGCAGTGTGTGCGCCGCTGGTTAATGAGCATGTCCACTCACGCCAATAGGACAAGGTACCAGGCAATCTGAGATACGTATTAACTTTGCACCGTGACCGAACTGTCCAAGGGCAAGCGTGTTGTTGTAATGTAGCAGCAGCTTGGACGCGGTTGGCTCTGGCATGAGACATGAAAAAGGTTTCGCCATGGCTGTGCACGGAAACCCTAGTCGTAAGAAAAGCTTGGCAGGCAGTGGTTCCCGGCTCGCTTCCACCAAGTCAAGTCCGATCCATTCAAAAGTACAGTACGTCCAAAACAGCATGGAAAAAACACGTCAAGTTAAAACCTCGGTAGGACCCGAGTTCAGTTCACGCACTTGTTTAGTCATGGTAGACAGAACGCGCAAAAAAACAATATTTCTCTTAATAAAATAATAAGCAGATAGCGACAAGGCTGGTCGGCACCATAAAAATAGGCGAAATTTCGCGCAACCATCCGTGCCCCCTCATCCCTGTGTCACGGACCCCTGACATTCGGCCCCAGCACGTGTCTGGTCCCACGCCCCAGCGTCAAACCATGGTCGCACAGAGAGGAACCAGGAACGGACATAAAAGGTTCCTTAAGATAATAAGGGAGTGTGATGATAATCTAATCAGCCGAAGCCAATGAGTGGTTCAGTGGACTAACTAAGCCCTTTAATTATTCAGAGTACTAGTAGACCTGATGGGACGGTAAAGAGGAGGGACGTAGCAAGCAGATGGTGCCAGTCGCATTAGTCAATGGCTGCGATGATCGTGGGGTAAAAGTTCTGCAAGGAGAAACCCATGCCGGCTTTTTGGTAGTATCTGTCTCGCCCTGTCATCTCGAATTCTCGATCAGCTTTGTCTTTGCGGCATGCACAATCAGTGGAAGTGTTTTCGTAACGCAACTGTAGCGCGAGGACTGCTGTGTGGGGTTTGGAAAGACCCCGTGAGTATGCAAGAAGGATACTAAAAGTTTTAGAGAAAACGCAATCGGATCCTTTGACCTTGCTACCGCTGTTGAACCCTCATCGCCGGCCTCCATCTCGCTGGGAACGAATCACTTGGCTAAACGAAGATATTGGACGCCGACGCAGGGCTCCGGAGAGGCCTCCATCTTGGAGGTGAAAGACATCTTGGCGTGAAAAGAGCCCTTCATGGGCGCACTTGCGTCCACCGAGCGAAAAACTCGTCGAGGCAGCAGAGAGCCGCAGAAGCAGACATCATCGTCCCCCTTCTCATCTTCCCCCTTGCCTCCTCGGCCAGCCAGGACAATGGGATGGTCGTCGACACCGCTGTACCGCAGCGAACAACGCTTATGACTTCGGGGCCTTGCGAGAGGAGGTGCAGCCAACGGCTCGCACCACGAGAGCACCGCATCGCAACTCCACCTCTCCCTCCTGGTGCAACGTCGATGCACCAGAGAAGAAGGCCCCTGCCATCCTTCTCTTCCACAGCCGCCCACGTTCAGCCTTCTTAAAATATGGAAGACCATGTCGACATCATTTTTTTCTTAAAATTTGGCATCGAACGAGCTTTTCGATAAATATACTCTATTGACTCAAGACATCATATCAAGTTGATAAAAACTACTTACAGTTCACTCATTTTCTCTACATAATAAGATACACGCAACCCTAACAAGCAACAAGTATTGTCTACAAATAGATGCAACATGGTTTGGCACACAAAGAAGAAAACCTAATCTACCAGGCGATCCATTCGCAGATGAAATCACCACCCATATTCGTTAAACACTTGGTTGGATGTATGCTTGAAAGGACATTTTTACCATAACTGGGTTTCAGTGAAGTTCACCCTGGAATTAGGGGATTAATGTTACATTTGAGTATATACTCGGGTTTTAGTCATGTGTGATGCTATGGAAATGGAGAAGAAGACCCCAACTTGAAAAGAAGAAAGGGCATCCCTAAATGGTTTTGGTGGTTAATGACAACATATTTGATAGACTAACCATGTGTTTAAGTGTGATAGGACTAAGCAAATAATTCCACAAGATGGTTAGCAACCCCTCAAAGTGAAAATCTAGAAATATGGTGTTCTAATGCCTTTTCATTTTTTTGAGTCGTTGGAAAATCATACTATCAAGAGGGATCCATTTTGGAAAGTATTAGTGGAATCAAATCACACGCACATAACCATATTTGCACCCACTAAGCCTTCCCAGTTTGGTGTGTGTGAGAGAGACCCTCTAAAATCTGGATGTTTGAGTTTTAGTTCTTCAGGTCAGGAACTTCCGGTGGTTACCTTGGAGCTTCATGCAGCCAAAATGTCTCAGCTACCTAGCATTATTATAACATTTTTTATGTAGTACCTTTGATAATGAATCCTTGTCTTATGAGATGATTTATTGAAATGAAATATTCTCTTCTATATAATATTGATCCACATTGTTTTGCATTCTTGATGTTAGGATTGGCCACCTGGTGGATAGAAAATTTGGGAGAATCACATATGCACTAGTTGGAATGGACTTAGTAGTGTCATTAGCTTGGTCACAATAATAAGAGTACACACACTAAGGTTTGTTGATAACTTTCCTAAGAAACCCTATTAGAGATAAAAATGGCTCAAAAGGGGTAGCGTTATTAGCTTGGTGATGGTAAGAGTTAAATCACTAGTGAGTTCCCAACTTCATGCCATGAAACTTAAGGGAATACCGTGTACTTATACTTAATTATGCATGTGCAAACAACCCACTCGCTCGGGGAGTATTAGAAAGGCGCGTGAACACCATCCCGCCTTGATAGTAGGATGTGATGCCCATATACATGTACCAATTTGATAGACACAGAACCTGCATCTTGCATCTATCATGTGTTCTTATATATGCTTTATATTGCTCCACAATGGTGACAAGAGAAATCAAATGAACCCATGAACTCCAGTCATATTCCAACTTGCAAAAACTCCCTTTCACATTGTTTTGTTACATATTGCTTCACTTATTCGTTTGCTTGTTGTCTTAGACCTCACCAAAAACCATCTTTGTTCTGTCATTCCATTTAATGCATAGAAAGCTAGAATATTGACAATCTAGTTTGTGAGAATAAGTAACTTTACCTTCTTGCTGCATTAGACTGATACTCTTTATTTCACATTGATGGATGTTAACTATCCGTGCATTTGGGGACATCGGGGAGCCATATTTAATAGCGAAGGACACAAAACCAAAATCAATATGGGGGTTTCCATTGGACCTTGCAGCTAGCCTGCGAGTCCATGTACTTATTCCGTGGGAGATCATATCAAAACCATCCTCGGTAGGAAGTTTAATCAAGGTGTGAATCCCCGGCTATGTACGTCATCGCCAACACTATCTTATCGACTCCTCCCGAGTTTGGCCACACCCTGCCATTCGCTCGCTTCATCTTCTAGGCGCATGTAGTGGTATGTTGGTCTGAGCAATCTCGGTGTATGGTCATGTGTGGTAGTGTTTGGCGCTGGATGTGACGCGGTCCGGAGCCTCAGTGTCTGCCCCCTCGCCATTCTTGGTTTGAGGTTGGACAAGGCGAGTTTGTCGTCACTGTTGTAGGATGTGTTGTAAGCCGACAGGCAAGTGTGGTGTTGTAGCCATTCTATGGCAACTTAATTCAAAGACTCTCATTCCGTTAAGGGTTCTCGAAAAAAATTATGAATCAAAATTCGCTCGTAAATAAGATGAAACCGTCCACTCCCACATCAACTTGGGCGACATGTCCGCTAGGAGAACTAGAAATGGAAAGAAGTCCGGCTAGTCTCTTCATGCTCGTTCAAAGTTTGACTTACCTTTTTTGGCAAAGGAGAGACACCCCTATCTTAGAACCTAGTCCTTTAATGGGGTAGTAGTTGTACCTTCGCGTAAAACCTTTGTTCAACTCGTAAATTAGTAATTTGATTCGCCTACTCTTTACTACTATAATAGAATAAACGTTTTAGAATACAGAACATGGAACTTTTATCTTAATCATTTATCCACACTTTCTTTTATGTTTTAGTTTTGTCTGATGATTATTTAAGATGCTTCACCAGGCCGTTGATCTGTATAATATCAAAATACAAAATACGCTCATGTTGCGGTCCATAAAAAAACATTGTTTTGAAGAACATCAAAGAAAACTAGTTCCTCTTAGCTAAATTCTACCTAAAAATGGTGAGCCCAACCATTGCATAAAAGTTTGTAGAGCGCTTTTATGTCAGAAAGCGAAATTTCCAGGGTATAAAAATCAAAGTATATAGTTTATAGTCAATACGAAGTCGATTTTTTTGTTGAAAAGATCCATTATGTAATGAGAATGCTTTCTACATATGCAACCAAATCGATCAAGAATAGAGAGAAATCTTCGTGACCACGATTAGGCTTGTCTGGTTTTCGCAAAAGCAGAATATCACAAACCTTCTCTTGCAAATATCACTCATCCAAATCGTAATGAAAATGACACGAAGATGTTTTGTATATTGACAGAAAAAAAAATGACTCCTACTGTGTCCTAAAAGTTGCTCGGCGCATGGCATTTTCCCCTTTCCCAGAACGAGGTTGTGTTGTTGTCTTCCCCTAAACAAATTTATTTCTTCGAAGGATGCAGCCGCTGCAACTGAACGGTCGTTCTCCCGTGTTCCACCTTCTTCAAGAAAGGAGAGAATGATCGTTCATTGAACAGGCTAAGCGTGTCGAGTACTCCCACGGCAATCATAGGAGCTCTTTGTAACCCCAAAAAACATTCGAGACCCGGATCGACAGCAAAACGATGGGAGCAGACGCAACGGTACCTGTTAGGCGAAAGCGTGGCATTGCCGTGCGTCCTTTAAATCCAGGTTCGGCGTCCTTTCTTCAGCGTCCGGGGATGCATATCCAAGGATCTCATGTGTTTGCGTCCACACGTACGTCTCTGGCCAACAGATACCTGCTCCGAGTGCAAGCAATGCCTTTCATTAGGCAACTTTTATTGGCGCTGTCCCGTCGGCTAATGCGATCCTGACTGTTCCCTCTGCTTCCTGTTTTCTCCCCTGCTCGTGTATGCCACCACGTACTGTGGGAGCAACAGGACGACGGGCATGCACAGACTGAACTTGAAGGGGGGAGGGAGGGAGTGTTCGGGAAACAAGGGCGCGGGTTGCCCCAAGTACGCACGCGCTCGTCGACACCTGCGCGATCGATAGATAGATAGATGGACATGGGGGGTTGCTTCAGCTGACATCCGCCTCCGGTCGCAAAAACTCGGCAAGAAACTCCGCGAAATCATCGGATGTAAGCAGACTGCAATCAAGGCAGACGGAGACGGCTGCTAGCTAGCCCAACAGCGGCCTCCTTTTCTTTTTTCCTTTTCCTCCCCGTCCAAAACAACCCAGCCACTATACTACTGTACTGTACTACTGTAGCTGTAGCTGTAGGAGGAGAGAAAAAAAAAGTGAGGCCCGCAAAAGTCCAAGGGAATATCAGGGGGCGCGCTACGCGACAAGGCGCCTGCCATGCTCGGCGCCCCGCTTGAGTCCACTAGCCAGATGCCAGACCCTTCTCCCCTCCCCCGGCCCACGTGTACGACAGCGATGCCTCCGCGTCACCTCCCGCTGCAAGGGTAACCTCACCGGCTCACCCTCGTCGTCAGCCACTCTCTTCTTCCGTTCCGCGCCCCCAACTTAATGCACCGCTCTTTGCTCTCTCTTCCTCTTTTTTATACTCTACCACGGCCGGCCTCGTCTGCTCCTCCCCTCCCTCCCTCCCTCCCACCATTCTCGTTCACCACACGCTAGCTTTCAGCCGCCCCGTCGACCGGTGGTTGCCGCGCTCGCGACTGGCCGGTAGCTCTCGTTCCTTTCCGATTGCCCCGCGCACGCGCTTTTATGCTCCACGCAGCTCGCTTCTTCTTGGACTGTCCTAGTCGTAGCAGTAGTCCTCCCAGCAGCGGCAGCACCGGAAGAGTTTTCGGCAGATGGAGGTGGAGGCATCGGCCGAGCGCGGCGTGTCGTCTTCCGCCGCTGCGCCGCCGCAGCTGCCGCCGCCGGGCCCGCCCGCCAAGAAGAAGCGTGCCCTGCCCGGCATGCCAGGTGATTATTTAATTTTGCGACTGACCAATAGAGCGCGTGATTAATTAACCGGGTCAACCGTTGCTTCCTCGTCGGGGGTGATCGATCGATGGCGATACCATACCATGTCTCCAGTCTCCTGACCTGAACCTGCTGCTGCGCGCACGCAGATCCCGACGCGGAGGTGATCGCGCTGTCGCCCAAGACGCTGATGGCGACCAACCGGTTCGTGTGCGAGATCTGCAACAAGGGGTTCCAGCGGGACCAGAACCTGCAGCTGCACCGCCGGGGACACAACCTGCCGTGGAAGCTCCGGCAGAGGAGCGGCAAGGAGGTCCGCAAGCGGGTCTACGTCTGCCCCGAGCCCACCTGCGTCCACCACGACAAGTCGCGCGCGCTCGGCGACCTCACCGGCATCAAGAAGCACTTCTGCCGCAAGCACGGCGAGAAGAAGTGGAAGTGCGAAAAGTGCTCCAAGAAGTACGCCGTGCAGTCCGACTGGAAGGCGCACACCAAGACCTGCGGCTCGCGGGAGTACCGCTGCGACTGCGGCACCCTCTTCTCCAGGCAGGGTCCCCGATCAATTAGCTTCCGTTCCTCTCCCGATTAGCTCTGCGCTGACGCTGACTGACAAAGTGGTGTACAGGAGGGACAGCTTCATCACCCACCGCGCCTTCTGCGACGCGCTGGCCGAGGACGCCAAGGCACGCGCGCCGCCGCCGGAGGACGGGACCTCCGCGGCCGCTGGTGGTTCGCTCGCGCTGCCGCCACTACCACCAGCCGCACCGGCGCCACTGCAACAGCTGCCGCCGCCGCCGGCCCCTGCACCCGCGCCGCAACACGAGGAGCAAGGTGCGTAATCTTGGTCAACGCAATACTATTCGTCCGTCCAATTTAGCTGCTCTCGTTCAGGCATATTATTTGGTCAAAATCGACAGTACCACTTCTTTGACGCTTGCGTTAGTATATTTTGGATTGTTGTGGTCTTGTCTGTAAAATGGTGAACTTGCAGAGACACTGGGAACAAGTTACAGCGATGAATTTTTGTCTGGAACTCCCCAGAGTTCCCAAAAAAAAATGCAGCGTTTGTCCGATAGTCAAGGGGAGCATCTCATTATTTTATCGCACGCGTTAGAATACACCAAGATACTAGTACTACGAGTTTTCGAATTTGGGGATTGTTTTTGAGAAGGATCGTGCAAAGGTGTCCTTCTGAGCTCTGCATTAGGGGCCTTTGTGATGTAATCTCAGTTGAAGTGGAGAACCTTTCTTTCTGGAATCCGAATCATCGGCCGAGAAAGCTTGTCCACGAACACACGAAAAAGGACCCATCATGACTTGGCTCCTCTCTTGTTGCTTTCTGCGGCGTGGCGTCTGTCTTTAGTGCCCGAGCTTTTGGAGCTTACTAGTATCACTAATCTAATGCTAGCTGTAATCTGAATCTTGCTCCTGATTCGCTGACACTCTGGTCTTCATGCAGAGCGGGAGATCAGCGCCGCGCCTGAGCCCGTCGTCCAGTTCGCGCCGCCGCCGGTGCCAATGATGCCGTCCCCGCCTTCGGTCAACGGCGCCAACGTCAGTGCCAGCACCAGCAGCGTCTCGGCCAACTCGCAGAGCCTCCTCGGCAGCATGTTCGCGCCGTCCTCCGTGGCGCAGCCGCCGCAGTACCAGGAGCGCGCAAACAAGCCGCCGTCGCTGTGCCTGGCGACCGACGCTTCGTCCTCGCTCTTCTCGGCCCCTGTAGCCGACCGGCATCAGCAGCAGCAGCCGTCGGCTTCCCCGTCGCCGCACATGTCCGCCACGGCCTTGCTCCAGAAGGCCGCGCAGATGGGCGCCTCCTCGTCCAGCTCCTCGTTCCTCCGCGGGCTGGGCCTCGACATCTCGTCCTCCTCGTCCGCGGCGTCGACGTCGTCGGGTCAGCAGCAGCATCTGCACCACCACCATCACCAGGAGGCCGCCATGCAGATGCCGTTCCCGGACGGGGGGTCGCTGCAGCAGTGGCCCCCGCGTCTGGAGCAGGAGCCGGCCCCGATGATGTCGGCCGGGCTCGGCCTCGGGCTGCCGTACGACTCGACCGGCGGCTTGCCGGAGCTGATGATGGGCCAGTCTTCGCTGTTCGGCGCCAAGCCAGCCACGGTGGATTTCCTGGGCCTGGGAATGAGCCCGGCGGGCGCGGCCACGAGCAGGGGGTTCTCTGTGTTCGTGCCGCCAATGGGCGGCGCGGTGGGCATGGCCGGGAGCGTCACCGGCGCCGCAGGAGAGGCGTTCGGCGCGGCGGCCCGTGGAGCTCAGCCGAAGCCATGGGAGAGGAACCCGAGTAGCTCGCCGATCCTGTAACGCTACTCTCAAGGCAATAACAACACGTAGCTAGTAGCGCCGCCCAGGTTACGTTTAATTAGCAGCTGGAAGTGGCCCTTCCTTCCACTCTCGATCGATGTTCTTTTGTTTCTCTAGCTTAGCAAGAACTTACTTTTGTTTAGTACTTAGCAAGAGAGTACTGGCAGGAACGAAGCCTGGCTGGTCCTGGAAGCAAGTTTCCTTTGTTGTTGTTATCCTCAGTCTCTTTCCCTTCAGGGTCTTCTCCTCTCTGTCGTCTATCGTTTGTTCCTCCTCGTTTGCTCCCTTGTTCTTGTCATCTTGCTGCCACAGGCCCCTGCATTTAAGCGCAGCAGTAAAGCAGGTACATAAGTGGAATTAAATCTGGTGCCCACCTGCCTGCCTGCCTTCCCCTTCAGCTCTTGCAGTGGGGGTGACCATGAGAGCATTCAAACTACTACCCCTACCCTAATTATTCCGAGCACCGTACTGCATCGTCATCGTCATCAGATTAGGAACAATTCTCCCGCTCCTTGCAACTCATTCATTCATAGACACAATAAGTAATGCTACTACTACTTCTGTGGCGCCAGGTACATGCATGTGTTGGTGATTGATGCCTTAAATAGGATATCTCAATGATGTTGTAGTAGTATTCTTTTCGTGGGTGGTTGGCTCGGCTGCCTGCGTGCTGCCTGCCTCCATCAACGGCCGACCTGATCTTTGTTTAGTCTGTTTTGCATACGATTATAGATATAATTGCAGCACCCTAAGTTTCATATTACTCGGGTGTTGACATTTTTTTGCTAACTTAAGTCTGTTTATTGGTAGCTCGTACCTATGGACCCTATTTTAGTATGATGATGGCGCTTGACGAATGCTACGATTAATACAATTGCAATTATTGGTTGGACGTCTTCTTCCCGGTACAATGTTGTCAATGTAGAGTAGAAGGAAGCATAGGGAAGGAACTACTCTACTACAGTGGTAGTAGGTCATGTTCACATGGAATAATCGGTGGTTAGAACAGTGGAATCTAGCTAGAGATCGGGCAATGCTACCATCTCACCCTGAAGTTTACGGCACATGGTTATCATCTTGTGCGACGCCGGAAGAAGAAAAAAGAGAGGAGAAGATCGAGACGCATCCTAACTGTGACACTGATTAATTTGTTTGGTTGGATTTAATTTACTCTTGAGATTTGGCAGCAGTACTTCCTGCTCGATCTTCCGGTACGAACTTGCTGGGTTCAGTCAGTGAGAAGTGTGGTGAGGTCTCAACTTCCCCGTGAGTCTGTGGCTCTGACTTGCTTTTCGCTTGCGTTCGAGTGCCTGCCCGGCATGTGACCAGGGACGCTGCTGCTGCTGCTGTGATATGGGCAGGTCGCTTTCGTACTCGTATCATGACTTGAGACTGCTAAACTCTGAAGAATCCGCGTAGCTGCAGGGTATGATCGATGGGCTATGATCTAAGAAAAGATCGTGTTGCTGAGCGCCGATGATGATTGATGCTCCGTGCAACTGCTTGCTTGGTTGATTTGGCTTTGCTTTCCAGAAAATGTGGTGAAGAAACACATGGAACTGCATAGAGTATTGGTTAACCTACAGAACGTTAGCTTTGGTCACTCTTAGATGTACTTTGAACTCCTTTTTATATACTCTTAGATGTACATACTCCCACCTTCAGTATACCTCTTACCTCGTTGGTCTCCTTTGATTCATTGAATTTTAAAATATTTCTATAGGGTTGAGATCCTATGGAAATTTTCCTACAAAAGTCGTTTGAAATTGGAAATAATCCCATAGAAATCTCGTAGTGTAAAATTTCATAGCTAAAACAAATATTTGGTAGGACTTCATTAAAAAATTCTATACCGCAATCAAAGGGAATTGCTCTTCCCATAGAACTCAGGTGAATATGACATCACAATCCTATGGTTTTCCTATTCCTACACTTTTCCTGTCTTATGAATCAATTGAGCTCTTAACATTGTCAATATAACTCATTAATTATTCTAAGATACATCAATACAAGTATAAGAAAACATCAATGGAGCTTTTAGTTTTCTTGACACACCGGTTTTTAGTACATAAAAGCTGTATATATACAAAAAATATAAAGTATATAGACTAAAATGAAATTTGTCGTAGAACTAACTTTGGGTATATAGTATTTAGTAATGAAGTATAATAAAAAGATAAAGAGCTATAATCATCTATGTAATGTATTGAACTGTGTCACTGCATACACCTAGAGCAACAAACCATCTCCATATATTTTTTGATGAATGGACAAGCCCTGATTTTATTAATAGAAACCAAAATCTATGGAGTTCCATAACTAGCCTGCCAAATTTCACAAAAAGGACTATGACCCGGTTCTTTTAGCGGCTTCTTCGATAAGCTACCATTCCCTACCTTTCTAGGAAATCCGGTTCCAAAATTTTGTGAGGCTTTCAAAATGGTTAAGGCTTCCAATCGCACCGGGATTGGGACCTTTTGCACTACTTTGTTTTGTCGAGTAACTCTTTCAATCTTACTCCACCATGTACTGTCCCATTAGTCTTGCTATACAAAAATTCCATCTTCTTCCTACATTCAACACCTTGGTGGAGACCCATAGCAGAAACTTCGCAGCTTGTTGTAGTTCTAGTTTTTTTTGTTTTCTTTCACCTGCAATTTGCTCCACCAATTAATCGACTCGCATCTTTTGAATATTGACTCAATAGGATCATTAGACCATTTGTTCTGAAAACATGAGAGATTACAAGTATTTCGCATCCCCGCAACACCACTGAAACACCCATCGTGACTAATTTATTTTTCTTCAGCCCGAACTTCTTATAGTTATCCAACGAGATATGAAAGGATAGAGACAGTAACCTAGAGGGGTGGTGGATAGGTTTCGACAAATTTTACCTTTTTCACAAGTTTTAGGCTATACAAATAAGTAAGGTGAGCCAGACACCTAGATGAAACAACCTATATGACGTAGTAAGATACTTCGAACATGACGGCTATCACAAAGTAAATAACACTAGTAAAGAGGCATGATAGAAATAACAGAGACACATCAAGACAAATATGTAACTTGGTGTTTGCTTTCTTGGGACAAAATTACATCACTGTTGGAGAGGTGTGGACCTATAAACACCATAAAATCTCACATTCTTTCCCTTAAGCCTCTCCCACAAAATAGGAGATCAATCGCTAGCAGTAATCCTTATGGCAACTTCCAAACCCTCACAAACTTTTATGAAACACAATCCACAACCTGGGAGGTTACATGCGACCTAGGATGCCCAGATTTCCCCATAGAACCAATAGTAACAAGCAACTTGCTGAACTCGAGGGGGAATCATGATTTGGCTTGGTCAAAATTTAGACCCAGAATTCCTCTTTTTATTCCTTAAAGAAATAATAAATTATAAAGGTTCACCGAAAAACTAGATGTTGAGCATTTTTGTGACCACTGTGTGGATTCAGTTTGGATTTCTTATGATTTAAAAAATGACATTTATTAGAGGTGGTTTTATTTTTTTGGATTTTATCAGCATATTTGCCTTCGGGAAGTGTGATAACTCCATCATTCTACCTATCAATGTCTAAAATGTCTTCTTGAAAATCATCCATCCTTTAAAAATTGTCGACTTGAACAAGATGTCAGAAACTTTGTTAGAATTCAAGGATAAATTCATCAGGTCCTACAGCCTTATTATTTTCCATGTTTAGCACAACAACCTTTTTTCATTTTTCAAAAATCTTTGTGCCATCAATTTTTTTGATTAATAGATTTGTTTTTCCGCATCGATACATCATGACTCCCAAGTGCAGAAGATCAATTGTAGTACATTTTAGCAAAAGGTATTGGTTAGCAAGTTTGACAAGTAAAGCAATAAAAGATGCAGTGGTTTGGTGTCTTGGATTTTTAATCTGCAGTAATATAAATTGCTGAAATTAAATTGTAGTAAATAGATGCTCTTAGTAAGATAGATCCCAATCCTATATGTATCAATATGACTAGCTCATGTGTGTATTTGTATATGTGACAAACGTTTTTGAGGGCGGCATGAATTTACCTGGCAAACATATTTCTACACAATATGGTGAATATCTTGTCAAGTTTAGCTCTTTCAGGAGAGGACTCTAGTGTAGGTGCATCCATAAATATGAGGAAGTACACCCCTTACGATGAGTCTTATAGCCATTTTCATGAGCAAACATAGGAATCATTGAGTCATAAATGTCTCACCATAGTAGTAAGTTCATGGGTCCCGATATAAATCCCTCTAAGGCAACTCAAAGTATTGGAAAACGGTTTATATCATTCCGTCCCTTCCAACCCTCTTCATTACAATAAAGTGCAACCCTATAAGCCCATATTGGTGAAGTGATATGCAGTCGACGTTCGCATATCACCATCATAGAATTACATAAAATATATAAATTTGACCAAATAATCACTGCATATTATATGGAAATCATAGCTAATTCATCTTATGCCCTCAGGAACATGGTGATCTACTCACAAGTGTCAAACATTATATGGATCAGTGGCATGTGGACTACAACACAAACTAAAAATATAATCTCTCCACCTAATAAAGACAAGTTACCAATCACAAACATGTAAATAGCTCTCAAACAATATCTAGGGTTCAATCAATAAAGAATTATGAGGGAAATGAGATGGATCTTGGAGATGGAGGTGGTGATGATGTTGGAGTTGATGGAGAGGCTCCCCTACACCAAGGAGGAGCGGTGATGATGATGGCATTGATTTCCCCCTTGCCAGAGGCTTCGAAAAAGCAGGATTTGACCTCTCCCGAAGTATGGGAAGACTTTCGCCTCTGCCGCTGGCTCTATAAATCGTGGAAAAAAATAAGGCGTAGTTTTTCTAGCGAGACAGAGGCATCTTTAAAAAGGAGGAGTCAGGGCGACGCTCGAGGGCCGAACGGGCCTAGGTGGCGCGTGCACCCATGCGGGCCATGCCACATGGCCTCTTTCGGCCTTCGAGGCTCCTCACGTGTGTTTTCTTCTCTCCATAGTCTTTCTCATGACAAAAAATTGATCAAACATTTTTCCTTTAATTCAGTGACATCTAGAAGGTCCCTAAAACAGCAAAATAAGAAAAAAGAGGTTTTGTGTCTTCCAAAAATTAAATACCAATGAAAAAAACTTTGTAATAGCGTCCCATAAATCATCTAACACGCATAAATAAGGATTCAACAATGCAAATATCATTCTATGATGAGCATATATGTTGTTATTATGATTATGCAAAATGCAAGTATCTGTAAACGTGTGAAGGTCATAGATGATAGCACATAGAGACAAAGAATTTATACAGTTTGAGGCCAGGCTACAACGTTTAGTAAAAACCTTACTCATGTTTGTGATGAGTATATAATCTTTGAGTATGCTCGAGGACGAACACTAGGGGTACTAGTGCTCGCATATGGTGGATGGATGGTGAGGTTTTTCTTAGATGAGTTGTTTGAGAGTCTCGTGTCCTGTTCGGTGGCCCTAGGTCCCTTATATATTTGGAGACTTAGGGTTGTATCGAGTCTTTTCCTACGGTGACTTGAGATCCTTACAAGATAATGCAAATTCGATATGAGGTTTGATATAGATTATATTTGGTTGGATCCTTTGCTTGATCATGGCGTGGTTTGTGTTCCAAGACAGTCGCTTAGCTGCCTAGATCGTGTCCTCGTACCCTAAAGCCGTGGAGCTCTCTGGTCCTACTTCCTTCTCGGTGGGCCTAACCGGGACCCATGAGCTCGTCACTTTCGAAGGACCTGGATGTCGCCTAGAGGGGGGGTGAAAACAACCTGTTAAGGCTCTGATAAATACGGAATAAAACTAGCATTGAATTTATCAAGAACAAAACCTAAATCCACTAGGATCATATAATACTTGTACTTGTGGACTGCTCCTCCTTTTTATACCGGTTTAGCTCTAGTTGCTCCCTATGCTCCTGGCATGTTCCTTATTGTGCTCCTGGCCTGCTTTTCCTTATGTAATCATGCTAGATGTGATGGCTTTGGAGTGTTGGGTTGATGAATTGGAATGAACAGGAAGTGTTCTTGTTGCTTTGGTGGTGATCTGATGAATATGAACTGATGTGGATGTGGGTGAGAGGTGGAAGTGGAGAATTGGAGTGTGTGTGTGTGTTGTGGCTACTTGTTCTCTTTTTCTTCCTTGTTCTTTCTTCACATGTTGACAACACAGATGTTTGCATATGTTGTGTGAGATGCTTACATGTGGACTCCATTAGTGAAAGTTTCCATGTCCAGAACTCCCTATTGTGGATGAGTTCAAGTAAAATGATATTTCCTGGATATGACCCTTTTTTACTTTTACAGTCAAGATGAAAAATTCCCCTAACCAATGATGCAAAAGGCTGACTCAATAATCTTGATAAGATCAAATTCTAAGTTTGCCCCCTTTAATTAAACACCGAATGATGATCTGGGCATTAGCAACACTATGCCAAATCTGAGAGTAAACTAATCAAAACTAACCTTTTTTCTTTATTGTTTGTTTTCTTTGTCGCCTTTTGCAGGGATTAAAAATAATAAGAAGAAAGGGTATGGAAGATAAGAGAGTACATGGGGACTCTAGTTTAGGGCTTTTCCTTTTCTATTTGTTGTAATCTTCTTTTAATTTTGGATATTGTAAAGACACTATATTTGTATTTGTGTAATAAAGTTAAAATTTCCTTTTATACATTTAAACTTGTGAATTATATTGTATTATTGGGAAATGTAAATAAGGATCAATATTCATTATTATTGTATATGATTTATTTTTTTCTTATTTCCAAGATGTTATAAAACATTTATAAATATTTTTGTGATGAAGAATTCTTATATTTTAATTGTCTTTATTTTCTTTTACTTTACTCTTATTTATATATTGTATATAATTATTAAGAATGCAATTTCAATTCAAGACTTGTTTGAATTACATATTTACAACATTTGAATTTGAATTCAAATTTATCCTCACAAAGAAAGAAAATACATAAAAGTCGAAGTTCATAGCACTTATTTGATGAGCTAAGCCTAGTCATCATAATAAGAGAAACCTTGATCACCTTGAGTTCAAACAAAAGCTCGATTTTTCTCTAGACTTTCTATGCATGAATGCAATGCACACATCTTCTCTCTATTTCAAGCTTCGAATATTGGGATATTACGGTATGAAAGAAAGGAAGGAGAGGTGGAGGGAAGGGGGTGAAATTTGTCTAGTGTCGCTGGCAAGGGGGCCTAATGCTGGCTTTCCAGCGTGGCGCGAGTTGCCAGCACCCCTACTAGCCCAGTCCCTGGTCTTCGAGGGCGGCAAGGAGGTGCAGGACAGATTAGAGGGCGGCCCAATCTACCGACACATGTTGGAAGCCTTCGGTGTGGACCTCTTTTGGCCTAAACCCCCAACTCAGTTGGGAGTTGGGGCCTGGTTAGGAACGCCGGTGGAGATGCTCGTACCGTGGCTAGAACCTACGACAACACCTTCATATTGGTGGTAGTCACTGAGTCGCCTGGCATCACCAAAATCGAGTCTTTGGACTCGAAATACAAAACCCTAGAACACTAGATCTTAAGTTCGCGATATATAATGTAAAATTTATTTTATCTTTATCTATGTTAAGTTTAAAAAATATGTGCTCTCTTCGTCTCGAAACAGATGTCGCAGATTTGTTAAAATTTGGATGAATCACGAGGGAGTACTAGTTTCTAGTTATATATATACTTCCTATGTCCTGGAATAAATGACCAAAATTTATCAAGATTAGCATTTATCTACACACTAAACACGCCCACATTTATGCGAATCTAGACAAATCCAAATCGGGAGTACGTATTTTTGTTTAGTTTTTAATTTCTTTTAAGTTGAAAATGTTATAAAGAGACAAGACGAACAATGTTTTGTGCAAACTGAGAACACCGATGGTGCACAACGTGCCGCGTTGGAGAACCAATCTGTGGTTGGATGGTTAGGAGGGCAGTGGTACCCCTAGCTCACCAGAGTTTAAATCCCAGATTTTACGCTTTGGTGTTTTATAAAGGCGGAATATTCTTTCAGTGGGAGGCGACGTTCCTGTCGATAGCGAGACGCCTGTGGTGACTTCGTCAATCTCAAGATCCGCTGGCTCGGTCTTTCGGAGGTGCTCATAGGGATAGAGTATGCGTGCGTGTGTTCATAGGTGTGAGTATATGTTCGTTTTGTGAGCGTCTGTGTTTCTAAAAAAGAAAACGTGCCGCGTTGGAGTTGGGCTTAGGATCACTCCAGGTATACTGTTTTTTTTTTGTGTGCTTATTATGCTGGTTGTTGCTGATCCCACTAGCGTGCGGCGGTTTTATCCGTATAGCTCGGGCGCCGGGGTACGTACTACGTAGCCGCAACCCTCTCTACGAGTCTAGTCTAGTGTGATCATCGCAGTGGCAGCTTTGCCGGAATCTGCGTGCCGTCCGTCCCCAGTTTTTCAGCACGCCGTGGCCCCATTCTACAGTGCACAGAAAGCCGTATCATCATCATAGCCTCCTCCTGTCACGTGGACGTACGTGCATGTGGCGACAGAGCAAAATCCAAGCTGGGTCACCCCTGCAGTCTGCTTCCCACGACTAGCGTTGAATACGTGCGACGCCCGAGCCTCCGACCATGTGCTTGCCTTGCAGCATTCCGGCAGTCAGGTTTTGTGGCTACGCGTGGAATCTGGGTGCCCCCTGCGAGCCCTGAGTCAAGGATGCGGACGAGGGTTCTCCTCCCTTCTTCTTCTTCTCGTCAAGGAGTGACATGCACACAGTTGGTAGAAAGCCCTGACGATTTCCAAAATTTTCGTCAGTTCTTGTAGTTCCCAATCCGGGTCTATGGAAGAAGGATTACATTGAGGTAAGCTTATGGCTGTCGACTGTAAACATGAAGTTGTCGGGGGACCAAGAATGGGAGTTAAGAAAAACAGGACCAGGCCACGCACCTGCTGACGCGCTGGACGGGCTTCGGGCCCCTGCCGAAGTGCGGACAGAATGGCCAGTCGCCGACGCCGGGCGCACCGTGTTCCCGCGCGCGACAAAGACTTCGGACCCAATCTAATAAGCTAGCTCCTCCCCGTCCAGCGCGGTCCAGCCGATCACCCGGAAGAAGGAATGGCATCTACTATACGCAGATGCACGCACGGGTCGCCGCACACCACCCCGGAACTGTACGCCTGTGCTGTGCTCGTCGCGTAGGCGCCTGCGACACGCCAACACGGCCCGGGCCCGTCGCATGCGCGGGGCGAGACCCACGCCGCCCGCGCGTTCGCACGCGCACGGGCGTTTGCAGAGTTGCAGGCTGCTGCGACATTCACATGGATCTGACTGTGACCACGGCGGGCCGGTCAAACGCGACAGCTCCAAGTGAATGCCGTCCCCGCACCACGTCAGGTCGATCGATCCATCGCGGCGGTGGTAGGCGTGCGTAGGAGCTACCCGTAAATGCCACGCCCACCCCCACCTGTTTGAATTCCTCGTCCGTCCAGGTCCCGCCGGCGTCGTCCATGGCGGCGGCCCGAGGAACCTGGCCGGCCGAATATCGGCGGCGACGGGAGACGGAAGCGGCCATGCCCATGAGTGTGCATGCGCGGGCTGCATGCGGCGCCGGCGGCCAGGACAAAGGTCCGACGAGGACAATCTCGACGTACGCGCAGGTGGTGAACCTCAACCTGCATGTTCCGGCCTCACCGGGATACTAACTCCCTCCGTGTCTCGCGCGGATAACTAAATTGCCCATTTAAATAAGATAATATAAATATTATGACGTACAAATTATATCATTAGATACTTTAGAGGTTATATTTTCTAATGATATAATTTTTATGGAGTATAAGTTATATTTTATTAATCAAATTAATAACTTAGATATGCGCGTACAACCTACAATCCCGAACAGAAGGAGTACTCCGCGCACGCGCGCCCACGTCGCATCAGATTTTGCAGGTGGCGGAAATAGCGCCCCGGGTTTGGCTGGAGCAATCGAGTCGCTTGGCTGAACTGAACTCTGGCACGCGGATCAAAGCGTGCTGTTCTTGTCCCGATGCTAAGGGCACCAAAAGTGGTTCTATTTTTGCTTTTTGACTTTTGGAACTAGTTCCCTACATTGTGGAGGTGGTTCTAAATGGGAGAAAACTGGGAACCGGAGCAAGTAGTTGCTCCGATGCTAAATTTCTCTTTTGGCTTTTGGAACTAGTTCCCTACACTGTGAGGGTAGTTCTATATTTGTTTCATGTGTTGTTTTAGCTTGATGGTGGGACCCACGTTATAAATATTTGGAACCACTACATTGTAGAGCTAATGCTATATTTCATATCATAGCCAAATTTACCTTTGTGTCAGATTTGGCAATGGCAACATTGTGGGTGCTCTAACATGTTCGGTTTCACTAGCATATTACAGGCGGTTGCTGTTGCTCAACATTGATCTGGGCAGGAATTGCACTAATGCGCGTATTAGTACCGCCTCTCGCATCATACTCCTTCTGTCCTGAAATATCTTTCATTCTAGATTTTTAGTTAAACTCAAATTTTGTAAAGTTTGGTAGAATATATAAAAAAACTATACGTGGGCAATTGTGTTACGTTGCTGAGGACCTAGTACGGCTGTAGGCTGTAGGCGCACGATTGCACTGAAAATCGGGACGATTGGTCGGCACATCATGCTTTATTGTTGTACTAGAAGTGACATGGTTTTTAATCGCTACTGACCGACGTGAAGTTGACTTCGAAGCATCAATCATCTGCGTCATTCTTGCTAGCCATAGCAGGATTACTTGTGTTGGAAGATCTTCCTTCGATGCCATGAAAGTTCAAACTTGGACCTAGTGGCCTGGTACAAGTACAAATCATGGCACCAAGGTCGATACTACTAGTCATATTCCCGCCGTGCAGGCGCAGCTGCGGTCACGAGTCATCAACAGATCGATCCAGGGTTCAGGGTTCTAAACCCTAAACTGAACTTTTGACTGGACTGGACATTGTTTCGGTTAACTAGTGTTAATTACGAGTTTATGTCGGTAGCGGGGATAGCTCAGCTGGGAGAGCGTGAGACTAAAATATGAAGGCGAAGTTTTTTTCTTTTTTCAGAAAAAATCGCAGATCGATCCTGGATTCAGAGTTCCAAACTAAACTTTTGGGAAGGACTTCAAACTATTTTGATGTAATTACGAAAATCAAACAGTTGCGGGGATAGCTCAGTTGGGAGAGCGTCAGACTGAAGATCTGAAGGTCGCGTGTTCGATCCACGCTCACCGCATTTAGTTTTTGTTTGTCAGGGAAATTTCTTTAATTTGCTCTCTCTCTGTCTGCTGCCTAGGGACTGCAATTTCGAAATTAGCACAAGAACCTCGGCCTTTCCCATGCGAGAAAAGAGTCGGTCAGCCCAGAGCAGCAATATCAATGGGCCTTCTCGATTGTTTTATTCCACAAACATTTGACGGTTGGGCCATAACACGGATGTGTGTCACAATCTAAGCGATATGGCATGCCCGACGAAACCTGCTTTGTGCTTTGTGCTTTGTACTTTCCTCAAAAAAAAAAAAAAAATCCATTGCTTTGTGGAGAATTTCATCTCGGAGCTCGATCAGATAATAAACCTGCTAAAAGCAAGCGCAATAGTAGAGCCAACTGCTGGTTATAAGCCATGTTCATGTCATCTAGAGTCAATCTAATAGCCAACATGTACAATAGCTAGAGATAAAAATATAGTATTTTATTAATATATGTCCCACTTTACACTCTCACATAGTGCCTAGGAGCACGTGCTGCAGCTGGCTCTTAACTAAGAGCCCACTCCTCTTCTCTCTCATCCAACTAAGTAAAAATATACTTGTTTAAGCCCTATAGGCTGCTGACTGGATCTTATTGTACTTGCTCTAAGAATGAGAAGAAAGCTAGGTCTCCTGCTCCTAATCATCTAGATGGCTACCTCAAGCGGGCGGAGTGATGAAGCCACACGTCGATGCAGGAGTAGCCAGAAACAAAGAGACATGAGTGGTTGGCACCGGCGCATTTCTTGGAAGCGTCAGCAGTGCTATGGACTGGTAGCTCTGAATCCGAAACTCTTGAAGCTATGGCTGCCAGGGAAGGTTTAAATCTAGCGCATGACCTTCCAGTGAGGAAAATCAGGATAGCCGATGACTACTTTTTTTTTGAACAAAGGAGGGGTCTGGAAGGACCCGACGCTGTCAATATATTCAAAGCGGTGGGAACAAGTTACAAGCAGGTCCTTTACAAAGCAAGAATTGTAGAGATGACTTGCAAATATGCAAGGGGGACCCTAAAATAATCGAGAAAACGCCATCAGGTCCTTTGACCTCGCCACCGCCACTGAACCCTTGCCGCCGGCCACCTCCATCCCGCCGGGGACGGACCACTTGGCTGAAGGGAGATGTTGGATGCCGACGCAGAGCTCCGAAGAGGCCTCCATCTTGGAGGTTGAAGCCACGCCATCCTGGCGCAAAACCGGCCCATCACGGCCGCGGATGTCAGTGGCAATCATGGCCACCGAGCGAGACGCGCGTTGAGGCAACATATAGCCGCAAAAGCAGGCAACATCGACGCCCTTCCCATCTTCCCTCTTTCCTCCTTGGACGGCCATGTTGACAGAAAGGTCGTCGAAGCCACTGAACTGCAGCGGATAGCGCTTATGGCGATGGGGCCTTGCAGAAGGAGTTGTAGTCGCCGGCTCCCACCACGGGAGCACCACACCGCAGCTCCACCGCACCCACTTGGTGCAGCGCCTTTGCACTAGAGAAGAAGAACCCCGCCCTACTCCTACTCCACCGCCGCCCATGCTTAGCCTTCTCCTCCTCCTGCCGCCACGGTCGGCCGGAGAGAGAAAACCGAGGAGAGCAGAAACCCGAAGCTGAGAGGAGAGCAGGGACTTGGGCTTATTTTCGGAGATCCTTGTAGAGGTGAAGCTCGTTGTTGGCTCCGACCGCCGGAGCTCGCCGCCGATACTCCACCAGCACAAGATGCACCAGATCTGGACCAAACAGATCGATGCTCTACTCCATACTACCTGCAAGAAGCAAAAACTACTACATCTACACCTAGAAACTACTCCGGCGCATCCCCCTCGCCATCTTCGGCCGGCAGCCGCCGGAGAAGGCTCGGGTTTGGCCCGGCAATCTCAGGGAAACGGGCAGGCGAGGGGACCTGGGGAGAGAGGACCCGCTTGCTAGGTAGATGGAGTCACCACACTTAAGTGAAGTTGGGAATACACTTTGTAACAGTGGCAGCCAACGACTACTTGGTTGTTATCAATTCCATGAAGGAGCTAAACCTTGGCACGTCTACTTTTAGGCTCTCCGACTGGTCGATATACTTGGTTTGGCAATCCTCCCGATGTTATTTGTTTTTCCACTTTTCGTGAGTGTTATGTTAACGATTTACGCACTACAACCTGAAGTGGTGTGCTGAATAACCATAGGATCGTTGGTAGAAGAGGAGTTGTCCGAATTAAGTTTTATGTCCTCTATGCAAGAAAACCATGGAATTGGTCACCATCTTTTCATCAAGTGCTGCTACACCACTATGGCTATATAAGAGATTGGATGGGTCTTCAATCTTCTTGCGATTCATCCCTCGCAATGGGTGGGTCTCGCTATCAAAAGTAGATGGCCCATATTAGAAAGAAAACCAACCCCAAACCGCAATGCTATGACATCCCAAACCTTGCTCACCACATAGGAAATTTGGAATGAGCAAAACCTCCGGGTTTTCAACAACAATCATATCCCCCTTTTGTGGTTCTAGAGAAAATTAAGAAATAACCCGGCCTGGGTAACCGCGAGTGCTAAATATTTGGGTGAAATTATACTTGGAAATTTGGAATGAGCGAAACCTCCTGGTTTTCAACAACAATCATACCCCCCTTTCGTGGTTCTAGAGAAAATTAAGAAAGAACCCCGCTTGGTAACCGCGTGTGCTATACGTTTATGTGAAATTATACTTGGAGTGTAGACTTTTGTAATATCGGTCTAAACTTTTTATTTCTTTGTAAAACTCTAATTCATAGATTTGAGCAAAATAAGACAAGTGGCTGAAAAAGATCCATCTAGGTTAGCGTTCCCCTCGTCGGTGACGCCGTCGGCCCGCTCCGCCATTAGTGATCTTGTGGCCTTGAAGGTGTGGCGGACCATGGCCCTTCGCTGGCGGGGTTTCCATTCTTTGTTGACTATTTTTCCATGTATTATTTATTATGGTGAGACGACGATATATCCTGAAGTCAGAATAATGTCCTCCCGTCCGACCACTCGCTCTGACGGATCTCCGGAGATTTACTCAGTTTTTATGTTCATTTGTATGATTTTAGGCCGGTCTCTTGCGATCAACGAATGTCATTATTGGTGATGGTTGTTACTCAAGTGTGTTGGTCCTTTGGAGTATTAGCACGACTATTTCCCCGGCTGGCTACTGCAACAAGCTCTATTGTGACACGCTTTGCCGGATCGTGTGATGGAAAGGCGCGACGACGCACATTGTGCTTGTGCTAGTGTTTATAGTTGTCTCTAAATGGTTCATGCATCTATTTATTATTTTTATTACTTTTAGACATCTATGTATTGTTGTTGATGTTTATTAATAGATCGGTAGAATTTTCGTAAAAATAAAATGGATTGGGCAAAGTTTGTGCCCCCTTTTAAATATGAAAAATAGATTTGTGTCTAGATTCTGTTTCAGTTCGTATGGTTTTGATCCGTTCTGATAAAAGCCTACACAGGAACCATTCGCATCCTACAACTGTTCTCGCACCGGCAACAAGCATAACATGAGCGAAAAAAAAATCTTCGATCAAAAGGAATAACTTCCTTTATCTGAACTTTGAAAGTTTGTAGGTGGCATTGCAGCCAATTTAGAGTCATACTATACTCAAACCTGCTGGGCATTTACGAAATTCTGATCTTTCAAACCGGGCCGCCACATCACCAAACTGTCAAGCGCGATGTCCAGTGCAAATGGTCTCGCACGAAGTTCTGATCCCTCCGGGCGTGAGCCATGAGCGGTTAAGCTGCAAGTGTTGCCCGGCCGCGATCGAGTCAGCGTCTTCTCTTCGATCGCCCGGCAGGCCGGCAGCATGTGGCCTGCGTCGTCGCGAAGTCATGATATTGATACACCTACGAGTACCTATCTTCCAAAACAAGTCGCTGTAGTACCATGAATCCATCATGGATGGTGTTGCCTAGTGGCTACAGGTTTCCTTGAAATCAGGGGCGATTTCCATGCTTCGGTGCCTTGACGAAACAGGATGCACGGATGGGTCCCCCTGAAGTGGCTACACAGGACACTACTTTTCGACACTACACTATTATCAATCTCGAGGTTTCGGCACGGCTCCGACAAGACATATCCAGGCCGACCTGGTTTGGATTAGGTCTATTTGGGTTCGGCACGTGAACAGGAAAGATGTATAATAGGGAAAATCTCTCTCGAAATCGTGCTTGTATTTTTCATTGCACTATTCTTCGGTCTGGATATGTTTTGATTGAGTGGTGTCCAGCCGGCGCGATCTCTTTGATTCAGACACGCAAGTTTAGATATTTTTCTCCAATTGGTGATGGATGAAAAATGCCATAAAAAATAAATTCAGTACCAATAAATTACCACTAACTGGCAAACCACCAAGTTTATATGTCATACCACGAAATCATAGTGCAAAATAACGCAAGTTTTATATGAAATACACAAAAGAGATAAATAAACAGTGAGATTACGCTTGGCGGTCACGGATGTCAGTTTGCTTCTTCTCGAACCAAGATCTTTAAACCGGGTCCAAGATGCTCAAGTTGTACCTCTCTTTGAAATACTTCAAGGCTTGGGTCACCTACACAAAACGATGAGATGCCACAAAACATGGTATATATATGCAATGTATGTAAATCAAAATGAACAAGATATTACCATGACTCCAATATTGATGCTGCTCATGGACCGAGCCTCCACATGGTTGTATGCACCGCAAAAACTGTTGCACTCCAAATTGATGAAACCGCGTCTCTTTCGAAGACAGACGTCATCTCAATCACTATGGTTGCAGTAGGGCTTGAACTTCTTGCGCTCATGGAGATACTTGACAATTCTTCCTAAATATGTTGATCCTTTTTGCTTGCTACCGCCAATTGGATCTTGTCCAATTGTCATCGACGTCTCACAAAAGATCTTGCCCTCTTTCACGGTGTAGACGTCGGTCCTCTGGCTCTTTTTTTTGTTGCACCATTGGTTGGCTCGACTTCGTTGCCATATCAGCATCGGTATCGTCCATGTCCATCGTGTTCCCTCCATCGCCATCCATTGGCTCAGCATCATGCCCAAAAAATGGCTCGTCATTGTTTTCAACAACATTTTGTTACACGTCGTCGTCAAGATCGTCGTCTAAGGTTGTCGCCTTAGTGAATGCAACACAGTCTCGTCATCCTCCTCCCTTATAGACACCTGGTGAAGGAAATCGTTGAATAGTACGCGCGACACGGGCATGTTTGCCGTGGGGATCCTGTGTGGGCCCTGTGTCAGTTCGTAGGATCGGGGTGCAGTTGATAAAGGGAATATGCCCTGAGGCGCAATAATAAAGTTGTTATTATGTATATTCTAACTATATGATTTTTATTTTGCATGCTATAATTGTATTAATACGGAAACATTAATACATGTGTGTTTAATAAACAAATGAAAAGTTCCAAGTTATGTCTCTCTTATAAACTAGCTCGTTGATTAGTAAGATGATCAAGGTTTCCTGATCATGGACATTGGATGTTGTTAATAACAAGGTCACAATATTTTTGGAATGGTGTGATGAACATTCATCCGAAGTATAGCATTACGATCAGAGTCATTGTGTTTATATTGCTATAATATCATACAAAATAATCCTAATCCTTATACCATGAGATCATGTCAATCACTAACACTAGAAGAGTATTTTGATAACATCAAACGTCACACCGTAACAGGGTGACTATAAAGATGGGTTCAGTGCTACGAAGGTGTTATGTAGAGGCTCATGGATCAAGAGTGGAATTTGTCCATCCCGATGACGGATAGATATACTCTGGGCCCTCTCAGTGATATCACATTAGTTAGCTTGTAAGCATATGATTTGATCAATATAATGTTATATCACGGGAACGAGAAAAGAGTACATGTCGGGAACGAGATCAAACTAGGTATGAAGATACCGATGATCGAATCTGGAACATATAATATATCGCGAGACAAAGAGATTAGGTTACCAGTGTAAAAGGTTCTCACTATCACAAGAAGTCATCTTTGAATGTGTGGGAGTCAGTATGGATATCCAGGTCTCGTTTCTGATTATTGATCCGAGAGAGGTCTCGATAATGTATGTATTATTCGCGAACTGTAGGATGACACACTTAAGAGACACCGACACCGTTTGGAACAAATAGTTTCTAGACAAAAATATTTACAAAGCGCGGAAATTTATTTCACTAGACATCGGAATTGTTTTAGGTGAAATTGCTGAAATTGTTTCTGCATGTGAAATAGAATACTAGCAAGGGATTTTATGTGAATGTTTGTTAATTAATGTAATTAACAAAATTCTGAATAAATAAATAAAAGGAGTTTTATTTAAAGAGAGATTACATTAAATTTGGTGGAAATTTAATGAGAATATGAGAGGATTTTTGAGTGAAGAAATGAAGGGTCATTTTGTGAGTGGGAGCTCCACCCACTTGAATGGAGGAAGGGGTGGAGGAAGCCCCCCATGACGCCGGCCACCCCTTGGGGGGCCCCCTCCTCCTATTAAAGGACCCCCTCCCCCTCTCTCATACTCACACCTCCTCGTGAAGGATCTCTCTCCCACTCTAGTTTATTCCCATAGTCTCGTACTAGCGAGATACATGTTCCTTGTGGATTTTCGTTTGGAAAGAGTTGTTGCTTCTGCTGCATCGCTGGAGCGAGGAGACGGAGGTTGCTCGGTGGCTTGGACGTGTGTCCGAGCACGGATGTGCTGCGGCGCTGAACTTCTTCTCGATCTTGAGATCGGCAAGCGTTCGTCTACATCATCTACGAGTACAACATCGTTAAACTTTGTCGGTCTACAAGGGTATGTTCTCTATGGATGTATATCCACCTGTTGCTGCTATTTAGTAAATAGATCTTGGTACTTAGTTATTCCCATCGTAGGATTTTTTTTTGTTTTTTATGCTGCAAACCCTACAGTTGAGGTCGATGCTAGGCTCCTCCAGCATCAACGTGATCTTCGTCAACGTTGAATGGGAGCCGCTGAGCCTGGAGCACGCTTGTACGTGCGCGATGGGAGTGCATACCCCCTCCGTCGATGCGGCATGCGGCCGTGGACGAAGTGGCGGACACGCTGCAACCAAGGACATCGAGCTTGTCGACGCTAGCCAGGGCCAAGGCTTTGGTGAGTGCCTCTTGTTTAATGAGAAGAAGGGTCTAGGAGGCGAGCCCTTTGGCGATGACTTTGGCATTGGCCTTGGCCCAAAGGGCGGCGATGACCTCATACTGTTTCGATTCTTCGATGGCGGCTTTTGCTTCCACCACCAGTGCCTTGGTCGCACCTCTCCAGGTGGCACGCTTCCTACTCTCCTATGCATGCTTCGAATCCGTTAGGTCCTTTTTCGGATTCGAAGCCCTCGGCTTGGTGGCCTTCTTGGCCTTGGCGGTGGTTGGGGTAGCGGCAACAGCTTCATCGCTCTGGCTACCTGTTTGGCATTGCCAAAATTCAAATTTTGGTGGAAGTGAATTCGGGTGAAATGCTTTTCAGCCATGGCTAATGGGTCAAGGGAGGACAAGACTCTTACTCCCTCCCTCCCTCCCATTTTAAGATGTGTATAAATTTTTCTCAGGATTCCCACATTAGGATGCGCATTGTGTAGCTGAACTCAAATCATACCTAAACAGACCATGCTACCCCTGTTTAGCAGTGCTCCAGGCAATTAATTTAAACCGTTGACCAATGCATTCATGCACATTAATAAAGGGAGGTTGCACAACGCTGCATGCTATCAATCCTGGAGGGGCATTTCAATCCCTGATTTTTTCTGTACGGGCTTGCATGTAGCGCCTTGATATGTGGGTCATAAGTAATACGCATCATAAACTGAGATAGAGGAAGTAGGTGCCCAAACGCTCTTGATGTTCGCCGACGCAAATTCAACATAAATTTAGATTTAAAATACTCCTGGACCAGGCTGCGTCCCCTGTCCATTTAGACTGTACCGCTGGACCGCGTCCCGTGTCCATTCAAACACGCTCGAACCGCAAGGGGTCGTCCAGATCAGGCCGGAGATGCCTTAAAGCCATGCCGGCCGGTCCACACGACTTCACCTTCGCCAGTCCGGTCGTTCCACTGCTCCCGTTCGACAAATGGACACACATTCCAAATGTCAGTGTACTGCCGAGGCCGTACGTACTCCAAATGTGGTTACACCTTTAATGCGTCAACTAGCCGTTCAGGCTCGTGGTTTCTGTTCGAATATTTTGCTCTGACGAGTAGTGCAACGGCACCACCTCTCCAGGGTACTGTGTGGCATATAAACGGGCGCCCAGATTTTTTTCAAGTTCAACAGATAGATAAGTACTAAACCATGTCGGGTCATTGCGGGCTTAAACAAATTTTATTTTTCCTTCAATGCATATTACTCATCACTAAAATAGACGTATATTGACATGTTTTAATGATACATACATCCATTTCAACGACAAGTAACCTGAATCAGAATTAAATAATATGGTTGTTCATTCCGAACCTAGCAGAGCAGGAATGTACGAGTAAGATTAAGTCTGCTTGCAACTCTCCTTTTTTTATCCAGAAACTCCTTTTGGCTCATGAGCTCCAATGCTCTCTGTATATATTAAAAAAAAGTTAAAAAACTATTTTTACAAGTTTGAAATAACTGTGAAATAAAATATCAAATTAGCTAATATTGTATCCCACAAACATTGAAAATCTTGGTTCAAAATTTTTTGTATTCTGAGCTATATGAAAATGACAAAGTTTGATCTTTTTGTGAGATTTTTAATCACTATACTCAGATCTACAATTTTATCATTTTTGTGTAGGTCAAAATACACATTATTTTTTGTTGATATTTCACATTACATGTGTTCAGGATTTTGTTCATATTTTTTAAAAATTGTTAATGAATTTTTAAAGTTTTAATATCCAGGGAGCAACTGGTGTCCATCTGCACAGAATCTCCACTCTGATCTGGCAACTAACGGCGTTCTAAATACCCCATTACATTCTCTGATACCGTGAGAACATAGAGCAGGCTGTGCCGCTCTGCATTAACTCGTACCGTTGTACGTATTCAGCAATGAATCACGTATACCGGACGAACTGAGAGACACCCGGACAGATCGGTACATACAGACAAAGTCAAACGGGGACAAAACAGTTCAATCTTGAATTTGCATTCGGCCGTTGTAAATTTTGAACAAGCTCAGCGGATGCGCGTGCATGCAGTTAATGTCACGAGTTCGTGCACATAATTGTCCATTGAGACCTAAAAAAAAGTAGTAGTGACAATTGGTTTTACTTCTCCACCGTTGTCGGTTTAAAGGAAAAAAATAAAGGTAAGAAGTCAATAAAAGCTTCTAAGTTGTGAAAAAAAAGGCGATTGAGGTTTGGAAGACTCCTAAGCACAAGTGCAATTTTTCGTGGTTCATTCTCTACAACATCAACATCGACGAGCTTTTGAGTTTCAACAAAATTTCTGAATCTTGGATAATTTTGATATCTTAAAAAAAACATGTCCTGCAAATTTCCAGATTATATCAAAAAGAATTTTATAGCTTCGATTTCAAACAAAACAATCTCGTAGAATTTTTGGTTGAGGACATTGCAATCACAAGTTGAATGATCTGTATCATCCAATCGATCCATCAACAGATCGGCCGGGTGCCTTGCTTGGAGGTGCTTGGGATCCCATAATGTTGCCCACGAGGATGGCTATAAGCAAAATATGTGTTATTAAGGTCACATATATGTTATGGAGATCAACTCTTAAGATTTTGTTGGGCTTTGGCGTTTTTTTTTTGGATTGGGACTGTTTAGGAGTACCGAGGACATGCTCTTGAGGGTGAATGATGCATATAAAATGTATCCATAAATTTAGTAGTTTATTGTGACATATTCCAGGACATTTGCATCTTATCTACTGGTATATATAATCACGTTAAATTGATTTTGAGGAGAACCCATATAATCACATAAACTATAATCACGTTGTTTTGAGATTTCATATTTGTTATTCACCATGATGTTAAAATATCGAAGATTATACTCTTGTTATTCTTAAATCTAGCCTGCGAAGTTTTATTTTATTAGAGGAATATTAGAAAGATGTGTTGCCTCATCCTTATCATAGGACGCAATGCCCATATATATTAATGTGTATCAAACATTATACAGAAACTTTGATCAATTATCTTGTTTTATGAAGTTGTTTTCACAGCACCAAGTTTATGAGAGAGAAAGAGAGAGTAGACAAGTGAACCTATGAACCTGGATTGTTTTTAATCTTAAGAAACACATTTTATTTCCTTTTACACACACCCTTATTTTCTACAATTGTTCAATCCAAAAACACCTTTATAGCTTCCATTTCGTAATTTACATATAATTTAGGTGTTCCCCTCACCGCTCCACTTATTTGTACCATTGCATATAGTTAGTATACTTTTATTGTTATTTTATTTTGTTTTCATTTCTAATACAAACATTGTGCTTGAAATCCACACAGTGGAGTTGCAGACTTAAGGCAACGCATCTTGTCTTGCAAGTTGCAGACATAAGGCAACGCATGAGCAAAATGATATGGTGACTCTAGGTGTTGCAACAAATGTTGCGCTCGTGCCGTACGTGCTTTTTGCCTTTGTTACAAATTTTGGTTTCTATACTGCATACACAGAAAGGATATTTAAACAATTTGTGGCCAACGATGCGGATTTATTGTATACCCATCGAATTCTTCTGCATTGTTGTTTTTGTATGTTGCCACATCTTTTGGTATGGTTTTGGCACACATTTTTGGGCTTTGGAGGATATCCCTCGGCATGCTCTAGGGTTTAGTCATAAGTCGAGACATAGTAAACATTTGGAAAAACTTAATGATATATTTCTAAAGATTATTCCACGCTTAATAAATTGTTGGTGCTCATGCTATTTTTTCTGAAAAAACATACAGTAGGTTAGCAAGCCCATTCTTAGTATTTAAAATTGGTGACTTAAAGTTTCCAAAGAGAAGATATGCATTGTGAAGTGATGGCATTTCCTTTTTGTTCCAAAATACACATCTTGGAAATCTTAGTTATGAGTGAGATTTTGCTGACAGGCTAAGATGAGACTACTCGGAGCAAGTACAGCGTTGTAAAAAGAGTGAGTCTAAGAAACCTTAGACACATGTCTAACCGATGGGAAGGGTGGTACTAAGAAAAAGATTCCATGAATTGAGTCTAACACTAGACATAAGGTCCAGCTAATTTAAAAACTATTTCAATTCAGCAAGAAGAGAACTGTTCGGTGTGGAAAGGTGAAGCATCTTCTATTTTATAGGTTCCACTAGTTGTGTTAGACAGTGTCTAGCCGGTGGAACATTTTTGTTTTGTTAGACTTTTGTAATACATTTTTCTTAGACAAACTAGCACGCTGTGCATGCTCTCACGCGCGACGGCAACGCAGACTTCTAGGTCAAGGCGCACGTGACTAAAGAGGCTTTGCGATCTTAAAACGGTACGACACAAGGGTATATGCGAGTCTCTGAAAATGTACTATGTCGCATCAAATCATTATCACATCAACAGTTTTCCTTCTTTCTACAAAGCTCAAAAAATGGGACAAACTTTAAGCTAACAGTATATTCATTGTGGCAAATAGTTCGGTGCACTAAATCCTTTTAAAATCACTTTGGGGATTGGCCTCTTTGTTTGTACACGTCTTATCTAGTGGTGCAAGTGAGTGCACATCACATCACTTTGAGTCATATGTCTTTTCATCGTTGTCCCCATTCACGGAAGCAAAATTGGTAGCAGTAATAAATGAATGAAGGGACAAACACTTGAACTATGCGAGTAGTATTTATATTTGAGCTACTCCTTTTCATGTTACACAAAATTATATAAGATCAAACTAAAAAGCAGAAGAAATAATACGTATAGGGTCACAATCAACCACTTGCATAATTCCCCGAGAAATTCACATTATGAGGGCCCATTTGATTCAAAAGATAGAAAAAACATAGAAATAGGTAAAAAGCGGGATTAGAATGTCGTGTCCAGTTGAATCATGTATGATTTTGAACCTATGGGATTTTATTTAAACAGTGTTTGAATAATAGGAAAATAAAAAAATTGTAACATGATGTTTGAGTGGAGGGAATTTTCCCTCCAAAATGAACATTTTTCTAAGGATATAATCTTTTGAATCAACGAATGCTCGTAACAAAATCTTAAGGATCAAAATCTTTCAAAATTCTTATGGAATTCCTTTGAATCAAATAAGCCCTTATGGATTTTTCGGGTCAACATAATAATTTGATAGGATTGTATGTGTAAAACAGATTTTAAAAAAGGTTAGAAATTGTCATCTGGCTGGAACACGGAAAACGTGCCCCAACCCTACATGAAAGAGTGTAGAAAATACATTAGAGTGGATGTAGAAATTTCTCTACACTGTGTTTGGACGTATGAATTTTAGCTTGAAATTGAATGGGCTAGAAATTCCAAATCCAAGTTGGAAACAAAATGGACTGCAATTCCATTTCTGTTGTTTGGATGCATATGGTATTTGCGCTCGGAATCATAGGCTAACACCCAATTGTAAATCCAGATGTGCAGGCCATGGAATTGAAAGTTATGTTCAGTTTTGGCAACATAAACTTGTCTACATGTATAAAAATAGTTGTGTGTATATTTGTTCAGGCCATGGAATATTTGATGCATCCTAAATTTTAGATCTTCAGTGCTAGCCTCACCACCTACCGATTCTCCCACGGTCCTGCAATTTTAGAAAAAAAATATAGCACATACCACACTATACAACAGAAGAAGAGGCCATGGAGGCCATTCGGGACATGCCAGACGCGTGGCCGCCTTCTGCCTCTGCCTGCCGGTCGTCCACCGCCACCTTTCCCCCTCCGCTGCTTCCCCTACCACCATCGTATGCCTTCGGTCGATCTAGGGTTAGGGGCACGAAAGTGGAGGGGGCGGACGCCATGGCCACCGCTAGCCGGCTCCGACGGCGTGGGGACGAAAATGAACCTGCAAGAGGAGGGCGGGGAGAGAGGAGGGAGGGGATTACTCACCGGAGCCGCCGCCTCCGTGTTGTCGTGCAGCGTGCACGTGTGGGCGGGAGTTCTCTGTCGAGAGTGGATGAAGCGGTATGCAGGAGAAGGTTTTCGAGCCTTTCCAAGCTCTCACGCTCGGAAACTTGCGAGCGCACGTTAAACGAGGCTTGGGCCGGCGCGAAACAAGCTCGACGTTTCCACGTTGCAATTCATAAGCGACCCAAACAGCTAAATTGGGCTGGCCATTTCCAAAAGGTCAATTCGGAGCCGCAATTGAGACATCCGAACACACGTAACATTGTGATTTAGTAATGAAATCCATGGTTCCTAAAAAAAGAAAAAGTAATGCAATCCATAAGATTTAGTAATGAAATCCATGGTTCCTTATAATGAAATCCATGGTTCTTTTAATCCAAAAGACTTACTTAAAAAAATCCTATGAATTAGGTTCCTCTAAAAATCCTCTCAAGATCCAATCAAAAGAGGCCCCTTATAAAATTCCGCGAGAAAGTTTGAAAGCGATGAGCTGAGATCGAGAAACAGGCGTGTGTGTGCAGTGCAGACAGGCTCTGTTCACGCCCCATCGCATCGGAGTGGCACCCATTTCCATACTTGAAAGATGAAGTAGCATGCAAGGAACCGAAAGGACGCCACCGCCGAAAACCCAAAGAAGAAAACATAATTTACACATACTCGCGTCTACTCTACTACATGTACAGTACAGATAATCACATTTTTTACAGGACAGACATACGTGCTCTGCACTGCACTTCTACTGACGAGACGTCGCTGCAGCCTCGCAGCGGCGTGCTGACGCGGGCCCGGACGCGACGGCGCCGTGGGACGGCGGTCTTGCGAAGACGGCCTCCCACACGTCGCCGAAGGCGTCGACGATGTCGCGGCGGTGGCGCTGGTCGTTCAGCGCCAGGAAGCACCGCAGCAGGCGCTCCAGCCCGTCGGCGTCGTAGATGCCGCGCCCGACCACCATCTCCGCCATGGACCGCCGGAAGTCCGCCCGCGGGTCGTCCGACCGCTTCACCACCGCGAAGCTCCCGGCCACGGCCACCGCCGCCTCGGCGTCAGCGTCCGCAGCTGCCACGGCGCCGGAGCTCCCCGACGAGGTCTCCGTCGCGGTCGACGTCACCAGCGTCCTCGTGGTCTCTGCTGGTGCTCGGCCGCCGAAGCTGCGGCTGCTGTACGCGCTGGGGTCGTCGTCGCTGCTGAACCAGCCGCTGTCGCCCGACGAGAAGCTCGCCAGGGCCGCCTTGCGGTGGAGCCGGCGGCGGCGGCGAGAGCGCCGCAGCCGGCGCCGCGCGTCGATCTTGAGACGGGGCGTCTCCTCGCCGTCGGAGGCGGCGGCCTCGATGACGTGCCAGCGGGAGCTCTTCAGCCAGCGGTAGGCGGGCGTCCCGGGAGCCGGAGGGAGATCGTCGGCGGAGTAGTCCGCGGCGCAGCCTCTGGCACCGCAGCTCTCGGGTGGCAGGGGACGCCGGCGAGGGGGGCCGCGCGGGCAGCATGCGCCGGCTGGGGGCGTGCAGAAGGGTGACTGGTGCAGCTTGGTTGTGGGGATGACCACGGCGGCGGCGGCGGAAGGGGAGCGGCAGGAATGGAAGAGGCGCTTGGCCATGGGTGGGGGGAGGAGCAACGCGAGCGGTGGTACGATTCAACGACGTGACCAGTGCAATGGAGTGGTGTAAATGTGGCGGGTGTTGGGAGTTTATATTGGGAAATGTTGTGTGCAATGCGAGGATGGGGTCGGAGGATGGGTTTCCGTAGAACTGGTGGGAACTGAGAAGTGATCTGTGATAGCGACTGCGTTTGTGGAGTGTTCCATGTAATGATGATTTTGTAGTTCTACAATTGTATTGATCTTGCTGGTACTTCTGAGATTAAAGAAACAACTGGTACAAAAAGAATTTTGATAAAGAGATTATATTAAGCAAGTGCTGGGAATTAGCTTGCAAGAAACTGCAAAAATTCAGCCGCCACCGGAGCTGTCCGATGCACTTAACCAAGCGAATTCCGTTTTCAATGTAGCAAAAGTTTCATGTATACATTTTTTGTTGTTGTTGTGTAGTATATTATGCAACATCCGAAAGCAACACTTTTTTTCTTAGGGTGTACAAGTTACGAAAAAGGATTACAAACATTTTTAAGGCGTCCATGTAGCAAAATAAAAAAAACATATGCAACAAATATCTGTTTTCGAATTTCTGTTTTGTTACATGAAAAGTTGAAAACATGTCATTGTACGCAACATTTTGAACAGATCCATGTAGCAAAACCAACAATGTGTATAACAAATCCCAATTAAGTTGTAGTAGACCTTAAAAAAGCATCCGTGTAGCAAAAACCAATGACGTATGCAACAAATATGTCCAGCAAATCCAACATTATTGAAACAGTTTTGCAACGCTGGAGAAATATTTGTAGCGAATCCCGCATTGTATCATTTTACATGTAGATACACAACAAAAAAAAGGAGTTTGTAGCAAATCACAACGCCATATGCAAGATCGAAAATTTCCAGAGCAAATTAGTCACCCCCGCTTCAATTGTGGAGGCATTAAGATGATGATGCATGTTTAATGATCTATTTGTTTTACGCTCACGTAGAGACAAGGATGTGCCAAGGAGGAAGTTGGGTCCGCGGTGACATGAAGACCAGAAGCTCGGAGGCTAGCGATGTGATGAGGAGGAAGAGATTTAGATCCAAGTTGGTGGCGTGAGGAGAAGGAGATGAGTCTGGTAGTTTGATGAGGAGGATAGGCTCCTGGTCAAGGGGAGCACGAATGAGCGAAGTCTAGGTCAAGACCAAACAAGGAGGTCCTTGGATGGGATTGGCCAGGCTCTGGTGATCAGTGGTGTATGGACCGACGCCGAGTGAGGCGGTGACGGCGCACACACTGAAAACGGAGGAAACCTAGAAATATTATTATCGCTCGCACGTGTGTTCTTGGTGTTGTTTCACTCGAGTAGAAGACAAAGTTGTGAGCCAGATGGTCCACCAGAAGAGAAATTCACATGTCCGGGTGAGAAGATAAGGCACGGACTCCTGGTGTGGAACGAGCCGTTTGATGCGTCAGCCGATAGTTCTAAAGAGATTTTCTTATATTAATACCAAGATGAATACCAATTACGCCTAAACTCTACAACAATATAATGCCTAGAGCCAGGCTAAACATCAAGGATACACACGGCCAAAACACCCTCCTTGAAGCAATTAGAGACATATACCAGGAGCGATATCACCACCAGTGGTGGTGACACATCGACTGTAAAAAAAACCTTCCATAAAACGACGCTTGCAAGAAGCTAACATTGCACCACACCATCGTTGTCTAGTCTTACCATTATGGTGAGATCCTAGGTTTTTACTTTTACATCGTTTTTATGGTTTGGTTAGCCTTTTGTTGTACTATGAAAAAGAAAATTGTCCTTCTATCTGAGTCTAACAGAAAAGCGGTGAAATGTAATCATTCTTTGTTGTAAATGTATTGCGGGAGATATATATATTTATAAGTAACTTTGCATAGTGATGTGTATGAAATGAGTTTAACGCAAAATAACTCAGCAATATCAAACCAAGCTTTAGCAAGTATATCCAAAAAAAATATAATATATATTTTTTATGTAAAAAACATACATTGAGTTCTTCCATTGTGGTGTTACATATATGAATTTTAAAAAAATGACTAGACCTTAATATTCAGACATAAATGTAACATTGCATAGGGCCACATGTATGTTCTAACTTTTGTCTGCTGATGTGGCATGTATGTTTGGAGAATGATATTGTTTCCCCGAGGGATCATTCTTTTGATTCCCTAGGTCTCTCGCGCCTGCTACATCTTGCACCCATTGCATCTCGTGGTTGCCTGCACTTGCCCGCTCCGCCTATAGCCCGTGCCTTCACGTCACCGGGTCGTCGCCGCACTATCCCACCGCCTCGGTCGAGGCGGTCTCTGCACACCGCGCCGTCGTATCTCACGTCCCTTGTAGAAACTCGGCGTCACGCCTCAAAGACGCCGCCGTTTTACCCCACCGCGCACCGCGCCGCCCGCCGCTTGTGCTGTCACGCTCCTCTCATCGGCTCAACTTGAGACCGATGCCTCTAGCTCTATGCAGCCATGGCGAGTTAGCTAAAGGATTTTGCTAGGATGCTATTATAAGACAAGTGTTTTGCTACTCCCTCCTATCCATATTACTTATCGTTGAAAAAGATGTACGTGGCACTAAAACATGTCTAGATATACATCCATTTCAGCGATAAGTCATATAGATTGGAGGGAGTACAAAAGTTTTATTTTTTGCTAATTGAATATAAAAAGCTTGCCATGATGGTTTTGGCGAGAATCCGGCGACTTCTGGGCGAAGTAGTTTGTTGCTACAATGGTACAAGATATTTGCTAAATTTTGTTCTCAGATTTTGATATAATAGCATTTTCTTGCTACGAAGTATCCGGCAATGTCTCTCTGGTAAAGTCAGTTTTCTACATCATCATTTTTTTTTGCTACCACCTATTTCATATTTTGCTAGAATAGTGTAAATTTTTTGCTAGAACGCCTTTCAGCGAAGTCAGGTTTGACTACATTATTATAATTTGTTTTTTTCTACAAAGTCTCCAGTGATCAATTATTTTTATTTTATTTTAGGACGAACCGTTTGTTGCTACGCTTGTAGCAAAGGATTTTGTGGCAAATAGAGGATAGGATACAATTTTTAGTGAAAAGTTGGACACGTGGTTAACCGGATAAGAAGTTTTGGATGTCATCGTGCCCAAAAATTCGCCCCAAGAGTTGAATTGTTTATTTTATTTTGGGCATGACCATGTCCATTTTCGAATTTTCTTCTCGGTAGTAGCATATTTTCCTGCCTAAATCGACCAAACCATACCCCCAAGGCATTAATTGGCAACAAGTTTAGAGGTTCCTTAGGCTTATGATGTATGGGGTGGAACCGAAAACGAATGTTAGATTCGTGTGCAACACTTCACTATTACCGTCACTCAAAAGTTAATGTGAGTATCGTACATTCAGGATGTGGCGAGCAAATTGGTGCCAGCAAAAGGGTGGGCTACCAGGGATGCAAGTCGTGTGAACTGATCCAAACATGCTCTAAATTAAACTTGCTACTACTATGCCGAAGCGTCTGAATTGTCTTTGGTAGGAAGCAGCGGTGGAGAGAATCTCACGCAGCATGTGATTCCTCCGTACCCGGATGCCTCTTTTGAGCTGGATTCATGCACTTGCATTTCCTAATGTTATCGGGTACTAACTTATCCATAGCCAGTCGTGGTTGGGTCACAGGAAGCTGACCCGACTGGATCAACTGAAACAGAGCACCGTTTCCTTGTGCCGTGCCTCGCGTCACCGGTCCGGTCTCCGGTGTGAAGAGGACGGTGGACGGATACTACTGTTTCCATGCGTTGCATGCGAAGTGCCGATGTCCTGTTGCCGGTCTCCGGGCGATCAGCGTTGCAACCGCCATCGCCAGAGACCGAGACAGCGTTTGTGCGCGCAAGTTGTTTCGAAACGGAGTAGTATGAGAGCAGGGTACAAGCTGTGGTCCTTGTCAGCCACTATCACCGTTTCTCCCGTTCAGCTGCCGATCTAGGAGTGAGTACTCTCGCTTTCGACGAGTTATTACTACCGTACCTTGCCTACTCTACTCCGCCTCACAAATGGTTAAATTCCCCCCACAGCCTTCGCCTGTCCGTCACTCCGTCCACGACATTTTCAAGCTGTGCAGGTGGGGTTTTTGAATTTTGAAGCTTCATCCCTCGCCACATTTATTAACTCCCCGATTTCACTGCAAGTAGAAGTAGTACTACTCGCCCTAGTAGATCCTGGTCCGTGCTTGTATTGTACCGGCACCACCGATGAGCCCACATTTCAGCCGTACCCGCGCCATCGCTGCACGAAAAAAACACAGAAAGAATGAATAATAGTAACATGACAATGTGCTCCATAATAATTTCTCTGGAAGGAATGGGGCGATCCATCGCTGATCGATGCCCGATGCAGCTAGACACAGGAGCGCAGCAGCAAAGCCCTGTCTGTCTGTCACGACGTACGCTGCCTGCTTGCTTGCTAAAGCCAGAGCGCCCGTGCGGGGGGAACGGCGCTGCGAACCACGGCGCTCGGCAGCACTCTCTGCAGCTCAGTCCCTTCCATCCGCGAAAGCGCGCGTGCGCCGGGCAGATCGAAGCGGCCAGCGCGACTGCACCGCGTCGCCGCGCGCCGTACCCGTACGTAGCGGGAGGTTCCACGATGGATTTGATCGGAGCAGGTAGTAGCATCACCCCCCTGCCGTGCGCGCGCGGTGATGCGGCCGCGGCTCTTCTGATCCTGACCCTGTCCGTCTGTCCTGGTGCGTTTGTCCGCGCCCGCTTGTCGCGTACGACGGGGCGTGTCGGTGTCGCGCACGGCCGGCGCTCCAAGTGGACACGCCGGGAGAGGGTTCCTTCCGGGTCACCCAGGGCCCGTACGTGGTGCTCGTACTCGGTTCGTGGTCGTACGCCGGGAGACGGGGTCAGGGTCCATCCAGGCAACGCGCGGCGTCGGAACCGCGGTGCATTTGCGTGAGCCTACTATAGAAGCGCAGCTGTCGTACGAGTCGACGTCAATCGAGGGGTCAACTTCCGAGCAGCGAGCTGTTCTGGGAAAACGATTTTTCTCGTAAAGAAACCGCAAGCTTGACCCGGATACTTGGGCCAAATACGTGAATACAGATACTAACACAGCTTGTCTTCCACTAGCCTAGTCTAAATTATTCAGTGCCCTCTTTGGACCGTATGTATAACAACTAAAAAACACATTACCCTAAGAAACAAAACTATAAAACACATGGATAGAAAACCGCTGGATGGAGACGCCAAGTTATTTCGATCTAGTATGAATCTAGCCACGTCGTGCGACGGCCTCTCCGCCGCATGGTTCCGTCTAAATAACTAGGGCTGGACCATCCGACCAGCTAGACTCATTAAGATTAGTAAACCCATTAAAGATAACGAGCAAAAAAGTAAACCTTGGCTCGGCTCGTTAGATGTTAACGAGCTCTCGTCGTTAAGAAAATACATCAACCTCGGACAGGGGCATATACATAATTAAAAATAATAGTTACAACCACATATAAAACGACATATAATTATCAATAGCAGTGCCACATACTTGACCAACACTAACTAACTCGTCGACATTTCAACAATACCATAATAACTCGACGACCCAACAGAAATATATGAAGAAAATACAATTCCCAACTAGTAGCTAACATTGCAACACAATACTTCTATAGAAAGGTCTCCAACAATTAAGGTCTCTAAAACAGCAAACGGTTAGAGAATATAACTAGTTGCTTTCCACACAAGAATCAGGAAATGGTATGAATTCCACATCATCATCATTGTCATCTTGCTGTAAAAGAAATGATATAAGTTAAATAGTTTACTCAAATTGTACAAATGCTGGTAAAAAGATAGAAAGGAACTATACTTACATATTGCGTTCTATGTTTAATTGAGTTACTTTTTAATCTTTTTATGAAGGTGGCCGCACAAACAAGTGCCTCGACCATTTTTTGACGCAAAGAACTACGGTAGTCGTCAAAAACTCTAGAAAACGAGAAAATTCTTTATTTGACACTGGATTAAAATATGGTTCCCTATTTGACCCTAGAACAAAATCCCTTCCCTATATGACAATGGATCAAAAATTTATGCCTAATATGACATTTCCGTCCATTTTGACCGCTAATCGGTGTGAAGTAGCAATAAGTAAAGAAAAAAAATCTCTGTCTTGGCCGGAGAGACGGATACGGGCGTTGCATGCAGGCCCGTTGATGGAGGTGAGCGACATGCACGACCGCTTAGGGCCCCCGTTTTCCTTCGGCCCTCAAATTTTTAGGCCTAGTATAGAGAGTTTAGTTATTTTTTATCTTTACCGTGAGGCCTAGTATATGTTTTGCAGCTGAATCCTAAATCCAATCGTTCCTGGCGAGTCTGCCATGATCGCTAGGGCCAGCTGATCGCAAACGTATTCTCGCAACCGCGCCGCCGGCTTCCGATCGTATTTAGTGTGACGGCGTGAGTCGCGAGACCTGCAATCGTATTCTCACAACCGCGCTGCCGTTCCGATCGTATTTCGCGTGGATCGCGTGACCAACAATCGTATTCTCGCGACCGCGCCGCCATTTCCGATCGTATTCTCGCAACAATCGTACGTCGCGTGACCAGCCGGGTCAGCTGATTTTTTGATCTGGTAATTGCCGCATCGCTCTCGATTATATTCTGTGCGATCAGCTCATCAGTTCTACAACTTTGCATCTAATTGATCATTTTTTGCCTTAATACTATTGGCTACGTAAAGAAGGTGGACTGCAGCCTCGCTAGTGGACACGGAAGAGGACAGATTGGTCTGAACTTTTTAGTTCTTTTCGGCTGATCAAGGATTCAAGGTACAGTACAATACTACTGTTTATTGTTATCTTCATACAGATAACACTAGCAATTGGATTATTTGGATTCAATTAAATTATTTTCTTGGTTTAATTATGAAACAGGAGGAATCATGAATTCTATTAGAAAAACAAAGTGTCAATCTGGTGCTACAAAACGCAAGAATAAAGAAAAGAAAGAAGCGGTAGCGCGGTCACAAAAGGGTGCTATGGATAAATTTGTTGTGAAAGAGACCCAAACTAATCCCGAAAATCATTCTTCGACTATTAATGTTGATGATGGGTGTGGTGATGATGTGGTAGATATTGATGCTCACACTACAGAATTTGATGAAGAGGATATTGGTATTGGCAATGAAGACAATGATGGTAAGGTTGGTGATGAAGATAATGATGTTACTATCGGCGATAAAGGTAATGATGCTACTAGTGGCAATGACACCAATAGTTCTGTTCATCTTGATATATTTGATCCAAGAAATTGGGATGATCTTGATAGTAAAATGTTTGAAATTCGGGTGGCAAAGGGTCCTAGAAGAGATTTATCTATTGAGCATGGTCCATATGACAATATATCTAGAAGGTTTTCTGCATTGTCATATAGTAGAAACCTCCCAAATGGAGAAAAATGTGATAGAGAATGGCTTGTTTATAGCAAACACCTTGACAAAGTGTTTTGTTTTTGTTGCAAATTATTGAGGAAGGGTCTTGTCAGAGGGTTGTTAGCTAATGATGGTTTCAATGACTGGATGCATCTTAGCAATAGACTTAGAGAGCATGAAACTAGTAGAGAACATGTCACAAACATGACTGCATGGTATGACTTTCGTCTGAGCTTGCAAAATAATCAAATAATTGATAAAATTGCTCAGCGGGAACTTGAAAAAGAAAGGGAGCACTGGAGAAAAGTGTTGTACAGGATTCTTTTGATTGTACAATTTCTTGGAGAACACAACATAGCATTCCGTGGTACTAATTGCAAGTTGTACCAAGACAGCAATGGCAATTTCTTGGGATTGGTTCAAATGTTGGCTAAATTTGACCCGATTATGCAAGAGCATGTTGGTCGAATTACCAATGATAAAACTCGTGATCATTATCTTGGTCCTTCCATCCAGAATGAGTTGATAACTTTGCTAGCTACTGCAATCAGGTCTGAAATCATTGAGAAGGTAAAGAAGGCAAAGTACTTTTCAGTTGTACTTGACTGTACTCCTGATGTCAGCCACCAAGAACAAATGTCTTTGATAATAAGGTATGTTGATGCATCTTCTGGTTCTGTTTGCATCAAGGAATCTTTCATAGTTTTTTGGATGTGAATGATACCACTGGGCAGGGATTGTTTGATGTTTTAGAAGAGGTACTAAAGAGCCTTGAACTTGATATAAACAATGTGAGAGGGCAGGGATATGATAATGGGTCAAATATGAAAGGAAAACATCAGGGGGTACAAAGGAAACTTTTGAATATAAATCCAAGAGCCTTTTATTCAGCTTGTGGTTGTCATAGTCTAAATTTGACACTATGTGATATGGCAAATTCTTGTCGCAATGCAACTGACTTTTTTGGAATTATCCAGCGCATCTATACTACATTTGCTAATTCTACTAAGAGATGGCAAATTCTTAAAGATAACATAACAGGATTGACTGTCAAGTCATTGTCAGCTACTCGTTGGGAGAGCCGTGTTGATAGTGTTAAGGCTATAAGGTTCCAAATGTCATATATAAGGGAGGATTTGCTACAAGTGGCTGAAACTGATAAGGATCCATTGACAAGTAGTGTAGCTAAATCATTGGCAGAAAATGAACTTGGTGACTTTCAGTTTCTAGTTTCTATTATCATATGGTATGAGATACTATCTTATATTAATTTGGTAAGTAAGCAACTACAAGCAAAGGATATGCTTATTGATATTGCAATTGAGTCTGTACAGGGACTGATTTCCTTTTTCACTAAGTATAGAGAAACTAGCTTTGCAAAAGCATTGGAAGCTGCTAAAGAAATTGCAATGGAGATGGATATTAATCCAGGGTTTCGCACCAAGCGTAAAATTACAAGAAAAAGGAAATTTGATGAGAGCCCAGCTGATGAACCTACTGAATCACACATTTAGGATAAATTACTTTTTGCGTATTGTTGATCAAGCTATTGCTTCACTTACAACAAGATTTGAACAATACAAGGAGTATGAAAAAACTTTTGGTTTCTTGTTTACTTCAGATAGGCTGCAATCCTTGGATGAGAAGAGTTTGATGGATTCTTGTGTCACACTTGAGGTTGCACTTATGCATAAAAAAAAGGATGATGAGAAAAAAGATGATGAAAAACATAAGGATATTGATGGAGAAGAGTTGTGGAGGGAGTTGATTTTTATCCGAGATTTACTTGAGAAATCTATGGGTCCTCTAGATATTCTGAAGTTTTTGGAGAAGCGCCCCTTTTATCCTTTTGCTAATATTGCATACAGAATTTTATTAACCATTCCTGTCATAGTTGCATCTGCTGAAAGGAGCTTTTCTAAACTCAAGTTGCTGAAATCCTATATGCGTTCTACAATGACACAAGAAAGACTAAGTGGATTAGCGACAATATCACTTGAGAGTGATATCTTGGAGAAGATTAATTATAAAGACATGATTGAAGATTTTATTTCAAAAAACTCCAGACGGATGATGCTTTTTGGTAGTACATGAGGTTTGTTTATTACTTTTGTACTATATTTACTCTTCTAGAATGAATACTTGATATATTTTTTAAACATTGTAAGGAATATCATATCATGAAGTTATGCAAACATATGATTTTGTTTTATTAGTTATTGATTGGGAACAAAAATTAGGGCCTCGTTGTGTAAGCCGCACCGGGGCCCCCAAATCCTGGAGACGGGCCTGGTTGCATGGACATGGACAAGCTCAGAATCGAGTCTTCTTCGTGCTGAAGAAGAGCAAGTTGTTGATCGGTTGCCGCTGGCTCTAGTCCGTGACGAGGAAGCCGCGAAACTTGCAGGGGGCGTGCCGGTTGTTCTCGCCATCGACAGCTGTCGGGCCGGCGATGGGACCGCGCTCGCTAGGCTCAAATGTCAGGTTGCACCAGTGTGCCGGCGACCTCGAGCGTACGTCACCAAATTCTTCGACATGGTCGCCATCGGTGGCGCTTGCACAGACTGTGTGCTCACCGTCATGTTGTTGAAAGGCGTCGGTCGACGCCTGCGGTACTCGGCCGACGAGGTTTTGGCGTTCATAGCCGAGGGTGTTGTAAAGGTCTGTTCGGCTCTACAACTAGCGCGCTTTGGTCTAGCAGCATGCATTGATAAACTAACTTTCAGTGGCCAATTTCGGTCGGAAATCTTGATTAGCGATGGCTAAGGTACATAGGATTTTTCACTGGCCCAATCTATCTATTATATACTAAAAGCAATATAAGGATGTTTTTCGTGGCATTAGGTTGATCCATATCATCTCAATTATATTGACTATTAGATTTTTAATCTAGGGCTAGGATTTAATTAGTTCACATGAAACATCTACCTATGCGTAACATAACGTACACGCCTCATGCCCTAGCAGTATATCTGCCGCCATGGCAACGATCTTGCGTCACCGCCTCCTCAACGCACTAGTAGAAAACAGACCATCCGTTCGCGCCCCCTCAGAGAATTAGTCCCGGTTGCGCTACGAATCGGGACTAATGCTGGCACGCGTCCCGGTTCGAGCGGGCACGGGGCCCGGAGGCATGCATCCCGGTTGGTAAGGGGGCATATGTCCCGGTTTGTAACATAAACCGGGACTAAAGGTTGGGCGTCAGCCACGTGGCGTGGCACACACCTTTAGTCGTATGCTCTCGCCCTCTATAAATGCAACGCCCCAACCCTCTGCCTTCACTCTGTTTTTTCTTGGTGGAAGGTGTGAGGGGTGTGCTAGTTTTTTCCCCTATGCATGCATTTAAGGTGTTTGATGAAATGTTTGAGTGAATGATCCCGTTCAATTTCTCATAAAACAAAAATATAGAAGGTGTCCGAGACGCACTTGAGCTTTCTCCTCTTTATTTTCCTCGATCGATGTTAGCAATCTTATCTTTTCTCTGTCATTGATACAATGCATGTGTCGATGTGAATTGGTCATTTCACTATTTATGATGTCCTGTTTTTTGATAAACTTACTTATATGATGCAGATGAACGGTCGGGAATGGATGTACGGTGACCGACGCGTAGCCGGGTATATGAAAGGCGTGGATAAATTTATCGATGTGTCTACGGCAAACAAAAAGAATGGTTTTATACGTTGTCCATGTGTTCAATGTCGGAACAACAAGGAGTACTCTTCCTCGAAAATCATTCGCGGCCACCTGATTATGAAAGGTTCCATGCCCAACTATAATTGCTGGACCAAGCACGGGGAAAGAGGGGTTATGATGGAAGATGGTGAAGAAGAAGATGATGATAACAACTATCATCATATGTTTTCTGAATACAGTGATACTGCAATGGAAGACAATGGAGAGGAAGGAGGTGAAGAACGGGCATCAGATGAGCCGACTGATGAACTTGGTAGGGTCATTTCTGATGCAAAGCGAGACTGTGAAACAAAAAATAAGAAGTTGAAGTTAGAGGGCATGTTTCAAGATCACAAGAAATTGTTGTACCCAAATTGTGAAGATGGCAGCACAAAGCTCGGTACCACACTGGAATTGTTGCGACGGAAGGCAGAGTATGGTCTAACTGACTCCTCATTTGAAAAGATGCTGAAAATAATGAAGCCAAAGTTTCCAAAACATAAAACTTCCCGAGAGTACCTACGAAGCAAAGAAGACTCTTTGTCCTCTAGGATTAGATGTGCAAAAGGTACATGCATGCATTAATGACTGCATCCTCTACCGCGGTAAGGAGTATGAGAATTTAGATAAATGCCCGGTATGCAATGTATTGCAGTATAAAATCAGACAAGATGACCCTGGTGATGTTGAGGGAGAGCCCCTCCGGAAGAGGGTTCCTTCTAAGGTTATGTGGTATGCTCCTATAATACCAAGGTTGAAACGCATGTTCAGAAACAAAGAGCATGCCAGGTTGTTGCGATGGTACAAAGAAGACCGTAAGAAAGACGGGAAGTTGAGACACCCTGCTGATGGGTCACAGTAGAGAAAAATCGAGAGAGACTTCCCAGACTTTGCAGGTGACGCAAGGAACTTATGGTTTGGTCTAAGTACGGATGGCATGAATCCATTTGGGGAGCATAGCTGCAGTCACAGCACCTGGCCCGTGACTCTATGTATCTACAACCTGCGTCCTTGGTTGTGCATGAAGCGTAAGTTCATTATAATGCCAGTGCTCATCCAAGGCCCGAAGCAACCGGGCAACGACATTGATGTGTACCTTAGGCCATTAGTTGAAGAACTCTTACAGTTGTGGGGCAAACCAGATGTACGTGCGTGGGATGAGAACAAATAGGAGCCATTTGATCTACGAGGGTTGTTATTCGTAACCATCAATGATTGGCATGCTCTTAGTAACCTTTCAGGACAGACAAACAAGGGATATAAGGCATACACACACTGTTTAGATAAGACTGAAGGTACATATTTGCATAAATGCAAGAAGGTTGTGTACCTGGCGAATCGACGATTTCTTCCGACCAATCATCCCGTAAGCAAGAAAGGCAAGCATTTCAAAGGTGAGGCAGATCACCGGAAGAAGCCTGAACTCCCTGCTGGTGATGATGTATTTGGTATGGTCAAGGACATAGAAGTAATCTTTGGAAAGGGTCCCGACGGTTAATCAGTTCCGAACAACGTCGTTACAGGACACGCACCCATGTGGAAGAAGAAATCTATATTTTGGGAGCTGCCATATTGGAAAGTCCTGCGTGTCCGCTCTTCAATCGACGTGATGCACGTGACGAAGAATCTTTGCGTGAACATGCTAGGATTCCTAGGCGTGTATGGTAAGACAAAAGATACACCAGAAGCACGGGAGGACCAACAAATTATGGAAGACCTAAAGAACATGCATACACAGAACAAGACGTATAAAGGGCGTCACTTAAGTCGTGCCAGCTATGCTCTTACCAAAGCAGAGAAGGAAATCTTTTTTGAAGTCCTTTACATTATCAAGGTGCCGTCGGGCTTCTCATCTAATATAAAGGGGATAATAAATATGGCAAAGAAAAAGTTCCAAAACCTGAAGTCTCATGACTGTCACGTGATTATGACGCAGTTGCTTCCGATTGCATTGAGGGGGCTTCTACCGGAAAATGTTCGAGTACCCATTGTGAAGCTGTGTGCATTCCTCAATGCAATATCTCAGAAGGTAATCAATCCAGATATTCTGCCAAGGTTACAGAAGGATGTGGTACAATGTCTTGTTAGTTTTGAATTGGTGTTCGCACCATCCTTCTTCAATATTATGACGCATCTCCTGGTTCACCTAGTGGAAGAGATTGCCATTCTCGGTCCGGTATTTCTGCACAATATGTTCCCCTTTGAGAGGTTCATGGGAGTCTTAAAGAAATATGTTCATAACCGTGCTAGACCAGAAGGAAGCATCTCCAAGGGATATGGAACAGAGGAGGTCATTGAGTTTTGTGTTGACTTTATTCCTGACCTTAAGCCGATTGGTGTTTCTGACTCGCGGCATGAGGGAAGACTAAGTGGAAAAGGCACGCTGGGAAAGAAAGCAATGATATGTAGGGACGGGGATTCTTTCACTAAAGCACACTACACAGTTCTACATAATTCCACCTTGGCAGCTCCGTATATCGAGGAACACAAGAATATTCTACGCTCCAAAAACCCAGGGAAGCCTGAATCACTGATTACAGATGAACACATGAAGTCTTTCGGTGGTTGGATGCAGACACATCTCTTGAATGACACCATTGTTGGAGATCAGCTATACTTGTTGGCCGTGTCACCATCTTCTACTGTATTGAATTTCCAAGGGTACGAAATAAATGGGAATACATTCTACACGATCGCCCAAGATAAAAAGAGCACCAACCAAAATAGTGGTGTCCGCTTTGATGCAATAGATGAGAATGGACAAAAGGACACATATTATGGTTACATAGAGGAGATATGGGAACTAGACTATGGAGTCTCTTTTAAGGTCCCTTTGTTTCGCTGCAAATGGGTCAACCTGAATGGGGAAGGGGTAAAGATAGACCAGTTGTACGTAATAACAACAATGGTTCTCAACAATCTTGGTTATAAAGATGAACCATTCGTCCTAGCCAATGATGTGTCTCAGGTTTTCTATGTGAAGGACATGTCCTCTAGACCGAAAAAAGAAAAAATATGCAAACGAATACATCATATGATGAGCCAAAGCGTCACATAGTTCTTTCAGGGAAAAGAAACATCGTGGGAATCGAGGACAAGACAGACATGTCAGAAGATTATAATAATTTTGATGAAATTCCGTCCTTCACAGTGAAAACTGACCCAAGCATTCCGTTAAGTAAAGAAGATGCTCCATGGTTACGTCTGAAGCGATCATAAGGAAGGACATATGCCAAGAAGTTCATGCTCATATTATGTAACTCTAGTTCATATCTTTCGCGGTTTGTGGCTTCACCGAAGGATATCTTTCGCGGTTTGTGGCTTGACCGAGACTATATATAGGTGGGCCTTTAGTCCCGGTTTTGTAGTCTCAGTTTTTAATATTAATAAATGTCTTGAGTGTTAGTCCTGTTTTGTGGCTGGACCGGGACTATGAAGAAGTTGTCCTGATTCGTACTTACCATTAAGATCTGATCTCCAAACGCGCGCGGTCACGTATTAGGGAGTGCCTCTATGACCAGTTTCTTGGAGATGCCGGAGGACTGGGATCCGGCGGCATCTCCCTAAAACTGGTCGTAGTGGTGTCCCTTCTCTCGAAAACCATCTTGAAGCTTGTAACATCTCTAACTAGATCAATACACCTGGGAGCTAACTAATTTCACATATTAGGGAGTGCCTCTATGACCAGTTTCTCGGAGATGCCGGAGGACTGGGCTCCGTCGGCATCTCCCTGAAACTGGCCGTAGTGGTGTCCCTGCTCTCGAAAACCATCTTGTAGCTTGTATCTTCTCTAACTAGATCAATACGCCTGGGAGCTAACTAATTTCACATATTAGGGAGTGCCTCTATGACCAGTTTCTCGGAGATGCCGGAGGACTGGGCTCCGTCTGCATCTCCCTGAAACTGGCCGTAGTGGTGTCCCTGCTCTCAAAAACCATCTTGGAGATGCCTCAAACTGGCTGGAGGACTGGACTCACAAGGATGCCTATTTATAGTACAAGTAGCTCGGCCTAGTGTCGACACTTACGAAATAATGTCGACACTCACCCCTATTATTAGTGCTGACTCGTGTTTTGTCCCGGTTGGTGTCTCCAACCGGGACTAAAGGTTCATCTTTAGTCCCGATTGGTGATACCATCCGGGACAAGGTACACGCCGCACGACATAATGTCGACACTCACCCCTATCATTAGTGCTGTCTGGCCCAGCCTACCGAAATCCCTCCAATCGGGACTAAAGATGAACCTTTAGTATATTGAAAATCCGAACAATGAAAATCCTCCGCGTGGTGTCATATTATGTTACATAGTTGAAAGGAAAAATACCAGACTTGGTATATTGATCATGTTTCGAAAAAACCTTCACAAAATGACCTATCATGTTCGAGGTTTCATGGATTTCGGTCCAAATGACCGATGTTATGTGCTGAATCACAGCATAGTTTGTGATGTTGTGCCCATATTATGCATGCGTGTGGACATTGGTATGGAGAAAAATGTTGCAGGAGGAAGTTTTCCTTTTTGTCGCACGGAAAAGCCCTTTTCCATTTTCCGAGCGCAAAAAACGGGTCATTTTGTGAAGTAACCACCAAAATGCCGTTTCAGAATGCTACCGTCCCATTTTTCTAAAATACTAGACCACCTTACATGGACTATCTCCCAACCGTGACATCTCAAACCTTTTCGTCCATCCGGGGTAAAAAGGACAAATGTCTGCCGAATCGGTAGGAAGTGGGTCCGGTTTGTACTACAGGTACATGATCTATCGCCCATGATTTTTTGAAAAAATCATTTTTAGACTCGCAATATGTGGTTTCTTCAGAGATCCAATGCAAGTTCTAACGATGCTCGTCCCCTATCTTCATGCACACCGGTTTGACCATAGTTAGAAATTCAGATAATTCAAAATGGGAATAATAAATTCAAAAAAATCCGAACAATGAAAATCCTTCGCGTGGTGTCATATTATGTGACATAGTTGAAAGGAAAAATACCAGACTTGGTATATTGATCATGTTTCGAAAAAACCTTCACAAAATGACCTATCATGTTCGAGGTTTCATGGCTTTCGGTCCAAATGACCGATGTTATGTGTTGAATCACGGCATATTTTATGATGTTGTGCCCATATTATGCATGCATGTGGACATTGGTATGGAGAACAATGTTGCAGAAGGAAGTTTTCCTTTTTGTCGCACGGAAAAGCCTTTTTCCACTTTCCGAGCGCAAAAAACGGGTCGTTTTATGAAGTAACCACCAAAATGCCGTTTCAGAATGCTACCGTCCCATTTTCCTAAAATACTATACCACCTTACATGGACTATCTCCCAACCGGGACATCTCAAACCTTTTCGTCCATCCAGGGTAAAAAGGACAAATGTCTGCCGAATCGGTAGGAAGTGGGTCCGGTTTGTACTACAGGTACATGATCTATCGCCCGTGATTTTTTGAAAAAAATCATTTTTAGACTCGCAATATGTGGTTTCTTCAGAGATCCAATGCAAGTTCTAACGATGCTCGTCCCCTATATTCATGCACACCGGTTCGACCATAGTTAGAAATTCAGATAATTCAAAACGGGCATAATAAATTCAAAAAAATCCGAACAATGAAAATCCTTCGCGTGGTGTCATATTATGTTACATAGTTAAAAGGAAAAATACCAGACTTGGTATATTGATCATGTTTCGAAAAAACCTTCACAAAATGACCTATCATGTTCGAGGTTTCATGGCTTTCGGTCCAAATGACCGATGTTATGTGCTGAATCACGGCATAGTTTGTGATGTTGTGCCCATATTATGCATGCGTGTGGACATTGGTATGGAGAACAATGTTGCACGAGGAAGTTTTCCTTTTTGTCGCCCGGAAAATCCCTTTTCCATTTTCCGAGCGCAAAAAACAGGTCGTTTTGTGAAGTAACCACTAAAATGCCGTTTCAGAATGCTACCGTCCCATTTTCCTAAAATACTAGACCACCTTATATGTACTATCTCCTAAACGTGACATCTCAAACCTTTTCGTCCATCCCGGGTAAAAAGGACAAATGTCTGTTGAATCGGTAGGAAGTGGGTCCGGTTTGTACTACAGGTACATGATCTATCGCCCGTGATTTTTTGAAAAAATCATTTTTAGACTCGCAATATGTGGTTTCTTCAGAGATCCAATGCAAGTTCTAACGATGCTCGTCCCCTATCTTCATGCACACCGGTTCAACCATAGTTAGAAATTCAGATAATTCAAAACGGGCATAATAAATTAAAAAAAAATCCGAACAATGAAAATCCTTCGCGTTGTGTCATATTATGTGACATAGTTGAAAGGAAAAATACCATACTTGGTATATTGATCATGTTTCGAAAAAACCTTCACAAAATGACCTATCATGTTCGAGGTTTCATGGCTTCCGGTCCAAATGACCGATGTTATGTGCTGAATCACGACATAGTTTGTGATGTTGTGCCCATATTATGCATGCGTGTGGACATTGGTATGGAGAACAATGTTGCAGGAGGAAGTTTTCCTTTTTGTCGCACGGAAAAGCCCTTTTCCATTCTCCGAGCGCAAAAAACGGGTCGTTTTGTGAAGTAACCACCAAAATGCCGTTTCAGAATGCTACCGTCCCATTTTCCTAAAATACTAGACCACCTTACATGGACTATCTCCCAACCGAGACATCTCAAACCTTTTCGTCCATCCCGGGTAAAAAGGACAAATGTCTGCCGAATCGGTAGGAAGTGGGTCCAGTTTGTACTACAGGTACATGATCTATCGCCCGTGATTTTTTGAAAAAATCATTTTTAGACTCGCAATATGTGGTTTGTTCAGAGATCCAATGCAAGTTCTAAATGAGCCATTTTTCTTCCCGCCATTTCTTCCCGCCATTTTTCTTCCCATCATTTTTCCCCGGCATTTCTCCCGCCAGTTCTTCCCTCCAGTTATCTTCCTACCATTTCTCTAGACTCATATCTGTAGACTCATATCTGCAACCTCATCACTCTTTCCCATGACTTCCACCATAGCACTAACTCCCAGGGAGGGGGAGGCGCTTTGCGCCTCGAACTACCCCTGCCCGCCCGGGCTACTGTGTCCCCGTCGGCTGGATGTTGAGCGCCGGAGGCGTGCCAGTTCCTCCTGTCCCTCGAGGTGTGGCGCGTCGGATGGCCATCACGAACCACTACTACTTCGAGCCCACGCCGGAGCAGCGGAGGAATCCCAGATGGCATCCCGACTATTTCCTGACTTGGGAACCCTTCTTCGTGGATCGGCGTGAGAGGGCGCTCGCCAGGCACGAGGAGGATGGCCTACCTCCTCCGAACTTCAACGAGGCCTGCCGTCGGTTGCGGTGGCGCGATCGGACTCTCCAGAGTGTCATGGCCTACGACACGGCCGCCGACTCTAGCCCCCGCCTGCGCTACCCGCAAGTCCAACCCACTCGTACTCAGCCTTCAAGGTTCAACTACGGCGACCCCGACGACGACGGCCGCGGCGAGTACGACGACTATAGTGGCGAGTATTACAGGTGTAGGCAGGAGCAAGACTGAATCACTCCAACATTGCAAAACAAGTTCGGCCGATTGTGGCTTAATCTGGCCATGTATCTTAATTTTCCGTTCTTGTATGTAACCTTGTTTTAGTTGCGTTATGTACTTTAATTCCAGTTCTATCCTAATAAAATTTTCTTTCCGCCCATTATTTCCCGTCCTTTTTTCCCGCCCATTAATATATAAAAAATATAAGTTAATTCAAATCCAAATTAAAACACAGAAAATGGTTTTGAATTATTTAAAAATAGAAAATGGTTTTGAATTATTTATTCAAATCGAGACACTTTTTATGTTTAAAGTTTTTCTAAATTCCAAATTAATATTCAAAAAATATAAGATAATTCATTTTTAATTTTAAATGGTTCATAGTTTAAATGGTTACATTAATTATTTTTTAAAAATAGAAAATGGTTTTGAATTATTTATTCAAATCGAGACACTTTTTATGTTTAAAGTTTTTATAAATTCCAAATTAATATTCAAAAAATATAAGTTAATTCATTATTAATTTTAAATGGTTCATAGTTTAAATGGTTACATTAATTATTTTTTAAAAACAGAAAATGGTTTTAAATTAGTTATTCAAATCCACACACTTTTTATGTTTAAAGTTTTTCTAAATTCCAAATTAATATTCAAAAAATATAAGTTAATTCATTATTAATTTTAAATGGTTCATAGTTTAAATGGTTACATTAATTATTTTTTAAAAATAGAAAATGGTTTTGAATTAGTTATTCAAATTCAAACACTTTTTATGTTTAAAGTTTTTCTATATTCCAAATTAATACTCAAAAAATATAAGTTAATTCATTATTAATTTTAAATGATTCATATTTTAAACGGTTACATTAATTATTTTTAAAAACAGAAAATGGTTTTGAATTAGCTATTCAAATTCAAACACTTTTTATGTTTAAAGTTTTTCTAAATTCCAAAGTAATTATCATTTAAAAAAATTACAAATTTAAACTCCAAAATAAAAAATAAGGTGGGAACACAGAGAAAATTGCTGATTTTTTTTGAAAACAGGGCCATATGTTCTGGTTGGTGCCACCAACCGGGACTAAAGACCCCTGCGCGCGCCCCTTGGGCTGATGAAAAAATAGTGCACTACACGTCCCGGTTGGTGGCTCCAACCGGGACGTATGACCCTTTAGTCCCGATTGGAGCCACCAACCGGGACAAAAGATCCTTCGTTTATAACTGACGCGCCTCCTCTTCTTCTTTCCCATCTCAGTTCTCTGCTTCTCACCGACGCGCGCACAGGAAACCCCAACGACGCCGGCAGGCTGCCCGAGCTCCCCGCCGCCACACCATCTCCTCCGTCCGCACGCTCCCTGGCCGCCTCCGTCCGCACAAGCAGAGGGCTCGAGCACGCCCCGACCCCCTCGACGGTTTCTTCCACAACCCCGACGAGGTTCGCCGCCGTCCATCAGCCTGATTCCGACCTCGCCGTGCTTCTCCGACCCCACCACCGCGCTCAGGGTGAGCCACAGGTCCTCTAGGACCCTTCCCTTCCTTTCCTCCCTCTCTTGTTTTCTCTAGCCTCGAGCGCCGCCGTCGGCCACCGCCAGACCTCGCCGTAGACGTAGCTCCGGCTACAAAATAGGAGCGGCGCTGCCTCTATATTGTTCGCCGTGCTACGCTGGTTCGAACGTGCACAACCCCGCAGTCCAGCGCGCTCCCCAGGGTCGCCGTCGATCACCATCCTCCGCGCCGCCCATCGTGGTGACATGGTGCCCGCGTGGTGCCCGTGTGTCCCCGGTCCCACCAGCCAGCCTCAGAGGCTAGGTGCCTCTGCGGTGCAGGTTAGCAGTGGCCTGGTCCAGGTCCACTCGTCAAGCCCTGGTCCAGGTCCCACCTGCCTGTGTGGAGGCTGAGGTGGCCACGGGCCCCTCTGTTAGCCACTGTGGCTAGCAGTGGCCTTGGTCTAAAAATGTTTTCTATTTTGTTTAAATTCAGAAATGGTTTAATTAAATCCAGAAATTGATATAATATTGTAAATTCAATAATTAATTATTTATAACTCAGAAAAATACAAATAATATATCAAAATGTTCAGAAAAATGAGATCTAACTATTTAACCTATAATCATGCATTGTTCAACAACTTTCAAGACAAGTTTAATTAGCGAACAAAATCAACCCCTCTCATATACTCCGGAGTTTCGCCGAGTTAGGGTTTTCACCCCTCGAAACCCCGTTTAAATTTCCGAGCATGTCTTAGGGTTACTTTTCAATACAAATTAACTTGTCATATCATCATCCTTGTTTGATCATTGCATTGATGCCATGTGTTGATTGTTCCCCTCTCTTTCCGGTGTTCGGTTCTTCGCGGTAGAATACGAGATCGAGATCAAAGACCGAGGTCAACACCATCGAAGATCGAAGATTTCTTGATAGCCATCGTATTGTAGATGTTTAGCCATGATATTAGTTGTCATAGACCCCAGTTTAATCGATGTTGCACCTAGGGTTAGCCGGTGTGTCCTCGCCAGGGCATCCCGAACCCGAGGGTTGATTGATTGCCGCCTTTCTTTCCGGTATTGGTTCTTCACGATAGGATCCGAGCCGGATGGTTTCTCCGAATTAGGTTTTCTGATATTGTAAATTCATTTTTATTATTGTGTATGTATATATTAGGGTTTCTCTGAATTAGGGTTTATATCTCTCAACACCGTACCTAACATTCTCCCTTAGCCGCTTTGACTTATCCGTTTTTCCACCTATGCAGAAAATATGGACCCACACGTCAGAGACGAAGAAAAGGAAGAGTTGATCCAAGGTGTGATCCGCGGGGAAGAAAATTTAGATGTATCGACGTTTCTGAACAACTCCGGTGAGGGTGATCCTCTTTTTGCCGGAATAGACGACTTGTTTGAGGTTGAAGGTGTTTCCTTCCGCGAGGGAGAAAGCGATGCCTTGTGTAATCGAGAAGACGACCGCTCTGGAGAGGTGCATGTAATATCATTAATTCATTAATTAATCATCTGCTATCTATATAGAAATAGTAAGATGATGTTTCTTCTTTTAGCCCTCTAGATCGAAGAAATCTACTGAAAAGAGCAGACGAGGCCCAACCAAAAAGTTGGAAGACCATGAGAGGTTCAGGATCGAAGATGTCGCTGAAGACGGCAAACCGATGGCTCCCGAAGTTGTCGCAAACAAATTTGTGGCACAATGCGGAGTAATCGTTAGGGACTTAATCCCGATCACCATTCGAAATTGGAATAGGCCTGCTGATGCGGAAGAAGAGGGAACATGTTTATTTGTCCCTAACCACACCAAAGATTTACTATGGAAGAGGCTCATGGTTAATTATAAACTACCGAAGATAGAGCTGGATCCAAATGCGGAGGATCCAGTTGAGGACGCCTTAGAACATGGGAGAGCCATGGAGGCTAAGTTCAGAGAGTGGGCTTTGAAGAATATGGCCCAGTGTTTCACCAACTCGAAGAAAAGATTGCACCTTGACTATGTCGTGAAAGAGAAGACTCCCGATTTCAAGAATATTCAATTTGAGAAGATAAAACCATTCTTGGCTGAGTTTGTGAAATACAAGACATCAGAAAAAGCTAAGAAAATGTCTGCAACGAATAAGCTGAATGCTGCTAACAAGAAGTATCACCATACTATGGGGCAAGGTGGCTACAGGGCTGGCATTCCTAAGTGGGAGAAACTTGAGAATGAACTGCGTGCTAAAAAGATCACCCTAGAGACAGACGATTGGGTAGAACGTGCAAGGAATTGGTTTTACGGGCATGGGGGCACGTTGGACTCGGAAGGGAAGTGTATATATAACATACGACATAAAGAAGACCCCTTGCCAATTGAGAAGATGAGAAAAGCAGTAAAGTCTGTTAAAGATGGGGACTTCATTCCCGATAGAGAGAATGATGAGCTCACACTCGCCCTTGGAAATAAGGAACATGATGGACGAACACGAGGCACAAGCGGCTCCAAACCATGGAGGACTGGGTTTCCCGAAGAGAGGAAGAAATATCCTGATAGAAGCCGTCAGAGGAGAAAAGACAGGGCGGAAGTTGAAGCAGATATTCAGAAAGAGCGAATGCGTATAATTGAAGAACGAATAAAGCAACAACAAGATGAAATTAACGCACTTAAAGAGCAAAGTACTACCGGCCCATCTCAGCAGCACACTGCATTCGATGCTACCGGCCTATAGAATAATCAAAAAAGCAGTGTGGCTTCCACCGAGGTCCCGGGTGATGACAATGGCGATGACGATGGTGCACCGACGATGGCTCCTGTTGGATACCCAGTGGATGATATCACAGAGATGACACACTGCGATCTACATGTCAAAGTTGTGAACATATCAATGAAGGTGGTGGTCGGCTATGCCTTACCAATTGGACCCACACCAACTTACCACTGTCGTCCGGTTCCAGAGGGCTACGCTGTTGTCGGGGTGGATGAAATCATGCCCACCTTTGAAGTTTTGGATCTTCACTACCCTGCAGGTGAAGGGGATGTGACTGTACTGAGAGACGCAACAAACTTCACCATTTTATGGCCAAAGGAATGTATCGTGCTTCGAAATCACACGCCAAGGCCATCTTCGCCGCCGCCTCACCCGTCTCCAGCGAGGTCGTCGCCGCCGTGGCAGCCGTCTTTGTCGCCTCACCCGGCTCCGTCGCCTCACCAATCTCCGGCGCAGCCATCGCCACGGGAGCCATCACCGGCGCCTCAGGATATAAAGCGTAAGCGTACCGCTACTCTGTGTCGTGGTAAGCGATCGCCGAAACATAAACAAGAGCCTCTTCCAAAAGTACCAAAGGTTCCTCCCAAGAGAGCTTATGACTGTACTGAAGAGGAGACTGCGGCGATCGTTGATGCGGAAACGACAGCGTTTTTCGCTAAGCTGAGGCGGCCGAAAGAGCCAGAGTTCCCCAGCACCAAAGAAGAAAAAACCAAAGTGTTGAAAATGCTAAAGACTCTTCATCAACCCGAGCCAAAGCTGTCATAAGACTATGAGCGTTCTATTCTCAAGTCACATGCGGCACAACAAGCCTCAAAGAGCAGTACTGATGCAAGCGAGAAATCTGTTGCCCAGCTCGGAGAACAAGCAAAACAGTCTTGCGCCCCTCTCAAGGTGATTTCCCAAACCGAAGTGGGGTCGAGCAAATATGGGGCCAAAGAGCAGTATGATCCATAGGTAGTTGCACAATACGGAGAAGCTACCGCTGCTCAAGGTATGAGTATTGCCCAGTACTTATCCCAGTTAGAGTACTTCCTCATGAGTGAAGTATCATATAAATACAAGTACGGCAAACCTCTCGTCAAACCTGAGGAGGTAAATAATCTTCCAACAAAAATGCGAAGATTGCATAACTGGTACATGCATGCCACAAAGGCCGGGACTAACTGGATAGTGCTGAGGGTTAAAAAAAAGCATCATGGGAAATAAAAGGATGACATGATATCCATTGAATTTGATGAACTATTTCAATTATTCAATCAAGATGCCTTGGACAAATCGATCATCGGTGCCTATTGTCTGTAAGTACTAATTTTGTAATTAATTTAGTCTCCAGCTATCTCACCTTGTTTATTGCATGTATATAATCATACTGTAATATGCAGAATGAAGATTCTCGAATGCAGCAGAGGACAAATCTATGACATTCGCTTCATTGACCCATATTGGGTTCATGAAGCTAATCTCAAAACAAGCCCCCAGGATACGGAGGATAATATAGTACACGCGTTAAGGTTTCAAGAAACCAGAAGGGAAATACTTTTTCCTTACAACTTCGAGTGAGTGTTATTGTCTTCTATACACTTTCTATTTCGCTTACTCGATGTTAAGTATATAATTGATTAGTTATGCATTCGCAACTTCCACTATATTTTGTTAATCATTCAACTTGACAAAGGGCGTGTACTAGTCATGGACTCGAAACATAAACCCCTTGAGCAGTGGAAGGATAAGCAGATGCTTCTCCAGCGGTAATTCTAATTATTACGACACTATATCGGCAACGTTCGTGAATTTTATGATATCAAGTAATTAATAACTTATTTTATTTGTTTTCTTTGCCGGGCAGCGCTTGGAAACGGTTCACCAACAAGGTTAGGGGTGTTTGGAAAGCGGACCTTACATTTCAAGCACTAGATGTAAGCACCACTAGCTATATCCGCGCATCTCTTTGATTCTAGTTTTGATACAGTTATTATCATGCTTGACTATTATTTTGATTGAACTATGTTCTCGTAAAGTGTCTGACACAGGGACCAGGTAACAATCTATGTGGATACTATGTTTGCGAGTTCATCCGGCAGACGGCGATGAGAAGGGTAGAAATTTAGAACAACTCCGCGTACGTAAACAATTTCTATAGTTTTTAATTACAATCAAATTGTGTTTAGTTTCATTAATATAGGCTGACTCCTTTTTTAAATCAGATCGAACGTCTACGGGATGATCTTATGCCAAAGGATCGCGTACGAGCAATTCAGGAGGAATTGGCGGGATTCTTGGATGCAGAAGTCCTAAACCCAAAAGGGGAATACTATTCGGCTATGTATAGACAATAGAGATTGTAAAAAGAGCAACTTTTGTATGTAGTGCATGAACTCGATCCGTGTATCAAATGTAATATTGTTATGATGATCTTGTGTAATATAATGGTTACTTCATTGATGAGTGCAAAACACTAAATAAACAATAAAACAATCTAAATAAATTCTCTGCCGCGGCATAAAAAGTGGCGAAAATGCTGTCGCGGCAACAAAGGTTACCAAAATGAATTCTCTGCCGCGGCAGAGAAATGTGCCAAATCTCTGCCGCGGCAGAAGGTTATTTGTCCCGGTTCGTGTTACGAACCGGGACGGTTGCTCCACCCTCCTCGCCATCTGCCGCCGCCACCGTGTACCCCCATTTATCCCGGTTGGTGGGACAACCGAAACTAAATGTTGGGGCTTTAGTCCCGATTGCCCCGTCCCGGTTGGATAACCGGAACTAATGCCCCTTACCAAACGGGACCAATGGGCGTTTTCTACTAGTGACGTCTCAGAGTGCCCCGTGCCCTTCCTCCTTGCTTGGCACCGATCTATGGGTCAAGCTAACGGGAAGGAAGTTTCCAAGAGAACGCAGGCCGGCTGTCAATCCCAGGAGTCCCCACCGACACGATACGCAGTGCTAGCGGGCTAGCGGCAACCTTGCTGCCGTCCGACCTTTTTGAATCGGATTGGCCACTGATTATCTTAATCTCGGCCCGGTGCTCACAATCAAAATTAAGGTGTGGAGAATCTGTGTGGATGCAGCCTTCATGTTGAGATCTATGCACAACTATTCAAAGATAATCGACACTACTTTTTTTCTAAATTGATCCGATGCCTATTTCACTATAGCAACCTAATTAGCACGCTCTTGCACATGGGCGTATAGCTCAAACTGATCAGTGTACAACTGCAAGGTAGTCCCGCATGGTTTACGGTGCAGCTGTTGGAAATATAAGCAATAATCCATATGATTTAATCCGAATAATAAACTGATAAATCATGATCATACAGACAGTAGTAAAACCAATCATGCAGATCAACAAAGTAGATGAACAGATTACATCTATAGGAGATAAACCTATCACATCTACACCAAACGCTAGAATAAAGAACTCTAGCATAATCCGAAAGAGAGAAATCGAGATCACATACGATGTAGGCTGAATAGCAGCCGCAGCGGTTGCAGCAGCGTCGCCCATGTTGAGGTTGTCGAAGAGGTCGCTGACGTCCGGGAAGAAGTCGTCGTTCGGAAACTCGTCGTCGGACGACGTCGTGGTTGCCAGTAGTCGCGCTTGAGCGCTCCCCAAAAACCTGATCGCCCCTCACCCGTACAGGTTCACGAGAGGCGGGGTTCCGGAGGCCTACTGTCCCGATCTGCGGTGCACGCCGCAAGCCGGGATGGAGAAGACGAAAGCGGCGGCGCAAGGTTCTGGAGGTAGGCGCGTGTGTGGATTGATTTTCGTGCCGATTAGGTTTAGCCCGGACGCTTTATATAGTGCAGGTTAGGAGGATCGTGGGCTCAGCCCACGTCCGAGTCGGTAACAGCCACGTCCATAAAAACTGGAAACGGCTGTAATTAACGCGTCCGTTAATAACTCATAACCAGTTTTCCCAACAAGCAAAATAAAGCTCGGCTTGGTGAGATTCCCGCAACCCGCGGCGCGCGCGTCGTGACGAGGCGAGGCGTGGCGAGGCGGGCGGCGTCGGAGGAGGAGTGCGCGAGGGCTACTCTTCTTGTCACACCTTAGTGAGTGGTGCAACACTCTACTATATAAGGTGGTCCAACTCCCCTTCAACTAGCAATGTGGGACTAAACTTTAGCACCACTAGCACAGCCATATGCTGCCATATACAAGTGGGCCAAAGAGAATTTCAGAATTTGTCTAATGGTCCAATAGCCCAATATACACCAAATTCCAACAATCCCCCATAAAGTCTCATTGGCACATCACAACACTTTTCTTCCAAAACATTGTTTTATATACCGGTGTGTAGTGGAGACTGTTAAGTTGAACTTTCACGTTAAACTTCATGCTACACTAGCTTGCAACTTGAATAGTGGACTATGCCTTGAACTACAAGTTTTCTGCGCGCTAGTTTCACACAAAATCTAGACCGGTACAGGGCTACCGTCGGCTTCCCCGCGGTTTGGAGCTTATGCGTCATACTCCAGGGCCTTTCATGAGTTTATTAGAGAGCACCCAACTCTCACGGACTGCGACGTTTGACAGTCAGACTCATATAGGTGTGTTCCTCAAGAGATGTTCTGCAGGACAACATCTCCGCTTATAAAAAGCCACTTGAAACACATTAAGATAAATATCAACCTGCCATGCAGAATAAGAGAGTATTGCATCTTTATGGAGATGTAAATATAATATAGGGATACTCTCCTCTCAGCTGACCAACAGCTTGTCTCCCAGCTCTAATTCACGGGATCTCCGATCACATAGAGTGGGTTGCCACTGGGATCAACTCATAGCGTGGGTCTCAAACCCATCTCCCTCGATGCATTATCTATCACATTACGTGATAATCCCTTTGTGAAAGGATCTGCCAGGTTTTTAGATGTTTGGATATAATCCAACGCAATAACTCCGGAGTTTCTCAATTTCCTGACAGATTTCAATCTCCTCTTCACATGCCTTGATGACTTCATATTATCCTTAAAACTGTTTACTTTGACGATCACAGTTTGATTATCACAGTTCATTGGGATGGCGGGTATTGGTTTTTCAACCACAAGTAAGTCCATCAAGAGCTCACGAAGCCACTCTGCTTCAACAGTGGCCGTGTCTAATGCTGTGAGTTCTGCTTCCATTGTTGACCTCGTTAAGATGGTCTGCTTGCAAGACTTCCAGGAAACAGCGCCACCACCAAGTGTAAACAAATAACCACTTGTGGCCTTAATCTCATCAGCATCAGATATCCAATTTGAATCACTATAACCCTCAAGTACCCGAGGATACCCAGTATAGTGAATACCATAACTCGCGGTGCCTTTCAAATAGCGCAAAACTCTTTCAAGAGCATGCCAATGATCATCTCCAGGATTTGACACAAATCGAATCAGTTTGCTTACAGCAAAGGAGATGTCAGGTCTAGTAGCGCTGGCTAAATACATGAGCGAGCCAATAATTTGAGAATATCTCAATTGATCTTTAGCAGTCCTTCGATTCTTTCGAAGTAGCACACTCGGATCATAAGGCGTTGGAGAAGAATTGCAGTCGCTATACCCGAAGCGACTCAATATCTTTTCCACATAGTGAGACTGAAGCAATGTAATCCCACCATTGTCATCCTTTAGTAGCTTGATGTTTAAAATTACATCAGCCACTCCCAAGTCCTTCATCTCAAAGCAGCGAGATAGGAACTCTTTGACCTCCTCGATAACAGCGAGGTTGGTCCCGAATATCAATATGTCATCAACATAGAGACACATAATAACTCCCTCGTCCCCACCATGGCGATAGTACACACATTTGTCAGCTTCGTTTACAACAAAGCCTTCAGCAGTTAAAGTTCTTTCAAACTTCTCGTGCCACTGCTTAGGAGCTTGCTTAAGACCATACAAAGACTTTACTAACTTGCACACCTTTCCTTCTTGACCATCTACCACAAATCCGTCAGGCTGCTCCATATAAATTTCCCCATCTAGCTCTCCATTTAGAAAAGCTGTCTTAACGTCCATTTGATGAACGAGAAGACCATGTGAGGCAGCCAAGGAAAGTAGTACTCGAATAGTGGTCAATCTGGCTATAGGTGAGTAGGTATCGAAGAAGTCTTCACCTTCCTTTTGGGTATAACCCTTAGCCACAAGACGTGCCTTGTACTTTTCAATAGTACCATCAGGTCTAAGATTTTTCTTGAACACCCATTTACATCCTACAGGTTTACACCCATAAGGACGATCAGTGATTTCCCAAGTACCATTAGCTAAGATGGAGTCCATCTCGCTTCGGACAGCTTCCTTCCAGTAGTCAGCATCTTGAGATGCATAGGCTTCTGATATAGAAGTGGGAGTATCATCCACAAGGTACACAATGAAATCATCACCAAATGACTTTGCAGTCCTTTGTCTCTTGCTCCTTTTGGGAGCTTCATTGTCATCCTCCACAGGATCATCAGAGTGTTCTATCGGCATAGTGGGTTCAGGAATTATAGAAAATTCCTGACTAGATGAACTAGTCATCTCCTGATTTGATGAGCTAGACATACCTTTCATAGGAAAGATGTCCTCAAAGAAAGTCACATCATTCGACTCCATAATTGTACCAACATGCATGTCGGATACCTCAGATTTTACTATCAAAAATCTATAGCCAATGCTATGAAAAGCATATCCCAGAAAAACACAATCAACGGTTTTTGGTCCAAGCTTTCGCTTCTTGGGTATTGGAATATTGACTTTCGCCAAACAACCCCAAGTTCGTAAGTAAGAGAGTTTAAGCCTTTTCTTTTCCCATTCCTCAAATGGAGTCATGGTTTTATCCTTTACAGGAACACGGTTTAGGACATGACACGCGGTCATTAGCGCCTCCCCCCACCATTCTTTGGAAAGACCAGATGTATCTAACATGGCGTTAACCAAATCAGGTAGAGTGCGGTTCTTTCTTTCGGCCACCCCATTTGACCGAGGTGAGTAGGGAGGCGTCCTCTCATGTATAATACCATGTTCCGCACAGAATAAATCAAATTCATTTGAAAAGTACTCTCCACCACGATCCGACCTTAGCCGCTTGATTTTAAGATCAAGTTGGTTTTCTGCCTCAACTTTATAGATTTTGAAGTAGTTCAAAGCTTCATCTTTAGATTTCAGAAGATAAACATAGCAGTATCTAGTGGAGTCATCAATCAACGTCATAAAGTATCTTTTTCCACCTTTTGTCAACACACCATTCATCTCACAAAGATCTGAATGTATAAGTTCTAGCGGTGCTAAGTTTCTCGGTTCCGCAGTCGTATGAGACTTGCGGGGTTGCTTTGCTTGCACACAAACTTGGCACTTAGAACCTTTGACAGTGGTAAATTCCGGAATTAAACTCATATTGGCTAGCCGCGTCATGCAACCAAAGTTAATATGACAGAGTCGTGAATGCCAAACATTGGACTCATTATCATTGCAAACATGATTAATAACTTTAGTACATGAGTCTGACAGAGACAAGCGGAACAGACCTCCGCACTCATAACCTTTTCCAACAAATTGTACATACTTAGAAATTACAACTTTATTGGACTCAAAAACCAACTTAAAGCCATCTCGACATAAAAGCGATCCGCTGACGAGATTCTTATTGATGGAGGGAACATGCTGCACGTTCTTCAGTTGTACGGTCTTCCCCGAAGTAAACTTCAGATCTACCGTACCAGCACCATGAACAGAAGCACGTGAGCCATTTCCCATCAGCACGGAAGAAGTCCTTGAGACCTGATAAGAGGAGAACATGGAAATATCAGAACATACATGTGTATTAGCACCCGTGTCTATCCACCAATCAGGAGAATGACATACTGAAAGGATAGTAGGTAAAATACCGTACCCAGCATCCTTCATCTCAGTATCGCTAATAACAACATTAGCGGCATTGCCGCTGTTCCCATGTTGACGCTTGTCAAAGCGATTAGGGCAGCTAGGAGCCCAATGACCAGGATCACCACAGACGTGGCAAGAGCCTTTCCTCTTATCATTTTTCTTCTTGAAGTTGGTTGAGTGCGTGGCCTTGTTCTTGCCATCGAACTTTCCCTTTCCTTCAGTTTTGTTCTTATTCTTCAACTTGTGGGATTGGAAGTTTTTCCTCTGCACTAAATTGGCAGTAGAACCTCCCTCAAGTCCTCGAGCAGTTTTGTCCTTTGCTCTCGCCTTCTCTTCCACATGAAGAGACCCAATGAGATCCGTAACGGAAAACTCTTGTCTCTTATGTTTCAGAGAAGTAGCAAAGTTCCTCCACGAAGGAGGAAGCTTGGCAATAATGCCACCAGCCACAAATTTGTCCGGTAAGGAACACTTGAACTGCTCAAGTTCTTTGGCAAGTGATTGTATCTCATGAGCTTGCTCAACGACGGAGCGCTCATCAACCATCCTGTAGTCATAGAATTGCTCCATGACGTACAGCTCAGTGCCAGCGTCCGAGACCCCAAACTTGGCCTCGAGCGCTTCCCATGCGTCCTTGCCATTATCAAATGACATATAAGGGTCAACAATGTTGTCCCCAAGAACACTGAACAAAGCCGCCATAAACATGGTATCGGCTTTCTTAAAGCTCGCTTCCTGCTCAGTAGAAAGATCTCCTTCAGGCTTGCCAAGAGTGGCGCTATAGCAGTTTAGGTTTTCAAACCAGAGAACTGCTCTCTTGCGCCATCTCTTATAGTGCATGCCATCAAAAGGAGGCGGCCTAGTAGCCGCGGCTACACCAGTGGAATTCAGTTGCCTATAATCAGGTTTTTGGATTGTTGGAAATATAAGCAATAATCCATATGATTTAATCCGAATAATAAACTGATAAATCATGATCATACAGACAGTAGTAAAACCAATCATGCAGATCAACAAAGTAGATGAACATATTACATCTATAGGAGATAAACCTATCACATCTACACCAAACGCTAGAATAAAGAACTCCAGCATAATCCGAAAGAGAGAAATCGAGATCACATACGATGTAGGCTGAATAGCAGCCGCAGCGGTTGCAGCAGCGTCGCCCATGTTGAGGTTGTCGAAGAGGTCGCTGACGTCCGGGAAGAAGTCGTCGTTCGGAAACTCGTCGTCGGACGACGTCGTGGTTGCCAGTAGTCGCGCTTGAGCGCTCCCCAAAAACCTGATCGCCCGGCGCAAGGTTCTGGAGGTAGGCGCGTGTGTGGATTGATTTTCGTGCCGATTAAGTTTAGCCCGGACGCTTTATATAGTGCAGGTTAGGAGGATCGTGGGCTCAGCCCACACACCTTAGTGAGTGGTGCAACACTCTACTATATAAGGTGGTCCAACTCCCCTTCAACTAGCAATGTGGGACTAAACTTTAGCACCACTAGCACAGCCATATGCTGCCATATACGAGTGGGTCAAAGAGAATTTCAGAATTTATGTAATGGGCCAATAGCCCAATATACACCAAATTCCAACAGCAGCTGCACAGGGGACACCTTTGGGGAGCCCCCTGGACTTCTCTGTTGAGCTCCAACCACTCAGTGCAGCGCTGCAAGGTAGTCCGGCACCACGCAGGAAGAGTCCGACCATTGGAAATCTTGCATGCTCCAGGTTAGTATAGTCCGATGATGCAATTTTTGTAAGCTCCAGGTGTGTTCATCCCAATACAATTTTCAGGCATTAAACAATCCATTGTCACGCAGATAATTTGGTGGTATAAGAAGGATCGATTTTGACCTCCATGTGTTTGTTGCCTAGGCAATTGATAAGATTTACATATTCAAGGGGGCTTTGTAAGATGAGTTCATGACATTTAAAGTCTGAACACGAGAAGATATTATCGTACAGTTTCTCCTATTGCGCTATTTTTGTTGAAACAATCCCACCATGCTATGAGATAGAACTCCAACATTAAACATAAATACTAAGATATGTTTTGAGATGGAATTGAAAATTCTCAACCAACCCCATTAAGCTTTTCAGATCAATCTGGGTTTAGCATATGATAAATATATTTATACAAATTTATTGCATAAATAATAGAAGTGTGCCCGTGCTATGTTACCTATTCATATGCACCGCGACTGCTAGCCAGTGGATGCCCTGGTCATTACGCTTAAGATAAATATTACAATATTATAAATATTGTAAAAAGAACAACTTTTGTATGTAGTCGCTCCTAAATCCTCCATGTAGTTAGTATAGTTAATGTAATCATCATCTCGGATTTGACTAATTAGTATTACTTTGAGGACATAGGAAATTGTAGCGACAATGATTCATGTCTAATTCTTCAAATACTTTTGATTAACTATCGCTCAACAAAGCTCTGTATTTTCAGATTTAGCATCTCCTATTGAATTGTACTTTCTCATCTATCAGGTATGTGCCAATTTTTAACATGTTTACAAGTTTACAAACACTTGACAAGACACATATACATATACAACCCAAATTTTGTGCTTTGTCGAGTTGCAGCTATTGTATAAAACAATTGATGTGCCTGTTGTTTTTATTATGTGTATCATCATGACGTCATCATGCATATGTCTGTCTAAAACCATTTCCGAAAAGCCTATTTTGTCTTATAAGATATTTCTCTCCTTATTTCAAACCAAAACCCTAGATCTGTCCAGATCTTTTATTTACCTAAAAACTATTTGAAAACGATTTTATAATATAAAACAAATAAAATATTTTATAACAGGGGAGACAGCCGCAGGCTAGGCCCGAAAGCCCAGCCTGCAACCACCTACTACCCCGATAAAATCCTAGCCCTAGATCGATACCCAAACCCTAGACAACCGAAACCATAACCCTAGCTACCCAAATCCCCACACACACCTCACCCGCCGCCGCTGTCCACCCGCACACATCCACGCACGCGTAGCGCGCCGCACACCACACACCTAGCCTGACACGACCACAACCCAAAATGCACCCAACACACGCACGGCCACCCGACCGAGACCCCACTCCCTGGCGTCCCACACCCGCACTGAGACACGAGCGACGTGTTCAACCCGCACCGCGCACTCTCGATCGCCCCGCTCCTCCTTCCTCGCTCGACCCCCACCTCTCTCCCTCGTTCCGCAACCACTGCCGCCTGCACGCTCCCCGCATCCGTGCGCTTCCCCCTCGCCTTCCCCTGCCACCTCTGTTACCTCCTCTGGCCGCGCCCCTGCTCGCCGCCTCCCTCTATATCCGCCAGCGGGCGCCTCCCTCCTATAGCTCCGCCACCGCCATGCCCGGCCTTCCCCGCGGCCGCGAGCCCTGCTGCCGCACCTGCTGTCCGCATGCCCGAGCCCCTCCCATCACTGGCTCTCTTCCCGCGCCCCGCTCGTTCCGGCCTTCCTCCTCCCATCTCTGCTGCAGGCCAGCATTGCCAGCGCTTTCCTCCGGCCAAGCTGCTGCAGCGAGCTGCTGCCGCTCGTGCCCGCCGTCGTCAAGTCACCTGTCACCTCCTCGATCCCGAGCTCGCTGGCCCTGCCTCCTTCCTATGCAGCTTCGCCGTCTCCTTGGTCATCGCGGCGCCGTGCCGCCGCCGGCCTCTCTGGCCTCGACCTCGCCTCGCTGCGCCCGAACCATGTCATCGCGGCAAGCCCGCTGCCTTCGTCGTCACCGAGGCCGCGTCTACCTTCCGCCGATCGTCCTTCCTCGACCGTGCAACGCCTCTTCTAGCACGCGTCCCTGCCCCATACATCAACGGCCTGTTGGTTCTCTGCGATGGTTGTGGTGTAACGATGTGTGTTGATCGATGGTACTGCTTGTGTACCTACATCGGCTAATTCAACCTCGTCCGAGAATCCGAGGAATCGGTGTGATGATGTCTGAAGACCACGCGACTATGTGTAGGTTCTCATCGCCATCAGAGAAGCAAGACCGAGCACTCGACACGCCAAGGTCTCCCCCTTCCTACCTATTTTACATTTCTAGTCTTTACTTCCTCCTGTTCATCTATTGCTATCTGTGTTGTGATGCTATAGATTCCGTAACCCTTTGTACTTTCCTGCAGCCCATATATTGCCATGAATGAAGGGAATATGCCCTGAGAGGCAATAATAAAGTGTTTATTATGTGTATTCCAAGTATATGATAGATGTTTATTTTGCATGCTATAATTGTATTAATACGGAAACATTAATACATGTGTGTTTAATAAACAAATAGAAAGTTCCTAGTTATGCCTCTCTCATAAACTAGCTCGTTGATTAACAAGATGATCAAGGTTTCCTGATCATGGACATTGGATGTTGTTAATAACGGGATCACAACATTAGTGTAATGGTGTGATGAACATTCATCCGAAGTATAGCATTACGATCAAAGTCATTGAGTTTATATTTCTATAACAACTTACGAAGTGATCCTAATCCTTAGACCATGAGATCATGTCAATCACTAACACCGGAAGAGTTTCTTGATAACATCAAAAGTCACACCGTAACAGGGTGATTATAAAGATGGATTCAGAACAAATAAAGTGTTATGTTGAGGCTCATGGATCAAGAGTGGAATTTGTTCATCCCGATGACGGATAGATATACTATGGGCCCTCTCGGTGATATCACATTGATTAGCTTGCAAGCAAGTGATTTGATCACTAGAATGTTATATCACGGGAACGAGAAAAGAGTGCATGTCAGTAACGAGATCAAACTAGGTATGGAGATACCGATGATCGAATCTCGGACATGTAATATATCATGAAACAAAGGGATTAATATACTAGCGTAAAAGGTTCCGACGATCACAAGAAAGTCATCGTTGAATGTGTGGGAGTCAGTATGGGTCTCCAGATCCCGCTTCTGATTATTAATCCGAGAGGGGCCTCGATCATGTTCGCATTATTCACGAACCGTAGGGTGACACACTTAAGAGACACCGACATCCAATTGGAGCAAAACTTTCATGCCGAAAGAATGAACAAGCGCAGGAATTTATTTCACTAGATACCGAAACAGGTTTTTGGGGTGAAATTGTATAAAGTGGTCATGCATGTGAAATAGAATTCTAGCAAGGGGTTATTTGTGAATATTTGTCATTAAAGTAATTGACAAAATTCTGAATAAAATAAAAGAGTTTTATTTAATGAGAGTTTGCATTAAATTTGGTGGAAATTTAATGGCAAGTTTGAGTGGGTTTTTGAGTGGAGAAAATTGAAGGGCCATTTTGTGAGTGGAGTGTCCACCCACATGAATGAGGGAGAGGTGGGGGCACCCTCCATGGCCGGCGGTCATGCCCCCTTGGGCTGCCCCCTCCCCTATATAAGGAGCCCCTCCTCTCACTTCTCACTCACACCTCCTCGTGAAGGATCTCTCTCCCCCTCTAGAATTTATCCCCCATGGTCTCGGACTAGCGAGATACATGTTCCCGGTGGCTATTCGGCAAGAAAGAGTTGTGCTTCCGCTGTATCGCTGGAGCGAGGAGGCAGAGGTTGCTCGGTGCCTCGAACGTGTGTGCGAGCACGGATGCTGCTGATTTGCGGCGCTAGGACTTCCTCTCGATATTGAGATCGACAAGAGATCGTCTACATCAACCACGAGTTGAACTCATTAAGCTTTGCCGGTCTTCAAGGGTATGTTCTCTACAGATATACATCCGCCCATTGTTTGTATCTAATAGATAGATCTTGGTACATAGTTCACATCGTAGGAAATTTTTTGTTTTCTATGCTGCGAACCCTACAGTGAACACCTCCTATTCCCTGTTGTTTGGTAGATAGTCGGCCTTGCGAGTCGTAGTCGCTTACTCAGGTGCTTATTCGTTTCGTCGATGTTCCACCCTTGTTGGGTGGTTGGCACATGCTTAATGGTGGAGATGATCATGGATTTAATTACCATTTAATAACTAAAATTGAAAGTAGGTAAATAATGCAGAGGCACCGGTGGGTAATAGACAATATATGGTTTTTAACCGCTCACTGGTGTCCCGTAGGACCCCGAGTTCTTGACCCATGTTCCGAGATCGATCGTGCTAACCACAGGTGAGGTGTGTGGGCACCCCTATCGATTAGTACCTGATTTTAAAGTACTGTACCAGGGGCCACAAAGTAGTTGGAGGCTTTATTACTATCATGTACTTATGCCATGTTTTACTGCTTTATTTACGATTGCGCGTGGAGCGCCTGTACTATTTTGAAACAAATGTGGAATGTTTTCACGGTATCGATCAGCCCAATCACATTTTCGGGTTCCCAGTCATTTACAGTCATTGTCACAAACCTCTGCGTCCGTCTCGGAGATCGGACGACTTCGTTGCGGGTAGCTTAGTGGGGTGGCCCCCATGTGCTTGCTTTGGGTCTGGGAAACATCGTGTCCGAAACCCCGTCGACATACCGTTGGGTGTATGTTTTGTGATCTTGTACCTACCTGATCCGACAACAAGGGTGTAGGTGCGTGTGGAAACTTTGGTGCACCCCTGTGAAGGGAATATGCCCTGAGAGGCAATAATAAGGTGTTTATTATGTATATTCCAAGTATATGATAGATGTTTATTTTGCATGCTATAATTGTATTAATACGGAAACGTTAATACATGTGTGTTTAATAAACAAACAGAAAGTTCCTAGTTATGCCTCTCTCATAAACTAGCTCGTTAATTAACAAGATGATCACAGTTTCCTGATCATAGACATTGGATGTTGTTAATAACGAGATCACAACATTAGTGTAATGATGTGATGAACATTCATCCGAAGTATAGCATTACGATCAAAGTCATTGAGTTTATATTGCTATAAACAACTTACGAAATGATCCTAATCCTAGACCATGAGATCATGTCAATCACTAACACCGGAAGAGTTTCTTGTTGACATCAAACGTCACACCGTAACTGGGTGATTATAAAGATGGCTTCAAAACTACTAAAGTGTTATGTTGAGACACATGGATCAAGAGTGGAATTTGTTCATCCCGATGACGGATAGATATACTCTGGGCCCTCTCGGTGATATCACATTGGTTAGCTTGCAAGCAAGTGATTTGATCACTAGAATGTTATATCACGGGAACGAGAAAAGAGTGCATGTCAGTAACGAGATCAAACTAGGTATGGAGATACCGATGATCGAATCTCGAACATGTAATATATCGTGAAACAAAGGGATTAAGATACGAGCGTAAAAGGTTCCAACGATCACAGGAAAGTCATCGTTGAATGTGTGAGAGTCAGTATGGATCTCCAGGTCCCGCTACTGATTATTGATCGGAGAAGGGTCTCGATCATGTCCGCATTATTCGCGAACCGTAGGGTGACACACTTAAGGGACACTTGCATCCAACTGGAGCAAAATTTTCATGCCGGAAAGAATAACAAGCGCAGGAATTTATTTCACTAGATACCGAAACAGGTTTTCGGGTGAAATTGCAGAAAGTGTTTTTGCATGTGAAATAGAATTCTAGCAAGGTGTTATATGTGAATGTTTATCATTAAAGTAATTGACCAAATTCTGAATAAATAAAAATAGTTTTATTTAATGAGAGTTTGCATTAAATTTGGTGGAAATTTAATAGCAAGTTTGAGTGGGATTTTGAGTGGAGGGAATTTAAAGGAATTTTGTGAGTGGAGTGTCCACCCACATGAATGAGGGGAGGGAAAGGGGGTAGCACCATGAGCCGGACACCCCCTTGGGGTCCCTCCCTCTCCTATAAAAGTCACCCCTCTCCCTCTCTCTCTCACTCACACCTCCTCGTGAAGGATCTCTCTCCCCCTCTAGAATTTATCCCCCCAGGTCTCGGACTAGCGAGATACATGTTCCCGGTGGCTATTAGGCAAGAAAGGGTTGTGCTTCCGCTGCATCGCTGGAGCGAGGAGGCGGAGGTTGCTCGGTGTCTTGTACGTGTGGGTGAGCACGGATGCGCTGCTGCTTTGCGGCGCTAGGACTTCCTCTCGATCTTGAGATCGGCAAGAGATCGTCTACATCAACCACGAGTTCAACTCGTTAAGCTTTGTCAGTCTTCAAGGGTATGTTCTCTAAGGATATACATTCGCTTGTTGTTTGTATCTAGTAGATAGATCTTGGTACATAGTTATCATCGTAAGAAAGTTTTTGTTTTCTATGCTGCGAACCCTTCACCCTGCAGGGTTAAATCTTTTCGAGAAGCCGTGTCTGGGGTTATGGACGACTTGGAGCACGGTTCTCGATCATAGACAACTATAACTAAAATTTACTGTTATAATATGACTTGTATCTGATATGACTAGTAAGTTGGTTAACCACCATGGAAAGAATGAATAAAACTGCCAACCGTGTGAGTTTCCTCGGCTTGACTTTCTCGTTTGTTCTCGAGGGGGAAATATCAGGATGGGTATGTTTGGTGCTAGTATCAGGTTGGTTCTGAATAGGTCTTTCTTATCCCTCTCTAATAGCCGACAGTCTTATCGAGTCTCTATAGGCTGTTTAGTGCATGTTGCGTTGTCGTTTCAGTCCCCCACACATATGTAGGCGAGAACCGCCGAATTCTAAGACTCGTCGTGTACTGGCCTCAGTAATGACCGCTCTCTTTTTCTTTTGCCCTTTGTCGGCACCCCTTTTGTTTAAGCAGGTTTTGAGATCAACGTCGTTAGCAGGGTTAACCTTCCGGCTTGGCCTGGGCAGGATTATGGACGCCATTGGTTATTCTTCAGGGCTCTTAGCTCAATTTGCATCTTGTCCATACTCGGACGCTGTATCGTTTTCAAGGTGATTTGGATATGTGTACTGTATATCTGTATTCTTGACTCTTTGAGTCGATGTTGTATATATAAGTTATGTAGGTTCCATCGTGGACTGTTGTGTAATTATATTACTTTGTTTTCCATTCGCACAAAAGTGCCTGGTGGGCACCTTTGAATCGTTTCTATACGGATTTGGCGGGAATCGTTGAAACTTGTATAGGGCCGATCCGAGGATGTTACAGTATAATAGAACCTGAGGTCGCCTTGGACGACATCTTCCTCTTTTTTGTGCAGGAACGACATCTTCCTCTTATCCTTGTGAATTGGTGTGTGTAGTGAGGCCTGGAACAGACGAGCAGGGCGACAGCCTGCAGGGCTCGGTCGGCGCCGTGGTCTGCAAATCCAGATCGAGAAGATGGAGTTGGGGTATGCGGCGGGTGAAAGAGCATTTTTCTATCCCTCTGATTTTGATGTTTGATAACAACACACTTATCAGTTTAATCGTGTGCTAAGTGTATCACAGGTTTGATAAGGGTGTGGCACAAATATTGACCTAACCAATTACCCTCGCGAAAAACCAATGTGACAACTGGTAGTACCGGAAAAATGTCCGGTACTACCTCTTGGCACTGGTACTACCGGTCCTAGTACCGGTTGGATCCGTGCAAGGTTGATAAGGATGAGTTTTCCTCAGTACCACTCGGTACCACGAAGCGGCAGTACCGCTCCAACCGGTAGTACCGCTTGAGACAAGCGGTACTACCGCTTGGACACGGTTATACCGCTCAGCAGTACCGGGCAGTTCTGAGGAACGACCACCCCTCTCAGTCTTGCTCAGTACCAAGCGGTACTTGGGACCGGTACTACCGCCCAGACCGGTAGTACCGCGTCATACGACCGGTACTACCGCTTGGGGGTAGTACCGCAAGGGATACCGGGCAATACTGAAGCTGGCTCGACCAATTAAGGCAACTCCGGTACCTAGTCCGGTACTGGACCGGTAGTACCGCTTGAGTACCGATACTACCGGTGCATTAAAGGCTCCAACGGCCAGATTTCCTGGAGGGGTATAAATACCCCTCCACCTACCCTGGGACAAGTCGTTCATCCACATTAAAGTCAAGACCACCATTGGAGCCACAAAATCTTCAAGATCTCCTCAATCCACCATCCAAAGTCTTTGATCTTTGGGGAATCGAAGGAGGAGGCCCCGATCTACTACTTCACCAAAAGAGATCTTCATTTCCCCCTCATTTCATTGAGGGCCCCTTTGCTCTAGTGTTTTCTTGGAAACCCTAGTTCTTGTTGTGGTTCTTACAAGCTTGTCTTTGATTTGTCTTGACAGCTTGCTTGTATTTGGGAGCCTCCAATTAAGTTGTGGATGTGTGCCCCGAACTTGTTGTAAAGGTGCCGGCTTCCACCTCGAAGGTTGCCAATATAGTGGAAGGTGGATCGAGCCCGTTGGGGTGAGATTCATCAGAGAACAAGGGAGGCCTCTCGTGGCGTTGGTGGTTTGAAACCACCCCCTCTCCAAACATAGACGTACTTCCCCTCAAAAGGAAGGAACTACGGGAAACAAATCCTTGTGTCTCCGCGTCCACCACTTTGGTTACTTCTATCCTTTACCGCACTTTACTTACTTGTTCTTACGTTGTGTTGTGGTAGCTCTTGCATAATTGTCATATAGGTAAATTCACCTTAGTTGCATTATCTAGAGAATTTACCTTATTGTCAAACCCTAATTTGAAAAAGAAGAAAATTTGAAGTAGCACCTATTCACCCCCCCTCTAGGTGTCCATACGATCCTTTCAATTGGTATTAGAGCCTCGGCTCTTTATTTGGGCTTTACCGCCTAAGAGAATATGGGTAGCCACGATGGGGATGGTGGTGGTGAGCCGACCACGGTGACCATGGAAGATCTCAAAAACTTGGAAACAAGATTGAGCTCTTCCTTGGTCAACAAAGTCAAGAAGATGCTTGAGCAACTTCTTAAAGACAAAGAAGGCTCATCACCCCCATCTACTCAAGAGGTTCCACCATCCGTTTTACCTAAAGGGAATACGTCGGTATCCCCCGAGGGTATGATGGTGGGGGGTAAACAAGACAACGCTAATTCCTCCACACAACTTGATGGGGGGAGGGTGAGCACCGTGATTCTTGGTACTCTCCTGATCCTCCCATCCCTCACCCTCATGTGTACAATAGAGGTGACCCACCTAAGCTTGAAGAGTCTGCTAATTTTCCTCAATGGCAATCACTAATGAGAACTCATGTGCGCAGCTCTTGCATTGACCTATGGAACATCATCGAGCATGGACTCTTTATTAGGGATCCAACCAACTTGACTAGAAGAGAGATTGTAAACAGTCAACTCAATGCCACTACCTTGCACATGATTCAACAAGGAATGGGTACAAAGAACTACCCACACATTGAGCACTTTAGCATTGCCAAAGAAGCTTGGGATGCCCTCACGGTATTGTTTGTTGGAAATGAGAGTATGAGGAGGAATCAGTATGATGCACTAAGCAATGAAGCCGAAGGCTTCTACATGATGGAAGGAGAAGATCATGAAGACATGTACCGAAGGCTAAAGACCACCGCTTTTAGAAATGTGGGTGCCTCTCATGTGGATGATGCATGGATAAAAAGGAAATATGTGAGTGCACTCATGCCCTTTGAGCTCACGGACTTGAAGAGCTTACAAGGAAGACACAACTACCATCTCATGACCTCCAATGAAGTTATGCAAGAGATGGCTGCTTTCAAGGTTGCCGCCAAGAATGCCAAAGATGCCCATGCTCGTGCCCTTGGTATGAGCAATGTTGTCAATGTTGCTTTGAAGGCCAAAGTTGTGGATCATGGGGATGGAGATGATAGTGATGAAGGACTGTCCATGGACCATCCCGATGAAGTCAAGATTGCTCATAGTCAATACATGGCCTTATATGCAAAGAACTTTTGGAAGAACCCCGCCAAGACCAAGATGGAAATGCAACGAAGAAGCAACTCAAATGGGAAAAGAGAAAATACTACTAGATTGAGAACTTGCTTCAATTGTGGTGACCGCTATCACTTTGTGGCAAGTTTCCCTTATGAGAAAAGAGAAGATCACGGGGGAAAGCTTGTGTTGAAGAAGACTCTCAAAGCACCTTACAAGAAACCTTTCATCAAGAAGAATCCCATCAACAAGAATTCGGGAGAAATTGTATTGATCACTCATGAAGAATACTCCTCCGACAATGAAGATGATGAAGATGAGGAAGAGGAAACTTCTAATGGCGTGGCTGCTTTAGCCACCACTTCTACTCCGACATTCTCACTCTTCGATTCTCCAAATGAAAACTCTCCCATCAAGAACGTCACTTGCCTTATGGCAAGAGGAACGGAGGTATCCTCATCATCCCACTCTACTCCCTTAGATAATGATGAAATTGATGATGAGATGTCTCTTGATGTTAAAAAGGAATTAATTGCTTTTGATGAGTTTATGACTAACATAGAAGGAGATGCTAAGTTACATTTTGGGAACATCTTAGATCAACTTTCACATACTCAAGAGCTTATAGATGTAAGATGTAAACTTGGGCATGAACACATGATTGAGCTAGAGGCTTTAAACAATGCTCTAGAAGAAGAACAAGAAACTAGGTTGTCACTTGAATTAAAACTTGAAGGGCTTGATGAGGCCAATGACACTATTGTTAACAAACTCATTAAAGAGTGTGATCATGCTATTGCTAAATACAAAAGGGATAAAAAGGACAAGATTGAGTTTGGTGTGGTTCATGAAAAACTTGCCGAGGACTTTAGTTTGCTTAACAAGGCCCACAAGGCTTTGGAGAGTGAACTCTTGTCACTCACAAAGTCCCATGAAACGCTTCAAACTCAATTGGCCAATATTCCTTCACCTAGTAACTTCATTCCATCTAGTAGTACAACTATTCTTGAATAGAATGCTAGGTTGAAGGGGGAGCTTGCTAAGGCCACATTTCCACAAGGCAACAAGTCCATTGATGATCTTTTGAGAAAGCAAAGGCCTGGTGGTGATAAAGGGGGCATTGGTTTTGTCTCCAATACTAAGAAGAAGAAGAACAACAACAACAAGAAGAAGGCCAAGCCCACACGAGAGACTAACAAGGCCATTGTGGATATCAAGTCCACAAGTGGTAAAACTATGTCTCATGATGACTTTGCGGGAAGTGCTAACCCTCACTATGTTCTAATGCGTGATTATTATGGTGATGTGTATGCACAATATGTTGGCCCATATGGTGGTTATATTGCTTGGTCTATTTGGGTTCCCAAGACCCTTGTTGCTAACAAAAGAGGACCCATTGAAAAATGGGTACCTAAAAATTAGCTTGATCTTTTGTAGACATATGCTTCCGGGGGTTCAAAGTGGGTGCTTGATAGTGGTTGCACAAGTCATATGACCGGAAGCTCGTCTATTGTCAAGGACTTAAAGCCAAATGATGATCAAATCACCGTGACATATGCCGACAAATCAAAGTCTAAGGTAATGGGTTTCGGCAAGGTAGTGGTTGCTCACGACATTACACTCGTAAACGGCATGCTTGTTGAGACCCTTGGATAGAATTTACTTTCAGTCCTTGCTCTTGGAAATATGGGCTTTGTCGTCTTTATTGATGTTGATATTGTGGTCCTCTTGTGGAGCAAGTCTCTCAAGGTCGCTTTTGTTGGGTACGTCGAACATGACTTGTATGTGGTGGACTTTTCGGAGCAAGCCACTACAGGTCCGATGTGCTTATTTGGAAAGGCCGACGTGGGTTGGCTATGGCATCGCCGACTAGCCCATGTCAATATGAGAACTTTGCAAAGTCTCCATAAGGAGGGCCATATTGTTGGACTAAAAGAAAATGTTTCCTTTGCCAAAGATCGTGTTTGTAGGGCATGTGTTCTAGGGAAGATGCATGACGCTCCTCACAAGCCTAAGAACCAAATCAAGTCTACCAAGATCTTGGAACTCCTCCATGTGGATCTATTTGGTCCTCCATCTCATGCAAGTCTTGGTGGGAAGAAATATTGTTTGGTGATCGTTGATGACTTTTCAAGATACTCATGGGTATACTTCTTCAAGTTGAAGAGTGAGACCCAAAAGACCTTCATCGACTTCATCAACATGGTCCAACGATAATACAATCTTCCCGTGTTGATCATAAGAAGTTACAACGGCACGGAGTTCAAGAACTACACCTTGAATGATTTTCTTAGTGATGAGGGGATAAAACATCAATATTCCGCTGCATACACCCCTCAACAAAATGGTGTGGCCGAAAGGAAGAACCGGACTCTTATTGATATGGCTAGGACCATGTTGGCGAAGTTTAAATCTCCATACAACTTTTGGGCCGAAGCCATCTCCATCGCTTGCCATGCTTCAAAACGGCTCTACCTCCGCAAAGAAATCAACAAGACTCCATATGAAATTCTTACCGATAACAAACCCAACATATCTTACTTCCGGGTGTTCGGTTGTAAGTGTTTCTATCTCATAAAAGGTGTACATTTGTCTAAATTCGAGTCTAAAGCATTAGAGGGTATTTTTGTTGGCTATGGTTATAGAATCTATGATAAGCTCTCCAGAGCCGTCATAGAATCTTGTAGTGTGACCTTCAAAGAATATGATGGTCCCCAAGGGGGCGTGTTGATGCTTGTGATGCAGATGATGAAATGCCTCAGGATGCCATAGGAAGAATGGGTGTGGGATATTTCCGCCCCGTTGAGGAACCCCTTATGGAGGATCGAGAAGAACTATGCTCCACTCAAGTGGAGCCCTCATCTTCACAACCTCAACATGCTCCATCCACCAATGAGGACATTGACACAAGCCAAAGACAAGATGTGGACCCTCAACATGGTGATCAAAGTGACAACTCTAGTCAAGGGGAGCTTGATTCATTTTCCAGGATGTCAAGTGGTGCCAAGTCAATTACTCAAGGAAGATCCATACAAACTGCTTTGAGACAAGCTAAAATTTATGCTAGAAGGGCACTTGATCAAGACCAAGGTCAATCTTTGCCTCCCAATGAAGAGGATGATTCCAATGATGATCAAGATCAAGATGATGGTCAAGACGAGGATCAAAATGATGAAGAGGGTCCTCCAAGAAACAACTCGGAGATCCACGCTCGTCGCGAAGCTAGAAAGGAAAGAATGTTGGAATTAAGAGACCACTCTCTCCAAAATGTTGTTGGTGACCTAAGGAAAGGCATTTCCACAAGGGCACTATTGAAGAGGTTCAGTGAACATCAAGCACACATCTCCATGATTGAACCTAAGAAAGTGTGGGAAGATCTTGAAGATTCGGATTGGTTAGAAGCTATGCACAAAGAGCTCAACAATTTTGAGAGAAACAAAGTATGGAAGTTAGTTGAGAAGCCAAAGGATTGCCGCAATGTTATTGGAACAAAGTGGATTTTCAAGAACAAGCAAGATGAGCATGGAATTATAGTAAGGAACAAGGCTAGATTGGTTGCACAAGGGTTTTCTCAAATTGAAGGCATTGACTATGGAGAAACTTATGCACCCGTGGCTCGCCCTGAGTCCATCCGTATCCTTCTTGCTTATGCGGCACATCATAACTTCAAGTTACAACAAATGGATGTAGAAAGTGCATTTCTTTATGGCCCATTAAATTAATTGGTATATGTTAAGCAACCCCCGGGATTTGAGGACCCCAACTTACCAAACCATGTCTACAAACTTGATAAGGCACTCTATGGGCTCAAGCAAGCCCCACGCATGTGGTATGAGCACCTTAGAGAGTTGTTGTTTGACCGTGGATTTGAGGTTGGGAAAATCGATCCCACTCTTTTTACTAAGAAAGTCAATGGGAGCTTTTTGTATGCCAAATATATGTTGATGATATTATCTTTGGCTCATCTAACAAAGCTTTTAATGATGAATTCTCAAAGCTTATGACTAGTAGGTTCTGGATGTCTTTGATGGGAGAGTTGAGAGTATTTCTTGGCTTTGAGATCAAGCAAGTTAGAGGAGGTACATTCTTCAATCAAGCCAAGTATACTCAAGATATGCTCAAAATATTCAAAATGCAAGATTTAAATGGAGCTCCTACTCTCATGGCTACAAAGACTCATCTAGAACAAAATCCAAATGGTATAGATGTGGATCAAAAGGTATACCGGTCCATGATTGGTTCTTTGCTTTACCTTTGTGCATCTAGACCCTATATTGTGTTGAGTGTAGGTGTGTGTGCAAGATATCAAGCGGCTCCTAAAGAAATCCATTTGATGGCGGTCAAGAGAATCTTTCGATATTTAGTTCATACCCCATTTTATGGTCTTTGGTATCCTCGAGGCTCGACATTTGCTCTTTGTGGATACACGGATTCAGATTGGGCGGGTGATAAGGATGATAGAAAATCAACATCCGGGGCTTGCCAATTTCTTGGTAGGTCCTTAGTATGTTGGTCTTCTAAGAAGCAAAATTGTATATCTCTCTCTACCGCCGAATCTGAGTATGTCGCTGCCGCTAGTGCTTGCACTCAATTGCTATGGATGAGGCAAACATTAAAGGAATATGGTGTCCATTGTGACAAAGTGCCTCTTCTATGTGACAATGAAAGTGCCATCAAGATTGCATACAACCCGGTGGATCACACAAGGACAAAGCATATTGAGATTCGTCATCATTTCATTAGAGATCATGTTGCTCGAGGTGATATTGATCTATCCTATGTATCAACCAAAGATCAACTTGCCGATATCTTCACGAAGCCACTTGATGAAGCAAGGTTTTGCTACTTGAGGAATGAACTAAATATCGTAGATTCAAGGAGCTTGACTTGATTATCTTGCATTCTCACCTAATACTTGACCCATATTTGGTTTAGGTGTAGGCATGGACATAGGGGGAGTGCGGTCCTAATTGATTGGACCATCCCTCCCCCCATTATGCGCAAAGTAAACAAAATCATTCCTCTTAATATCATTTTGTGATATGTGAGCTTAATGATGAGTTTCGGTAATGGACCCAAGATATATCTTCGTGGTGCCAAGCCGAGTATACTCAAACATGGTGGCCTAGGCCACCGCCCCCTCTCAATCGAGAGGTTGATGTGCGTACTCGTGTTTGTCACTTTTGAATTGGTTTTTACTCATGGTTGTCATCTTTTGAGTTGTTTTCACTGATCTTAGTCTCATGCACTCTAGTTTGGTTTTTGACATCTTTTTCTCGATTTTTTAGAGTGCATGTGTTTCCCAGCACAATTGTCTCAACCCAAGCCTCTCTACTCCCTCACAAAAACCCTCTCTCAATCCGCACAAGAATCACTCTTTTTCCTGGCCTTGGAATCAGATGGGACCGGTACTACCGGTTGGATGAGTGGTACTACCGCCCCTGGGAATTTCCCAGGTCGTACCCTGGAAACTGCTCCAGGAGCGGTACTACCGCCCACACGCCCGGTACTACCGGTTGCTGAACCGGTACTACCGCTCACGAGCGGTACTACCGCTTCAGGAACCGGCACTACCGGTTGGCGGAGTCGTGTAAGTGTGGGAAGGCACCCATCAGTGCCCTATTCTTCCCCACGCTCCCCACACACACCCGTGCTGCCACCGGTGCCCTTGACGCCGCCGGAGCCCTGCCACGCCCTCCTCTCCCCGGATCCTCCTTGGATTCGGCCTCTTGGCTGGCTCCCCCTTATTTCCACCGCCATGGATCCCGGTACAACCGCTCTTTCTCTCTCCGTTTAATTTCCTCATCGGATCTAGGTTTTGGCATAGATTTATGAAGAAATTGACATGTTGTAAGGTTGTACTGCCATATGCTTCCCTTGTTGCCTTGTAGAATCGTCTATTTACAGATTATTGCCGTCCTTTTGGTCCGTTTCTACCAGATCTGACGAACATGTACCGTTCAACCGGAAGTACCGGAACTTTTTCCGGTACTACCGCTTGCAAGCGGTACTACCGGTCGTCAGGTTCGGTAGTACCGGCCCCAATGGACATCAAAATTTTCTATTAAATATTGGGTTCTCTCTTTTGCTCCTTGTGATTCTTGTGCCCTTACCCCCTTGCTGTCCTCCCTCTTGCTTTCACAGATGCAAGTGCTTTGAGGGGTGCGCGCAAGCGTTCCAAAGCTAGCCATGAGATTGTTGAGGAAGAGATGGAGTCTGAGGAAGAGGTTATGCCACAGCCAAGACATCGTTCCAACTTGCCTGCCACTCGAGGTGGCCGTGGGGGTCGTGAGGGGGTTACCAAGCGCTCAACTGGGTGTGGCAGCGCTCCTCCTTCTCGCCCCCTTCCTCAGGGCGTACCAAAAGTCTCAGCTCAGGGCCATCAGGGCCAAGGAAACTGTGTGACATCTCTAAGTCGGAGTTTCGAGCTCTCAGGTTGACAATGCATACTCCCGCAACCGGTACGAGGACAGAGAAGACATTCTTTTCTACAATGATTTCCAAGAGCGCGTTTATCATGAGGTTCTTTTGACCAATATTCAGATGGTGGTGCCTCAGTAGTGGACTGACATGGAGCACATCAACAAGAACCTTGACTACTTTGCTGAAGCTAAGGAAATCTGCTCTCACCTGGGCTTGTTCCCCATTATGGAGTTCCAATATGACTATGAGCCACTCCTTATTGCACAGTTCTATGCCACTGCACATTTCCACACTGGCCGCACTCGGAAGATCACCTGGATGACTCAAGGTGCAATCAAGGAAGCCACACTTGCGGAGTTTGCTGCAATATTGGGGTATGAAGATCGCGGCCGGGACACTCCTTGTGGTTTCCGCTGCCACATGCCAGATCACCCCTCCAAGAAGGATGTCCTTACACCTATGTATATCCAGGGCCGCGGGATTGCTGGCAAGATCAAGGATCTTCTCCCCACGTATGACATTCTCCATCACATTTTCCGTGAGACTGTTGCTCCTCGTGCGGGCAACAAGGATGAGATACATGGGTTCTCTGTAGACTTGTTGTTCAACACCTTACTCAACCGCGAATCAGGCACTCCTCTTGATGTGTCAGACTACATATGGAATGAGATGATTGCTGCTGCACACTCTCGGAGGGTTCCACCATTTGCTCTATATATTATGACCCTCATTGTGTCAAAATTCCCTCCTGTTGCTAGGACACTATCCACTCGTCCTCTCATTGTGCACAGGCCCAAGGCACTCAAGATCAAGACACATGCTAAACTCCGCGTTGTGGCGGATGAGGAGGAAGGGGATGACTCTGAGGATGCTGACAGTGGTCGTGACACTGACTATGTTGTCTCCCGCGGTAAGAATGCCAAGCCCACTTGGTCCAAAAGGATGGAGGCCAAGCTCAAGAAGATCTTCTGCTTCCAGGTTGACAACCAGAAGCGCATGTATGAGGCGCATGTGTATGCCAAGAAAGCCAGTGCTCCGCAGAAGGACATGATGCCTGCCCAGGGTTTGACCGTCTCCGAGGGGTCCTACGAGGAGGACTTTGAGGATGATGATGAGGAGGAGGATTGACTGTCGGGATGGTAGTCTTGCACCTGTCCCTTTTTGGCGTCTTGATGCCAAAGGGGGAGAAGTTGCACTTTAGGCACGTGTTTTGCATGGGAAGGCACAAGCTCATTCTTATTTTGATCCTTTTATTGCTTGTGAACTTCGATTTCCCTCTATTTATGTGTGAGACTATGTGGTTATGTTGTGGATCCATCTTATGAGACTATGTGGTTAATTTCGTTGGATCCATCTTGTGATGATATGCGTTATCTATTGTCAATATGTTTCTCATCACATGTTATTGTGCAAAGGTATGATTTCAAATGTTAGTATCCATATTTGTGCACCTATGTTGGGTTTGTAAAATAGAGGGGGAGGTTTGTTTCTACACATCTAGGGGGAGCCCCGTCTCTATTTTACAAATCCCATGTGTTTCCTATTAAAATCATCTTGCAAAAGTGTATTGTCATCAAACACCAAAAAGGGGGAGATTGAAAGAGCATTTTTATATCCCTCTGATTTTGATGTTTGATAACAACACACTTATCAGTTTAATCGTGTGCTAAGTGTATCACAGGTTTGATAAGGGTGTGGCACAAATATTGACCTAAACAATTACCCTTGCAAAAAACCAATGTGACAACCGGTAGTACCGGAAAAATGTCTGGTACTACCGCTTGGCACCGGTACTAGTACCGGTTGGATCCGTGCAAGGTTGATAAGGATGAGTTTTCATCAGTACCACCCGGTACCACGGAGCGGCACTACCACTCCAACCGGTAGTACTGCTTGAGACAAGCGGTACTACCGCTTGGACACGGTTGTACCGCTCAGCAGTACCGGGCAGTTATGAGGAAGGACCACCCCTCTCAGTCTTGCTCAGTACCAAGCGGTACTTGGGACCGGTACTACCGCCCAGACCAGTAGTACCACGTCATACGACCGGTACTACCGCTTGGGGGTAGTACCGCAAGGGAATACCGGGCAATACTGAAGCTGGCTCGACCAATTAAGGCAACTTCGGTACCTGGTCCGGTACTGGACCGGTAGTACCGCTTGCAAGCGGTACTACCGCTTGAGTACCGGTACTAACGGTGCATTAAAGGCTCCAACGGCCAGATTTCCTGGATGGGTATAAATACCCCTCCACCTACCTTGGGACAAGTCGCTCATCCACATTAAAGTCAAGACCACCATTGGAGCCACAAAATCTTCAAGATCTCCTCAATCCACCACCCAAAGTCTTTGATCTTTGGGGAATCGAAGGAGGAGGCCCCGATCTACTACTTCACCAAAAGAGATCTTCATTTCCCCCTCATTTCATTGAGGGCCACTTTGCTCTAGTGTTTTCTTGAAAACCCTAGTTCTTGTTGTGGTTCTTACAAGCTTGTCTTTGATTTGTCTTGACAGCTTGCTTGTATTTGGGAGCCTCCAACTAAGTTGTGGATGTGTGCCCCGAACTTGTTGTAAAGGTGTCGAGTTCTATCTCGAAGGTTGCCGATATAGTGGAAGGTGGATCGAGCCCGTTGGGGTGAGATTCATCGGAGAACAAGAGAGGCCTCTCGTGGCGTTGGTGGTTTGAAATCACTCCCTCTCCAAACGTAGACGTACTTCCCCTAAAAAGGAAGGAACTACGCGAAACAAATCTTTGTGTCTCCGCGTCCACCACTTTGGTTACTTCTATCCTTTACCGCACTTTACTTACTTGTTCTTACGTTGTGTTGTGGTAGCTCTTGCATAATTTTTATATAGGTAAATTCACCTTAGTTGTATTATCTAGAGAATTTACCTTATTGTCAAACCCTAATTTGAAAAGGAAGAAAATTTGAAGTAGCACCTATTCACCCCCCCCTCTAGGTGCCCATACGATCCTTTCAGCAGGGAAACGACGAGTCGACGAGACAGACGAGAAATATTTTGGGTCGATTGGGCGAAATAAGGTCTTTGGTCGGCTGCTCTCTCTCCTGGATTGATCGGTCTTCCTCAATGGACCAGCTGTTTGCCTTAGTCCTTAGATGGGCTGCCAGATTAGACATGTAGCAACATAATTGGATCATACCTTGATTGTTACCGAGCTTAGCGAGTAGCTCATGAACATCGTTAACTCGATCGTTTAGCTCGTTAAGGATATTTACCAAAAAACTACAACTCAGCTCGGATCATTAAGAAAACGAGTCAATTTGAGCCGAGAAAACGAGTGCTCATTAAACTCGTCGAGTTTCGAGTTTTATCTCCAATCCATTTTGAACGAGCCGAGAAAACGAGTGATCGTTAAACTCGTCGAGTTTCAAGTTTTATCTCTAATCCTGTAAATAACGGCGTGTGACGCGTTGTGCGCTCATGTCATTTGCACAGTTCTACCCTCAAAATATGTAGTATGGCACTTCTTTTTCGCACAAGGCTTGAAATTTTCAATAATTAAGGTACTATCTATACAATTGTGCATGCTTTAATTATTTCAGAGCCAACTCTCGCAAATACACGAACAAAGAAAAATTAACTTTCCCGGTCATATGTTCGCCAAGTGCTTCGTGCCGGCTAGGGCCCATAACCTCGCCTCTTCCTTGATACGAGAGATGATTTTCTGGCTGCATTTTCTTTTTCTTCTGAGTAAAACAACAGGACTCTTCTGCAAGATTTATTAATCACCAATAACAGTTACATTGTTTGTTAGTTTGCCAAAAAAAACTAGAAATTCATCAACCCACCTACAAGAACTATTATTCAAAAAAATCAGTTTAGCAAACTCATGAGTCACTGCATCGTGGCGGGGAGGGGGAGGGGGGGGGGGGGAGGGGGGGCTAGCCCTGCTAGCGCTACCACCTCCTCCTCCCCTACCCCCGCTGGTGCGTCGGGCAAAGTCTGGCTAGTGCCAGCGGCGGCGGGCTCCTCTCGCCTCCTCTCCCTTGGGGAATCCCGGGACGACTCCTGCTGGTCCAGACGTGGGGCGGGCCAGCGTAACAACAATGCTGCTCTAGCGGCAACGTTCCGGTTGGCCTCTTGTCGGAGTGTACCCGACCTACGGGTGGCAAGGGTGGTGGGCGGCGTAGGACACATGGTTGTCTCGATGGTCCTGGTATGCGTGGTGGCGAGGTTCCTAGGGCTTGTTTTCAGGTCTTCGTGCCTAGATCTCAGTCATGGCAGACGATGGCGACGTCGTGGGCGCAGTTACCTTGTCCTATTCGTTATCCAAATAGGCTATAGAATTACTATTTAACCCTCTATAAAATGTGTGCATTGTCATCCAATCTTTCAGCCCATGCTCAATTCCGTAGGCAAGCTCCCCAAATCTCGCCCCACCTTTTACAAGTAGTTCATCACCTAATTGTTTAAAAGGCTTTGTCTATGCAGATATTGTAGTCTTGCTCAGGCCATTGCAGGGGAAATCCTAGATCTGGGCAACCCAAATCGGACGATGACGATGCTCGACGTCGTTCTCCCTCTTGGGGGGCATTGTCTTGTAGCAGCCGCTGGTGAAAGGGGAATAAGATGGACCGGCTTCGCCTTGCACAAAGTTTTCAGCAAAGATGTCAAGTTATGCCTAACCGTTAGGATTAAGATGTGGTGGCATGAGTCTGACTAATTGGGTGGTACTCTAAGATGCCTTCGGACCTATCTTTCTTAAGTAGCAGAGCTTCTCACGCAGGATTAAGATTAACCCGCTAGAAATATTCTTCGTGGAGATTGGAGCTCTATCCTGATTGTGCTCCAACAAGCCTTAAAAAACGCTTATTTTTTAAATGACGGATATCCTCCAAATTTTTGCTGAAATATCCAATTCCAATGTCTAGAAAGTTACCTCGGTTTCGAAAACATCACATCTATTCTTTGCTCGTACACATCACACCTCTTTAGGGGTGTAGGTAGGGTTGCAAAGCCGTCCCGCTTCGTAGGCAAAATTTCTTAATCTAGTTCAAAAAATTCAATAAAACTTGTCTATTTGAACCAATTTTTGCTTCCGCAGGCTCTCATGTGTTGCACGGCGCTACTGCCACCTGATGTATAAATAAGTGACTTCACTCGTCTAGATATGTATAAATCTAATCATAAAACATGTCTAGATATATACCCCCTCTGTTTTAAAATATAAGATGTTTTAACTTTATGAATCAAATATATCTATACTTTGTTTAGTTTATCGGTTCACTTGGGTTTAGAGTGAATCTATACAGTAAAAGAAGTCTAGACATATTTTCTTTACAAACCTAAAACATCTTATATTTTGAAACCTAAAACAAAGTTGAGTCACTTATTTCGAGGCGGAAGGAGTATAGCAATTATGTATTTGATGTTAAGTCCAATAAGTTCTATTGCAAAGATCTGAATCATCTGATGAGCAGTTATACACACTTGGAAGTGGCGAAGCTAATAACAGAATACGAAAACACTAAGGATTTAAGTGTTAAAATCAGTTTACAAAAAAAAATAGCAACAAAGTACCACTTGATAAGCTAGACAGGGAGAAGCAAGCTAGTACGAGGAGTGTCACTCTCCCCTCTCTCGTCTCTTCGGTGCTACAGTAGTTGAGGGTCGCGTCTAGTGCTCCAGGCCGAACCGAGGCCATCACTGGCGCTACTGCCACCCGATGATGGCTAAGGAGAGGTCCCGGCCTTAGTAGCTCTAGGTATAGGAGTTATTCCCTTGTGGAGAATGGGAGTAGGGTTCCAAAACGCGCTGGGATAGCTCGAGCTCCGTTTTCACGGTGATGTTCAGGGATCTAATCAAGTTTTCACGGTTAACAATAGGGTGCAAAGTGCACAATTTCAAGGTCTTGTTATTTTCTTTTTCTATAAGGTGCTCTGTGTAATGTGGTACCCCACCGGTTATTAATGTGTTAAAAGTAGGAAATAAAAGTAGGAACAAGAGACAAAGTGAAAAGGACAGTTACTATTCATTGATGAAGATGTACATATTTATAGGGGTGAACCGACGCCTACTATGGCGGTTTATGGAGGCGACGCTCCAGGAACAACTGCCTACGTCGGTTCTCCATGTGCGGATTACAAGCAGGGATTTTCCCATTTAATGAAAAGATTAAATCCTAACACTCCCCCTAATCTATGCTTGTCCTTGTGAATCTTCATCGTTTTGGAATAGTCTCCCCCAAAAATCCCGTGGGAAAAATATGAGGAGTATGGTAGGATATGCTGTTAAAACTCCTTCAAAAACCCTGTGGGAAAATAAGGAGAAAATGACACAGCATATAATGATTATCGCCTCTATTAACTCAATATGAAATAAATCCATAGAATCTAGAGGTCAATAAATATGTCATTTATACCATCTTAAAAACCCCGATGGGGAAAACGGATAGTATGACATATGATCTTATGTTGATATTACCTCATTAAAAACCTTAATGAGAACCTGTAAAGTAAAATCATTTAAGGGAAAAAGAGTGTAATATGATGCTTTGAACAGGAATAGTTCAGGAAGATACTCCCCCTGATTCTTGCAAATCTCGAAGCCGTCGCATACCGATTCCATGAATATATTTTTGGAATGTTGAAGTTGGTAGAGACTTCGTAAACAAGTCGGTGGGATTATCGCATGATTTGACTTGCAAGATGTTTATTTCCCCACTCTTTTGGAGTTCATGAGGATAAAACAACTTTGGGGCAATATGTTTAGTGATATTGCTCTTGATGTATCCTGTTTGCATCTGTGCAACACAAGCCGCATTATCCTCATAGATAATGGTAGGTGATTCGATAGAACCAATTCCACATGACTGTTGTATGTGGTTTATCATTCTACGAAGCCACACACATTCGCGTGATGCCTCATATAATGCAATTATTTCAGAATGATTGGTAGAAGTGGCAACCAGAGTCTGTTTCGAAGACTTCCATGATATAGCAGTTCCACCATGTAGGAACACAAAGCCGGTCTGTGATCTGGCATTATGGGGATCAGATAAGTAGCCAGCATCAGTGTATCCAATCATACTAGAGTCCAGATTTCTCTGAAACTGAAAGTATAGACCAAGATCCTTTGTGCCTTGGAGATATCGAAAGACATTCTTGACTCCCGACCAATGGCGTTTGGTAGGAGCTGCGCTGTGTCTAGCAAGTAGATTCACTGCAAATGCGAGGTCAGGTCTCGTACAATTTGCAAGATACATGAGCGCACCAATGGCACTGAGATATGGAACCTCGGGTCCCAACATCTCTTCTCCATCGTCCCTTGGCCTGAACGGATCTTTCTCTACGTCTAGAGAACGAACCACCATGGGAGTTTTAGATGGATAGGATTTGTCCATATTGAATTTCTCCAATATTTTCTGGATATAGGCAGCTTGGTGTACCATTATTCCTGAGGGAAGGTGCTCGAGTTGAAGACCCAAGAAAAATTTGGTTTGACCCAAATCCTTCATCTCAAATTCTGTCTTTAGATGATTGCGTGCTTCATCAATATCTTGTGCGTTGCCAATGATGTTGAGATCATCGACATACACTGAAATGATGCAAAATCCTGAAGAGGACTTCTTGATGAAGACACATGGACAGTCATCATTGTTGGAGTAACCCTTCTGAAGAAGGAACTCACTAAGTCGGTTGTACCACATCCGTCCCGACTGTTTCAAGCCGTATAAAGACTTGTTCAGTTTTACACAGTACATGTTGCGTTTAGCACTTGCATTCGGGACAGAGACTCCATCAGGAACCTTCATGTATATGTCCGAATCTAGTGACCCGTAAAGATATGCGGTCACGACATCCATCAACTGCATAGATAGACGATTTTGCACTGCCAAAGATATAAGATATCGGAAAGTGATACCACTCATTACTGGACAATATGTCTCATTGAAATCAATGCCGGGTCTCTGCGTGAAACCATGTGCTACGAGCCTCGCTTTGTATCTCACCACCTCATTGTTCTCATTCCGTTTCCGGAGGAAAATCCATTTGAATCCCACAGGGAAAACATTGGGAGGTGTTGGTATTGCTTCTGTGAATACCTTCCTTTTATTGAGAGAAGCAAGTTCTGTTTGTATTGCTTCCTTCCATTTAGGCCAGTCGGAGCGTTTATCACACTCAACAATAGTCCTTGGATCATGATCATTGAGAAGGGTATCAGCAATTGTAGCAGAAAAATAAGTGTCGACAATCGTAGACTTACGGTTGAATGATTCTCCAGAATCGATATAGTTGGTGGATATCTCATGCACGCTTGATGACTCTTCGTGATTTCCCAATACGCGTGAGTCTAGGTGTCCCGATGTCCCAGCCAGTGTGTGCAAGCTGGAGCTGGGTTGTGGAGGTTGCCCTTCCACTGGGTGTATACTACCCATAAGGTGTTTGTCAACGTTGAGCTGACTTGCATTTACTGATTTGGAGGATTTTCTCCTCTCTCTCCTTTGTTGCTTGCGAGAAGCAGGTTCCGGGTCAGTGGCCGTACTACTCCCCCTCTTTTTAGGATCAGGGAGTTGAGTGGTTTTTGTTGGTACCTCCACTCTTTCAGGCGCATTTCTGGCCGGTTTCCAGGATTTAGTAACACCTGTTAGATCAGTAAATGAATCTGGCAGATTATTTGCAAGATGTTGCAAATTGATAATTTTCCGAACTTGGAGTTCGGTCTCTTGGGTACGTGGATCAGAGGTTGAAATGGAGATAGCATTCCAATCAATTTCCGGGCATTCTTTTTGGTACTTGAAATCTCCCCCTAATGCCGGAAAATGTTCCTCGTCAAATATGCAATCAGCGTGACGGGCTGTGAATAGATCCCCAGTAAGGGGTTCCAGGTACTTAATAATCGACGGCGATTTGTACCCCACATAGATCCCTAGTTTTCTGTGTGGGCCCATGGATGTCCGCTGTGGTGGTGAGATCGGGATGTATGCAGCGCATCCGAACTTACACAGATGGGAAATGCTGGGAGGATTTCCACGTACCAATTGCAGAGGGGAAGTACTGTGATATGCGGTAGGTCGCAATTGGATTAGGTCAGCAGCGTGTAAAACCGCGTGACCCCAACACGAAGTTGGCAAGCTGCAATTCATTAACAAAGGTCTTGCAATGAGTTTGATCCTCTTTATTAGGGACTCAGTCAAACCATTTTGAGTGTGGACATATGGAACAGAGTGCTGAACTTCAATCCCCAAGGCCATGCAATAGTCATTGAAGGCGCGTGAAGAAAATTCTGCAGCATTGTACATGCGAATTGATTTAATTCGACTTTCTGGATAATGGGCCTGTAACTTAATTACTTCCCTCATTATCTTGGCAAATGCAAGGTTTCGTGTGGAAAGAAGACACACATGTGACCATCGTGTAGATGCGTCAATCAAAACCATGAAATACCTAAATGGTCCAGATAATGATTGGATAGGACCACAAATATCACCTTGAATTCGCTCAAGGAACTCAAGTAGTTCAACTTGTATTTTGAGGTGCGAAGGCCTCAAAATTAGCTTCCCTGTGGCACATGATGTACACACAAAGTCTGATGACTGAGGGAATTTGGACTCATGCAAATTATGATCAATGGATTGCTAGTAATCTTCCTCATCATCCCGATGCCGGGATGGCCTAGGCGATCATGCCAAGTTTGAAATGCGTCAACATTCTGGAAGATTACCTTGTAAGCAACATGTTCTACGGGCTTGATGTACGTATAGTACAGTCCGGACGACAGAGAAGGAATTTTTTCAAGTACTTGCTTGCCATATCCGTTATCTTTTGTGAAGAGCAGATACTCTTCTTTGTGGTCTTCATGGGTTTCAATATGGAAACCATTCTTACGGATATCTCGATAACTGATTAAGGTACGTGACGAATCGGGATACAACAAGGCATCCTCAATTGTCACTTGTGTACCGTTTGTGAGGGTAAATATGGCACGTCCAGTGCCAACAATTACCGTATCGCGTCCAGCGATAGTCAAAATATCTCCATTCATCTTTTTCAGAGTCTGAAAATATTTCAACTCCCTCAGTATGGAGTTTGTGGTAGCACTGTCCACAAGGCATAATTCCTCTTCCATCGGATTGTCCCCGTAGAGAGCTATATATTAAAATGAAGAATTTTCAATAAGAAAACCTTATTTAGATACATAGAATACAATCTTTATTATATCAAAGTGCTGATACAATGACAACAATAATACTTATGTTCTTATTACAACATCACAAATGGACATAAAATAAAGTGATCACTAAGGAGATAGTGGGACTAGTCGAAGTCTCCAAACACGTCGTTTGAGGCGTACTCAATCATCATGTTCTCCGTGCTCATAGGATCCTCGGGCTGCTGGAGAGTTATGGTGTTGCTAGGTCCAGGAGGAGCATCTTGCGAACAACCAGCTCCATTGGTGACATCTGGATGAAGGTTGAAGTTGGCTTCAAACCTTTTCCCTTGAGGTGCCTTGCGTCCTTGGGATTGCTGGTAGAGGATTGCTAGATGCTTTGGGGTCTTGCACTTGTTAGTAGGATGCGTGTAGCATCCACACTTGTCACAAAGCCTAGTTTTGTCATACTTTGGCTTTGCGGTGCCTTTCCCACGGTCCAAGTTTCGAGGCTTCCTGTTCCGGTTGCGCTTACGCTTACCCTTGAATTCGATTGGTTGCTGTTGAAGGCACCACCAAACTTTCTTCCATTCGCGACATTCATATGAACTTCCGGCAAAGTTTGGGAACCAACCGGACGCTGAGAGCCATTCTTAGCAAGAAGCTCATCATGCTTTTCAGCCTGAAGTAGGATATGAATAAGGTCTGAATAGACCTGGTAGTCGCGAGCGCGGTATTGCTGCTGGAGGAGCCTTTCAGATGGGAGCATAGTGGATAGAGTTTTTTCTATCTTTTCCGCATCTGTGGGTTCCTTCTCGCAAAAGACGCAGCTTGAAACTTATCTTATGAACCTCATGATTGTAATCCCCGACGGACTTAAAGTCCTGGAATCGAAGATGAGTCCAATCATGAAGTGCTTCGGGCAGGACAACTGCCTTCTGCTTTTCATACCTCGTCTTGAGGGCCTGAAACAAAGTAAATGGGGATTCCTCCTCCAAATACTCGGACTTAAGATCCGGGTGAATATGATGCCTTATAATATACAAGGCAGCATATTTCTGCTTTTCTCTCAGCGGTGCGGCTCCAGCCGAAAGGGGGTCGTCCGGGTTCTGGATGGCACGCACTATCCCACGGGACGCAAGAGCGATCTTGATGTCCATGGCCCATGTAGGGTAGTTGTGGCCATTAAGCTCGAGTGAATCGAACTCTTTTCCAGCCATCGGTTACCTACATGGTAAACCAGAGAATATTAATCTACGTTCGGTAAATTAAAATCCATCATGGTCATGTTGTAATGAACTATGCAAAATTAATGATGACTTCAAGAAGTGGACTTGAAATCATTAGTGTGAACTTCAAATTGTTAAGTATGACACATTGTAGATAATCTCCAAAGAATATTCGGAGTCCGTCTTGCAGCACTAGAGAGTATAATCTGATGAAATCAGTAGATACTCATACTTCTAATGCCTTATGTCATCACTTAATAAAATGTTTGGGAGAGCACATTGTTAAGCAATCATAGTGCCAAATATGACAAAATGTAGGCTTTAAACAGTAGTGGTGATAATCTGTAGTGCAGTAGATCTGGCCACTACCTTGTGTTCCCAAAACATCAATTTAAAGAAATCACTTTGAATTTGCATACCAATTCGTGCTCGTATCGAGTCAAAATGACTCAATTAAGATGATGAATTAATCTATTGCAAGAAATTGAAAATCTCAATTGCAAACGATAAATGTAATAAATCTCAACATGTGCACACACACGGAAATATATGACATCAAATATTTGTTGGAATACACATAGTACTCGACAAATAAATAGTATAATGTACTGATTTTAACATAATATGCAACAGATAAATATATACTATTAATATGGTTGTTAAAAGATATGCTTAGAAAGCAAACAGGACAAACTAGACAAATCCACGAGCTGCTAGTACTGCAGCGCTGCACGCATGTGCTGTACTTGCATGCAAAGCAGGGAATTGGTTTTTTTTTATTCAGTAGAAGGGAATAAGGAAAGTGACCGGGCGGTGGCAATTAGGCCGACCCACCCAGATGTGAGGATAAGGCATCGTGGGGAGAGCGGTGGGTGGTCGTTGACCTCCAACACGCGCATCTCACCCACGACCTTCACCTCCACAGCAGCCATGGTGGCCAGGCGCACGTCCCTCTCCTTCCGTGCCGTTGCAACGAACCTCATCAGCCACGAGAAGCGCCCCCTCTGCCCCCTTCCTCGTCGGAGGATTCTCCAGGGAGCCGGTCCTCGGGAAGACGCCGTTCGCGAGCCCATGTGTGGCCGGGCTTCGGATGGCAGCGCGGCGGCCGCGGCTGCTCATTGGCGACTCCGTCGATGGGCTAGCCAGCGGGAGTCCGAGGGCCAGGAGGCGGCGGCGGGTGCCTGCTCGCAGCGAAGGTGATGTTGTGGCCGGAGTTGGGGACGGCAGGCACGGCATGCCGACATCCGCGCGCGGCGAGGACGGGTGCGCTGCGGGAGCGCTTGTTAAGGTCCTCACGCCGGAGCCTATGGTGAAGATGGAGGCTCCGGTCGGCGCGGACGCGTAGGCGAGGGCGTTGCCCTCTATCTCGACGACGGACTGGGATCAGGTGACATGCCTATGGCATGTCACGCTGCAACATTCCCCCTCCCATCTACCATCCAAAGCCCATCCAAAGGCTACTAACGACCCAAGGCAAAAACTGCCTCCATCGAGCACAGGTTTGACCAAACCGTGGTGGGGAAAAGGGAAAAGGAGTCGCCCGCTGGGAAGGAAATTCTGGCGGGGAAAAGGAAGGTCTTGGCGCGAAGCGTTGCCGCCGCGGAGGACAGGCGCTGCACCGCCGGCAGTGCGGTGTCGCCGCCGTGGAGGATAGGCAGTTCCGCGTCGCCGCCGCGGAGGACAGGAAGTGCCGCGCCGCCGCCGGAACCAGGGAGAGCGCCGCCTTGCTGCCACGCGAACTAGGGACGAGCACCGCCGTGCGCCGGGAACCAGCGGCGCGCTGCCGCGGGTCGCGGAGGAGCGACGACCAAACCACCACGCCTGGTTTCTCAGGTCGCCTTTCCTCTTCCTTCACATTAGTTTGGTGATTAATTGTTAGTACAGTTAGGGTTCAGATTAAGTACGGTTTATATTCAGAGTTAGAACAGTTTGGATTCAGTTAGCTAATTAATTGTTAGAGGAATAAGAATGGTAAACCTACACTAAAACGAGTGCTGCTAATTGCTTCTCTTCTACCTTGTTCCACCAATTTATATTTGTTGTTTTTGAATTTGGCAGAATTGGTCATCGTTCAATTGTGAGTTGTGCAATGGCAGAAATTGACAAGAGGATACCCAAAGTTGGTATGAGGTTCAGAGATTCAGATCAGGCTTGGGAGGTCTGGGTAAATTATGGGGGTAATATCGGCTTTGATGTGAGGATAAGATCCACTATCAAAAGCAAATGTGATGGAAAGATCACTTCACGCAGATTTGTTTGTTCCAACGAAGGCCATCGAAGAAAAAGTCAAGCAGATCATGAGCCAAAGCGTATTAGAGCTGAAACAAGAACCAATTGTAAAGCTCGGATGATTGTTACATTTGATCGAGTGGCCAACAATTTTGAAGTCACCGAAGTTTATTTGGAACACAATCACCTACTTCAGTTGCCACAAACCCGACACTTGTTGGCATCACAAAGAAAGATTTCAGAATTGCAAGCTTTTGAGATAGAAACAGCCGATGATTCTGGAATTATGCCAAAACAATCACATGAGTTTGCTTGTCGTCTAGTTGGTGGGCCGCTTAATCTTGGTTACACTTGTCGTGATCAAAAGAATCATTTGCGAAGCAAGAGGCAGCGAGAGTTGGCTTATGGACAGGCTGGTAGTATGTTGAAGTTTTTTCGTGACAAGATTACCGAGAATCCATCATTCCAATATCATTTGCAGTTGGATTGTGAGGAGCATATAGCCAACATATTCTGGGTTGATGCTAAAATGCTACTTGACTATGCACACTTTGGTGATGTTGTTACATTTGACACTACATTTGGCACAAACAAAGAGTATAGGCCATTTGGTATTTTTCTTGGGCTCAACCAGTTTAGAGAAACAACCATTTTTGGTGCTGCATTGATGTTCGATGAAACACGTGACTCATTTATATGGCTCTTTGAGACTTTTCTAGCTGCACATAATGGAAGGCAGCCTAGAACTATCTATACAGATCAAGATGTAGCAATGGGACAAGCCATAGAGAAGGTCTTCAAAGAATCATATCATGGATTGTGCACCTTTCATATAATGCAAAATGCTGTCAAACATTTATCTCCAGTGAAGGACGACGAGAAAGATGAAGTGGAGGATGAAGAAAAAGAGCCTCATATTCTCACAGATTTTGGTGCTTGTATGTATGGCTATGAGGACAAGGCGGCATTTAAAGAAGCATTTGACAATATGAGGCTCAAAGTGCATAAACAAACTTGGTTAGATAGTATCTACAAGGTGAAAGAAAAATGGGCTGAATGTTATATGAGAGATGTCTTCAGCTTGGGAGTGAGAAGCACACAATTAAGCGAGAGCTTCAACAATGCGTTGAAAAATCATTTGAAATCAGATTTTCATATTCTTCGGTTCTTGATGCATTTTGAGAGGACAGTGGAAGTAAAAAGAACAAAGGAATTGGAATCTGAATTTAATGCAAGAAAGAAGATACCAAGAGTGAAGATGTCCACTCCTATGTTGGTGGAAGCAAGCAAAGTGTATACTCCGATCATTTTTGAAGCTTTCCAAGGTGAGTATGAAAGATCAATGGCTGCATGTTGTAGAGTATTGGATGGAAATAACAGATTTGCTGTTGCTATTGCGAGTTTGCATGTTGATTTACAGTTTGAGGAGGAGCGCATAGTGATAGGCGATCCTTTAACCAAAACGGTTTCATGTAGTTGTGGAATGTTCAACAGGACAGGAATATTATGTGGACATGGTCTAAAAGTTCTTGACTTGATGAATATAAAGACATTACCGACACATTATGTCTTGAAGAGATGGACTAGAGAAGCTCGCAATGGAAGTATACATGATAGGCAAGGAAGGAAGGTGGTAGAAAATCCAAAACTAGAAGCTCAACTTCGATACAAGGATTTGTCTCATAAATTTCACAATATGGCCCATAAAGCCGCCAACTCCCCACAATGTTGTGTGCTATTAGAAAGTGCACTTGATCATGTTGCTCCACGAATAGAGGATTTGCTCAGTGCATCCAATAGTGTTATGAATGAACCATATAAAGACAAGGAGAATGTTGATCCAAATGTGCAACAAATAGATGAGTTGCTTAGTTCTGCAAGGCTGAAGAAAAAAGAGGTTCAGTCAACAAACATAAGGAGAAAGAGAACTTGGCTTGATAAGTTACTCAAGGGGAAGCGGAAACCATCTAAAGCTACTGCACCAACAAAAAAGGGAGTGAAGGTATGTTGAAATTGGAACATGGTATGTTCTCGCGGTTCATTTGTAAACTAATTACTATGATTTTCAATGGCAGCAACAAAAGAAAAAGGATGGAGTGCAACAAAAGAAAAGGGATGGTGTACAACCTCAAGTACAAGTGGAGAAGTATGACAACAACAACAACAACAAAGGACTAAATTTGGAGCTTCAAGAAAACAATGCACTCATCAGTTTCACCCAACTCTTGAATGCTCCACCTTGCGGTGATGACGATTTGTTCTAGCATGCAAGCTTGTTAGATAGTATTTTGGGGCTAACTATAGCATTTTGGGGCCTAAGTGTACAAGTGAAATTGGCCATTTCTACTCTGGAAACATTGTTCCAGTTGGCACTTGTTTGGTGCAGAATTTGAACATTAAGACCTTCTGAATTTCAACCAAGTGGTACTGTTAAATGTCTGTTTTATGTACTGTTAAATGACTGAGTTTCTGTTTCTATTCTCTAGTTTCTGAAAACTGTAGCGTGGAAGGCTTTTTTACCTTGGGTCGTTGTCACTAATTCCTTGTGACCAATGAGTTGTCTGAATTTAAATTTTGATGAATGGGATGTGCGAATTTCGTCTGAATTTGAATGCCAGTTTACTGTTATGAATGATACAGCGTACTGCTACTGTTTCTATGGTGTATCTGTCTCAAAACTGTCAAGTCTGAAGCAATATCTGTGCTCGATGGATTTCCTGGGAGCAGTTTTTGCCTTGGGTCGTTAGTAGCCTTTGGATGGGCTTTGGATGGCAGATGGGAGGGGGAATGTTGCAGCGTGACATGCCATAGGCATGTCACCTGATCCCAGTCCCTCGACGACCGCTGGGGTCGGAGATGGTAGGCGCGGCGCCACGACGCTGGCTTCGATGACCGCGGTGCTGGCGTGCGGTGCGACGGCTGCGGCGTCGCCGGTCACAATGCTGGTGGAGCGGACGCCCAGGCCACGGGAACGGTGTACGCCGTGGCGGCGCGCACGGTATCCACCGGCGCTGTGGCGGCGGCCGATGTAGCCGCCGACACCGTAGTGCTGGCCATCAAAGCGGCGGCATCCTCCGAGACTGCTTCATGCGGCGGCGAGCAACAAACCGACGGCGCCGACCGTCGTCACGAAGGATCCAGCGGAAGAACAAGGGCAAAAACCACTGCATTTGTTCTTACCTTTTCTTGTCAATCTCGCCAGAATCGTTCGCCTGGGAGAGCGAAAGTGCTGATAACGTGTTAAAAGTAGGACGAGAGACAAAGTGAAAAGGACAGTTACTATTTATTGATGAAGATGTATATATTTATAGGGGTGAACCGGCGCCTACTATGGCGGTTTATGGAGGCGACGCTCCAGGAACAACTGCCTACGTCGGTTCTTCATGTGCGGATTACAAGCAGGGTTTTTCTCATTTAATGAAAAGATTAAACCCTAACAGAATGCAAATCTAGGCCCTTCCGGGCCTATCCCAGTTCAAGAAAAGTAGGGCCCAAAATGGCAAGGTAGAAAAGGTTTGCGGTAGCCCGTAGGGTACCCATTTCAAGTCATTTGCAACCCTTGATAAATTTGAGATACACAGCAAATTTCAAACCAAACGATAGCTTTATTACAAGGTGGTTTAGGATACAGTATAACTAACTTAAACTTGATTCCAGCAAAGTTTGCTTGCCATTCTGTATCTAAACCTGCTAGAGTTTTTTCTTCAGATACCGTTCTGCTGCAAAGATCGGACTTCACAATGCTTTCTAATGGCCTGACAAAGACATGTAAACATAGATGGATTTTGTGTCCTTATTTAAGGATCATCTCCTCAGAACAAGTGATGAAGCTCGTGGCAGTACAGTTTCTGACGATCATAGGCTCAGATAGCACAAAGTAAAATTTCCTTTGTACTTTGGTCAATAAGCTCATGGCAGTACAAGTGATGAAGCTCATGGCAGTAGAGTTAATCTATCAGATCAAAAGTTTCATGTGAATCACCAGAACCTCAGGGACTCCAGGTAGAGTCTGTCACATCTAAAAGAAGGGAATAAGTATAATATAAGATAGATCATATTAAGAAATTCAGCCATGTTTTTACCTTATACAAATAGTAAGTATAATGCAAGGCATCAAATAATAAGCAGAGAATATTAGTCCACACATTGAATAATCCAATAGAGTGTACTCTGCTTATAATCCAAATGACATGGATACACATTTTTAAGCACTGTGTTTAATTTGAAGTAACTTTTAGGTAAAATTGCTTGCCATTCTGAATCTAAACCTGCTAGCTTCAAAAGAAATCGAAGAAGAGGTTTTTCTTCAGATATTTCTGCTGCAACAAGGCACACATAGATGGATTTCGTGTCGTTATTTAACTCCCATCTTGTCAAATCAAGTGATGAAGCTGATGACAACACGCGTTTTCCGAGTTTTTCAGCCTCTTTCACGAATAGAAGGTAAGCAAGAGGGTAGTTAAACTCAGGAAAAAATCATCGCAACTACAGTTTTTTTATATCAACAACTACAGTTGATCAGATCAAGAGTTTCATGTGAATCAACAAGAACGTCAGAAGGCCAATGAATGTCATGTGGATACAGGAACTCCAGGTAGGTTCATCCTGTAAACAGGATCCTGGAGCCATCTGCACCTCCAAATGCTGGGCAAAGCATCATTGGAACTTCAGAAATAATAGTATAGTATCATAGACCTTATCAAAATCATCCACATCCACATATTGCAAATCTAAAGGTTTACGATGCTGATGCGCATGGCTCAGATATATATAACAGGTTTTTCAATCAGGGATTATCAGAAGCAGAACTGGCATGTTTGCTAAAGTGTATATCATCACAGCCATTTCATACAAAACGCACCATACATATAAAAGAACAGAATAAGAATGATAAGATGGCTCATATTAAGAAATTCAACCATGATTTTCCCTTGTACTCCATGAATTAATCCGAAGCGCGGGTAAGATTCTAATCAGTGCCATCAATTAAAAGAAATTCATAAAAAGGAAAACAAACTGAAATAATGCGACTAGGTTGAAGCTGATAGGTGGCATCAGATAATAAGCGGAGTTTTGTATATAAATATGTTCACATCATTTGCCACTATTCACTTCAAGAGAAGAATGATAAATTCAAAATTAGGAACATATTAAAAACACAAATAGTTTGTGTATAATGCAAGGCATCAGATGATACGCAGAGAATTTTAGTTTACACATGGAATTTCCCAATGAGAGTTGAGGATATTATCCAAATGACATGGATTCACTTGTTTAAGCACTTCTATTTACATTGTAAGTTAAGTGTACTAGCTACAGGATTATTAAAACTTAGGCAACGATCATAGGCAACTACTATCTATCGGATCAAAAGTTTCATGTGAATCATCAAGAATCTCAGACAGCCCGTAAATGTCATGTGGATGCAGGGGCACCAGGTAGGTTCATCCTGTAAACAGGATCCTGAAGCCATCTGCACCTCCAAATGTTGGGCGAAGCATCATTGGATCTCAAAGAGGAGTTTCAGAACAAAAGTAATTGTAGATCGAAATCAATGAGAAATTATAAAAGGTTTTTGATGATGATACACATGGCTCAGATATATATGTAACAGGTTTTCAATCATGAATTTTCAGAAGCAGAACTGGCATGTTTGCTAATGTGTTTATCATCACAGCCATGTCATACGAATCGCACCACACATCTAAAAGATCTAAAAGAACAGAACAAGAATGAAAGATGGCTCATATTAAGAAATTCAACCATGATTTTCCCTTGTACTTCATGAATTACTCAGAAGCGCGGGTAAGATTCAAATCAGCGCCATCAAACAAAAGAAATTCGCAAAAGAGGAGAAACGAAAAACATGTGAAGGAAACTTCATAGTATTGATTTAAGCTGATGGGTGGCATCAGATAATAAGCGGAGTTGTGTAAACATGTCAAAGATTCAGTGTTTAGCATATAAATACTTCACATCATTTGCCACCCTGTGCTAAGAGAAGATTGATAAATCTAAAGGAGATAATAAAACAGATAAAAGGTTTCGAGTCTAGTGCAAGGCATCAGAAAATAAATTGAGAATATTATTCCACACATGGAAATTTTCCTTTGAGCGTGTAGGATATCTGCTCATCATATGCCAGCAAAAAGAGCAAAACAATTCGGTAGATTTGTACGAAGAAATTTCGGTTAGACCATTTGACTCCAGAGCAATGGCAAACGCTGCAAAGGGTTGGTAAGTAAACCATGTCGCTGTACGCGCCAGCTTTGCCCCCTCAGATTCGAGTCCAGTAAAAAACTGAGCTCCATCTAAGAAGAAGAAAAAGAGCTAGGCGCAAATATGAAAGAAAATTGGAGAAATATAATCTAATCTTGACTTCTCTCGGATGCTATCCACAAGGGAAAGCACAGAAAATGCAGACATGTCAACATGGCATCAGTTCAGACCGCCCGTCTGCTTATAATCTTCATCGAGAAAGATTTTAGACTACAGATAATGGCGAAAGATCAAACAAACCAGATTAACAGGGACGATCTACGAAGGTCGACGCGTGGGGTGGAGAAGACGAGAGGAGGCGGAGGCGGAGGCGGCCGAGTTGATGTGTTGGTTGGGGGTGGAGGGAGTATATAGAGGAGAGGGGGGAGGTTAGGGTTTCGGTACCAAACGAAATAAATCTGACGGGCCTTTGGCCCAAAGGTTAACGAGCGGGCTGGAAAATAAGCGGAGCCCGTCAAGTTGGCTTGATGGCGATTCGCGGGCCACGAAAATGACGCGAGTGAAATTACAGGACGGAGGACGCCACTCGCAAGTCGCAACGGACAAGCAACGCCGGGCCGCCGACGTCGACGTGGGTGTCAGACGCCGCTGCAAAAACCGCAGCCATGCGAAACTCCCAGCGACGCTCCCCGCCACGAATCCCATACGACCGCCACCTGCTCGACCACTCTCCCCTGCCACACGCGTCGCCATGGCCGCCGCCGGCGCCGGCGCGCCCCCGCGCGGGTCCGACGTGGACTTCGCCGACGTCTTCGGCGGCCCGCCCCGCCGCTCGTCGGGGAGCGAGCGCGTGCGGCGCTCCTCGCTGGACTCGTCCGCGTCGAGGGCGCGGAGCGGGGCCGAGGAGAGGCCCGTGTTCGGAGACCGCACCAGCTCCGGCTCGGCGTCCAGGGCGCGGAGCGGGGCAGAGAGCGGGCTCGGTGAGAGGCCCGTGTTCGGGGAGCGCACGAGCTCCGAACGAAGACAGCTCGGGCAGGAGTTCTACAGGGACATATTCCCGGGGGGCGAGCCGCTGTCCCCCAGGCGCGGCGGGGCCTCCGGCGATCGGGACGTGTTTGGCGCGCCGGCGTCGCCCGGGTCCACGACCCCGAGCCGCCTTCGGTCGAGGTATGTGGCTTTGTGCTCAGGGAGCTTGCCACACTGAAGTGCAATATCGGTGCCCAGTGTTTTTATCGGTTGATTGCCACGCTAAGAAATGTTGAATTGTTGATAGCGTCAAGTTATTAAAATGTACAACTCACAATTAGAGACCAGTTATTTTCAATCATGTAATTTAAACACAAAAATGATGGAGGATTGGGCTTTGTAAATCGGCTTCGATGCTTGTGGTTGACACTGGCGGCATTGACCATCTCCTAGTCGGGTGCGACATTCAGGGAACTATGGTTGGGTTATGCTCATTAGGTGCCTTCGGTCCCATGCCATCTAGATGATCAAGAATGATTTCATGCTATGGAGCACAGCCGGAGCGAAGGGATTGGGTAATCTGATTGCATAGGGCGCTCCGCACCCACTTGCGCTTCATTGATTTTTTTTACGAGTAAACTGACAGGAGCACTGTCTTTCAATTAGAAGAAGCTTCTTTGATTAGTGACATAGTACAGTTTTCCTTTTCTTTGCTTGAGCCGTTATTCTCTATTTTAATGATGTGCTGCACTTCCCCAGCGTTGTCTCAAATATTTATTATCTCTAACTAAGCATCATACTTTATTATAATTTTACTTTATCGGCTTCTTGCAGCTTCTCCATGAAGTTCACCAGAGGTGTAGACAATTCAGTTCCTACTTCGCCATCCCGGCATACATCCAACAAAAATGATGATGACACATCTTATGATTACAGTGTTCCAGCTTCACCGAATTCATCCACGAGCAGTTTTCCTGCCCAAGGGGTATCGCAGCAAGATTCAAAGAAGAATCCCTTTTCATGGCATCGATATCCTTTCCTATCTCGGTTCCGTTCTCAGGGTGGAGATAAGAAGGACACCTCTCGATACGTTAACTCTATGGACACTGAATGTGAATGGACTCCTGTTGGCTCAGAAAGCTTCGTCAGCAATAACAACTTCCATTTTTCATTCTACAAGTGGGCAGGTAAAGGTGCTTTGTTGATTTTGCCAGCTAGTGTGCAAGAAAAAGATGGAAATATTATTGGAGTTAGAAGCTTCCCTCAAGTTGTTGTGCAAGGCATTGACCTAATTGATGATGAAGAAAGCATGTCAACTGCCACGGCTGCATCAAAAAGTCAGACCGACTATGAAGATTACAAGTCTGGGAAGGATGGGTTGTTTGAAAGAAAGCATAGTATAAACTCAACGACCAAGGATGAACCTATTTCTTTAGTCTTTGATGAGTACATGCAGGGTAATAAAACCAAAGAAACAGGTATTCTTTTATTTAGATTACACACCTTTGTAATTACTGAAGCATACTTTAGCTAGTAATTTAGTCTTTGTTTGTTTCTCTGTCACCTTATCTAACTTCTGTACCAGAAAGGGCATACCGTTTTTCTAACACAGTAATATAAACCGTTTTCATGTAATTTGAATATAAATATGTGAATAGATGGACTGAAGCTCATGTTCTTTCTGTTCAGGAACAAAGTCTGGCACCTATAATGCAAAGAACAATGTATCAGCAGCTAGCCCTAGCACACAACGTTCACGGCCACCTTCGGGAGAGAAAAGTCGTGGTACCAGAGTGCTAAAGGATTTCATCAAAATATTTAGTCCTGAGAGTTCACCAAAACGAAAAGGAACACCTGAAGCTCAAGATCAGATATCCAGTGGAAAAAATGGAAGCAAAGGTGGAGTTGAAGATAAATTTAGCATATCAGGTTTGGAGGCCGATAAGGATATTAAGACAGATAGAAAGATCAGTCAGAATGCAGTTTCTGCTGCACCTTCTCAAGTAAGTCAAATCCGGATGGACATATTGCCTGGATATTTCAGTAATTGTCGATCTACCTCAGAAACCAGTTCTTAGGCAATTTGGCATTACACAGATACATTATTTACATTAATCTTTAATTACTTTCAGATAAGTGAAGTACAAGGTAGGATGGAGAAACCAGTTCTTACAGTGGATGATGAAATACACACCAGAACAGGCAAACTCTCAGGAAAGGAAGATGTTAAACCACCATCTTCTGATGGTAAGTATAGTTGTGAGGCTGTGAATGAATTAACAAATCCAGCCTGTGAATTATTTTTGCATTCTAGGAATAACTTTAATCAATTAAAGTGTTGTTTATTTTCAATATTCTTGCAGCCCATAAAATTGCATATATGTCTTTCTTAATCTTTGGATGTTCACTTTAACATTTTGGGTGATTGTAATACCCAGAATGTAGTGGTGGGACTAGTGTAGGTGGTTTATTCATATCTGGTTGTAAATTTCTCCAGATGTTGGTTTGTGAGAGCATGTTTACATGGAAGTTGTCATCATTTAATTAATTGTTGCTAGTGTAATCTCCGAGAACTCACTGATGCAGTATTTCTTGTTGTGTTTGTTAGAGTCGATCCATGTTGAAACAAAAGAAAAAATGAGTGACACAATAGTTCGTGAAGAAAGTCACATGGAAGATCTTGAAGGATGCGTGGTATGTGCAAAGTCTTTCTCTCATAAAAAAAGGTGCCTTTTTGTAGGTCTAAGCAAATGCAAATTGCTAATATTGTTTTGTCCACTAAACACCATGCTAACCTAGCTAGTTTGTTAACACAAACTGCTTGCAGTAATTGATAATATCCAAAGAAGCCTGAAAGTTGAAGTTTCATCTTTGGATTGGTATGCATTACTACTGTTAGTCGGCTAGGAAAACTGACTACCTCGGTCTACACCCAGTTAATTGCTCCCGGCATGTCTTTTAATGAGATACTGTGAAAGGTCAAGGCATAGCCCATGATCGAGGCCATGAAATATAGGAACTGTCCAAATTTATTGCTAATGGCCAGTTTTTAACCCTACTCACTTCAACAGGTATTATGAAACAGTATGCCTAGCTGCAAATAACACACGCATTGACCATGGTCATATAGGTTATCATCTGAGAATTGCACGGCAATGGCATGGATAGGCCTAACTGTAACACCAAACTTTCTGGTTTAAGTAATGTGATAATGTCTGATAATGGTCTTCAGTGAGTAAAACTGGTTGCATTGGTGTTACATCTTACCACCCTCCAACACAAAAAGACAACAGAAGTCTACCCCTGTTCTTGTTTCTGGAAATCCAGCATATGCACCATTTTAAGTGCCGTACCTGCTATAGTCAGTAGTTGGACTCGGGCCGACATGGGAAAGAACAATATCTAGAATAGGAAATAGTGTCAGAAATTAACTTTGCTATATTCTTTTAGTTTTATACTATGGAACCTGTAGCGATAATTCATTCTCAGAAACCACCAGCATAGCAGTTCGTCATTAAATATTGGAAGCCAGACTAAGAAAAGTGTCTGTCTCCCTAAGACCCTAACAAATGATTAATATCAAAGTTGCGCAGTTTGTGATTTTTTCCAAACCAAAGAATTTGATCTTTTACCATATCTTCATTTTACAAAGCAGGTTGAGCATTTCGACGAAGGTCAGATTCTTCATGATGACAAAGAAAAGGAGCAAATAAAGGTACTACACATAATAGGAACCCTGAGTCCACAGCTTGTTGCTTCTTTCCCATTACCTTTCAGTTCCATTTCTCAGCTTTCTTGCTTGTTCCAACATAGATATCTGAATTAAAAATCCGGGAATGGTCAAGGGGAAAAGAAGGAAATATCCGGTCATTGCTTTCTACACTGCAACTTGTAAGTGCAAGAGTATCTTTAGCATGTAATCTCATAGTGTATGCTAACTCTGAATAGTCTGCAGCTATGTTCCAAACCTACATTTGCAAAAATATTAACTCATATTTTGCACTAATCAATTTTTTAAAGAAGTTATTCTTTCTACTTACATGGTGCATTGAAGATCAGTGCCCCAAGTTACATAAAGAAAAATATCTCTTGAACTGTTATCGTTTTTTCTGTCCCTCTCACTAACATTTTTCAGAAGAAAGGTTCTCCTCCATTTTTTCTCGTTGGAGTATGATATGATGATATCAGGATTATGTTTGTTTGTTTAACTTCACGTGCTTCTGTAGGTTCTCTGGCCTGAGAGTGGATGGAAACCAGTTCCATTGGTTAACATAATTGAAGGAGCTGGGGTTAAGAAAGCTTATCAGAAGGCATTGTTATGTCTTCATCCAGATAAGTTGCAACAGCGAGGAGCTGCCATGCATCAAAAATACATAGCAGAAAAGGTTTTTGACATTCTACAGGTAACCCAGATTTATCCCAAATACCTTTGTGTAAAAGAAAAAAACACCTTTTCTCATTGACTAGGAGTTTATAACAACTGGTTACATTACATCAGGGTAATAGCTGTGTACCAGTTTTTACCCTCTTTTCTGAGTGAAACTCTTAGCGTCTAAACCGGTTCTATAAGTTATGATAGCTATTGTGGTTGTATTTTTCTAGGGGAAGTTTGGTATGTGGTTTACAGCATAACTGATGATGGAGTTCATAACAAGTGGTTATGTCAGGTTAATGTTGTACACCAGTTTTTTCTCTTTCTGAGGGAGAGTGAAACTCTTTAGCGGCTCGATTAGAGGTTGTTTTGGGGATAACTAGTTTGGTACGTGGTTTATGGCATAACTGTAGAAACAACGGAAACATGATATAATGCAGTTCTGCTTTTGCCTCCGGTGTTGTTGCCTTTTACTTACTATATTAGTTAAATTTGATGATGGTCCTGAAAATCATCTCAGATGTGCATATTCCAAACTTTGAGTCACTAAACAGATCATTTTTATTCGGGGAAAAAAGCTAACAAATCATTTTAACTATCAAACCTATCTGAACGTTTTGCAGGTGTTCTAGTTGAGTTTGTACAAAATAATATCTTATATGATGGGCCACGGCATTTGTTACGCAGATTAAATTTTGTGAAGAAAAACAGTTTTGCTTGGCCAAAATGAACGTGATTCCCCTTTTATTTATGCAGGAGGCATGGAAGGAGTTCAATTCAGTCAGTTTTGGATAGTATTTCATAGCTTTTACCATTGGTTTGGTTTCACCCTATGTGCTTCTTCGTTCATCGGGACTTTGTGTACTTCTGTCCAGTGTGTCTAAGGTCTAAACTGTCTCCAGCAACAAGCAGTGCGAAAATGAACATGGATAACCTTATCTATGATATTGTGTATGGGTAATCATGGTACGAGGACAATTTGTAAACTGGCCAAGTGCGCTTTGTGAACTTGTTTTGGTGTAAATGCACGCGCGAATCTGGAGAACCGACCGATGCTGCCCTTTGTTAAAGAATTCTGATTTTTGCAATTCAATACAGCGTTTGATCCAGCGTATTTTGATTATTGAAATTCTGAAGATGCTACCTGAAACCTTGTGTTTACTTTGATCACCCCCAGCCTTGAAATGTTGAAATTTCCAGCAAGACATGCAAACGTCATCCGTTGAGGGGTTTCTCCTAAGAATCTTGTGCATTGCAAATGTAGGTAGTACAGCTCACATTTTTCTAAATTTGCCATCAGTCAGAATTTTTAAATTGCCAAATCTAGATGCAACAGCTCAAAGTTTTCTTGGTCTCCAAGTTGATCCACATACCGAGTCTATTGGCATCTCCAGTGGCCATTTGTGTCCGTTTGGGTTGGCATGTGGTACGTTTTTGCCTTAGTCCTTTTGCGGTGGGGACGCCTCCAACAGGTCGACCCATTTGACCTTTCCCCCACCATCAAGGAATAGGTGTCGTAACTATCGCACATCCCGTCGGACACCGCTTTGGTGACTTCACGTCCGATCGCTCCTTTTTCTGCAGTCTGCTGCTGGTTTCCTACCCTAGCCATGGGCTATAAAGGAAATCAACACGACGAGTTGGACGGCCAAACCTTAGCCAGTTTACCACCAAATGCCTCGCGGCAAGATCACCATTTGGGCCAGGATCGACGCAATGGGTGTGATCGGTTCCCTGTGGAAGACGCGGAGGCATAGGCGGTCGCCTTCGCGGAGTCAATTGAGCATGCGGAAAGGCAGGCGGCGGCGGAGGTGGTGGTCGCGGAGGCAGTGGCGTAGCGCGCGAGGTGGTGGTCGCGCTTGATGTCGCAACACAGGATGTGGTGGACATGGCGGCCGCGACCGAGGGGAGGGGAAAACATGGTGCTTGGCCCTATGGCAGAGGCGGTGTTCGACACTGACACTGGTCGTCGTGGACGATGATAATGATGATCTCGACTGGCACGCGGTTGTTGTACAAAGAGTCCTCGTCATCCACCCATCGATTTGCGATATGGTCTTCAGTTTAACACGACCCAACTCCTCCTTGAGTCCTCGCCTGCATAGGCCACAATTGAAGGCGTCGATCGCCCTCTCCTTAGAGATGTCCTACGCGGCGTTCTTCAAGGCGGATGTATAAGTGTATTAGTTTACACGATCTTGGCATGCACGCTCCCAGTTCTTCGACTGATGCCGTTCTAGAAAAATTTATGGACCAGGTCATACCAGTTGCTAATCAACTCCGCGGGTAGGCTCTTGAGCCAAGCGTGCGCGAAGCCTTTCACTTGTAACTGTAGACATTACATGACAATAGTTTTTGAACCTCCATGACATCGTGCTGCCATCAGTTAGTCCTCCAGTCAAGTTTTTGGCTCTTGGAGCCCGTCGTACTTGGGGGTGTGAGAGGGTAGCTTGAAACCCTTTGGCATATGGGTCCGGTGGACGCGGTAGGTGAGGCAGCTCGCACCGCGTGGCTCGGCATCTTTGTCGGAGCCGAGGGACTCGCGATTATCGCGCTCCGTATGGTATGTGTTGACTTTGCATTGCGTGATGCCGTTGCGGGCATTTGTAGTCGCGTGATCCTCGTGCTCATGGCTCTTACCGTGGAATGTTGCGGCGATGTGGCAAGTCGTCGCCTCATAGAGGCGAGCGATCAGATCATCGTGGCATGATCGCCCTTTTAGCGCTCCAATTTTTATCCGGTGCGAGTGTGGCTCCTACTAGGCCCAGGGCGGTGATGGTTGATCAGTGAAGAGATGGACTTGGATCGTTATCTGAAGGCTGGTTAGACAACAGGTACATAGTAGCCACGATTAGGGTGTCTTGAAGCGTCTTAGCCACCGGGTTTCCCACTATGTCCATTGTCATGAAGGACGATTCGAGGCTTTTTGATAGCTCGAGCCCATTGTCTTCGGGTAGAAGTTGTAGCCAATAGCGATGCTTGTGTGCCCCACCCGCAGTGGTGTGTTTTGATGAGGAAGAGTGGAGAGAGGATAGCTGTCGCTGCCGCTCGCTCGATGCATCAGCACGCCGCTTGTGCTCATCAAGTTCCCCCTGTGTTGTAGTCAGTCGTGTATGTTGCTGGTGAAGGAGGGTGTGGTAGCGGTCAGCTCCTCCAGCGTCGCACCAAAGTTGTCTCATCAGGGCACCAAAGTTACTTTATCTCACACATAAATTACTTTGTTAGGCACCAAAATTGCCTTATCGGGCACCAAAGTTGCCTCGTCAGCCACCAAAGTTGAATCACCAGGCACTAAAATTGTCTTGTTGAGCACCAAAGTTTCCTTATCGGGCACCGACATTGCTCAGTTGGGCGCAAGTTGCCTCGTCAGACACCAAAGTTACATTCTCAGATACCAAATTTACTTTGTCAGACACCAAAGTTGCTTTGTCTCGCATATAAATTTACTTTGTACGACACCAAAGTTGCCTCGTCGGACACGAAAATTGTCTCTTTCATCATCACCAACATTGCTCAGTCGGGCACAAATTGCTTCGTCGGGGCACCAAAGTTACCTCGTCGGGTACCAACGTTACTTTGGCGAGCATCAAAGTTATTTGGCGGGCACCAAAGTTGCATTGTATTGCGCATAAATTATTTCGTTGGGCGCCAAAGTTGGTTTATGGGGTATAAAAGTTACCTGGTCGAACACCGAAGTTTCTCTGTTGCACACTAAAGTTGTCTCGTCGAGATCAAAATTGACTCGTCGAGCACAGAGGTTGCCTCTTCGGGCACCAAAGTGGCATCGGCGAGCACCAACATTGCTCAGTCGGGCAAAAGTTTCCTTGTCGAACACCAAAGTTGCTTTGTCGAGGACCGAAATTGCCCTGTCATGCACCAAAGTTGTGTTTGTCGATGACCAAAGTTGTCATGTCACGCACCAAACTTGATTTGCCGCTGACACAAGTACCCTATCACACCCCACTGTTGCTTTGTCGAGAACCGAAGTTGCTCTATCACACACCAAAGTTGCCTTGTCATGCACCAACATTGCTTTGTCAAGGACCAATATTGATAGGTTGCCTACTATTGGTGATAAGTTACTTACGTGAGAAAAGCAACTAGTACAATAAAGTTGCTAGGATGACATGGTCAACATTTATATGTTCCGATGATTGCTTGCAACGGCCTCAATGACGCTGGAAAAGAGCATGTCGAAGGCCCTCAATGAGAAGAATGAGGACGGCGCCCTCGCTTGCACCGAGTGTCGTAAGGGGTTTAGAGGTGAACACCATGACGCCAGGCTCCATGCAACCACACTCTGCAAGAGATTCAGAGGTTGACATCATGTCGGAAGCCTCAACGAGGGATTTAGAGGTAACTTCACAACATCGAGAGGCAACTTATAAACTAGACTAGACTTTTTTTAATAACGGTAGTAGAAACCTTAAAACAATTACAGTCACCTTCACAACAGGTAAAATCAACTTAGAAATTTTCCAACAGTAATAAGCAACTTCCAGGTAAGCAACTTCACACCCAAGTAAAAGCAACTTCATATCCGTGGTAGGCAGGTTTAGACAAAGGATGGACATTCAACTTTACGTAGGTGGTAGAAAACTTCGCAATTTGCTCTTAATCTCTTGGCTTTTAAGATGCAATTATCAAGTTTTATTTAGAGAAAAAGCATAGTGCAACATGGAAATACATGGAAATTCAATAGAAATGTAATACGAGAACGTTTTCTGAGTCCTCCTCAATAGAAATGTAATACATGTACGTAAATGCAACAAATAGAAATATAATACATCGTACGTAAATGCAACAGGGTCCGGGTTGGAGGATTATAACAAAAAATAACCGAAGAGATGTCTCTTCTTCTCTCCCACCGACAGTTGCTGGCTTGCTGCTCGATTTGGAGGATTAAGAGCATCACTAGTAGTACCTTCAAACCCTCAAATAACCGTTTTCTTTACAGTTTACGGGAACAAAAATGCGTAGACTAGAACTCCTTAACCCTCAAAAAGAAATGAGGGTCCAACCCTCAAACCAGCTCCCAACCTGTAGAAGTGAGGGTTGGAGAGGGGAAACGACCCCAACCCGCACTCCTCTTCCTTCGTCGCGCGGGAGGGAAATTTCTCGTCCCCAACCTCTCGCCCATGCCCGCCCGCGCCGCCCGTCGCCATTCCGACCGCTCCCCGCCTCCCCTCGACGAGCGCGAGCCCGCCGCGCCCGCCCGCACCCGCCTTGATGCCGGATCCATCGTCCTCGTCGCCTCCGGCCCCGCGTAGCGGCCTCCCGAGTCGCGTGACCGCCGCCACCGCCCCGAGCTCTCCCCGCCGTTTCCCGTCGTCCCCCGGCCTCCTCAACCTCTCCTCCACCTCCTCGGCCTCCCCCAGCCGCCGCGCCCCGCCCCCCGGTCGCCCGCCTGAAAGAACATTTCATGATCCCTAGTGTTTTATGTGTTAGATAACAATACCAAGGATTATTTAATGGTGTGTTGAAGTGTTGCATATCTTAACATTGAAAAGGAGCTTCAAAGTGGTTTTGGGGGGGGGGGGATAATTCGCCCCTCCCCAATCTCAAAAGGGCGCAAGGGCGCGACCGACTGTATGGGGGCGGAATATCTCCGGATTTTCCGGTCGGGGCCGGATTTTTTGCCCAGGCCGGATAATCCCCCCCTAAGAATTTTGCAAAGGTCACCACTGCGCGTCAATCAGAGAGGGGGCGGAATTTCCCCCGGACTTTCCGTCTCTAGAGTGGATTTTCCCCCAGGAGCGGATAGTCCTCCGCAAGGATTTTCACCAAGTCAAGCTCGACGCGACCCACTATTTTTCCCCCAGGGCAGATAGTCCGCCCCTAGTGGGGGGCGGATAATCCGCCCCCAAACTTCTCCAACGGCCAGTTCTGGGCAGGTGGTATTTAAACCCGTCATCCCCCTCCTGCCAGAACTCTTGGTTCATTCGAAAAAGACAAGATCTGTTCCTCAAGTTCCATACAAGAGATCTCCACCTTCATGCACCCAAAGTCCCCGTTCCTTGGGGAATCAAAGGAGGAGGGCTCGATCTTCATCAATTGCAATCAAGCGCTTCATCTCCTCTCCATTCATTTGGAGAATCTTCGATCTAGTATTTCTTGCAAATATTTAAATCCTTGTGTTGATTATATTGATAATCCTTGTTCTTGTGACATCTTGTTGTCATTACGGGAGCCTCCAATTCGGTTGTGGATGTGTGCCCCGCTAGAGTTGTAAAGGCACCGGTTCCCGCCTCGAAGGGTACCAATAGTGGAGAAGGTGGATCAGTCCTTTCGTGGCGAGATCCATCGGAGAATAGAGTGAGGCCTATTGTGGTGTGGTGGTCTTAGAACCGCCCACCCCTCCAACGCAGATGTACTTCCCTTAACAAGGAAGGAACTACGGTAAAACAAATACCTGTGTCTCTGCGTGCTCTACTATGGTTTCCTCGCTCCTCGCTTTACATGTTTAGTAGATAGGGTTGCATATAGGGAAATTCTCGTAGTTGCATATCTAGAGAATTTACTTTGTGTCAAGCCTAAAATTGAAAAAGAACTAAAAATTGAGTAGCACCTATTCATCCCCCCCTCTAGGTGCCCGTACGATCCATTTAAATTGGTATCAGAGCCCCGGATCTTAATTCGGGCTTAACCTCCTAAGAGGAGTATGGGTTCCAAGGGAGATGGGAGCAATGCTCTGGAAGTAGTCACCATGAACGATATCAAGACGTTGGAAACAACCTTGATTAGTTCTATGGAGGCTAAGATGGAAGATATGCGTCAAATGATAATGCGTCTCTCCCCATCCGCAGCATCACCTCCATCTGCCTCTGAGGCTACCACTCTGCAATCCAAGGAAACGGGTAACACCGATTCGAAAGAGAACGAGGTGGTTGGTGATGGCACTAGTAAGAGCTCCTCCTCGAAAAAGGATAGTGGTAAGGAAGGATACAATGAGGTTTCCCATGTGTATTCACCTGATCCACCTATCCCACACCCTCATATACATAATAGGGGTGATCCACCCAAACTTTCAGTGTCTACTTTTAATCAATGGCAAAAAATTTATGAAGTCTCATGTGTGCAGCTCCTCCATTGAGTTGTGGAAAATCATAGAGAATGGCCTTCATGTTTGAGATCCAAACAACCTAACAAGAAGAGAGGTTATAGACAGTCAACTCAATGGAACGGCTCTACACATGATTCAGCTTGGTGTGGGTACCAAAGACATGCCACACATAGAGCATCTCAACACAGCAAAGGAAGCTTGGGATGCCCTCACCGAGCTCTTCATTGGAAATGAAAGCATGAGAAGAAATAGGTATGATTCTTTGAGTAATCAAGCTGAAGGGTTCTATATGTTGGATGGAGAAGACCACGAGGACATGTATAGGCGGCTCAAGTCAATATCCACCACTTTCAGAAATCATGATGCCTCTCATGTTGATGATGCTTGGATCAACCGAAAGTATGTTAGTGCTCTTATGCCTTTTGAGCCCACAGATTTGAAGAGTCTCCAAGGAAGGCATAACTACCACCTAATGACATCCAATGAGGTAATGCAAGAAATGGCAGCTTTCAAAGTGGCTGCCAAGAATGCCGAAGATGCATGTGCACGAGCCATTGGGATGCAAAAGGGGGTCAACATGGCCTTGAAGAAGAGTGTGGCTGATCAAGATGAAGATGACATAGAAGATATGGACTATCCCGAGGATGTAAAAAGAGCTCATGGACAATACATGGCCTTCTATGCTAGAAACTTTTGAAAGGATCCAGCCAAAGCCAAATCTGAACTAGAACGCAAGAGTGGAGCAAATGGAAGAAGGGAGAACGGTCCCAAGTTAAGAACATGTTTCAATTGTGGAGACCGACTGCACTTTGTAGATGAGTGTCCTTATCAAAGTAGAGAAGATAATGGAGGAAGACTCATTCTCAAAGAGAAGTCAAAGGCTCCACGAAAGAAGCAATTTGTAAAGAAGAATGCTCCATTCAAGAAGCAACCAAAGATAGTCTTAGTAGCTCAAGAGGAGTATACTTAGGAAAGTGAAGATGAAGATGAGGATGATAGCTCTCGAGAGGTGGCTGCTATAGTCACCACATCTACACCAACATCTCTCTTCGACTCTCCGAACGAAAACGTCATCAACAAGAACGCTACCTGTCTCATGGCAAGAGGTTCCGAGGTATCATCTTCTAACAATTCTTTTCCTAAGGCTACGATTGACATGGATGATCCTACTAGTATTAAGGTTAAAGAAGAAATTATTGCTTTGGACTATTTTGTCACTAACTTGTAAGGTGAGGACAAAATACATTTTAAGGCTCTCATGGACCAGCTGGCCCAAAATGAAGTGCTTCTTGAAGAAAAGGGTAGGATTGAAAGATCCATTGCATCCTTAAAAAATGCTCTAGAAGAAGAGGAAGAGGCTCGTGTTTCTCTTGAAGAGAGACTTGAGTCTATTGAGGAGTCACATGAATAAGTGGTGACAATGCTTGTTAAGGAACGTGACAATGCAGTAGCCAAAGCAAAGAAACTAAAGAAAGAAAAGTTTGACTTTGGGGCTGCTCATGCTAGACTCTTCGAGGAATTGGAGAACTTGACATTGCTCACAAGGCTTTCAAAAGTGAATTTTCTATTCTCAGTGAGTCACATGATCAGCTCCAAATTCGATTGGCAAAATATGATGTTTTTAGCACATCTAAATCAACATATATTTACAAGGAAAATGCTAGGGTTGAAGATGAGCTTGTCAAAGACTCCACTCCCAAACGTAAGGGCGTTCTCAATGATATTCTTGGCAAGCAAACATCAAATCTTGGAAAAGAGGTACTTGGCTATGTTTCCAAGTCCAATAAGAAGAAGAAAAAAAAGAAGAAGACTAAGAGTGAACAAGCAAAGACAAGCACCATTGAGAAGAACATCACAAAAGACAAAACTGACCATATTGGTTTTACAGGGTCTAACAATCATAATTATGAACTATTTTGTGATTACTATGGTGATGTCTATGCTAATTATGTTGGTCCTTTTGATGAATATGTTGATTGGTCTATTTGGGTTCCAAAGACCCTTGTTACTAACATGAGAGGACCAATTGAAAATTGGGTACCTAAAACCAAGAAGTAATTTTCTTGCAGGGCTATGCTTCTGGTGGTTCTAAATGGGTGCTGGACAGTGGGTGCACTAGTCATATGACCGGAAGCAAAGAGATCATCACGGAGATGAGGCCCAATCATGATCATATTACAGTCTCCTATGGTGATAAGTCTAAATATGAGGTATTGGGTCTTGGCAAGGTAGTGGTTGCCCATGATATCTCTCTCGTGGACGTCATGCTTGTTGAGACCCTCGGTTATACTTTACTCTCTGTTCGTGCCCTTGGTAAGATTGGCTTTGATGTTTTCATTGATGGTGATTTAGTGGTACTCTTGTGGAGCAAGTCTCTAAAGGTCGCTTTCGTTGGGTACGTTGAAAATGACCTGTATGTGGTGGACTTTTCGAGGAAAACCATGATACGTCGGAAATGTATCTATAATGTTTGATGTTCCATGCTTGTTTAGTATCTACTTTTCTTTGCTTTGTATACACTTTGAGGTGTTTTTATATGTTTTCTGGTACTAACCTATTAACAAGATTCCACAGTGCAGTTGCCTATTTTTTCTGTTTTTTTGGTTCCAGAAAGGCAGAAAATTAATATTCTCGGAATTGGACGGGACAAAAGCCAAAGTCAATATTTTACCGTGGGGAACACAAAGCCTGAATATGAGATGGAGGAGGGCCACAAGGGGGTCACACCCCTGGCCACGCGGCTAATGTGGGCCCGCGCCTGGGGGGTGCAGCCGCCCTGGCGACCCCCATGTCTTGCCTCTTCGCCTATAAGAAGCCCCCGATGCCTAAACCCTAAGTACCCGATCAATATTCCACGAAACCATCTATAGCCGCCGCCACCATCATTCCTAGATCGGGGATCTAAAGCTCTTCCCGGCACCTTGCCGGAGGGGAGACCATCTCGGAGGCCTTCTTCTTCATCATGCCAGCCTCCGGTATGAAGCGTGAGTAGTTCCACCTTGGACTACGGGTCCATGTAGTAGCTAGATGGTTGTATCTCCTCCTTTGTGCTTTCATGTTTAGATCTTGTGAGCTCCGTTCATGATCAAGATCTCATCTATTTGTAATCATGCATGCTGTGTTTGCAGGGATCCGATGGATATTGAGATTACTATGTCAGATTGATTAATGGTTTTGTCTTATTGATTCTATCATGTCTGTGTTGTTTATGATCTTGCATTCTCTCCATTGTTAGTAGCTATCTTGGCCAAGTAGTTGCTAGTGACTCCAAGAGGGGGTATTTATTCTCGATAGTGGGTTCATGCCTCTATTTAATCTAAGGAAAGTGGCAGAAATCTCTAAGGTTGTAGATGTGCTATTGCCACTAGGGAGAAAACAACGGTCTCTTGTTCATGGAACAAATGTATTGTTTACCTTACACACTTTGCTTAAAGAAGTTGTCTGTTGCTTGCAACTTAATACTGGAGGGGATTTGGATGATAACCCAAAGGTGGACTTCTAGTCATAGATGCAGTTGGATGGCGGTCTATGTATCTTGTTGTATTGCCCAATCGAATCTCACAGGATCATGAATGTCTAGTATTGCATTGTTATGCCTTGCCCAGTCCTGTCAATTGCCCTGCTGTAATTTGTTTACATAGAATGCCATGTTTGTTTATATAACGAGAACACCTCTAGTGAACTATGGACCCCGGTCCAATCTTTACCATTGATACATCTTCCATTGTTATTGTCTACCTGCTGCAAACCACTATTACTTTCCACACCATGCAGTTAATCCTTTGTTACAGCAAACCGGTGAGATTGACAACCTCACTGTTTGTTGGGGCAAAGTCTTGAGTTTGTGTTGTGCAGGTCTCCAACTTGCTAGCAACACCTTTGAGTTGTTTCCTTCCTCCTACTGGTTCGATAACCTTGGTTTCTTATTGAGGGCAAACTTGCTGCTGTGCTCATCATACCTTCCTCTTGGGGTCTCCCAACAAAGTGTTCACGCACTCATCAAGCCTTTTCCTGGCGTCGTTGCCAGGGAGGCTAAGGACGTCTTCACAAGGGGAGTCCTTCTCAACCTTTCTCTTTACTTTGTTTTTGTTTTGCTTGGTTTCTTTTGCCTCTTTTATCAAAAACTCCAAAAAATTAGTTTAGTTTGGTTTGCTTTCTCTTATCAAAAACACACAAAAATTAATTCCTACTCTAGTTGTCACCTTGCTCTAGCTCACCATGTTGATCCCCAAGTTCACCCTGAAAGACCTTTCATTGGGTAGTGGCTCTATAATTGGGAAATAAAATATTGAAGAATTATTTAATCATGTTAGCAAACATGAGGATATTGAGGATATATCTATAGCAGAACTTGCTCCTAATTATGAAATTGCTGCAGCTTCTTTAGTTCATATTGGAGGCTAGGTTTGTTAACCTTAACCCCATGATGCAAATTTTGTTTCTCAAACTAAAGGAAGAGAAGGATCCTGAAAAGAAAGACTTTATACTACAAACTTTACTAGAAGAGTTCAATGATGTTGCTAAGGAAGCCAAAAAGGTCTTTAAACGTTTTGATATGGTAGGCTCATGTGTAGATGTTATGGGTACTTTAGATAAAACCAACCCAGAGAGGAAGTTAAGATACCCATACCCTTTAAACTTGTAGGAATGCATGAAGCCTTAGAAAAGAATTTTGATTGGATTGTTCCAGAAAATCCATTTGATGAAAGTAGTGAACCAAGGAGAGATGAGAATGGATCCTCCAAAACTCATTTGGATGATATACCTTTCCTAGTTGAAGAGATTGCAAGTATTGATTTTAATTCTTCATTTGAAAACACTTGATTCTTGCTTTTTTTGCCTAACTTAAAGGCGTTAAAGAAAAGTACGTGTTGGGAGATAACCCAGGAGTTTTCTTGAGTCTTGGAAGTTATTACTTCAGTAATGACCTCTCCTTATCCTTTTTGTTTGCTTTTTGTGCCAAGAATGACCTATAATGAGAGGTAAGTAAGATTTGGGGAGTTGCTGTCCCGAAACAAATTTTTGTGCTCCACCATAAAAATCCGTGAGGAATCTCTGTAAGTCGGATTGAGCTGATATTTTACGAATAAATCCCCCAGTATGTTAGCTAACTTTCGTTAGTTCAACACTTTTTTTATTTGAGCAATAGAAGGTCTTCTAAAAATCGGTTTCTACCTGCTGGTCTGTTTTGACAGATTTCTGCCATTATTTGTATTTGCTTCTTATTGATTCCTCTTTGGTTCTTTTTGGGAAATTGAGCTTATTGAGGGAATTGCTACAGTAGATTGTGTTTTTAGTGAAAGTTTTGTTGTTCTAAAGCTAAACCCAAGGGTCTATTATCTTTTGAATGCACTAATGTTGCTAATGAAGATTGTGTGAAGTTTTGTATGAAGGAAAAATTTCAAGTGTAGAGAGAGAATAATGTAATGAGATGAAGAATGGACAAAAGCTCAAGCTTGGGGATGCCACCCCATGTCACCCCAAGAAATATTCAAGAGGTACAAGCGTCAAATCTTGGGGATGCCCAAGGCATCCCCTTCTTCATCGATAAAAAGCTCAGGTCTTTCTAGACACTTCGTTTTTATTGTTTCATGCACTGTTGTGTTGTTCTTGGAGCGTCTTAGTTTTAGTTTGCTTGAATAAAGTAGTTTGGACCCCCGTTCTCGCTGTTTTGTTTCAAATAAGTTGATTGGTGTTGGAGAGGAGTAGAAAGTTCTTGCTTGAATAGTGCAAGAGGAGCTTGCTTTGACTGTGACTTAGACTTTAGCATGTAATGCTAGTTGTTTTGACCTTATGCTTAGTGATTATTGTTGTAGCATGAATTGTTCCGAACAATTGGGATTGCTCAGTGTGCCTTGAAGGAATCATGCGTTCTTTTAGCATACAAAAGCATAGTATTGTGGTATTCTCTTTTGATGCTTTGTTTGGGTTGACTTGGCACATTCTCACACCATGTTATGACTATGAACAAGTCACCATAGCCTCTATTATCATTTAGTCCTTGACTTGTAATACCACTTTATGCTTTGATTAGTAATGTTTTGTCGCTCTGCATGATTATGGCCATTATTGCTCTCTTAGTTGGTCGCTCCCAGTCTTTTGCTAGCCTCCACTTGTATGAGTAAGCTCTACTCATGCATCCAACTCCCAATAAACCAAGTTATTTCAAAGTGTCCAATATAAATTCCTATGCATAGTGTGTTACACCATTCCAAGTATATTCTTGTTTTCATCTATCTTCTAATTAAAAAGTATTTTGTTATGTGAAAACTTAGTGATTAGAGCTCTCACAAACTTGATGGCACACTATATTTCTTGCCCCTAATAAACTTGAACCATTGTGTCATCTATGTTGTATATGCTTGCACTTATACGTTGGAATTAGCAAAACCATGCTGTCATGGGGAATGTTTTCAACATTGCACTTGTACATTGTACACATTTGATATCATGCTCTTTTAGCATTCAAAAGCATAGTATCGTGCCTTGAAAGAATCATTCATTGAAAGAATCATGCGTTGTTTTAGCATACAAAAGCATAGTATTGTGGTATTCTCCTTTGATGCTTTATTTGGGTTGACTTGGCACATGCTTACACCGTGTTAAGACTATGAACCAGTCACCTTAGCCTCTATGATCATTTAGTGTTTGACTTATAATATCACTTTATGCTTTAGTTAATAATGTTTTGTCGCTTTGCATGATTATGGCCATTATTGCTCTCTTAGTTGGTCGCTCCCAGTCTTTTGCTAGCCTCCACTTGTACTGAGTTTTCTCTACTCATGCATCCAACTTCCAAGAAACAAAGTTATTCCAAAGAGTACACTATAAATTCCTATGCATGGTGTGTTACACCATTCCAAGTATATTCATGTTTTATCTACCTTCCAAATTAAACTTGTTATGTGAAAATTAGTGATTAAAGCTCTCACAAACTTGATGGCAGACTTTATTTCTTGCACCTAATAAACTTGAACCATTGTGTCATTTATGTTGTATATGCTTGCACTTATACGTTGGGAATTAGCAGAACCATGCTGTCATGGGGAACGCTTTCAACACTTGTACATATTATCCAGTTGATATCATGATATTTTGTTTACGGATGTCGGCGGTGTAAAATAAAAGTGGAGATTGTAAGTTCATGGAGTATTATATATGTGGAAACTTGCAGCATCGGCATAGTGAGCAATTCATGAAGCCTCTTCAGAAAAAATATAGAAAAAAGGAGAAAAAAGAAAAAATAGCACCATACCCATGGTAAATAAGAAGATTGTTGAGATGCTCATTGTTTGTTGCCTTGTCATTTTGATATGGGATAGCTCTTGTGCCTTGGGGCAAGGGGTACCCCTTTGGCGGTTCTCTATGATACACATATACTTACAATGATAAGAACTTGCTTGTGACTAAAGTTGAGTAGCATGAGGAACGATCCTCGTACTCAAGGGACATGAGATTGCCAACTTATGATTTGTCAAGCATATACTCCATACTTGTTTCACTTTAACCTTAATCACTTCAGGATGCTTATAATAGGGGAAATGAGAGCTGAAAGCTAATAAGTACCATAATTTTTGGAATCTCTTTATGAAACTTGAAATCCCTGCTTCCCTCTATGAAGGGCCTTTATTTTTTACTTTTATGTTGAGTCTCCATCTTCTACCTTTATGCACCAATTAAGAGAGCATAGTTGTCATTCTTAGTTTAATGTGTATTGTCCCAAAACTTATTTATTGATTCATAATCATGGTATTGCTTGTTCTTAAATTATTTGTATCTAGTCACCCTTATGAGCTTTGAAGGTGTCCTATGCATTTATGTTTTGCTACACCATGAAGGACAAGCTGAATACCACTCTTGCTAAGTTTTTATGTGAAACAAACAAACGTCTTTCAATGCATTGTTATTCATGATTTTTGTTTGTACCTTTTTCATGTTACAACTTAGTTGCTATGTCTTATTGTTAGAACTACATCTTTCATGATCATGTTTAGACTACTATGATCCCAGCTATCAATGCTTTGCAATATCTTGATCAAGATTATGATGGTGCATGTCATCTAAAAAATTATTCTTTTTATCACTTACGTACTCGAGGACAAGCAGGAGTTAAGCTTGGCGATGCTTGATATGTCATAAATGTATCTATAGTTTTTGATGCTCCATGCTTGTTTTGTATTGACTTTCTTATGTTTTGTCTACACTTTGAGGTATTTTTATACATTTTCTGGAACTAACCTATTGACAAGATGTTGTAGTGCCAGTTGCCTGTTTTCTATTGTTTTTTGTTTCAGAAAAGCTAGTAAGGAAATATTTTGGAATTGGACGAAACAAAAGCCGAAGTGCCTATTTTTCCATATGCAACACGGAGCCCGAAGGAGAGACGAAGTGGGGCCACGAGGCGGCCACACCTAGGGCTGGCGCAGGTCCACCCTAGTTCACGCCGCCCTATGGTGTGGGCCCCTCGAGGCTCCACCAACCTTGCCCTTTCGCCTATATATACGTCTCCCCGAGATGAAAACCCTACGCGAATCAGATCTCCACAAAAAGCTCCGCAGCGCCACCGCCACTGAAGAGGAGATTCGGGGGACAAAAGTCTCTGTTCTGGCACCCTACCAGGACGGGAATTGCCCCCGGATCCATCTCCATCGATCTCCACCACCATATCCATCACCGTTGCTGACTCCCATGATAAGGAGGGAGTAGTTCTCCCTCGAGGCTAAGGGCTCTACCGGTAGATATGTGTTCATCTCTCTCTCTATGTGTGATCTTGCTGTGGTCATGAGCTTTGTAATCAAGTAGATCTACTGTGCTACTCAAGTGCTTTAATTGTAATCTCCGGTTATCCCCACGTGTGTGAAGTTGACAGTGTGCACACCGTGTGGCACTTAGGCTAAAGATTACATAAATACTTATCATGAGTTATATTTTGAGTTGGATGTCTCTATGAAATTGTGGTGTTTGTTGGAACCATCTAGCGCTCAAGGTGACAGTGTGGGATTACCAAGATGGGGAATGTAAACTTTAAGGAGAGCTTTTGTAGCCCTACCATGGATTGGAGTTTTCCAACCGGAGAGTAGTTCAGACTAGAGTAATGAAGAGAAGTTATTTATATGAGAGTGTCCACTAGTGCAAGTATGATCCCTAGGCCTTGTTTATAAGCATTGAAACACCGTTATAATCAGTCCTATTACGTGTTTGCTTGCTGTCGCTTTTATTTCAGATTGCAATTACCACTTATAATCATCCATACTACTTGTATTTCACTATATCTTCCCCGAACTAGTGCACTTATACACCTGATAAGTGTATTGGGTGTGTTGGGGACACAAGAGACTTCTTGTATCTTGATTGCAGGGTTGCTTGAGAGGGATAACTTTGACCACTTCCTCCCTGAGTTCGATAAAACTTAGGTGATCCACTTAAGGGAAACTTGCTGCTGTTCTACAAACCTCTGCACTTGGAGGCCCAACACTGTCTACAAGAATATAAGCGTGCGTAGACATCATCCATTCGTATCCTTCTTGCTTATGCTACTCATCATAATTTTAAATTATAGCAAATGGATGTTAAGAGTGCTTTTCTTAATGGTCCTCTACATGAGTTGGTATATGTCAAGCAACCCCCAGGATTTGAGGATCCCAAATTTCCGAACCATGTCTACAAACTTGATAAGGCTCTCTATGGCCTTAACAAGCCCCACGTGCGTGGTATGGGCACCTTAAAGAGCTTTTATTAGACCGTGGATTCGAAGTTGGGAAAATTGATCCCACTCTTTTTACTAAGAAGGTTAATGGGGAGATTTTTGTATGCCAACTATATGTAGACGATATTATTTTTGGCTCTACTAACCAAGGTTTTTATGATGAGTTTTTAAAGCTTATGACGGATAGGTTTGAGATGTCTATGATGGGATAATTAAGGTTCTTTCTTGGATTCGAGATCAAGCAACTTAGAAAGGGAACCTTCACTAATCAAGCTAAATACATCCAAGACATGCTCAAGAGGTTCAAGATGACGGATCTCAATGGCGTTGCTACTCCAATGCAAACTAAATGTCATCTTGAGCTTAATCCAAAGGGTAAATATGTGGACCAAAAGGTATACCGATCCATGATCGTCTCTCTCCTTTACCTTTGCGCATCTAGACCCGATATTGTGTTGAGTGTAGGAGTGTGTGCAAGGTACCAAGCCGCTCCTAAAGAAAGTCACTTAGTGGCGGTCAAGAGAATCTTCAGATATTTGGTTCATTCCCCAATTTTTTTGGTTTATGGTATCCCAAAGCCTCTAGTTTCTCTCTATGTGGATATACTGATTCAGATTGGGCTGGTGACAAGGATGATCGAAAATCAACTTCTGGCCCATGCCAATTCTTGGGCAGGTCTCTAGTGTGTTGGTCTTCGAAGAAACAAAATTGCATATCCCTCTCAACCGCCGAAGCTGAATATGTTGCTGCTGCAAGTGCTTGTACACAATTATTATGGATGAGGCAAACTTTAAAGGAATATGGTGTCAATTCTGACAAAGTGCCTCTTTTATGCGACAATGAAAGTGCTATTAAAATTGCTTACAATCTGGTGCAACATACAATGATAAAACATATTGATATTCGCAATCATTTCATTCGGGATCATGTTGCTCGTGGCGATATTTGTTGGTTGTGCGTGGTGAACTTCGTTGGAAACCCCAAGAGCAAGGTGTGATGAGCACAACAACAAGTTTTCCCTTAGTAGAGACCGAGGTTATCGAACCAGAAGGAGGAATGAAATGCCTCAAAGGTGTTGCAAGCAACGTGGAAACCTGCACAACACAAGCTCAAGACTTTGTCCCAACGAAGAATGAGGTTGTCAAGCTCACCGATTTGCTGTAACAAAGGATTAACTGTATGGAGTGGAAGGTAATGGTGGTTTGCAGCAAGTAAGCAGTAACAGTGGAAGATGTATCAATGGTAAAGATTGGACTGGGGTTCATAATTCACTAGAGGTGCTCTCCTTAGATAAACAACATGGCATGAAGGGTAAACAAATTACAGTAGGGCAATTGATAGGAACTGAGCAAGGAATAACAATGCAATACTAGTCAGAAAGATCCTATGAGATTCGATTGGAAAATACAACAAGATACATAGACCGCCTTCCAACTGCATCTACGACTAGAAGTCCACCTTCAGGTTATCATCCGAACCCCCTCCAGTATTAAGTTGCAAGCAATAGACAGCTGCTTTAAGCAAAGTGTGTAAGGTAAATAATCCACTTGTTCCATGGACAAGAGACCACTGTTTTCTCCCTAGTGGCAACAACACATATACAACCGAAGGGATTTCTGTCACTTCCCTTGGAAACTAGAGGCATGAACCCACTATCGAGCATAAATAGCCCCTCTTGGAGTCACTAGCAACTACTCGGCCAAGATAGCTACTAACAACTGAGAGCATGCAATATCACAAACAACACATACATGATATAATCAAATAGACAATACCATTAATCAATAAAACATAGTAATCTCATTATCCATCGGATCCCCACAAACACAACATACATGATTACAAATAGATTAGATCTTGATCATGAATGAAGATCACAAGATCTATACATGAAAGCACAATGATGAGATACAACCATCTAGCTACTACATGGACCCGTAGTCCAAGGTGGAACTACTCACGCTTCATACCGGAGAAGAAGGCCTCCGGGATGATCTCCCCTCTGGCAGGGTGCCAGGAAGAACTTCAGATCCCCCGATCTAGGTACGATGGTGGCGGCGGCTACAAACGGTTTCATGGAGTTTTGATTGGGTACCTAGGGTTTCTGCATCGGGGGCTTCTTATAGGGGAAGAGGCGAGGCAGGGGGTGCCCAGGGGGCCCACACCCTGCCCAGGTGCGGGCCAGGCTTGGCCGCGCCTGGGGGGTATGGCCGCCCTGTGGCGCCTCTCCATCTCTCCTCTGGACATCGTGTTGCCCACGGTAAAATATTGACTTTGGCTTTTGTCCCGTCCAATTACGAGAATATTGATTTTCTGCCTTTTTGGAACCAAAAACAGAAGAAAACAGGCAACTAGCACTGTGGCAACTTGTTAATAGGTTAGTTCTAGAAAACATATAAAAACACCTCAAAGTGTAGACAAAGCAAAGCAAAGTAGATACTAAACAAGCATGGAACATCAAAAATTATAGATACGTTTCCGCCGTATCAAGCATCGCCAAGCTTAACTCCTGCTCATCCTCGAGTAGGTAAGTGATAAAAGAATAATTTTTTAGGTGACATGCACCTTCACAGTAAAGATCAAACCATTTGCAAGCATTGAAAGCTGGGATCAAAGAACTCTAAACATGTGCATGAAAGATGGAGTTCTAACAATAAGACAAAGTAACTATACATGCAACATGAAAGGCTACAAACAAAGATCATGAATAGCATGCATTGAAAAATGTTTGTCTGTTTCACATATAGAAAACATAGCATAGTGGCAATCATCTTGTCCCTCACAGAGTAGCAAATAGATGCATAGGACACCTTCAAAGTTCATAAGAGTGACTAGATACAAATAGCACAAGAACAAGTAATATCACAATATGCATCAATCAATAAGTTTTGGGACACTGCACATAGAACTAAGAATGGCAACTATGCTCTCTTAATAGTGCCTAAAGGTAGAAGGTGGAGACTCAATATAATAGTGGAAGAAAGGCCCTTCATAAGGGAAGCAGGGATTTCAAGTTTCAAAAAGGGCTTCCAAAACTTATGGTACTTATTAGCTTTCAGCCCTCATTTCCCCTATCATAATCATCTTGAAGTGATTAAGGTTAAAGTGAACAAACTATGGAGTATATGCTTGACAAAGTATAAGCTGGCAATCTCATGTCCCTTGAATATGAGGGCCACACCTTATGCTACTCAACTTCAGTCACCTGTAAGTTCTTGTAATTGTAAGTACATGCGTATCATAGAGAACCACCAACGAGGTACCCCTTGCACATGGTACATGAGTTATCCCATAACCAAAATGACAAGGCAAGCAGACAATGAGCATCTCAGCGATCTTTTTATTTACTATGTGGATAGCTTTTTATGAGGATGTTTCACAGATAGCTCACTATGGTGATGCTGCAAGTTTCCACCATGATTAGGCATGGCTTAGGCTAGCGGCCCAGGCGTTTCTCTAACACAAAATACATAACTCCATGGACTTACAATCTCCCTTTTTATTTCACACTGGTAACATCCATAGACAAAAGAGCATGATATCAACTGTGTACAAAGTACAAGTGCAATGTTGAAAACGTTCCCCATGAAAGCATGGTTCTGCTAATTCCAACGTAGAAGTGCAAGCATATACAACATAGAAGACACAATGGTTAAAGTTTATTAGGGGCAAAGACTATAAAGTGTGCCATCAAGTTCGTGAGAGCTTTAAGCACTAAGTTTTCACATAAGAAAATACTTTTTAATTGGAAGATAGCTAAAAACAAGAATATACTTGGAATGGTGTAACACACCATGCATAGGAGTTTATAGTGGACACTTTGGAATAACTTGGTTTCTTGGGAGTTGGAGTCATGAGTAGAACCTATGTTGGGGATATGCTATATGGGTATCCTCATAGCATGTCTCTTATCCGACTAACCCGGGTGGCCCATAGTCGGTAGCATGGCCTGTGGCCTGCTGGGCGGCCCAGTTAGGTGGATCCAGAAGGGAGGCCCATGCCAGATAAAGGAAGGCTACGGTGGAGTCACCAGCGTACCCGGAGCCTTGGAGTGCAAGATACACAAGACTAGTAATAGACGGTGTAGGACTCTATAACCTGTCCGGCTAGGACTTTTCCTGTAACCCTAGGATCTGACGACTATATAAGTCGGGCCTATGGGAGCCTTTAGGGCATCGTTTTACACACACCTAGCACAGCGAACCTATCTCTGTAACTCGGCGTATTGCCATTATAGTGATTTATAGCAGGAGTAGGATTCCGCCACCGTTGTGGGATCTGAACCTGGGTAAGCTATGTTACCTCGTACCCGTCAACCGTCCGCCTTACCCCACGTCTCTAAACACGCACTATGAGGACCCCTCCATGGCGTACTCATCGGCAATACCACGACAGTTGGCGCCCACCGTGGGGCAAGAGGCGCTTCAGGCTCTTCAGCGGGCGAGGACCAAGATCTTCGCGGGAATCGGCGAAACCGTAGCAATCAGTCGCGTTCTCTTCTCCGGCAACGTCCCGATCGTCACCCCCGACGAGTTCTGGATCCCGGCGAAGACGAACCCTACGCGATGTTCGATCGTTCCTATCGGATACATCCACCTCTTCATCGGCAAAACCGACTCGGGCACTAGTTCCCTGGGAGTCGGAGGAGCATCAAGACCCGCACGGACCGCCTACGGGCAGGATACGTTCGCGGAAGGATTGATGTTGGATCTCTCTTTGGAGTTTGCCGGCAAAGATCGGAAAGCATCAAGACCCGCACGAACCGTCTATGGGCAGGATACGCTCGCGGAAGGATCGATGTCGGATCTCTCCTCAGAGTTTGCCGGGAAAGATCGGAAAAATTCAAGACCCACCCAAACCGCCCCTGTGCAGGAGATAAAGGTAGAAGATCACTGCAAATCCGCCGGCTTTGCCCGTGTGTCTCGACAGTAGAGATCCAAGTTCGTCGGCGTAGTTACCATATTCGATCTGGCGCGCTGCGTTTAGAGAGATGGCGAAAAACCCCGCGATTACCTGGCCAGGTGGCTCCGTATACAAGCCGATCTGGCCCACTACCCCAATGATGATGCCATCTATCACTTTGTGGAAGGACTGGACCATGGCACGCTCCTCCGACATTCTCTAAGGCGGCAATAGGCGTCAGGCCGACTTACCTTCGAAGGCATGGTGAACACCGTCAACAACTACGCGGAGGCTAAAGCATCAGCTCAGACAGCGCTTGCGCTCATTGACGGAGCCCCTCCGATTCAGCCACCACCATCGCCTCCGGCCGCCATCGTCGCAGCAGCGCCACCACCTCCAGTCATCGTCGAGGCTGTTGCACCTCCACCGCCTGTCATCGAGGAAGTCCTGGCACCCTTCGACTCTGTCATTGACGCGCTTTATGCCGATTTTAGTGCAGATTCAGAGGAAATAGACTTCAGTCCAGAAGAGCTAGACTCCGCTATGCAGGAGATGGAGAAGGAGTACTCGCGCGACGAACAAGCTAATAACACCATCATGTCTCGAGGGGTGTTCGTCACCATCGAGACAATGATGGATGAAGACCAGCCCGGGCAAGCTCCGTCTACGGCGCTGGATAAGGGGAAGGGGCCACTTATTGCTGCTGACGATGATCGCACAAGAGTCATGCCTCCTCCGCCTAATCCAGTGCAGCAGCCGCAGGAACTCGGCACCGGTCCGAGCAAAAACAACACCGCAAACTTGCCGCCCCCAACATCCACATCGGCAGCAGCCCATGTTACTCCAGCTGATAGAGTGATGTACGGCAATCTCCTCGTTGAGCCACTAACTATTGATCATATCCGGAACCAGACTCAGCTTGACGAGAAGCGCCAGCAGCTGCTGGAGGAAGCGCAAGCCACCGCGGAGCAAGGCGCTAAACTAGATCGAGATCTGGTCAACACGCAGAAGTCCATAGAAAAAGCTAGAGCAATGGAGGCCAAGTACAAGACTCTGCTCCAACAGCAGAAGGATAAGAAGGCTCCAGCTCGCGTCATCAACGATCCTGGTGTATGGCGCAACCTAGGATGGGCTCCCTCGAAGCCGGCACAGGCCAAGCCATACATTGATAGTGAAGGCAAGCAGGTGATGCCCACCCCACTCCTTAACCTCGCCGTCGCCAAGACCCTTCTGGAGCAGGATAGATCGCCTGAGGCAGTGGAACAGGTCTATGACCTAGTGGCCAAGGCGGTAAAGCAGCAGGAAAATGCCACCTCTCAGAGGCTTGAGTCTGACCCAGCGCTCTGCCGATCTAGCCAGTACAAACCGCCAAGAGACAGATCTCCTCAAGATGTCGGATCACGGACGGGTTCATCAGAACAAAGACGGAGGGATGCGCGCAACAGGAAGGATGCTATCCCCATATCCTCCGACCACGGAGAAAGATCCCAACCTCACCGCCCATCGCCACCGCTCCGATCCCCCCGACGCTAGGAAGACTACAAGACTCACCATCGCACGGATATGCCTCCACCAAAGCAGTGCGGCATCGTCATCCACGATAACGCGGCACAGACCCGTCATGATGAAGAGTGCCACCAAGGACATAAGAGTAGGTCACACCACGACTCTCCGTGTCCGACAAGCAACCGCGACAGGCGTGGGGCGTCGCAGGAGGGTAACAACAAGAAAGCTAACCCACCACCACCTCCGCCTCCGTCGCCGCCAAGCAGTCACCATGGTGGAAGAGGCCCGCGTCGTTCACGCAGCCCGTCCCCTGTTGACAACAAGAAGAAGAACCCGGAGCCATACGATGCACGTTCGCGGATCGATAAGATCCACGAGGCCCGGAAAGGACCATACCTGGGACCACGTTGCTTCGGACCTGCAATACGATCCGCAACTTACCCCAAAGGTTTCCGGATTGACAAGACCATCAAGCCCTATGACGGCACCGCCAAGCCCGCCACATGGTTGCAGGACTACGGCAATGCGGTGGAGATTGCCGGAGGCAACCCCAACGTCGCCGTCAAGTACCTCACGTTAATATTGGCGGGCACGACCCGTCAATGGATCGACGACTTGCCGGAGAGATCTATCTACAACTGGCTGGACATGCAAGAAGCATTCACCAAGAACTTTGAGGGTACATACAAGCGTCCCTGCACGGTGGGTGATCTGCAGCGGTGCGTGCAAGAGAAAGACGAGACATCTCGCGCCTACCTCTCCCGCTGGCTGGATATGAAGAATTCCTGCGCAGGATGCACGCCCAGACCGCCATGGCCGCCTTCATCAATGGGTTGGAAAGGGGCACGTTGCTCCGACATAAGCTGAAGCAGTTGCAGGACAATCATCAGCTTGACTTGAATCAGATGATTCAGTTAGCTAGTGAGTTCGCAGCTGCCAACGACGACGCTCGTGGCTCTTTGCCGGCAACGGCCGTTCCAACTCAAGCTCGGAGGTACAGCAGTACAAAGCGGAAAACCGCTCCAGAAGAAAAGCAATCTACCAACTTGGTCGCCATGACTTTTGCAGGACGAGGCGAAGGCGGACAACGTGGCCGAGGAAGGGGAGCAGGCCGTGGGCAGCAGCGAGGAAGTGAAACCAACTCGGTGCCGCTCCGCGTTCCCCAAACCTACAAAGAGTACCGCGATATGCCGTGCCTCGTACACCTCGACGCCAACGGCAAGGACACCCATACCAATCGACACTGCAAGTTCGTCAACGACCTCAAGGAAGACCCGCAGTCCGGCTATAAGCGAAGTCGGAAGAACAGACCGCGAGGCAAGGGCAAGGGGAAGAAGAAGGAAGAGGAGTCCAAGGATTCAAGTGACATGGACGAGGACGTTGACCCCAAGCACACCGCCAAGGGCGACGACAAGGGCAAGAACCCCTTCGCAAAGAAGGCCCTAGTCTACCACACTTTCCTTGGCACCCCCACCGTCCGACAACAGAAGACCTCTTTAAGGATCCTGATGGCTACTCTCCCCCTAGTTCCCCAATACCTGCGCTGGTCGGAGGTTCCAATCACTTGGGACAGGACGGACCACCCAGACATTGTGCCCACGGAGAACTAGTACGCCATGGTCATCAACCCATTGATTGACGGCGTGGAGTTCACCAAGTGCATGGTGGATAGTGGAAGCAGCATCAACATCATGTACCTGGATACACTGCAGAAGATGAACTTGACGAAGGCAAACCTAAGGCGGACCAACACCGTGTTCCATGGCGTAGTTCCTGGTCGGGAGGCTCGGTCCCTTGGGTGCATCACGCTTCAGGTAGCCTTTGGCGACGTTAATAATTACCGCCAAGAGCGCATGACCTTTGAGGTGGTCCCCTTCAAGAGCGTGTACCACGTCATATTCGGCCGCGACATATTCCACACGTTCATGGCCAAGCCATGCTTCGTCTACAACAAGCTCAAGATACCTGGACCGAACAGTGTCATCATCGTATCCAGAAGCTTTACCAAGGGAAGGGACTGCGAGATCAATGAAGCAGCCGTTGCAGAAGCTGTCCTCTACAGCGAAGAATTCAAGGAGATCTAGAGCAAGGTCAATGACTCAGAGATGCCCGCGTCGAAGAAGCAGATCTCCGACTCCGCTCCTGCGTTCAAGGCTGCTATCGAGACCAAGCTGGTGGAACTTGTGGTAGGCGATGCCTCGAAGACCGTCGCCATTGGAACAAACATGGATCCCAAATAGGAAAGCGCGCTCGTCGAGTTCCTCCGTGAGAATAGGGACATTTTTGCCTGGCAACCTGCCGACATGAAAGGTGTACCTAGGGAACTTGCCGAGCACAGCTTAAACATAGACCCCAAATGTAAACCAGTGAAACAACCTCTACGACGCTTCGGAGATGAGAAGAGACGCGCCATTGGCAAAGAGATAGCTAGGTTACTTAAGGCTGGTTTTATCCGAGAAGTCCTTCACACCCGATGGGTAGCCAATCCTGTACTTGTCCCCAAAAAGGGAACTACTGAATTAAGAATGTGCGTTGATTACACCGGCTTGAACAAAGCGTGTCTCAAAGATCTGTTTGCTTTGCCTCGCATTGACCAAGCCATTGACTCGACGGCTGGCTTGGAGCTTTTGTGTTTTCTCGATGCATACTCAGGATACCACCAGATCAAGATGAGGAAGTCGGACCAATTGGCCACTTCGTTCACTACCCCGTACGGCACGGTTTGCTATGTCACAATGCCCTTTGGGCTGAAAACGCAGGTGCTACCTACCAGCGGACAATGCAACGTTGCCTTCACGACCAAATTGTTCGGAACGTTCACACCTATGTGGACGATATCGCGGCGATGTCTAAAAAGTCAAACGACTTAATCTCCGACTTAAAAGAAACCTTTGATAATCTCCGGAAATACAACATGATGCTCAACCCTAAGAAGTGCGTCTTCGGGGTTCTAGCCGGCAAATTGTTGGGCTTCATCGTTTCCCAGCGTGGAATCGAGGTCAACCCGGAAAAAATCAAGGCCATCTTAAACATAAACCGTCCGACATGCCTAAAGGACATCTAACGACAAACAGGTTGTGTTGCAGCAGTTAGTCGGTTCGTCAGCCGACTTGGAGAGAAGGCTCTGCCGCTGTACAAGTTGCTGAAGAAGGCGGACAAGTTCACGTGGACAGACGAGGCAGATGCAGCATTAAAGCAGCTCAAGGAGATTCTTTCCTCAGCGCCCATCCTTGCAGCACCCGAGCCTGGTGAGCCCCTATTAATTTACATGGTGGCAACCAACCGGGTTATCATCATCGTCGTCGTGGTAGAGCGGAAGGAACCAGGCTATGAGCACGGAGTTCAACGACCTGTTTACTATGTAAGCGAAGTCTTGACGGAGTCCAAACAGCGTTACCCGCACTACCAAAAGATAGCTTATGGAGTATTCCTCGCTTCGCGGAAGCTGAGGCATTACTTTCAGGAGCACCCAATCACAGTAGTGAGCAAGACTCCACTGTCCGACATCATCAACAACAACGACGCTACAGGAAGGGTCGCGAAGTGGGGCATTGAACTTGCCGCCTTCGAGATCACCTACAAGAGACGCGACGCTGTCAAGTCACAAGCCTTGGCGGATTTTATTGCAGATTGGACGGAGATGCCAGATGCCACTCCGTTGCCAGAACCAGAGTACTGGGTGATGCACTTTGACGGATCAAAGTTGCTCAACGGCTCGGGGGCTGGTGTATTGCTACAGTCTCACCAAAAGGAGACAAGCTACACTACGTTCTGCAGATCCACTTCGAGGCTACAAATAACATGGCAGAGTATGAAGCACTCATTCACGGACTGCGTGTAGCCAAGGATATTGGCATCAAGCACATAGTTTGCTATGGAGATTCCGACTTGGTTGCCCAGCAGGTGGCTGGCACCTAGAATGCGTGGAATCCTATGATGGCGGCATATCGAGACGAAGTGGACGAGATAGCCAAGAGCTTCTTGGGATACGAAGTCAAGCATGTGCCTAGGGAGCAAAACGAGGCGGCTAATCTACTGTCTAAACTTGGATCAGGGCGCAAGCAAATTCCGCCAGGAGTTTTCCTAGAGCATCTACGCACACCATCCGTGAAGGGTGTCGACATCGACAACCCGGATAGAGCTGACTCTTTCGTCAACATGGAGACAAAGATCCCTCCGGCTTGGACAAAACCGTTCATGGAATATCTCGAACACGGAACTTTGCCCGACGACGAGGTCAAAAGACGGCAAGTAGTACGACGAGCAAAGGGTTATACCATAATCAATGGGCAACTCTACAAGAGGAGCACTACTGGTGTATACCTAAAGTGCGTTTCCCAGCTAGAAGGTATGGAAATCCTACGCGAAATCCATCTCGGAGATTGCGAGCATCACGCCGCTCCTCGATCGTTGGTCGCGAAAGCCTTCCGGCAAGGATTCTACTGGCTGACCGCGAAGGCGGACGCCGACAAGCTGGTTGAGACATGCACAGGATGCCAGTATTATGCCCGACAACCACATGTTCCTGCTGAAGAATTGCGAACAATACCAATAACCTGGCCGTTTGCAGTCTGGGGGCTAGACATGGTGGGGCTGTTACAAACGGCACCGTGTGGATTTACACATCTGCTTGTAGCAGTTAACAAATTCACCAAATGGATAGAAGCTAAACCCATTAGAAAGCTTGATGGGGCAACTGCCCTTAGATTTGTCCGGGATCTAGTGGTGAGATTTGGTCTCCCATAGCATCATCACCGACAATGGAAGCAACTTGTCACTCGGAGAAGTGGAGGCCTATTGCTGGGACAAAGGCATCCGACTTGACCTTGCATCTGTGGCACACCCACAATCCAATGGTCAAGTTGAGCGAGCCAATGGATTAATCCTGCAGGGAATCAAGCCACGTCTTGAGGCACCGCTACATAGAGCAGCTGGAGCCTGGGCGGAAGAATTTCCATCTGTGCTGTGGAGTTTACGAACTACACCCAACAGATCCACCGGCTACACCCCCTATTTCATGGTATATGGAGCAGAAGCCATCCTACCTTACGACATCCTCCACGATGCACCAAGAGTTGCCGCCTACGACGAAGATGACGCTGAAGAATCCAGACGCCTAGATGTGGACCTTCTCGAGGAGGAGCGCGTTTTGGCATGCCAAAGATCCGCCATCTACCAGCAGAAGCTACGCAGCTACCATAGTCGCCGCGTTCGGCATCGCTCATTTAAAGAGGGGGATTTGGCGCTCCGACTTAAGTAGAAGAAGTCACACAAATTATCCCCGCCATGGGAAGGACCGTTCATCATAAGCAAGGCGCTGCTCAATGGGTCTTACTACCTTGTCGACAATCGTGAACTCAAGGATAGACCCAACGAGGATCATAAGCGTAAGCGACGTGACCCGGATGATGACTACCCGGAGCTTGATCGTCCATGGAACATAGCACAGCTACGTCCTTTCTACACTTAGCATTTTTTTATCTAATCGTGTACCTCTTATATGATCAATGAAATAAAGCTCTTTGGTTCACTCATTTTGCTGAGTCTTTTACCTCCTTTAGTGTTCATTTTTGGATCATATAAAACTTTTATGCACAAGTCTTGCGATTGCACTTGTGAAAATTCCGCCTACGGGCGTTAGCTTAAGTTTTCTGGTCTACACGTTCTTTGTTGTTTTTATGTGGATTCTGGAGTAGTGACTTTTGGCACTTGTTGTCGGCGATTTTGTGCTCAGGTTATTGACGGTGCCATTGGGCATCATCACCTAAGCGCAAGGTTCCGACAACGAGTCTGCCGACTCACGAAAAGTCAAGCATAAGAACCAAAGTAATGGATAAGCCAGCACTTGCTTAAAAAATATATACATACTGGGAATTAATTCTTAAGTAGTAGGATACGATAACCATTGTTTTCCGCCTTAAGATTACATCAATAAAGTTTTTCCCGCGCACACTCTAGAGGTGAAACAGAAATTACAAAGTGTTTTTCACTCTTTGGGTGCAGGAGACTTGGAGGCCACATCATCACCAGCCGGAGAATCACCTTCAGCATCGGTGCTATGGTGAGACTCGAAGGATTCCGGGTTGGCGCTGTCGAGAAAGTTCCTGGGCACGAAGACGTCAACATCTACCAACTCGGCAACCCTAGTATCATACCCCGCGAGTGATGACAAGATGGCTTCGTGATCGATATCCTTGCCGTCATCATCCACGTCGGGGATACCAGATGTCACCGTGTCGATGTCGGCATCTTCATAGTGTGCCTTCACCATAGACAGCGCCATCTTTGCGCCAGCCCGTGCACATGAAGCTTTCCAGCTTGCAACACGCTCGGGGGCTCGGCGCAGAATCTCCGAGTACTTCACCACGGAGTCTGAGGCCTTGATATAAATATGGAGGGGCTTGGCGATCTCCTTGGCTTGGGCGATGGCGGTGTTGATGAAGTTACCGGCAAGAATCATGCATTCCTTGTCCGAAGGAGGCGAGCGGGTTAAACCCATGGGCGCTGAAAATTCCGACAACGATTGCATGAGTTCAAAAATTCTAAGTATCCAGACTACAGAACTACAAGACGAAGGACACTTACTGAAGATGCTAGCCTTAGCCTTCCAGACGACGTCCGCCAAGGATTCCTTCTCTTGTTGGAGGAGCTTAAACGCTTCGCTATGGCGAAGGTTTTGCTCATCGGCAGCTTGCTTCTGATCCTTTAGGATCGCAAGCTCCTCCTTCAAGCGATTGATCTCCGCGGAGGCGGAGTCCTGCAGGGCTTTCATGGAATCCTCGTGCATCTTCAGCATTTATTCCCTCTCCTTCTTAAGGATCTTGTTCTCGCTGTCCAGCTGCTGGATGTGCTTGGACTGCTCGACAATATCCTTGGCCTTGGCAACATGCTCTGCAAGTCGTAGAAACCAAAGTACACATTGAGTACTCGGATATTATAGGCACAAAAGTAAGACGGGAATGCGCAAAAAGAAAACAGACTCTTGTTTTTGATGATCTGTTCCTTCAAGATGGCGGTTTTACCCTTTTCAGCTTCAAGGTCCGCGCGCATCTTCTGATACTTGTCGTTGGCCATGCCCCTCCGAGCATTCTCGTTCTGTGGAAACAAATACAAAGTCAAGTCGTTGTTTAGTCTGCTTGGAGCCTCTAGTCGGAGATTTTCCACCTAGATTCTCGGGGGCTACAGCGAGAGTTTTTAACTTAGCAATATGCTTAGCTTTTCTTTAAAGCATCTAGTCAGAGCTAATTCAGTTCTCGACTACAGGCTTGGAGGCTACAGTATAAAGTTTTTTTAACTCAGGAAATGCTTAGCTTTTCTTTAAAGCATCTAGTCGGAACTAATTCAGTTACGACTAGACGCTTGGGGGGCTACGACACTGAAAAATATAAACACTGTGTATGCTACTATTAAAGCATCTAGTCGGAATAATTTCTTCCATCTAAATGCTTGGGGGCTACAGTGAGAGTTCTTTCTAACTTAGTCACACTTAGAGCATATAGATGCAAAACCAATGGTTTTCCATCTACATCCTCGGGGGATACAGTGGGACACTCATACGAAATGCAAAAGGTAAAGTAAAACATACAAGTGCAATGATCTTGAGGCTTGTAGCGCTCTCGGCCAACAGCTTGCCAAAGGCAATGCTGTTTCCGCGCAAGATGTCTGCTTGCCAGAGTAGCTCCTCAAGAACGCACGTCGGAGATGACGGCACTCCTCCAGGAACCATAGTTGTGTTACTCGGCATGAGAGCCGGGTAAACAATCTTCGGGAACTCGAAGGGTTTCTGGGGAGCAGAGGCGCCGCCTTCGGCAGAAGTACCAGCTCCCATCACCGCCTTGCCGCTACCGATGGCATCCTTAGCCGGAGCTTCAGCCATTTGAAGAGCAACACTCTCCTGCGTCGCCTGCTCGCCGACAACAGCAAGCTCGGTTGAAGCGCCAGAGTCCACTTCCATGGCGGAAGGGCCTGGTGCCTCCTGGACTTGGGAGCTTGTCGGAGCGGAGGAGGGCTTGACGGCAGGAGTGGCAGGGGCGATAGCGGGAGAAGAGTCACGATGCAGCATATCTTTAATATTTCTAGAAGCCCCAAGAGTCTTGGAGGACTTCTTGAGGCTGGTTGTGGCTTTCTTCCTGAAACGTGCAAAATGCATAAGTACAGGAATAAGACAGATAAATGAGACAATGTCGGAGAATGAGAAGCTTACACTAGGGGGGGGGTGCTTTGGCAAACATCCCGGTGGCTTTCTTCTTTTCCGCCTCCAGGGCGGCAGTACTCTTTTTGGAGGCTCCACCCTCTATCTTCTTTTTCTTGCCTCCATCGGCAACGTCAGAGGTGGAGCTCTTCCGCTTCCGCGCCAACGGGGCATCGTCGTCGGACACGACCGTGACTTCCTTCATCTTGGGATCGTAGATTTGGGCAGCCAGGTTGCCCTCCTCTAGATCGCTAAGCTGTTAAGTGAGAAATCGTTGTGTTAGACAAGATGGTATTAGTAAGACGGAAAAACTGGAGCGATGTCATACACGGAAAATAAATATCTACCTTTGGGCACTTTCCGTCTATGAACATGTCATAGGTGAGGGTGAAGCCACGCTTCTTATCCTTCACCTTGACGATGTCCTTAAGGTGGAACTTGACGGAGTCGCTCGAGAAGTTGTCCTCGGAGATCCGGAGGGTATCCCTTCGGTCGCCGGTGTACTCGTGCATATACTTCGTATGATGCTGCAGAGGTTGGATCCGCCTGATGAACCAGCACATGGCTAGGTCCAAGCCGGTTAGACCCGTATCTACGAACCACTCGATCCGCCTTATTGCGCGAGAAGCGTCGAGGTCGGAGGGAAGGGAGGCATGGGATCGCCATGTGGAAACTTCAGCGGCAGCTCCATCCACAAAGTCCGGGTACGTTACTGCTCGGCCCGCCAAGGGAATGTCGGGGCCGTAGAAGTACGTCCGCTGCCAGTTTTTGCATGACTCGTGGCCGACGATGTCGGGGAACCGCCGGCCAGGACGGATCTTGAAGCTTATGGTGCCGCAGTTCCTAAGCTCCTCTCTACTATGTCCGGCTTCACGTTTGACGGTGAAAAAGTACACAAACAAATCTAACCTAGGCCTAATCCCTAGGTAACCCTCACAAAGTGCCGCGAAGTTGCTAAGCACTAAGATACTATTGGGGGAGAGGTTGTGGGGTTGGACCTTGAAGTGATTCAAGACGGACAGAAAGAAGTGGTAGATGGGAAGAGAAACGCCGCTAACCAATTGCGCCTTGAGGTACACTTTCTCTCTGGCTTGGGGAGAAGGCGTCACCTCGCCGGCCGGCGCTGCCCGCCAGGCGAGCCCCTCCGTCGCGGGGAGGTAGCCTTCGGCGACCATCTTTTGGATGTCGCGGTCGGTGATGTCCGAGCCATGCCATTCGCCTTTGTGCGAGTCTGGCTCCTCTTACAGGGGCTCTAACGCCGCCAAATTGTGGTCGCCGCCGGTGGTTTCAATCACCGCCGACGCGGGGATGACCAGGCCCTCTGGGGGCACAACGATGGAGCTCGCCGGCTTCGCCGTGGCTTCGCTCGACGCCGCCATTGACGGGGATGAGCTGCTGCTAGCCATGGAGGAGGGAGAGAGCGCGACTGGTGCAGAGAGAGAGGCTAGGGTTTCTCGAGGTTTTCCGCGGAGAGCTCGAGGAGGCGTGTGGCTGGAGGAAGAAGACGATGACGCGAGAGAATGGGGTGAAAAAGTGGCAAGTGTCCCACAGTTACTATTTATCTTACGCTGCGTCAAGATTCGTGCAGCTAATCGGACGGTTGCCGCGTAGACGACGTGTTCGTGAAACGTGCGCGGTAATTTCGCCACGTCTCCAACCGTCGCCGCCAACGGTTCGCATCGCTCGCGCGAGAAAATCGGATATGATTGCGTTCTCTGCATGTGTGAGTTACGAGGCGTCGCTAACCTACAGCCTACGTCGTCATAACTGACATGGTAGATGAGCCGTCCCATCGAAGATTCCGGCATGGACGGATTTAATCCAACAACGGGAGCGTACGATGGAAGATTCAGCATTTCTCCGACTTACTCATAGAAGACGGAGAAACCTTTGCAGGGTTCTTTGGGAGGACTACAAGATATTGCTTGACGATTTGCCGACATCCATCTAGACGGAGCATTCCACGAGAAGAGGCAAAATGGCGCAAGATCTCGGAGTTCTCCGGGGGCTACTGTTGGGGATATGCTATATGGGTAGCCTCATAGCATGTCTCTTATCCGACTAACCCGGGTGGCCCATAGTCGGTAGCATGGCCTGTGGCCTGCTGGGCGGCCCAGTTAGGTGGATCCAGAAGGGAGGCCCATGCCGGATAAAGGAAGGCTACGGTGGAGTCACCAGCATACCCGGAGCCTTGGAGTGCAAGATACACAAGACTAGTAATAGACGGTGTAGGACTCTGTAACCTATCCGGCTAGGACTCTTCCCTGTAACCCTAGGATCTGACGACTATAAGTCGGGCCTATGGGAGCCTTTAGGGCATCGTTTTACGCACACCTCGCACATCGAACCTATCTCTGTAACTCGGCGTATTGCCATTATAGTGATTTATAGCAGGAGTAGGATTCCGCCACCGTTGTGGGATCTGAACCTGGGTAAGCTGTGTTCCCTCGTATCCGTCAACCGTCCGCCTTACCCCACGTCTCTAAACACGCACTGTGAGGACCCCTCCATGGCGTACTAGTCGGCAATACCATGACACATAGGGGGAGTGTGGTCCTAATTGATTGGGCTAACCCCCCCCCCCCCCATAATGCCGAAAGCAAGAAAAAACATTTCCCTTAATATCATTTTGTGATATGTGGGTCATCGATGAGCATTGGTTTTGAACTCAAGATACATCTTCGTGGTGTCATGCCATGCTGTCACATCCCAAAATTTTCCAAATTTTGAAATGTGAAAAAGAAATAAACAAAATAAATAATGGTTAAAATTTAGGGGGAAAAGAAAACTTTTTGATTCTAATTGGAAACATTAAAACCTTTTGAACTATTACAAAAGTTTTCCCCAAATAAAGGTACTCCTTAAAATAAAAATAGCATTTAACAAAAACCCTAAGATCAAAGCATCAAGATTATCCATATATCTCCTCTACTTCAAATTTTTTATTTGCAAGGTTTCCCTTCAAAATCTTTTTCAGAAACTTCCTGTATTTGAAAATCTATTTTTAATCTTGAGGAATGTTCTCAACCAAAAACCATCTATACATCTCAACTACTTCATTTACATTTTCAAACAACCTTTGTATTGTTTCGATCGAAAAATAAAAGCAAAGAGTCTCGTTTTAAAATAAGCACCATAGCTTATGTGAGCTATTTTAAGTTTTTATAAAATTATCCTCTCATATTTTCAAACTTTAATTCATGGGTTATCCATGTTAAGTGGAACTAAATCTAATCAAGTTCAAATAAGGAAAGAATCCAAGTCATTCCAAATATATTGCCCTGCAACTAGGCCAATATCGCACACATGCAATCATACAATAATTAACTAATTAATAATTGATAAAATTAAATATTTCTAAGTACATCAAATTTATGTCCTAAAATGTTGCCCATGAATTTACAAACCCGCTGAAATTTGAATCAACAAATTCGGAGCTCTAAATCAAAAGTTATGAAAGAATTAAGAAATAGGAAAAAATATAAAACAAAAAAAAGGTGGCCGGCCAGGCCAGCCCAACCAGGCCGATCGGAGGCCACCACGCACATGAACGGGAGCACCTTAGTCTCCAGATTATTTGTATCTATTGGTGTTAAATGACCCTCAATTGGCCTCCTAAATTGTACTAAATGCCCCCTAATTCCTCTCCCTTTTAATCTCGTTTAATCCAGCCCCCACCCCCTCCTATATAAACCCTACTCCAGGAAAGTTCAAAAGTTTTCAACTCCGTGGGAAGATCATAGCCTCATTTTTGTCCAAAATTCTCCCCAATCTTCCCCACCCAAATAGACCTTCAAGACAACCTCGGATCACGACGCCTTGAACACGAAAGTTGTTCCCCTCATCAAGACGGTTCCATTCCCGTTGGTTTCACCTCATTTAGTTCATCAAGCAGAGAGAAAAACACGGTCAAAGATTCAAATCTTAGAAGGTATAATCCATTTTACGCCCACCTCGTTGCTCCAAACTCAATTTCCTTTGAACAGTAGATAGATCTAGTTGTTATCTACAATTTTTATGTAGAAAGTTTTTCCATCCAAGCAACTTTTTCTGTAGTCAATTCTGACATCATCATGACATCAGCGTAGTCAACAGTCAACTCAGTGAGATCGGTCAAAGTCAATTTCAGTCAATTCCCGAGTTTGACTTTTCCAGATTTTAGTACGAACTCGTATAATTCATAGAAAAAGATTTAGAAGTCCAAAAATTATAAATTTGGTATACTTGAAAAGATGAGATTCTGTAGAATCCATTTCTGCAATAATATTACTTATTCTCCGTACAAAAATTTGATTTATGAATTGAATGGTTTAATTCGTCATTTTCACCATAAAAATTATATCTTTAGTTCTGTATATCCAAATTTAGAAATTAACATGTCTATGGATTCAAAAAACGAGTAGAACACAGTGGAGCCATAATTCGGTATTTTTTAATATGTTAAAATCACGTTTTATATAGAACCATTTGTGGAGTATTTTGAGTATAAAAATTGTTGTGTAAATTATTTTTAAGTGAATCCTTTTGCAAATGCTTGTAAATTGAACCCTCTGTACAGTAAGACCAAAATATAATTTTTTTCTAGTATAAATAAGACTGTGGCAATTATTTAGTAGAATGGCCTTTCCAACTGTTAGAAAATGTTGCTAATTGCTACAATTGCACAAATGGTTGCATTTGTAATCTTGAAAATATAAAATGTTCATAAATCACTTAGTAATGTTCAGAACCTTGTTATAACAATTTGTATAATAAAAATTGCCGTCTTGCATGTTTGCATACTTTGCATGATTTTTGTGTTGTCATTAGTATTGACCTTGTGATTGTTTTGTCTTGGTTGTTTTGCTTGATAGATTGTGTTGATTGTCAAGTGTGTTATTGTGAAGAGTGTACCAACACCACAAACTACTAAGGCAAGTGGCACTATCATCCATGTCCTACTATTTTCATTACACTTAGTGGAATTTTTGTAGTATGCATGATAGGACTACTATGTTACTATGCTATGCTATGTCCTATTAGGATATCCTTTATACCTTCCTTAGTGGAAACATCATAGTTGCAGTATGCTTAGCCTTGATATAGACTTGGGGTGGAATACCATGTTATGATTATATGAAGTGTTGGAAAAATTTATGTTTTATATAATAAAACAAGTACTCAATGAATCACCTGGGTGGAATGTGAATACTCAATTGTGGATAAGGTGGCAACGAAGGGAACCATGTATATATGGCTATCTTTTTCGTATGTGCACTAGAAGAAAACCACCCAGGGACTTAGAGATTGAATATGTTTCTCGTACAGTGGCTTCCGTGTACAGCTACATACTAAATGGGCTCTGGCTTAGTCAATTACATAGTGGAAGACCCTTGCATTGGCACCTATTTAGGTTAACTAGAATTATGTATTGGAAATATATCCTTACATTGGTGCCTGGTAGACATGCTAGCATTATGTCTTGGGAGGACTTCTATGGAAATACTTTGTCACATTCTCGATCTGTCGGTACTCCATTTGGTGTGTACTTATCCAGCGGCCACTGGTGGCGTCAAGACGAGATTGTGTCATGTGGGTAAAGTGTACAACTTCTACAGAAGATAAAATTCTAAGTACTTAGCCGTGTCCCCGGTTACGGAAAACTCTGAGCAACTAAGGCCTAAAGCTATGGAAGATCTCAACATTCCAATTTCTCAAAGTAAAACTTGATGGTGTCAACAAGGGATTAGAAGCACTTGGAGTTTGCCAAGGAGTTCAAAAAGTTTGTTAAAATATCAAAACTATTTTGAAAAGATAGGATAAAACCATATTGCTTTCTGCAAATGAGCCTAAACCCTACTTAGCCAAATATGCATATATTGATAGGTTCCAACTTATTTCCACATAGTAGTGAAACTTGCCAATACAATTCAAATGTATTGACACTTGTGGCTGTAACATATTATGTTGCAGGTTTATTTGATGTTAGTGAAGTGTGTTGATTAGGATTACTAGTCTACAACCAACATGATTGCCAGTGGCACTTTGAAGATGAAGGACTCCATGCTATATAGATATTTCTGCTGCATTGTAATGAGATAGCCAAATGAGCTATGTAAGATGTAATATAATATTTTATTCCTGGTTATAAAGTTGTAGCATGACCTTTGTTTCTTGATATTACATCTCAAACTGTGGATGGTAGCTATTGATCCAGGGACTAGCATTGTAAACACAGGGATCTCTACCTTATCAGGTTGGGACCGCTACACATGCGCTCCAACATGGTGGCTTCGGCCACCTCCCTCTTCCTTGAGAAGAGTTGGTTTCTATTGGCTCTTTTTGGATTTTCTTGCATTTCTTTTGTTCTTATGGAAAACACACCCAATCTTGGCTTTTAGTTGATTTGTTTTTGCAATTTTGAGTGCGTAGTACCATCTCAGTTTGTTGCTCTAAACCCAAGCCTTTTTCCCACCTTGAGCCATCTATTCTTGCACACCAGTCCTTGTATACTTGCGAGCGGTTTGCAAGGGGTGCTCCGGCCTTATTATATAATAACAGAAATTTTAGAGGGGGGCAGACTATCCGCCTCAAGTGAGGGCCGAATAATCCGCCCTAGGTAAATCATTCCTTTAAGGACTGGGCTCAGGGAGGAGGGGTTCAAACAAAGCAGTCCGTCCTCCTCCAACCCGTGTCCTGCCCCAAGCCGCCGCCGGAGCCTCTGCCCCTCCCCGGAGTCGATTCTACCATGGATTCTCCGGGATCCCCCCGGATCTTATTCCCCACGCCTCTGGGTACCTTCTCCTCTAAGATTTTCCTCCAATGAGTGAGGGTAACTCCCTCATCCATATCCTTTGTATGGAAATCGTTGTTGTTGGTGGAAAATCGTTGTAGAAGATACTATGTGTTTACCTTGCTTCTTAGATTCTGTAGTATTGCAACCCTAGTGCCCGATCTATGTTGCTATGTTGAATCTGGGCCGAAACAGAATTTTTTTGCGGGGGGCGGATTATCCGCCCCTGCCAGGGCCGGATAATCCGGCCTGGAGGTTCACTACCTGTTCTGGTTTGTCTTAGATTTTCCTAGTGCGAATCATTGGACCATGGATTGTTTTCCTATAGTATCTAATATTCCTCTTGGACTTGTGTGTGTGCTTATCCCCATGCTACCTATCCCTTGCTTTTCACAGGTGGTTCCAGTGCTCCTAAGACCTACAAGCGTCATCCCTGTGCCCGTTATCTTAGGCCCAACGCAGAGGGTAAGCTTGTTGACGAGACTAAAATCTGAAGGTTGGTAAGAGAGTCTGAACGGATGGCCGAGGCAGCAAGGAAAGCCAAGAGGAGCACCTCTCGCAAGGGCAAGGGCAAGGGCAAGCAGTCCAGGGTCAACTACAAGGCCATGGACAATGTTGAGTACTCCACAGGAGGATCCGATGTTTTGGTGCTCTCACTTTCGGTCCATTCATGATGATGTTTATGCTACACTCAACATACGCCCTATGCATCCTCTGAATTTGACTGAGGCTCAAAACAAGGCAAGACTCCGTGAGGCCTTGGATGTGACTGGTAAGATGGGGCTGCATCATCTTATGACACTTCAGTGCCACTTCATGATGATAGTTGTTCTCCCCCCTTGTGATTTGCGGAGATGAGCTTCGCACCATGAAGTGGATGACCGGAACCACTATGATTTAGTCAGACTTCCGCACTTTTGGTCAGGTCCATGGGTATGCCTTTCATGGGTGATACGCCCAATTTGCATCACCATTCTATATCATAATTTACCTCTATTCATTGATATATGTATTATTATGAGGTATTACTTATGGCTTTTCATCTGTTTATGCATGTTGGATGATTCTTGGAGGATGAACTGCTGGAGTCTGGATTCTGATGGAAAAGAAGGCGTTTCGGTGCAATTTCACGAAGATCAGAAAAATACCAGAAAAATATGGGAAAATATTATTATTCCAGAAGATTGAGGAAGCCAGAAGGAGGAGTGAAGAGGGGCCGCAAGGGGCCTACACCCCTAGGCGCGGGTCCCCCTGGGACGCGCCTAGGGTAGGTGTGGCCCACCTGCCCGGCTCCCGACTCCTCCCCTTTCGCCTATATCTTCCCTATGAAACCCTAAGCCTAAGGGAGCGACCACGGATAAATTTCCGCCACCACTAGGTGCGGAAAACACCGAGAGATAAAGATCTCTCCGACAAACAGATTTTTGCCGAGGGAATTCCTTCCCGGAGAGGGGAGACTGTTGCCATCAACACCATCATCAAGTTAGGCTTCATAAGGATCATCATCATCATCCACACCATCATCTCCACCAGCACCATCATCACCACTCCATCCCGCTGTAACAATTGTGTTGGATATTTCTTTAATTCATTAGGGGAAACCTTCCCGGTGTTAATTACTATTGTAGTTGATGCTTGTGAGTGGAACCATTGGATTATTGTTTATGATCAGATTGTTATCCATTACCATATCATCTTTGATCTTGATCCATATGATGTCTTGTGAGTAGTTCGTTGTGTTCTTGAGGACATGGGAGAAGTCATGTTGTTAGTAGTGAATCTATGTTGAGTTATTATTCAATGGTTTAGTATTTAAGTTGTGGTGCTATTATTCTAGTGGTGTCATGTGAACGTCGACTACAAGATACTTCACCATTTATGGGCCTAGGGGAGTGCATTGTGTATTTGACTACTAATTGTGGGGTTGCCGGAGTGATAAAAACCTGAACCCCCGTTAGGACACTTTTGCACAAGGGAGTGTAGGATCTCAGAGTTTAAGGCTGTGGTTAGATTTATATCTTAAATACTTTACTGTAGTTAAGGATGTTTGTAGGGGGTTTAATCACAAGTATGTATTAGTCCAATTAAGGTCGGTATGTTAGCACAGGTTCACCCACACAACACTTACAACACCAGAGAAGAGTACTCAACTATTTGAAGCGAAAGCACTTGACAGAATTCCCATGTGTCCTCGAGAACGTTTGGTCCTTATAAGTATTTCCACCGGCTTGTCCTTTGCTAAGAAAGGATTGGGCCACTTGCTCCGTTTGTTCGTTACCTTTGTTACTTTCTCTTTGTTTTGTTGCCTTAACAGAAAACCACTAAAAATACGTTTGCTAAGTATTCATAGGGATTTCCTGCTCCACACCACTGTTCAGCACCTTCTGCTCCTCGTTGGGATCGACAATCCTATTTATCGAAAGTACTGCGATACACCCCCTATACTTGTGGGTCATCAAGACTATTTTCTAGTGTCGTTGCCGGGGAGTGAAGTGCTATTGAAGAGTGGAACTGGTAGAGGAAACTTTTACTGTGAGTATTTTTTGTTTATGTTTGTTGCTTTGTTTCCAATATGGATAACCCACTTGGTTTTATGTTTGGGAGAACTACTACCACTGAAAGGGTAGTAGAGGAACCACCACCTGTTGAGATAGATCCTTTTAAGATACCTACAAGTATTATTGATCGTGTTATGGATAATTATTTTTTAGGGGATGGAACTGTCCATCCTGGTGATCATTTGCTTTTTATTCATGAATTATGCAGGTTGTTTAAGTGTGCAGGTATCACAACTGAACAGGTGAATAAGAAGTTACTCTCCATATCCTTTAAAGGGAGAGCTGAAGAATGGTATAAGCAGCTGAAGAATGGACAATCCATGGAATGGGAGGAGATGGCATCTCTCTTTTACTCTAAATTTTATCCTCCCAATGAGATTCATAAGGATATAAATCTTATATATAACTTTTGGCCTTATGATGGAGAGAGTACAGCTCAAGTTTGGGGGATATTGAAGTTACTAATGCTTAAATGTCCTATTCATGAACTCCCTAACAATATTATTATCAATAACTTTTATGCTAGGCTTTCTCTTCATGATAAAGATTTACTAGATGCTTCTTGTGCTGGATCATTCATACGTATGAAGGAAGAAGCTAAATGGGATTTACTAGACCGTATTCAAGAGAACACTGAAGCCTGGGAGAATGACAAAGGAAGAAAGTCAGGTATAAACTATGATTATGAATGCATTAAATATTTTATGGGAACTGATGACTTCCGTGATATTAGTAATTAGTTTGGTCTTGATTCCCAAAGTATTGCCAACTGTTTTAAGGCCTTTGCCTCTTACATAGAAATTCCCAAGAAGAAGTGGAATAAGTACCATGCACCTTATAAAGACGTTGTTAGTCATGTTCCTGTTGGAAGTACTGAAGTTTTTACTATTGATCATATTGTGATTGAACCTTATGTTGAGAAAAAATACCTTTCCCATCTAAGTAAAGGAGTATTCTATGATTTTTAGTGCAAATAACAAAGGTACAATGAAAATTGTGGATTCTGGTGAGAAAATTAATGATGAGCCTGTGGTAGCTATTGTGAAAGACACTATCACTAGAAATATAGAGGATGAGCACATTGTCTTCTGTGAAGACACTTCTAATATTATCTCTCATCCTAGTAAAGCTAGAAAAGCTAGTGTTCATGTGCTTTTTGTTAAAATTGGTGATCATTGCTATTATGGTTTGTGTGATATTGGTGCTAGTTATAGTGCTATTCCTTATGAACTTTACAGGGAAATTATGCATGAGATTGGTCCTTATGAGCTTGAGTACATTGATGTGGTTATTCACCTTGCTAATAAGGAGACCATTTGCCCCATTGGCATTGTAAGAGATGTGGAGGTTCTCTGCGGTAAGATTAAGTATCCTGCTGATTTTCTAGTGCTTAATTCAGCAACTAGCAAAACTTGTCCTATCATTTTTGGTAGACCTTTCTTGAACACTTGTGGAGCTATTATTGATTGTAAGAAGGAAAAAGTTTTAACTATGTTTGATGGAGATTCTTATGAGTTTAACTTTTCCAAATTTGCTAAAGCTCCTTGTGAAAATAGCTTGCCTAATAAAGATTTCAGGATGGAACAACTTGCTTCTATTGATCCAGCCTATGACCTTGGACCTATTTTTGGTGACTATAAGTATGCTCACTCTGATGATAAAGTTGTTGCCAGTGATGTTATATTGTCAACTTTATTCAAAGTGCTACTGAAAGTTATTATGAGAGAGGGAAACATGGTTTTATGCATCTCAATAATGTTAAGTTTTCCTGTTTTATGTTTAAAGATTTTAAGTTGCATTTGTTTTGTCTTCCTATGCTAGTGGCTTTTTGTTTAAACAATTTGTTTTCTCATGATACTCCCATGCATAGGAAGTGGGTTAGACTCAAATGTGTTGGTTATTTGCTTCTTGATGCTCTCTTTCACTTCAAATATATATCTCCTATGTGAGCATCTTTGAAAGTTTCAAGCCTAACTTAAAGGCATTAAAGAAAAGTACTTGTTGGGAGATAACCCAAGAGTTTTTTCGAGTCTTGGAAGTTATTACCTCACTAATAACCGCTCCTTATCCTTTTTGTTTTGGTTTTTGTGTCAAGTTCAACTACTTTTGGGAAGTAGAGGAGTTGTGAAAAGTGGCTGTCCTAGGATAGATTTTTGTGTTGCATTGTAAAAATTCGTGAGGAAGCTGAGTACTTCGGATGGAGATGCTTTTTTTTAGCTTGTTCTCCAGGTTGTTACCCAACTTTCATTAGTTTTGTACTTTTTGATTTGAGAAATAGAAGGTTTTCGAAAAAATCAATCTTTACCTACTGGTCTGTTTTGACAGATTTCTGCCGTCATTTGCATTTGCCTCTTACAGAAGCTTTGTTTTGATGGGTTTTCAGTTGAAGTGTGTACCTAAAGGTTATTGTTTTTGCTTACACTAATGTTGTCATTGAGTTTGTGCAAGGGTTTTGTATGAGGAAATTTTCAGCAGAAGGAGAAAAGGAAACTGCAATGTTCGTCTTTGAATAGGTAAAAGTGGTGAAAACAGAAGGTTCATGAAAATCCAATTTTTTATATTTTTTATGTTTTTAATACATAAGGAATATTACGAGACGGAACAGAGGAGGAACTAGAGTCTGGGGTGGACAAACCCACCCTAGGCACAGGCCCAGCCTGGTCGCGCCTGAGGGGGGTGTGCCACCCTTGAACTCCATATCCGCCTCATTTCCGTGTCAGTAACTTCCTTATGCATTAAAACTTCATAATATATATCCCCCGTATCCCCCAAGGTTCGTGCATCATGTTCTCATCGTATTTTCGTTTTGATTTGTTTCTGTCAAGAAATCTTCTCAAGTTTAGAGCGCCATGGTCTCCGCCAACGACAAAGGCAAGAAGCCCGAGGAAGAATATCCTCAAGATCAAAAGGAGGAGGAGATTCTTGTTGGGGATGAAGAGGACATGGAGGAGGACAAGCATTCAGACACCCGCGCTACCATCGCAAGCATTGGAGTGGTGGCATACCCTATCAAGCTTAGGAGGACAACACGGATGTCTACAGGAGGGAAACCTCCACGTCGTTTCTACAATCCACGATCAACTCCTACATGTAATAAGAGACCTTTCCATACTATTATACATGAGCGTCAATACCAACATGTGCCCAATGTGAACTTGCTCTCAGTCTGGGATATGCCTCGTTCTAACAATGCAGAGAAGGAACATACTAAGGATGAAGAGTGGGGAAAGAATAACAAGGACTGGGATTCTCGATCTGACATGATCATGAACCGTATAGAGCAAAACTCGGAGCTAATCCGTACTCTTACCTTTGAGTTTGAGGATTTGAAGAAACTTATTGAAGAGCTTATCAAGAGGACACCACCACCACCGAAGGAGTAATTCATCATCAGGTTTGACATCCCCTTGGCTTGTTCTAAGCTTGGGGGAGTGCCACGGTATCACCACCATTATATTTCATCGTTTACCTTTTTAGTGGATTCATATCTTTGGTAGAGAAGTTATCCTATAGTTTGGTTTGCATGTGGAAGTATCTATCCATTAGTTGATTATCTATGTATCCCTTGGTGTAAGTGCCTTTATTGAATATTAATGAGAAGTCTCATCTTTTACTTTTTGCACTTCTTATTTCAGTTTGCAATCTCTATTATATGATGGATCTTGTTGATAAGTATTGGCATCACTTTGGGAGCATCAAGTAACTCTAAATTGGTTTTGGCAAACCGAGCTTTGGTCAGTAGCAAAAAAAAATTAGATTTGAAAGGAAAAGATAAAAGCACTTACATGTATTTTATATCATTTTATTTCTTGATTGATTGGATCATAAGCTTAGTATTCTTTAGTTAAGATCTTTTGTGTCTTCAAGGAAGATTGCATGTTTGGCTTTATTACTTGTATGTTTGCTTGTTTCTTTCAAATCTCTTGCTTGCTACCCAGCCTTGCTAGCTCAAAACCTGTTTTGAGAAGACATACTTCTCATGTTTCCAATCCCTTGAACCAAACCTATGCCATTTGTGTCCACCATATCTAACTAGTAGCATTAGTGCTATTCCAAGCAAATTCTCAAGCTTCATCTATCTTTTGAATTAAAAAGTATTTTGTTATGTGAAAACTAGTTAGTAAAGCTCTCACGAACTTGATGGCACACCTTATTTTCTTGTCCCTAATGGACTTGAACCATTGTGAACATCGAAGTTGTATATGCTTGCATCTATATGTTAGAATTAGCAGAACCGTGTTGTCACGAGGAATGTTTTAAACATTGCACTTGTACTCTGTATACCGTTGATATTGTGCTCTTTTGTATGTGGATGTCACCGGTGTGAAACAAAAAGGGAGCTTGTAAGTCCATGGAGTTTGTATTTTGTGTTAGAGAAACGTCTGGGCCGCTAGCCTAAACAAGGCCTAATCATGATGGAAACTTGCAGCATCACCATAGTGAGATATCTATGAAGCATCCTCAATGAAAAACTATGCATATAGTAAATAAAAAGATTGCCGAGATGCTCATTGTCTGCTTGCCTTGTCATTTGGGTTATGGGAAAGCTCCTGTACCATGTGCAAGGGGTACCCCGTTGGCGGTTCTCAATGATATGCAAATACTTGCAATGATAAGGACTTACCGGTGACTGAAGTTGAGTAGCATGAGGAGTGACCCTCATATTCAAGGGACATGAGATTGCCAACTTATATTTCGTCAAGCATATACTCCATCCTCATTCACTTTAACCTTAATCATCTCAAGATGCTTATGATAGGGGCTATGAGGGCTCAAAGCTAGTAAGTACCATAGACTTTTGGAAGCTCTTTATGACTTGTAATCCCTGCTTCCCTCTAAGAAGGGACCTTTATCCCACTTACAAGTTGAGTCAGTAAACCTATTTCCCCTCTATCTCGAGCAAGCATTTGAGTTGTTGTGTTTCAAGCATTCATATGGTCATTTATTCAATCATGTTCTTTATCTTCCTTGTTTGCACAAAACTCTTATCTATTGAGTATTACTTTGAAAGCCTTCACTTGTGAAAAACCTTTTTGAGCAAAGAGTTCTCCTGTTTTGAAACTTCTACAAAAAGCTTTTTGTGAAACTGTTTGCCAGGTGTTCTCTGACCAAGAACAAAGTTTGCCAATTCCAATTATGATTTATCTTTATGCATCTCTATTGTGACTGTTGTACTTGGTTGCAAGCTAAGTTATATAATGGCGAGTTGCTTTCTTCTATGAGTTGTTCAATGGTAAGTGTGATGCTTCTTGTTCGTATTATTTTATCGACACTTCACTCCATAAACCTGTGGACATGTTTACTGAGCTCAGTTTTCGCTTGGGGACAAGCGAAGGTCTAAGCTTGGAGGAGTTGATACGCCCAATTTGCATCACCATTCTATATCATAATTTAACTCTATTCATTGATATATGTCTTATTATGAGGTATTACTTATGGCTTTTCATCTGTTTATGCATGTTGGATGATTCTTGGAGGATGAACTGCCGGAGTCTGGATTCTGATGAAAAGAAGGCGTTTCGGTGCAATTTCGCGAAGATCAGAAAAATACCAGAACATATGGGAAAATATTATTTTTCCAGAAGATTGAGGAAGCCAGAAGGAGGAGCAAAGAGGGGCTGCAGGGGGCCCACCCCTAGGCGCGGGTCCCCCTGGGCCGCGCCTAGGGAAAGTGTGGCCCACCTGCCCGGCTCCTGACTCTGCCCCTTCGCCTATATCTTCCGTACGAAACCCTAAGCCTAAGGGAGCGACCATAGATAGATTTCCGCCACCTCTGGGGGCGAAAAACACAAAGAGAGAAAGATCTCTCTGGCAGACTGATTTCTGCCAGGGGAATTCCTTCCCGGAGAGGGGAGACCATCGCCATCAACACCATCATCAAGCTAGGCTTCATCGGGATCATCATCATCATCCACACCATAATCTTCACTAGCACCATCATCACCACTCCATCCCGCTGTAACAATTGTGTTGGATATTGCTTTAGTTCATTAGGGGAAACCTTCCCGGTGTTAATTACTATTGTAGTTGATGCTTGTGAGTGGAACCATTGGATTATTGTTTATGTTCAGATTGTTATCCATTACCATATCATCTTTGACCTTGATCCATATGATGTCTTATGAGTAGTTCGTTGTATTCTTGAGGACATGGGAGAAGTCATGTTGTTAGTAGTGAATCTGTGTTGAGTTATTATTTAATGGTTTAGTATTTAAGTTGTGGTGCTATTCTTCTAGTAGTGTCATGTGAACGTCGACTACATGATACTTCACCATTTATGGGCCTAGGGGAGTGCATTGTGTATTTGGCTACTAATTATGGGGTTGCCGGAGTGACAGAAACCTGAACCCCCGTTAGGACACCTTTGCACAAGGGAGTGTAGGATCTCAAAGTTTAAGGCTGTGGTTAGATTTATATCTTAAATACTTTTCTGTAGTTACGGATGTTTGTAGGGGGTTTAATCACAAGTATGTATTAGTCCAAGTAAGGTCGGTATGTTAGCACAGGTTCACCCACACAACACTTACAACACCATAGAAGAGTACTCAGCTATTTGAAGCGAAAGCACTTGACAGTATTCCCATGTGTCCTCGAGAACGTTTGGTCCATACAAGTATTTACACCGGCTTGTCCTTTGCTAAGAAAGGATTGGGCCACTTGATCCGTTTGTTTGTTACCTTTGTTACTTGCTCTTTGTTTTGTTGCCTTATCATAAAACCACTAAAAATCCGTTTGCTAATTATTCACAGGGATTTCCTGCTCCACACCACTGTTCAGCACCTTCTTCTCCTCGTTGGGATCGACACTCCTATTTATCGAAAGTACTGCGATACACCCCCTATACTTGTGGGTCATCAATGGGCATGACACAACTTCTGTCCACCGCATCATTTCTCCTATCAAGCCATCCAAGGACACTGTTCTTGCTCCTTGCCTGACGTTTATGGAGTTGATGGTACCTTTACTGGTATGTCTCCTTTGTATGCCGATCTTGTTGGATTGTTCCGGAACAACATCTCTCCAAGTGGGGGCAACAATGATAAGATCCGTGGTCACCTGGTTCCTTTGCTTGCTTTTGCACATGAGTGTGCCACCAATTCTGGATCAGCTGCAGGCTACAAGTTGGATGCTATGGATTATATTTTTCATGAGATGACTGATGCTATGTTCAACCGGCTCTCCATCCCTTATGGTCCCTACATTATGATGCTCATCAAGCACATGCTGCCACATGAGGATTTTGGTACTGGTTTGGATGGAGTCCACAAGCCCAATAAGATCTACAATAAGGCACAGAAGACCTCTCACCCTTCCACTGCCCCCAAGTCCTTCATGCGTGATGCACGGGCTAGTGGTCACCGGCCCGCAGTGTCCCCAATGGCACATGAGGTCAAGCAACTCAACTGGTTTCAATGGCATATCCTTTGCATGGGCGTCGACAGTCACAAGGGCCAGTATGATGCCTACCGGAGGAGCCATGAGATGGCCCACACCCAACAGCTCATTCTCCACCATGTGTCTGGGGCGTCTGGCCATCCACCACCTCCTACAACTCCGGAACCGTATGCTCAGTGGAACACCTCAGGGATCAATTATGGAGAGCTCGAGAGTCACCTTTTTCCTGCACCGCCTAGGGCGCCTACTCCTCCAGTTTTTTTTGAATGTTAGCAGGAGAGCTGCTAAATTCATTGAACAGATAGAAAGTTGGTCCAGTGAAGGCAATGCCTATCGGCTTACACCGCACAACCCAAAGCACACAACAAGTACTTAGCCTTTCCTAACCTAGCCGAGAAGGCGAGAGGTTAGGACACATAGCCACTAAACCGCTTCACAACCAAAGCAAGACGGCTCACAGATGCAACCCTCACACGAATACATCACGTGTCAATGTACAATCTACCCTTGACGCCTATAAGAAAGTGGCGGTATAGATTGTAGGACCTGACAGTATCCGAGGAGAGTGTCGTCGAAGAGATGTTGCCTTAGTGTACATTGCGCCCTAGAGGCCCACACTCCAAGCAGTCGCCAACCTTGACTCCAAAAGCTGTCTTGGACTCCATGTACAACCCGAACAATGCCTCCAAGGAGGGAATAACTCCGTAGCACCGCCACTGCCTAAACCAACAAGATGGATCTGGGGTTTCCCCCGTTGCACGGAAAGGGCATGATGAAGAGGGCCTAGACGACGCCTTCAATAAGGTGACGCCGCCCGCGGGCATCGCTGTCATCCGCTACCGCATAGGGATTTCTCCCAGCCCTAATATCAACCCGCTGCTACAAGAACAAACCAGCCGGAGGCCAGACAAGCCACCGAGGAGAGGCCAACAATTTTCACCGGTGAGAGAGGCGGTGATCACCTCAAGCATCACCTAGGCCAGCCTGACACGCCGCACAACCTTCTTCCTCGACCTCTTGGACGGAAGGTTGCAATGCCCATCCTGGCGCCATTCTTCTTCCGCCAGCCACCCGTACATCGCCTAGCCACTCGCTGCCGCAACGTCGGCCAACCATCTTCCTGTGCCTCCACGGCCGCTCGCGCTTGTCCCGCATCAGCCTGACCCTCCCACGCGACCATCCCAGTGATGCTGGTCAAAACTTCCTCTTTCCCGCACCGGCGGAGAGCATGCAGCGCCGTCCCGCTCGACCTCCGACCGCGGCCCTTAGAGCCCAGATCGGTCCCAAAACAGAGCCGCGCCGCCACCTTCCACAATCCCGCGCCACACAACACCTTTTGCCTCGATGGAGCCAGCTACCCAGCGAGTTGTAGCAGCACCGCGAAGCGCAGGAAACGACCGCGACCCTAGGGCCCCAGATCGGGCCCAAGCCATCGCCCGCGGCTTTGCTAGCGTTGCCGTGCCTGGGACCTCCACCGTGATGCCGCCTGCATCTCCACCGCCCAGCACCGCCACCACCCTCCACCACCAGTGCTCCATCCCGCCCGCATGACCCACCCGTCGTGAAAGCTTCTCCACATCGGCGCATCTCCTATGCCCTCCATCTTCGACGGGATGGGCGCCACCACCGCCGCCAGCATCGGCGGCAGCGACGACCAGGGGCGTACTTGGCGGGGTGGTCTGGCCGGAGATTGGGAGCCTCCAGAGCCACTCGAGCGGGAGCGTCCTGGGAGGAAGCTATGGAAGGATGCCTGCTCCTCCAGTTGATGATGATGGTGAGTATGATGAAGAGGAAAGGGACGGGGATGACTACGACGACAAGTAGGAGTACGAGAAGTGATCTTCTGGGGCGCTAGCATCGCTCTTCTTCCTTTTAGCGTTTCGATGCTAAAGGGGGAGAAGTAGTTCTATTTAGGTTTCGGATTTTCATGGGTCGGGTGCAAGAATTTGCTTCTTTATCATTCATTTTCTCCATCGGTTGCTTGTGCCCTTTTAGTGTTGAACTTATTTATGCTTGGTTTGTATGAGACTATGGCCCCGTTCTTTTGGCGGCTTCTCCGAGAAACTGCCCTACTCCCAGCTTCCTGGGAAATCCAGTTCAAAAATTTATGAGGCTTCTAAAGTGGTTAGTGCTAAACTAATTTGGAAGCCTCACAAAATTTTGGAACCGGCTTCCCTAGGAAGCTGGGGGTAGGGCAGCTTCTCGGAGAAGCCACCAAAAGAACTAGGCCTATGTCGTGTGTGGTACTATTGTTTAACTTGTGTGGAATCCTGGAATTCTGGATTTATCTTGTGGAACTATCCTTATGGAATTTTGGATTTATCTATGGAGTATGGAATTATCTTGATGCCATATGGAATTATGGAGTTATCTATTGATTGCATCAATATGGTGGGATGTGTTCGAGGCCTAATATTCTCACTTTTCATATTGGCTATTTCACATCCCGGTGGTATGACTTATGATTCCTAACTCATCCTTGTTATAGCTGTCAATGTTATGAAATTGGCTTGCTCTTTAGTGTATGCATTTGTATTCAAATGCAAATTATTAATATGCACACATTTAGGGGGAGCCTCTTTCATTTCTTGAAGATGTTGTTAGTAGGTTTCATTGCAAATCCTAGTCTTGTCATCTAACACCAAAAAGAGGGAGATTGAAAGAACATTTCATGATCCCTAGTGTTTTGTGTGTTAGATAACAATACCAAGGATTATTTAATGTGTGTTGAAGTGCTGCATATCTTAACATTGAAAAGGAGCTTCAAAGTGGTTTTGGGGGACGAATAATCCGCCCCTACCAGGGGCCGGATAATCCGCCCCTCCCCAATCTCAAAAGGGTGAAAGGGCGCGACCCACTGTATGGGGGGTGGAATATCTCCCGGATTTTCCAGCCAGGGCCGGAGTTTTTGCCCAGGCCGGATAATCCGCCCCTCAAGGGGGCTGGATAGTCCGTCCCCAAGAATTTTGCAAAGGTCGCCACGGCGCGTCAATCAGAGAGGGGGGCAGAATTTCCCCCGGACTTTCCGTCTCTGGGTCGGATTTTCCCCAGGGGCGGATAGTCCGCCCCTTGAGGGGGGCGGATAGTCCGCCCCTTGAGGGGGGCGGATAATCCGCCCCTCGAGGATTTTCACCAAGTCAAGATCGGCGCGACCCACTGTGTGGGGGAGGGGGGTGGAGTTTCCCCCGGACTTTTTGTCCAGGGGGGGGGGATTTTTCTCCCAGTGCGGATAGTCCTCCCCTAGTGGGGGCGGATAATCCGCCCCCAAACTTCTCCAACGACCAGTTCTGTGCTGGGGTATTTAAACCCGTCATCCCCCTCCTTCCAGAACTCTTGGTTCATCCGAAAAATACAAGATCTGCTCCTCAAGTTCCATCCAAGAGATCTCCACCTTCATCCACCCAAAGACCCCGTTCCTTGGGGAATCGAAGGAGGAGGGCTCGATCTTCATCAACTGTAATCAAGCGCTTCATCTCCTCTCCATTCATTTGAAGAATATTCGATCTAGTATTTCTTGCAAATATCTAGATCCTTGTGCTGATTATATTGATAATCCTTGTTCTTATGACAGCTTGTTGTCTTTAAGGGGCGTCCAATTCGGTTGTGGATGTGTGCCCTGCTAGAGTTATAAAGGCACAGTTCCCGCCTCGAAGGATACCAATAGTGGAGAAGGTGGATCAGGCCTTTCGTGGCGAGATCCATCGGAGAATAGGGTGAGGCCTATTGTGGCATGGTGGTCTTAGAACCGCCCATCCCTCCAACGTAGATGTACTTCCCTTAACAAGGAAGGAACTGCGGTAAAACAAATCCCTGTGTCTCCGCGTGCTCCACTACGGTTTCCTCGCTCCTCGCTTTACGTGTTTAGTAAATAGGGTTGCATATAGGGAAATTCTCATAGTTGCATATCTAGAGAATTTACTTTGTGTCAAGCCTAAAGTTGAAAAAGAACTAAAAATTGAGTAGCACCTATTCACCCTCCCTCTATGTGCCCATACGATCCATCTCACCGCTGCCTCCCGCACCAGCCCGCCCGCCGCGCCCCGCCCCCTGCCCTCCCGCCCCCAGCCGCCTCCCGCAGCCGGAGGCAGGCCGGCCCAGGCCTCCTCGACCTCTCCTCGTCAGGCGCCAGAGGCCAGGCGATCCAGAGGCAGCCGCGCCGCCCCGAGCCCTCCTCTCCGACCCGCAGGTATGCCTCCTTTTCTTTCTTTTTGTTTCATTTTCCCTTTTTTATTCATTGTTGTCACTCACAATTTATTTTTTGTTGTATTGTGTCGGTGGAGGTGAACACCGACGACTCCATGTCGTTGTCCGATGATTCTGGTTGGTCTTCATCGGACGATCCGGACATTGAGGAGTTGCTTCAAGACAACGTCGAGAGGGTTAAACCTGCCTTGTTTCTATGACAATGTTGGTACCTGTGTGCAACCGGAAAGAAACCCTTGTCGCGTACAAGCTTTCCTTGAAGCACATCATGCGATTGAGGATGCAAACACTCATGGTCAGCTTCAGGATGATCTAGTAGAGCACCATTGGCAGTTGGATGGGGGCGCCAAGGCGCATGATCTACCTTTCTTTTACTTTTCTATGTCCTATTTGATTCGAACAATTATTGTTATTTGCAAAAACATTGTTGTAATAACTTGAATGATTATTATGTGCTTGAAAGTACTATTCGGTGTTATAATAATAACTAGAATGACTAGCTGAATGCCCGTGCGTTGCCACGGTCGTCGAAGATTTTTTCTTAGATGTAGTATAACACACTAAAAAGGCATGTGTATAAACTACAGTCACATACAACATATTAAAACATTATGATTCTAGGCTAATCGAGCACACATTCATGATTGTACTTTTCTGAGCCAAAACATGAACATACTTCACTGTTCTTTGTCTTGTACACACCCTCGAGCACAACGAAAATATTTTCAGAGCCTAAGTGCTATATTAGTAAAAAGAAAAATATGCAATAATTGCATTGCTTGGTTTTAAACCATGTACGTTTTGTTTTTCATATACTACAATGATCACATAAATAAGTATACACTTGCACGCATAAATTCCTCGAATGAGTGGGAGTGGTAGTTAAAAGGTAGTATGCACGGAACAAACACTCACAAGTATTGACAGTCTTGGTGAAACAAAGAAAATTGCATTAATTCACGTTCATCTGAATAATTGATGGAAATTGAAAATATTGTTACCACACAAAATATTCCTAGTTCCCTTCATTTTGCTTGCGAACTAAGAAAGAGTCAACAAAATTAGATAGACCAAAGTTCTACTTATTGGGGTACACAAAAGTATGGCGCTAGTGGTTGCTGAACTTGAGTATCTGCATAAGAAAAAAGAATAAAAACAGCGACTTATATTTTTCCACATGTAAAGAATCATATCGACTTGGCAAAATCTAGTTTTTTTCCAGGATAACCAGCTGCAGTCATACCAATGTGAAACTGAAACTTATTTTCCATCCACGTGCTTATCATTGAGAATCTAACCCAACGATCTGACGAACCTATCCAACAACAGGTTAACCTATAGTATATGGGGATCAAGGGCACCCCGATGTGAGAATGACAATGGTTCAAGAAGGCTGCTATGGTCTCAGGGCAAAGATCTTGGGCAACAGCTGAGGCAGGATGAGAGGTCTGGAGCTCGTTCGGATCATCGGATGGCGCATCCTGGAGCTAGGCAGGCGAGGATGGCAGCAGTTTTTGCCCCTGTAGTTCCTGCTTCTCTACCTAGCCATCACTGCCGTTCAAGGGATCAGTGAGCTACGGGGACCTGCTGTGCTGGGATAACCGTGAGAAGAAGGCCATACCCGAAATTGAGATTAGATGGCATGTGCACATGGTCAATGTAAATATGCAAGACGAATTGATATAAGCCACAAGTAGGCGCATTGGTACCTCAAAGAGGTTACCAGAGTTGTCTTGTGCGGCTCTATGACGATTGACTACCAGCCAGTGCTCGCAGTCGCCCCCGTCCATGGCCAGAACCAGAAGGGGAGAAGCTATACAGGGCCTACGCCCGCCTCTTGTAGGATGTGGACAAAGTGGGCGACGCGATATGCCTACGATGCTTCAGATCGAGAATCAACAATGCAGATCCGTGTCCATGGCCGCCGCACACGGCGGGACGGCAGCAGCAAGATGTGGAGTGGTGGTGCAAGTGCGGTGTCAACTATCCTTGGTCGGGCACACGGAAGGACGGCAGCAGCGAGATGTGGAGGGGTGGTGCACGCGTGGTGTCAACTGACCTTACATCGGGCCAGAGTCCGTTAAGCCTGCGTCCTGGAATAGTCACGGCGGCGTCCACCTCCTCTGCCCGCCTTCGCTGCATCGAGCACGTGCCCGCCCTGCCGTTCCTCGATTCTTGGAAGTCGCCCCGTATGGCTGCACCGTAGGCCCTAGTGCGCCACATCGTCCGACTCGTCGCTGGCCTGATGGACGCATCGGACCAACGGCGCGTCACAACCGGAGGCAGCAGATGTGAGGTGACTGAACCCTAGATCGAATCGCTCGGCTCGAGGGGCGCTTCCTCAGATCATCACGCCGGCGTCCGAATCTGGGAGGTTGTCTGGATTTTGGATCGACGGATGCTTGCAGGGGCGTGTGTTGTGGGGATAGAGAGAGGAGAGGATGCGGTCGTGCCCCTGATGAATTTGACGAACCGTTTAGTTTGACATTGACATAAGCGGTGGCAGTTCTTGTAATACCCCCGAACACATAGGGGTAAAATCGTCTTTTCAAGGCAGACGGAAATTTTGGCTGGATGACGAACGTTCCCAATCTTTTTAATAGTATAGATTATTGTTTTCTTCAAACCATTATTGAGATGATAAAAATTGTGATATGTAAAATGACAGTTTTAAGGGTTGGGGTTGCGGCAAATACTAGAACCCTCAGATCCAACCCTTATAATGGAATATTCCGTTATAAGGGTTGGGTTTGAGGGTTCTAGTCTTTGCCTCTATTTTTCAATCCTTAAAAGTGTTAAAAAGGGCCAATTCTCAACCCTTAAACTGCTTGCTATGTTTCAATCCTTAAAAGTGTTAAAAAGGCCAATTTTCAATCCTTTGAGGGTTCTATCCCATGGCGGCACGATTCAGCAATTATGCTTTCTATGTATGTAGTCCTACTTGCTGGGTGGTCGCCTCTATGATTCCTCTATGGTTTAATTAGGGTCTCTGATGCATTTGCTAGAGCTAAATAGCTTTTAGATAAAAGGTAACCCACATCATAGAAAAACTACTATTTGATGACTTAGAGGGACAGTCCTGGAACGCACTAACCTTCCAGGGCCAGTTTCGTCCTAATTTGTTTGGGTGAGAATTGGATCCTCATCGTCCTTCCGGAGCCTCCATCTTCCATTGTTTCTGTAAAGGGACAGTGATGCACCACGAAGGCAAAGAGATATCGGTGCCAATCAAATTTAAGAAAAAGTAATTTTAATATATTACTTGGTAAATGTACTTTCCTGCATGCACAAATAATGTTGTTACGCTATGCCTATTGCTCTTATTAGTTCTCCTCGAAACAGGCGTACGCCCAGCTTTATAAATAAAGCAACATCCATAAAACATCCGGTACACAGGAGACCAAGCGAGACCACAGTTCACCACAACACACACATGACAACCCACGACAACACACACGGGTACATGCGAGCCCAAAAGACTCGCTCAACGGCCGAGGGGAGAAGCAAGTTGGCGCGCCGCCACAATCAGGTGCTAGATCATCCCGTCCAGCCGCGTCCTGTCCCGCTGCCTACTCAACGGATACCACTGCTGCAAAAAAGCCAAGAATTTGAAGATCGAGTCAGAGGCATGGCGAAGAAAGACACGCTCGATGACCATCTTGTTATGAATGGTCCAAAGAGTCCAGGTCATGCCAGCAAACATAAACCAGAAGAGGCGCCTCCTCCTTCCGGTTTGGTTTGCATTAGCTTTCAGGAATTCCCCAAGGTCTGAGGCCTGCCAAGAAGGCCCCAGAGCCTCCCGGGCGAAGTTCCAAAGGAAGCGAGCGGCAGGACAGGAGAAGAAGATGTGGTGTCCCGTTTCCGGGACCGCACACAAGGGGCAAAGGCCATTCCCAGGGCCATGACGCTTGGCCACCTCCACACCTGAGGGCATCCAGTCACGCAACAGCTGCCAAAGGAAAATCTTGATCTTTAAAGGGAGGGGAGCCTTCCAAAGGGGGGCCGTCCAGGGAATGGAAGGCCCCCCGAACAGGGCACGATACATGGAGCTCACGGTGAAGACGCCCGAGGGCGAAAGGTGCCAAGACAGACTATCCGAGGATTGGGGTTGGGACAGAGACAATGGGAGGTTGTCCCTCAGTCCCTCCCACGCTGCCTGCTCGGCATCCCCAAGGTTCCGGCGGAAAGCAACCTGCCAGACCCCCTCCTGGAAGGCATCGGCCACTAAGAGCATTGGATCCGCGCAGATCGCGAACAACGCGGGAGCCTCGTGGCGCAGGGGACGTCCCCCCACCCAAGGGTCGAGCCAGAAGATGGTGCTCCTCCCATTCCCAATGGAAAAAGAGAGTCCCTTCCGGATCGCCGGCTTGATGTCCTGGATAGATCTCCAAAACTGAGATCCCTCCCGACGCTCACAAGCCAGGAGGGGGCGCCCACACAGGTACTTAGCTCTAACAAGCTGCAGCCAGAGGCCCCCATCGTCCGTCAGAATGCGCCAGACCCACCGTAACATCAGAGCCACATTCATGTGACGAGATGAGGTGATCCCAATGCCCCCAAGAACCTTGGGGGCGCATATGTTCGCCCACTTAACCATATGATACTTTTGGTGACCGTCATTCGCCATCCAAAAGAACCGAGAGAGCTCCTTGTCGAAATTGGCGTGCACGCCTTCCAGAAGGATATAAAGCCCCATGCTATACATGGGGAGGCTAGAGAGACATGCGTCAACGAGGATGGTTTTGCTCCCCTTGGATGTAAACCTGCCTTTCCATGGTTCGTATTTCGCCTTAACCCGACCCATAAGGGGCTCTAGGTCCCTAGAGAGGATCCTGGTGTCCCTGACTGGCATCCCCAAGTAATTCAGGGGGAAGGTTGCCAGTCGGCAATTGAGGTTATCAGCAATCCGCTGATGTTCGTCCAAAGGGTAACCCAATACCATCACCTCACTTTTGTCAAAGTTAATTTTAAGACCAGACATGGCCTCAAAGCAAAGGAGCAGGAATTTTAGGTTGATGACGTCCTGCTACGACCCTTCCACCATAAGCATGGTATCATCCGCATATTGGAGGTGGATAACTCCCCCTCTAGGGATAAGATGCCCCACCATACCTGAAATGTGGCCGAAGATCTTGGCTTTCTCCATGATCTCCGCCAGGGCATCAACCGCAGCATTAAACAAGATTGGTGAGATCGGGTCCCCTTGTCTAACCCCACACGTGGGTTTGAAGTACAACCCAACCTCCCCATTAATGTTTATTGCCGTGGTCCCGCTCATGACAATATGCATGATCCATCCTACCATGCGATCGTCAAGCCCCCTACGCTGGAGTACCTGGCACAGAAAGGCCCAATCTAACCTATCATACGCCTTCTGGAAGTCCAGCTTCAGGAAAATGCCCCGATGGTGACGAACCTTCACCTCGTGAATAATTTCATGGAGTGCTAGGATCCCATCGTGAATGAATCTTCCTTTAAGGAAGGCAAACTGGTATGGGTGCGTCAGGCGCTCCATGAGAGGAGCTAACCTACGTGCACATACCTTGGACATAACCCCTCTGGATCACATTGATCACCGTGATCGGCCTAAACCGCCGAATCTCCGTGGCTCCCACCACCTTGGGGATCAAAGTGATAACGCCAAAGTTCAGTCGCGCTATCACAAGGGTCCCGACATAGAATTCCTGAAACATGGGCATAACAACCCCTGGATACTCTCCCAGAACTTCTGGAAGAAAATAACAGGAAGACCATCCGGGCCCGGAGCCGAGTTAGCCTTCATCTCCATGATGGCCTGCTCGACCTCCGCTGGCAAAAACGGGAGCGTGAGCTCCATGTTCTCCGTGTCGGAAACCCTGGCCCCCTCTGGCCAGAAGTCCCCGGCTAACGCGACCCCGGTCCGGGTGCCAGCAGAAAAAAGCTCCTTGTAGAAGGAATAAATATGGGAGGTGATGTCCTCGGCCTCCTCCAAGAGACGTCCGCCATTCCAGAGGCAGGGGATAGACCATTTCCTACGCCTGCCATTGGCAATGGCATGGAAGTAGGCGGTGTTCGCATCCCCTTTAAGGAGCTAGATTTGATGGCTCCATTGCCGCCAAAAGGTCTCGTCCCCCCTAAAAATCTCCATGAGCGAATCCTCCAGCGCGTACCGCTGGAGCCATTCCTCCATAGAGAGGCCTACCGTGTCTGCTGCCTGATCTAAGTCCTGGATGGCCATGAGGAGGTCACCTTTCTTGTGCCGCAGATCGGCGCCAAGGTTAGCTCCCCACCCACGCATGAACTGCTGGGCCAACAAAGCACAGGCGTGCCAAACATCTATCGCTGTGCGGGCTCTCTGGACTGTCAGTACCGCAGCGTTCCACTTGGCATGAACCATATCCACAAACCCCAGCTGCTGGAGCCAGAAGTTCTCAAAATGGGAACGGTTGAGCCTTGGCAGAGGCCCATCACCTGTTGAGAGGAGGAGAGGGCAATGATCCGACCCCACCCTAGTAAGCGCCCGAAGGGAGCATAGGGGGTAGGCCAGTTCCCACTCCACCGAAACCAAGACCCCATCCAGCACACTCCTGATCGGGTCCACCCGGTTATTAGACCAGGTGAAGCGACCCCCCACGCGGGGATCGCGTAGAGCAAGATCAGCAATACAGTCATTGAACATCCACATCCTAGAGAGGTACACAATATCCGAGCTCTTCTCCTCCGGGGACCTAATAAGGTTAAAGTCCCCAGCCACCACCACTGTACTAGTGTAGCTCCCCACCTTGGCTGAAAGCTCAGCCAAGAAGTCCGGGGAGCAGCTATGGTCCGCAGGGCCATAGACAATGATCATCTCCCAGCTAAGGCTCGATCGTCTATGGGTGAGGGCCATTCTCACAAAGAATTCCCCGCGGTCCATATCCTCAACCTCGAAGGTATCCTCTTTAGCGCCTAAGAGAATCCCTCCAGAGTGGCCACTCGCCGGCAGCCAGTGCCAAATAAATCTATGACGACTCAATCCCTGTAGCTCAGGGATCAAGAAGTCCTGCCTAATCGTCTCTTGAAAGCCCACAATGTCAACATCTTCCTTTCTCAAGTAGTCTCTCAACCGGTGCCTGCGGCCTTCATTCCCAAAGCCCCGGATGTTCCAATCTAAGAGGAGAATCGGGTGACTTATTGGGGCAAGAAATCCGGGGGCCCCCCTTACGGGGGGCAGATCGGGCCCTACCGCCTGTCGAGGGCCTGGACACGGGCTTGGGAGGCCTCCCCCGCCGCCCCCCTCCTGGGGGGTAGTGAGAGAGGTCTCCTCTCCCAACGGGCGAGGTGGGCTGCCCCCTAGTCACCGGACCCTGAAGCCCGGTACTAGCGGAGGATCGGTACCTAGACAGCCTCTCCTGCTCCGCCTGAGCTCGAGAGGCCGCCAACACCCCATCGTAAAACTCTGTCGCCTTTAGAGCCGCAATCTGTTCCAGGCGGGGCCTGCGTTCCCCGCGGAACACAATCCCACAATCTCGGGCCACAATATCAAGCCGCTTCGCTGGGACATCTGCCAAAACCGAGAACTTGGATCCGGAAGGAGGAGAGGAGATAGAAGGAGGAGGACAGGGGGCACGACGTACCTGGGTCAAGGTTGTGGGAAGCCGCAAGCGCCTCCTCCTGCGCGAGAATGGTCGACTCCCTTCCCGCACTCCCAGTCCTGGCCCTCGCCGTGGCGATCCTGGCGCTCGCGCGGGAGGGCGGTGGGGGAGGAGGCCTGGGACGCCGTGAGGGGTGGACCTTGACCGTCGCCTCGGGAGTGTCGGGGAAGACCGAGAGCGACGCGCTAGCGGTGAGGACCGGGGTCGACAGGGCCCCGACCGATGTCTTCCTGGGTGAGGCGAGCGGAGATCCCTGTGGCATCCCGCAAAATCACTACTAGAAAACCGCGTTGTTTTGTGCATTGCATCGTCATCATCATGCATTTGTTTGTCTGGAACTATTTTCAATAAGCCTATTTTGTTTCTAAAAATACCCTTCTCTTATTTCAAAATAAGTCTTATAATTATCTGTTAAATTAATTGCCTAAAAATTAATTGCTAAAAAGATTTAAAACAAAACAACACCAAAAATATTTTACAAATTGATAAAACCCAAACCCTAATCTATTCCTACCCAAACCTATTCTACCCACCAACCACACCTCGCCACCTCACCCCTGGACCCAATCCCCACCCACCTTGCCACCTCATCAATCCACCCTGCAGCACCCCACTCCCTCTCTCACCCCAACCGACCTCACCCGCCTGGCCCTCTCTCCCTTACACCTCGGTCCCACGCCCCACCTGGCCCCACCCGCAGCAGCACACCACACAACACACCCACCCTCTCCCTGGTCCCACCCCTCCCTCTCTCAGCGCCACACACACGCACACAGACCCACACACGCACACCCCCCTCCCCTCCTCTCACTGTTCCCCGGGCCCCACAGCCCCGCCTCACCACTCGCCCCACCGACCCGGCCCGCCTGGACCCACCCCCGCCCCTTCTCCCTCCTCTCCCCCACGCTTCCGCACCCGTCCCTGTCTCCACGTCTCCCTCCTCCCCACAGACGCCTCCCGTCGCCGGCGCGCCTCCTCCGGCCTCGTCGCGTCGCGCCTCCCCCGGCCTCGTCGCGCTGCGCCTCCTCCTCTGGGCCACGGCCACGCCGCCGCGGGTCCCCGCCCTGCCCCCTCTCGCCCGCGGACCCCTCCCCGGCTCGCCGGAGCTCCCCCCTTCTCCCTCCTCCCGCCGGTCGCCGCCTCCCTCGCCCCGAGCTGCTTGTCGGCCGCTCCTCCGGTTCTCTACCTCGCCTCGGCACCCGATGCAGAGCTCGCCGGACAACCGCCCCCTCCGTTCTGTCCCCGCGGCCGAGCCCACGCCATCCCGGCCCCAAGATCGTCATCGACCCCGCCCCCCCCCCCCCCCCCCGCCGGCCTCGTGCCCTCGAGCGCCTCCCCGTCGCCCTGGTCCCGGTGCCCGTTCGCACCACCCAGCGAGCCGGTGACCTCGCGTCCGCCGCAGCACAAGCGCATGCACCCCCGAGAACCCTCGCCATCGACCGCTGCCTGTCCACGCGAGCCGCCTTTGGCCCGTGTGCGTATCCCCGTCGGCAACGATCGTGCCCACCTGCTACATCATGCTCCTGTTGGATTCCTGTCGGCATCGTTTTTCATTTGCTGCCACCTGCCGAGGTCCTTCGAGAGACCGAGACCGACCGAGACGAGAACCCGAAGATCCGCACAAGGTCGATGCCTAATTCAAGTTCGCCGTCGACAACGGACCCGTGATACCTCGAGATCTCCTTCATGGACACCAAAGCCGGGACATCAAGGCCGCCTACATGGAACATCAAGACCCCGATCCCTCTCGGATCCGAGGACCGAAGATGCCCAGCACACCAAGATCCCCGATCAAAGATCGCCGAGAACCTCGGGTGCGCCAACATGGGAAAAACCGAAGACCGATCCCGGCGCGCCGGATCCCTTCAAACACCAAGACCCTCGGAATCGCCAAGATCGCCTCATGGATCCCGAAGCCCGAACCCCGTGGACCGACATGATCCCCTTCACGGACACGACAAGTACTTCCTCGAGGATGCCAAGTTCTTCATCTCGGACGCCAAGTTCGTCGAGAACTCGGACGCCAAGGTCGCCGATGCGAATACGACAAGTACTTCACCCCGGACACCGAGACCCTGGACGACAAGTTCTCCTTCCCGGAAGCATTGACGCCGCGCGACAAGATCTACCTCTTTAATCCGAGAACGATTCCACCGATCCCGTCGAACCCTGAACCCTGAGACCGAACCCCGAACCCCGGAACCCCAAGTTCGTCGAGACCCTCTAATGTGTGAACCCCTTCCCGAAACCCTATTTTATAATATAATACAACTTGTCGCATATTAATTGTTCATCTCGCATGCATATTGTGTGGTTTGGGGGCCTTAAGCCGATTCACCATATAATTAAATATGGGGTCCATATGCGGGCAGATCTAGCCTTATATTGGCCTCATTTAAATTTGTGTAGCGAACCGGTAACTTATCTTGCCCTGTTATTACAACATTTAATTTGCGGGGTAGATAAATAACTTGAACCGTTTAATTAATTGTTGGGACCCCGGTTCCACCTAATATGACCTAATTGCATCGCATCTTTGCCATGTCTTGCATCATACATGCATCATGCCCGATCTTCTGTCGTAGTATTAAATATTGCATCCGGTGTTTATTCTAGTGTTTTGGTTCTTCGCGGATAAGGCCGTTGAGTTGATGCGAGTATCGACCCGATCTTCGGTTGAATCTTCGGCAATGTTTTTTCAGGCGAGCACCTCCCCCTTTCTACCTATCTTACTTTTATAGTATTTATTCCCTCCTGTTGATCTATTGCTATCTGTGTTGCGTTGCTCTAGTTTTCGTGCCCGTGATATCCCTTGCAGCCTTATATTGCCTTGGTGAAAGAACATGTTGGGCCCCCATGTGTGGTTTTGGTAATTAATGACAATCTTTATGGACTAATGTGTGTATTAAGTTATACTTGTAGGATTTGTCCATTGGCATCGCTTGGAGCATGTTTTGGCTTCAAGGTCGATGAAATGCAAAGAAGATATGTTGGGCAAGCTCAATATGCGAGGTCGATGATGAGGAATCAAGAAAGGCGTTCCATCTTGAGAAGGGCAAGATCGTCTACATCGAGCTCAAGTGGAATGCTCAAGGCAAAGGTATAATCTTGATAGGTTTTTCCTTTTGCCGGTCTCACGTTGTGTGTGTGAGACTGGGTTTAGGATAGATAACCGTACTATCAAGAGGGGCTCTCGTATGAGTAATTTGGTCACATCGTTCGGAGAGAGCTCAAACCTTTTCATACTTGCATCATCGTATTTGGTTGTTATTTGGTATTATCCATGTGAGGATATAGAGCTTGTGGTAATCTCCATAACAAGCTCTTGTTCATCAAAATCGGATCTTCCATTTGTATCTTGTTGTGATTTTGATTTATGCGGCTTTTCGGTTTCTCACCAAGTGAGGTATATCACATTATTCTACTTGATACTTTCTCACTTGGTGATAACCAATATTTTCACCTTTCATAGGGTAGCCCATGTCGTCCTTTTTCCAACGCAATTGGAATCGGGTCGATCGGAGTTACCAATCAAAAGTTATAGAGGTCTGAATTTTCCTAGGTACCAAAATGCGGTAGTACCGCATTTTAGTACCTGGCGCGGCAGTAGGTTTTGGAAAGTTGCCAAATGCCACTGCCCTCCTAGGTACCAAAATGCGGTAGTACCGCATTTTAGTACCTAGCACGGCAGAAGTTTTTGACAAGTTTCCAAAAGCCACTGCCGGGCTAGGTACCAAAAAGCGGTAGTACCGCTTTTTAGTACCTAGCGCGGTAGAAGGTTTTTTAATTCGTCATTTGGATCTATTCTCCCTTGCTGGACTATGATGTTTCTTTGCATGATCTTATAGAGGTTGTTGTCCTCTTCGAAATGAGCCCAAGATCATCGAAATCGGAGTCCGGATGCAAAAGTTATGGCTGTTTTCGTTCTGTGATGACCGGTAGTACCGGACCAGGATCCGGTAGTACCGGGGTCCGGTAGTACCGCTTTTTGGTACCGGGGAGCGCAGAGAGAAAATGCGTTTGAAGTCCCAGGAACCCCAGGAAATGTCCGGTAGTGCCGGGAAAGTCCGGTAGTACCGGAAAAAGTCCGGTAGTACCGGGAATCGCATTTTTTGGGCTGCAACGGTTGGATTTTGGAGGGACCTATATAAGGGGCCTTCTTCCCCAATGGTTCCTTAACCCTTCTTGCAAGTTTTCCCCTCCATTGTTGACCTTCTTGAGCTTGCTTTCTCTCAATCCCTCCAATGATTCTTGCATATTCTTGAGAGATTTGAAAGAGGAGATCTAGATCTACAATCCCACCAATCAATCTCTCCTCTAAGTGAGGGGAACATATTGGGATCTAGATCTTGGAGTCTTTTGTGGATTTCCTCCATTGTTCTTCCTCTCTTATTCCCCCATAAGCTTTTGTAGCTTTGGTGTAATTTGGGAGAGAAGGATTTGAACACCTTTGTGGTTTTCTTGCCATTTGCATTTGGTGCATCGGTTTGAGTTCTCCTCGGAGGATTTGGTTTGAGTTGCTAATTGGAGCTTGTCTCTCTTGGGTTCTTGGAATCCTAGACGGTTTTGTGGCCTTGGTGGCATTGTGTCCTTGGTGGCATTTGTTGAGGCCTTTTGTGGCATTTGTTGGGAGCCTCCAATTAAGTTGTGGAGTTGTGCCCCAACCTTGTGAGAGGTTCCGGTTGCCACCGACAAGTGCACCGATAGTGGAAGCGTGGATCGATCCCATTGGGGTGAGATTCACCGGAGAATAAGGGAGGCCTTTTGTGGCGTTGGTGGTTTGATACCACCCCCTCTCCAAACGAGACGTACTCCATGTTGGGAGGAACTCGGTAAAATATCGGTGTCCCCGCGTGCCTCGGTTATCTCTATACCCGAGCTCTTTACTTATGCACTTTACATTGTGATAGCCTTCGTGCTTGAAGTAATATATATCTTGCTATCACTTTGTTGCTTGTATTGCTTAGCATAAGTTGTTGGTGCACATAGGTGAACCTTAGTTGTTCTAGGTTGTGCTTAACAAAGTAAACACTAGTTTTATTCCGCCTTTGTTGAGCCTCTCTAGGAAAAGTTTTAATCGCCTATTCACCCCCCCCCCCTCTAGGCGACATCCGTATCCTTTCACTTGGACACCTCCTATTACCTGTGGTTTGGTAGATAGTTGGACCTGCGCGTCGTAGTCGCTTGCTCCAGTGCTGTTGCGTGTCGTCAAGTACCACAGTTGTTGGAGCATTGCTGCATGTTTAATGTGGAGATGGTCATGGCTTTATTTATCGTTCATTTTAATTATTGTTTAAACAACTAAAATTGAAGTAGGTAAGCAGAGGCACAGGTGGACAATAGATGTTATTTGGTTGTTAACCGTCCACTTGTGTCCCGTAGGACCCCGAGTACTTGATACCTGTTCCTTGAATATTCGCGCTATCCACATACGGGGAATTATGGGACCCCCCTGAGCCAGAGCTTGATTCATTCTTATTTCTTGGGGCCACAAACTAGTTTGAGGTTTTATTTACTATCCTGTACCTATGCCATGCTTTACTGCTTTATTACAATTGTGCGATGGATAGCACACTGTACTGTTTAGGAAAGCGGAGTGTTTTCGCGGTATCGACAAGCCCGAGTTTTCGGGTTCCCAGTCGTTTACAGCCATTGACGCAAACCTTGAGTCCGTCTCGGAGTCAGCTAACTTCGTTGCGGGTGTACTCCAAGGGGTGGCCCCCTGAAATATTTCTGAATCCTGTGATTGCTTTGTCGTGAAGGCCTCGTTGGGTTTTGATTTGGTTTTTCCGAGGTTGATCGAGTGTGTGTTGCTATTTGTGCACCCCTGCAGGGTAAAACTTTCTGAAAGCCGTGTCCGCGGTTATGGACGACTTGGAGCACAGTATCTCGATCATAGACAACTATAACTAAAGTAGTGCTATAAATTTGACTTTATAATGACTAGTAATCAGCTTCACAATAATGGAATGGCTAAATAAAACTGTCAACAATTGCTTGTTTGGGTTGGCGCTTGCGACCATTGTACCCGACTAGTAAGTATTGCAACGACAACGGAATGGCTAAATAAAAGTACCAACAACTGCTGGGTTTTGGGTTATCTCATGCTAATTGTATCTGACTAGTAAGTGTTGCAACTACAATGGAATGATTAACTAAAACGGCCCACTGCTTATTTTATCAGGATGATTATCTATACTTGACTAGTAATTGCTGCAACGATAACTGAATAAATAAAACTGCCAACTGTGTGAGTTCCTCGGTTGACTTCCTCGTTTGGTCTCGAGGGGAAAACACCAGGATGGGTTTGTTTGGTGGTAGTATCAGGTTGGTTCCGGATAGGTCTTTCTTACCCCTCTCTGATAGCCGTCAGTTGAATCGAGTCTCTATAGGTTGTTTAGTGCATGCTGCCGCTGCCGCTTCAGTCCACCATACCTATGTAGGCGAGGACCGCCGAATTCTAGTCTCGCCGTGTACTGGCCTCAGTACTGACCGCTCTCTCTTTTTTCTTTGCCCTTTGTCGGCACCCCTTTTGTTTAAGCAGGTTTTGAGATCGACGTCGTTAGCAGGGTTACCCTTCCGGCTTGGCCTGGGCAGGGTTATGGACGCCATTGGTTATTCTTCAGGGCTCTTAGCCCCATTTGCATCTTGTCCGTAGTCGGACGCTCTATTCTTTCAAGGTGATTTGGATCTTTGTATATTATACCTGTACTCTTGACTCATGGAGTCGTGTTGTATATATATCTGTTCTATGGGTCCCATCGAGGACTGTTGTGTAATGTTATTACTTCGTTTTCCACCCGCACGAAAGTGCCTGGTGGGCACCTTTGAATCGTTTCTATGCGGGTTTGGCGGATTTCGCTAAAACTTGCATAGAGACGATTCTGAGGGTGTTACAGAGTGGTATCAGAGCTCAGCAGTTGCGATACCCCACAAGTCCAGCCTATAGGATAACCTAGCTAACGGCCGAAGTAGAGTGTCAAAACTATTTTTGAAAAATCGGTTGGATAGTTCTGATTAGGTCTGATTTTACTCCTTACCCCTCTGCTATTCTCCTCTTACCTCCGCGTGTTTTGAATCCACTCTCTTTCCTTCTGCTAGTCCAGGATTTCTCGTGGTTGGGTTTTCCGTCGTACCTTCAGGGTTTCGCTTCCTCCTTTGATAACGGTGTTCTACCATCCGGTGTTCATGCTGACTGAGGAATCCGTCTACTATGGTGCCATTCTTTGTTCCTTGTTTGTGCCTTCCGGTGTTTTCCGACGCGACGACATCATCTATGCCAGATCCGATGCAGAGTCTGCATCACCCCTTTGCTTCCGAACCTCGTTGTCGAGATCTTCAGTCTGAATTCTGAGAGTTGGTTGCATAATCCGCCTATTCTTGTGCAGAGTAATGGTTTGGGTGCGCGATGGACTGATCACCATCCGACTACTCTTATCATTCGCTCTTGTACACCGAATCAGTGGATCCAGCGATTTTACTCCGTCCACGGAAGCTAGAGGTGGCTTTAATTGTTGATACCCCTACCTTCGACCTTTTGTTTTCCGGAGCGTTCTCTCGACGATCACGGACAACGACCTCTTGTTAGTGGTGTCGCGAGGATTTACACGAAGCGAGAAGACGCAGATCGTCGACCTTCCTTTCGGTACCATGAGGCGTATCTCGAGGGCGAGATCCATTGTTAGTGGTGTCGAATTGTGGTATCCCGCAAAATCACTACTAGAAAACCGCGTTGTTTTGTGCATTGCATCGTCATCATCATGCATTTGTTTGTCTGGAACTATTTTCAATAAGCCTATTTTGTTTCTAAAAATACCCTTCTCTTATTTCAAAATAAGTCTTATAATTATCTGTTAAATTAATTGCCTAAAAATTAATTGCTAAAAAGATTTAAAACAAAACAACACCAAAAATATTTTACAAATTGATAAAACCCAAACCCTAATCTATTACTACCCAAACCTATTCTACCCACCAACCACACCTCGCCACCTCACCCCTGGACCCAATCCCCACCCACCTTGCCACCTCATCAATCCACCCTGCAGCACCCCACTCCCTCTCTCACCCCAACCGACCTCACCCGCCTGGCCCTCTCTCCCTTACACCTCGGTCCCACGCCCCACCTGGCCCCACCTGCAGCAGCACACCACACAACACACCCACCCTCTCCCTGGTCCCACCCCTCCCTCTCTCAGCGCCACACACACGCACACAGACCCACACACGCACACCCCCCTCCCCTCCTCTCACTGTTCCCCGGGCCCCACAGCCCCGCCTCACCACTTGCCCCACCGACCCGGCCCGCCTGGACCCACCCCCCGCCCCTTCTCCCTCCTCTCCCCCACGCTTCCGCACCCGTCCCCGTCTCCACGTCTCCCTCCTCCCCACAGACGCCTCCCGTCGCCGGCGCGCCTCCTCCGGCCTCGTTGCGCCGCGCCTCCTCCTCTGGGCCACGGCCACGCCGCCGCGGGTCCCCGCCCTGCCCCCTCTCGCCCGCGGACCCCTCCTTGGCTCGCCGGAGCTCGCCCCCTTCTCCCTCCTCCCGCCGGTCGCCGCCTCCCTCGCCCCGAGCTGCTTGCCGGCCGCTCCTCCGGTTCTCTACCTCGCCTCGGCCCCCGATGCAGAGCTCGCCGGACAACCGCCCCCTCCGTTCCGTCCCCGCGGCCGAGCTCGCGCCATCCCGGCCCCAAGCTCGTCATCGACCCCCCCCCCCGCCGGCCTCGTGCCCTCGAGCGCCTCCCCGTCGCCCTGGTCCCGGTGCCCGTTCGCACCACCCAGCGAGCCGGTGACCTCGCGTCCGCCGCAGCACAAGCGCATGCACCCCCGAGAACCCTCGCCATCGACCGCTTCCTGTCCACGCGAGCCGCCTTTGGCCCGTGTGCGTATCCCCGTCGGCAACGATCGTGCCCACCTGCTACATCATGCTCCTGTTGGGTTCCTGTCGGCATCGTTTTTCATTTGCTGCCACCTGCCGAGGTCCTTCGAGAGACCGAGACCGACCGAGACGAGAACCCGAAGATCCGCACAAGGTCGATGCCTAATTCAAGTTCGCCGTCGACAACGGACCCGTGATACCTCGAGATCTCCTTCATGGACACCAAAGCCGGGACATCAAGGCCGCCTACATGGAACATCAAGACCCCGATCCCTCTCAGATCCGAGGACCGAAGATGCCCAGCACACCAAGATTCCCGATCAAAGATCGCCGAGAACCTCGGGTGCGCCAACATGGGAAAAACCGAAGACCGATCCCGGCGCGCCGGATCCCTTCAAACACCAAGACCCTCGGAATCGCCAAGATCGCCTCATGGATCCCGAAGCCCGAACCCCGTGGACCGACATGATCCCCTTCACGGACACGACAAGTACTTCCTCGAGGATGCCAAGTTCTTCATCTCGGACGCCAAGTTCGTCGAGAACTCGGACGCCAAGGTCACCGATGCGAATACGACAAGTACTTCACCCCGGACACCGAGACCCTGGACGACAAGTTCTCCTTCCCGGAAGCATTGACGCCGCGCGACAAGATCTACCTCTTTAATCCGAGAACGATTCCGCCGATCCCGTCGAACCCTGAACCCTGAGACCGAACCCCGAACCCCGGAACCCCAAGTTCGTCGAGACCCTCTAATGTGTGAACCCCTTCCCGAAACCCTATTTTATAATATAATACAACTTGTCGCATATTAATTGTTCATCTCGCATGCATATTGTGTGGTTTGGGGGCCTTAAGCCGATTCACCATATAATTAAATATGGGGTCCATATGCGGGCAGATCTAGCCTTATATTGGCCTCATTTAAATTTGTGAAGCGAACCGGTAACTTATCTTGCCCTGTTATTACAACATTTAATTTGCGGGGTAGATAAATAACTTGAACCGTTTAATTAATTGTCGGGACCCCGGTTCCACCTAATATGACCTAATTGCATCGCATCTTTGCCATGTCTTGCATCATACATGCATCATGCCCGATCTTCTGTCGTAGTATTAAATATTGCATCCGGTGTTTATTCTAGTGTTTTGGTTCTTCGCGGATAAGGCCGTTGAGTTGATGCGAGTATCGACCCGATCTTCGGTTGAATCTTCGGCAATGTTTTTTCAGGCGAGCACCTCCCCCTTTCTACCTATCTTACTTTTATAGTATTTATTCCCTCCTGTTGATCTATTGCTATCTGTGTTGCGTTGCTCTAGTTTTCGTGCCCGTGATATCCCTTGCAGCCTTATATTGCCTTGGACACCTCCTATTACCTGTGGTTTGGTAGATAGTTGGACCTGCGCGTCGTAGTCGCTTGCTCCAGTGCTGTTGCGTGTCGTCAAGTACCACAGTTGTTGGAGCATTGCCGCGTGTTTAATGTGGAGATGGTCATGGCTTTATTTATCGTTCATTTTAATTATTGTTTAAACAACTAAAATTGAAGTAGGTAAGCAGAGGCACAGGTGGGCAATAGATGTTATTTGGTTATTAACCGTCCACTTGTGTCCCGTAGGACCCCGAGTACTTGATACCTGTTCCTTGAATATTCGCGCTATCCACATACGGGGAATTATGGGACCCCCTGAGCCAGAGCTTGATTCATTCTTATTTCTTGGGGCCACAAACTAGTTTGAGGTTTTATTTACTATCCTGTACCTATGCCATGCTTTACTGCTTTATTACAATTGTGCGATGGATAGCACACTGTACTGTTTAGGAAAACGGAGTGTTTTCGCGGTATCGAGAAGCCCGAGTTTTCGGGTCCCCAGTCGTTTACAGCCATTGACGCAAACCTTGAGTCCGTCTCGGAGTCAGCTAACTTCGTTGCGGGTGTACTCCAAGGGGTGGCCCCCTGAAATATTTCTGAATCCTGTGATTGCTTTGTCGTGAAGGCCTCGTTGGGTTTTGATTTGGTTTTTCCGAGGTTGATCGAGTGTGTGTTGCTATTTGTGCACCCCTGCAGGGTAAAACTTTCTGAAAGCCGTGTCCGCGGTTATGGACGACTTGGAGCACAGTATCTCGATCATAGACAACTATAACTAAAGTAGTGCTATAAATTTGACTTTATAATGACTAGTAATCAGCTTCACAATAATGGAATGGCTAAATAAAACTGTCAACAATTGCTTGTTTGGGTTGGCGCTTGCGACCATTGTACCCGACTAGTAAGTATTGCAACGACAACGGAATGGCTAAATAAAAGTACCAACAACTGCTGGGTTTTGGGTTATCTCATGCTAATTGTATCTGACTAGTAAGTGTTGCAACTACAACGGAATGATTAACTAAAACGGCCCACTGCTTATTTTATCAGGATGATTATCTATACTTGACTAGTAATTGCTGCAACGATAACTGAATAAATAAAACTGCCAACTGTGTGAGTTCCTCGGTTGACTTCCTCGTTTGGTCTCGAGGGGAAAACACCAGGATGGGTTTGTTTAGTGGTAGTATCAGGTTGGTTCCGGATAGGTCTTTCTTACCCCTCTCTGATAGCCGTCAGTTGAATCGAGTCTCTATAGGTTGTTTAGTGCATGCTGCCGCTGCCGCTTCAGTCCACCATACCTATGTAGGCGAGAACCGCCGAATTCTAGTCTCGCCGTGTACTGGCCTCAGTACTGACCGCTCTCTCTTTTTCCTTTGCCCTTTGTCGGCACCCCTTTTGTTTAAGCAGGTTTTGAGATCGACGTCGTTAGCAGGGTTACCCTTCCGGCTTGGCCTGGGCAGGGTTATGGACGCCATTGGTTATTCTTCAGGGCTCTTAGCCCCATTTGCATCTTGTCCGTAGTCGGACGCTCTATTCTTTCAAGGTGATTTGGATCTTTGTATATTATACCTGTACTCTTGACTCATGGAGTCGTGTTGTATATATATCTGTTCTGTGGGTCCCATCGAGGACTGTTGTGTAATGTTATTACTTTGTTTTCCACCCGCACGAAAGTGCCTGGTGGGCACCTTTGAATCGTTTCTATGCGGGTTTGGCGGGTTTCGCTAAAACTTGCATAGAGCCGATTCTGAGGGTGTTACAATCCCGGAGAGAGGGTGTAGCACACCGCCTCTGGAGAGCGAGGGGACGAAGGCGGAGCCACCACCATCCCCTCACTGGGAGAAGCCCGAGCCGGCGAGGAGTAGCCGTGCGAAGACTGCTGCAGCGCTGCCCACCTCGAGAGCCCCAAGGACTCCAGCCCCTCGCCCAGGTTCGACCCATAGGGGGCTACGTCACACTCCTCCGGAATAAGAGGATCAGGACACAGGAACCTAGGGACGTCCACCGGGGGAAGGGCAAGGGTGAGGACCGACTCCAGAGCCAGGGACGACACCGGGGGACGGGCGCCTCCAGCCGGTGTCGGGGGAGGGGGAGCCGTCCCCTGGGCATCAGGAGTGGGCGCGGGGGGGGGGGGGGGTCCAAGTCGTCCTCCGACCCATCCTCACTCGACAGGTCCGCCCCACCATCCCTAGGATCACGGTGGTGCTCCGAGAGGTCAAGAGATGGGGAGCGAGACCCCACCTCCTCCCTCTCCAGCTCCACGGTAAGGGTCCTACCCGGGGTGCCGAAGTAGAAGGGCAGGAGGGTGCAGTCTAGTTTGGCTGGATCCGGGTGTCTAACCTGGACCCGCACCGGACCCTGGCCGCGAAGAGAGGCCTCGTCATAGCTCACAAACTTGCCAATTGCCTGGGTAATCAACTTGATGTACTTGTCCTGTCTTGCTTCCTCAGGGATGCCGTGAATACGCACCCACACAGTCGAGAGGGCAGCGGTGGTGTCGGGGTGCACACATGACTCACGGATCGACACCTTGATGTTGTGGACTGGGAGAATCGTCCACTAGCTCCAGGAGAGGGCTCGCAGCGCCTCCCTGGACGGGAAGATCACCGAGAACACCATGGGGGCAGTCTCCCTCACGTTCCATACGAAGTCCGAGTCATACGACCGTAACTCTGCACGGATGACGTCCTCGGTCACCTCCATCGACAGGGGCGGCTCCTGGTCCAGCAGCACGCGGATCTCGGCCAGGTTCTAGGGTATGGACAGTGCCACCTTCCCCAGGTCAATGTAGTAGAAGCCCAAGTCGATCCCGTGGCCCAAAAGCTCCAGGGTGCTGCGCTCGCGGTGAGGGGAGCGATTAGTGCACTCCAGGACCCGATGCAACGGGTCTCCACAGAACAAGCACTGCTCCGGCCCCTTGCAGTCGGACCGGAAGTGTCCCACCTCCCCATAGTTGAAGCACCTGTTGCAGGAGGGGGACTTCGGGAGACCCCCACCTGTCGGAGCTCCAGCTGACTCCCCCTGAGTCAATCCGCGGCCCGATCTCGGTGTGGCCACTGGCAGCGCCATAGGAGGATGCCCAATCTGGCTTCCTCCCGTGGGCGCGCCACCCTGCTGGGGGCCCGTTCCAGTCCCATGCGTATTCCTCTTCTTCTTGTTCTTCTTCCTTTTGGGCCCCGATTGGGCGCCACCCGCTTGCGGCATGGGATTGACATTCGACCGAACACCTTGAGGGCGTGGCGGCTCCCTACCAGAGTGGTGACCCTGCCTGTCGGCGTTCCGGCCAGCCCACGGCCTGCGCTCGAGCTCCGGACGAAGGTCCTGCTCCCGTTGGCGACCCCCAGGAGAAGGTGCCCTGCGGACAGGGGACCGGCGACCCGGCGAGCGACCCCGCTGGGGGCTCCAGGATCGGGACCTGCGGGGACCCATGCCAGACCGCTGGCCCTCCCGCAGTGCAGCGTGGCGTCGATCCTCCTGCTGGTCCTCGTGGCGACGACCCTCGAGGCGAGGCCCCCCTCCTGGCGCATGGGCGACCGCCAGCCAACCGGCGAGCGGCGCGCAGGGGGACGGTAAGTCGCGGCAGCCTGGGGAAGGCGAGGCTCAGGGGACGGAGGTCGGGACTGACGGTGGTGCCGCGGCGATGGGGAGGCGCTGGGGGAGGAAGAGCAATGTCGTTTCATGACGGCGGCGGCGAAGGTCAGAACCAGAGGCGGCGGGGGTTGGGAAACACGCACATAACGAGCGAACTGTCCAAAGCGGCGAACGTCTCCAACGGATGCGGGATGGGATAGGGTTAGGTCTGGGGCTCCCCGGTGGATCCAGAGCCAGGCCCCCAGCCGCGGTTTCGGCCCAGGAACGCCCCCGTCGGCCCGGGGGATGCGGCCCAAAAATCCTGGCTACGCCAAGGAAGGATTGGGCCCACCGCGGAGGCAGGTGGCAAGATGGGCCGAAGCCCAACCAGCCCATCTGCACCCCTTGGCGAGCCAGGGAGCCCTCGTCCCTACTCCCGACCCCCACCGGCCGCTGCGGCGGCGCCGGCGACACCGGGGGCCGAGGAAGGAGCATCCAGGCAAGAACCAACGGCAGGGCAGCTCCCCACCGTCAAGTCCCAACCCCCGGGCTCCTCCATAGCCGCCGCCAGGAAGTCAAGCCGCTGTCGCCGGAACCCGCCAGGTACCCACGACGACGCCGATGCTCCCGACTGCAAGCTCGGTGACCCACGGTGGCGGAGCCTCCTCCGGGGCGGGCACGACCTAGCTCTGTCCAGAAATTCCCCCAACATCAGCAGATCCGGCCGCCCGCAGCACGCTCGGCCTCCGCCGCGTCGACCTCGTCGGCCACATCCGCCCAGCGCCGGCCCCTGATGGACTCCGGCCCGTCAGCAACCACCGCGGGGGACATCATGCGAGGGGCAGCCCCAGCGAACAGAGGTGCGGCCCTGCAATTGCCTTCACGGTCTCACCGGATGAGCCACATGTTGCTGTTCCCGTTTCTTCTTCTGGATTCAACGAGTTTATGATTTGCGCTCAACGCTGCCACTACTGTTGCCAACAATCGGGCCAAGCAGGAGCCCTCTTATTAGTTCTTGCCGAGAGGATGTTTGCTTCTTATTTCTTTGAAAGAAGTTCAAATAACCCCCCTATCTATTGAGTTTGGAGCACTAACCACCCCCATGTTTAAACTAGACCAAATAACCCCCCTATCTTTGCAATACCGGACAACTAACCCCCCTGGACCAGTGTAGGCTGTTTTGATACGTGGTTTTGGGCACGTAGAGACTGGTTTAGGATACGGTGGACTCTGGTTAGGCAAAGCGGCCGGTCACTGATGTTGCTGCCAGCCCCTCGCTGTCGGCTCAGTCCGAAGAATCCCGCCCGGCTCCGCCCCTCGCCATCGGGCGTCGTCACTGATGCCGCTGCCCGCCCTTGCCGCCGGCTTAGTCCGAAGACTCCCGCCCGGCCTCGGCCCCACCCATCGCCTCTGAATCCTAGTGCTGCCCGACGCGGTGGTCGACGACCATCCCCGTCCCCGCACACCCCTGCCCGCTCCTCGCAGCCGAATCCTAGTGCCGGCCGACGCGGCAGTTGACGGCTGCCGCTGCCCCCGCACGCCCATGCCCGCCCCTTGCCGCGGCCTCCCACTTCCGGCCCTACCTACCCACCACCGATGCACTGCATCTCGTCTCCTTGTCACCGGAGCAACACTGGCACCGCTCGTGCTGCCGCAGTTGCCGTGGACATATCCATGGAGAGAGAGGCATGGACGGAGCCTTACGCTCGGCCTCAAACGACCAAGATCAGTGTGACGGGTCCTTCATGTCCTCGTTTTTCACTGCCTGCACTCCAACGGAGACGTTCACGGTCGGTCGCATAAGTACTCATTGGTGGAGGCTAATAGGAGGAAGCACAAATTTTGTACCATAAACATGTATATGCTGTAGGATGGCCAGAGCATCCTGAAATTGTAGCTACACAAAAAACAGGGCAGTGAGCCTATTTTCGTCAGACATAATCTGCCGAAATTCACCAGATCCACTCCCCAATTTGATTCAAGGTGTAACAACACTCTAATCAAGACACCATGTCGCTGATCGTTCGCTAGTCGCCGCTATCTAGGAGGAATTGCCGCGGCTGCGTTCGAGAATAGGGATGAAGAGGCCAGGCGTGGAAGAACAGGTTCATGATTTTTGGACCTTTACGGCCTCACTTTGCCACCATGGCAACTACCCAATCTCCACATGACCAAAACCACCAAACAAAACAGCCTACACAGGCTAGGGGGGGGGTAGTTGTCTGGTATTGCAAAGATAGGGGGGTTAAATGACCCAGTTTAAACATAGGGGGGTTAGCGTCCCAAATCCAATACATAGGGGAGTTATGTGGACTTCTTTCTATTTCTTTTGACGAGATTTAGGGTGTTGCCCAACTAAAAAGTGTCGGCCAACTTGGAATTTATATGTACCATGTGCCAGGTTTGAGATCTACTGTCATAAACTGTCTCACACTTCTGCTTTCTTCTGGTGTAGCTTGAAGACATAAAAAACCAATACTATATGTTGTTACATTTGCAGTATTCAAGGGTTTGCCTCATATTTGATGTTGCTATGCATAAATGTTTGGAAACTAAATTTATATTTTCAGGCATAATGCCTTAAAATTTAATATTCTTACATTTCGCTGCAAAGTATGTTGTGTACGAATATATTTGAACAACCGGATCCATTAAATAGGTTCCATGGGTAATATAAGAACACAAAAAATATCTTCTACCTACCTGGGTTGTAAATGGGTTTTTTCTTAGTGAGGTATTGTAATAGATTATTTTCTGGAAAGTGGATTAGAGATTGAAACAAACAAATAATTGTTGCATAATAGATCTGACCATGAGTAGACTGTCCATCTAACAGATGAGCTCTTGATACAAATTGTTTCTAGAAAATTACCAGGTACTGCTGAAAATCGTTTTTGAAATTGTTTCTTCTGTTAGAAGTATGCTACTTGATACCAGGTTCTATTTTTTTAAAACATGTTAGCAGGAAGTTTCATTAAACTAGCTAAGTTGATATTCAAAGTTTTGCTTTCTACAATCATTTTTTACTATGCTAATGATCCGAACTTCTCAATAAGTCTAGAATTTTGTAGATTTGATATTTAGATATAATTTCAGCCCATGTTCTTAACCGACACATGAACTACTGCTATATATGGCAAAGTTTATACATAATGTGTACGGTCAATAAAAAATATCAGGCAAGAAACAAATTTGCATGAAGTATAATTCTTATTTGACCCTTTCTCCTATATACTATGTTCTGATAATGGCACGTTTTTGAACAATCGAAATAAACACTTCTTCTTCATCTTATATTATAACTAAAAAAAGTCTACTAATATTTGTCTCTGATACACATCTGTGATTTGTCAGCTGAGCTGTCATAATTCATACCGATGAATAATAGTTACAGATACGATGCAATCAAGCATACCAAAGAATTCTATAATCATGTACATCACGCATAATATTCAATCGTGATTAATTTAAGGTATGCAACCATTTTCCTATGTGGGTACCTAAGAATCACAAAAGATGTTGTATGTTCTTCCTAATTATCCAAATATTACTCAAAGGCAATAAAGAGGATCCGGATCCCAATAAACTGCGCACCAATAGATTGGGTACAGATGAAAGGTAGTTTTTGGAATTGTGGCTGGTTTGGAGATTCAGCGAAACACCTTTTTGTTAATTAGACAACACAAATTAGATTTCTTTGCTATTTTGGAGACAGGAAGGTCCAACTTTACTAGTCATTTTTTGAGTCATATCTCTGGAGGTTTTGACTTTGAGTGGTATTGCCTTCCACCTCTAGGGCGGTCGGGAGGTATGCTTGTTGGTTTTAATAAAACCATGTTTCAAGTGAAAAATGTGGTAACAGGGGACAAATGTGTTAAATTTCATATGGTCTCTAAATGTGATGGTTTTGAGTGGTTCCTAGTACCGGTTTATGGGGCGGCTCAAGATGCCAAGAAACCGGAGTTTTTGGCAAAGCTAGTTCGTATTTGTGAGGATGACACTACTCATGTTAGTTGGAGGTGATTTTAATATTATTCGTAGACAGGAAGAGAAGAATAATAACAATTTCAATGCAAGATGGCCATTTATTTTCAATTCCATCATCGAAAGTCTTAATCTAAGAGAGGTAGCTCTCTCGGGTAGAAAATATACTTGGGAAAATAGAAGGGAAAAACCGACTTATGAGAAGCTTGATAGAATTTTGGCAACTGTTGAATGGGAACAAAAGTTTCCACTCGTTAGTGTTCAGGCGTTAACAAGGTCGGGTTCAGACCACACTCCGCTACTACTTGATTCCGGTGAACAAGCTCACCTAGGAAATAAAGCACGTTTTTCATTCGAATTATCTTGATTACGACACGAAGGTTTTTATGATATGGTTGCACATGAGTGGGCATCCATGTCACATGGTGAAACTCCGATGGAGAGACGGCAGAACAAGATCCGTCATCTACGGATTTTTTTGAAAGGATGGGCTAAAAATCAAAGTGGCATTTATAAGAAAGAAAAGGAACATCTGTCCAATCTCATTGATATTTTGGATCGAAAGGCTGAAAATAATCCTCTAAACCCTTCAGAGAGAGATATGATGAATAAAGCAAATGATGATTTGGCTAAACTTAGGCGCAATGAAGAGTCCAAGTGGGCTCAAAGGGCAAAAGTTAAGCACATTCAGGAAGGTGGTAATAACACAAAATATTTTTATATAATTGCAAATGGTAAACATAGGAGGAAGAAGATCTTCCAACTTGAACAAGATGAGGGTACTATAATTGGACAAGGGAATCTAAAAGTCTACATTTCTGAATATTATAAGAAACTATTTGGAGAACCGGCACAAAAAAAAATTCTCAATGCTAGAGACACAAAATGATGATATACCACAAATTTCAGCGGAGGAGAACACTATTCTCACAGCTAACTTCACAGAGAAGGAGGTTTGTGATGCAATTATGCAAATGGAGACAAACAAGGCACCGGGACTAGACGGGTTTCCCGCAGAGTTTTATCAAAAAAATTGGGATGTTATTAAGGAAGATATGATGGCTATGTTTATGAGTTTCTACCATGGTGAATATCCATTATTCCAGCTGAATTTTGGTACTATCATCTTGCTTCCTAAAAAGAAAATGCAATTCAAATACAACAATATCGACCCATCTGTCTTTTGAATGTGAGCTTCAATTTTTTTACGAAAGTTGGCACCAATAGAATAGCATCCATTGCGCATAAAGTTATCAGGCCGACTCAAACAGCTTTCATGCCTGGGAGACACATTCTCGAGGGAGTTGTGGTTCTCCATGAAACTATTCATGAGTTACATAGGAAGAAGTTAGATGGAGTCCTTCTTAAAATAGATTTTGAGAAGGCCTACGATAAGGTTAAATGGTCCTTCTTACAACAAATATTAAGAATGAAAGGTTTCGATCCTTTATGGTGTGACTGGATCAATGATTTTATAAGACGGGGGAGTGTGGGTATTCGGATAAACGATCAGGTAGGGCACAATTTTCAAACCAAGAAAGGGTTAAGACAGGGGGATCCTATTTCTCCTGTTCTTTTTAACCTTGTTGCAGATATGTTGGCCATTTTAATTGCTAGAGCAAAGGAAGATGGTCAAGTAGATGGTCTCATACCCCACATAGTTGAGGGCGGAGTTTCCATTCTACAATATGCCGATGATACGATCATTTTCATGGAACATGATTTGCAAAAAGCTTTGAACATGAAATTAATTTTGTGCATCTTTGAGCAAATTTCGGGTTTGAAAATAAACTTCCACGAGAGTGAACTATTTTGCTTTGGAAAGGCCAAAGATGAAGAGGAAAAATATATAGAACTCTTTGGTTGTGAGTCTGGATCTTTTCCGTTTAGATATTTGGGGATTCCAATTCACTTTAGAAAACTGAAGAATGGTGAATGGAAACCGATTGAAGATCGTTTTGAGAAAAAATTGGCTTGCTGGTTAGGAAAATTACTATCATACGAAGATCGTTTGGTTTTAATTAATTCGGTTTTAACAAGCTTGCCGATGTTTATGTTGTCATTTATGGAGATCCCTAAAGGGGTTTGAAAGAGATTAGACTTCTTTCGGTCCCGCTTTTTTTGGCAAAATGATGAACATAAGAGAAAATACCGTCTAACAAAGTGGAATATTATTTGTAGACCAAAGGATCAAGGTGGTTTAGGCATTAAGGTTTTAGAAATAAAGAACAAATGTTTACTCAGCAAGTGGTTGTTTAAACTTTTGAATGACGAAGGTGTTTGGCAAGAACTTCTTAAAAATAAATATTTACACTCGAAGACCCTATCGCAGGTAAAAGCTAAGCCATCGGACTCAGCGTTTTGGAAAGGCCTTATGCGAGTGAAAGAAGATTTTTTTCTCGAGGGTCTTTTATTGTCAATAATGGACATAATACATATTTTTGGGAGGATACCTGGCTAGGAGACACTCCTTTAGCTTTTCAATATCCATCGCTCTACAATGTTGTGCAACTAAAAGAAGTTTCTGTTGCACAAGTTTTATCTAATAACCCTCTAAATATTGGTTTTCGTAGAGCTCTAACTGAAAATAGGTGGTCAAGATGGCTACATTTAGTTAATCGATTGATGATATTCACTTAGGGAAAGATGATGATCGGTTTAGATGGGATCTAACTTCTTCCGGTAGTTTGTCTGTCAAATCAATGTATCTAGACTTAATGAATGGACACACAAAATTCCTACGTAAGTATATTTGGAAAATGAAGGTACCACTGAAAATTAGAATTTTCATGTGGTTTCTAAATCGCAAAGTTATTTTAACAAAAGATAACTTAGCAAAAAGAAATTGGCAAGGAGATAAAAAATGTTGTTTTTGTGACAAAGAGGAAACTATTCAACATTTATTTATTTATTGCTCCTTTGCGAAAATTGTGTGGCGCATCGTTCATATGGCTTATAATCTTGCATCCCCAAAGAACATTAAGAATTTGTTTGGAAATTGGCTTCATGGGATGGATAAGAGAGAAAAGGTTCAAATACGAGTGGGTGTTTGCGCTTTATTATGGGCTATATGGAATATACGAAATGATTTAATTTTTAACAGGGCTTCGAACTCATCTTTTATGCAGGTTATTCCATTAACCACATACTGGATCCGTATGTGGTCTTTCCTTCAGCAAGAGGAGCACAGGCTTGCCATGGATTTTGGGTGCATCCGTTTGGAAATGGTTGCACGGGAATTATTCAACCGACGCGGTTGGCGTTTTGATAGTAGGATATCATGTTGATACGTCGTATGTTTTTGATTCTTGCTTTCTTTAGATAGTTGGTGCATGTATCAACTCTTTGCGACCCATGAGCTGGGCTTTTGTTTTGAACTCGTTGTAATAAATTCAATAAGCTAATAAAGTCTATATGCATCGGTCGATGCAGAGGCCAGGGCTTTTTCCCCTTTTCGAAAAAAAATGTATTTGAATGCCTCCGGCTTGGGTATCTATTTGAATTCCTGAGTCCTATAAGATTCACATAATATTTTACCCTTTTTCCTTATTCTGTTTGGAAGTACATCTGAGATACATAGTGCTTTATATGATATTTTTACCAATGTATAATATAAAAGTACCGAACATATGAGTTGAATATGTATACCATCTAATGCAGGGTCCCATTTTACGTTTCACACGGCCCCGAATTCCTGGAGACGGTCCTGTCCCCAACCGTCGTTGCGCACGAAGATGCTCGACATCAACCTCTTCCGAAAGGACGGCGACCCCGAGGCCCGAGCTTGTCCGCAACTCGCAGCGCAGCCGCTTCGCATCCGTCGAGCTCGTCGATGAGGTCATCGTCCTCCACAAGGCGTGGCGCGATAGTAAGGCCTCCTACTCTCCAGAATCCGTCCCTTCAGAAAAACTTCCGATTCTGCATTCCCTGATTCCTACGATCGGTTTTCGCTACAGGGCAGATCAATCTCGACAAGATTCGGCACGAGCTCAACGAAACCAACAAAGAGACCGGCAAGCTCAAGGCCGTAAGTTCAAATCGATTTGCTCTCCGTTGCCACCTTTGATGTAATTTTGTATTTCGGGGAACTCTGGATTTGTATGTGAGGGTGGGCATGTCGCTTTGCAGAAGAAGGAGGATGCGACGGCTCTAATGCAGAGCACACAGGAGATGAAGAGCAGACTGGCCGCCAAGGAGACGGAGGTGCAGGAGACCAAGACCGCCCGCGATGCCAAGCTCGCCACCATTGGCAACATCGTCCACGGATCTGTGCCCATCAGCAACGACGAGGTGCGTTGTCGTGGTTCTAGAGATAATATTTGTTCGACAACTTCAAGTGGTCTAATAGTTTTCTCACAGGCAAACAATGCTATTGCGCGGACATGGGGGGAGAAGAGACTAGAGGGGAACTTGAAGAATCATGTGGATCTTTGCATAATGCTTGACATTGTAGCTTTGGACAAGGGTATATGCTCAAAAACTCTCCTCTCTTTGTTGAATAATGCTTTCTCATTAGGCTTGGTTCAAATTTAATGCAAAGTTTAAATGCATTTTCCTTTATCAGCGACTTCTGTAACAATAATTGTTTCCTTGTTGTGCTGGTTATCGTTCTAGAATGGATGTCTGTGATTTGTTCTGCCTCTCTGTGGCACAAGAACTATGTTTGGAACTTAGGGAGAATAGCAACTGGCAATAGCTTATTTACAAGTATAGGTCATCTTTAATGGATTTTTAATAATCAGCACAGCTCTGAAACTTATATGGGTCTATACACACAATGCCGGGGCATCCTTTGGTTCAAATATCTTTTAAGGAGTAGTAATTCTGTATATTTGACTAAACTTTCTGATCTCAACTAAAATTTTTGCTCCCTGGAGTTTCTTGATATGTGGAACCCATCGTTATTATTGTATTCTGTTGCTCAAATAATTTTAAGGTACCCTAATGTTTTATTGCCCACTCTATGTTCGCAGGTGCCGACGTAGCTGGTGGAAGAGGTTACTTCTTGAAGGGCGCTGGTGCCCGCCTGAACCGAGCGCTGATAGATTTTGGGCTAACATTCCTGGAAAAAAAAGGCTACACAGAAATGCACACTCCGTTTTTCATGAGAAAGGAAATTATGGGAAAATGTGCCCAGTTGGCCCAGTTTGATGAGGAGCTCTGCAAGGTGAGTCCAAAGAGGTGTCCTCTCTTGCATATTGTGATGCTATATTGAGCAGCTGTACTTTCAGTTGGCTGTATATTGAAATACTGGGCCATGTTTTCCCATGCTTTCTCGGGGCATGGTAACCTATTCTCTGTTGTCAGTTTGCCATTGTGTGTTCACAGCTTTTCAGTAATCATCATCCAGTTTCATTAAAATTAACATTCTGTTAGAGTGATCAATAATGGTTCTCAGATTAAGTATCCTTCCAGTTCCAGTTTTTGAAGCAACAGTTCCTTATATTCTGATTACTGTCAGTACACTGGTTACTGATTATCAGTGTCGATTTGAACTAATGACGTTTCAGCCGTATTATTTGATCCAACACAATAAACAATATGTTCATGAACATTGGTTGCATTTGTCAGGTAACAGGTGATGGAGAGGATAAGTATCTCATAGCTACATCCGAGCAACCGCTATGTGCGTATCTTCTAGGTGATCGAATTTATCCTGCCGATTTACCAATTAAGTAAGCAGTGCCTAACTTTATGTAGCTTGTATTTAGTCAGTATGCAAGATTAGTTTGATAATAACTTTGCCCATTTAGATACTCTGGGTTCTCCACCTGCTTCCGGAAAGAAGCTGGTTCACACGGGAGGGACACAGCTGGTATCTTCAGAGTTCACCAGTTTGAAAATATCGAACAGTTCTGTGTGACAGGTCCAAACGACAATGAATCCTGGGAAATGCATGAGGAGATGATCAAAAATTCAGAAGATTTTTACAAGGAGGTACATACCCAAAAGCTCTGCAAACCTTAAACGCAACGTTATATGCTTGAATATGTGTTCCTGGCATGTCTAAACATTTGTATAATTTCCATCTTGCAGCTTGGCCTTCCATATCAAGTCGTTTCAATTGTCTCTGGTGCTCTTAATGACGCTGCAGCTAAAAATTATGATTTGGAAGCATGGTTCCCTGCATCAAAAACATTCAGAGAATTGGTGTCCTGTTCAAATTGCACAGATTATCAGGCAAGGAGACTTGAAATAGGCTATGGCCAGAAGAAGGTAGGGTTTTATTTCATATAGATACTACTAGTAGTAGTAGTAGATAACATCGCTCTGTTTTACTTATGCCTTCGTTTATATCAAAGTCTGATCTGTTTACCACCACTTTTACTTTTATGTACGTATGTAGAAATCGCAGAACAAGAAGCAGCCCAAGCAGTTTGTTCATATGCTGAATTATACGTCTGACTGCGACTCAGAGGACCCTTTGCTGTATCCTGGAGAACTATCAGACGGAGGACGGTGTTGCGGTGCCAAAGGTGTTGCAACAATTCATGGGTGGAGTAGATTTCCTTCCTTTCAAGCGGCGTCTTGATGGCAAACAAGCCGGTGACTCCAAACCCAAGCCTATACCCAAGGTAACTTTTGTCCCTCTGTTTTTGCAGTTTTCTGAGTCAACATGTGTTGATCCACCATCTGAGCGTTTATTCTGTCCTCATGGCAGGGAGATGCAGCTTGAGCCGCAGGAGTGGCAAACTGAAACTAGTTAGTCGTGTTTAGAGAGCTCTATTCTTGTAGTGTCATAGGTTGAGGACTTCATTTATCTGTTACTGTGCCTTGTTCTGGTTAGGGTCATCAGTCTGATGTGTATAAATGACAGTCGTACCTGAATAGCAGTGGCTACCAAAAAGTTGAAAATGCTAAAATTACCACAACCAGCCCTCAAAATCCATGCGGTTTTTGCCACCGCGACCTGAGCGGCGAATCAATGCCTGCTGGCGGGGCTGCGGTGAGCCTATTAAAGGCGGTCATGGGTGATGACACAGCCCACAGTTTATCTTGAGTTTGATCTTTGTTCTTGGGTTGGCTCTTCAAGTTGGAGCAGGGTCTCAAATTTGGAGTATTGGTACTGAATGAACTACTGAGTGTGTCAGCTACGCTGTTTCTCCATGCTGCAGACTTTTCACTGCTCGATGTGACTGTAGCCCTTGAATTTATTCCGACCAGCCTGCGATGGCATTTGAATAGCCTTCAGGCACCAGGCTGGTGTATAGTGAGTGGGTTGCATTTGAATCGATTTACCTGTGCCACACATGCTGGTGTGTATAACTTGGCAGCAGAGTAGAGATCACGACTTTAATTTATTTTATTATTTTAAAAATCAAATTTAAGTATTAAAAAAAAATCAGGATATAAATAATAATTTATAATATGTGCGTGCAGATCATGTGAAAATACGTTGTATTCTTACCTTAGCAAAAAAGAGAATGTTGCAGACCTAGGCGTAAATAGAGCGATTTTGAATGGTCTATGTTTTTCCAAAATTTGTCATATTTTTTTTTGCATCTGAAATACAAGATATTTTCCATTCAAAATTTTTAGATATGTATTTCATATTATTGGTCATAGGTAGGTATTTTTTTCGAAAATATTTGATGGATTTTGAAAAATTCAAAAACAGGATCCAATGTGGACTCTAAACTGATTTTCTGTTTTGCCGTGCCACTACTACATACTTCATCCGTTCTAAAATATAAGATGTTTTATACTCCCTCCGTTTCAAAATATAAGATATTTTAGGTTTGTGAAAAAAATATATCTAGACTTGTTTTAATGTGTAGATTCATTCTAAACATGAGTGAACCTATATACTAAAAATAGTCTAGATACATTTGCTTTACAAAACTAAAACATCTTATATTTTGAAACAGAGGGAGTAACTTTTATAAATCCAATATATGTAGTGTGTTTTGGTGTAGATTCAAACTAAAACATCTGATATTTTGGAACGGGGGAGTACACGTCAAAGAAGTACTCCCTCCGTTTCAAAATATAAGACGTTTTAGGTTTGTGAAAAAAACGAATCTAGACTTTTTTTAGTGTGTAGATACATTTTAAAGTTAAGTGAACCTATATACTAAAACAAGTCTACATTTATTTTCTTCACAAAACTAAAACATCTTATATTTTAAAACGGAGGGAGTAGAATTGGTGACGAACCATCAATGATTCAAGTGGGGTTCAAGTGGTTCCCCACGGCCATCGAAGAAAATTTATGCATCGCCGATTGGGAAGACGGGACTATCTGACCGCCCAGCAATTGGGTCCTCCGTCAGGCTGTTCATGTCATTATCACGTGGCTAAAACACTCGACCCAAGATTAAGGATAGAAAGTGTATTGCAAAGATAAGAAATGTGATCTTACAATCATGACAAGGAAGAATGGTCGGTTAGTTGCGCCGATGTCGTCTTCTTTAGGAGCACGCAGAGAAAAGTGGCTAGTTGTCAGGCACGAGTTTATGAAAAGAAATGCGGTATAGAAGTGGCTAATCTTTCAACAAAAAAAAGGCTTCATTTCCGGCAGAGAGGTTTCGGAATATGTGGAGCTGGCCATGTTAGGCGGTCCGATGATTATACGATTCTAATAATAACTTGTCAACCAGATGTCATTGTGATGAAACAATAAGTTGGTACTACTCCCTTCTTCCCTCAAAAAAAGTTGGTACTCCCTTCTCAATAATGGAAAGTTAAAGTACATTAATTACCAGCTAATGATTATGTTCCTGTTCCATAAGCATCTCATTTTTTTTTTGAAATGAATCCCATAAAGGCGTTTACAAATGTGTGACATGGACAATTGGGGATGTCAATCTTTTTTCCCAAAAAAGCTTCATTTTGAAGAGGTTTCAGAAGGAGCTGGCCATGTTAGCACATCCAACAATAATCAGACCACATGGGATTTTCGTGAAATAATTGGGACTAGTACGTTTTATACTAGAACATGTGTTTCTATGTAATCATTTCTGGCCTCCCTTCTCAAATACTGTAATAGATAGTTTTAAGTACATTAACTACCAATCCCATTATAATGATTATGTTTATGTTACGTAAGCACGAGCAAACATTCATCACCTCCCACGTCTGTTCCGGAATCACATATATGTATTTATAAATGTGTCACGTCCACTACCCTTCATCCGGCTACCTAGGCTGAAAACACTGATTCCTAACGATGCCGCACATGTTAATGGCTCACTTAGAACATAAGTCATTTCTCATCACTAAGAGATATTTTTTGAAACTTTTGACAAGACAATTTTCTACATTGTACTAGGTGCTATATATATATATATATATATATATATGAACACTTAGTCGCATAGTTTATAATTAAAATTTAATCATCACATAGTTCTAGAGCAGTGTCGGACCTAGAAACTTTCAGAAGCCTGGCGAACATGCTCAAAATGCCATTTTTTTGGACAAAGTCGCTATACAAAGTCAGATAATACAAAACATAGCGCGTTAGCTAGACTGGGCGGCTGCCCGGACAATAGGTGTGGTAGATCCGCCCATGTTCTAGAGGGCGTACAAACAATAATTGTTAAAGACAATACATTAAAATTGTCCTCTCAACATTGATTACCCATTGTTAAAATACACATTAACTTAATTGAACTCCAGGGCTCATCATTGACTTTATACACCATTACAACTAATTAGTTCTATCTCTTCCTGTAGAGGCCATCCATTGAGTACCCATTGTAGTTGACTCTATAAGCTCTTACAAATATGTACGAGCACTGCCAATTGATTTTAACCAATGATTAATCACTACACATGAATTAATAAATTAAAAATGGTTTTACTTCGACTCATATAAAAACTTCTACAATAATGTACTATCATAATAGTATTAGTAGTATATGTTATGTATTTTAATCCCCGAATTGCTAGACTATCATTGGTCAAAGTTAAATCATAAAGAACTGGCCTTTTTTTTTTTGGAAAAGAAGCGAGTAGTAGTACAATGTTTGACCACTATTGCTCATTATCCAGTCAAGCAGAAAAATGTATTAATACAATGATCCTTTTTCTAATACTACTTTTACATCCTTGCATAATTTAAATTAGTTTGATTTTTCTTCATCCATAGAAGCGACATCATTCATGAGATTAGGAAGCTATCTTTTGCAATAATTAAGCTCCACATGGCACCGATTAGCCAAAAATTCCAGACGTTTTCCCCCTTTTTCTTTTTGGAATGGATTCCAGACGATTTTCCCTAGGGCAATTGGATTTGCACCAGCTAGACAGGTCCAAATGGCGGCGACATAGCTCTGAAGTCTGAACTGGAGAAAACGGAAACAATCAGTGTCACTGTCAACTAGACCAAAAAGAAAGATCCTAAGATTCTGGCGCTTTACCTTAATCTTCTTTTTTTTTTCTCCCCTGAAACCTGGCCAGAGCACGGCTCTCCGTGGAGACCGCCTGTCTGTGAGACCGTGCCTGCCTATCACGCTCCAGTCATTAATGTACGAATAAAAGGCTGAGCTTTCAAAAAAGAAAGCCAGAAAATGGGGAAAAAAAAGAAGACAAGGCGACAAATTACAAAGGCGCCCTTCCCCCAGCCCCCAACGGGAGGGCCCCCTGTTCCTCGGTGCCTTTCCCCAGCCATCACGAGTCCCCTCCCCCCCAGCGCTACTCCTCCACCACCACCCAACTGCGCCTCCAGGAATTCATCTCCTCGGATACCTTTCCCAGCGCCCCACCCAGCTCCAGCTCCGCCTGCTCGCGGCGCGGCTGTGCCGCCGTCTCGCCCAGGGACCTCCATTGGCCTCCCTCGTACCCGTCCCCCCTCCGGCCTGCCTCCTCCCTTCACGCGGTAAGCAGCTCTCTGCTTTTCTTGCCTCCTCCAATGCCGCGAGATCTTGGCCTGGATCTACGGCTCCGTCTCCTTCTCGGGGTTTCTTGTGCCGTTAACTTCCTGGGTTTCCTCGATTCTCGTTCTTGATTCGGTAAAAGGAGCGCCGCGCGGGAGAGGGGGGAAATTTACGCCTGCTCATTTCATGTCACCATCTTTCCTCTGCCTCCCCCTGGGTCGGCGCCAGCAAGTCGACGGTATCACCGTTGTTTCTTAAGTTGTTCAGTTTCAGTTTGCTACTCCAGGAGGTTGCTTTCGCAGCAGCTCGTCTACTTGTACCGAAACAGTTGTTGCAGTTTGGGTGATGTAACCGGTCCCCTGAAAGCCTGAGTTTCCACTTCCCAGTTATGGGATGACGAGGTACATGAAAGCCGAGTAGTACCTACCTTGCTGAAAAAAGAGAGATCTTGTTTTCTTTCTTTCCTTCTGCGTGCCGTGCGTGCTCGGAAGTAATTGTTTCGAGCGTAGATTGAAGAATGTCATGCGGCATTGTTACCAAAAGTCTATACAAGAATCAATCTTTAGTCCTAGAGGATAGAGCTAGGTCGAGTACAATGGGTGTGAGTTTGAAGAACAGATCCGGATGCTGGCTCTGTTCTAGTCTTGCAATTCCAAATCAGAGCTTCTTAAAAGCATGGATGCTTCGAGTCAGTAGGGACTCTGGGTTACAATGTTTGAGCCTATGGAAGTAGCACCAGCTATAGGAAGTTCAAACTGAAACAACTCGTTCTGTTCACTGAAGTTTGCATCAAGACTCGATTACATCGGAATGGGGCAACTGCAGTATTACTCTTCATGTCAACATTGTTCGTTCCCCTGCAGTTGGAACTTGGAACCAGTATCTCCATTGAATTTAGTAGTATGTTATTTAGCCGTTTGTCCCCCCTCAGTTGGAGCGAGTATCGCGGTTGAGTTTAGTAAGGGGGTTAGTTCATTCTGGTACCAGTACCACCAGACGATGCTTTCGCAGCAGCAGCGCAGTTTCATTTTGTTTACTTTGTACCAAAACAAGTTGTTGGGTACCGTATTACAGTACTGCACCTGGAAGCCTTAGTTCCTACTTCCCAGTAATGGAGCAGAGCGGCACATAAACCCAAGTTGGTTGGTGTATTGTTGACTTTTTTTGTGGATGTTGTGTGTTTTCTCAGAAGTAATTGCTGCAAGTATAGCTTGAGGAATTATGTGGCATTGTCACCAACAAAATGTAGAAGACTCAACCTTTAATAGAGGGTACACATTGTCGCCAACAAAATCTTGAATGAATCTTTAATAAAGGGTGGACCTAGGTTGAGTACATTGGGTCGGAGTGTGATGAACAGTTCATATCTGTTGGCTTGCCATATAGTCTTACCTCTTTAAATTGGATAGGTACTTGCAGTCAGTATTCAGTGAAGTGTAAGACTTGGTTATGTTTGAGCTTCTAGAAGTAGCACCCTGGTGAACTTCACCAAAGTAATTGCAGTTCTCGTAGCTCCTCTCTGAAAATTGCAGTAATGCTTGACAACAATGTTTTGATATCATAATGGCAACTACAGTATTACCTTACCAGTCGTATGAGTATTGCTTTACTGACATTGTTACTTCTAACCGAAGCTTATAAAATATCTAAATAGTACATGCCTAAGGGCCTAGGAGTGGGCTACTCAACTCTGTTCTATGGGACATACTAAGAAATCTTAGCATTTTCATGTTTTCCAGAGATCTTACATTCGTACTGTGCAGCTAACTCTAATGCCCACGTTGTAGTTACATAGCCAGCTTAGACCGTTTTCCAGAGATCTTACATTCGTACTGTGCAGCTAACTCTAATGCCCACGTTGTAGTTACATAGCCAGCTTAGACTTCTCGAGGCCACGGTGAGCTAATTACTTTCATATTTCAGAAAGGTGGGTGGTTTAAGTATGGGACTATGGGTAGGATATACCAAAATTTCAGTTTCCTGCATTTGTTGTACAATCATTCAGGTTAAATTTAGCATCCTCAAAATGAATCCCTTTGTAATTTAATATTTTTTAAGTTATGAGATTGTCCTTATTAATATTGGTGTATAACGAGAAATCGTTAGACTACTCAGGGAAAAATATTTCAGAGAAATTTGATGCTCTTAATTCTTGCCAGTCCTGAAGCAGATCCTTCATATATTGATTATCTGATTTGATTATGTGAAGGAATATGAAACTAAGGACAAAACGGCCTGGATGGAAGTCCCTTGTGCCTCTGCAGTTGACCAGGAAATCCGCCATGCGGTTCTTTTTGTTTCCTAAGGTTCAGGCATCCGGTCAATCGCCAAATGATACTCCGGTTTATCTTAATGTCTATGATTTGACACCCATGAATGGCTATATATATTGGGCAGGCCTTGGTATATTTCACTCTGGAATTGAAGGTTCTTGTCTAACTCTCTGTCATTTCCATCTTTTCTTTGTTAATGTACAATTTGTGCGCTGGTTCATTTTGGGTGCTTATTCGTTTCTGTTTCAAAATTTAGAGCTATTAACCCAATATATCTGTACTGGTGCTATATTTACTGTCCATTTCCCCTGGATTGTTCAGATCATTTCAAGTTGTTTGACTCCACTTTTTTTTATAATGGGAATATATTAATATCACAAAGATGTCTAGATAATCCAAATCTATACAAATCCAAGTCAACTAATATGGGTTGGAGGGAGTAATATAATTCATCAATACGGAACAGCTTACTTTTATGTACCTTTAGTTTCTCCAATCTAGCTGTTACTGGTTACTTGAGTATGCACTAGGTAAAATCTAATCCCCCTACCTGAATGATCCGTGCTCTGCATAGTGGGATTCTGGGTAATAAAATAAAAGTACTTCTGGCCATCTGGATTTACATGCATACCATCAGTATCATAGCAATTTAGCATGCAATGCCTTGGGCATTCAGACAGAGATTATGGCATAGTGCATATAAGCTAGATCATATTGCTACATTCACATATACCTCCTGATTATTGATTTCTTTAACAGAAACAAACATGGGATGGCTGGCCCACCTACTTTAAATATTATGAAATGGGAGAAAAATATTAATATCTCTTGACGTTCATGGGCCTCTTTATATGACATTATGACTTAGACTTCTATTTCTATCTGAAATTGGTTATTTATAAATGTGGACGAACAAATGTTTTTGGAAATCTACATGGATGTAAACGCATCTCGTAGAAGTAAAATAGGGATCATTCTGGATTCTTGAGTCAAGTGTTTTTAGGACATGCTATTCTGGTTAAAAAATTCTTCTACTAGTCTGCTGTCACAAGAGGATGGATCTTTAGGAGACTCTTTAGGAGATGTGTATATGAGTCCAGATAACGTTACCTGTCTCTTCTGCTTTGCTGTCTTCATGCAAATAAAACTGGGCAATTTTTTTGGAACGAGATTTCATAACTGATCTGAATAAGAATTAAGCGAGACGTATATTTGGAGACGTGTATTTGAGTCCAGACAACATTACCTGTCTCTTCTGCTTTGCTGTCTTCATGCAAATAAACGTATATTTGGAGACGTGTATTTGAGTCCAGACAACATTACCTGTCTCTTCTGCTTTGCTGTCTTCATGCAAATAAAACTGGGCAATTTTTTTGGAACGAGATTTCAGAACTGATCTGAATAAGAATTAAGCGAGACGTATATTTAAGCCCAAACAAAACATTACTGTTTCTGCTTTGCTGTCTTCATGCAAATAAAACCGGGCATTTTTTTTTGTAACGAGATTTCAGAACTGATCTGCGTAACGATGTATTCTGATTGCCTTTCTTTCTCATGTGCAGTTCATGGGGTCGAATATGCATTTGGAGCACATGATTATCCCACGAGCGGGGTATTTGAGGTAGAACCACGTCAGTGCCCTGGTTTCAGATTCAGGAGATCGATATTTCTTGGCACGACGTGCTTAGATCCCATCCAAGTCAGGCAGTTCATGGAGCTGCAGTCAGTAAACTACAACGGAGACACTTACCATCTTATCATGAAGAACTGCAACCATTTCTGCAAAGATATGTGTTACAAATTAACTGGCAGCAAAATTCCCAAGTGGGTGAACCGGCTCGCCAGAATAGGTACTGTACCTTTATGCAAGTGATGGTGCTTATTATTAGTTGTTTAATGGTTCCATAAAGCAAAGATTGTTCTTACAGTGATGATTGCAGCATAGTCAGAATGCATTGAGCACTTCGATAGTTACCACCACTAAAATTCCATCTCCACTTTAGTTTCCTGAAATGTTTCTGTAAAGCTGTACTTTTGCGGGTCACATCACCTGCTAGTGTGATTTATTAGTCTTCACAGCAATGTGACTTGAGACCTTGACGGAATAGAAAGGACTTGAAAACTCTGGCTTTGTAGAAAGGACTTGACGGAATAGATTTTTATCAGCTGAATCATCTGCTAAAGAGCGGTATTAAACAGACATTGCATTCAGCACAGGCTAACTAGTATGAAAACTCTGGCTTTGTAGTTCGGGACCATGGTCCATGCATAGAATTTCTGGTCCATTTGAAGCCCTAAAAGAAATAGGACTCAGGTACAGTATATTTTATGAAATTGGGGAATTCATCTGTGTCGTTTTTGTACAGGTGCCATCTGCAATTGCCTCCTCCCGGAATCGCTCAAGATCTCCCCAGTGGGCCACGACCCAAATAGCCAGCCCGAAGACTGCGAGAAGAGGCGTCTGAGGAATCCGCTGAGCTGTTTCTCCTCCATCTCCAGCCAGCGACAGCTCCCCCCGTCGTCCTCTTTCCCCCCGTCGCCCGTGAAAGAGCCCGTACCACCGAGCTGCTCGTCGAAAAAGTCCGGCGCCGCGTCGCTGAGGAATAGGTAGCCAGTCAGTGTAACTTTTGGTACTACCACCAGGTTGGCTAATTCGGGCAGCGGCGCATCTGGACGGCACTAGCGTGTGCCGTCACGGCTGCCAGTTGATTTTTTTCTTATCTCCGCTCTTGCCTAATGCTTGTCGATGTTGTTGTCGTTGTTGTATCATGTAATCCCTGTCAGTGTGGCTACAGATCTCATTTGGGTGTATGGATTCAGCTCGATTCCACCGGCTCTTGTACTCAGAGATAGACTGGACTGGATGGATCTGTATATTAATCCGTTATTCTTTCAGCTCCTCCTGTATTGTCGTGCCTGGTCATCTTGTTCCTTGTGCTTGAGGCCCCGTACTGTTAGCATGCTGAGCGTGTGCCCGCTGAGCTGTTTGTCGAAAAAGTCTGGCGCCGTGTCGCTGAAGAATAGGTAGCCAGTGTAACTTTTGATACTACCAAGTTGGCTAATCCGGGCACTAGCGTGTGCCGTCACAGCCGCCAGTTGCTCTTGTACTCGGAGATATACTGGACAGAATGGACCTGTATATTAGTAATCCTCTATTCTTTCAGCTCCCCATGTATCGGCATGCCTGGTTTTCTTCTTGTGCTTTAGGCCCCATACTGTTAGCATTTGGTTTCTGCCGTCATCAACTCTAAAAGAGCAATTCAGTGTTGATCAGTAAAACCCAGCGTGATAGACTGGACAGAGTGGATCTTTTGTATATTATAATTCTCTATTCTTTCAGCTGTTGAACCCCCCCTCTCTCCCTGTATCATCCGATCATGCCTGATCATCTTCTTCCTTTGTGCTTTAGGTCACATACTGTTAGCATTTGATTTCTGCTAGTATGTCATCAACTGTAAAAGAGCAGTGAAACCCAGGTACCTACACTGGCTGCCTTTGTTTTGTTATGGCCATGCTGTTTCCACGTGATTCGTGAAGATCGAACAGTTCGCTGGCTTCCGCTCTAAAAAGCACATGCCAGTTCTGAGTTGAGCCGCAAAGGCCTGTACTGTACCTGTGGATGTGCATCTGGACCAACCAACTACACAGGTAACTGCATAATTCAGTCGTTCGTACGCCACCGAGCGTGACAGTTTGCGGGCGGGCGCTGAAAGTTGTCTTGATGCTCCTGCTCCGATCTCATCCGTCGTACAGCTCCAGGGGGGAGGCATCACATCCTCCTGGATAAGAATGCTCCTCCCCCCCTATCCCATGATGCCTCCTGGGCTAAGCAAAGCGAAGGCATAGCAGCAGCAGCAGCAAAGGCACTACTACTCCTCTTTGGCGTATTCCGTCGTAACCTGCGTCTCGCCCCACAGCGATTGATGGTGATGATTTAGCCACGGCCAGCGATCGCGACGGGTTCGAGGAGAACGACGATGTCTCCGGACTGTGCGTCTGTGTTTTGTTTTACTCGCTGATGATAGTGTTGCTGCGGCCACGGACGTCCATGTCCCTGTCGAGCGCGGTAGATGACGGAAGGACCGATTAGGTAGAGGAAAAACGCACACATGTTAGGTGCGGCCTTTTTTTTTTTTGAAACGAGGAACTGAGCCCCCGCGTCTGTATTAGTAGATGTACATAGTCGTTTTATTGCATAATTTGAAGGTTTTATTTATTATAATTATGGATTAGCATGGTGCGCCCGTTGGTAGCGTGCGGATGGTCTAGCCAAGCACGTGGACGACAAAATCGGACTTTTGGCCCGTATGATTTCGAACCTCAAAGCAAACCCCCCCCCCCCCCCCCCCCCCACACACGAAACAACGCTCGATTCGGCCATTTTCCTAGAGTTAGCCTCTGTGCGTGCAAAAAGAGGAACACGACGACAAAGCTCGTGCAGGCAGGGAGATGGAGGCCGCACACGGACGAAAAGATACGGCAGGAGAACTCGCTCACCGCCCTACTACGCCCCTCCCTATTTAGAGACGGCGGTGTACCACCCCCCAAATCCAAATCCACCATTCCACCACCCCCTCGAGCTTTTGACCCATCAGATCTAGATCGATGTCGTTCGATTATCCTGCGTTCAGCACGGAGATGTTGGTCCTGCCGTCTTCGTCGACGAGCACGACGTCAGTTGGCAGTCTTGCTTCCCGATGGAGCTCGTCGATGGTGATCCTTCCGCCTACTCCCGCGAACGCGGCCACGGTGAGCTTGCCGGCAACAAAGTCGACCAAGGCGACGGTCGGGATGGAGTCAACTCCATCAACCGCGGTGACGGTTGTCCTACCGTCATCTCTTTCGTCCCCCGCCTCCGTGTTGCATTGTCTGGAACCTGCTGTAAGAAACCTCTCATGTTGGGCTAGCTGTACATAGATCTGCTTGTGTGAGTTAGTCACCGTGAGCATGTATAATCCGTTCATCACTGTTGTGTGAACTTCTGCTTGTTCCTACTTACCGATGCTGCTTGTCCATCACTGTATAATTCGTCCGTTATGTATAATACGTTTATCACCGATGCTCCACTTGTTCCTACTTACTAATGATGCTTGTTCATCATTGTATAATCTGTTCATCACCGATGCTCTGCTTGTTCCTAGTTACTGTAAGCATATGTGGCACAATTTGTTTGTAGGGCACCATGTTTAGTGTGTAATTCATTACTGTAGGAAAATTCGATAAACAAGTCATAAAATGTGCATGAAGTGGTTGTTATAACTATGGATCCTGAGAATGTTATCCCCATTCGAGCTATGTACATGACATGGTTATATCCTGCGGGTACATGATCTCAGCATACCTGGTCCAGCCCAAGGAAGGCCCACGGCAATTATACGCCAGCCCATGAAGATTTTCGGGTGGCCAAGGCCCATGACGCTTTCGGATCCTTGGAGAGCAAGACTAGAGTAGATAGGAAATTCAAAGGGGTAAAACCCTAGAACCTGTAACCGACTAGGTCTATGTCCGGGACCTGCCTGAGTCTATATAAAGGCCAGGAGGGCACGACCTAGATCTTCTCCTCATACTTTCGCATACACACCTCTACGCCAGATTGCATCTGCGCACCCCTGTAACCTTCGGTTCTGCCATAATCAAGAGCAGACAAGCAGGAGTAGGGTTTTCCCTCCGGGGGCCTGAACCTGGGTAAACCTTGTGTCCCCGTGTTGCTTGTTTGCTAACCGTTCCACGATCTCCAGCATCCCCATCTTCTCCAAAACCCAAGTCCATAACAATGGGCATTGATGAGATCAAACCTCGTCAATTGGCGCCGTCTGTGGGAATCGGGGGCGCTGATTGTGCGATCGTGACGGTCCCAACCCGATCGATCTACAACTCTGCGGCGACGGAGAGTCACCTCCTCTTCGGCGCTTTCGACTTAACCGCCCACTCACCGACCACCATGAAGGACTTCGAGCCCGTAGGCGACGGACTCGAGATCCTGTTCGGGAGCTTCTGCTTCCAGGTGGGGCAAACTGGCACTCTCCGCCTCCCTGAGCGGGTGCCCCTACCATCAATCAGGCCCGCTTCATGGACCCCGCACCCTGTGCTACGCACAACATCATCAACAGATGATTCCTACGACAGCAGCAGCTGCAACTCCGATCTATGCGATCCGCCATCGGATGAAGGGACCTACGGTTCCAGATCCGAAAGCTGCGGCAGCAGCAGACCAATCTACGAACGCTACCAACGCGCCGTATTCATCCAGAGCGACGTGGATCAGCAAACACCCAACCCGCCGCCCAACCCGACACCTAACCCGCCAGATCGAAACGGCGGGAACAGAAGAAGCCAGTCCCCCACCCGAAGGGTACAGCAACGGCCATGTCATCCGCCTTAGCAAAGAAGGATGGGCCCAGACACGCAACGCCGTGGCGGGCAACATAGTCCTGCCTGCAGACTCCTCCTGGGATCTGCTGATGGCCTACCATCTGCTCCTGATCGAGGAGCACAAGAAGCAGGTCAAGATGCAGGAGGTGCTTAACAAACGCAAGCAGGCAGCCTCAGAGTCTAGTGCGCGACGAGCCGCGCTCTCCGCCATGGGCATCGGCTCCAGCTCGAACGACAACTAGGGCAACAAGCACCGCTCTCGGATGGAGAACATGGATCCCAAGGAGCGCCGTGAGGTGACCCGAACCCTCCACTCATCCTTTATGGAGCTGGACGCCGACGACAACGTCATCCCGAAAACGCCGCAGGCTGCGATCATGGCAGCCACTGCGTACCTCGCGGCCCACCCACCACCGGAGGGGGAACTGAAAAGAGCCATGCACAAGTCCGCACTTACCGGACTCGGACTCGTCGGAGCTGCACTCCACCAGGAAGCTCCTACAGAGCTGAAGAAGAAAGCTCCAGTCAGGTTCGACCGCAGCCCCACCCCTTCATCCGAAGAAGAGGACCACGACCTTCCTCGAAGGAACAAGAGTTTGCGTCACCGCAAACGCGATTACGACGCCAGGGACGCGCTCACACAGCGCAAAATCGACAAAGCGCGAGCCAAGCGCGCATGCTCGTCTGAATCCGAGATGGACGAAGACGAAGGAGAACTCTGCGGAGCCCGATGCTTCAGCAGATCTATTCGACGAACAAGGATGCCGCGAAATTTCAAGCTTCCTTCGGATACTCCGAAATTCGACGGCACACAGGACCCAAAGGCATGGCTCAGCGACCACCTGTCATCCGTCAAATTGCACGGCGTAAACAAGGAAACCGCCATGCAATGCCTTCAGCTGCAGCTGACAGGAGCAGCCCGAATCTGGCTTAGCAGCCTATCTTCAGGATCCATCCGAAGTTGGGATGAGCTAGCTTACAGCTTCATCAGAAACTTCAAGGGCACCAGCAAGAGGCCCGCCTCAATCGAAGAGTTGCGGGCCTGCACTCAACGAACGGGCGAATCCATTCGCTCGTACATACTACGCTGGTCCAACACCAAGAACTCCGCAGCGCACATCTCCGAAGAGAGGGCCATCGACGCCTTCAGGGACGGTGTCAAGCGCCAAGACTTCAAGGAGGAACTCGGGCGCGTCAAGCCCAAAACACTCGACCACCTCATGGACATCGCCAATAGGTGGGCTGACGGCGAAGATTCTATCCACCAAGCACAATCGGAAGAAGAGGACGACTACGGCCGACGACGAGAGCGCCGTAGCAAGAGAAGGTCGTGCGTCTACGACGACCGCGATGGACCTGACATGGTCGCGGCCGCCTACGCCGATCGCCGCAACGACGCCAACCGCAACAGCGGAGGATACCGCGGAGGAAACTTCCGCGATGGAGGACGCCCAGCACAGTCGTGGCAGCGCCGCGACCGCGATAACGGACCCTCAGCATACGAAAAACTTTCGGGTCCATGCACCATCCACTTCTACATCGACAAGCAGGATGGCAACAAGAAGGCAAGCCACATGCTCAAGGACTGCCGCGAGTTCCAGAAACTCAGCGAAAGCATGGTCCAGATGAGGCAGCAAGCTCCACTTCCTGGATTCGGGAACGCACCCGCGCCAGGTGAGATAGCACATGGAGCTCCTCCACCGCCACCTGTAGGAGGCCCGAACCAACCAGTCGCACCAACACAGAACAACGCTGGGAACAGGTACCCCCCGCCGAAAGGAGCACTGATGATCCAGAAGGGGCGCCCCACGAATAGGGTGTAGAAGAAAATCACCCGACAGATCAACCTGGTCGTGGCAACTCCACCCGCCATCCCTGAGTACCTCAGCGGATCGGAGTCCTGCATCACGTTCAGTCATTCGGATCACCCTTGCCAGATCCCTCACCCAGGTCATGCTGCCCTGGTGCTGGAGGCGCAGATCGGAGGTTTAGAGATGAGCCGCGTCTTCATGGACGGCGGCAGCGACATCAACCTGATGTTCGCAAGTACTCTAGCAGCAATGCGGATCCCGCAGTGCAGCCTGGAATAGTCAGACACAACGTTCCACGACATTGTCCCAGGAAAGGGCATATTCCCCCTGGGCAAAATATGGCTCGATGTCATCTTCGGAAAGCCATAAAACTTCCGACTCGAGCGACTCGAATTCGAAGTGGTGGACTGGCCATCACAATACCACGCCATCCTCGGGCGTGTAGCATTCGCAAGATTCTTGGCTGTCCCACACTACGCATACCTGCTACTCAAGATGCCAGGACCAAAGGGCGTCATCACAATCCACGGGAGCTTCACCCGATCGGACCAATGCGACAGGGATTTCAATAGAATCTCCCAATCATTCGGCATACAGGAGGAGCTCGTAAGGCTCCGCGAGGTGACGGACAATGGGGCACCCCCAGTCGCACGACCAAACGCACCTGACATGTCCTTCGACTCCACCGTCAACACAAAGAAGGTGTAAGTCCATCCGACGGATGCCTCCAAGACGGCGCTGATCGCCAACGACCTCAGCCCCGCATAGGAAAGCGCGCTCGTCGAATTCCTCCGTGAGCGCTGGGAAATCTTCGCCTGGTGTCCTGCGGACATGCCAGGAGTTCCCAGGGAATTCGTCGAGCACGCACTCAACGTCTTTCCAGACACCAAGCCCGTCAAGCAGTCCATTCGGAAACTGTCCGAGCCACGGGCCGAAGCCATTAGGAAGGAAATAAACAGGCTACTCGCCGCAGACTTCATCAGGGAGATCAAAGGAAGTGAGTGGCTCGCAAATACAGCGATGGTTCCCAAGAAAGACACGGATATCCTGCGGATGTGCGTGGACTTCACGTCGCTGAACAAGCACTGCCCAAAGGACCACTTCCCTCTTCCTCGGATCGACCAGATCATCGATTCGACCGCAGGATGTGAGAAACTCTCCTTCCTCGACGCCTACTCAGGCTACAACCAGATTCGACTCAAGGTCGAAGATCAAGAGAAAACGGCGTTTATTACACCGTTCGGAGTGTTCTGCTACAACACAATGCCCTTCGGGCTAAAGAATGCAGGTGCCACGTACCAGCGATGCATGCAAGCATGCCTCAAGGACCAGATCGGTCGCAACGTCCAAGTCTATGTCGACGACATAGTCATCAAAACTAGGGAGGCAAGAACGCTCATCGACGATCTCCGCGAGACGTTCGATAACCTTGATCGCTACAGGATCAGGCTCAACCCCGAAAAGTGCGCCTTCGGCGTCCCATCGGGCCAGCTACTTGGGTACTTCATCTCTCAGCGAGGGATCGAGGCGAACCCGAAGAAAATCAGGGCCATCATGGCAATGGAGAAGCCGAAAAACCTCAAAGGTGTCCAGCAGCTCGCATGACGAATAGCGGCGTTGAGCAGATTCATCAGCCGCATGGGCGAGAAGGCCCTGCCATTCTATCAGCTGCTACGCAAGGCAGATAAATTCCAATGGACGCCCGAAGCCGACGATGCGTTCGAAAGCCTCAAACGGCTACTCTCCACCTCGCCCGTTTTGGTCACGCCAAAGGAGCGTGAGCCTCTACTACTGTACATAGCAGCCACACATCAGGTGGTCAGCACCGTGCTAGTGGTCGAACGACCCGAAGAAGGCAAGACCCATGGGGGCCAACGCCCAATCTACTACCTCAGCGAGGTACTGACACCAACAAAACAGAGGTACCCTCACTACCAGAAACTCGCCTACGGCGTGTTCATGACGGCTCGACGGCTGAGCCATTACTTCCAGGAGCACCAGGTGATGGTCGTCAACGAAGCAGCCCTGAACAGCATCCTGAATAACCCAGAGGCCACAGGACGCGTTGCCCTGTGGGGCATCGAGCTGTCACCCCTGGACATCATCTACGAGAAGCGACTCGCAATCAAATCTCAAGTCCTCCCGGACTTCCTTGTACATTGGATGGAGCTGCAGCTGCCAGACACCCTAGACATGTCGCAGTCATGGACGATGCACTTCGACGGCTCCAAGCGTGAAGCTGGAGCAGGAGCCGGGGTCATACTGACCTCCCCGCAGGGCGACCAGATGAAGTACGTCCTCCAGATGAAATTCCGAGCTTCCAACAACGAGGCCTAATACGAAGCCCTCATCCACGGCATGAGGATGGCAAAGATCTGCGGCGCAACGCGCCTGGTCATCTACGGTGACTCCAACCTCGTCGTCCAGCAGACGATGAACGAGTGCGACGCACACGCCGAAAACATGATCGCGTACCGCACACTCTACAATGCACTCGAAGGAGAATTCGACGGCTGCGAGCTTCGGCACATTGGAAGAGAAAGCAACGAGGAAGCCGACAGACTCGCCAACATCGGTCCACCTGCGCAAAGGTGCCACCGGGTGTGTTCCTCGAACAGATCCGCGTGCCATCCATCAAGCGGAAATTCCCCAAGGGATCACCCGAAGAAGCAGAACACTCGGTGGCTACGCTGCCCGAAGGACACGAAGGACCTGAGAAACTGGACATAGAGGTCGCTATGGTCAACCTGATGCAAGTCATGGCAGTCGAAGAAACTTGGACGCGACCGTACCTCCAGTTCTTGATAAACGGAGAACTGCCTGACAGTCCGACGGATGCCCGACGCATATCTCGTCGGTCAAAAGCCTTCACCATCATCAATAGCGAGCTGTACAAGCGCAGTATTACGGGTGTACTACAAAGGTGCGTCACCATCGGTGACGGGAAAACCATCCTCCAAGACATCCACGAGGCCATCTGCGGCCATCACGCAGGCAGCCGCTCCCTTGTTGCCAAAGCTCTATGAGCTGGATTCTACTGGCCAACGGCCATGAGCGACGCAAAGGACATCGTCCGAAGATGCAACGGGTGCCAAAGGTTCGCCGACAAACCACACGCACCCGGGTCAGAGCTCAAACCCATCCCTATAGCCTAGCCTTTTGCTCAATGGGGCCTCGACATGATCGGCAAACTGCCAAAGTCCTCGAAAGGGGGGCACGTCTACCTCCTGGTCGCAGTCGATAAATTCACCAAGTGGGTCGAAGCCATGCCGGTTACCAACCAAAAGGGCAAGACCGCCGTCAAGTTCTTCGAATCCATTGTCTACAGGTTCGGCGTACCGCACAGCATCATCACCGACAATGGATCGAACTTCATCTCCAAAGAATTCCAAGACTTCTGCGAAGGCCTCGGGATCAACATCACATACGCCTCAGTGGCTCACCCGCAAACGAACGGGCAGGTCGAAAAGGCCAACGGCCTAATCGGCGCTGGCATCAAGAAGCGCCTCATGATCCCACTCGAACGAAAGGCCGGAGCCTGGACGGAAGAGCTACCATCCGTCCTATGGAGTTTGCGCACCACGCCAAACAGCTCCACCGACTACACGCCGTTCTTCATGGTGCATGAAGCCGAAGCCGTGCTACCAGCCGAAGTACGCCACCAGGCCCCCCGGGTCGTCTCTTATAGCGAAGCCGAATCCACGGCTGCACTCGAAGACGCCGTCGACACACTCGACGAGGCAAGAGACGTAGCAGTAGATCGATCAGCGGTGTACCAGCAGAGTCTCCGCAACTACCACAGCCGCCGGCTGCGCCCAAGGTCCTTCGTCGAAGGAGACCTCGTCTTGCGACTCAAGCAAGAGCGACCGAAGAAATTCGAGTCACCATGGGAAGGACCCTACATCATAACCGAAGTCATCCCAGGTGGCGCCTATCGCCTCAAGCACGTGGAGTCTGGAGTCGCATACTCCAACCCATGGAACATCGCACACCTGCGACGATTCTACCCCTAGCTACCTACCCCTTTACTTTCAATAAGGCTTTTTAGCCAAGGCTATTCAGCCGAACAATGTACTTCCTCCATTACGATATAAATCAAGCTAAGTGTCTCGCCCCAAAATTTTGTTCGCTATTTGCAACTTTACTTCATGCTACAAACGCACTCGGGGGCTCCCCCCACCTCACGATTTCATCGACTGAGGATAACACGTGTACACCTGAGTAGCTGACAGCGTCAGGCTAATGAAAAGGACACGAACTCAAATAAAAGCACTGCGTGCTCAAGCAAACCTTTATAACAAAGGGCACAACATGCCCAGTCGAAATATACAAATTTTACATTTATCTCTTTTACAGGTACTACCTATTCTGAAGAATAACTTGAGCACGCTGCTCAAACAAATCTATGACCTGTTCGGCATACTGCCTTACAGCCGCATAATGCGGACGCATATCCTACTCGCCACCATCCGGCCGAAGAGGTGGCCCATCTGCTACAACAGACAGATCTACATCAGGACGATGCAGCCTAACAAGGGACAGCGCAGCCTTCACCCCTGCGACGGGCTGCTGCCTCACCAATTCCTGGACACGAGTCACGCTCCGAAATCTAGACAGACGACCGGACAGGGTTGTTGCCACAGCATCCAGGGGAAACATCACATGCAGAATCGACGAGAGTGAAGTCTGCACTTGACGAAGCACCCGCGATACTTGGTGAACGCGATCCTGCACCGTTGCCAGAGCCATGGCACGATCGCGATCCATCCAGAAGAACCCGCCAGCCTCCATGTCCTGTTGAGTCAAACAATTGACCCGAACAACAACACGCTCTTTCTCCTCCCTTGGAGCAAGGTTAGCACCTGCGATACTCGCACAAAAGTAAGATGCAAGGCCAGCATACGCATCCGAAAAAATGAGCAGCAGCTCGAAAAAACTTACACTAAAGCTGCTCAGACAGTCGAAGCAATTCCGCCATCAAGTACTCCTCTCTGGCCGAACCGCGATCCGCCTTGGACTTCCAAGCGTCGGCATGGCCACGCACCCCAAGCAACTCCTTCTCGAGACTACGAACACGGCCCCGAAGGAAGGCAAGCTGCGACGAATCATCCAAGGATGGCCGCAGCCGCGCGGCAGGCGAGGCGTCAACAGGATCAACACCCGAAGGACCCTAGAGCAGCAGAAAGGCAACATACACGAACACTCAGACAGAGGAGAACACATATCAACATAATTCATTAAGTGCATAAAAGGCCACTACGTGGCACAAGGATTTGATGATCAACATAATTACAACAAAAGAAAACTAAAGCTATCCTACAACTACAACACCTAAGATGCGACACCCTGAGTAGCCTCGGAGCCGGACTGCCTCGCCTTGGCTTCCTCCTGCTGCCGTAGTGCGTACTCGGCCAGCAGATCAATCAGCTTTGGCCCATATCGCTTACAGCGAGCAGAATAGGTAGCGAAGGCTACCTCGGATCCATCCGCGGTCGTCGGCATCCGGGAGATGACCTGGGGAAGGTACAGCTCCGCTCCAGCCGCCAAGGCCATCGCCAGCCCGACGGACGCGCCGATGCCCTTCTGCTTGCGCTTGTACGCCGCAGGCGCTTCGACTGACAATGCCTCCGCCAAGGCGTCAACATCATCAAGAGCCGCGCCCCTGGGGACAAGCTCCTTGTAGAAGCGGCCAAGGACTTCCTTGGCCTTGGCAAGTGAGTTGACGACGATGCTGCAGCGATCTTCTACCGCTGCAGTAGCATCATCTAGAGCACTCCCGTGCTCCAGAGCGCTGCGGTCAAACTCGATGCCTGCGGCATCTGAGACAATAAAGAGAAGCAATGAGCAACAACTCTGCAGAAGAAAGACAAGAAAATGCAAGTGAAGATACTCACCCGAAACAGCCTTGGCAGCCGCCATGAGCTTGCCTGCCACCTCTCTTTCACGCGCAGCCGCAGCAGTAGCAATATGCTCCTCGCGGTCCGTGGCCTCCTGCTGCAGGCGCTCCTTAGCCTCGGCCGCAGTAGCCAGCTCCAGCTCAAGGCTCTCCTTCGCACCAAAGGCGACCTTGGCCTTCTTCTTCGCTTGACCGAGGCTCTTTTTGAGAGCATCGATCTCACGAAGGGAGGTGTTATGCTCCTCTGCATCCAAAAAATACAGGTGTCAGATAACAGGACAAGAATACACGAAAAAGCAAACATCAAAGGCATTACGGTACCTTGAAGCTGTTTGAGGCTGGCCTCCAGCACCAGATGCTCCTGCACCAGTCGCTTGGCATCCTGCACAAAAGGCTGCAGGAAGAAGACCTGCCAGTTAGAAAAAGGATTCGGGGGCTACGCCCAACAGAGAAGAACAGAAGCAAAATAAACACACGAAAACGCTTGGGGGATCCCCCCGAGACTCGAAGAACAAAACAAGAAAACTCTTTTACAAACGCGCGGGGCTCCCCCCGTGGCAGGAGACTTACATGATCCAATGGCAACGTCGAAGGTCCGCTGGCGAAATTCTGAGGCGCAACCACCTGCACCTCCTGCAGAAGAGGGTTCGGTGCAGCGACCTCAGAAGTTGCCACCGTCTGAGGAGGAGACACGACTTTCGACTCCCCCATCATCTCCCGAGCACCGTCGCTAGAGGAGTCGCTGGAAGAGTGCCTGCACACAAACAAATTAGTACAAGAACAAAGTAAAAAGAAAAGAAAACGCATTGCAGAGGAAACTTACGAGTCAAGCTCGCTCAGGTTGAAGACAGGAGGGGTCCTTCAGACCCTCTTCTCCTCTTTCTTCTCTTCCTTCTTCTCTTCCTTCTTTTCTTCCTTCTTCTGCTTCGCTGGCAGGTGCGGCGCTACAGCCCGCACAGGAAGAGCAGGAATAGGAGAGGAAGAGCCTCCATGCCCGTCACTATGGCGCTGAAGACACAGAGGATTCCTAGGAGTCGGAGGAGTCGAAGCATCCGAAGACTCGCTGGAGCTCCACGATCGTTTGCGAGTGTGGTCCTCGCTCGACTCGTTGGCATCTTCAGCCGGAGATCGCGCCGATGGCATCTCGGACATGGAATCCACCAAATCATTATCCGGAGCATCCGGATATATACTTTGGGTAATGGAGGCGACATACCCGGCACTTTGAAGCTCTGTACAGGAGAAGAACAATTTGTTAGCAAACAAACACAAAACAATGCAGTCGAAAAATAGCGCTACGCGCACGGATCTACACCCGTGGAACAGGAAGCGAAGAAGAAAACGGAGGAGTCAGCGACTTCCCCGGGATATCCTCTCCGGCCTTGAACTTCAGCAGCAAGCGAAGGGCCCTGTCGAGATCTCCCCGGGAGATTTTCTCAGCCGAAACCCTCGTCGGATCACGCTGGCCAGCATAAAGGAACATCGGGTGCGCTCTAGCCTGGAGTGGCTGCACCCGACGCTCGAGAAAGGTGCGGATGATATCCACACCGTTCACTTCCTTCTCCGGAATCAACTGGAGATCCTCCACCCGACGATATAGAGCCTCTATCTCCGCCACCTCGCCATCCAAGATCTTGTTTTTCCAAGACCTTTTCGGCTCAATCTCCTGGGAGGGGTCGAAAGGAACAAGACCAAAATCTTGCCCAGGTACTACGGAGTCGCGGATATAAAACCATCGCCTTCGCCAGTACTGGACAGATTTGGACAGGAAAAAGAAAAGCAGATTGGGCTTGAGGGAGATGATGCAACCCCCAATGGGATAAACACCATCCGAACCAGATTGCCTCTTCACGGAATAAAGTTTCCGGAAGAGGCCAAAGTGCGGCTCAATACCGAGCCAGCACTCGCAGAAAGTGATAAAACAAGCAATGTGAAGAAGAGAATTGGGGGAAAGATGGTGCAATTGGACACCGTATAGAAAAAGCAGTCCACGAAGGAAGTCATGGACTGGGAAGGAAAATCCGCGCAAGACAAAGGCAAGGAACATAACCCGATACCCAATGGGGGGACGGGGGATTACCTCATTGCCTGGGAGTTTAACGGCCTCCCTATCCTGCGGGATCAGACCCCGCTCGCGAAGCCTACGGAGATCACTCTCCCGCGTCTTCGATCGCCGCCAGCCACCGTTGGTGACACGGGTAGCGGCGGCACTTTTCTTCCCTCCAGCGGCGCTGGTGCCAACCGTAGACGACGACTTCTTCGGCTTCCCTATCGCGGTACGGCGGCGCCGGCGGCGAGACCGCAGGATGGAAGAAGGAAATGTGAAGGAATAATCCAGCGCGCAGCAAGAGCTCTCAGAACACAAGGGAGCAGTGAAAGCAAGAATCGATGCGGTGAAAACAAACTGAAGTTTTCCCCAATGATTATAAAGACGAAGACGATGCACGACAGCCGTCTATCGAGAAGACCTAACGCCAACGGCAGGATCTGTCCATACACGTGTCAGCATCACAACGAATCGTCGCTAACACGCCGTCCACTACGCGCGGAAATCGAGGCGACACTGTAATTATCTCCACGCCGCGCGTGACCGGTCAATTCAAGGTCAGACAGTGGGACCCATGTTCATCCAGTCAAGTCATCTCTGGCGCAGCAGACGCTTGAGGTCATCGAGCGTCAGCACTGACGTTATCAAAAGCTACACTAGCAACAGCTACAATTTTTTCGGCTTCAAAGCTAAGAGTACTCACTCGAATCTATGATTCGACCAATTACTCGGGGGCTACTTCTATCAGGAGCGCTGGCCGCGCACCCGAAACATGCATAGAAGCAAACTGTTACTTCGAGTCCTTCGTCGAGTCTACGACTCCACTACGGACTCGGGGGCTACTCCCATAGGGAGGACGGATTTAATCATCCGAAATTTTTTGTGTCCTACAGACTTACAACTAAACAACGTCTGAATTAAAGTCTCCGCTCGAGTCTACGACTCGAACAGACACTCGGGGGCTACTCCCATAGGGAGCGCTGATCGCGCACCCTATGAATTCTTCGACCGCGATCCTTCGGATCAGCATACAAAAACTTTTCGGCAACTCTGCCCCAACTAAACGTTAAGTGAGCAACGTTCTCCTTGACCACCCAAAACACCTCCGCGGTGATAAACATTCGGATGCTGTGTCTGCGGCAAAAATATAAGACCTACAGATATCATCTGATGTCCTGGCAACGCACACGACTGCGCTCTGCTAGTAAAAACCCATGCTAACAGGTGCGATGAAAAAATCCCGACGGACGCGTTGGTACATCAATTAAATTCACTGGAATTCCATTCCTGTAAGTCCTCCACGGCCTGAGTCGAATTACGCCAGCATATGTTCCGGGTTCGAGTTGAGGGACTCCAACCTGAAGAAGATCGTGTTGTTTCGTCCTAAGACAGTTAACTGACCCTGATCCGTCGGGTGAGTCAGGCACACGCATCAACAATCCCTGCACATAAACTATTGAAATACATAGTTGCCCCTGAAAGATTGCGGAGTCCTCAGCCGAATCTACGATTCGACTGAACACTCGGGGGCTACTGACATGGTTATACCCCGCGGGTACATCATCTCAGCATACCTGGTCCAGCCCAAGGAAGGCCCACGGCAATTATACGCCGACCCATGAAGATTTTCGGGTGGCCAAGGCCCATGACGCTTTCGGATCCTTGGAGAGCAAGACTAGAGTAGATAGGAAATTCAAAGGGGTAAAACCCTAGAACCTGTAACCGACTAGGTCTATGCCCGGGACCTGCCTGAGTCTATATAAAGGCCAGGAGGGCACGGCCTAAATCTTCTCCTCATACTTTCGTATACACACCTCCACGCCAGATTGCATCTGCGCACCCCTATAGCCTTCGGTTCCGCCATAATCAAGAGTAGACAAGCAGGAGTAGGGTTTTCCCTCCGGGGGCCTGAACCTGGGTAAACCTTGTGTCCCTGTGTTGCTTGTTTGCTAACCATTCCACGATCTCCAGCATCCCCATCTTCTCCAAAACCCAAGTCCATAACAATGGGCATTGATGAGATCAAAACTCGTAAGTACATGCCAAAACCAATGGTGTGCGAGCCTTCTCTATCTCTATTTGTCCTGAAAAGGGTTTGTGAGTTTGGCAAAGAAGGGGTTAGGTGTGACCAGGGCTTCAAAGAGATTTACCTGCATCATGTGTGCAATGATGTTCTTGACTTAACTAGAAAGAAACTCACCCCAACTCAGGTGTACAACCACATGAGGAAGTGGAAGAGGAAGTGGGCTCATGTGCGCAAGCTCAAGGATTTGGACGGCGTCGAATGGTGTCCGGACACCACGTCCTTTAGGATGGATAACGCCGAACATACGAAGCTTTCACAGGATAAAATGTTCAATTCATGTTTACTTGTTTCAAGATTTTTCTCCACTTCTTAAGTAACATACTTTTGTTTTGTCTCAAGACTTTGTCGGTGGATGTCCTTTCCAATCCAGTGGAGAACTATGCTTAGATGGAGCTCATATTCACGCCCAAGCCTCTCATTGAGAAGCATTTGTACACCACCCACACGATGATCATGGCCATGGACTACCTTGTTGTTAACAAGATCCAAGGTCAGTTGTACACTTCCATGCCTATCCATGAGAGGAGGGAATAGCTGAGGTGTTGGCTTCGCAGGCACTACTGAGAGGAGGGCCTGCCTACGCAACAATGTTAGTCCTACTACTTACCTATCTTAGCTGTATGATGGTGCAGATGATCTGCTTGAACAAGAACTTGTATATTTTGGGAGGTGGTGAAATATCCCCTCCGTTAGCTAGGGTTGATGAAACTGTGGTCGGAGATGGTACATAGTAATCCCTTCAATGATGAACTGCTTGTGTTAAACTGCTTGTGTGTCATCTGATTTGATGAACTGCTTGTGTGTCATGTGATTGTGATGAACTGCTTGTATGGTTATCCTCATCACTCTAATGGGAGAGTTTACCGTACCGATTGCACATGTTGCAACCAAAGAGATGTGTACTCAATGGGCTAATGCAGACAACCAAACACATGGGCTGCTGTTGTCTATTCATGCAAAAAAAAAAGTACCCTCTCGGACCCATATTAGTTGACTTGGATTTGTCTAGATTTGAATGAATCTAAACACTATTTATGGATCGGAGGGAGTATATACAGGCTACACAAGCTGACCTATAGACTGTTTCCATCTCAGCATTACCGGGACGGACCGAGAAGACATGCAACTTACCAAACACGCCGAGTACTTTTGATCGATCATTCAGGTCATCTTTGCAGCGGGCTTATCTCCGCGGGAGAAAGGCTTTTAAGCTGACGGCTCGCTAGCTGGGTTCGATGCCGCAATCATTAGCTGCGGATAATGGCCGCTGTTTTTTTGCTCCGGTCGACACGTCTGACGTCTAGTCGTAGGATGCTATTATGCCGCCACTTAGCTAGGGGAGCTGTACACACTTGTTGTACGCGCCAACCAAACCAACTCCTGCTCGTGTTGCTTCTTCTGTATCTGATGATGCTCAGCATCAGTGCGGCGCCTGTGCCAGTACGCAATGAATGATGATGAACAAATAATGGAACATCAGGTGGTGTCTTTCCCCCCTTTTTATGTGTGTAAAGCCCAGAACAGTGGTGAGGCCCACAGTCAGTTGGGCCAGACCAGAAACAAATTAGGAATGTGGGCAAAATAAACAAGAGGCGCAATGCACTTTGTTTTTTGACACGACTAGCTAGCTAGTTTGTCATCACGTCATTAGTTGCCCCACTTCATCATAATCGCTTGCATGATGATGCACACATAATACTTACAAATATTACCAATACTCCTAGATAATGTACATATATATCTTCGCACATACTAGATTAATTCCTCGTTAGGGATCAATAACTGACGGTAGTACTACCAATACGCCAATACTACTACACTTCTTAGTTCTGACTTTGCTACTGCTGCTGCAACGTGCCCTGCAATTCCTGTTGATTAATTAATTAATTAATTAACGTTGATCACGGTGAACTAGAACTGTCTGATCCAAATCAGCTGAATTGATCGTAGAAGTAGCCGCCGGTCGCCAGGTCCAGCATGTAGCTGTTGTAGGCGTACTCGCTCATGTAGGTGAGGTCCGCCTCCATTTCCTCCATCCCGAACTGCCCCGCCGTCGCCGCCGGGTGGTGCGTCACCGTCGAGAACGACGACGAGCTCGGGCTGCTGCTGCCCCCGCCGCCGGTTGTCGCCGCCGCGGCCATGAACTTGCTCTTCTCGTCCTCGGTCTCGGCCAATCTCTCCTTCAGCCTCAGCACCTGCACAGAGATATACACACGTCAGTACAGCACAACCAGCTTGCTAGCAGCCAAGAATCCAGTCATGTAGAGAGAGAGAGGACTAGCTAGGTAGTTTGCACGGCTAGCTGCGCGTACGTACGTACCTCGGCCTCGAGGTGGCAGTTGTGCACGACGACGGCGTCGTGGGCGGCGCGGAGCTTGGAGAACTCCTCCTCGATGAGCTTGCTCTTGTAGCGGGCGCGGCGGTTCTGGAACCACACGGCCACCTGCTTGGTGTCCAGGCCCAGCTCGGCGGCCAGCTGCACCTTGCGCGGCGTCTCCAGCTTCCGCTCCTTCCTGAAGCTCATCTCCAGGAACTGCGCCTGCTCGTCGGTCAGCTTCCGCTTCTTCGCCGCCGCGTCGTCGCCATCGCCTGGCGCCGCCAAGGACTGCCTCGCCTTCCGCCTCCGCCGCTGCCGGCCGGCCTTCTTCTGCTCGCCGCCTACATCCACATGCATTGCGGCCGGTTAGATAAGCGTTCCCTAGCTAGTATCTTGCAGTTCAGCCTTGCACGTGTGCATATATAGCAGGATCGACGATAGCTAAGTGACGAGGAGCTGGAATACGAACTTACCGGCGGAGCCTGGCGTGGCGTCGTCCGCGGCGAAATGCTCCGGGAAGCTGTCGAACGAACGGAACAGCAGCATCTCTTCCTCCTCGGGGCTCATCTTTCTTTCAAGCAAAGCTAAGAGCGACACGAAATCACTAGCTAGCTTCTGTACAACTCTCGTGCTTAAATATTTGATATGGTGTAGATCGATGCTTTGGGCTTTTGGAGCTTGGATATTTTGAGAGAGGTGTGTTCAGCTGCGAGCTGCTGTGCTGTCCAGTGACCGGTGTCCGAGTTTCTGAGCGCTGAGCCTGGCCGGAGGAATTTATAGAGGGAGATGTGAGGATGAGGTACTACACTGGCAGTCTGGGTCTAGTAGTAACACTTGGGAGAAGTAGTAGATAGGAGTTGGGGGCTTAATAATTCCTCGTGTGGAGCCGCGCGAGAAAGCGATGCGTGTGTGTCGTGCTGTTAATTGTCATCATCTACTCCTACTGATGATGATCACTGTGTCTGTGTGCGAGCGATCGAGAGCGATAGCTTAATTGACATGCTTACGTAGTGCTCTCCCAAGTGCCATCTTTTGGCGAAAAAAGACGAACACGATTTTCGTGGTGAAAACTGTTAAATTCCTGCGCATTTTTCGCTCTCCACCAATGCATAATTTTCCTAACTTACATGCTCGTAGCTGGTGCGGAAAAAAAAAGTTATTACATCCATCCGGAATTAACTGACTAGGGATTGGGCGTTCGGTCTAGACCAAAAATTCGGTCTTTGTAACTGGTCTATTTCAAATTCGGCCTTCTAAAAATAAAAAGCGAAATATACTCATTACTTTTACTATCCGACAATTTCGGGTACCGATAATTCGGTTTCGGTCATGAGCGAATTGTGTAATAGACATTATCGGCAAAAAACTTGGACTTCATTTCAGTTGTAATTTTGACATTTTTTCAATGCATATATTCATATCAGTTAAGAGGAACAAACATTTAACGGTACCAAAGAAAACCATTACCACACTACAGTAAATTGATAAACATTTAGCGCTTAACAATACACCAATTCAATCACATCACATGGTTCGAAGGTCTATTTGGTCTATTTGGTTATTGGAAACTAATGACCGATTTGATCGAACAAAATACGGTTTTCAATATTTTTGCTACCCAATATTTTGACCGATCTATTCGGTTTTAGTCTCGATCTTTTATGCTTCGGTTTTCGATTATCGGTTTTACTGACCACTCCTAACTAACTCACGTTTGTCTAAACGGTTGAAGGAAATACTCAACTTTGACTTGCACACATGGAGGCACGATCGGTGTTTGAAACTTCCAAGCCGGAGATTGTAACTTGAGTGTGAATGTGCGTGATATGCAAGCTGCAGTAGCAGCTCTACTAGCGGGTGGGACGCGCAGAAGTAGCTTGACCAAGGAGCTACCGGTCCTGAGAGCATCTACACTAAGCTCGGCTACCGAGGACGCTGATATCAGAGTGAAATTTAAGTCCGGACGCTAAAATTCGGTCCAGTCGTGTTTTCAGGACCCCAGTATCGTTTGATTTAGACCAACTTTGGTCCGAACTTTCCAGCCATTTTCAACATCCCGGGAACGCCCTGGAAACGCCGGACGAAGTGAATTCGGCGGAAAAAATCAGACGGCGTGTGGACCCGCCCAGTCAGCGACGGAAGCCGAGTCATCATCATCCTTTCGCCTCGGAACCTCGCGGAGGACCGCCGGACATTAACTTCCCGTCGCTTCGGCCACAGGTCGCCGCAATGCCGCGCCACCGCCGCCTCCTCGGCTCCTGCGACGGGCCGACGGGCAATAACTTCCCGCCGTTTCCCCTTTTCCCGCCCTCGCCACTACACCCCTTCCGCCCCTCGCCCCCGCCTTGGCCTATAAAAGCCGTACCCTCGTCGGAACACTCCACACTCTCTCACAGCTCCCCCTCCCAACTCCGGCGACCACCAAACTCCGATGAGCTCATAGCCCCCACACTTCCCCATGGGCGAGAGGTTCCCCGGCGACCCAGCGACGGCGAACGGCTTCGACCGCTGCATGCTCCAGCCATGGGAGGCCCGCATGCTGTATGATGCGGGCTACATGGCGCCGCCGGATATCCGCCTCCCAGTCGGCTGGAAGCTGAGTGCGGCGGGATCCCGATCCCACCGTTGCCGAAGGACGAAGAGATCACCGGCGAGATCCAAGCGGCCATCGTCGCCGCAGCAGCCGCTGGAGCCGTCCTCGCTGGACATTCTGGCCTGGTCCAGGGCGGACCTGGAGGAGATGGAGCAGCGGCACGTCCATCGCCTGCAGGAGCAGGCCGAACGTCAGGCCTGGTTTTGCCGCGTGCTCGCATTCCAGGGCGCGCCGCTCGTTGTCCTTGACGACGACGAAGAGGCTGGCCCCTCCTATCAGCCCTGGAGGTGCGGCGACGACGGCCAGGGGAGCTCCCGCCCTCCGCAACCGCCCAACGATGACGATGACAACGGTGATGACGACGGCAAGGCCGATTCCGGCTACACCTCCTTCTGCGACAACCTCGACATGTAGAAGCGGCGACGGCATTGGTGGCGGCCTTTTTTTTATGTTTTTAATTTATTATCTAGCCTAATGTAGTTTATATTTGGGTGTTCGTTCGAATTCGATGTAATTCGCATATATTCGTCCATAATTAATAAAATTTGCCTAAATTTGCTAAATTCGACTGAATTTTAGCCGAACGCGGGAACTCAGCCTGGGAACACCAGTGGGAAACTCGACGTTTTTGAAACAAGTTTTATCTAGCATATGTTGGTCTAGATTTCTTCCTGGGAATCGCCCACGAGTGAGATACTCTGAGGCGAGAGTTTGGGTTGCACAAGTTATCCCTCACGATCGGTCGGGTGGAGCGCATGGGGGCTGTTGTCGGCTTCCGGGGTCCGGCCGGGAGGCACAGGACAGGAGCACGCCTAGCAAGCCAAGCCGCCTGACGTCAACTCCTTGCATTGCATGCACGCTTGAGCTGTACCTTTCTTCAAGAAAAGTTGGGCACACCTGCCATGGCCAGATATCCATATTTCCAAGTGTACCAGCACACGCCTACGCCTTCATATCTCGCGCTCGTAAAGTAGTACTAGATCCATCTGATACGACGGATCAATCGAGAGCATGTGAAACATCGATCCTCGATCCCTTAATTATTTGACCGATCGAGGGCGTACGCGTGTTGACGAGGGGATGGGCAATCTTCCCACCCGTCGACCCAGGAGGTTCCTTCCGGCCTCTTCTCTCTTCTGTAGCTAACTTCTTGCGGCTGATCTGTCCATCTCCCGCGTAGGACGGCCTGTGAGAGGAAGGACGAACTTCATGGAAAGTACTACTGCTCCTTATCCATGGCTGCATGCATGGTCAAACTTCACAGACCACAGACGACGTTCGGGCTAAAAATGAAAATGGAAGGACGAAGTTATTGGGTATCTACTGCATCACGAGTACGTACTACCTACTTCCTCCGTTCACAAATAAGTATACTTCAAATTTTAAAGTTAAAACTAATAAAGCTTGACTCCCTTTATAGAAAAATAAGTATTGCTACATTTTTCAGTGTAGATAGCAAATTTGGTCTAAATCAAATAAATAAGTGTACTTTTACATCAAATAAATAAGTGTACTTTTATCTTTGTTCTAAATCAAAGTTAATAAGTTTGACTTTTGCTTTATAGAAAAATATAGCAATACTTATAACACCAAATTGGTATCAGTAGATATGTTTTTAAATTTAGTTTTATAATATGTAAATTTGATATAATATATATTGCTATATTTATCTTATAAAATTAGTCAAATTTGATAAAATTTGACTTAGACAAAAGCTAGATGTACACTTATTTGCAGACGGAGGATGTATATGGCTAGCGTTTGTCAGTTGTTTCCGTTTTCTTCAGTCGTGTCGTGTCTGTCGCATACTTTCAGTGTAGATATCTTGTCTCACGAGTTGGAAAATGTTGGTCAAACTTCGCAGCTGCTTTGCACGAGCACAGACCAGAGAAAGACGACGTCCGGGCTAAAAATGAGAATGGAATTAAGGACAGAGTTAGGCACCCCTACAGCATGCATCATCGTACCTATGTTGCCTACGCATGGCTAGCGTTCGTCGGTTGTTTTCGTTTTCTTCAGTCGTCAGTTGCTTCAGTCTGTGTCGCGCATACTTTCACTGGTTAGATATCTTGTCTAAAGACTTGGAAAATGTTGGGATATCTTGTCCCACGCAACTGCTTTTCTGTGCTTTTGCGACGTAGTACGTGTTGACCTTCATGCGCCGTGCCATCCACCGGACAACACAATTACTATACAAAGTCGTGGCATGAGCTTGCAACCTCGATCGATGTACGCCATAACAGTATAATATTCTGAACAAAATATTGGTTAGCACTTGCCACCCCTAACACGTGCATTTTTCGGCACAAAGGGAAGAAGGCAAAATATTAAAAAAAAACTACTTATTTTGTTTTCTAAAACAATATTCACTCGTGCACGGAAGAGACCACATTTCGTGCTTTCCATGAGGTCGGAGAGCGAATGGGTCGTGTGAGAGGAACGACTTCGTGAGAAAGACATAGCTAATTCCAAATTTTCAGGAAAACGCAATTTCAGATAGGCAAGGTAAGCAAAGCTAGCTATCATTAGGTAAACCTGGGCTTATCTAGGACCAGGCCAAAAAATCCTGACACCAAATGCCTAGGCCCGAGCATAGGCTGGCCCGAACACCGGGTCGTAGGTTTAGGCCCGAGCCTAAACCGATCGAAGTCTGTAAAAGCCTGGCCCAGCCCTACCACGCCTTATATCACCCACATAAGAGGACCGATCCTGGCCCACCCTAACCGCCGAGCTCAAAAGCCTAGACCTAGGCCTGACTTGGCCTGGAATTTTCAGGTCAAGCCTAGGTTTCGACATTTCAACATCTTATACTTGGCCTTGGAGTATGTTTTGCTTTACCACCTTTTAGAAACAAAAATTTTACAAGGTTTGCTCCCGTTCACCTGCTTGTACATGGTAGTTGTGTGCGTATGCGTTGCAGAGGCCAGAAGCTGCAGTCTTTTGTGGTTGTATTATCTAGATACATTGTGAAGAATAAATTGGAGCTTCCATTTAGAAAATATGTTCACTTACCAGGGTTTTAGAATGAACGGTGATATACACACGACATATTTCTATCCCACAAGTGAACGACAACTCAATGGAATCATCAATCACCTCTCCTGCTGCATGCAACATCATTGGATCAATCATCACACACAAATCGGATAGCAACTTTTCGTGTGTGTGTAGTAGTTTCGTTTTACAATTGTCTCAATTTGATGTCATAACAATACTATGCACTTCCATGATCTACAAAAGTAAGTAGAGGACATATTGATTTTTTGGGTAGAATTATGTGTACCAGCCAGTTCACTCAAAATTACAATCTTACCAAGAATTGCAGAAAATGTTGGTATGAACTATGGGTTCGTCGCATGAAAAACAAAACAATTCCTACAAAATAGCAAGATGGAAACTCGCAAGATCTAATCTATGAGATGCAAGTAATGAGTAGAATAGATCTGATATACTTGGCCTTGAAGAACAAGAGCAGTTAATGATCTATAGATCATGGATGATGTAGGCATGCACACACGTCGGTTCAATCCGATGTAAATCTTGATCTTCTATATCCATGTACCGAACGGATGGCACTTCCATGGTATACACACATTTCGTCTTGATATCGTCTTTTCCTCCTTGATCCTGCAAACGAGGGACAAGAGCTTCATGATATCCCAACAACACAACGGTGATGCTTGGATATGTGGTGGAGAAGTGAGGGAGAGCTTCGCTAAGCATCTTAGTGGGAGAGAAAGGTAGAGGAAGAAGGAGGCAACCAGGGGGTGCCACGACCCATTGACACATGTAAAATGTGTTGGAGATATGCCCTAGAGGCAATAATAAATGTAGTTATTATTATATCTTTGTGTTTATGATAAATGTTTACATTCATGCTATAATAGTATTAACAAGGAAACTTTAATACTTGTGTGATTTGTAAACTAAAATAGAGTCCCTAGTAAAAGACTTTATAATACTAGCTTGTTGGTTAATAAATGATTGTGGTTTCCCTATCATGAACATTGAGATGTTATTAACAACAAGATCATATCGTTAGGAGAATGATATGGTGGAAATACTCCTATAGATAAGCGTAGCATAAAGATCAAGTCATTTTAATAGTTCAATTGCTATATGCTTTCTGATACATAGTAACCTAATTCCTTCGACCATGAGATCATGCATATCACCTTCACCGGAAGGATGCTTTGATGACATCAAACACTACACCGTAACTGGGTGGCTATAAAGGTGGAATTGAGTGTTCGGAAACTATTGGTTGAGACACATGGATCAAAAGTGGGATTTGTCCATCCATATGACAGATAGATATACTCTGGGCCCTCTCTGTGGAATGTCATCCAATTAGCTTGCAAGCATGTGACTGGCTCACAAGGGATCACATATCACGGGAACGCGAAAAGAGTACTTATCAGTAATGAGGTTGAACTAGGTATGCAGAGATACCGACGATCATAACCTCGGATAAGTAAACTATCGTGAGACAAAGGGAAATTGGTATCGTATATAAGTGGTTCATTCGATCGCAAAGTAATCGTAGAAATATGTGGGAGCCATATGAATTTCCAGATTCCTCTATTGGTTATTGTTCGGAGAAGTGTCTCGATCATGTCCGCATAATTCACGAACCGTAGGGAGACACACTTAAGGATTCGACGTTGTTTGATTAGTTATGGAATGATGAGTAAGAGACCGAATGTTGTTCGGAGTCTCGGATGGGATCCGGGATATCACGAGGAGATCCGAAATGGTCCGGAGAATAAGATTCATATAAGGAAATTCCTATTTCGGGGTTGGAGAATGGTTCCGGTGTTTTCATCGGGAATGTTCTAGAAGGTTCCGGAATGTCCGGCACTCCGGAGGGGAAGGGTACATGATTGTGTCATACCAAGTTGGAATGATTGCATCATGTACTAGGTGTCATCGCTGAACAAAATAAAGGGTTTAATCAAATCCTAGTTTGAAAAGTCAAACGCCAAATTGAAAAGTCAAACGACTATTTTGGAAGGTGGATGGGAAGTAGGAAACCTACTTGGGGAGGAGTTCCTCCCCTCCACCGCCGGCCCACTTGGGAAGCCGAGTTGGGGAGGGACTCCCCTCCCCTGGCGCGCCCCCTCCACCTATATAAGGAGGGGCAGGGCTGCCCCTCCTAGTACACAAGATCTCCACCCAAAACCCTAGCTCCTAGCCGCCGCCGCCCTCCATAGCCGCCGCCGCCTAGGTCAAACCCTAGCCGCCGGCCTCGCCCCCTCCTTGGTGTGTCTAAACCCTAGATCACCGAGGGCTCTCTCATAGTCCACCATACTCGCTCCGGCTTAAGGCGAAGCCCTGCGAGATCTCCCCTCTACTTTCGGTACCACGTCGTTGTGCTGCCGGAATCGCGAGAAGAGTGCTACAACCTCCGTTGCCTGCTGGAACAAGGGAGAGGAAGGTCTTCGTCGAGTACCGAACGTGTGACCGACTGCGGGAGCGCTGCCGGAACGCAGCGCCAGAAGGATCGTCTACGCGATCTTGAGATTGGGAAGAGTACGACTACATTACCCACGAGAATCCGCTCTCGTTAAACACTTTGGAATCTTCGAGGGTGAGTTATTCCATCGACTTGTTGCTACAATCTAGTAGATAGATCTTGGCTTGTTTGTTTGTATGCGATAGAAATTTTTTGTTTTCCATGCTACGAAACCCTACAAAATGCATACATGAACTTTGTAGTTTATTGTCACATGTTCCAATATATTTTACATCATATTAGTAGTTATTACCAATGTTCATAATGACTTTGGAGATTTTCTAAACAATCCCCCACTCTTTTGGTTCTAATTCCACGGAACAGGAAAACCCTATTTTGCGTATTTTTGACTTTCAGGGACCTTCGTGAACTAAAAAAGGGCAAGTTTTATGGAGAAGTTTTTTTTGTCAAAAAGGAGACCTGGAGCACTTGGATCACTAAAGTGGAGCCCTTAGGCCCAAGATAGCCCAGATGCGGTCCCACTTTTAGGCCGTGCCACCAGGGAAATCTGGAGCGTCGCAACTCCAATCGACCTAAATATTTCGCGAACTGACTTGTTTTGCCCTAAAACCTTCTATAAAAGACTCATCGACGCGATCTCAGAACGGAGTGAGGTGGAGATCGAAAACACTAAAAACAGATACAGAATTTCGACGCCGATGGAGATCAGGGAGGGGGGGCGCTGCCGGAATCGCCTCTGGTTGGCTCCACCGCCCTCCAGCGTGATCATGATCAACATCTACAACAATATCCTTACTATCTCCTATTGTAGTCTCTTGTCAAACATGATGTATGATGCAATTTATTGTTTTCCCATTATTTATTGTGTCCATGTCTAAGTTTGAGTAGTGATGTGTTTATGGCAATTTTGAAATAGTTCGTTGCTGGTTGCATACAAGTTTGTTATCTTCTATGATGGCCACATGTACTGTTCTATGATGATCTCAAGTCTTATATGCATGCTATATTAATTCATGGTTAATATGTTGGGAGGATAAATTAAGGGTACCTTAAAACTTACAGCGATTATTGGACTTTATATCTTAATAACTCCTTTACTTGCGCATAAAAATGGCCTTAGAATCAATCATTATAGGTGTAATTGTGCATGAAAAGAAGGGAATAGAAGTTACAAAGACTACTAACATAGGACGGCAGGTGAGCTCAACCAAAGAAGCAACAGATTGAGAAACTATCGTGAAAGTTGTTGCGCGTTAGTGCATCCATTTTCTTGCTCTATCGTATTTGAACCCAAACATCTATAGTTTTCTTTATTTCATATTAAAGCGAGCAATATTATATTCTTGAATTATGTACAATTATATATGATAGAGATAATTATCTAAGAAAACATTAGTCCAATAATGTGATGATTATGCGACAAAATATTTGTATTATAATTTCCCGATTAAATCAAAGTTTATAATTGTTGTGATTTGTTAACTACTACTATAAAATATAGTAAACTATGTCTTACCGTTCTAAAAAGAGAGTACGCTGGTATTTTCCATATATTTTGAATCTACTATAACATAATTAGTTCTTAGAGATTTTGAGGAGATAGAATCTTTGACAGGTGATGTGCAGATGACCAAAGAATTTTGGATTCGGACTCCAAGACATGAATTTATTGATTTAATAAGTATTAAAATGTTAACAAAAACAATTTAATGCTTGAACTTGAAGATATTTAGTTGTCCAATGTTTATCAATAAAGCGAGCAATTTTGTATTTTAATTATTTCGCCAAGCATATTAGTTCTTCCAACATGTTAGAAATAATATGATGATTATGGGAGAAAACACTAGTCCAATAATATTAGGACTATGCGACACAATATTTACAACATGGTTTTTCAATTAAATTAGAGTTTCATATTTTTATTATTCTATAACTACTAACTAAAAAATAAAATTAGTAATCACAAGTCGTAAAAATATATTTGCTCTTATGAAAATAGAGTATTATAGTATTTTCCATATATTTTGAATATACTACAACCTAATTACTTATTAGAGATCTTGAGGAGATAGAAATTTTGACACATGATGTGCGTGTGACAAAAGAGTTTTGGATTCAGACTCTAGAACAAAGATTTCTACTCGATGCTTAAGCCACATCAACAAAATTACTTTGAAGATCGCATCTAAAATACGTAGCTAGGATTTTATAAGATATTAGTGTAGAAAATAATGACGGGAACGATAACCCCTTTCGGTGGCTTTGGTTACGTGTTATAGAACAAGGAAAAGCCCCTTGTGTGGCATAATACAAAGATTATGCGTATACGAGTGGAGTACTACTCCATCTCGATACGCCCTAAGTATAACTCTAACACCCCCCCCCCCTTAATCGAAACATGGGAGAGGTTGAGATTACGCTTAAACTCGTCGAGCTTTGTATTACATAAAGTCTTGGTAAAACCATCTGCAATTTGATCCTTGCTAGAAATAAATCTCACATCAAGTTTCTTTGCAGCAACCCGTTCTCGAACAACGAAATAGTCAATTTCAATATGCTTAGTGCGAGCATAAAAAACTAGATGAGCCGATAGAAACGTAGCACCAAGATTATCACACCATAAGCATGATGTTTCCTTGAGAGTGATACCAAGCTCACGAACAAGAGCTTCAACCCAAATAATTTCAACTGTAGCATTAGCTATAGCTTTATATTCTGCCTCTGTACTAGAACGGGAGACTGTGGCCTGTTTTCGAGCACTCCAAGAAATAAGATTAGCACCAAAAAATATAGCAAACCCACGTGTAGACCGTCTATCATAAAGATCACCTACCCAGTCTGCATCAGAGTAGGCACTAAGAAGAGTAGATAACGACTTCTGAAAAGTAAGTCCAATCCTTTTGGTGCCATTGATGTACCTCAAGATCCTTTTTACTGTTGTATAGTGTGTTGTGGTGGGAGCATGAAGGTATTGACAGACTTTATTAACAGAAAAACACAAGTCAGGTCTAGTAAGAATAAGATACTGAAGAGCTACAACAATACTTCTCTACTGAGTACAATCCTCTGGACCAAGTGGCGTACCCTCAGTTAATGATAATTTGTCATTAACTGCAAGAGGTGTAGGACACGGTGAGCAATGCTGCATACCCACACGCTGAATGATGTCCTGATTCAGCAACAAACCATTGGAGTGCTTATGAACCTCAAGACCCAAGAAATAATGCAAATCATCAAGATCTTTTAGAGCAAAATCTGTACTAAGAGTACATAGAAGGGCTGATATAGCAGAGTCTAACGAACTGGTAACAATAATGTCATTAACATATATGAGGAGAAACATAGTGATACCTTCCTTGTTGAACAAAAACAGAGACGTATCAGCCTTGGATGGAAGAAAACCCATAGTATGAAGCTTGGCACTGAGACGAGAGTACCACGCTCTAGGAGCCTGCTTCAAACAATAAAGAGCCTTATCAAGTTTACAAACATAATTAGGAGTAGCGAAAGACTGGAACCCTGGTGGTTGTTTCATATAAACCTCCTCTTCCAGAACACCATGTAAGAACACATTCTTGACATCTAGCTGCCTGAAAATCCATCCTTTTGAGACTGCTACAGAGAGAACAAGTCTAATAGTGGAAATTTTAACAACAGGGCTAAAAGTATCCTCATAGTCAATGCCAGGAGAGGAAATTGTCGCGGGTTAGCCTCATGGCCGGAGGAGTACCGACGGAGAACGAAGGAGAGGTTGAAGAGGGCGTCGACATTGGTCCTGATAGATTGATCTAGGGTTTTGGTGGAGAAGGGTTATAGAAGGGATTTTGGATGTAAAATTGTGAGGAATTGGTAGAGGGGAGGGAGGTGAAGGTCCTGATTTGAGTTTGGAGGAAGATCGTCGGAGGAGAGGGAGCAGCGGCGGCGGTGAGAGCACCTGTGGCGGCGACAGCTAGAGGGGAAGAGGTCGGCCTGATACCATGTAGAATTTATGCACTAACCAATTATCTCAAAATACCAATCTGATGGAAAAGGCTAGGTAGTGTATTTATATTCAACACTCCCCCTCACGTCTAGGCTATTTTAGTCCTTAGCGTGGGATAGGAGTAGGCCACATAATCTTTTTTTCCTTTTTTTAATTCTGCGTGAGCAGGGTCTTGAACTCAAGACCTCTTGGCTCTGATACCATGTAGAAAATAATGACGGAAACGATAGCCCCTTTGGTGGCATCGGTTACGTGTTATAGAACAAGAAAAAGCCCCTTGTGTGGCATAATACAAAGATTATACGTATACGAGTGGAGTACTACTCCATCTCGTATATGCCCTAAGTATAACTCTAACAATTAGTAGTTCTTTTTTGTGCTTTGTTGGTAACATAATTATATATTCATATACAATCAAAGGTCGAAGTTATACCGCTACAAAGTTTTCGACCAAGAAAATATATTAGTATCACGAAGATACCAATTACACCTAGCCTCTGCACAAACAAAATATCTCACTAGACACTCAGGATGCACACAACCAAAAATATAACAAAAGCCCCACCACAATGATCAATATCTCGCAAAAGCAACACACTAAACACGAACAAAGACAACACCAAAAGCCAAAAAAAAGATCCTCCAAAGGCGACGCCTCCAAGAAGAAAATAGATTACAAGCACCGTCATTGCCCGATCAATGATTCTAGATTTTCACCCTGGAGAAAGTACGAGTTATGAAAATAATGTCTTCAACAAGATTATTGGTAAGTACAAACAATGAAGGACAGACCTTGGTTTCACCATCAGAATCGAGATACAGTAATCAGATATTTCTACAAATGTATTCATGCCCAAAACATCGTGTTTCTTTTTACAAAATGGAGGAAATGGACTAAGATTAAAATATATAATTCCTTCAACACACTAAAATTAATTCCCTCGCATTTGCAAGGGCCATTTTGCTAGTTAATTGAAAAGAAAAACTATCTAATTCCACCGAGCTAGGTAGCCCCCTTTTTTTTGAGATCGGTAGCCCCCCTTTAGTATGGTAATTAGCATGTGTCGAAGTTTTTTTTTTTACTTTTTGTGAATATACGCTGATACACAACCTTTTTTTTTCTAGTCAACAATTCAAAAATCAAACGAGCGGTAGTAGTATTTGGGCAATACAGTGCAGGTCTTTTTTTACTAAGTTTGTGCGCGCGCTATAGACGTCTACCTTTTGCTGTAATCAGATAAAGCTAATTGTCGCATTGATGATTTGATGTCCTCTTTAGAAATTGTTCTTAGTGCGCATCGATCATTTTATAGTCAACTAACTTTTGAAGTAACAAGTGACTAGTATTAATTCCTTTTTGGTTGAGTGATGGATTTGGACGTCACCGAGACGACGCATATTCACGCCCGGCGTGCAAGCACAGGAGGTGAATGCGAAAGGTGGTGTGTGTGGCCTGCTACTGATGCAGGGTTTGATACCAAGAAAAAACAAAACAAGGGTGAGTGAGCGACGCACCTGAATAAAAACCCAGTAAAGGGTTGTATATATGCCTTTATCTAATATACTCTATTAAGGAATTAGTGTACTATAAAGGGTTGTTTCATTGACGGACCGCCACACTTTGCCGAGCCAAAATTTAATTGGCATGTGTTTGATTTTCGTCATACTTTGGCTAGTTACAATTTTACTGCATGTATGGATCATTTATTAAAGACTCATTTTTTTGCCAACTTATGCCAAAAATTGGTTTTAATATTTTTTTGTCACACTTTTTTGTGGTTGACCACATTTGGCTTCTAGGCCTACCGAGAGTTGGTTGATTTATAAAGTTTCAATATAACACTAGCCCATATATTTGTCCTGATAAACTCTATCGGATGACCCCCTCTCGCTTCTTCCAGAGCCTATTGAGAGTTGACTTCAGTTTTCCTTCGCCGCCCCTCTTCTTCCTTTCCTTCGGTGGCTTTGCCTGCCGGAGTGAGGATGGATTAGGTGGCTGGACCCCCTTGTACATAGTAGTTGTAGATCTAGAGGTAAGGTTTGTGTTGCTTTCCTATATGAAGTCTGAGGGTAGGATGAAGGATCTTGGCAGCCAGATCCTCCACGCCAGGAGTCTTCTCCTCTTCGCTGCGTATCGTCGGTGGAAGGCGATGTTGCTAGGGAGGACGAGAGGCTTGTGCGTCCCTCCCAATAAGGTTTGCACCAGGGAGAAGAGGAAGTCGTTGGGCCAGACTCATCTCTGTGCGGTAAGCTCCATGACTGCGGTGGTGCTACCATTATGGAAGACGATGGTGGTGAGGGATTCTTCTGAACAAGGCCCTGCGTGCGCGTCTTGGACGGCTCTTGCTGTAGCTCTCTACTTCACCTCCTCTGCCGCCTTGGTGCCGAGAGAGACACTGAAGCGGTTGCTGCTGAAAGACGGCCCGGGACATTGCAAGGAAGTGGAGAACTGGCATCGGCGATCTCGCCCCTTCTTCTTCCACTGCATTGACCTCATCCAGTTGTTGGAGCTTCGATCCCAAAAATCATGGCTCTCCAGCAAGCTTTTGTGTGGCTCGGGTGGTTCTCCGGCCTCAGTCTGGTTTCCTGGAATATTCCGATGCCCCCTCCTTCAACCTCTGGCGACAGGCCATTTCCACCTTGCCCGATGGCAAGGACGCGACTGGCGATGCACCATCGTCGGCGAGGTCGAAGATTGCTCAAGGACTCAATGGCTTCTTTGTGTATTTTTCTAGGGTCCCTTTTGTAATCTGGAGGGACACAATTGTATCTTCACTTTTCTTTCAGGTCCTTTCTACCGTGTAATTTCATTTTTGTTATAATAATGCCAGTTTTAGGACCTTCGGGGTCCCTTCCCTTGTTCAAAAAAATAATTCATTATCAATAAAAGTCTAGAATTATTCTCCCTGTTATAATAATTTGTGAATATAGTTAAATAAGATTTTGTCGGTCAAGTAAGATGTAGCGGGATTCACGCGTTAAAATGTGCAGCTAGTGTGGAGGAGAGTGTGATATGACAGAACATTTTTGCACTGCTGCGTAAATTTACTAGACGTACTGAAGATCTCTTCAGGTGCAGCTCCATTCGAGCAACAACCAGGATTCGATGTCTTGGGACTCCCCCGATCTGGCACGAATAATGCGCCCAGGTGCTACGTACTGCTAGGCCGGCGCTGCCAAGGAGAGAAACTACCCTCGCTACCGCGCAGGCATTTTCTACGCGAATATGCTCTGCACTGCACGGGAGGTGAATAGGACCGAGGGTGGTGGCGAGTGACGACAGCCTCACCCAAAGGGACGGACGTGTGGTGTGGTGTAGGGTCCGGAATTCTAGGTCCAAAGAGTAGAGAAGAAAGTTTCCAGGATGCCCAGTGGGGATGGCCTCGGCGACAACCTCGCCCTCGTCACATGGGACGCGGCCCCGCCGTCGCCCGGGGCCGTATTCAGGGGAGCTCGCCGTGCCGCCACGCGTCGGGCGCTGCCGCCTCCCAGCATGCAGGGCCTATCCCAGGAGCCCTCTCTCGAAATCTCCTGTTGACGCACCGCACCACCAGAGGCTCAGGCAGCCGGCAGGGACCAGCTGCTGCCTCAGCGCTATCCAAGCAGCAGGCCTTTCGATCGAAAGCGACCGCTTGCTAGCTGCACGGACGATCTCATCTCCTATGCCGCTATGCGTGGCACTGGCATTGGCGTCCGTCGCACGGACCATGGAGCGCGCGCGGCCGCACAGGACATTGCACCTGGCCTGGACGTACGTAGGCCGCATGGATCGCACAAGGCAGCGCGGGCACGTCCTGATTTGGTGAGTGGCCGGCCATGTCCTGTGGTTGGCAGCGGCACGGACGCCAGCCAAGTGCACCAAATGCCATTGCCGTTGTAGGCCGTAGCTCGCGTGGCTGCGTAGGCTGGGGGTCCGGCACCCAGTCGTGCTGTTGCTGTGGACGCCTTTCTATGGCTCGATCGGTCATTCCTGCTCTCCAATCGCCGCCCTAGGCTCGTCTGATCGGTGTCCATGGGAGAATGGACGGGCAGACTAGCCAGCTAGTAGTAGCTCAAGACCACGCACACACACATGCATGAATGAGTGAATCCCAACACCATGCACGACTGGTTGCCTTTGCTGCCGTGATCGCCTGGTCTTTCTATTTCCTGGAAAGAACAAGCGAGAACAGATTAGCTAGCCCCTACCGGCGGCGGCCTGCTGCTGTAGGTATGTGTACGTGATCCGGCACAGATGATTGCTATAGGGATATAATTCAAGAGAGGGCACTGCCTGTCGCCTGACTGTAGCTAGCAGGTTCGCTTCATCGATCACTTGTCCTGGTGCATTGTTGGGCTGTCGAACGTACTACCGTGGACAAGCAAAGCTAGATGGAGCATCATAAGCCCAGCTTAATCCATACTGAGAATCGCCGTATATATTCTCTCTCCAATCCGGTAGGACGGTCGACACGCACGCAGGGGACATATACTGATGCCAAGCATAGTAGTCCAAATCTAGGCCACCCTTTACTTTCACTAGTGGAAACGAGGTCTTTTGTTGATCCCGAAAAGGCTATGAACCGGTGTTAAGGGGGGGGGGGGGGGGGGGGGGGGGGGCGTACCAGCGTGGCCACTGCGGCAAAAAAGGAGCCTCCCCTTTAACACCGGTTCGTGCCACGAACCGGTGTTAAAGGTCCCTGCAGCAGTGGCCCGCGCACCCCCCCTTTAACACCGGTTCATGGCATGAACCGGTGTTAAAGGGGGAGGGGGGGGGGGCTATATAAGACATCACCCCGGCCCACACACACCCCACTCTTCCATTCTTTCACATTTTGGAGCCTAGCAAGAGGGTGTGAAGAGTGCTAATTTGTGTTTTTTTTATATGCACTAGAGGTGTTCGGTGAAATGCCCGAGAGCTCAAAATAAGCTTTCTTGTTGCTCTTTCCGTCTCGGTCGAGGTCGGCAACTATAGTTTCATGTGTCATTGATGTACTATATATATAAATGGTCATCTCCCTATTATTTTTTGATATATACTACATATTAATGCAGATGAATCGACAATGGATGTACGGTGACCGCTGCACTTCCGAGTACATTACGGGCCTCCAAAATTTCATCGTTGTGGCTAATGCAAACCGTGGTCACAATGGTTTTATGTGCTGTCCGTGTGTTCACTGTCAGAACAAGAAAGACTACTCAAATACCAGAACCATTCACGCCCACCTGCTTCGATCCGGTTTCATGCCCAGCTATAATTGTTGGACCAAGCACGGAGAAAAAGGGGTTGTGATGGAAGACAACGAAGAAGAAAAGGATGATGAAAACTAACATAATATGCATCCTGAATATGATGATAATGCAACGGAGGTAGATAATGAAGATCAAGAGGGAGCAGATGGGCCCGCTGATGACGATCTTGGTCGGGCCATTACTGATGCAAAGGAAGAATGTGAAACTGAAAAGGAGAAGGAGAAGCTGGAGCAGATGTTAAAGGATCACAAAACATTGTTGTATCCAACTTGCGAAGATGGCCACAAAAAGCTAGGTGCCACACTGGATTTGCTGCAATGGAAGGCAGAGAATGGTGTGACTGACAGCGCATTTTCAAAGTTGTTGGTAAAAATGAAGAATCTTCTTCCAAGAAATAATGAGTTGCCCGACAGTACATACCAAGCAAAGAAGGTTGTCTGCCCTCTAGGATTAGACGTGCAGAAGATACATGCCTGCATTAATGACTGCATCCTCTACTGCGGTGAGAAGTACGAGAATTTGGATCATGCCCGGTATGCACTGCACTGCGGTATAAGATCAGACGAGACGATCCTGGCGATGTTGAGGGCGAGGCCCCTAGGAAGAAGGTTCCCGCCAAGGTTATGTGGTATGCTCCTATAATACCACGGTTAAAACGTCTCTTCAGAAATAAAGAGCATGCCAAGTTGTTGCGATGGCACATGGAAGACCGTAAGAAAGACGCGATGTTGAGACACCCCGCTGATGGGTCACAGTGGAGAAAAGTCGAGCGAGAGTACCCGGACTTCGCACGTGACGCAAGGAACTTAAGGTTTGGTCTAAGTACAGACGGCATGAATCCTTTTGGTGAGCAGAGCTGCAGTCACAGCACATGGCCTGTGACCCTATGTATCTATAACCTTCCTCCTTGGTTGTGTATGAAGAGGAAGTTCATTATGATGCCAGTGCTCATCCAAGGCCCGAGGCAACCCGGCAAAGACATTGATGTGTACCTAAGGCCATTAGTTGAAGAACTTTTACAGCTGTGGGCCAAACCAGGTGTACGTATGTGGGATGAGCACAAAGGGGAGCCATTTGACCTACAAGCATTGCTTTTCGTAACCATCAATGATTGGCCTGCTCTTAGTAACATTTCAGGGCAGACAAACAAGGGATACAATGCATGCACACACTGTTTAGATGATACTAAAAGTTTATATTTGGATAAATGTAAGAAGGTTGTGTACCTAGGGTATCGCCGATTTCTTCCGAACCTGCATCCAGTAAGAAAGAAAGGCAAGCATTTCAAACGTCTGGCAGAACCCCGGAGGAAGCCTGTCCTCCGTACCGATGAGGAGGTATTTGGTATGGTCAAGGACCTAGAAGTAATCTTTGGAAGAGGTCCTGGCAGTCTATCTGTTCCGAATGACGATGCCGGACACGCGCCCATGTGGAAGAAGCAATCTATATTTTGGGACCTACCCTATTGGAAAGTCTTAGAGGTCCGCTCTTCAATCGACGTGATGCACGTGACGAAGAATGTTTGCGTGAACCTGCTAGGATTTCTAGGAGTGTATGGGAAGACAAAAGATACACCGGAAGCACGACATGACCAGCAACGTCTGAAGGCCCCTGAAGAGCCTATGCATCCTGAGAACGAGAAGGGTAAACAATGCCACTTAACTCCTGCCAGCTATGCTCTTACCAAAGCAGAGAAGGAAATATTTTTTGAATGTCTGAGCAGTATCAAGGTCCCGTCTGGCTTCTCGTCGAATATAAAGGGAATAATAAATATGGCAGAGAAAAAATTCCAAAACCTGAAGTCTCATGACTGCCACGTGATTATGACACAATTGCTTCCGATTGCATTGAGGGGGCTTCTACCTGAAAATGTTCGAGTACCCATTATGAAGCTATGTGCATTCCTCAATGCAATATCTCAGAAGGTAATCGATCCAGAAAGCCTACCAGGGTTACAAACAGATGTGGCCCAATGTCTTGTCAGCTTTGAGTTGGTGTTCCCACCATCCTTCTTCAATATTATGACGCATCTCCTGGTTCACCTAGTAGAAGAGATTGCCATTCTCGGTCCTGTATTTCTACACAATATGTTCCCCTTTGAGAGGTACATGGGAGTCTTAAAGAAATATGTTCATAACCGTGTTAGGCCAGAAGGAAGCATCTCCAAGGGCTATGTAACAGAGGAGGTCATTGAGTTCTGTGTTGATTTTATTCCTGACCTTAAGGTGATTGGTGTTCCAGAATCACGACATGAGGGGAGACTGCGTGTAAAAGGCACCCTAGGATGTAAAGCAATGATATGTAGGGACGGGCATTCTCTCAATCAAGCACACTACACGGTTTTACAAAGATCTATCTTGGTTGCCCAGTATATCAATGAACACAAGAATTTAATACGCCTCAAACACCCGGGGCAGTCTGATGAATGGATTATAAGTGAACACATGGCGAGTTTTGGCGGCTGGCTGCAAAGACTTCTCATGAATAACACCACTGTTGGGGATCAGCTGTACTTGTTGGCCAGGACACCATCTTCGACTGTATGTACTTTCCAAGGGTACGAGATAAATGGGAATACATTTTACACGATAGGCCAAGATAAAAAGAGCACCAACCAAAACAGTGGTGTCCGCTTCGATGCAGCAGAAGACAATGGGCAAAAGACCACATATTATGGATTCATAGAGGAGATATGGGAACTTGACTATGGACCTAATTTTAAGGTCCCCTTGTTTCGATGCAAATGGGTCAAGCTAACAGGAGGAGGGGTTGAGGTAGACAAGAAGTACGGAATGACAACGGTGGATCTCAACAATCTTATGAAGAACTTAGATGAACCATTCGTCCTAGCCAATGATGTGGCTCAGGTTTTCTATGTGAAGGACATGTCCTCCAGACCAAAAAAAAAGAAAAAATATGCAAACAAATACATCATATGATGAGCCAAAGCGTCACATAGTTCTTTTAGGGAAAAGAAACATCGTGGGAATCGAGGACAAGACAGACATGTCAGAAGATTATAATAAGTTTGATGAAATTCCGCCCTTCACAGTGAAAACTGACCCAAGCATTCTGTTAAGTAAAGAAGATGCTCCATGGTTACGTCCGAAGCGATCATAAGGAAGGACATATGCCAAGAAGTTCATGCTTATATTATGTAACTCTAGTTCATGTTTTTAATATTAATACATGTCTTGAGTGTTAGTCATGTTTTGTGGATGGACCGGGACTATGAGAAGAAGTTGTCCCGATTCGTACTTACCATTAAGATCTGATCTCCAAACACGCGCGGTCACATATTAGGGAGTGCCTCTGTGACCAGTTTCTTGGAGATGCCGGAGGACTAGGCTCCGTCGGCATCTCCCTGAAACTGGCCGTAGTGGTGTCCCTGCTCTCGAAAACCATCTTGCAGCTTTGTAACTTCTCTAACTAGATCAATACACCTGGGAGCTAACTAATTTCACATATTAGGGAGTGCCTCTATGACCAGTTTCTCGGAGATGCCGGAGGACTGGGCTCCGTCGGCATCTCCCTGAAACTGGCCGTAGTGGTGTCCCTGCCTCAAACTGGCTGGAGGACTGGACTCACAAGGATGCCTATTTATAGTACAAGCAGCTCGACATAGTGTTGACACTTACGAAATAATGTCGACACTCACCCCTATTATTAGTGCTGACTCGTGTTTTGTCCCGGATGGTGTCTCCAACCAGGACTAAAGGTTCATCTTTAGTCCCGGTTGGTGACACCATCCGGGACAAGGTACACGCCGCACGACATAATGTCGACACTCACCCCTATTATTAGTGCTGACTCGTGTTTTGTCCCGGTTGGTGTCTCCAACTGGGACTAAAGGTTCATCTTTAGTCCCGGTTGGTGACACCATCCGGGACAAGGTACACGCCGCACGACATAATGTCGACACTCACCCCTATTATTAGTGCTGACTCGTGTTTTGTCCCGGTTGGTGTCTCCAACCGGGACTAAAGGTTCATCTTTAGTCCCGGTTGGTGTCTCCAACCGGGACTAAAGGTTCATCCCGCCATTTTTTCCCACCATTTTTCTTCCCACCAGTTCTTCTTCCCGCCATTTTTCTTCCCGCCATTTTTCTTCCCGCCAGTTCTTCCCTCCAGTTCTTCCCGCTAGTTCACTATATATATATATGTAGGGGGTTGGCCTCCATTGTCATTGCACATCTCTAGACTCATATCTGCAACCTCATCACTCTTTCCCATGGCTTCCACCATAGCACTAACCCCCAGGGAGGCGGAGGCGCTTTGCGCCTCGAACTACCCCTGCCCGCCGGGCTACTGTGTCCCCGTCGGCTGGATGCTGAGCGTCGGAGGCGTGCCGGTTCCTCCTGTCCCTCTAGGTGTGGCGCGCCGGATGGCCATCACGAACCACTACTACTTCGAGCTCACGCCGGAGAAGCGGAGGAATCCCAGATGGCATCCCGACTATTTCCCTACTTGGGAAGCCTTCTTCGTCGATCGGCATGAGAGGGCGCTCGCCAGGCACGAGGAGGATGGCCCACCTCCTCCTAACTTCAACGAGGCCGGCCGTCGGCTATGGTGGCACGGTCGGACTCTCCAGAGCGTCATGGCCTATGACACTTCCGCCGACTCTAACCCCCGTCTGCGCTACCCTCAAGTCCAGCCCACGCGCTACCCTCAAGTCCAGCCCACGCGTACTCTCCAGAGGTTCAATTACGACGACCCCGACGACGACAGCGATGACGGCGGCGGCGAGTACGACGACTACAGTGGCGAGTATTACAGGTGTAGGCAGGAGCATGACTGAATCACTCCAACATTCCGAAACAAGTTCGGCCGATTGTTACTTAATCTGGCCATGTATGTTAATTTTTAGTTCTTTTATGTATCTTAATTTTCAGTTCCAGTTCGGCCGATTGTTACTTAATCTGCCATGTATCTTAATTTTCAGTTCTTTTATGTATCTTAATTTTCAGTTCCAATTCGGCTTTATGTAACTGTCTCAAAATGACCTATCTCATTCGAGGTTTCTTGGCTTTTGGGTCAAATGACCAATGTTATGGCTAGAATCAAGGCATAGTTTGTGATAATATGGCCATATTGTGCATACATGTGCATCATGGCATGGCAAACAATGTTGCAAGAGGAAGTTTTCCTTTTTATCGCACCAAAAAGGCATTTTCCATTTTCCGAGCATAAAAAACGGACGGTTTTGTGAAGCAACCACCAAATGGCTAATTCAAAAAACCACCAACACATTTTACAAAAATACTAGACCACCTTATATGCACAATGTACCAACAGGGGGATCTGAAACCTTTCCGTCCACCTCTGGTAAAAAAGACAAATTCCTACCGAATCGGCAGGAAGTGGGTCAAATATGAACTACAAGTACATGATACGATGCTCATGATTTTTTACAAAAATCATTTTTAGGTTCACAATATGCTATTTTATCAAAAAACAATGCAAGTTGAGCGAGGCTTGGTGAGATTCAAGTGTATACAAAAGATGCGACATTTAAATATCCAATCAATTTAAAAATGTTAATACAAAAGATGCGGCATTAAAATATGATTTGATCTAATAAAAATCATTTTTAGATGCTTAATATTTCTTATGTTCAAAGTTTTAGGATTTAACAATTTATTTTTGTTTGAATTGAATAATCAAAATTTATATGTAAGTGTTTTAATTATTTTGAAAATTTTCATGTAAAGTAAATATAAAATGATTTACATGAATGGATAGATATTATTTTTCTGAAAATTATGATATATTATTCATATTTTTCTGAGTTGAAATGAAAAAGATATGAATTTTCTAAATTCATATCATATTTTTTGAATTAAAAATGCCCCTTTAATGCATGAAATAAATGCCCCCCCTTTAACACCGGTTCCAGACAGGAATCGGTGTTAAAGGGGGGGGGGCATTTATTTCATTTCCCGCGCGCACCCCCCCCTTTAACACCGGTTCCTGTCTGGAACCGGTGTTAAAGGGGGGGGTGGTAATAAATGCGCGCGGGAAACGAAATCCCCCCCTTTAACACCGGTTCCAGCCACGAACCGGTGTTAAGGGGGGGGGTATTAAATTCACCTTCCCCTTCCTTTCTTCCCCCCAGAGCAGCCAGATCGCCACCACCACCGTACCGCCACCGCGCGCGCGCCATCGGAGCAGAGAGAAGCGCCGCCACCGCCACCGCCCATCGGAGCAGAGAGAAGCCACCGCCGGCCGCCACCGCCCTCGGAGAGTGAGGGAGGAATCGTCCGTGGGTGCCCTGAATCGTCGGCCCTGTCACCCACCTCTGTCCGCCGCTCGCCATCGACAACGCCGGCGTCCCCGACCTTCCCCGGCCTCGTCGACCCCACCATCGGCTTCCTGGTGAGCCTCTGGTGCTCAGGCACATCTTCTCTTCCTCCCTCACGGTCTATATCGCCTCCGCATCGTGTAACCGCCGCCAACCGCCGCAGTTCCTCGTCGTTCTCTGTTCTCCGACGACCAAAAAGGGGAGGCGCCGCCACTACTAGGTCCGCCTCGACCTCCTCTTTGCAACCATCCCAACCACAAGTCCCCGCGTGTAGCAGATCGACGGGAGCAAGATCGACCTGAGAGGAGCTCCATTGCTGACGTCAGCGTGATGCAATATTCGTTTTCTTTTTTCTTTTATTATTTCTGTAATTATTTCAGTGAAGAAAATACCTGACATGTGGGCCCTATCTGTAAGCGACAAAAACATTTCCATAAATGTTTTCTAATTAAGAAAATTGTTTATGTAAATTCCAAAAATGCAAATGGTTTTATAATATTCCAAAAAATAATTTAAAATGAAATAATTGAAAATGCAATTATTTTATAATGCATCCGCGCGCAGAGAGCAGAGAGCAGCCACGCCGGCGCCGCGTCCAGCCCTCGCCGTCGGAGCCGCCGCCCTCGCCCTCGGAGCGGCCGCCCTCGCCCTCGCCGTCGGAGCCGCCGTCCACGCCTCTGCGTCTGGCAGTCGGCGGCGGCACAATGTGAACAATGTGTCAAAGTTGGCGGCACAATGTGAACAATGTGAACAATGTGGGGAATATGTGTGACGTATAAAAGATGTAGTCATGTATTCATATTTGAGTAAAGTTTCTGATGTTGTAACATCGATAATATTGTTTACCTAGTGTTGGTGGTGAACTTGATGGTCAAAATCAGGAAACTCGAAACTAAGATGGCATGTAATTATGGAGGGAGTAGTAGTATAGATAGGGTGTCAAACGGGGTGGGTTCGCGGGCAACGTAGTTTCACCGGCTAATATAAATTGTACTACATGCATATATTAAAACTTGTATACAAATTGGACCTCTGACTCATCCTGATTAGGGTTTCGACCCCTCGGAACTCGTTTAAAATGATCAAGCATCCTTAGGGTTTTAATTTCATTTGTGTATTTATTTGTGTATTTTGGTATGAATAATATGTATATTTGTGTATGAATCCAAGTCCACTTGAATGTTTACACTCTTACTCTAGATAATATTATTGTTTTAGAAACTATGGATCCACTTAGTAGAAACCTTGAAGAAGAAGAAATAATGGAGAACATTATTGATGAGGACACCTCACAATATCTGAACTTGGAGGGACATGATGACGACAGCTCAAGTACTAGTCATGGAGAAGATGAAGACTCCGGTGAACGCAATTTAACGGTTACAAAGTCCGGCGAGGTATATGCATTGATTAAGCCTCTGCTGACTTCCACCAACAATCTTCTTCTACATGTATTAATTAACGCTTCTTTCTTCTTTTAGCCCTCTGGATCGACCAACCAGCAACCATCTTCTTCTACGAAAAAGAGCAAGCGAGGCGCGAGCCAGCGGTTGAAAGATCGTGCAAACTTCATGATCGAAGCAGTCCGTGTTGATGGCAGGCCGATGGAGCCCAAGAAGGCTGCAGACAAATTTGTATGTCAGGCTGGAGTTCTTGTTAGGGACCAAATCCCAATCATAATTGAAAATTGGAATAAGCCAAAGAAGGACGACGGTACCTTTGTCGATGACAGATCCAAAGAAACGCTTTGGAATTCGTTGTTGGTAAATTTCACCCTTCCGCCAGAGGAGGATGAAACAACCCGGTTATAAAGGAAAAGGTCAAAGAGTGGACTCTAAAGAAGATGGCTGACGCTTTCCGCAACTGGAAGACAAAATTGAACAAATTCGTCAAATCTGGCGAGACTCCAAATTTCGAAGACGCATATTATGCGAAGATAAGACCTCACTGGCCCGAATTTGAGACATATAAAAAAAGTGCTATAGCTAAAAAGAGGTCAGAAACCAATACGCTTAATGCCCTGAAGAAGGAATATCACCAGAGGACGGGGTCAGGTGGCTACATATCTCAGAGGCCTAAGTGGGAGGAAGCTGAGAAGGCCCTGCGCGAGAGAGGGATCACACCCCAGACAGATGGGTGGGACCTACGTGCAAAGACTTGGTTCTACGGAATCGGGGCAAGGTTGGACCCAGAAACAGGATTGTGTATCTTCCCAACCCTCCTTGCCAAACCCGTCACTGAACTCATCACGGCATACGAGGAAACATCCGCCAGGACCTTCCATCCCGACAGAGAGAATGACCAGCTCACACGCGCCATCGGTAAAAAAGAACACCCTGGACATGCACGAGGCACAGGAGGTATGACGTGGAAGGATGGGTTTGCCGACTGGAGCGACTCTTACAGATGGCGCGGCAGAAAAGAAAAAGAGCGTACAGAGCGGATGACACAGATAGAACATGCACTTGCGGCGCTACAGGCGCAAGTGAATGCACAACAGAGCCATCAAGCTACCGGCCCATCTCAGCGGCACGAAGAGCCTGCATTGGAAGCTGCCTGCGGCCCAGACTCTGCGCGGAAAAGCAGTGTGGCTTCCACGGAGAACGTGCAGCCCACGCTTGAAATGACGGGTCCTCGATACCCCGTGGATGAGATCACGGAGAGCGAACACGCTGAGCTGCATGTGAGATTAATGGGCTTATCCATTAAGGTGGCTGTCGGCTATGCCTTACCTCCTGTAGCTGGTGGAACTTACCATTGCCGACCGATTCCAGATGGCTATGCTATTGTCGGGGTGGATGAGGTTGTGAAGGAATATGAGGAAGCACAGCTTGACCATGCTACAGGTGAAGGGGAAACTCAACTCAAATTTGCAGTGAAAACAACCATTCTTTGGAAGAAGGAACACATTGTGCTTCCAAATTGGAGGTCACTGGCACCCCCGCCGTCTCCGCAGCGTCAGCAGTCTGAGCCGCTTCAGCTATCTCCTGCGCGGCAGCCATCTCCGGCGCGGCAGCCATATCCTGCACGGCAGCCATCTCCGGCCCGTTAGCCATCTCCTGCGCGGCAGCCATCTCCGGCCCGTCAGCCATCTCCGGTGCTTCAGCCATCTCCTCAGCGTAAGCGGAAGAGCACTGCCACGAGGAGCATCAGTAGCACTGCCACAAAGAAATCCGCAGGAAACCGTACGCCAAAGAGTTCAAAAAACTACGTCCCGCAGCCTTCCGCCAAGCCATTGCCGGTTTTGCCGTGGAATCGCAGCGACGAGGAGACCAATAGGATCTCGGAAGAACAGGTCAAGAAATTCTTTGCACCTAGACGGGCCGAGCCAAAGGAGAAAATAGATCCGGCGGTGGTGGAGAAGTTTTACAAAAATCTTTTGAAACCTGAAACCCCACTTGTGCCGGACTACGAGCGCCAGATTTTGAAGGCGGATGCAAGGCGCCGCAGGGTGACTGAAAGTAGCAGTCGTGAGGCACCCCAGAAAACAGTTCCCATGCTCAGAGAGCAGGAAAACCAATCATGTGCCCCGCTCCAAATGTTCGACACACGGGACGCTCCTCCCGTAAATGATTACGAGCCAGAGCTACAAAAAAAGGCCAATGAGATGGGGATGACTTACATTGCATACTTGAACGTCATGGGAGACAACTTGCCCAAATGCGATGCCAACCCCATACAGCCATGGAAGTATGGGAAGAATCTAGTCAAGAAAGAGGAGCTCAAGAATCTACCAACAAAGATGCGAAAATTGCACAAGTGGTACCTTGATTTCTGCAAGACGAGAAAAGAAGAATGGATCACAGCGCATATAAGAGATCAGATTTTCTTGTGCGGAGACGACGCGATCGACTTCAACATTCAAGACTTGCATTTTCTATTCAATCAGAAGGAACTCGACAAATCAGCCATCAGCCTTTATTGTGTGTAAGTACTATTTTTGTAATTTTTATCTCATCTCATTCACTTCATTAATTGCATGTATATATATATATGCTCACCATATATGTATATACTATTATGCAGGAAAAAGGTTATGGAATGCATGAAAGGAGGCCCTTTTGACATTGGGTTCGTTGACCCAAATAGAGTTCATGAAGAAGTGGTAAAATCCAAACCCGGGCAAACAGAAGATTACTTGCTAACGTATTTACTGAGACAACAAACCAAAAGGGAAATACTATTGCCTTACAACTTCTCGTGAGTACTGTTACCCTCTCTCTTGTACACATTCTGTTTCGGCTTACTCGATGTTAAGTGTAACTGATGATGAGTTATGCGTGCGTAGGTTCCACTTTATTCTGCTAGTCATTCAACCCGACTCAGGAAAAGTCCTTGTCATGGACTCATTACGAAAAGAAAAAGAGATATGGGCAGACTTTAGAGAGATGCTCCAGAGGTAATTTCAATCATATTATCGCACTAGATCGGCAACTTTCGTGACAACAAGTAATTAATTACTCCTTTATCCATTTTCTTTGCCGGACAGGGTTTGGAAAAGGTTCACGGGCAGGGCCGTGGGTGAATGGTCAGAAGAACTAAAATTTGTAGACCAAAATGTAAGTAATACTAGCTAGCTTCCAATTCCATTATATCATGCTTTATTGATTATTATTTTAATTGAACTCTCTATTCTCGTAAAGTGCGCACATCAGGGACACGGCAATAACTTATGTGGGTACTATGTTTGCGAGTTCATTCGCAACACGATATGTGCGACGGGCCAAGCCGCACTAGAACAACTTAGAGTAAGTAAACAAAGTCCACAACATTATTTTATTACCATCAATTGTGTTGAGTTTTATTCTTATATATATATTGACGGCCCATTCTTCATATATATTCAGATCGAACGGATGCGGGACCAACTACTACCATTTGAACGCATATGAGCCATTCAAGAGGAATTGACGGGGTTCATACTTGATGAGGTCGTCACGCCTGGCGGAGAACTCTTTAGATATCCACCAAAATGAACGATGACGATGTATATGTGCCGATGACGATGTATGTGCCGATGACGATGTTTTTGTATAATAATAGTTGCTTAATTATTCATTTACTCATATGTACCGATGAAGATTTATGTGTATACCGCTCCCGATCGATTCCCCCTCGCTCCCCCCTCCCGCAGAAATACGCCCAGAACGGGGCAGAGGCAGAAGTCTGCTGTGGCAGAGATTTAGGCCGTTTTCCTGCCGCGGCAGGAAAACGGCCTAAATCTCTGCCGCGGCAGAAGAACCTTTAACACCGGTTCCAGATACGAACCGGTGTTAAAGGGGGGGGGGCCTGCGGCAGCCCCACGTGCGCCACCCTTTAACACCGGTTCGTATAAGAACCGGTGTTAAAGGGCCCCCCCTCTAATACCGAACCCTCAACAGCGGTTGGGGAACCGCTGTTAGAGGGCCCTCCCAACCGGAGTTAAAGGGGGGGGGGCTCTGCACTAGTGTTTAAAAATCGGATGAAGATTACTTAACTAATCAGAGCAATTCATGCACATGTGTTCGTATGATTTTTTTCCATCATCACTTGCTCTGACAGAAAACCAATTAACCATCAAATCACGTGGTACGACGAGGTAGCTTTGGACCTATCTGGCCTGCTCTCGCCGGCCGGCCAGATCTGACCAAGGACAGTCGACACCAGCCACCAGCCAATCAAGCCATCCCATGCTTTGGAGATCTGCAGATAAGGATCATGGATCACGATGCGAAACCCCCCTTTCCCCTCCCGCGTCGCCCCCGCGCGGCGACCGGGAGGTCCCTGGTTCCCCGCCGCCGGGCGTCCCCCTCTTTCTCCCCCCCTCCCTCGCCGCTGCCATGGGGTGCGGCCGGGCGAAGCCCGGTCAGTGCCGGCGGCGGAGAGGTCTCCTCGTCCTCTCGCGTGGTGGGGTAGCCGCGGGAACGCCCCCGGGCCGGAGTGGGCTTCTCCCGCCGGGAATCTTGGCGGCGGCGTTCGGTGGTGGCCGGGCGACGGCGTGACGGGTTTGCCCTCATAGAGCTTTGGCTAGCCCAGATCTGGGCCCTTTTGGGCCGGGATCTGGTCCTGGGGCGGGCCTCTCGAGTTGCTGGCACCCTCTAGAGGTGGGACGGTGGTGTGGGGCGTGTAGGACGGTGGTGTCGGCTGCGGTTGCGCTGTAGCAACGTGGCGACGGAGACTTTATGGGCCCTTGTTTGGGCCCATCCGGGCCCGAGACCTGGTGTGTCTCTGCTGCCGCGTCCGGACGGCAACCGCCATTGGTGGTGGAGGTTGATCTCCTCCGCGCGGCTGTGTCGCGGCCGCCATCCTATACCAACCAGATCTATCCCCACCTTGCAGGTCACGCTACGAACCTGGCGCGGGGGGTGCGAGTTTGGCTCGGTGGATGCCGGGACGGCGGCCTCGGAAGGTGGACAGCTATGACTTCCCTCCGTCGAAGGTGGCTCCGGGAGGTGAAGTGAGATCCCCAGACCAGTGGCGGTTCGGCAGGCCCGGGGGAGTTCGGTGGTGTTGGTGCTGTCGCTTGGCGGCCGGGATTTGCCGTGGTGGCGGATCCCCGGTGGAAGGAGATGTAGGGCCTGGGACGGCGGTTGGCGTGTTCGGTGGCACCCTTGCTGCAATGCGGCGGTGGGACTTCACGAGCCTCCACGTGCTCGGTCGGGCTAGAGAGCCTGGTTTGTCCTGCTGCTACATCCGACCGGCTACCACCTGCTGGTGGTGGAGGTTGTTCCCTCCCGCGTGCCGTTGACAGGCCGACCCTCGTCGAAGGATCGGCTACCTCGACCTACTGGCTTCGCTTCGTGGCTCTCGGTGTGACGGCGGTGACGACCTCTATACTAGGCTGGCGCGTGCTCGTGGGTGATGTGACTGGTGGAGCTTTACAAAGTGCTCGGGTGGGTGGTTCTGGAGGGGTCGGGAGAAATCCTTGTCTGTTGACACTGGCACGGTGACGCCCGAGGGTATCACCTTCCTTCTTGAAGGGTGTCGAGGGCTTCCCTCCCCCACCCCTTGCTGCGTACCGAGGGAAACCCTAGGTCCCGGCCGGACAGCAGTGTCGTCGTCGTCACTCCCCTTCTTGGAGGTGCTGTTTTGGTACGCAGGAGCTTTGGACTGCCGGATGTGTGGTGGTACTTCTCTAGAGGGCGCACCGGTTACGAGTTGTTTCCGTTTTCGGCTCACCGCCGTTCTCGGCTTTCTTTTTTCTTTTTGAGTTTTGTGTTGGGCTTGGGGTCTCCCAGCTCCTTGTATCGAGTGGTGTATCTTCCTTTGGGCGTTGTGCTGTCTGGCCCAGCAGCTGTCTCACATGTGTGCTTTATTTATAAAGCGGGGCGAAAGCCTATTTCGAGAGAGATCATGGATCACACTGATTAGTTTTGTTCAGGGTAAGGTAAGTTCCTCTCATCGGCCATATTACGTGTCTGTTCAGGGTAGATGCTAGTTAAATGTGTAGATCATATTACCATCTAATGCCAAGCTTAACCGTAATCATGGCCAATAGCTTTTCCAGCAAGGTGCCACATTTTAAGGGAGGTGGATCCCGCTAATATTAGCCATTGGGTAGCCATCACGTCCACGCTAAGCTTACACCCCAGGGCAGCCAGAGCACACAGTGACACACACACTTGGGCCATGTTTTAGACCATGATGCATGGTTTGTTAAGATTGTTCTCTTTTCCCTTCTCTTAGTTAAAGGAACCCAGGTGCATGGCTAAAGCATAACCATCAACCATAGATTATAACTAATTAAGCATGTCCTGAGCTTTTCCTCCAAAAGACTAATTAGGCAAAGGATGTTGTGGGCCTTGGGAACATTTAGACAAAAAAGGAGAAAGGATAATTAAGGCTCATCCGTACATAACAAACTCGGTAAGCTTTGTGGATACTAGCTCCGGACACACCTACAAAGCTCACACAGGTGCTCCTCTAGCACCACATGGAGGCGTCTTTGTTGAGCTGGCTGTCGTAAAGAGCGACACATGTGTAAAATATGGGCTGGCTGTGTGAGCGGAGCAGGAGAGACACCGTACATGCTGGGGATTCGGCCCGCGAGGAGGGGGATTGGAGCTTTTTTTTGGATAAAATTACCTCAAGTGTGAGCTTAAAGAAAAGGTTATGTGAGAGAGAGGTTTAAGTAAGGAGAGCACGGCCATGGCAAGGCGAAACGTGGCCATCGTGCTGCGATTTGTTTAGGAGGTTATTTTAGTTAGCTTCCTAATTAGCAATAACTTGATGAACGGCTCAAAGGTGGTGGCGCTTTCTTGTGGTTAAGCTTGTTTTCTTTGGGGGCTCACTTCTCTAGGGAGTTAACTTTATTAGGAGTATATATACAAGGTAAGCGTGTGACATAAGGACTGACGTATCATTGCCATGTCTACACGATGCTCTTTGTTGTCTCGCTCTATATATCTCTATACCTCAGCTAAATTAGTGCTCAAAGTTCAAACATGTGATAAGCTCATGGTACTACATTTTTGAAAACCAATTAACCATCATCACTAGCTCTGACAGAAAACCAATTAACCATCAAATCACGTGGTACGACGAGGTAGCTTTGGACCTATCTGGCCTGCTCTCGCCGGCCGGCCAGACCTGACCAAGGACAGTCGACACCAGCCACCAACCAATCAAGCCATCCCATGCTTTGGAGATCAGATAAGGATCATGGATCACACTGATTAGTTTTGTTCAGGGTAAGGTAAGTTCCTCTCGACAGCCATATTACGTGTCTGTTCAGGGTAGATGCTAGTTAAATGTGTAGATCATATTACCACCTAGGGATTCGGTGTCTCATGCCTACCTTGCTACGCTAAGCCCACAAAAAAAACTATGCCCACAGTTTGGGTCCCCTTTGGCATCACGCACACCACACAGAATCACACCATTGATTCTGAACGACGTTAATTAATCAAGCTAGAGTTGGCTTTTGCTTTGTGTACTTAAACTACAGAGTGCCATCCTTATCTCAGACACCTCCCTTCCCTGTTTCCCAATCTCCAACTTCCGGAATCACAACGTCATTAATTAACCAAATGATTACTACTCGCTAATCATAGATAATCTGCCACTGACCACTGCCACCGAACCCAATCTCCTCGGGCCTCGGGAGACACCTCCTACCTCACCTAATCTAACAATGCTTTTTGATCGAAACGAGTGGTCAAGGTCAGTACTGGTGTACAATTTGCAAGAAAGCTAAAGCTAGCAAGGCATCCATGGCATGCATGTGCAGATTTGATAGTATACTCGATGTCCGCCTTTAACTTACTTGTCGTGCTACTTTGTTACTCAAGGGTGCAGCTAATATTTCGCGCTAGCTAGCTTGCCATGATTGACCGTCCCGTCGGCGTCGAGTCAATGTATCTTGAGATCTCATGTATCTTCTCCAAGCTAGGTCAATTAGTCAAGACTCAAGAGACGGCCAACAAGGTGTCCGGCCCGTTGCTATTAGAGTACGGGTTAACTGTTACTGAACCGAAAGGTTTAAGGAGAGATCGTTGTCTGTTTACCAAGAGATAGTTGTCTGTGTTTCCTTCCAACTATATAATATAATATGACATTACGTGAAGGTTTTATATTGTTTCAATCGTTTTTAAATTTTTTATACCCGTTAAACTATCGTCAAACTTTGTCAAACGACGGGCAAGAAGATTCTTAGCTCGCGGCTAAGCCTCACTAAACTTGCATCAGATCTTTGATGAAATATCATATTATGAATCTAAAAATGATTTTTGCAAAAAATCATGAGCATCATATCGATCATGTACCTGTAGTTCATATCTGAATCACTTCCTGTCGATTCGGCAGGAATTTGTCTTTTTCACCTGGGGTGGAAGGAAAGGTTTGAGATCCTTTTTGGAACATTGTCCATGTAAGGTGTTATAATATCAATAATGCAACTCGCATATGTAGCTTATACAAGGTGCATCCAAGATGCGACTCGCATAAGAATAGAGATACACCTCAAATAGCAATTTTGAAATTTAAATTTTATAGAACCACAATACAGTCCAGAATAGACAATACACAGTTATTATACAGTCCAGAATACACATCACAGAATTTACAGAAAGTTGCAATTGGCCGAAACATAGTATAACCAACACTAATACATAAGAAAGGCATATATATATTCTCCAAACTATCCATAAGAACTTGAAGTTCACTACATAAGAAAGGACATCATCAAAAGCAACCAGATAGTACAACTTGAAGTTCACTACATGTCCGACTACATAAAGATCACTACATACCTGCTCGACTCTTTTAAGGATTAGCTTGAGACCGTTCTCCTAGCACCCATGGAACCAGAATAGGAAGACTTCACCCTCTTTCATCTTGGTCACCACCTTATGCCAGTTGGAGGTGATCTAGACCCCTACATTGCTTCCTATGCCAAATATGACTCTCACTATAGCAATGCTTCTCCCCTTCCAAAAAACCTAGATGTTTGTTGGCAAGTTTAGGTATTTCTTGATGAAGGAAAAGCTATACTTCCTTGCAAAGTACTGCATAAAAACAACAAAAAGAACATTAATTTAGATATTTGTCTCTCTAGATGTGTCTTGTGTGCACATAAATGGAGGTGATTGACAGAAATGCATACCATTTCTGCGCATCGCCTCTCTATGTGTGTATCCTGAATAGTGCAAACATAGATTTTTCTTGTTGGTCTCTCACGAGATACCTCCTTCAGAAAGTCAACTTGTGAACCATCCAAAGCCACACGGTTCACAAACACACAACATTTATCAAAGTTGAATCTTATTGCCTTTACTCTCGAGCCTACATGTAAGAGACATATACTTACCATGTAAGTGACATATACATAGAAGAGACATATATACTTGGCATGTAAGAGACATATACATAGAAGAGGCATACTTTGCATGTAAGATACATATACATAGAAGAGACATATTTAGCACGCAGCAGCATATACATAGAAGATTATCTCGAATGGAAATAACTCTATCTTCATGAGCAGCAGCGCGCCGCTTGCTAGAAGCACACTTACTAGCAGCAGTGGCTTCACGAGCAACGCGCTTCCTAGCAGCCGCAGCTTCACAGAGAGTGCGCCGCATAGCAGCCGCCGCTTCACGAGCAACCGCTTCATCATCATAACTAATGTCGATGACTTCGACATTTTGCGCAATCTCGACATCCATGTCTGCAAACATCAAGCAACACACAAGCATGGATTTCATACAAAATCATAGGAACTTTGCTTGGAATATCTGTATCCATGTTTGAAAAATAAATCTAAATACCATATGGGTAGTAAGTATTTTCTTTGAATTTTCATACTCCCTGAATGTATCTATAAATTTGACAAAGCATGTCTGTTCATAATTGCATACAATTTGAAATAATATCTTCCATGTATGAATATATTATGGTGGATGTTACCTATTTACATAAAAATCCATAAAATGAGGTAACTACAGAAGGTTTTATTCTGCTAAATATAGAAGGTCATATAGTAATCATTATACTATGACGGATGCATAAGAAATACAAGTAAATAAATAACACAGATTTACATATATATTATGGAAGGTAGTTTTATAGAGAAATCTATCCATAAATCCAACTACTCCATTTTATGGAGTATCATAAATTTGATGCATGCAACTAGGTTGTCCATGTTTTGAACATACATGTTTAATAGCAAATCTATATGCTTAGCCAATAAAAAATGCAAGAGCAGATGTGAATCTGGAATTCCTAAGAGCTTTTTAAAATATATTTAAGCTCATGTGATATTTTACCAAATACCATAGTACTTTTTCATTTTTCGAAGTCCATAAATGTAAATCTCTCTAATGGATCAATGTATTAATTAGACGGTCATATATAATTAAAAATAAACATTTATGTACACTAAAATATTGTGGAAAGTGCCTAATTCGTTACAAATCCAAGCATAAAATTCCAATTATCTTTATATGAAGCAAATTGTATAGCTTATGAGGTGCACTATTGCACGTCCAATATCACAGCTTATGAGGTGCACTATTCGTCATCCATCATCAGTGATATAATATTTATGATACCCATCATAGTTGCCATTTTTAATATAAAATAACATTAAAGCGAGCTTCTAGGTTCATTCTGGTAAATCTATCTGGCATTATGAATTTCATTGTACAAAGTACTATGATGGTTGTGGAAGAAGTACTAGTAAGGAAAAAATAACAATTCACATGTAGCAATATATAGGGGAAGTTAGTTACTAGAGACAACTCAAAGCATAAATAAACTATCATATTTTCATGCATGAATGTTTTGCATATAGCAGTATTCGAGACATACATACACAATGCAAAGCCTTGTATTAAATGCGATTCCAAACTACACAAACTTCCATAAAAATAACTTGACTCAACAAGTCAGAGATGCAAAAAAATGATCCAGTGATGATCTAGTGCTCCACTTGAGTACAGATCTGAGGATTTTCTATTGCCCCCATCCATTTTCTAAGATGCAAGATAGGGGCGGCTCTGCAATTCACATGCAATTCAACCTAAACTAAACCAAATCCTAAACCTAAACCAGCAGGGGAGGGAGAGGGGCGGCTAACCCGCGGACTCGACGGCGTGCACGGTTCGGCGATGGATGGCTCCTCCTTCTTCAATGAGGAGAAGCGGCGGGCAGTTGAACGCTCCTTCTTCTTCGATACAGAGAAGCGACGGGCGGGCGAACCTTCTTCTGGCTCTTTCTTTGTGAATCGGACGGCGACGAGCGACGACGAGCAGGAGCTTGCGAGAAGAGAGAAAGAAAGGGGAACAAGATCAAAGTCGATGCGCACTGACCTTGGGTCAATGGGGCAAACTTACGCGAGTCACATTCATCAAGATGCGACTTGTATAACTCTCCATGCCCTAGTCAAATAGACTACACACGTAGTGTTTATCACAAAACGATTGCTAGCTCAGTGGCTAGATACCCAGTCCCTTGGCAACCCAGGTTTGAATCCTGCTGCTGTCCACTTTTTTGGGACTAAAAACCAAATAGGAACTATAAAAAATAGTCTAAAATTAATATAAACTATAAAAAATAGTCTAAACTACTGCGTGAAATTATCCGGAGTCGTTGAACTACGCGACTGGGCCCACATAACTTATTTGAGGCGCATCTGCCCCATATGTACCTCAAGTATTTGAACTACGCGAGGCGCATATGGAGACGATGCGCCTCGAGTAAGTGGGGGCATCCAGATCTGGTCCGTTTAGACATGCGCCTCAAGTAATAATATACAGAAGACGGACCGTTTAGACACACGCCTCTTGTATTTAGTGGAGGCGCATGTTTATGGGATGCGGGTCCTATAAGCATGTATTCTATAGACTTTTCCCTAGTAGTATATGATGCATATGAATGCACAATATGGGCATATTATCATAAACTATGCCTTGATTTTAGCTATAACATTAGTCATTTGATCCGAAAGCCAGAAAATCTCGAATGAGATATGTCATTTTGTGAAGGTTTTTTTAAAACATAATCAATATACCAAGTTTGATATTTTCCCTTCCAACTATGTCACATAATATGACAACACGCAGGTTTTGTATTGTTTCGATCATTTTTTAAAAATTTATGCCCGTTTTAAAGTATCGTCAAACTTTGTCGAACGACGGGCAAGAAGATTCTTACTTCGGGCTGAGCGTTGCTAAACTTGCATCGGATCTCTGATGAAATATCATATTGTGAACCTAAAAATGATTTTTGTAAAAAATCATGAGCATCAGATCGATCATGTACCAGTAGTTCATATCTGACCAACTTCCTGCTGATTCAACAGAAATTTGTCTTTTTTCACCTGGGTGGACGGAAATGTTTGAGATCCCCTTTTAGGACATTGTCCATGTAAGGTGTTATAGTATTTTTGAAAAATGGGGTGGTATCATTTTGAATTAACCATTTGGTGGTTGCTTCACAAAACCTCTCGTTTTTGCGTTCGAAAAATGGAAAATGGTGTTTTGGTGCGACAAAAAAGAAAATTTCCTCCTGCAATATTGTTCGGCATCCCATGATGCACATGAATGCATAATATGGGCACATTATCACATACTATGTCTTGATTCTAGCTATAACATTAGTCATTTGACCCGAAAGCCACGAAACCTCGAATGAGATAGGTCATTTTGTGAAGGTTTTTTGAGACATAATCAATATACCAAGTTTGATATTTTTTCTTGCAACTATGTCATATAATATGACACCACGCTAAGGTTTCGCGTTATTTCGATCGTTTTTGAATTTTTTTATGCCTGTTTTAAATTATGGTCAACACGGCAAGCATGAAGATTCTTATTCAACGTAAATATCTAATATTTGAGTGTAGATAGATAGATCTTATTTTTCTACAAATTTTGATATATTATTTGTATTTTTCTGAATTAGAATAATTTTTTATGATTTTTCTAAGAGTAATGTGGTAAAAGGAAAAAAAAGGACTTTGCCATGTATATTGTGGAATACACAGGGCAAAGGGTGTTTGTCGTGTATACTATGAAATACACACGGCAAAGAGACTATAGTCTGCAACCGTTAGCTCCTCCCCGTCAAGTGGACCTGTGGGGTCGCGGGTCCCACCTCGTTGCCGTGTGCCGTTATCGACTTTGCCGAGTGTGTTTTCTTTGCCGTGTTTCTTTACGTGTCTTTACCATGTATATTTTTTTGCCGTGTTCCTTTTCAGAAATTTGTCGTGTACGCATACTTTGCCGTGTATTTTCTAGATTACACAGTGCAAAAGCAAATTTTAGGGGACTTGTCCCACGGATGCATAATGCTTACGTGATTATATTTTTAGTCCCAATGATTATATTTGTTTGCCGTATCTTTACGCGGCAAATTCGTGTGCATTTCTCACTTTCTAGCGATGCATAATGCTTACATGAGAAAATAATTTTATGGGATTTGTCCTACGGATTTAAGTGCGTGCACCAACTCTAGCAATTGACACGTGTTTAAGAAAGAGAAAAATCATAAAATTTTATTGTTTATTTTTATATCTAAACTGTCATGCATGCCACGTATCAATTGTAAGCTAGTAGGTGATGCAAGAAAGAAAATGTTATTACCTCCCTCCGGAAATTAACCGACTCAACGTTTGTCTAGACGTAGGAAAGCCACGATCGGTCTTTGAAAGTTCCAGGCCGGAGATTGTAACTTGAGGTGTGAATGTGCGTGATGTGCAAGCTATAGTAGCTTGATCAAGCTACCGGTTTTGAGCCGAGACTTTGGGTTGCACAAAAGTTACCCATCTTGATCGGGTGGAGCTAGCGCATGGGGGCTGTGTCGGCTTCCGGGGTCCGGCCGCGAGGCACAGGACACGAGCACGCCTAGCAAGCCAAAGCCGCCTGGCGTCAACTCCTTGCATTGCATGCACGCTTGAGCTGTACCTTTCTTCAAAAAAAGTTGGGCACACCTGCTGCCACGGCCAGATATCCATTTCCAAGTGTACCAGCAACAGCAAGCACACGCCTTCATATCTCGCGTAAAGGTACGTGTGGATAAAGCTATACCTACCGATCGCTGGACGATGGATCAAGCATGTGAAACATCGATCCTCGATCGCTTAATTATTTGACCGATCCGAGGGCGTACGCGTGTTGGCGTGGGGATGGATAATCTTCCCACCCGTCGACCCAGGAGGTTCCTTCCTTCATGCCTCTTCTCTCTTCTGTAGCTCAACTTCTTTGCGGCTGGTCTGTCTATCTCCCGCCCGTAGGACGGCCCGTAAAGTTTGTGTGAAACAGTACGTGCTCCTTTATTTTATGCGACACGACTGTTCGGTCGAGGGAGATAGCGGCTACGATTTTGGGGAGGTTTTGCAGCATTTTCCGTGTGCATGCCCGTGTACCTTTCCTTGCTAGAGAATAGTGGCGTGCCGAATGCCAGTTCGCAAGTCCTCGTCCTGCATCAGGCGAATTAATGAATGCACACAGTGGTATGCGTGAATGGTCAAACTTCACAGCTACTCCAGTACTACGTTGTATACGAGCACAGACAGCAGACGACGTTCATGTTACAGAGATCTGCGAAGAGTGCAATCGAGGAAGAAGCCAAGCCAAGCCAAGCCAGGCTAGTTATCATTATCAATGAGGAACGACTTCATTGTAAGAAATACATATCTAATTTCAAATCTTGAGAAGCACAAGTTCAGACAGGCAAGGTACGCGAAGCTGGCTGTCGTTAGGTAAAGCCCGACGCCAAATACCTACGGAAGAGCCTGGCCGACTGATCATCAGGCCGCAGATTTAGGTCCGAGCCTGACCCCACCCCGAAGTCCCAAAGTGCCCAGCCCGGCCTGACTACGCCTTAAATCACCTAGTTACGAGTACTGATCATGGCCCACCCTGACCGCCGAGCTCAAAAACATAGGCCTATTCCTGGTCCGACATGAGAATTTTGGGTCGGGCCCAGTTTTCGACATTTCAATATCATAGGATTTCCACTAGCATTAGGAGTATGGTTCCCTTTACCTTTTGGAAACAAAAAGTTTCACAAGGTTTGTTCCCATTCTCCTTCTCAGACATGGTGATTGTGTGCATGTACCGACAGGAAAGCAACCCCACTCATGCTGCCCCGCCTGGGCGACACCGGAGGCCACCTACCAAACCCTAATACCACCACCCTTAAGCCGAGAACCCGGCCACTGTCGGCGCCGGTGGCGGTGGCGGCGCCCGTCTTGCCAAAGGGCAGAGGGCCTGAGGAGGCATGAAGAAGCGATGCGTTAGGGCAGAGATTCATGGCGGCGGATGTGTACAGTCAAAGGTTTGGGGAGAAGATGGCACGGTGGTGGGAACGCTAGAGGAGGACGCTGCCATGGCGGGTGGCAACGGGACCGTCCTAGATCCGATTTGGGCCGACGGGTTACGGCAGCAACCGCGTGTGTGGCCAAACGGGATGCTTTTCGCGGAGGTGGTGGTGTGGATCCCTTGAAATTTGACGCCAGATCCAACAAGGTCGGCGACGACCAGGTTCATCTTCTCCTCTGCTATCGGCGGGTGGCATGGGGGTACTAGCCCAGCTTCAATAATCGAGGTGGTCCTAGGGTTCCTCTTGCACCAAGATGAAGATCTGCTTGATGCCTTCCCTCGTTGACCGGGTCGGAGTGTTGAGTTCCGAAAGGCTCTGCCGATGAACTCCACTGGGCGCCTCATGCTTGGACATTGCTGGATTAGATGAGATTTGGTCGTGTGCACTAGTGTTTTTTCTGACTGTTTGGTTTCAGAGAAAGCGCTGCGAAGCTCTGCTGTATGTTACCATCATGGGGCACGTCTTACGTTCCATGGTGAATTCATAGGCGGAGAATGTCATGAAACCTGAGATCTAAGGACTAGCAATGGTGGTTTAAGTCTTTGTGGTGATGGGGAACTAGCTTGATGATTTGTGACTCGTAGCAGCTGCAATAAAAGTGGGGCGATAATGCAGGAGAAGTTCACAGTCTTACCTTTCATGGTGAAAACTAAGATCTGGTCGTAATTGGTTGTGCCTGGCAATGGCCTTGTTGAAGGTATCGTTTTGTGAGCGAAGACTTTCTCTAGGGTGAAAACATATGATCTATGATCAGGCGGCAACGGTGCTTGTGCACTGTTTCCTTCTTAGAGGCGTAGCTTTTGGAGAAGTTAGACTTCAGGTGCTTTCTTGGTGGTGTTAGTATTGCTAACACAAGGAATATATCACCATAGCAGGGTTTTTCTTTTTTGTAATTATTTTTATTTTTTGTTGTTTGCATCCATAATGCCATTAGGGCACTGTGTAAATTGCAAATGCTGGGTGTAAATAGTATCTCCATGATATTTATATATTCCCTTTGTCAAAAACGTTGCATATACCAGAAGACAAACTCTTTTGTGGTTGTATCATCTAGGTACATTGGTAAGAATCAATAGGGGCTTCCATTTAAAAAAAACATGCTCACTTCTATTGGAACACTTCCTAGGGTTTTACAATTGTCTATGTTTGATATGTCATAACAATATCTGCACTTTTATGATCTACACAAGTAAGTAGTGGACATATTGGTTTTATTTTGTAGAATTAGGTGTACGAACTAGTTCACTAAAATTACAAACTGACTGGAGAACCACAGACTGTGGTTAAGGACACCCTAATAACTAAGGATTATGAAAGAAGGGTCAAGAAATAACAATTCATTGAGTTAATTAGCTTTTAACCTTCAAACTTTGATTGCAAGCAATATGCACCCAACCATTATGAGTGGTGGTTTGCAATCTTTTTAATTGTCTCAGCGTGTGAAGACATATTTATATTGATACCATATTGAATTGATGCACCAACCAATTAACCCAAAAGATTCAACTCATGGAGAAGCATATATAATATATTTTAACATTTTAATTTTCCATTGTTATTTACTAGGCTACTAAGAAACAATCATTTTTAAGATATCGATTTTTATCTGGACGGGAAGCGCCACAATAAATTTATTACCTCACTAAATCTGTATCTTCTTATAAAGTATACTCCCAGTAAGAGTAATTTAAGTTTGTCTATCTAAACATGCAGCCTAGCTACATCATCAACATACAAGGAAAACAAATAGGTGCCAACCTACCTATAGACAAAAAACTATGGGAGCCAAGCATGCCATTAGATCATCACAGTTTTTTTTTCCAGTGTAGAGGTTTGTTTAAGTGAAAATGGATGAGAAAACCAAAGGGTATCAACATTTAACTCAGAAGTAAATATTTCTATGTCATCATTGAGATCCATCCGACCAGAACCCATGATTTATCGAAGTGGGTGAGAGAACTAGGTGATATGTCAACAATTAGTTGAGATCTAATGCGGCTAAGCTAGGTGGTAGACTTTTTTTGACAAAGCAATTATATTAATATGACAAAGATACTAATTACAACCAACCTCTACAATCCTGAAATGTCTTAAAGGCATATGCACATAGAAAAAAGAAGCCAAATATTTCGCTACGGTGATCACAACATTATAGATACAACACAATGCACCACCAAGACAAGACCCGAAATGCAAATTCTCCAAAAGCGAAGCCTCCAAGAAAAAAACAGTGCACAAGCACGGTCGTTGCCCGATCATCGTTCTTAATTTTCACCCTAGAGAAACTCCAAGGTCATAAAGCAATGCCTGTGACAAGGTCATTGTTAGACACAACCAAGGTCTGACCTTAGATTTTCACCCTCAGAAATAAGACCATGTACTCCTCATGTACGTGCTGCCATCCCCGCTTGCCTATGTGCGGTGACCCAGCATACCACTGCATGTGTAGTACACTATAGTCGTTGACATGACATACACAGAACACCGTTCTGTAAATATTACATCCCTCAGAGTGGTACAACAGAAACATTGCGGGTCCATATTACAAACATTCGCACATTATTATTATTATTATTAAAATACTAGAAGTTTAAGACTTAGGAAAGATTCAACTTACAAACCAAAATATAAAGTGTTTCAGCGGAATTTAAAAGTAGCAACTTCAACTAAGAGTTGAGCTCAGCAGCTTATTCTATATGGTTCATGCTGCTCGGCTCCGTCGGTTACTACTAACTAGGGTACTTATTTTGACTCGTTGCCATCGACACCATAGCGGATTTCGTAATCCACTCCTTCAACACCTCCTGACAGGTTAGGCTCCTCGTAGAAAACATCTTCTTGGCATTCGGGTGCATACATTGGCGTGTCTTCGGGTTCCTCAGAGTCTAAGCAAGGGATCAAAGGAAAGGATGAGTAACAACGTTACCCAACAAGTTCATTATATGCAAGGTGGGAAATTTGATGCTCTATCTACCACCTCAGACTATAAGTCCTTGGCACTATGCAGTTTTTGTAAATGTTTCTTTAAAGATTGATATTGTTATGAAAATCTATGACCATCAGCCTTCACAGGTTGACCAGAACTGTTATGGAGTTCCTTTCCTGCCGCGTTCATAGCTCCTTCCCGGAACAGGGAGTAACAAGTTATAATTCTTACACTCTGCAGCTGTGCATCACTTTATCCATGAGAGATCAACTCCTTGTTGCACAATCGGGCGTACTTTCCCGTCCATAATACCATGATGTGGGGCCCAGTAGGTGATCCAAGCCCATCACTGCCCCCTTCGCGACCTCGCATGCCTCCTTGATGTACAACATTGCCCACATGTTGAATTACGGCAATGGTTTGTACAGATCGTTAGATGTCAGAACTATCGTGGGACGTTGAGGGTTTCCACCCATATGCTTCATATCCTCTACGAATTACCAATTAATATGCACGCTACGAGTGATAACAGCCATGACCTGCACATCCGGCTACATGCGAGGGGAAGAAGATACAGCTGACTTCTCTGTCCCATTCCAAATCTCATGGTTAACGCGTGATATACGACGCTAGAATCACAGGTGTCATGGGTAATTAAGTTCCTAACTGATCATTATTGTTGCAAATAGAACCCTAAGTTCTATTGCTCCATTATATCATCACTTAGGATGATACCTAAGATTTCTTTATTTTAGAAAATAATATTTTCTTTCTTTGGAGTATAGATGATAACACACAATCTTGCAAATACTTTGATAAAGACTCTTCAAAGGACATGAGCAAGTGATGAACTTGCCTTGTGATTGCAAGGTAGTGAAGTCGAATGCTTGTACTGGACCTTGAGCTTCTAGTTCTACATAACATCATTATTGCCCAGTACGGACAATATTTAAAGAAGCAAAATGATTATGCAAAGTAATGTAATGCATGATTTAGTTTTGTGTGTATTCTCCCCCATTATTTAAATTATAGAAATTATTTTCATAAATAAAGAATTTATAAATATTAATTGTTAATATTTATTGAATATTGTATTCCTTATTTTCTTTCATTTTATTTGAATTTTACTTATTTAATAATTCCTTTAAGAATTATCATTTATCTTTTAAATTCAAAAAATTATGTAAATTATTTGTTTAGTATTTTTATAAAATACTACAATATTAGTATATAATAAAAGTTATTTTTATTTATTTTTATCATCTTTCAATAATTTTATAAAATTCCATAAGGAATATATATGTTGCAAAATTCTTAGTACAAATTATATGCCTAAAATTTTATTTCTTAATTTATTTAGATAGATTGAATTATTGTGAATCCAAATATATTTTATTTATAATTTTTGGATTTTTTTTAATTTTCATTTCTAGAATTTATTTAAATTCAAGGGCATTTTGGTCTTTTCTTAATTATTAATTCTTCCTTTAGGTTGATGGGCTGGCTTTGGCAATCCCATTGGGCTTATTGGGCCGTTTGGCCCAAGTGGCTATGATCAAAAGGGCTCCCCGAAGGGGTACTGGTCCACTCAGTCCACTCTCTATGTCTCTCTCTTGTTCTCATCTCCCTTCTCCCCCGGCCCCGTGGGGTGCTGGCGCCGCAGCTGGCGATGACCGCCATCGTGGCCCTCCCTGGCCACTGCCGTGGTGCAGGGCGAGGTTGGCAATTACGCTGGTTCACCTCCTCCGCTTCGATTTGAGTTCGGAGCCTTCCTGTAGCCAGGTTCGTCCTGTTCCCGAACCCTAGGGTTTGGGGTTAGGTGCTGCCTCCGCCTCTACGGACCCTCTTGTGGTGGTGTGCGGTGTTCGTGTGCTGCTGTGGCTGCCGCCGTGGCTGGTGCGGGTTGCAGCGCCCTCTGGGTGCTCCCCGTGCCGCCGCGAGCACGTCGGCCCTTCTGCTTCCTCTTCAATTCGTCAGCGAGGACCCTGGGTAAGTTGCGCCTCTTGTGGATACTAGTTCATCCTATCACCATGAATCCCTCTGTGTGTATCTAGTGGCTACCCCTGCCTAGTGCCTATGTTCTGATTAGGGTTCATATCCTGATTAGGGTTCTTGTTCTGATTAGGGTTCATATCCTTTGTTGATCATATATATGATGATTTGGATCTAGTGGAGATAATCCCTTGAGCATGATGAATGGCCGTTTACTATGGATTATTGCTTATAGTTGGCTTTGGTGATGCTAGTGGCTTACCAGACTTATTCCAGTGGTAATTTGATATGGTTCAGATGATAATGTTACTATAGAATCACTACTTGGAGATCCTAGTGATTTGAAAGTTCACCACTGTCATTACTTAGTTATTGACAGTGATTTGTGAGTGATGTAGTCACTGTATCTGTAATTGTTGGCTTATGGATTCATATAAAGTTTGACATTAATTGGTCTCTTATAGTGATGTTATGTATATATATATTCCTGGAAATGATTCATGTGCTTAGTACCAGGAAAATGATGCTTGGTTGTCTGTGAGTTTATCTGTGAAAGCTAGATACTCAATCTGCTTGGTTTTGAAGCTGCTCTTGTGATACCATCCTAAAATGGCACACAAGACTAGGTTCTACTACTTGGCTTGATTTTGTTTATGCTTAAGATTGGCTTAATACCAAAGATAAGTTGAAACTTCTTTCTTTGAACCCCAATGCCTATGGTGTTGGTCTGAGGCTTAGGGACTAGGTCCTTATCTTGTTGTTCCTCATGGATCTCTTCTGGTAGTGATACCAGCTACTAATTCTTGAGTTAAAGTTGGGAAAAATGATTTGTAGGATTATTAAGTTATATAGATCCATAGGATCTAGAAATTCTAAGGTGCTACTCATGTTTAAGAGATGTGCCTAGAATTCCAGATCTTAGCTATTTTATTCTTGGAATTTAAGATATGGCTTTATATCTAGGATCAATGAGGCTGTTCTGAGATCCTGGTTGGATCTGTATAGTTTTCTGATGGCTTTTAGTGTTTAAAATCTTCTATGATGGATTCATCCCACTTGGATGAATGCTGAGAAGTTAGATATAGAACAACACATGAATCTATTATATTGAGATGATAAACAGATCATGTGATGGTTTTATATAACTCACCACAATAGTGGGTTGTTGTTGTGGTTGTAACTTGTTGATCTGGTGGCCAGATCTTGCTGGCTTGATCTGGTGGCCTGATCTTGCTGGCTTGATCTTGTCCTTATCCTGTTGTTGTTCCTACTGCTTATAGCTCCTGCAACTTGTCCTTGATCTTGCTATCTACCTTCTGGTTCCTGGTAGCTTGGTCTTGACCTTGCTATCCACCTGATCCAGCCCCTCCTTATGTCACCATCTTGGTGAGTTCTGATATGATCTGGTTTGTGGTTTAGTTTGGCTGGTTTGGTTGTGGCTGGGCTGCTGGTGCTTGATGTGTATGAGCAATGGAATGATGTGGTGGTGCTTGCCCACAGATGTGTTGTGTGGTTTTGCTTGTGTGGCCTATTGTAGCTGTGCTGACATCACACACCATGCATTTAGGTGTGTGTGTTGCTTGTGTGCCTGATGCACCTTGTGGATATGCTCAGGGAATGATCTACCTTTTATCTGATTACATTTACTTGTCTGGTGAAACTTGCCCCTCTTGCTGTTTGGAGTTATTTGACTTATGGCTTAAAAATTATGAAAGATTTAGTTCTTTTATATTGGTGAAACTTGCCCCTAAAGATTACTCAGTGATGTAAAGTTGAACAGTGCATCTCACTGTCACTACTGAGAGTAAAAAATATCTTAATCTTTTATTTTCTTTATTTTTGTTTATTCTTTGTTTTGCAGGTACAAGGCTTGGAGATTCAAGATTTAGAATAGGGTTTCTTTTTCTTTATATAATAATTCCCTTGTAACATTTATTTTATTCTTTTGTAATTTTTATTTTATCCTTTTGTAATAAAGATTGTAATATTACTCAATATATAAATATTCTTCTTTTATTTCATTTACCATTGTAAAGATCCTTGATTACTTTTATAAGTTATATTTTGTAACTTATTTATTGAATAAAGATATGGAATGAATATTCATTTTCTTGATTATGTTATATTATTTAAAGTTTGAGTCACTAAATGTTATTGCTTGATTAAATGAGATTACTTAAACCTAATTCTAATTCCTTTTAAATTATAATTCTAACACTCAAGTTTGAATTCAAATTTCATTTCCCAAAACACACTAATCCATAAAGATCATGTCGAAGTTTATAACGATCATTCTCCAAGGCTATTCCTAAACTTAAAGAGTGAAAGAAACTTTGATCACTTTAGGTTTTTATTTGGTGAAAAATTTACCAACATTTTTACAGATGAATGCATGCAATTGCACAGATTTCTAATTCTACCCTTCGTGGGTTCCTAAATGCTGGAATGTTACAGACTTCCCCCCTTAAATTAAACTTCGTCCCGAAGTTTGTTGAAGTATAGCTAAACAGTTCTGGATATGCTTTTCTTAAATCATCTTCTTTTTCCCAAGTAGCTTCTCTCGCAGGGTATGTTCCCATTGTACCTTGCAGTATTTGATTGCCCTGTTCCTCAACCTTTTCCAGTTTTCTTCCAAATTTTATAGGGTTTCTCTACATAGGTCAAGTCTTCTTGTAATTCTATCTCTTGATGTGCAATCGCATCATCCGGAACCTTCAGACATTTCCAGAGTTGTGACACATGGAAAACATTATGAACTTGAGCCAATCTTGAGGGTTACTCTAAAGCATAAGCTATAGTCCTGGTCCGACTCAGTATCTTAAATGGCCCGACATATCTTGGACTCAGTTTTCCTTTAACTCCGAACCTTTTAACTCCCTTCATTGGGCTTACCTTAAAATATACCATGTCTCCCACTTCAGGATGCCATGATCTTCGACTTTGATCAGCATAACTTTTCTGCCTACTTTGAGATATTTTCTATCTGTCATTGATTTTATCAATGATATCTTGTTTTTCCTTGATATAGTATGGTGCAAACTCTTTGCTACTTCCAGGCTCATACCAACATATTGGTGATCTACATTTCCTTCCATACAGAACCTAATATGGAGTTGCTTTCAGACTACTCTGATAGCTATTATTGTAGGAAAATTCTGCTAATGGTAGATGAAACTTCCCAAGTACCTCCAAAATCTAATGCACAAGCCCTTAACATGTCCTCCAGTATCTGATTGGTCCGTTCCGTTTGACCCCCTGTCTCTGGATGATAAGATGTGCTAAAATCTAACTTTGATCCAAGTGCTTCATGTAATTGCTTCCAAAATGCTGAAGTAAACACTGATCCCCTATTAGTTACAATCTTTTTGGGCACTCCGTGCTTACTTACAATTTCTTTGATGTAAACTTCTACTAACTTCTCCACATTATCATTCTGATTTACTGGGATAAAATGTGCACTTTTAGTGAGTCTATCCACAATTACCCATATCATATCCTTATGTTTAGGTGTCATGGGCAATCCTGTGATGAAGTCCATACCTATTTCCTCCCACTTCCATTCGGGAATTTCCAAAGGTTGCAATGGTCCTGCTGGACTTTGATGTTCAGCCTTCACCCTCTGGCAAGTATGGCATTCTGATACATCCTTACCAATGTATCTTTTCATGTTATTCCACCAGAATAGTTCCTTTAGATCCATGTACATCTTAGTACTTCCTGGATGTATAGAATATGGTGTTTCATGTGCTTCCCTGAGTATGACTTCACGAATCTCAGTCACATCTGGAACACAAAGACGGTCTTGAAACCACAAAGACTCATAATCTCCTAAGTGAAAAACTGATGTTTTCCCTTGTGATATCCTCCGAATTTCTTCAGCAATGAAAGGATCTTCTGCTTGATGTCTAAAAAATTTATGCTTAAGATCACTGTACTGCTCTACAACTACCTGCATAGTAGATAATCCTCCAAGAATCTTTGTTCTAATGAATTGAAGCTCTAATATTTCCAAGTCCATCTGTAACTCTTTTGGTAGCTCTTGATTGCTAGGTTGAATATCTGCACTTCTACGACTTAAAGCATCTTCTACAACATTTGCTTTTCCTAGAGTATAGTTGATTGTTAAATCATAATATTTGATTTGTTCCAACCAACGCTTCTGTATAATATTCAATTCCTTTTGGGTGAAGAAATATTTGAGACTTTTATGGTCAGTGTATAACTCACATCTGGCTCCATACAGAAAATGCCTCCATCCTTTCAGCGCAAAGACTACTGCTGCTAACTCTAAATCATGAGTTGGATAGTTGACTTCATTGTTGGAGATATGCCCAAGAGGCAATAATAAAGTGGTTATTATCATATCTTCATACTTATGATAAATGTTTACATACCATGCTATAATTGTATTAACCGGAAACATTAATACTTGTGTGATTTGTAAACATAAAACAGTCCCTAGTAAAGCCTCTTGTTAAACTAGCTTGTTGGTTAATATATGATCATGGTTTCCTGATCATGAACATAGAGATGTTATTAACAACAGGGTCATATCATTAGGAGAATGATGTGATGGACATACTCCTATAGTTAAGCGTAGCATAAAGATCAAGTCATTTAATATAGTTCATTTGTTATAAGCTTTCTGATACATAGTAACCTAATTCCTTCGACCATGAGATCATGCTAATCACCATCACCGGAAGGATGCTTTGATGACATCAAACACCACACCGTAACTGGGTGGCTATAAAGGTGGCATTGAGTGTTCGGAAAGTATGTGTTGAGGCACATGGATCAAGAGTTGGATTTGTCCATCCATATGACGGATAGATATACTCTGGGCCCTCTCGGTGGAATGTCATCCAATTAGCTTGCAAGCATGTGACTGGCTCACAAGGGATCACATACCACGGGAACGAGAAAAGAGTACTTATCGGTAACGAGGTTGAACTAGGTATGCAGAGATACCGACGATCAAAACCTCGGATAAGTAAACTATCGTGAGACAAAGGGAAATTGGTATCATATGTAAGTGGTTCATTCGATCGCAAAGTAATCGTAGAAATATGTGGGAGCCATATGAATTTCCAGATTCCTCTATTGGTTATTGATCGGAGAAGTGTCTCGATCATGTCCGCATAATTCACGAACCGTAGGGAGACACACTTAAGGATTCGATGTTGTTGAGTAGTTATGGAATGATGAGTAAGAGACCGAATGTTGTTCGGAGTCTCGAATGGGATCCGGGATATCACGAGGAGATCCGGAATGGTCCGGAGAATAAGATTCATATAAGGAAAGTCCCGTTTCGGAGTTCGAGAATGATTCCGGTGTTTTCATCGGGAATGTTCTAGAAGGTTCCGGAATGTCCGGCACTCCGGAGGGAAAGGGGTACATGAATGTGTCATTGCAAGTTGGAATGATTGCATCATGTACTAAGTGTCATCGCTGTTCCAAATAAAGGATTAATCGAATCCTAGTTTGAAAAGTCAAATAGCTAAATTGAAAAGTCAAACGGCTAAATTTGGAAAGTGGAAAAGAGGAGGAGGAAGTTTGAAACCGAGTTGGGGAGGAGTTCCCTCCTCCAACCGGCGGCCCACCTCCAAGCCGAGTTGGGGAGGGACTCCCCTCCCCTTGGCCGCACCTCCCACCTATAAAGGGAGGGGCAGGGCTGCCCCTCCAAGACACACAAGATCCTCTCCTCTAAACCCTAATTTGGTGCCGCCACCTCCTGCAGCTGCCGCCACCTCCTAGGGCTCCCCTTGGCGCCGACTTGGGCAAGCCCCAAACCCTAGCCGCCGCCCTAGCACCTCTTCCTCGGCATGTCTAAACCCTAGATCGTCGAGGGCTCTCTCATAGTCCACCATACTCGCTCCGGCTTAAGGCGAAGCCCTGCGAGATCTCCCCTCTACTTCCGGTACCACGCCGTTGTGCTGCCGGAATCGCGAGGAGAGTGCTACAACCTCCGCTGCCTGCTGGAACAAGGGAGAGGAAGGTCTTCGTCGAGTACCGAACGTGTGACCGACTGCGGGAGCGCTGCCGGAACGCAGCGCCGGAAGGATCGTCTACGCGATCTTGAGATTGGCAAGTGTACGACTACATCACCCACGAGAATCTGCTCTCGTTAACCGCTTTGGAATCTTCGAGGGTGAGTTCCTCTATCGACTCGTTGCTACAATCTAGTAGATAGATCTTGGCTTGTTTGTGTGCATGCGGTAGGAAATTTTTGTTTTCCATGCTACGAACCCCTTCAGTGGTATCAGAGCCGTGTCTATATGTAGATCTGTTTGCACGAGTAGAACACAATGGTCATTGTGGGCGTTGATGCTTTTATTGTCGATTGCTTCTTGTGTACTTTGCATCTTGCGATATGTTGGGATGAAGCGGCCCGGGCTAACCTTACATGACATCGTTCATGAGACTTGCTCCACGCTTGACATGCAACTTGTATTGCATAAGTGGCTTTGCGGGTGCCTGTTTCTCCTAGCATAGTTAAGATCCAATTTACAACGGGTGATTAACAATACTAGTATCAATGTTGTGGTTCTTGTTCGTAAGTTAGAACGACACTTATTGAAAGCCCCAAACCACGTAAAATATACAAAGAAAGTAGAGGCGTCTAACTTTGTTTTGCAGGGGTGTGCAGTGATGTGATATGGCCATGATTGTGATTATATATGATGTATGCAATGTTCCTTATTGTAAGTCGGCAACCGGCAGGAGCCATATGGTTGTCTTTAATTTCTGTTAAGACCCGCATGTCTATTCAAAGTAGTTGTAATAGTTGAAGCCGGTGGACGACAACCATGGAGAAGCATCATTGACCTTGATGCAATGTCGGTGATGATGGAGATCATGTTCGTGCTAGAAGATGGAGATCGGAAGCACAAAGAAGAAAGGCCATATCATATCACATATTATGAATTGCATGTGATGTTAATCCTTTATGCATCTTGTATTGCTTAGTAGACGACGGTAGCATTATAAGATGATCCCTCATGCACATGAATTTCAAGTCATAAAGTGTTCACCCTTAGTTAGCACCGTTGCTAAAGCTTGTTGTTTCGAAGCACCACGTGATGATCGGGTGTGTTAGATTCCGCAAGTGTATACAACGTGGGCAAGCCAGATTTGCTCATGCGGAAGCTAAGGTTTGATCTTGACGAGCCTAGCATGTACAGACATGGTCTCGGAACACGGATCACCGAAAGGTAAAGCATGAGTCATATAGTAGATATGATGAACATGTTGATTGTTCGCCACTGAAGTTTCATCAACTCTCGTGATGATCGGTTTTGATGTGGTGGATTTGGTTCGTGTGATCACTAAAACAATGTGAGGGATATTGTTTTGAGTGGGAGTTCAACGGCAATATTATTAAAAGTTGAACACTATTTATCATAAATTAAATCAAAGTGAATTTGCATAATTGTTGTAGTCATTGGCATCCGTTTACCACCTTGCGCTTAGTTTTAATTGAGATGATAGAACTATAGAATTCTGGTTAATTACTTTACGAACTGGTATCGTATTGTTTTGAAGTGTTAATCTAAAGTTTAAAAGTACCATTGCAAACTTTCAGTAAGTTTTGATTACTCCATGAAGTTTAATAGTTGGTATTAAATCAAGAGTAACAATTCCAATGTTAGTATATAAGTATCATGTTTGTCTCCATGATTCTTGATATTCAAAGGATTGTCTTAATATCAAGGTTATCTAGGATCTGAAAGAGTTGTTTCAGAAACCATGATGTGTGGAAGATATTGTGATATCTGAAACAAAATTTTGGTTGCAACATGATAGAGTATAATATGGTAAAAGACATGTTCTCATATTTGATGAGAATTTGCAAAAGGTTGGAGACACTAGTTGTCCTAATCCTCCAAAAGGTTTTGGAGAGCAACATTATACTCGCGATTCACTGGTACAAGCTAAAAGTAGCTTGATCATGGATAATTCCATGATGAGGGTGAATATTTGATGTAGGTAAAATGTTTACTACACCAAGAGATTACTAAAGAAAGGAATTTGAAAGAACACCAAACATTTGATAATGGTGATCTACTTCAAAGTGCAAGTCCAAAGACATTGGTATTTAACTATACACGCTTTGGACTATGTGTCATATGTATGACTCCACTATTGATGTTGATAGATTCTTTCAAACTGAAAAGGAAATACTGAAAGAGAATCTCATAAGTATGTGGCAGAAAATAAAAGACTAGAATTGTTCAGCTTAAGTATATAGATGATATACGTGTTATGGCTATATTCTTTGCTTATTAAACAATGTGGTTCCTAAGTATTTGATACTGAATTTGTTGGTATGAATCGTCATACGAAACAACACAATTCATGAACTACAATGGCCTAAGTGTAGGGTTCGCAGCATAGAAAACAAAAAAATTTCCTACGATGTGAACTATATACCAAGATCTATCTACTAGATACAAACAACGGGCGGATGTATATCCGTAGAGAATATACCCTTGAAGACCGACAAAGCTTAACGAGTTCAACTCGTGGTTGATGTAGACGATCTCTTGCCGATCTCAAGATCGAGAGGAAGTCCTAGCGCCGCAAATCAGCAGCGCATCCGTGCTCGCACACACGTTCGAGGCACCGAGCAACCTCCGCCTCCTCGCTCCAGCGATGCAGCAGAAGCACAACTCTTTCTTGCCGAATAGCCACCGGGAACATGTATCTCGCTAGTCCGAGACCATGGGGGATAAATTCTAGAGGGGGAGAGAGATCCTTCACGAGGAGGTGTGAGAGACAAGTGAGGAGGGGGGCTCCTTTTATAGGAGGAGGGGGGAGCACCCAAGGGGTGGCCGCCGGCCATGGGGGGCAGCCCCCTCCCCTCCTTCATTCATGTGGGTGGACACTCCACTCACAAAATGCCCTTTAAATTCCCTCCACTCAAAAGTCCACTCAAATTCCCATTAAATTTCCACCAAATTTAATGCAAACTCTCATTAAATAAAACTCTTTTATTTTATTCAGAATTTTGTCAATTACTTTAATGACAAACATTCACAAATAACCCCTTGCTAGAATTCTATTTCACATGCATAACCACTTTATGCAATTTCACCCGAAAACCTGTTTCGGTATCTAGTGAAATAAATTCCTGCGCTTGTTCATTCTTTCGGCATGAAACATTTGCTCCAATTGGATGTCGGTGTCTCTTAAGTGTGTCACCCTACGGTTAGTGAATAATGCGGACATGATCGAGACCCCTCTCGGATCAATAACCAGAAGCGGGATCTGGAGACCCATACTGACTCCCACACATTCAACGATGACTTTCTTGTGATCGTCGGAACCTTTTACGCTAGTATATCTTAATCCCTTTGTTTCACGATATATTACATGTCCGAGATTCGATCATCGGTATCTCCATACCTAGTTTGATCTCGTTACCGACATGCACTCTTTTCTCGTTCCTGTGATATAACATTCTAGTGATCAAATCACTTGCTTGCAAGCTAATCAATGTGATATCACCGAGAGGGCCCAGAGTATATCTATCCGTCATCGGGATGAACAAATTCCACTCTCGATCCATGAGCCTCAACATAACACTTTATTAGTTCTGAATCCATCTTTATAATCACCCTGTTACGGTGTGACGTTTGATGTTATCAAGAAACTCTTCCGGTGTTAGTGATTGACATGATCTCATGGTCTAAGGATTAGGATCACTTCGTAAGTTGTTATAGCAATATAAACTCAATGACTTTGATCGTAATGCTATACTTCGGATGAATGTTCATCACACCATTACACTAATGTTGTGATCCCGTTATTAACAACATCCAATGTCCATGATCAGGAAACCTTGATCATCTTGTTAATCAACGAGCTAGTTTATGAGAGAGGCATAACTAGGAACTTTCTGTTTGTTTATTAAACACACATGTATTATCATTTCCGTATTAATACAATTATAGCATGCAAAATAAACATCTATCATATACTTGGAATACACATAATAAACACTTTATTATTGCCTCTCAGGGCATATTCCCTTCAGTCTCCCACTTGCACTAGAGACAATAATCTAGTTACATAGTGATAAATCTAACACCCATTGAGTTCTGGTGTTGATCATGTTTTGCTCTAGGGAGAGTTTTAGTCAACGGATCTGCTACATTGAGATCCGTATGTACTTTACAAATCTTTATATCTCCATCCTTGACATGCTCGCGGATGGAGTGAAACCGGCGCTTAATATGCTTGGAATGCTTGTGAGACCTTGGCTCTTTGGAATTGGCAATGGCACCATTGTTGTCACAATAGATCACCATTGGGTCCAACGCGTTTGCCACCACTCCTAGTTCGGATATGAACTCCTTCATCCAAACTGCTTCCTGAGCCGCTTCTGAAGCAGCAACATATTCGGCCTCCGTTGTTGATCCCGCTACCACAGGTTGTTTGGAGCTCCTCCAACTAACCGCTCCGCCATTCATGAGAAATACGTATCCGGATTGAGACTTAGAGTCATCCGGATCGGTGTCAAAGCTAGCGTCGACATAACACTTAGCGACAAGCTCTTCTTCACCTCCGTATACAAGAAACATATCCTTAGTTCTTCGTAAGTACTTAAGGATATTCTTGACCGCTATCCAGTGTTCCGAACCTGGATCCGATTGGTACCTACTAGTCAAACTAATAGCATGTGCCACATCCGGTCTTGTACATAGCATGGCGTACATTATAGAGCCTATGGCTGAAGCATAGGGGACTTTGTCCATTATCTCTCTTTCTTCCGCCGAAGCCGGACTTTGAGTCTTACTCAATGTCTTGCCTTGCAACATAGGTAAGAACCCCTTCTTACTTCCGTCCATTTTAAACTTCTTTAAAATCTTATCAAGGTATGTACTTTGCGATAGCCCTATTAGGCGCCTAGATCTATCTCTATAGATCTTTATGCCTAATATGTATGACGCTTCACCTAGGTCCTTCATTGAAAATTTGCTGTTTAGATAACTTTTAACACTGTTTAAAAGATCTATCTCATTTCCGATCAATAATATGTCATCCACATATAATATCAGAAATACCACATTGCTCCCACTCACTTTCTTGTAAATACAAGCTTCTCCATAAGTTTGGACAAATCCAAACTCTTTGATCACCTCATCAAAGCGGAGATTCCAACTTCGTGATGCTTGCTTCAATCCATAGATGGATCGCTGAAGCTTGCACACCTTGTTAGCATCCTTAGGATCGACAAAACCCTTTGGTTGTATCATATACAACTCTTCTTCAATATTCCCATTGAGAAACGCGGTTTTGACATCCATCTGCCATATCTCATAATCGAAATATGCAGCAATTGCTAACATAATCCTAACTGACTTTAGCATCGCTACGGGAGAGAAAGTCTCATCGTAGTCAACTCCTTGAATTTGTCGAAACCCCTTTGCGACAAGTCGAGCTTTATAGACGGTCACATTACCATCAGCATCAGTTTTCCTTTTGAAAATCCATTTGTTCTCCACGGCCTTTCGGTCGTGAGGTAGTTCCACCAAGTTCCAAACTTGATTTTCATACATGGATTCCATCTCGGATTTCATGGCTTCTAACCATTTGTTGGAATCCGGGCTCATCATCGCTTCTTCATACGTCACAGGGTCATCATTTTCATCAACCATGAAATTCATGACAGGATTTCCATACAGCTCGGGAGCTGCACGCGTCCTGTTTGACCTGCGAGGTTCGGTAGTACTCTCTTTCGGAGTTTCATGATCATTATCATTAGTTCCCTCTTCAACAGGTGGAGCCAACTCCGGAACAACTTCCGGCGCTGCGCTACTCGCCATACTTTGAAGAGAAGGTTCCACAACCTCTTCGAGTTCTACCTTCCGACTACTCACACCTTTCGCGAGAAACTCTTTCTCTAGAAAGGATCCATTCTTGGCAACAAAAACCTTGCCCTCGGATCTGTGATAGAAGGAATACCCAATAGTTTCTTTAGGGTATCCTATGAAGACGCATTTTTCCGCTTTGGGTTCGAGTTTATCCGGTTGAAGTTTCTTCACATAAACATCGCATCCCCAAACTTTAAGAAATGACAGCTTAGGTTTGTTTCCAAACCACAATTCATATGGTGTCTTTTCAACAGATTTAGATGGTGCTCGATTTAAAGTGAATGCATCAGTTTCTAGTGCATAACCCCAAAATGACAACGGCAAGTCCGTCAGAGACATCATAGATCGAACCATATCTAATAAAGTACGATTACGACGTTCCGACACACCATTTCGCTGTGGTGTTCCGGCAGGTGTGAGTTGTGAAACAATTCCACACTCTTTCATGTGAGTGCTAAACTCGTAACTTAGATACTCACCTCCACGGTCGGACCGTAGAAATTTGATCTTTCTATTACGATGATTTTCCACTTCATTCTGAAATTCCTTGAACTTTTCAAAGGTTTCAGACTTGTGTTTCATCAAGTAGATATAACCGTATCTACTCAAATCATCCGTGAAAGTAACAAAATAACGATATCCACCTCGCGCCGACACACTCATTGGACCACATACATCAGAATGTATGATTTCCAATAAATCTGTCGCCCGTTCCATTGAACCGGAAAACGGCGTTCTAGTCATCTTGCCCATAAGGCATGGCTCACATGTATTAAATGATTCATAATCAAGTGATTCCAAAAGTCCATCCGAATGGAGCTTCTTCATGCGTTTAATGCTAATATGACCTAGACGGCAGTGCCACATATATGCGGATATATCATCATTAATTTTAATCCTTTTAGCATCAACATTATGAATATGTGTAACATTATCATCGAGATCTAATAGAAATAAACCATTCATCATCGGTGCATGACCATAAAAGATTTCATTCATATAAATGGAACAACCATTGTTCTCGGATTTAAATGAATAACCACTTCGCATCAAACACGATCCAGATACAATGTTCATGCTCAGTGCAGGCACCAGATAACATTTATTTAAGTTTATAACTAATCCCGACGGAAAGTGGAGAGGCAGCGTTCCGACGGCGATCACATCAACGCTTGATCCATTGCCGACACGCATCTTGACCTCACCCCTTGCTAGCGGTCGCTTGTTCCGCAGCCCCTGATTCGAGTTACAAATATTAGCAACTGAACCGGTATCAAATACCCAGGTGCTACTGCGAGCACTAGTCAAGTACACATCAATAACATGTATATCATATATACCTTTGTTTGCCTTGCCGGCCTTCTTGTCTGCCAGATACTTGGGGCAGTTGCGCTTCCAGTGGCCAGTCCCCTTACAATAGTAGCACTCGGAATCAGACTTAGGTCCAACTCGGGGTTTCTTTTCAGGCGCGGCAACCGGCTTGCCGCCCTTACTTCCCTTCCGTTTTCCCTTCTTGTCTTTCTTGAAACCAGTGTTCCTATTGATCATCAACACTTGATGTTCCTTTTTGATCTCCACTTCTGCAGTTTTAAGCATTGACAGAAGCTCGGGGAGAGACTTCTTCATGCCTTGCATATTATAGTTCATCACGAAGCTCTTATAGCTAGGTGGCAGAGACTGCAGAACACGATGGATGCCTAAGTCAATGGGAATCGATATTCCCAAGGACACAAGCTTATCGGCGTAACCCGACATCTTGAGTACATGCTCACTAACGGAGCTGTGCTCTTCCATCATGCAGCTAAAGAACTTTTCTGAAGCGTTGTAGCTCTCTACAGCAGCATGTGTGTCGAAAATCATTTTCAACTCACCCATTGTATCAAATGCATTGCCGTTTTCGAAACGCTTTCGAAGTTCTGGCTCTAGCCCATACAATATGCCGCAATGAACTAAGTTGTGGTCCTCCTGATGAGTCTGATAGACATTCTTCTCCTCGTCAGGGGCATCATCAAAAGGTGGGGGGCCTAACGGCGCTTCTAGCACATATTGCTTTTGTGCAGCAGAGAGGAGAATCCTCAAATTCATGGCCCATTCTGTAAAGTTGCTACCGTTCGTTGCTAGTTTCTCTTTCTCCATGAACACATTGAAATTAAAAGCAGGTGGTGCCATCTACAACAGAATTTGTAAAGTTTAGACTAAGTGTATGATAGATTGAGTTCAACTAATCTTTATTACGAATGAACTCCCACTCAAAAACGACATCCCTCGTGCCTTTTTGGTGATTACATGAACCAAATCCACTACACCAAGTCCGATCATCACGTGAGTCGGTATAGCTTCAAAGGCGAGCATCAAATGGGCATCATATCAACTATATGACTCATGCTTAACCTTTCGGTCCGTGTTCCGAGGCCATGTCTGTACATGCTAGGCTCGCCAAGTTAGAACCTTAGTATTCGCATGTGTAACTGTTTTACACCCGAAATATGGTCGTGGATCCAAGAACACCCGATCACCACGTGATGTCTTGGAGCGACGAAAACATAATCGGTGCATACTAAAGGAAGAACACATTCTTATCTTGATATTTAAATGAGGGATCATCTTATTATGCTAACAAAGCGCTAAACAAGCAATATAAGATGCTATCAAACATCATATGTTTATTAGTGAAATTATATGGTTCCCGCAGATGATCTCTATCATGTGCATCGTGGTATGATCACTATCATACCTATATGTGTAAATCCAAGGTCTATGGATTTTACACGCTATGTGTGTTGTAAGAGTATCATCTCATACTTCTACTTACAACACTACCATATCATAACACTAGCCCAGCAACAATCTAAACTAGATGCCTCTAATTTATACATTGCAAGTTTTACGTGGCTTAGGGCTTTCGAGATAGAACCGTTCTTACCTACGAACATGAACCACAACGAGGATAATCAAATTGTTGACAACTCGCTTACAAAATAGATATTGACTATAGTAGGAGAGACAGACACCCGCTAGCCACTTATGCAAACTAGTTGCATGTCAAGCGTGGAACAGGTCTCATGTGCGAGGACATGTAAAGTTTGTCCGGGCCGCTTCATCCCACTATGCCACCAATATCCAAAATTACAACAAAGGAGCAACAACATGATCATCATCGCCCACATACTCATATGTGTACTACCCGTGTAAAGTATCTACGCATAAACCTGGCTCTGATACCACTGTAGGGTTCGCAGCATAGAAAACAAAAAAATTTCCTACAATGTGAACTATATACCAAGATCTATCTACTAGATACAAACAACGGGCGGATGTATATCCGTAGAGAACATACCCTTGAAGACCGATAAATCTTAACAAGTTCAACTCGTGGTTGATGTAGACGATCTCTTGCCGATCTCAAGATCGAGAGGAAGTCCTAGCGCCGCAAATCAGCAGCGCATCCGTGCTCGCACACACGTTCGAGGCACCGAGCAACCTCCGCCTCCTCGCTCCAGCGATGCAGCGGAAGCACAACTCTTTCTTGCCGAATAGCCACCGGGAACATGTATCTCGCTAGTCCGAGACCATGGGGGATAAATTCTAGAGGGGGAGAGAGATCCTTCACGAGGAGGTGTGAGAGACAAGTGAGGAGGGGGGCTCCTTTTATAGGAGGATGGGGGAGCACCCAAGGGGTGGCCGCCGGCCATGGGGGGCAGCCCCCTCCCCTCCTTCATTCATGTGGGTGGACACTCCACTCACAAAATGCCCTTTAAATTCCCTCCACTCAAAAGTCCACTCAACTTCCCATTAAATTTCCACCAAATTTAATGCAAACTCTCATTAAATAAAACTCTTTTATTTTATTCAGAATTTTGTCAATTACTTTAATGACAAACATTCACAAATAACCCCTTGCTAGAATTCTATTTCACATGCATAACCACTTTATGCAATTTCACCCGAAAACCTGTTTCGGTATCTAGTGAAATAAATTCCTGCGCTTGTTCATTCTTTCGGCATGAAACATTTGCTCCAATTGGATGTCGGTGTCTCTTAAGTGTGTCACCCTACGGTTCGTGAATAATGCGGACATGATCGAGACCCCTCTCGGATCAATAATCAGAAGCGGGATCTGGAGACCCATACTGACTCCCACACATTCAATGATGACTTTCTTGTGATCGTCGGAACCTTTTACGCTAGTATATCTTAATACCTTTGTTTCACGATATATTACATGTCCGAGATTCGATCATCGGTATATCCATACCTAGTTTGATCTCGTTACCGACATGCACTCTTTTCTCGTTCCTGTGATATAACATTCTAGTGATCAAATCACTTGCTTGCAAGCTAATCAATGTGATATCACCGAGAGGGCCCAGAGTATATCTATCCGTCATCGGGATGAACAAATTCCACTCTCGATCCATGAGCCTCAACATAACATTTTATTAGTTCTGAATCCATCTTTATAATCACCCTGTTACGGTGTGACGTTTGATGTTATCAAGAAACTCTTCCGGTGTTAGTGGTTGACATGATCTCATGGTCTAAGGATTAGGATCACTTCGTAAGTTGTTATAGCAATATAAACTCAATGACTTTGATCGTAATGCTATACTTCGGATGAATGTTCATCACACCATTACACTAATGTTGTGATCCCGTTATTAACAACATCCAATGTCCATGATCAGGAAACCTTGATCATCTTGTTAATCAACGAGCTAGTTTATGAGAGAGGCATAACTAGGAACTTTCTGTTTGTTTATTAAACACACATGTATTATCGTTTCCGTATTAATACAATTATAGCATGCAAAATAAACATCTATCATATACTTGGAATACACATAATAAACACTTTATTATTGCCTCTCAGGGCATATTCCCTTCACTAAGTAACTAGCAAAAGAATATGTGATGATGTTCATCGAGAAATAAAGGGTTATTGTGTTGCTCGTTAAACGTCAAAGCTTGCCTTCAAGATTTGTTTTATCAGGTATTATGAGAACAAAAGGGTTGTTCAAATAATTGCCGTAATCCATAAAAGATGGATGATTCACAAATCTCGTTGGAGAAATCACATCCATAAAACTAGTGCTAAAAATGTCGAAAGACAAATTGATTGAAAGAGCACTTAGGAAGTGACATCGCCGTTTAAATTATATTGGAAAGAAGACATGGAGAAACTCCATATGGATGGAATTTTGGAATCTTTTGATTTTTGATCAAATGACGCTTGTGAAACTTTCCCAGAGATAATTAAAACTTCGTTCATAGGCCAAAAAGGAACGAATGACTAGCTTATTGGAACTTATACATATTGTTGTACGAAGTCCATTATGTGTAGTCAAGAGCGATGGATTTCAACTTCATATGCTTTCTCCGAAAATTTGAGTGAATATATGAATATTTACTTAATAAGGATAAAGTATGAAACACTTGAAAAGTTCAAAGACTTTCAAGATGAAGTGCAAAATCATTGTAACAAGAATATGAATAGTTTATGATAAGATCATAAAGGAAGATATTTAAGTTACAAGTTTAGCATAATACCTAAGATTTAAGGAATCGTTCCGTGGATTTGCATTTCCGAAACACCATAAGAGTATGGAGCGTTCGAGATATGTAATTAAACCTTGTTTGACATGGTAAGATCAAAGGTGTAATTCATAGAACTGTCATTATATTTTAAAGATTAAAAGCTTTAGAGACTACCGTTTTTTTCACTGAAAAGAGCTTCATCATAATCCGTTGAAATGACACCATATAAAGTTATGGTTTGGGATAAAACCCAAGTTGTCCTTTCTTAAACATTGGTATGCTATGCATAAGAAAGATGTTTGCAACCAAAGTCGGATGAACCTGTCTTTGTATGATATTTCGAATAAACTGTTAAGTATTCCTCCACAAACACCGGAGACAAAAGTGTTTGTCGCTTAGAACGTCAAGTTTCTTTGAGAAGGAATTTTTTCGTGAAAAGATAAGTGGGAGGACAATAGAACTTTGATAAGGTTAAAGGAACCTTAGCTATATGTGCAAAGTTGCGCAGCGCCGAAAAGTGTTCCGGAGGCAGCAACAATGCTCATGGCTCACGTGCCTCAAAGGTTGTGGTTACGAAGGTCAAAGTTTCTATTGAACCAAGTAGGTCGAGTAAACAATCAAATACCAAGATTTGAGGGTTGAATCATTATTTGAGAATAATGAACCGACTACATGCAAAAAAGCGATGATGGGCCCTGACTCCGTCAAATGGCTTGAAGCCATAAAATCCGTGATAGTTCCATACATGAGAAATCAAGTTTTGAACTTGAAGGACCCTCGAGAAAGGTGTAAGACCTTACAGTTGTGTTTGGATCTATAAAAAAATAGACATGGATGTTGCACATCTATGAAATAGTCGACATGTTGGGAAAGAGTTCACAACAATGTTCAAAGGTTGACTATGACAAGATCTGATCTTTCATAGCGATATTTAGTCTAGACGGATTAATGTAGCAGCCACTACATATAATTTTGTTATGTGGTAGTTGAATAAACAAAACAAGTTCTTCTAATAGAATTGTTACCTAGGACATGTGCATGACACGGTCCATAGGGCTTTGTTAATTCAAAGGATGCTAAATGCATAGGCAAACTTCAATGGTTGAAGTAAGCATAGCGGAGTTGGAATCTTCACTATGATGAAACTGTTAAAAGAGTTTAATTTCATCAGAGACAATGAAGATGCTTGCATTTGCAAGAAATTAAGTGGGAGCGCTAAGACATGTTTCTAATACATTATGTGGAAGACATATTGTTGATTGGAAATGATGTATCTTTTATTAACACATATTAAGAATTTCATCTCGATGAAAGGCTTAGGCAAAACCCAAATATTTGGCATCAATAGACGCTAATATGGTTGTGCCAAAAGTACATAGATGATATATTGAATGCGTTCAATATAGAAACTACAAGAAAGGTTCTTGTTGCATAGAAAGGATTGAATGAGTTGAATACTGATGATATATTCAAGTGTATTGACACTTGGTAAGTGAAACAAAGATTCAAGTATAGATTGATACTTGATGTATGAAATCACAAAGACTATTTATATCAATCATACTGTGATATGTACAAATCCAGATATGTCATGTACTCTAAATGCTATGAGCATATACAAGAATGATTCATAAGATGATCATTGGACAATAGTAAGGATATTCTTATGATCTTTTGGAAGAACTAAGAATATATTGTTTGTAGAAGTGACAAATAGATGTTTAGTTCATTGTAAAAGTACTACATTGATACTAGTTTTGTCACAAAATACAAATTAAGTTTATCTCAATCTAAACTAAGGGTGGCACAATATAATGGAAAGTAAGTTCCATAATGGATTTGGATGAGTTCCAAAGTTAAGACATTGTGACAGATACTACAACAAAAGGCTAAGTATATGACTGCTATTATAGCAGCTAAAGAGGGCATTTGGGTCAAGTAGTTTGTTATCAAACTAGGTGTAGTTCATAGCGGGATAATACTATGAAGATATATTGTACGACAATATTATCAACATGTTTTAACCCCAAAGAACTAAAGGTCTCACCAAAGGACCAAATTTATACAAAGCCATCTCATTAGAGAATGAGTGATGCGTAGGGACGCAAATACATGCAATTACACACGGACCTCGAAGTGTCAGATCCGGAGATCAGTTGACCACTAGCAATCGTGTACATGCAACACCGGAAAGCCATAGGTGTTGAATACACAAAGGTTTGAAAGTAGATTATTGACTCTAGTGCAAGTGGGAGACTGTTGGAGATATGCCCAAGAGGCAATAATAAAGTGGTTATTATCATATCTTCATACTTATGATAAATGTTTACATACCATGCTATAATTGTATTAACCGGAAACATTAATACTTGTGTGATTTGTAAACATAAAAGAGTCCCTAGTAAAGCCTCTTGTTAAACTAGCTTGTTGGTTAATATATGATCATGGTTTCCTGATCATGAACATAGAGATGTTATTAACAACAGGGTCATATCATTAGGAGAATGATGTGATGGACATACTCCTATAGTTAAGCGTAGCATAAAGATCAAGTCATTTAATATAGTTCATTTGCTATAATCTTTCTGATACATAGTAACCTAATTCCTTCGACCATGAGATCATGCTAATCACCATCACCGGAAGGATGCTTTGATGACATCAAACACCACACCGTAACTGGGTGTCTATAAAGGTGGCATTGAGTGTTCGGAAAGTATGTGTTGAGGCACATGGATCAAGAGTGGGATTTGTCCATCCATATGACGGATAGATATACTCTGGGCCCTCTCGGTGGAATGTCATCCAATTAGCTTGCAAGCATGTGACTGGCTCGCAAGGGATAACATACCACGGGAACGAGAAAAGAGTACTTATCGGTAACGAGGTTGAACTAGGTATGCAGAGATACCGACGATCAAAACCTCGGATAAGTAAACTATCGTGAGACAAAGGGAAATTGGTATCATATGTAAGTGGTTCATTCGATCCCAAAGTAATCGTAGAAATATGTGGGAGCCATATGAATTTCCAGATTCCTCTATTGGTTATTGATCGGAGAAGTGTCTCGATCATGTCCGCATAATTCACGAACCGTAGGGAGACACACTTAAGGATTCGATGTTGTTGAGTAGTTATGGAATGATGAGTAAGAGACCGAATGTTGTTCGGAGTCTCGAATGGGATCCGGGATATCACGAGGAGATCCGGAATGGTCCGGAGAATAAGATTCATATAAGGAAAGTCCCGTTTCGGAGTTCGAGAATGATTCCGGTGTTTTCATCGGGAATGTTCTAGAAGGTTCCGGAATGTCCGGCACTCCGGAGGGAAAGGGGTACATGAATGTGTCATTGCAAGTTGGAATGATTGCATCATGTACTAAGTGTCATCGCTGTTCCAAATAAAGGATTAATCGAATCCTAGTTTGAAAAGTCAAATAGCTAAATTGAAAAGTCAAACGGCTAAATTTGGAAAGTGGAAAAGAGGAGGAAGTTTGAAACCGAGTTGGGGAGGAGTTCCCTCCTCCAACCGGCGGCCCACTTCCAAGCCGAGTTGGGGAGGGACTCCCCTCCCCTTGGCCGCACCTCCCACCTATAAAGGGAGGGGCAGGGCTGCCCCTCCAAGACACACAAGATCCTCTCCTCTAAACCCTAATTTGGTGCCGCCACCTCCTGCAGCTGCCGCCACCTCCTAGGGCTCCCCTTGGCGCCGACTTGGGCAAGCCCCAAACCCTAGCCGCCGCCCTAGCACCTCTTCCTCGGCATGTCTAAACCCTAGATCGTCGAGGGCTCTCTCATAGTCCACCATACTCGCTCCGGCTTAAGGCGAAGCCCTGCGAGATCTCCCCTCTACTTCCGGTACCACGCCGTTGTGCTGCCGGAATCGCGAGGAGAGTGCTACAACCTCCGCTGCCTGCTGGAACAAGGGAGAGGAAGGTCTTCGTCGAGTACCGAACGTGTGACCGACTGCGGGAGCGCTGCCGGAACGCAACGCCGGAAGGATCGTCTACGCGATCTTGAGATCGGCAAGTGTACGACTACATCACCCACGAGAATCTGCTCTTGTTAACCGCTTTGGAATCTTCGAGGGTGAGTTCCTCTATCGACTCGTTGCTACAATCTAGTAGATAGATCTTGGCTTGTTTGTGTGCATGCGGTAGGAAATTTTTGTTTTCCATGCTACGAACCCCTTCATTCATGTGGTTTCAGTTGTCTTGAACCATAAGCAATCACTTTCGGATCTTGCATTAGTATACAACCCAAACCTTCTTTAGATGCATCACAGTATACTGTAAAGTCTTTCCTTGTTTCTGGAACTGCTAGGATTGGAGCGGTAGTTAACCTGGTCTTCAACTCTTGAAAACTTGCTTCACACTTCTCATCCCAATTGAATGGTGTATTCTTTCTTAACAATTTGGTCATTGGTCCAGCTATTTTGGAGAAACCTTCAATGAATCTCCAATAATAACCAGCCATCCCCAAGAAACCTCGAATTTGTTTCACATTGGTTGGTGTAGTCCACTCTAGTACTGATTGAAATTTGGATGGATTTACAGCAATTCCATCTTTACTGATCACATGATCGAGGAATTCTACCTCATCTAACCAGAATTCACACTTACTGAACTTATCATAAAGTTTATGTTCCCTTAGGGTCTGCAATGCTATTCTCAAATGATCTGCATGCTCTTCTTTATTCTTGGAATAAATCAGAATATCCTCAATGAAGACTATAACGAACTTATCCAGATATGGCATAAAGATTTTGTTCATCGGATTCATGAATATTGCCGGTGCATTGGTCAATCCAAATGGTACTACCAGATACTCATGGTGTCCATATCTTGAGACAAATGTTGTCTTTGGAACATCCTCTGGTTTAATTTTTATCTGATAGTATCCAGATCTTAGATCGATCTTAGAAAATACTCCAACTCCTTTCACTTGATCAAATAGATCTTGAATTCTTGGTAAGGGGTACTTATTCTTTATGGTAACATTGTTCAGATTTATGTAGTCTCCACACATCCTTCTTCCACCATCCCTTTTATCCACAAAGATAACTGGTGTTCCCCATGGGGATACACTTTCCTGAATAAATACTTTTCTGGCTAACTCATCAATTTGCTCTTTGAGTTCTTTTAATTCTCTTGGTCCCATCTTATATGGTGCTTGAGCTATTGGTGTTGTACCTGGAACTAGATCAATAGTGAACTCTATCTCCCTATCTGGTGGCATTCCAGGTAGCTCTGCTGGAAAAACATCTTGAAATTCATTTAATATAGGAATATCTTCCAATTTGACCCCTTTCATTGAGTTCAACTGAAGTTCCACCATGATATGACTATGCTTATCTGCTTGGTAAACTATCCTTGCTCCACTTGAAGTTTTGATTGAGACAGTTTTCTCCTCACAATTTATCTGAGCCCCATGTTCAGTCATCCAATCCATCCCCAGCAATACTGCAATTCCTTTCAAAGGAATCACATAAAGGTCCGCAAAGTATGTACAACCACAGATCGAGATAACCTGATCTTGTTTAATGTGGCGTACAACTACATTCCCCCTGTCGTCACTACGGTCATAGGAATTTCTAACGTTGACATTCTAATCCCGAATTTATCACAGAATTCTTCAGAAATGAATGAAGTAGTTGCACCATTATCAAATAGAACTTTGCCGGTATTGGTAAGGATATTGAGCGTACCTATCACTACATGATCCGAGTTATCCACCTCCTCTAGGGTTGCGCAATCCAGCTTCCCGGTAGGTCTGTTCCTCTTGCCATTGTTGTTCTTGCCATTATTTCCTCCTCGATTGGGTTGTCCACTTCCTCCAATGGCTTGTCCTCCTCCCTTGGTAGGCCAACCACCTGGTGGTTTGCTCGGACAGTCGGGCTTGATATGCCCCTTCTGGCCACAACTGTAACAGATAACTACTGGCTTTTTGCATTCCCTCTGGAAATGCCTTGGAATTCCACAGTTGTTACAGATAACATTCCTCCTAGGATTGGATTGATTTCCACCACTGCCCTTGTTATTGTTATTATTACCATAGGCCTTGTTCCGAGGTTTGAACTCCAAAATGGGTTTAGGTTTACTTGCCTGAATTCTCTTGGTTTCCTTCTTGGCTCTCTCCTCCTATCCTCTTGGACATTCTTATAGTCATCTTCGAAAGTGATAGCTGCATCCAGCAACTGCTGATAAGTTTGCTTATTAGCCAACCTTAACTGTATCCTCACAAATGGATTTAACCCATGTAGGAAATGTTTCTTCTACTTCTCTTATGTGTTAACATCTTCCTAAGTATAACGAGATAGTTGACTAAACTTACGGATATACTTCATGACACTTGTATATCCCTGCCGAAGCTCCTCAAATTCTCTTCGCTTCAACTCCATAACACTTTCCGGAACATGATATTCACGGAATCTCTGTTTGAACTCCTCCCAAGTGTACTCCCTTCCTGGCTGTTGCATGGCTAACTGATTTCCCACCATGATGTTGCAGGTCTTGTCAGAAGATGAGTTGCATACCTCAATTTCTCCTCATCATTACAACCTACAGTCTTCAGCTTTCTTTCTGTATCTGCTAGCCAATCTTCTGCATCCATTGGTTTAGGAGTTGATGCAAAAGGTAACGGCCTTGCATTCTGGAAGTCAAAAAGACTCACTCCTCCACCTTCAGGTGCTCTCTGATTCCCAGCTCGTCCCAGCAGCTCTTCCATGAACTTGTTCTGGGTCTCTTGCATCATTTGCATACACTGCATAAAGTTCTGCTCCATTAACGGCCTCATTGGTGGAGGTGGTGGTAATGTTCCCTGATTTCCTGCATCTGCATCGGCCTTCTCCTTGGCCTCACGTTCCATCTGCTGATGTTCAGATTCGGTCTCTACACCCGTATCCATGACCCCCTAGTCCTGCAACATAAATCGAATACTCATAGTTACATCATGCACATGTGTTCTGAGCTCGACTTTACACACAGAACTAGTCACACAATGAAAATCCAAATATGCATTTCACATATTATACATTACAACATCTTAATAATACAAAGTCATTACAACATATACCATATAGGTATAATCACAACACTACCTTATTTATCTAACTACCTTATTTTCTTGAATTCCAATACATAGTACCCGATACTTCTAAATAGCTGCATGCTTCTAGTAATAACTACGCTCATCATACATGTCTGATGTCCAACCGTGATGACGTGACGTTCGTCACACAGTTTGTGGAACAAATGGCCTTCTAGAAGGAACATAATAAGTATCTGAAGTGTCAGGACTTGAGTCATTACTCAACCTGAGCGCATTGACTCCCTCCAGCTTAGCTGAAAAGTCTTCAGAAACATATTCAACATTATCTCCCACTTGCATCTCTTGAGCTTCATTTCTTGAGTCGCCAACAGAATACGTAGATCCTGCTGCTCCCTAGGTGCTCCTTTGGGCAAGATAGTTAAACACCGGATAATGTATATTCCCTGGGTTTTGAGAAGGTGTTGATGATTCGAACACTCTCTCCTCAGGATCTTCTTCTTCATCCTGATTATCTATGAACATGGCATTTCTACTACTGTTACTAGGGTTAATTATTGCACCCATCCAGCTAGATTGTCCAACATTTCTGTCAGAACTATCTATGGACATCTGGTGTGCATGGGATCCTTCAGATGATCCCATTCTCCAACCATCAGAATTCTCAATAGGAAGTTCTGAATCAGAACCGTCCTCTGAACCCTGTGGTACTGCATACCTCATATCTAGAGTAGGATCATATATAGGTTCAGGCCTTGGTGAATAAGGATATGGTGTAAAAGATTCAGGATCTATTGGTATAACCTGAAAGATAGGTTTTGCACTACTACTTGCTTCCTTCTCCGACTGGAATGCTAACTGCTTCCTCCTTTCTGGATCAGTTAGATCCTCTAACATGACATTTTTATCTTCGACAATCACTTGATGTGTCTTATAAAAAGACGCAACAAGTGTTTGGTATCTATCCATAAACTTGGAAGCTAACTTAGGATGCTTCTTAACCAAAGTAAGATGATTCGGTACAGGATCCGAGTCTATAGAATCATGAGGTATCACAGAAATTGTGCTACCTTCCAACTCCTTGGCTTTATGCTCCCGGATATTAGCTATCGCCTCCACAACAGCAACATGATATGCTGCTAAGTGACTCCTACCTTCACCGATAGGTAGATCGTGATATAATCCAAGCTCCTCTGGGAGTTGGATACTCACACGATACTTGGATAACATACGACCATCATAATAGGTTATGGTGTTCACTGGAATTCTAGTTGGACAACTAAAAATCTTTAGAAGTTGACAAAGTTGGTATGTGAACGATCCTTGATAATCATCAATAGTCTCCTCTTTCCTTACCAAAGTTTGTTTTGGAAACTTTGGTGCCATAGCTCTGTATATAAGAAAAATATTTTTATTAATAACCAATAATATATTGCATCATAACAAAGAATTATCACAGTAAAACATAAAACAGAATATTCTCATCTGAATAACCATTATATTTCTTTTAGAGAATTCTTTATCCTTGCTACACACTCCTACAAGTAATACCCTTTACTACGTTTCCAACCTAAGGTCAAAGCAATTTGCTCGGATACCAACTGCTGTGACCCAGCATACCACTGCATGTGTAGTACACTATAATCGTTGACACGACATCCACAGAACACCGTTCTGTAAATATCACATCCCTCAGAGTGGTACAACAGAAACATTGTGGGTCCATATTACAAACATTCACACATTATTATTACAATACCAGAAGTTCAAGACTTAGAAAAGATTCAACTTACAAACCAAAATATAAAGTGTTTTAGCGGGATTTAAAAGTAGCAACTCCAACTAAGAGTTGAGCTCAGCAGCTTATTCTATATGGTTCATGCTGCTCGGCTCCGTCGGTTACTACTAACTAGGGTACTTAGTTTGACTCGTTGCCATTGACACCATAGCGGATTTTGTAATCCACTCCTTCAACACCTCCTGACAGGTCAGGCTCCTCGTAGAACACATCTTCTTGGCATTCGGCTGCATACATTGGCGTGTCCTCGGGTTCCTCAGAGTCTAGGCAAGGGATCAAAGGAAAGGATGAGTAACAACGTTACCCAGCAAGTTCATTATATGCAAGGTGGGAAGTTTTATGCTCTATCTACTACCTCAGACTATAAGTCCTTGGCACTATGCAGTTGTTGTAAATCTTTCTTCAAAGATTGATTTTATTATGAAAATCTATGACCATCAGCCTTCACATGTTGACCAGAACTTTCATGGAGTTCCTTTCCTGTCGCGTTCGTAGCTCCTTCCTAGAACAAGGAGTAACAAGTTACAATTCTTACACTCTGCAGAGGTGCATCACTTTACCCATGAGAGATTAACTCCTTGTTGCACAACCGGGCATACTTTCCCGTCCACAATTCCATGATGTGGGGCCCAGTAGGTGATCCAAGCCAATCACTGCCCCCTTCGCGACCTCGCATGCCTCCTTGGTGTACACCATGCCCACATATTGAATTACGACAATGGTTTGTACAGACCGTTAGATGCCAGAACTATCGTGGGACATTGAGGGTTCCCACCCATATGCTGCATATCCTCTACGAATTACCAATTAATATGCACGCTATGAGTGATAACAGCCACGACCTGCACATCCGGCTACACGCGAGAGGAAGAAGATAGAGCTGACTTCTCTGTCCCATTCCAAATCTCATGGTTAACGCATGATATACAGCGCTAGAATCACTGATGTCATGGGTTATTAAGTTCCTAACTAATCATTATTGTTGCAAATAGAACCCTAAGTTCTATTGCTCCATTATATCATCACTTAGGATGATACCTAAGATTTCTTTATTTTAGAAAATAATATTTTCTTTCTTTGGAGTATAGATGATAACACACAATCTTGCAAATACTTTGATAAAGACTCTTCAAAGGACATGAGCAAATGATGAACTTGCCTTGTGATTTTTAGGTAGTGAAGTCAGATGCTTGCACTGGACCTTGAGATTCTAGTTCTACAAAACATGAGTATTGCCCGGTAAGGACAATATTTAAAGAAGCAAAATGATTATGCAAAGTAATGTAATGCATCATTTAGTTTTATGTGTATTCTCCCCCATTATTTAAATTATATAAATTCTTTTCATAAATAAAGATTTATAAATATTAATTATTAATATTTATTGAATATTGTATTCCTTATTTTCTTTCATTTTATTTGAATTTTACTTATTTAATAATTCCTTTAAGAATTATCATCTATCTTTTAAATTAAAAAACTTATATAAATTATTTGTTTAGTATTTTTCTAAAATACTACAATATTGGTATATAATAGAAGTGATTTTTATTTATTTTTATCATATTTCAATAATTTTCTAAAATTCCATAAGGCATATATATGTTGCAAAATTCTTAGTAAAAATTATATGCCTAAAATTTTATTTCCTAATTTATTTAGATGTATTGAATTATTGTGAATCCAAAAATATTTTATCTATAATTTTTGGATTTTTTTAATTTTAATTTCTAGAATTTATTTAAATTAAGGGGCATTTTGGTCATTTCTTAATTATTAATTCTTCCTTTAGGTTGCTGGGCTGGCTTTGTCAAGCCCATTGGGATTATTGGGACGTTTGGCCCAAGTGGCTATGATCAAAAGGGCTCCCGAAAGGGGTACTGGCCCACTCAGCCCACTCTCTCTGTCTCTCTCTCTCTCTCGTTGTCATATCCCTTCTCCCTCGACCCCGTGGGGTGCTAGCGCCGCCGCTGGCGATGCTCGGTGCCGTGGCCCTCCCTGGCCACTGTCGTGGTGCAGGGTGAGGTTGGCGATTACGCTGGTTCACCTCCTCTGCTTCGATTTGAGTTCGGAGCCTTCATGTGGCCAGGTTCGTCCCGTTCGCGAACCCTAGGGTTTGGGGTTGGGTGCTGCCTCCGCCGCTACGGACCCTCGTGTGGTGGTGTGCGGTGTGCTGCTGTGGCCACCGACATGGCTGGTGCGGGTTGCAGCGCCGTCTGGGTGCTCCCCGTGGCGCCGCGAGCATGTCGGCCCTTTTGCTTCCTCTTAAATTCGTCAGCGAGGACCCCGGGTAAGTTGCGCCTCTTGTGGATCCTATTTCATCCTATCACCATGAATCCCTCTGTGTGTATCTAGTGGCTACCCCTGCCTAGTGCCTATGTTCTGATTAGGGTTCATATCCTGATTAGGGTTCTTGTTCTGATTAGGGTTCATATCCCTCTGTTGATCATATATATGATGATTTAGATCTAGTGGTGATAATCCTTGAGCATGATGAATGGCTGTTTACTGTGGATTATTGCTTATAGTTGGCTTTGGTGATGCTAGTGGCTTACCAGACTTATTCCAGTGGTAATTTGATATGGTTCAGATGATAATGTTACTGTAGAATCACTACTTGGAGATCCTAGTGATTTGAAAGTTCACCACTTTCATTACTTAGTTTTTGACAGTGATTTGTGAGTGATGTAGTCACTGTATCTGTAATTGTTGGCTTATGGATTCATATACAGTTTGAGATTAATTGGTCTCTTACAGTGATGTTATGTACATATATATTCCTGGAAATGATTCCTGTGCTTAGTACCAGGAAAATGATGCTTGGTTGTCTGTGAGTTTATCTGTGAAAGCTAGATACTCAATCTTCTTGGTTTTGAAGCTGCTCTTGTGATACCATCCTAAAATGGCACAAAAGACTAGGTTATACTATTTGGCTTGATTTTGTTTATGCTTAAGATTGGCTTAATACCAAAGATAAGTTTAAACTTCTTTCTTTGAACCCCAATGCCTATGATGTTGGTCTGAGGCTTAGGGACTAGGTCCTTATCTTGTTGTTCCTCATGGATCTCTTCTGGTAGTGATACCAGCTACTAATTCTTGAGTTAAAGTTGGGAAAAATGATTTGTAGGATTATTAAGTTATATAGATCCATAGGATCTAGAAATTCTAAGGTGCTACTCATGTTTAAGAGATGTGCCTAGAATTCCAGATCTTAGCTATTTTATTCTTGGAATTTAAGATATGGCTTTATAGCTAGGATCAATGAGGCTGTTCTGAGATCCTGGTTGGATCTGTATAGTTTTCTGATGGCTTTTAGTGTTTAAAATCTTCTATGATGGATTCATCCCACTTGGATGAATGCTGAGAAGTTAGATATAGAACAACACATGAATCTATTATATTGAGATGATAAACAGATCATGTGATGTTTTTATATAACTCACCACAACAGTGGGTTGTTGTTGTGGTTGTAACTTGTTGATCTGGTGGCCTGATCTTGCTGGCTTGATCTGGTGGCCTGATCTTGCTGGCTTGATCTTGTCCTTCTCCTGTTGTTGTTCCTACTGCTTATAGCTCCTGCAACTTGTCCTTGATCTTGCTATCTACCTTCTGGTTCCTGGTAGCTTGGTCTTGACCTTGCTATCCACCTGATCCAGCCCCTCCTTATGTCACCATCTTGGTGAGTTCTGATATGATCTGGTTTGTGGTTTAGTTTGGCTGGTTTGGTTGTGGCTGGGCTGCTGGTGCTTGATGTGTATGAGCAATGGAATGATGTGGTGGTGCTTGCCCACAGCTGTATTGTGTGGTTTTGCTTGTGTGTCATGTTGTAGCTGTGCTGACATCACACACCATGCATTTAGGTGTGTGTGCTGCTTGTGTGCCTGCAACACCTTCCGGATATGCTCAAGGAATGATCTACCTTTTATCTGATTACATTTACCTGTCTGGTGAAACTTGCCCCTCTTGCTGTTTGGAGTTATTTGACTTATGGCTTAAAAATTATGAAAGATTTAGTTCTTTCATATTGGTGAAACTTGCCCCTAAAGATTACTCAGTGATGTAAAGTTGAACAGTGCATCTCACTGTCACAAATGAGAGTAAAAAATATCTTAATCTTTTATTTTCTTTCTTTTTATTTATTCTTTGTTTTGCAGGTACAAGGCTTGGAGATTCAAGATTTAGAATAGGGTTTCTTTTTCTTTATAGAATAATTCCCTTATAACATTTATTTTATTCTTTTGTAATTTTCATTTTATCCTTTTGTAATAAAGATTGTAATATTACTCAATATATAAATATTCTTCTTTTATTTCAGCCATTGTAAAGATACTTGATTACTTTTATAAGTTATATTTTTTAACTTATTTATTGAATAAAGATATGGAATGAATATTCATTTTCTGGATTATGTTATATTATTTAAAGTTTGAGTTACTAAATGTTATTTCTTGATTAAATGAGATTACTCAAACCTAATTCTAATTCCTTTTAAATTATAATTCTAACACTCAAGTTTGAATTCAAATTTCATTTCCCAAAACGCACTAATCCATAAAGATCATGTCAAAGTTTATAACGATCATTCTCCAAGGCTATTCCTAAACTTAAAGAGTGAAATAAACTTTGATCACTTTAGGTTTTTATTTGGCGAAAATTTTACCCACATTTTTACAGATGAATGCATGCAATTGCACAGATTCCTAATTATACCCTTTGTGGGTTCCTAAATGCTGGGATGTTACACTATACTCTCGCTATAAGGCAAGAAACACCAAGCAAAGTCCTTATCACCTCGAAGACTCAGTTCTCCATTATTAAATCTCGGATCTCAGCTGCCATGAAATTCTCTGCCACCATTTTTATCATGGAAATCGAAACACCAACATGTACCACAATGACAATAAGGCAACGAAGCTTCGCATCACACCCTCCTGAAGCCACATGGCCAAAAATAGTGGTGCACACGACCAAATCCCATCTGATCCAGCAGCCTACTAGCATCAATCGCCAATGAATATCTCCAGCGGAGGCTTCCAGAACTCGTTCCCGACCAGATAATTGAGGCCAGGAATCAAGCATAACATCATCTTCACACAAGAAGAACCGCCTCCTTTATTTAAGCCGAGCAAGAAGCCGCCCATGCCACCAACCGTCTGCAAAGGAGCCGACGAACCGGACCGCCACCGACCTCGCTGGAACCGGCGCATACTGGCCGATGCACGCAGTGGCCGCCATGACCCATCGGCCTAGATCGCACCTAGGTCGGGCTCGCCGCTATTGCACTCCATGGCAGCATCACCTCGGATGGCATCGTCGAGGATTTGCCTCACCCGATTTGTCATCCCCAACGCAAGCACCATAGCGCCATCTCCTCCGCATCCCACCAACCGCACGCGCTCGCCGCCGTGAATCTCTCTACCGACGCATAGCTGCCTCGTCCCTCCTCAGCCCTCCGCTTTAGGCGAGACGGGGACGACAACAGCTATGGGGGTCAGAGGGAGGTGGCGGTGGCTAGCTTTTTTGGGGGAGCTCCGGTTCTGGCTGCGCATTCGGTTAATTTGGTTAAATCGGTTCGGTTTATATAGTTTTTCGATAAATATGATTTTAATACTTCAGTAAATACAGTTTCGTATAAAAATACGGTTCGGTTTCGGTAATAACCAAACAAATTCGGTTCGGTTTCGGTAATAACCTAACTAACCAAAGTTTACGCGATTTTTGAAATAACAACAAAGTTTTATAGACATTTATTTCGGTTATGTATCTTTTATATCCCAATTGAATGTATTTCAAGAGAAATAAATAAAAGATAAAAAAATTATAGTTAAATAAAAAATTGAGAATTAGTAAGACTTGAACTCACGACCTACACACCAGACAACCAATTAACCACAAGGTCAAACCACCACAATGAAGCATTTTTCTTTCATAAAATCACTTTAAACTCTATATAATACATACACGTGAAGTTGGACTTTGCTTAAAACGATAATTTTTTTGTTGTGCTAGGCTAATCGGTTTTATTTGGTTTAACCACGGTTTTTTCGGTTATAAACTGAAATAACCGAAGTGCATTCGGTTTGCATATTTGCTAACCGTAACCTTAACCACAAACTAGAAAAACCAAAAATTCACTTTGCGGTTAGGGTTTTTTCGGTTCACCTTTTTGTTTCGGTTATGCGTCCGGTGCCACCCGAGCAGGGGTGACACGGGAGGGAGGGAGCGTCCGTGTGGAGGGAAGTCACCTTTTAGTGGAGTAACGTAATTAGCGGGTGTCTGAAGTTTTTTTTTTTTTGTACTTTTCTTAATACGATAACCTATTTTTCTAGTGGCCAATACAAAAATCAAACGAGCCGTAGTAGTATTTGGGCAATACTTTGCTGGTCTTTTTTTACTAAGTTTGTGGGCGCGCTATAGACGTCTGCCTTTTGCTGTAATCAGATAAAGCTAATTGTCGCATTGATGATTTGATGTCCTCTTTAGAAATTGTTCTTAGTGCGCATCGATCATTTTAGTCGACTAACTTTTAAAGGAGTACTCTAGTAACTAATTGTCGCATTGGTGATTTGATGTCCTCTTTATAAATTGTTCTTAGTGACTAGTATTAATTCTTTTTGGCTGAGTGACGGATTTGGACGTTGCCGAGCCGAGCACATATTCGCGGCCGGCGTGCAAGCACAGGAGGTGAATGCGAATGGTGGTGGTGTGTGTGGCCTGGTAGCTTTCATGACAAGGGCGACGGGATGGCGATTGTGCATCGATCAATTGGAGGATTGTTTTTCACCCTGAAGGATGCATGCAAGTTGGGTTTGATACCGACAAAAAAACGCGAGTGGGTGAGCGACACACCTGAATAAAAACGTCTTTGTAGGGAGCTCTCTATAGCGACACACCCATCCTTGCCTCTCTATCGTCTGAACCGGGCAAAACTTGTTGTAATTGAGCTTGTTGTAGTAGACAGACAAAAAGTCGTCGTGTTAAGGCCCCACAGGACCAGCGCACCAGAACAACAATCATCGCCGAAGATGACAACCATAGATCGGAAGAGACTGGTCTCAAACCACACCGATGAATACGGAAAACGATTAGATCCCAAGAGATCCGCCGAACACACGAGTTCACGCACCCTCCGCCAATGCTATATACACCATCGGAGCGAGGATATGACGGGAAGGACCTTATTCTGACTTCAAGACGCAGCCGCCACCACAATATTCTAAAAAAGACACCGAAAAATGCCAAACAAAAACAAAAACCCTCCCACCAATGAGAGACCGAGATCCGCCGCACCTCCAAGATCCTAAGCCCACCAGAGACGGAATAGACTGGCGGTATCGCTGGCAAGGGGTCAAAACCCTAGATGAGTTTCGCTGGTCGCTTCCCAATCGCTGGCGCTGCCCCTCAGGTACGTATATGTATGTCTTTATCTGATATATAATGTATTAAGGAATTAGTGTTCTAGCTCCTCGAGTCTTAAATATAGACTCGTACATACTAGTACTCCCTCTGAGCCTACTACGAGTTAGTTGATTTTATTCAATTCAAATATCAATAAATATCTATATTTAAGATATACTTCCTCTGTTTTAAAATATGAGATATTTTAGGTTTGTGAAAAAAATGCATCTAGACTTATTTTAATGTGTAGATTCACTCCAAACATGAAAGAACCTACATACTAAAAAAATCTAGATATATTTGCTTCATAAAGCTAAAACATTTTATATTTTGAAACGGAGGGAGTACATACTAGTATTCCCTCTGAGCCTACTGCGAGTTAGTTGACTTTATCAATTCAAATTTCAAATAAAATATCAATAAATATCTAAAAGTATTCACCCTCTATTATACTAAGTAGTATTGTCTCAATTCCTCAAAAAATAGTATTGTCTCAATTGACTTATAATCAACTATTTATTATTGGACTTACTTTCCCACATTGTTGCATTTTTTATTCATCTAGTGCAAGAAAATAATGAATAATTTCACTCTCAAAGTTCAAAATATTTTGGAATTTTGCATGAATCTCAATATTAGGTTGATGGTTCACGTTGTATGACTCATAAATTTCTCAAACATGACTAAGATTTGGCAAAATGAGTTAACTTATTAAAGTGGTTTTGCTAATGATTGGTCCCCTAAGGATTTTCCTTTTGATTTTTGACATGTCAACTCCGAGAATGGTCATTTTTTGAGGATGAGATCATGTGCAAGATTAATATTTAAAAATTTACAAAAATCAGTAGTGATGGTTGTTGCTCTGGTCCTTTGGGGCCATAGCAAGCCGATTTTCCATCTTTCTTCTACAACAACCTATACTATGACGAGTTTTACCCGGCTCCGGTGATGGAGCGGCGAGTATGGAGGCACGACTTCAACTCGTGCTAGTGTCATAGTCGCCGCTAGATGGTTCAATGATTTATTTGTATTTATATTACTTTTGACATTCTTTATACTGCCGTTGATGATTATTAATAAATGAGCTAATTGCATGGGACATACAAATACTTGTCCATTATGTGCAAAAACACCCAAATACTTGCAACTTGGGGTCTGGTGGTACATGAACTTGTCCATTAGGTGCAAATACCCCTAGAGCTAATCAGGAACTCCCATGTGGCCACTCTAGCGTTGGCAGGCCACACGTTGGCTGTTTTGTGCTTAACCCCTAGAGAGCCAAGGATTAACAGTCATCACCCATACTCTTCTCTCTCCCTTTGCCCCTCCCTATGCTAGACATCACAACGGTGATGTAGGGTTCCACCACAGCGGTGGTGACGGAAGGAGGCAAAGGATGGCGCAGTCCAATGAGTCATCGATGGAGAGCACCAGGAGGTACCCTTCTCTTGCTCGCCAACCAGCATGGATAAGGGGAAATCCCACCCCCTCTGGTTCTGCATCGGCGGTGCGGGTACGGTTTGCAGCGAAGGAAGATGCAAGGCGGAAGTAGAGATGGAGTCGGAGAACAGGGAAAATTGGATGGAGCTTCACATCCTATATTGTATTGACAATAATTGGCTCAGTTGTATCTTCACTTCCATGCATAAGCACTTACAATTCATCATGTGTTGACTCTTCATGTGGTGGGCTTCTATTGAGAATTGCATCAATCCTCAAACCTTTGAGAAAACCTGTGTGATCAACCATCAGAACTAGTACCTTGTGTTCATGACAGCATTGCAAGGATATCTTTGTCCTCTTTTATGCAAACAAGACCATCACTAAGAGAATTTCCATGCTGACTACAGTACACACTGAGCTTCTCATCCCTATGATATCCCATCTCACTCAGCAACTGGTCAATCCAATGAATAGACCAAGTCTCAGTGTAGTAGTGATCCCAATACTCAATTGTAGGTCTTATGTAACGAGGATTTTCCTTTAGCAAACCACAGAAAAATTCATTGTGCTCCACTCCAATAGTAAACATGGTGGCATTACTTCCTGCCAAAACAGAACACAAGCATTATAAAAAAATTGGATGTCACAAATTCATATTGAAGAACACTTTAAATTCAGTCAAAAAACAGGGCAGTGCACCGTTTGTAGTTAGATAACATCACACCTACAAATTCATCACAACAAATAGGGAGCTGATATCATATATTACTACTCTCTCCTAAATTATTTCCACATTTACTTTCACATTTGCTACTCATATTCAGTCAAGAAGTATCAATCAGAAAACAGAAAAACCTGACACTTCTTATGTCTATTCGGTCAGAAAACAGGATATCTTCATTTGCATCAAAGAAAGTGATCTTCTAACGCAAAATCACAACTTTATGCAACAATTGATGTACACGAACTAAATCCATCCGCTGGATTCACCAATTTCACAAATTTGTGCCACTCCCCATGAATCCATGAACATATGCAAAAAAATTGAACAAATTTCTATCTACATGCTTTTCACATCACTGCAATCCATGCCAAATCGGGCCGTTTGTACCATGTGTAGCTCCATGTTTGCTCAGACGCGGACGACAAAATGTAAGCTGATGAAGACGACGAACCGCAACGGCGTTGACTCCACATAATCGGGGTCTCTGGGATTCGGGGCCCTGTTCGGTCGCTCACTTTGAATATGCCAATCAACGGGGCTGGCGTTGACGGAAATAGACGAGAGAACAGAAAAAGGGAAATGACGCGCCATACCGTAGTCAGGCGGATCCTCCAGGGACGGGCAGAGATGAAGGTACGGAGGCATCACGGAGAAATCGAGGAGAGCGGCGAATTCGGTCGACGGTGATCATCGGCATGGAGGAAGTGGCAAAAAGGAGACAGTTAAAGAAGTGTCGGTGTGTACGCACGGTAATGTTGGAGCCGATGTGATTTATCAGGGACCTCTCCATAAATTTTCGTCGACCAAACACAGATCGACCCAAAGGTATTTGCACATGATAGACAAGTTTATGTACCACCTGACCGCAAGTTGCAAGTATTTAGGTGCTTTTGCATCTAGAGGACAAGTATTTGTATATTCTACTCCCTCCGTCACGGTTTGGAGGACGTCTTACAAAAAACATGCGTTTCCAAAATCCCTCTCCTTCTAGACGCGTTAGACTTAATCACAGAATTAATGTCCTCTTTTTGGTCCCCACTTTCTACTACATGCAGCCAAGAAATTAATTCATCCATGCAACTCCACCAATGCATGCGTCTAAACTCCACCAAATCTAGCCCTAATCAGCATCCACCTAGGTCCCAACAATCTTTCTAAAACGCCCTCCAAACCGTGACGGAGGGAGTATGCAATTAGCTCTTAATAAATCGGTGAAACTTCCAAAAAGAGCTACTACAGTATTGATGAGAGTGTGATATGATTAGGGATGTCAAAACGATGCGTTGCCGGCCCATTTATCACCACATAGTTTTTTATCTACATGTTTTCTTCCGGTTTGTTTCAATTATTAGAGATTGTTACAACTAACCAGAAATAAACGACAGTATATGGGATGCCACTTAGAGCCTCTCTAGCAGTACCCGAAAATAGCAAACTGTAACGTCCGAGTTCGGGGCGTTGAATCCATGATTCCCTGCTTCGTGGGCAGCGGCGCCGAGCAGTCCCTATAATCCGGAACCGCAAAACAGAATATGTGCGGTTCCGATTTATGGGGACTGTTCGGCGGGGTAAACTGCAAACAAAACCGTAAACATTGTTTTGAAAACAAAATACAGTTTGGACAGCAAATGCGACAATTTTTTAAATCAAATAATATAACACAATAGATCGTCCAAATTACAATATTCAATGAATCAAATTACAACAATTGTTCAAATCAAATAACGTAACAAATAAATGAATGGTTCAAATTACACACGTTTTACAATTACAATAATTTTTTGTTGGGACACCACCTCTTGCCGGCTAGCATCCAATGGTGCTCGATGAGATCATTGTTGAGTTGGAGATGAGTGCTTGCATCTTCAATTTTTCTATGGGTCTCAACAAAAGTTTGGATGTGGTCGGGGTTTCTTTGTGGTTGCACACGGGTCCTAACATTATTGTAAAAGAACTGTAAATTTAAATCTTTTTCATTTTTGATGATCATGTTGTGAAGAATCACACGACATGTCATGATGTTGCCCAGGGTTTTTTTGTCCCAAAAACGGGGCCCCGAACAATGGCAAACCTTGCTTGCAAAACACCGAAAGCTCTTTCAATGTCCTTTCGGCATGCTTCTTCTGCTTGTGCAAAATTGGCCTCCTTCTTGTTTCTCGGATTTTGGATAGTTTTAACAAATGTTGACCAAGCCCGGTAGATGCCGTCGGCAAGGTAGTAGCCCATGGTATAATCATGTCCATTGGCTTTGAAGTTGCAAGCCGGGCTTCTCCATCAGCTAATTTTCCAAACAACAGGGATCTATGCAATACATTTATACCATTGAGTGATCCTAGCAATCAAAAGAAGCAATGCCAAATCCACAAGTCCTACGATGCCACCGTCTCAAGCACAATGGTTTGATCATGACTTTTACCACAATATTGCCCATGACATGCCTTCGGGCAATTCTTCCACCGCCAATGCATACAATCTACACTTCCTAGCATCCCCGACCAACCTCTTTTATCATTTATCGCTAGCAACCTTTGCACATCTTCTTCATTTGGGGATCGAAGATATTTGGGCCCAAAAACCTGAATGACCATTTTGACAAACATCCGGACACTAGCAATAGTGGTATCTTCTCCAATGTGAAGATACTGATCCGTATAATCTGTCGGGATGCCATACGCAATGACATGCATGGCTGCCGAGAGTTTTTGGTAAGCACTAAATCCTATGGTGCCGACGGCATTTCTCCGGCGAGTAAAATAGGGACAATTTGCTTCGCAAGCTTGTACTATGCTCACGAATAAATTATGGCGCATCCGGAACCTTCTACAAAAGAGATGCGGCGGGTATGTTGGTACCTCAACAAAGTAATCTTGCATGAGCATGGCGTGGCTGAGAGCTCGGTTCCGCGGGATGCAAGCGCGACCGAACTGCGAACCGCGTCGTTGACGCATGAAGCCGATCTTGTGTTGGATCGGCTTGGCGGCGAGGATCATGACCATCATCTCCGTGTCGTCGTCGTTAAGCTGCTCGAGGTCCGAGTCGGAGGTGGACGACGACGAGTCGTCCATCAAGAACTCCATGGTCAGCGAGGTCGACATCTCGTTGCCTAGCTTGCCGAATCCGGTCGCCGCGCGAGATCCAAGCTTCCGCGGACGCGGCGAGGTGCGGGTCACTCGGGCGTGGTGGGCACGTGGAAGCTGCGGTCTAAATCTATAGCGGCTGTCGGCGGCAGCAGCGGCGCGGAAGAAATGGATTTGGGAGAGTTGGGGAGGAAGAAGATAGGTCCGACTGAAACTTCAGCGCGCCAAAGCTCCGGCGCGGATAGAGGTTGCCGCTCGGTTCGCCCTCTCGCTCCGCCCATCATGGGTTTCGCGGGCGATATTTGGCGCGCCCCATAAATTTTTTTTCGAGCCGGGGTATTTAAGGGCGCTGATCGGCGTGCGATTTTTTTGGGACACCAATAAACTGTGGTTATTTTACAGTTTTAGGCTATTTACGTGCCAGTGCTAGAGATGCTCTTGGATTCGATAGAACATTTTTCTACTGCTGCATAAATTTACTACACCGAAGATCTCATCAGGTACAGCCCCATTCCCTCGGCACCATTTGGAGCAACAGCAAAGATTCGCCTTCTTGGAATTCCCCCGATCTGGCCCGAATAATGCGTCCAGGTGCTACGTACTGCTAGGCCGGCGCTGCCAAAGCGAGAAACCACCCTGGCTTATGCTCTTTTGGACGGGCCACCAGACGGCGGTATACTGCACTGCACGGGATCGGGAGATGAACAGGACTGAGGAGTGACACCAACGGCCAAGCTCACCCCAAGAGACGGACGTGTGGTGTAGGGCCAGGAATTCTACTAGGTCCAAGTCCAAAGAGTGTAGATAAGAAAGGCATGCAGTGCGTCGCTTCCAGGACGCCCAATTAGACAAACGGACGCGGCCCTCGTCACATGGGACGCGGCCCCGCCGTCGCCCGGGGCCGTGCGCAGGAGAGCTCGCCGTGCCACCACGCGTCGGGCGCTGCCGCCTCCCAGCATGCAGGGCCTATCCCTCGAGCCCTCTCTCGAAATCTCCTGTTCGCGCACCACCGGAGGCGGAGCAGGCAGGGAAACAAAGTCAGGGAAGGACCAGCTGCTCAGCGCTATCCGAAGCAGCAAGCCTTTCGATCGAAAGCGACAGCGCTATGCGAGGCACTGGCACTGCCGTCGTCGCACTCGCACAGGACATGCCGCCTCCGGCCCCAGCGTACGTACGTAGCCAGGGGCCGCACAGGACATTGCACCTGGCCTGGACGTACGTAGGCCGCATGGATCGCACAAGGCAGCGCGGGCACGTCTGCCCGATTGGATGAGTGGCCGGCCAGGACCAGGGGTGGCAGCTAGGGCTGGACATAAAACTCGAAACTCGACAAGTTTAACGAGCGCTCGTTTGCTCGGCTCGTTCGAAATCGACTCGTTTCCTTAACGATTCGAGCTGAGCTACAGTTTTTGCTCGATATCCTTAACGAGCTAAACGATCGAGCTAACGATGTTCGTGAGCTACTCGTTAAACTTGGTAACAACCAAGGTATAGCCCACTTATGTCTAATTTGACAGCCCATTTAAGACAAACAGCTGGCCCATGAAGACCAAACGATCAGGAGCGAGAGGCTGAGAGTGACCGTTCACCATCGACCGACCCCTTATTTATCCTAGACTCGTCGTCTCCCTAGTTCCCAGTCCCCACCGCATTCCCATCTCCAATTCTCCATCTTCTCATGTGTGGCACCACTATTGATATGTGTCTTAAATACTGGTACATATGTGGTAGTAACTATCGTTTTTAATTATTCGTATACATCTATCTGGCTGATGTATTTTCTTAACGAGTAGCTCGTGAGCGTTCGTTAACATCTAACGAACCGAGCCGAGCTTTACTTTTTGCTCATTATCCTTAACGAGTTTAATGATCCGAACCTTAACGAGTATGAGCCTTAACGATCCGAGCCTTAACGAGTCGAGCTACTCGATAGTCCAGCCCTAGTGGCAGCGGCAGCGGCACGTACGCCAGCCCAGTGCACCAAATGCCATGCATTGCCGTTGTAGGCCGGCCGTAGCTCGCGTGGCTGCGTAGGCTGGGGGTCCGGCACCCATAGTTGTGGTGTTGCCGTGGATGCCTTTCTACCGCTCGATCGGTCATTCCATCGCCGCCCTAGCTAGGCTCATCTGATGGGTGTCCACAGGAGATTGGACGGGCACGCTTAGCTAGCTGTAGCTCAACACCACTCACACACATGTATTGCCTTTGCTGCCGTGATCACCTGGCCTTTCCTTTTCCCGGAAAGAACAAGCAGCTCCTCCTTGTTGCCTGCCTCTGTACGTATGATCAGGCGCAGATCGCTATTATAGTAGAATTCAAGAGAGCCCGCGCGCGCGTGCCGCCGGCAAGAGAGGGTACTGCCTGTCGACTGCCTGTAGGTTACATACATGTAAAGTAGGTCACGCTGTCACGTGAAGCCAGGGACGCGTGTGGTGTGGCGATACCATGGGCACTGCGAATAGGAACCCTACGGTTTCTCTTTCTCGATCACTTGTCCTGCTGGTGCGTCCAGCGTACTACCACGGTTAGCATGCATGCACTTGATTGCCTTGACTTGGTCGTCGGTGAGGCCGGGCGGGCTGTCGACCACGTAGCCGCAAGTACGGTTGAGAGAGGGATCGGATAGTAAATTAGGGCATCTTCATCCGGCCGACCCATCTGGTTCGTGCGTGTTCAAACTCGTTCGAGCGAACAGGCGGACAGATGCGCGGCGGCCAGCGTGGTGACCTTACCTGACAAATGTGCGTGGACTGACTTATTCATACACCAAATCTGGGTCTCGGTTGAGTCGACCCAGATAGCGCGCTTGTCCTCATGGGTCCTTCCTTTATCTTTGGCGGTCCCTCCCACCAGTGGAACAGAAATCACACCACTTCTCCCTTCAAAAATCCTCTCCCAAATTTTTACTAGCGGGAGCGGCAGGGAAGGCGATGGATCCCGCCGCCATGGCTGATGCTGCGTTCTCCGGAGTTCCCGCCGCCAAGAAGCGTGGCCGGGCGAAGAAGCTCGCCAAGGACATGACGTCGGCGGAGAGGAAAGTTGAGTCGGGGAAGCGCGCTGACCGGGGGGTAGCGGCGAGAGCTCGAGCCGTCACTGCCAGGCTTGAGAAGGAGCGCCGGGATGAGAACAAGCCCTTCTAGGCGAACCAGAACATGGTCGACGCCAACGAGCTGGCAGTGAGTGCTACCAGGTGCGCCGTCAACATGATCAAGCAGGATGCGATGACCGCCGCTTTCGGCGGCACCGTCTGTTTCGATGGCGTCGCCGCTCTTCCCGGCACGTCCTCTACTAGATCCGTCACTTCCACGCCTACCGGCCGGCCACCAGCTCAGCCCAGGACACCAGGGCCGCACACGACCTCCTTGGAGGCCAAGGTAGGAACACCCCACTCTCTCGGTTCATCCTTCCCCGCACATCGTTATCGGAGGCAGGAGAGCCTGCCATCGACCTAAACCGCACTCCAATCACCGCGGACGCAACCCTGGAGGCGTCGACGAAGCGGCGGTCCATATTTGCCGCTAATATGCCGACGCCAGTTAACCTGTTCAGTGAAATGCACGTCGAGGCGCGGGCCACCGATGACATGGTATGGTCACCACATTTCTTCGCCATTCCCAACACACTGCCCCCGTCACTTTATGATAGCCAACTTGGGTGTAGGATTTCGTGGCCAACGACGGTGAGGAAACCATGCACGACATGATCAACAAGGGTGGCAGGGGATATGCCGACTACGGAGAGACCCAGCAAGAGACCCAGCAGGAGACATAGCAGGAGACGTAGCAGGAGACCCAGCCAGATGTCTGCAACATTGCGGACGAGGCATTGTTTGGAAACGATGGAGCTTCTATGGCCGAGGGTGTCACGGCCGCGAAGTTGGCCGCTTTACTTACAGCCTCAATTGTCGACGGCAAGAAGCTGAGCCAACTAATCAGGGGCTACACCCCGGCTGAGTACAAGCTCCTATGTAGGTGATGATTGGGTTCCTATACCAATAACAGGGTTATTGCAGTACTTGTAGCAGCAAATATTTAAAGAGTTTGTCCCGATGGGAGCTCGGCGAACACGACCCCGCGGCCATGTTGTCAATGCGGCCATGTTCGCACCCAAACCATGATTTGGAAATAGTCTACTCTATAGGTTGCTAGGATAAATGAATTTAAGATGATTGTAACAACTACTACTTGGACTGGAAGAAAACTAGAACAAAAGTAAAACTAGAAAGAGTGAATACAATGAGATAAAATATTAATGCTATGATTCCTCGAGTAATATTGTGTATACCAGTGTGTATGATAAGTGCTTATGGAATGGCTATAAACTGTACTTGTGGCGGTCCCTCAAATATTGTTGTCTCCCACCGTTGGTAAAGTGGCAACTAGACAACTCAATTGTCCACACCCTCTTCGGACATGGGTCATCTCGTAAGAGAATAATGTATTAAGGTAACAAGACCAATCAAGGTAAACCAGAGAAAATGCATTAAGTTCTATGGACAACCATACTTCTAAGCAAGTAGTGTGCTAGTCACAAGATATCTCGCCTGTCACTTTGGAGTCAACATGCAATTCGCAACATTATACCTATCTATATCATGAGTGATCTTGAGGAACTCTGGGGGTTGCATCCTAAGCTGCTATTGCCTCTGCAAATCACTTGTAGCAAATATTCTATTAGTTCTACCCATGGAAGAGCAGAGACTAATGATAAGTTTTGTGACACACCGTGAATCCCTAGTAAAATCCTCAACAATGGATTGGACGTCTCCAATCACTAGAATAATATCATGAATAGAACAATATAAAGAGAAAGCACAAACATATTAATTAACAAAAACACACCACACTTCAATTACTTAAATCGTCATAAAATTAATAAAAGGGGGTTGAATCCATATTACAACCCATCACGAGAGACCATGATGGGGAAGGATGAAGGAGTAGTGGCGATGGAGATGGAGATGGTGATGATGGCGCGGAGATGGTGGCGTCGGCGTGGTAATGGCGGTGTCCTCCTTCTCCTCCTCTTGTTGCTTGGATGGCTTGATGGTGTTGATGGATATCTTGATATTGGTGGATCTTGAGAGGCTATGGAGGCGACATGACAGCATGGCGCCGCCATGGAGGCAGTAATGGGATCTAGATCTTGTATATGGTTGGTGGTGGCTTCCTCCTCTCTTCTTTGACTCCCCCTCATTTATATAGGCTTTTGGGGTGCCCTAGGGTTCCCCCAATACCATCATATGACTTAGGAAAGGTTCTGGAGCCTCCGAGGGCGAAATCCCGTCGTTTGCGACCTTTTCTGCAGCCATACGGCCGCAACTATACGGCGGGAGCAAAAGCTCCGGTCGTATAGTTGGTCGTTAAACCTTCGGTATCTTTAGTGTTTTGGCCGCCATTTCTTCATGTGAACTCTGTTTTGGGCATTCTTGGGCTCGTTGGATTCGTCTCATCGAGGGATACAACCCCATGGTATTGGATATTTATTTTGAGAAGTTGGAAAAAATCACTTTTTCCAACACCTCAAATGGCTAAGTATGGTCATGTAGTTCCTCCATACTATACTCTCTTTGTTCCTTTTTTTCTTTGTTTTATCCATAATCATCATCAACACCTACACACATGTCAAAGACAAGAAAGAGGGCTACAATTATACCTAAACTACTAAATGTGCAAAGCTCATATTGAATGTAATAAAAACAAACCATCATGCATATCAGGCATAGCAATAGTTAGATGGAGCATGATATGATAGGCAATGACACAATTTATATAGCTAAAAAGTGTTTTATTATCACAACCCTCAAATTACCTAAGCTAGATCTTGCTCGTCCTCGAGCAAAAGGGATCGATAACTTAATGGATGTGATCTTGCTTATCAATGAAAATAAATGCACCATGTTCTTGTTTTTCCTGCAAACTTAAAGCAAGAGTGCACATATTCATACAAGGCAATATAAGCTCAGTTATATTATTCCTAACCACCAGAGATTAGTCAAAAACTTCTATGCCACATGTCCAAGTTAAACCTAGCTTGCAAGTAAACTTGTGATCCTTCTATATGCACTTTATTGTTTTTTATAGAGTTTTCCAATGCTGCCCACTAATGCAATCTATTAAAGTTTATCAAGTGCAAACTTCGATTGCTGAACTCATAGAAAATCTATTCTTAGTAACGAGACCATGCCAAAAGAGTCGTATATGTTAAATCGAGACTGTGTAGGCTAGGAAGGTTATAACTGTGAGATTTGATATGTCGGAAACGTATCTATAATTTTTTATATTCCATGCTTGTTTAATATCTACTTTGCTTTGCTTTGTCTACACTTTGAGGTGTTTTATATGTTTTCTGGTACTAACCTATTAAGAAGATGCCATCGTGCCAGTTGCATGTTTTCTTCTGTTTTTGGTTTCATAAAGGCAGAAAATCAATATTATCGGAATTGGACGGGACAAAAGTCAAAGTCAATATTTTACCGTGGGGAACACGGAGCCAAAGTACAAGATGGAGGGGAGGCACCAGGGGCCACACCCTCCTGGCGGCACGGGCTAGGGTTAGTCGCGCCTGGGGGTGTGACCACCTTGGCCGCCCCCTGCCTTGCCTCTTTGCCTATAAAGACCACCCGATACATAAACCCTAAGTACCCGATCAATATTCCACGAAACCGTCTGTAGTCGCCGCCACCATCGTCCCTAGATCAGGGGGATCTGAAGCTCTTCCCGGCACCCTGCCGGAGGGGAGATCATCCCGGAGGCCTTCTTCTTCATCATGCCAGCCTCCGGTACGAAGTGTGAGTAGTTCCACCTTGGACTACGGGTCCATTTAGTAGCCTACCATGTTTAGATCTTGTGAGCTCCGTTCATGATCAAGAACATCTATTTGTAATCATGCATGTTGTGTTTGCGGGGATCCGATGGATATTGAGATTACTATGTTTGCGGGGATCCGATGGATCTTGCATGCTCTCCGTTTCTATTAGTTGTCTTGGCCAAGTAGATGCTAGTGACTCCAAGAGGGGATATTTATGCTAGATAGTGGGTTCATGCCTCTATTTAATCTAAGGAAAGTGACAGAAATCTCTAAGGTTGTAGATATGCTGTTGCCACTAGGGAGAAAACAAGGGTCTCTTGTTCATGGAACAAGTGGATTGTTTACCTTACACACTTTGCTCAAAGAAGTTATCTGTTGCTTGCAACTTAATACTGGAGGGGGTTTCGGATGATAACCTGGAGGTGGATTTTTAGTCATAGATGTAGTTGGATGGCGGTCTATGTATCTTGTTGTATTGCCCAATCGAATCTCATAGGATCAGGAATGTATAGTATTGCATTGTTATGCCTTGCTCAGTCCTGTCAGTTGCCCTGATGTAATTTGTTTACCCAGCATGTCATGTTTGTTTATCTTAAGGAGAACACCTCTAGTGAACTATGGGCCCCGGTCTAATCTTTACCACTGATACACCTCCCACTGTTAGTTTTGCAAACCACTATTACCTTCCACACCATACAGTTAATCGTTTGTTACAGCAACCAATGAGATTGACAACCTCACTGTTCGTTGGGGCAAAATCTTGAGTTTGTGTTATGAAGGCTTCCAAGTTGCTAGCAACACCTTTGATACGTTTCCTTCCTCCTATTGGTTCGATAACCTCGGTTTCTTACTAAGAAAATACTTGTTGATGTGCTTGTCACACCTTGGTCTTGGGGTCTCCCAACTAAGCGCTACCACGCACCTTCAACAAGTTTTCTGGCACCGTTACCGGGAGGCTAAGGACGTCTTAACAAGGGGAGTCCTTCACAACCTTTCTATTTACTTTGTTTTTGTTTTGTTAGTTTCTTTCGTTTGTTTTTGTTTGCCTCTATTTATTAAAAACTCCAAAAAAATAGTTTGGTTTTCTTTCTCTTATCAAAAACACAAAAAAATTAGTTCCTGCTCTAGTTGCTACCATGTCTGGTTTTGGTCCAATCCCTGTGTCACCTATGGAAAGGATCTTTACTTTCAAGCAAGGAAGTGAAGAGAGTTTCAAAGAAGCTTGGTCTAGAATCTCTGCTTTACAAAGGGAACTGAGCCTAAGATGAGTCTTAGCTTGGTTATTAATATTTTCTATAGTAGTATTGCTCTTTGTTATAGATATGCTTTGGATGATGTAGTTGAGAAAGATATTTTTCGATGTACTAAGGATAAAGCTTTGGATGCCATAAAGAAGTTGCTTATAATTTATAATATTCCTAGCAAGTCCGATTCTTCTTTTATAGACATTTATGCTAGGTTGAACACTCTTTAGACCCGTAAAGTTGCTTTGAACAATTTCTATAACATGCTTAGAGAGTACCATGGTTATGTTCCAATAAATTCTGAGCCTTCAAAATGGTTTCCTACAATAAAAGTTTCTATAAATAGTGAAACTTTTGATGCTCGATGTGATATCATGTCTGAATTTTGCCTTATGCCTAAAGATATATATGCGTCTTTGAGTCTTTGGGGACTTTCTAAAGGAGTAGACGAAATATCTATTACCAATAATACAACTTTATTACCCATTGGAATAGCTGAAGGTGTGTTTACAAAAATCTCAGGAAAATGGTGTCTACTGATTATCTTGTTATTGAATGTGTAGGAAAAGGACAAATTATACTTGGAAAATCCCTGCTGAAACACCTTGAAGCAATAATAGATGTGGGAAAAGGCATTATGCATTTTTATTATCCAATAAGCAATCACATATTCCCTAAAGAGAATAAGAAAGGTAAGAAGGGTAGGGGCAAGAGAGTTGGTGTTAATGCTTATTCATTTGAAAATACTTGATTCTTGCTTCTTGTGCCTAACTTAAAGACGTTAAAGAAAAATACTTATTGGGAGATAACCCAAAATTTTTGTTGAGTCTTGGAAGTTATTACTTCAGTAATGAACTCTCCTTATCCTTTTTGTTTGCTTTTTGTGCCAAGAATAACCTCTAATGAGAGGGAAGCAAGATTTGGGGAGTTGTTGTCCCAAAACAGATTTTTGTGCTCCACCATAAATATTCGTGAGGAATTTCTGTAAGTCGGATTGAGATGATATTTTCTGAATAAATCCCCCAGTATGTTAGCTAACTTTCGTTAGTTCAAAACTGTTTGATTTGAGCAATAGAAGGTCTTTGAAAAAATTGGTTTCTACCTATTGGTATGTTTTGACAGATTTTTTCCATTATTTGCATTTGCTTCTTATTGATTACTTTTTGGGTTCTTTTTGGGAAATTGAGATTTTTGAGGGAATTGCTACAGTAGCTTGTGTTTTTATTCAAAGTTTTTGCTGTTCTAAAGCTAAACCCAAAGGTCTATTATCTTTTGAATACACTAATGTTGTTAATGAAGATTGTGTGAAGTTTTGTATAAAAGAAAAATTCTAGGTGTAGAGAGAGAATGATGTAATGAGATGAAGAATGGACAAAAGCTCAAGCTTAGGTATGCCACCCCGTGTCACCCCAAGAAATATTCAAGAGGTACAAGCGTCAAAGCTTGGGGATGTCTTGGGCATCCCCTTCTTCATCAATAAAAAGCTCAGGTCTTTCTAGACACTTCATTTTTATTGTTTCATGCACTGTTGTGTTGTTCTTGGAGCGTCTTAGTTTTCGTTTCAGTTTTCTTAGTTTTCTTGAATAAAGTAGTTTGGACCCCGTTCTCGCTGTGTTGTTTCAAATAAGTTGATTGGTGTTGGAGAGGAGTAGAAAGTTCTTGCTTGAGTAGTACAAGAGGAGCTTGCTTTGACTATGACTTAGACTTTATCATGTCATGATAGGTGTTGTTTTGAGCTTATGCTTAGTGATTATTTCTGTAGCATGACTTGTTCCAAACAATTGGGATTGCTTAGTGTGCCTTGAAGGAATCATGTGTTGTTTTAGCATACAAAAGCATAGGATTGTGGTATTCTCCTTTGATGCTTTGTTTGGGTTGACTTGGCACATGCTCACACCATGTTATGACTATGAACAAGTCATCATGGCCTCTATGATCATCTAGTCCTTGACTTGTAGTACCACTTTATGCTTTGATTAGTAATGTTTTGTCACTCTGCATGATTATGGCCATTATTGCTCTCTTAGTTGGTCGCTCCTAGTCTTTTGCTAGCCTCCACTTGTATGAGTAATCTCTACTCATGCATCCAACTCCCAAGAAACCAAGTTATTCCAAAGTGTCCACTATAAATTCCTATGCATGGTATGTTACACCATTCCAAGTATATTCTTGTTTTCATATATCTTCCAATTAAAAAGTATTTTGTTATGTGAAAACTTAGTGATTAAATCTCTCACTAACTTGATGGCATAATTTATTTTTCTTGACCCTAATAAACTTGAACCATTGTGTCATCTATGTTGTATATGCTTGCACTTATACGTTGGAATTAGCAGAATCATGCTGTCATGGGGAATGCTTTCAACATTGCACTTGTACTTTGTACACAGTTGATATCATGCTCTTTTGTCTATGGATGTCGTCGGTGTGAAATGAAAGGGGAGCTTGTAAGTCCATGGAGTTATATGTGTGTGTTAGATAAACGCCTAGGCCGCTAGACTAAGCCATTCCTAATCACGGTGGAAACTTACCGCATCACCATAGTGACATCTATGAAGCATTCTTCTTATAAAAAAGATTGAGAAAAAGAAAAAAATATGAGAAAAGAGGAAAGAGATAAAAAAAGCACCATATTCACGTGGTAAATAAGAAAAATGCAAAGATGCTCATTGTCTGCTTGCCTTGTCATTTTGATTATGGGATAACTCCTGTATCATGTGCAAGGGGTACCCGTTGGCGGTTCTCTATGATACACATGTACTTACTATGACAAGAACTTGCAAGTAACTAAACTTGAGTAGCATGAGGAGCGGCCCTCGTATTCAAGGAACATGAGATTGCCAACTTATACTTTTTCAAACATATACTCCATAGTTTGTTCACTTTAACCTTAATCACTTCAAGACGCCTATGATAGGGGCAATGAGGGCTGAAAGCTAACAAGTACCATAATTTTTGGAAGATCGTTTTGAAACTTGAAATACCTGCCTCCCTTTATAAAGGGTCTTTCTTCCACCATTATATTGAGTCTCCACCTTCTACCTTTAGGCCCTAGTTAAGAGATCATAGTTTCCATTCTTAGTTCTATGTGCATTGACCCAAAACTTATTGATTGTTGCATATTGTTGATATTTCTTGTTCTTGTGCTATTTGTATCTAGTCACTCTTATGAACCTTGAAGGTGCCCTATGCATCAATTTGCTACTCCATGAGGGACAAGCTAATTGCCACTATGCTATGTTTTCTGTGTGTGAACAGACAAACGTTTTTCAATGCATGTTATTCATGATCTTTATTTGTAGCCTTTCTTGTTGCATGCATAGTTACTATGTCTTACTGTTAGAACTCCATCTTTCATGTTCATGTTTAGATTTCTTTGATCCCAGCTTTCAATGCATGGAAATGGTTTGATCTTGATTTTGATGGTGAATGTCACCTCAAAAATTATTCTTTTTATCACTTACCTACTCGAGGACGAGCAGGAGTTAAGCTTGGGGATGCTTGATATGTCAGAAAAGTATCTATAATTTTTGATGTTCCATGCTTGTTTATTATCTACTTTGCTTTGCTTTATCTACAATTTGAGGTGTTTTTATATGTTTTCTGGTACTAACCTATTAACAAGATTCCATAGTGCCAGTTGCATGTTTTTTTTCTGTTTTTGGATCCAGAAAGGCAGAAAATCAATATTCTCGGAATTGGATGGGACAAAAGCCAAAGTCAATATTTTACTGTGGGGAACACGGGCCAGAGTACGAGACGGAGGGGAGGCACCAGGGGCCACACACCCTGGTGGCGCAGGCTAGGGTTAGCCGCGCTTGGGGGGTGTGACCACCCTGGCCGCCCCCTGCCTCGCCTCTTCGCCTATAAAGACCCCCCGATGCATAAACCCAAAGTACCTGATCAATATTCCATGAAACCGTCTATAGCCGCCGCCACCATCGTCCCTAGATCGGGGGATCTGAAGCTCTTCCCAGCACCCTGCCGGAGGGGAGATCATCCTAGAGGCCTCCTTCTTCATCATGTCGGCCTCCAATATGAAGTGTGAGTAGTTCCACCTTGGACTACGGGTCCACGTAGTAGCTAGATGGTTGTATCTCCTCCTTTGTGCTACCATGTTTAGATCTTGTGAGCTCCGTTGATGATCAAGATCATCTATTTGTAATCATGCATGTTGTGTTTGCGAGGATCCGATGGATATTGAGATTACTATGTTAGATTGATTAATGGTTTTGTCTTATTGATTCTATCATGTCTGTGTTGTTTGTGATCTTGCATGCTCTCCGTTTCTAGTAGCTATCTTGGCCAAGTAGATGCTAGTGACTCCAAGAGGGGGTATTTATGCTAGATAGTGGGTTCATGCCTCTATTTAATCCAAGGGAAGTGGCAGAAATCTCTAAGGTTGTAGATGTGTTGTTGCCGCTAGGGAGAAAACAATGGTCTCTTGTTCATGGAACAAGTGGATTGTTTACCTTACACACTTTTCTTAAAGGAGTTATCTGTTGCTTGCAACTTAATACTGGAGGGGGTTCGGATGATAACTTGAAGGTGGATTTCTAGTCATAGATGTAGTTGGATGGCGGTCTATGTATATTGTTGTATTGCCCAATCGAATCTTATAGGATCATGAATGTCTAGTATTGCATTGTTATGCCGTGCTCAGTCCTGTCAATTGTCATGCTGTAATTTGTTTACCCAGCATGTCATGTTTGTTTATCTTAAGGAGAAAACCTCTAGTGAACTATGGACCCGGTCCAATCTTTACCATTGATACACCTTCCACTGTTAGTGTTGCAAACCACTATTACCTTCCACACCATACAGTTAATCGTTTGTTACAGCAACCGGTGAGATTGACAACCTCACTGTTCGTTTGGGCAAAGTCTTGATTTTGTGTTATGTAGGTTTACAAGTTGCTAGCAACACCTTTGAGATGTTTCCTTCCTCCTACTGGTTCGATAACCTCGGTTTCTTACTGAGGGAAGACTTGATGCTGTGCTCATCACACCTTGCTCTTGGGGTCTCCCAACGAAGCGCTACCACAGGCCATCAAGATTCTACACATTTTTATGGTTTCTATCAATGGTTTTCGTTTGGATTTGATGGTTTTCTAGCTTTACCTAACGTTAATACTTTAGTAGCAAAGAAAACTTGATTTTTAATGTGTGTTTCAGGTTCTAAACATCAACAAAGAGGTTTAACAGCAAAAACACAATATTCAGATAAAAACAAGCAAGTCTCTTTTTGGAAGCAATCAAGGAAAGAATACTGAAGCTTTAACAAGAAACTATACGGCGGGAATATTTGTAGGGCCGTATAGTTCCCGCCGTATAATTGCCATATCCTTCGTTTTATTAAAAGGGACAACTTTCGTGAAGAGGTCAAGGTCGAAAATAGAACACACGAGTTGCCACACCATCCAGAAGGGAGAAATAAGAGATCCAAAGAAGAAGGAGAATACGTTCTTCATATTGCTCCCCGATCTTCGATCTCCTAGCCACCACACCTCCATAGCCATTACTTTTACTTGAGAGAGAGAGAGAGAGAGATCTCCACCTTGCAAGATTAGGGTTTGAGATTGTTCTTCCTATCTTGAATTGTGTTGGATTTATTTCTATTTCTTTTTGTGGATCTCCACGATAATATCAAGAAGAACTCCCTTAATTTAATTATATCAATGATGCTTTCTTCTCTCATGTGTGAGTAAGTTCCTTTGGATGTGGGAGATGTAGGGGATTGGTGAGATGTGATGTGCCTATATAATTTCTATTAAGTTTGTGGTTGATTTTAATTACTATATTATGTGTGCTTGACTATCTGTGGGATGCTTAATGTCTGTTTTCCAATTAAGGGCCCAGAAAACATGATGCTTTGTTCTACATAGATAGAATCTTGTTTGCTAGTAGACCGGTGACCCTCGAGTGACACAAGATATCAATGGGAAACTAGTTTGACTCTAGGATAACGAGGAACCACCAAGCTTATTGCATTAGTCTAATCCAAGGAGCTTAATTCCTAAGCAACCTGAAGGATCTTAATCGTCTAGTGACTGGCCATGGTTGTGGTAAACAGGCTAGTAGAATTGTTGAAGTTAGGATGAAATCTACCAAGAGGAGTTACGGCTAATTATGGGTTGCTCGCCTACACACATACTTATAAGATTATAATTGTTACACTTATCACTCATTCACCCGGCACATTCACTATCACCATGAACTGAAACTCCCTGCGCCTACTTCGTCATCTGCAGAAAACAACAAACAAATCGTTCTTTACTTTTTATGCGTTTTATTTCTGAAGTTTACATTTTATTTTTATTTAAGTACGTTCGTTTAATCCAAAATCTATTCTTATTTCAACACTAGCAGTCAATTCACTCGAAGACCTGTGACAACTTCGGGTGTGACAGAGACTTCATCAATAAGCACTTACCTTTGGGCTCCCTGTGGGATCGACATCCTAACTTCGAAACTAGCTACAAACAATCTGTGCACTTGAAGCCACCAGAAGGACACTCGTGACCATTACCAAGGTTTCTCTTTTTGGTATAATGATTTCTCATAACGGTTAGAGGAGTATTCCAACTTTCGCTTGCAACGCAGACCCACGAGGGAGCCAAAACTCTTACCCATCATAACATTGTTGTTATAGATGTTTAATCAACTCATAGCCAAAATCTGAGTTGTTAGCCCCCCTTGGAGTGCGACAGTGGTGCAACACATGCATAAAGAAACATCTCACTTTGGTTTCCAAGACAAAATTTTGGCATATGTAATCTCGAAACTTTGAAACATCATTTCTTATTTGACAACTCACTTAGTAAGCATCTATTAAGACCATCATTTCCAACATTATGGGGTCGTGCTGCTCCATAACCATTCAGTTAAGAAAATTCTGAACAGTGACAACTAGCAAGTTTCAAAGAACTTCTTTATTATATTTTTTTATTTTCTTTTCAAAATGTAGAGAATATGACAATGTATATTTAGAGGATCACAATATTTTTCATAAGCTAGATAAAAGTTGAACAAGGTGCATCAAAGCTATGGCTTGTCTCCTATGGGGCTTAACATGAGCAAGTATATCCCTTATATAAATATGAACAAAAACTCACCTAAGCAAGCATTCAAAAACAAAGGGGTACACAATAGCATGAAAACTTTTTAGATAAAGGATATTGTACAAGACTCTACGCATGCAAAATAATCTCCCCAAGCTAAGAACTTTTCAAATACCATGTTGAGAAGGTCATGAAAACAAAAGAGAAAATGCAGTTATCAAAAGAGGGTATAAGAAGTGGTTACCTCCCCAAGCTTAAGTTAAAGCAAGGGTGACACATTTTAATTGAGATACTAGTAACCTCTCTTTCGATGGACAAAGAACCTTTTCTTTAACATGTGTTTCTTGATATGGACCGGTGTGCCTTCCTTGACAACTTGCTTAGAAACTAAAAGGAAAACGAAATATTTTTTTGTTTTTTGAAGACACGGGTTTATCTCACAAGTGATAAAAATACAAGTCCCACTGAGTCGGTTTATCAACCTAAGCACCACACTTAAGTCAACAAACTAGTTCTAAAAGATGCATCTCCTAGATTGTGATGAGGTGCAAGTGAAACATGATACGAGACACGATTGTGTAACCCCTATGTGCTTATTAAAAGAGGTTCAAGTTGGAAAGTCTTACCAGACATTAATAGGTAGGTATATTGAATTTAAGCAACCAAGTGGCACATGCAAGTGTTTGCACGGTTGGCACTACCGTACATGTCGTCACAGAAGGTTCAAGTTCCTACAAAAATAACACACAAAATAAAATGCATCGGTTTGATATACGAACATAGTTCGTTTACCCCACCGATAAAAGGAAAATAAAAAGAAAACATGAACTTCTATAGTGAATTACAGTCTAGGAAGTTTCTGAGGTAGAACTTTTATTGCTCACAGATATCCGGCCTCCCCTTGATCAAGGGAGAAGATCCCATGTGGAGTTTTGAGGTTTTTGGAAGAAGAAGGAAGAAGAAGGAAGAAGAAAGAATAAAATTTCGAGCAATAGTTACCTTCTAGTTGGCGTTTGAGGGGTTTTCCCAACTATACTGGCGCAACTATACAGCCAGATTGTTTGCTCCCACCGTATAGTTGGTCGTTAAACTTAGTGTATCTTGGAATAAGAATTCGAGGCAGGTGTCAATATCTATACGGCTGCAACTATACGCAGACCAAAAAGGTCCCGCTGTATAGTTGGTCGTTAAACCTTCTGTATCCTAGAAAATAAATTTCATGAAGGCATCGATAACTATACGACCACAACTATACAGCCGGAATTTTTATTCTCGCCGTATAGTTGGTCGTTAAACCTTCTGGAGTCGCCAAAATTTATATGTTTCTTCAAAATTTATTTCTTAACCTGAAACTTAGCGAAACACCATGTTTTGACAGTAAAATAACAACTTTAATTTTCGACCAACATTAGCATGTATAAAACAGGATTTAAGTACAACCGAGTTATGCAACACATAATATAGTGATAATAAATTCTACCTATTGAAAACTTCAAGAAGATAACTCTAATAGCAAGATATGCAAAGAATAATAGTGCCAATGCAACATGAATGCAATTAGACTCAAGCCACAAATCTAAGAAAGACGCCTAATGACTTCCAGGTTGCCTCCCGGGAAGCGCTCTCTTTAAAGCCATAAAGCTAGGCTAGGATGCTCCATACATTACCCACCTGGATCCCAAGGGATATCGACTCGATGTGAGTTTGTACATATCAGTTTGGAGCATCTTGTAGTAGAGTTTGGTCGGAGTCATACCCGCTTACGGTGCATCGGCATCATGTAGATGAACAAGTTCTCGCTTTCAAGCGAGTGTTGATGCACCAAGATTGGTGAACATGCCTCCGTGTATAGCCGCAATGAGAGGATTTGAGATTCATATAAAATTCTTAAATCTTTACCTTGGTTACCTGTGTAGGGGAACACTTCATAGTACTTTTCCTTCATAGCAGGGAGTTCAGGACCCTGCATGTTAGTATAGCAAGGTTCTATCTCTAGTTCATTATTATTAATGCTCTCCATATGAGTGTCTAGGCACAAGACTTCCACAGAACAATTATCAATAGTTTTAGCATCATAAAAATCACTACTAGAGTGAGAGGCATCACAAACAAAAGTTGTAGTGTGACTCTCTTTGTCAACCTCACCTTTTTGTTACTCCTTTTCATCGACTAGTGTTTTAATAGCAATGATAGAATCAAAAGTAGGAGTTGAAGGTGTGAGCGGGTGATCAATCTGCTCTTCCTCCTCTTCCTTGTGCTCCTTTTCCTCTCCGCTCTTTAGTGAGTTCTGCAAAAGGTTATCTTCCTCCATGGCGGTTTTAGACCACTTCAAATAACGTAATACCCATGCATTATTAATTAAATTATTTTTGCAAAAGAGGAATATGAGGTATACTAAATTAAAAACTCCATCAAGTGCTTCACATTCAACATCAATAATTCCTAGTCTAAATATCATTTAAGATGCACCTTTGAAAAGAACGTATTCTAATATTTCTAAACTAGCATAGGATTTATCTCTATTATAATTTGCTAGAGTAGGATTGTCGGAACACTTACATTGAAAATTAAGGTGGTCATCTGTTATACAAATTGAGCAATAAGATCCATCATTAGCACACAACCATAATGAATGTCTTTCCAATTGGTCCAGCAATTTCTTTATTAGCTCATGTCTAGCAACCAGGCTTGATGAACTTGAATCCTTTATCTCCTCCAATGCTTGTATTATCTGTTGAACAAAATTTATTTCGGAAGACATGATTAGTAGCAATAGTTTTTATAAATTTTTGTTTTATAATTTTTTATTGTTTTCAATATAAAAGAAAGAAATAAGATAATAGCAACAAATGGAAATAAACTATGTGCGAGTAGATAACTGGACGCTTTGCTCCCCGTCAACGGCGCCAATTTGATGACTGGGTTCCTGCACCAATAACAGGGTTTTTGCAGTACTTGTAGCAGCAAATATTTAAAGAGTTTGTCCCAATGGGAGCTCGGCGAATACGATCCCACAGCCACGTTGTCAATGCGGCCACGTTCGCACATGGAAATAGTATACTCTATAGGTTGCTAAAATAAATGAATTTAAGATGATTGTAACAAAAAATACTTGGACTGGAAAAAAACTAGAACAAAAGTAAAATTGGAAAGATGTGAATGCAATGAGATGAAATATTAATGCTACAATTCCTCGAGTAATATTGTGTATACCGGTGTGTATGATAAGTGCTTATGGAATAGCTATAAACTGTACTTGTGGCGGTCCCTTAAATACTGTTATATCCCACCATTGGTAAGTGGCAACTAGACAACTCAATTATCCACACCCTCTTCGGACATGAGTCATCTCGTAAGAGAATAGTGTATTAAGATAACAAGATCAATCAAGGTAAACCAGAGCAAAGACATTAAGTTCTATGGACAACCGTACTCCTAAGCAAGTAGTGTGATAGTAACAAGATATCACGTCTGTCACTTTGGGGTCAACATGCAATTCGCAACACTATACCTATCTATATCATGAGTGATCTTGGGGAATTCTGAGGGTTGCATCCTAAGTTGCTATTGCCTCCGCAAATCACTTATAGCAAATAGCCTATTATTTCTACACATGGAAGAGCAGAGACTAATGGTAAGTTTTGTGACACACCGTGAATCCCTAGTAAATTCCTCAACAATGGATTGGACATCTCCAATCACTAGAATAATATCATGAATAGAACAATGTAAAGAGAAAATACAAACATATTAATTAACTAGAATACACCACACTTCAATTACTCAAATCATCATAACATTAATAAAAGGAGGTCCATCGAGGTGGAGGAAACCATTGCCAAGGCTAGGCTAATGGAGATCGAGGCCAAGCGAAGGCGATAGAGGCCGAAGCCAAAGCCAAGGAGGTCGAGGCCAGGTCTAGGGTGCTGGAGGCCGAGGCGAAGGCCAAGGAGGCCGAAGCCAAGATCATGGCCGAGGAGAATGCAATCATGCTCACCGACTTGCATAGCATCGCCGACCTGGATCGCAGGGCTTGGATCGCGAAGAGGCAACAGGCCATCAGGGCTCGTGATGCCTGAAGGGCAATGGCGACGATGGATGCAACTTTTTTAGCAGAGAAGCTACCATTTTGTGGAAACTTGTGTATGTTATTGCCCCCTTTTGTACATTTTAGATCCACTGGACACTTGTTGGGGATGCTCAAAGGGTGATGGCACACGCCTACCATGTTGTTTGGTACTCAATCTGCGTGTTTTTGCTTTTCATTTTGACATTTTGAACCGATTGACAACCCCTTGCCCTGCGATGGCACCAACGAATGGCAGAGCGGACAGATGGGTCGCTCCGCTAGACGCGGTCAATCGGACAGGCCAGACCCCGACCCAAAAGCAAGCGTGGACCAACCCAAACGGACAGAAACGAACCATTTCGGTCGGCCGGATGGATCGGCCCGGTGGAGATGTCAATAAAGCCGAATTGCAAAAAGGGAATCTCAATCTAGCGCCTCCCGCAGACCGTCTATGTGTCCTCCTGCGTCATCTATGTGCCTGCAATCAATGTCGATCGCTTGACCGATGTGCCGACATAAATGTCTCGGTTGGTTGACGGCTAGCGTCCATGACGGGAAAAACAGGATAAGGAGACCCTTGCAGCCACCGGAGATAGACAAGGAGGAGGTGTACATGATCACCCTAGAGCTTTCCAAACTTGAGAAGATGAGCCACTGGGATGGGTTCAGCATGGCCCTGCATGACTCGGCGCTGCTGATGATTCCACTGCGCCGAGTGACCCCGACGGCATGGCCTTCTCCCGTGTCTACTCCTACGTGGGGCAATGATGCTAGACTTACAGATGAATTTGTTATGGACTGACCTTATAGGCCGATGTGGCATCCAATCCTAAATCTGAATCTAGGTGAGAAAAAATCGGAACAATTGCTTCTACAGCTCCAATTTTGTTCAGTTAGATCAAGGCCCATAATATATGCACGTAAAAATATTCCGTAGATGTAGCATACTCTCCTAGGGGTGGTTCAGGTGAAGGAGCCCGTAAGTGTATCATTACCCCTGTATGAGTCACTACAGGAATGAGTGGATACGCCGACGGCCGGGCGCTACGACGATGGCCAAACGTCGGGGTTGCCGGCGTAGACCATGATCAGGCCAGCACCCCTAAGCAGTCGTCAACGTAGCCTACGCTACGCCGACGGCTGCCCTCGGCGTAGCTATATTTTATTTTTCCTCATTAAATTTTGAAAAATCATAACTAAATCATTCTAATTCAGAAAAATATAAATAATATATAAAAATTTGCAGAAAAATAAGATATATCTATCTATACTAAAATATTACACATATGTAAATAAAAATTAAGTGAAACATAAAACATTATATATAGTTTAAAACGGGCATCAGAAATTCAAAAACGATCCAAACAATGTGAATCCTTCGCGTGGTGTCATATTATGTGACATAGTTAGAAGGAAAAATATCAAACATGGTATATTGATTATGTCTCAAAAAAACCTTCACAAAATGACCTATCTCATTCGAGGTTTCCCGGCTTTCGGGTCAAATGACCAATGTTATGGCTAGCATCAAGGTATATTTTATAATAATGTGTCCATATTGTGCATACATATGTATTATGGGATAGCGAACAATGTTGCAAGAGAAAGTTTTTCTTTTCGTCACACCAAAAAGCCATTTTCCATTTCTGAGTGCAAAAAAGGACGGTTTTATGAAGCAACCACCAAATGGATAATTCAAAATTCTACCACCACATTTTTCAAAGATACTAGACCACCATACATGGACAATGTCCTAACAGGTGGATCTCAAACCTTTCCATCTATCCTTGATGAAAAAGACAAATTCCTGCAGAATCGGTAGGAAGTGGGTTAGATATGAACTATATGTACATGATATGATGCTCATGATTTTTTACAAAAATGATTTTTAGATTCACAATATGCTATTTCATCAGAGATCCACTTCAAGTTTATCGAGGCTCAGACCCAAGCTAAGAATCTTCATGCACGTCGTTCGACAAAGTTTGATGATAGTTTAAAACGGGCATAAGAAATTCAAAAACGATCCAAATAATGCAAAACCTTCGCGTGGTGTCATATTATGTGACATAGTTATAAGGAAAATATCAAAATTGGTATATTGATTATGTCTTAAAAAATCTTCACAAAATGATCTATCTTATTCGAGGTTTCCTAGCTTTCAGGTCAAATGACCAATGTTATGGCTAGAATCAAGACATAGTTTGTGATAATGTGTCCATATTCTACATACATGTGCATCATGGGATGGCAAAAAATGTTGCAGGGGGGAGTTTTCCTTTTCGTAACACCAAAAAGCCATTTTCTATTTTCCGAGTGCAAAAAACGGGCGGTTTTGTGAAGCAACCACCAAATGGCTAATTCAAAATGCTGCCACCATATTTAAAAAAAATACTAGACCACCTTACATGGACAATTTCCTAACAGGGGATCTCAAACCTTTCCATCTATCCCTAGTGAAAAAGACAAATTCCTATCGATTCGACAGGAAGTGGGTCATATTTGAACTATAGGTACATGATTTGATGCTTATTATTTTTTACAAAAATCATTTTTAGGTTCAAAATATGCTATTTTATTAGAGACCCACTTCAATTTTATCGAGGCTTAGCCCCGAGCTAAGAATCTTCGTGCCCGCCATTCGACAAAGTTTGACGATAGTTTAACGGGTATAAGAAATTCAAAAATGATCTAAACAATGCGAAACCTTCACGTGGTGTCATATTATGTGACCTAGTTACAAGATAAAATATCAAACTTGGTATATTGATTATGTATCAAGAAAACCTTCACAAAATGGCATATCTCATTCGAGGTTGCCAAAAGGCCATTTTCCATTTTAAACGGGCAAATAAAATTATGGCTAGAATTATGGTATAGTTTTTGATAAGTTGATATTGATATCATATTTGGATTCCTCTCATTTTTATGATCAATTTAGATATATTTTTTGTCGAATTCTGATTTACGGTTTTAAAGATATTAATTATTCCATATTAAATAGAAAAATACAATAAAATAAAATCATTATATTTTATTTGAATTCAATAACATTTTTACTTATTTATTATTGTTTAATTAAAATAATTGCTTGTAATTTCAAAAAATACAAACATGTGACATGATGATATAAGAGTTAATAGGATTGATATCATAGTATTGATAACAATGTATAAATTACTTTGCGGAAACAGATTCTGGAGAAACGAGGAAGTTAAGCGTTCTGCAGCTGGAGTAGTGAGAATGGGTGACCGACCAGAAAGTTTGACTAAGACTACAATTTAATCAAAGATTAAATATAATTAGTATTAAAAATGTTCAAAGTGAGAGATTAACGAGTCAAACAATTTAAAGATTAAAAAATAAGAAAAATAATAATATTTTTTTGATGCGCCAATCAAACATTTACACCGTCCGTCAATTCGAAAAATTATCTGGACTTTGATGCGCCGTACTCTAAATGATCTGTTTGCATTTTCTATTGGCGATGCTTTTAATCCATCGGAGTAAGTTTACAACTAAGTTTAAAAAGCATGCGATTCTTCAGCATATAATACCTGCCTACAACATTTCGCCTGAGTTACCACTTTATGCTTTCCGAGAAAATACTGGTTCTCGAAAGCTAGATGGAGCATCAGAAGCCCAGCTTAACCCTGACGAAGCATCTAAGAATCGTGGCCGTATATATTCTCTCTCCAATCCAGTAGGACGGTCGACACGCACGCACGCATGGGGACCACCCTTTCCTTTCAAAATCAGACGGAGATTACTTAACTAACACTTAATCAGAGCAATGCCTGCACATGTGTACGCTCTGGCCATAACTAGCTAGCTCTGACAGAATAGCAATTAACCATCTAATCACGTGGTACGACGAGATAGCTTTGGACCTATCTGCCCTGCTTGCATTGGGCCGGCCTGACCAGACCAAGGTACGTACGTCCTATCTACTAGGCCGGCGTTCCACGTGCAGCCAACCTCACTGGACAGTCCACATCAGCCACCAGCCAACCAAGCCATCCCATGCTTTGCAGATCAGATAAGGATCACACTGATTAGTTTTCGTTCCTCTCGACAGCCATATTACGTGTCTTTTCCAAAGGTTGGAGCTAGATGCTAGTTAAATTAAACGTGTAGATCATATTACCATCCAGCGATTCGGCGTCACATGCCCACAAAAAAAAAGGCTAAGCCCACAGTTTGGGTCCCCTTTGGCACCACACGGAATCACACCATTGATCATGAATGACGTAAATTAATCAAGCTAGCTAGAGTTGGCTTTTGCTTTGTCCTTAAACTACACAGTGTGCCATCCTTATCTCAGACACCTCCTCTCCCTGTTTCCCAATCTCCAACTTGTAGAATCCTAACGTACGCCATTAATTAACCAAATGATTACTCGCTACTAGTCATAGTTAGTCGACCACCGTGACCACCTCCTACCTCACCTAATCTAACAATGCTTTTTGATCGAAACGAGTGGTCAAGGTCAGTACTAGTGTACAATTTGCAAGAAAGCTAAAGCTAGCTAGGCCTCCTGTGCTTTCACAAATCAAATCCACTAATTTGACACGCCCATGCATGGCCGTCTCCATGGCGTGCATGTGCAGATTTGATACTACACCTGATGTCCGCCTTTAATTTAGTTTACGTGTCGTTCTACTTTGTTACAAGCAGCTTGCGCGCTGGTCGTTGCCTCTCGTCGTTTACTCGCGCGTGCAGCTAATTTCGCGCTAGGTCAATTACTCAAGACTCAAGAGACGATTAACAAGGCGTCACGTTGCTGTTACAGTACTGGTTAACTGCTACTGCACCGAAAGGTTTAAAGAGAGATCGTTGTCTGCTTATCAAATACTCCCTCCCTCCGTTCAGAAATACAAGACATTTTAGCTTTGTAAAATGAATATATCTAGATGCTTTACAAACTTATATAATAAAAGATGTCTAGATACATTCGATACACAAAATTAAAATGTCTTATATTTCTGAACGAAAGAAATACCAAGGATACTCCAATTAAGTTTGTTACCCTGCGACTCTGCAAGTTGCGATGTAGAACCAATTGAAAATACAAAGCATATGCTGTACTTTGTACTTCTACATTTCAGCTTGTAAGAACCATTCATGCAGATTAGGGAGAGAGCCCACATGCGTAGTTTGTACTCCTACATTTCAGCCTGTAAGAGGCTCTCCGCTGAGGGCGCGACACGTGGTAACTAACCTCGGTACTAGGAGCAGTGTGCATTGCGGCCGGCAACAGGTGCGGACTCACGGTTTTGTTTTTAGTAGCAGCTAGCGCTAATGCCAAGCTTAACCGTAATCATAGCCATTAGCTTTCCTAGTAAGGTGCCACATTTTAAGGGAGACGGACCACGCCAAATTACCCATTGGGTAGCCATCACGCCCACGCTAAGCATACCCCAGGAAAGCTAGAGCACACACTCACACACACTTGGCATGTTTTAGACCATGATGCATGGTTTGTTAAGATTGCTCTTTTCCTTTCTCTTAGTTAAACTAATCTAGTTGCATCGCTAAAGCTTAACCACCAACCATAGATTAGAACTAATTAAGCGCATCCCGAGCCTTTCCTCAAAAAGACTAATGAGGCAAAGGATGTGCGTGGCTAGCTCCTAGGGTAGGGGGCCGGAGAACATTTAGACAAAGGAGAAAGGATAATTAAGGCTCATCGGTACATAACAAACTCGGTGAGCTTTGTGGATATTAGCTCCGGACACATCCACGGGGCTCACACAAGTGCTCCTCTAGCACCACAAGGAGGCGTCTTTGCTGACCTGTCTGTCCTAAAGAGAGATACATGTGTAAAATGTGGGCTCGTCGTGTGAGCGGAGCAGGAGAGACCCCGGACATGCTGGGGATTCGGCTCACGAGAAGGGCGATTGGAGCTTTTTTTTGGATAAAATATACCTCAAGTGTGAGCTTAAAGAAAAGGCTACGTGTCAAAGAGGTTTAAGTAAGGAGAGAACAGCCATGGCGAGGCGAAACGTGGCCATCATGGTGTGATTTGTTTAGAAGGATATTTTAGTTAGCTTCCTAATTAACAACAACTTGATGAACGGCTCAAAGGTGGTGGCACTTTCCTGTGGTTAAGCTTTTTTTTTTCTTTGGAGGCTCACTTCTCTAGGGAGTTAACTTTATTGTACGAGTATATTTTTTGCTATACAAGGTAAGCGTGTGACATAAGGACTGACGTATCCTTGCCATATCTACACGACACTCTGTGTTGTATGGCTCCATATATCTCTACCTCAGCTATATATATTAGTGCTCAAAGTTCAAACCTATGATAAGCTCATACGCTACATTTCGAAAGCTCAAAGAAAATCTTTTAAAAAGTGGAAAATAATACGTATTTAGAAAAGACACTCATTATACCAAACTTTAACGTCACATATTCAGAAAAGACACTCCCCACCCTAGTCTATACATGAAGGTCAAAGAAGGCTATAATCCAAATATACATAGAGTTGGCAAAAAAAATAAACATAAATCGCAAAAAAAAAAATGCTACATGCAGTTAGAAAGCAAACCACACATGGCCATGCTAATTAACAGGTATACAATCCACACAATGTAATGAGTTGGCAGCACAAAGTGCACCGTGTTAAATAAGATAGAGTATGTTAGAATATTCCTGTTACTATTGACTCACAAGTATAGGGTGATTATGACAAATGTGTGATGTACACATTGTGATATATGAATACCTTCTCTTTTAAGGGGTGATATATAAAGAGGTGATCAGCCTATGGGCTATGCACAGCAAAACAACTTTTCAATATTGCTACCGGAGAGAGAGCTATGAGATCCAATCTCAACCCTAGATTCCATGGGTTCTTCGGCGCTGTAGAACTACGACACCGCTAGAGCACTCATCTCAAGATAGTTTACATCCATCTCAGTGTTGGCCACTCTCTCCAAGATTCCCGCTCTCCTCGATTGAACAATTTCATTCTTTGGAGCACCCACATGCTTTGAGAGCTCTCAGTGCAAACATGCACGGCTACCTCGATGGAAATACATTGGCACTAATGGAGAAGATCACTCAGGGGACAGGAGATGTCATCACGCAAGTGGACAACCCGACAAATGTACCATGCATGATGGGACCGATATTAAGCTATCATGGCCATACATCCTGCACTTGTCGATGTCCAAACACTTAAGAAGAAAGATCTGATGTATGTTATGGAAGGACATCCACGACATCCTTGGAACTCAAAACTATGTGATCATCTGGCATGTGAGACTCTAGGTTCAAACACTTAAGAAGAAAGATATGACGGGTGTGGAATCCTTTTGCAGCATCAAATCACACACCAATATGATGGAGATCATCATTTATCCTCTCACTAATGACAAGGTCATCGACTACATCATCGCTGGGCTTGGGTCCCAGTAAGAGCCCATCGCCACATTGCGCAGCGTCATCACCACCCTGATCACACTCACCCAATTCTACTCCTATATTCTTCATCGTGAGGCCATGAACGAAAATGAGGCCCAAGATGTTGAGTGGTGTTCGTTGGCCAACATGGCTGCTCATGGTGATCACCTTCTTCAAAGAGTTCATGACAACAACTCTGGTATTTGTGAGAACAGGTGAACGGGAGGCGTTGGAAGCTAGTATGAAGGACACAATGGACAACAAGGAGGCCATGGTGGTGAACGAAATAACTGCTATGCCAGGGGCAATCATGATGGTAAATACTAGAATCTCGGTGCCGGTGGAGGCGGTGGCGGTCGTGACGCTCTCGGTGTCAAATATGTCGCATCCGGGGCCATGATTCTTTTACGTGTTGCAACCCTTTAAATAAGGGATATCAAGACTCGGGTTACCAGGGTAGCACTCCACGATCCATGACTATAGTGAGGGGGAGTATCTATTTTACAATATGCAGATGACACAATCTTGTTCATGCAACATGACTTTGACAAAGCGGTCAACATGAAATCCACTCTATGCATATTCAAACAATTGTCTGGCCTAAAAATTAATTTCCCTAAGAGTGAGATCTTTTGTTTTGGAAAGGCGAAAGAGGAGGAGAACTATTATAAATAGAGATTTTTCAGCTGTGAGAGTGGTTCTCTATATTTTAGATACCTTAGTATCCCCATCCATTATTGAAGATTGTTGAATAGTGAATGGAAGCTAGTGGAAGATCACTTTGAAGGGAAGCTTGGGTGTTGGCAAGGAAAGTTCCTCTCATACGAAGATAGACTCATCCTTATAACTTCCGTTGTCACTAGTCTGCCGATGTTTATGCTATATTTTCTGGAGATACCTAAAGGGGTTAGGAAAAGATTAGATTACTACCGTTCTCGTTTCTTTTGTAAGAGCGATAAATTGAAAAATAAATATCGGTTAACCAGATGAAATTTGCCAACCCCAAGACCAAGGTGGTTTGTGGGTGGAGGTTTTGGAGCTTAAAATCAATTGTTTATTGAGCAAATGATTGTGTAAACTAATAAATGAAGAGGGTATGTGGCAAGACTTGTTACATAATAAGTATCTTAGGACTAAAACGTTTTCCCATGTGACTTCTCGAGGTCAATCTAAAGTATACTAGTTCTAAACCACGATCTGAGTCTTGGACGAGCGCTCAGACTCGACCTTGGGCTTTCCGAACGCATCCTAGAGCTCTAGTGCCTTTAAAAAAAATTGAAGTGAGAATGAATGGAGCACAAGTCCATGGAGGCTATTTTTGGACTAGGACTCCTTGATAAATGATCAAGTCTCTACCATTATGACAGTTGCTGAGAGGGGCAGTTGAGATATTATTTGGTTTGCTTTTTCATGTGGTACTTCTTCCTTGGACTTAAGATGACTTTTTATTTTTTTAAACATTTTGAAATTTTATTCATACTTCATAGATTTTGATTTGTGCTTTGTATCAACTAAGTGTATCGGGCAATTTTGATTTTATCCTATTTTTCTAGATGTATGTTCGTATTACGTTGGGCAATTCAAGAATTATTGCAGGAGCAGAAGACTAATTGTTTTGTTTATTGCGAGACGAGAAATACAAGTTGAAAGCAGTCATATTTTTATTTCCCTAGAACATAAACTAAAGAAGCTACTTCGGAAGAAAAATGAAGAAGCGATTTTTATGGATTGCAAGTATTGTATATAGAGATCTCTCACCTTCTGCGTTTGTTGAGGAGCATCCGAAACTAGGATTATCACAGCCCCATGTATGCTTGCTCAAAATTAAAAAAGTCATTTTCTTATCACACGGCCATAAATTATGTATCATGATCTCATGAATAGTAGTACAAAATAACATAAGAAAGCACCGGAGCTTCCATTGATCCAGGAGAATATTGTCTTCCGCAACTCTAGAACAACTGGCACGGCTGGCGATGTCGTGCTGATCCCTCGGGGTGGAGCCAGAGGCAATGCTAGAGACGTTGCTTCTCCCATGGTGAAAATTCTTTAAAAGCCCCTAGTTAATACTATGTAGATTTGATCTCCAAATTTACTTATTTTTTCTTTTATACCCCTACAAGTTATTTAATGTGCAATTTTCCTCATTGGGTTGTTTTCCTAACTACTACTATGTCCCTCCTTATCCTGCGCCTCGCGGATCATGAGGATACACCAAACTCCTTGGTACAACTCTCGCGCCCTTCTGTTATTCGCCTTCGTATTGCGCTGTGCCTTGGCTCTTTCTACCTTAGCTCTGCGAGCGATGAAAATGTGACTCCATTACCTAATTGGACATCCCCTAGATATCACAGCCGTTGATTTTGCTTTATGAGTCGTGCACATGTTTTGCTGTCAACTGCCACTCCGTGGAAGAGGCTGGTACATTTACATACGTACTTAGGAGCATTACCAATTAAAATTAATATATGTACATTGCTTGGCAACATTTTCCAATGGGCTTCGATGGACCCAACACAACCGACAATACTGCTTCTAAGTTCTGACTTGCTACTACTACTGCAGCGTGCTTAAGTACATCGATCATACTAGTAATTAAACTAGAACTGTTGTGCTATCACTTAATCCAAATTGGAAATCAGCTGAACTGATTGTAGGCGCCTCCGAGGTAGCCGCTGCCTTCCAAGTCCATCAAGTAGTTGTTGTAGGCGTACTCGCTCATGTAGGTGAGGTCGGGCCCTGCATCCTCCATCCCGAACTGCTCCACCATCGCCGCGTGGTGCGTCACGGTCGAGAACGACGACGAACTCGGGCTGCTGCCGCCACCGCCTGCTCTCGCCGCCGCCGCCATGGCCTTGCTCTGCTCCTCCTCCGTCTCAGCCAACCTCTCTTTGAGCCTCAGCAGCTGCATGAATATACGCACGTGTTAGTACAGCAGAACCAGCTTCAGCTAGCTACAGTAGCTGTCAGGATCGCTGAGCTTTCATTGTGCTACTGTACCTCCGCCTCGAGGTGGCAGTTGTGGACGACGACGGCGTCGTGGGCGGCGCGCAGCTTGGAGAACTCCTCCTCGATGAGCTTGCTCTTGTAGCGGGCGCGGCGGTTCTGGAACCACACGGCCACCTGCTTGGTGTCCAGGCCCAGCTCGGCGGCAAGCTTCTCTTTGCGCGGCGTCTCCAGCTTCCGGTCCTCCCTGAAGCTCATCTCCAGGAACTGCGCCTGCTCGTCGCTCAGCTTCCGCTTCCTCGCCGCGTCGTCCCCTCCTGCGCTCTCCCCCGCCGCCGACGACTGCCTCGCCTTCCGCCTCCGCCGCTGCCGGCCGGCCTTCTTCTGCTCGCCACCTAAATCCGCGTAACAATCAACAGCACATTGCGCACGGTTAGCTAACCATTACAGTATTCTCTAGCTTGCACATGCACATGCACAGCATGATATATAGGTGATTGATGAGCAGCAGGCGGCGGATAGACTTACCGGAGTCTGGTGTGGACGCATCCGCCAGGAAACTCTCCGGGAAGACGAACGAAGGGAACATCCGCCTCTCTTCCTCCTGGGGGCTCATCTTGTGTATCTATAGGCTGGGTACTACAGTACTACTGGTGCTTGGTTGAGTATTTGATCTGCTCTAATCGATGCTTTGGGCTTTGGATATTTTGAGTGGGGGGCTATAGCTAGGCTTTGGATCAGTAGTAGCAAGCTGCTGTGCTCTCCAATGACCGGTGTCCGAGTTTGTGAGCTCGGAGCCTGGCGGAGGAATTTATAGAGGGAGAGTGAGGTGTAGTACTCCAGTACTACTGGCAACTCGGAGTACTACTACTATCAGTTGGGGGCTTACAGTTCTTCGTGTTGAGCCTGGGCACGAGAAAGCGATGTGTGTGTGGCCCTGTGAATTTTCATCTACTAGTAGTACTAATGATGATGAGTGCGTGCTACGGTGCTAGATTGGTAGGAACTTTCCCTGACTAATTGTGTGCTAGTTTTGGATAATCGAAAATGAAACGGGAACAGGGTGTATCTGTAAAGCTAAGGAGCTAACTACTATCCCCAGATTAACAGCACCGTGGTATCTTTTGGCGACACGGACGCGTGCACGCACCCGCCGGCCGGGTGGAGAAGGTCGATCTTTGTGGCGAAAACTGTAAAAATTACTGCGCATCTTACTTTTCGCCGATGCAGATGGCCTAAATAATACTAGCAGTAGGTACGTGCAGCAAAGTTTGTAAATTTTGACAACTATGCAACCACTCCGGAAAAAAGGCAGGTGTCGACGGCCAGCTCCCGTCGGTGTAGTCCGCGATTACCGTCAGCATAGACTACGTCACCGTCAGCGTATGGCCGTTGGCGTTTTGCCCCGTAGGCGTAGACCATATTGCCATTGGCGTAAGAAAAACCGTCGGTGTAGCGTTTACTGGGCCCACATCCACTAGTAGAAAACAGGCTATCAGTTCGTGCCCCTAACAGCATTAGTTCCGGTTGCGCCATGCACCGGGACTAATGCTGGCACGCGTCCCGGTTCGAGCGGGCACGGTGGCCGGAGGCATGCGTCCCGGTTGGTAAGGGGTCATGCGTCCCGGGACTAAAGGTTGGGCGTCAGCCACGTGACGTGGCACACACCTCTAGTCCCGGTTTGTGTTACAAACCGGCACGTATGATCCCGCCCTCTATAAATGCGACGCCCCAGCCCTCTGTCTTCCCTCTGTTTTTTCTTGGTGAAAGGTGTGAGAGGTGTGCTGGTTTTTTTTCCTATGCATGCATTCAAGGTGTTTGATGAAATGTTTGAGTGAATGATCCCGTTCAATTTCTCACAGAACAAAAATATAGAAGGTGTCCGAGACGCACTTGAGCTTTCTCCTCTTTATTTCCCTCGATCGAGGTTAGCAATCTTATCTTTTCTCTGTCATTCATACAATGCATGTGTCGATGTGAATTGGTCATTTCACTATTTATGATGTCCTGTTTTTGATAAACTTACTTATATGATGCAGATGAACGGTCGGGAATGGATGTACGGTGAACGGCGTGAACCCGGGTACATTAAAGGCGTGGATAAATTTATCGATGTGGCTACGGCAAACAAAGAGAATGGTTTTATACGTTGTCCATGTGTTCAATGTCGGAAAAACAAGGAGTACTCTTCCTTAAAAATCATTCGCGACTACCTGGTTATAAAAGGTTTCAAGCCCAACTATAATTGTTGGACCAAGCACGGGGAAAGAGGGGTTATGATAGAAGACGGTGAAGAAGAAGATGATGATAACAACTATCATCATATGTTTCCTGAATACAGTGATACTGCAATGGAATACAATGAAGAGGAAGGAGGTGAAGAACGGGCATCAGATGAGCCCGCTGATAAACTTGGTAGGGTCATTTATGATGCAAAGAGAGACTGTAAAACAGAAAATGAGAAGTTGGAGTTAGAGGGCATGTTAGAAGATCACAAGAAATTGTTGTACTCAAATTGTGAAGATGGCAGCACAAAGCTCGGTACCACACTGGAATTGCTGCGATGGAAGGCAGAGTGTGGTCTAACTGACTCCTCATTTGAAAAGATGCTGAAAATAATGAAGCCGAAGTTTCCAAAACATAACGAACTTCCCGAGAGTACCTATGAAGCAAAGAAGACTCTCTGTCCTCTAGGATTAGATGTGCAAAAGATACATGCATGCATTAATGACTGCATCCTCTATCGCGGTAAGGAGTATGAGAATTTAGATAAATGCCCGGTATGCAATGCATTGCGGTATAAGATCAGACGAGATGACCCTGGTGATGTTGAGGGAGAGCCCCTCCGGAAGAGGGTTCCTGCTAAGGTTATGTGGTATGCTCCTATCATACCAAGGTTGAAACGCATGTTCAGAAACAAAGAGCATGCCAGGTTATTGCGATGGCACAAACAAGACCGTAAGAAAGACGGGACGTTGAGACACCCTGCTGATGGGTCACAGTGGAGAAAAATCGAGAGAGACTTCCCGGACTTTGCAGGTGACGCAAGGAACTTATGGTTTGGTCTAAGTACGGATGGCATGAATCCTTTTGGGGAGCAGAGCTGCAGTCACAGCACCTGGCCTGTGACTCTATGTATCTACAACCTTCCTCCTTGGTTGTGCATGAAGCGTAAGTTCATTATGATGCCAGTGCTCATCCAAGGCCCGAAGCAACCGGGCAACGACATTGATGTGTACCTTAGGCCATTAGTTGAAGAACTCTTATAGCTGTGGGGCAAACCAGGTGTACATGCGTGGGATGAGAACAAACAGGAGCCATTTGATCTACGAGGGTTGCTTTTCGTAACCATCAATGATTGGCCTGCTCTTAGTAACCTTTTAGGACAGACAAACAAGGTATATAAGGCATGCACACACTGTTTAGATAAGACTGAAGGTACATATTTGCATAAATGCTAGAAGGTTGTGTACCTGGCGAATCGACGATTTCTTCTGACCAATCATCCCGTAAGAAAGAAAGACAAGCATTTCAAAGGTGAGGCAGATCACCGGAAGAAGCCTGAACTCCCTGCTAGTGATGATGTATTTGGTATGGTCAAGGACACAGAAGTAATCTTTGGAAAGGGTCCCGGCGGTCAATCAGTCCCGAACAATGTCGCTACAGGACACACACCCATGTGGAAGAAGAAATCTATATTTTGGAAGCTGCCATATTGGAAAGTCCTACGTGTCCGCTCTTCAATCAACGTGATGCACGTGACGAAGAATCTTTGCGTGAACCTGCTAGGATTCCTAGGCGTGTATGGGAAGACAAAAGATACACCAGAAGTACGGGAGGACCAACAAATTATGAAAGACCCAAAGAACATGCATACACAGAACAAGACGGATAAAGGGCGTCACTTAAGTCGTGCCAGCTATGCTCTTACCAAAGCAGAGAAGGAAATCTTCTTTGAAGTCCTTTACAGTATCAAGGTGACGTCTGGCTTCGCATCTAATATAAAGGGGATAATAAATATGGCAGAGAAAAAGTTCCAAAACCTGAAGTCTCATGACTGTCACGTGATTATGACGCAGTTGCTTCCGATTGCATTGAGGGGTCTTCTACCGGAAAATGTTCGAGTACCCATTGTGAAGCTGTGTGCATTCCTCAATGCAATATCTCAGAAGGTAATCAATCCAGATATTCTACCAAGGTTACAGAAGGATGTGGTACAATGTCTTGTTAGTTTTGAGTTGGTGTTCCCACCATCCTTCTTCAATATTATGACGCATCTCCTGGTTCACCTAGTGGAAGAGATTGCCATTCTCGGTCCTGTATTTCTGCACAATATGTTCCCCTTTGAGAGGTTCATGGGAGTCTTAAAGAAATATGTTCATAACCGTGCTAGACCAGAAGGAAGCATCTCCAAGGGATATGGAACAGAGGAGGTCATTGAGTTTTGTGTTGACTTTATTCCTGACCTTAAGCCGATTGGTGTTTCTGACTCGTGGCATGAGGTAAGACTAAGTGGAAAAGTCACGCTGGGAAAGAAAGCAATGATATGTAGGGATAGGGATTCTTTCACTAAAGCACACTACACAGTTGTACATAATTTCACCTTGGCAGCTCCGTATATCAAGGAACACAAGAATATTGTACGCTCCAAAAACCCGGGGAAGCCTGAATCATGGATTACAGATGAACACATGAAGTCTTTCGTTGGTTGGATGCGGACACATCTCTTGAATGAAACCACTATTGGAGATCAGCTATACTTGTTGGCCGCGTCACCATCTTCTACTATATTGAATTTACAAGGGTACGAAATAAATGGGAATACATTCTACACGATCGCCCAAGATAAAAAGAGCACCTACCAAAATAGTGGTGTCCGCTTTGATGCAACAGACGAGAATGGACAAAAGGACACATATTATGTTACATAGAGGAGATATGGGAACTAGACTATGGAGTCTCTTTTAAGGTCTCTTTGTTTCGCTGCAAATGGGTCAACCTTAATGGGGAAGGGGTAAAGATAGACTAGTTGTACAGAATGACACCAGTGGATCTCAATAATCTTGGTTATAGAGATGAACCATTCGTCCTAGCCAATGATGTGTCTCAGGTTTTCTATGTGAAGGACATGTCCTCCAGACCGAAAAAAAGAAAAAAAATATGCAAACGAATACATCATATGATGAGCCAAAGCGTCACATAGTTATTTCAGGGAAAAGAAACATCATGGGAATCGAGGACAATACAGACATTTCAGAAGATTATAATAAGTTTGATGAAATTCCGCCCTTCACAGTGAAAACTGACCCAAGCATTCCGTTAAGTAAAGGAGATGCTCCATGGTTACGTCTGAAGCGATCATAAGGAAGGACATATGCCAAGAAGTTCATGCTTATATTGTGTAACTCTAGTTCATGTCTGGCCGAGATATCTTATGATGTTTGCAATTTTCCAAGTTTAATAAATGTATTGAGTGTTAGTCCCGGTTTGTGGCTTGACCGGGACTATATATAGGGGGGCCTTTAGTCCCAGTTTTGTAGTCTCGGTTTTTAATATTAATAAATGTCTTGAGTGTTAGTCCTGTTTTGTGGCCGGACCGGGACTAAAGGGGACCTTTAGTCCCGATTCGTAGAACGACTTTCCCGAACTATGAAGAAGTTGTCCCGATTCGTACTTACTATTAAGATCTGATCTCCAAACGCGTGTGGTCACATATTAGGGAGTGCCTCTATGACCAGTTTCTTGGAGATGCCGGAGAACTAGGATCCGGCGGCATCTCCCTAAAATTGGTCGTAGTGGCATCCCTGCTCTCGCACACCATCTTGCAGCTTATAACTTCTCTAACTAGATCAATACACCTGGGAGCTAACTAATTTTACATATTAGGGAGTGCCTCTATGACCAGTTTCTTGGAGATGCCGGAGGACTGGGATCCGGCGGCATCTCCCTAAAACTGGTCGTAGTGGTGTCCCTGCTCTCGCACACCATCTTGCAGCTTGTAACTTCTCTAACTAGATCAATAACCTGGGAGCTAACTAATTTCACATATTAGGGAGTGTCTCTATGACCAGTTTCTTGGAGATGCCGAAGGACTGGGATCTGGTGGCATCTCCCTAAAACTGGTCGTAGTGGTGTCCTGGCTCTCGAAAACCATATTGGAGATGCCTCAATCTGGCTGGAGGACTGGACTCACAAGGATGCCTATTTATAGTACAAGCAGCTCGGCATAGTGTCGACACTTACGACATAATATCGACACTCACCCCTATTATTAGTGTTGACTCGTGTTTTATCCCGGTTGGTGTCTCCAACCGGGACTAAAGGTTCATCTTTAGTCCCGGTTGGTGACACCATCCGAGACAAGGTACACGCCGCACGACATAATGTCGACACTCACCCCTATCATTAGTGTTGTCTGGCCCAGCCTGCCGAAACCCCTCCAACCGGGACTAAAGATGAACATATCAATGTTGTTGTGCCCATATTCAAAACGGGCATAAGAAATTCAAAAAAAATCCGAACAATGAAAATCCTTCACGTGGTGTCATATTATGTGACATAGTTGAAAGGAAAAATACCAGACTTGGTATATTGATCATGTCTCGAAAAAACCTTCACAAAATGACCTATCATGTTCGAGGTTTCATGGCTTTCGGTCCAAATGACCGATGTTATGTGCTAAACCACGACATAGTTTGTCATGTTCTGCCCATATTATGCATGCATGTGGACATTGGTATGGAGAACAATGTTGCAGGAGGAAGTTTTCCTTTTCGTCGCACGGAAAAGCCATTTTCCATTCTCCGAGCACAAAAAACGGGTTGTTTTGTGAAGTAACCACCAAAATGCTGTTTCAGAATGCTACCGTCCCATTTTTCTAAAATACTAGACCACCTTACATGGACTATCTCCCAACCGGGACATCTCAAACCTTTTCGTCCATCCTGGGTAAAAAGGACAAATGTCTGCCGAATCGGTAGGAAGTGGGTCCGGTTTGTGCTACAGGTACATGATTTAACGCCCGTGATTTTTTGAAAAAATAATTTTTAGACTCGCAATATGTGGTTTCTTCAGAGATCCAATGCAAGTTCTAACGATGCTCGTCCCCTATCTTCATGCACGCTGGTTCGACCATAGTTAGAAATTCAAAAAATTCAAAACGGGCATAAGAAAGTCAAAAAAAAATCCGAACAATGAAAATCCTTCGCATGGTGTCATATTAGGTGACATAGTTGAAAGGAAAAGTACCATACTTGGTATATTGATCATGTCTCGAAAAAACCTTCACAAAATGACCTATCATGTTCGAGGTTTCATGGCTTTCGGTCCAAATGACCGATGTTATGTGCTGAATCACGGCATAGTTTGTGATGTTGTGCCCATATTATGCATGCATGTGGACATTGGTATGAAGAACAATGTTGCAGGAGGAAGTTTTCCTTTTCATTGCATGGAAAAGCCATTTTCCATTTTCCGAGCGCAAAAGACGGGTCGTTTTGTGAAGTAACCACCAAAATGCTGTTTCAGAATGCTACCATCCCATTTTTCTAAAATACTAGACCACCTTACATGGACTATCTCTCAACCGGGACATCTCAAACCTTTTCGTCCATCCCGGGTAAAAAGGACAAATGTCTGCCGAATCGGAAGGAAGTGGGTCTGGTTTGTACTACAGGTACATGATCTAACGCCCGTGATTTTTTGAAAAAATCATTTTTAGACTCGCAATATGTGGTTTCTTCAGAGATCCAATGCAAGTTCTAACGATGCTCGAAAAAACCTTCACAAAACCCTAAACCCAAGTTTTTTCCCGCCATTTCTTCTCGCCATTTTTCTTCCCGCCATTTGTTTCCACGATTTCTTCCCGCAGTTTTTTCCCGCCATTTCTTCCCACAGTTTTCTTCCCGCCATTTCTCAGTACATATATGTAGGATTGGCCTCCATTGTCATTGCACATCTCTAGACTCATATCTGCAACCTCATCACTCTTTCCCATGGCTTCCACCATACGACTAACCCCCAGGGAGGCGGAGGCGCTTTGCGCCTCGAACTACCCTTGCCCGCCGGGCTACTGCGTCCCCATCGGCAGGATGATGAGCGCCGGAGGTGTGCCGGTTCCTCCTGTCCCTCTAGGTGTGGCTCGCCGGATGGCCATCACGAACCACTACTGCTTCGAGCTCACGCCGGAGCAGCGGAGGAATCCCAACTGGCATCCCGACTATTTCCCGACTTGGGAAGCCTTCTTCGGGGATCAGCATGAGAGGGCGCTCGCCAGGCACGAGGAGGACGGCCCACCTCCTCCGAAGTTCAACGAGGCCGGCTGTCGGCTGTGGTGGCACGGCCGAACTCTCAAGAGCGTCATGGCCTACGACACGGCCGCCGACTCTAACCCCCGCCTGCGCTACCCTCAAGTCCAGCCCACTCGTACTCAGCCTTCAAGGTTTAACTACGGCGACCCCGACGACGACAGCGACGACGGCCACGGCGAGTACGACGACTATAGTGGCGAGTATTACAGGTGTAGGCAGGAGCATGACTGAATCACTCCAACATTGCAAAACAAGTTCGGCCGATTGTGGCTTAATCTGGCCATGTATCTTAATTTTCAGTTCTTCTATGTATCTTAACCTCCAGTCGTGCTTTATGTAACTTAGTGTTAGTTGCGTTATGTACTTTAATTCGAGTTCTATCCTAATAAAATTTTCTTCCCGCCCATTATTTCCCGTCTTTTTTTCCCGCCCATTAATATATAAAAAATATAAGTTAATTCAAATCCAAATTACAAACAGAAAATGGTTTTGAATTAGTTATTCAAATCCAAACACTTTTTATGTTTAAAGTTTTTCTAAATTCCAAATTAATATTCAAAAAATATAAGTTAATTCATTTTTAATTTTAAATGGTTCATAGTTTAAATGGTTATATTAATTATTTAAAAACAGAAAATGGTTTTGAATTATTTATTCAAATTCAAACACTTTTTATGTTTAAAGTTTTTCTAAATTCTAAATTAATATTCAAAAAAGATAAATTAATTCATTTCTAATTTTAAATGGTTACATTAATTATTTTTAAAAACAGAAAATGGTTTTGAATTAGTTATTCAAATCCAAACACTTTTTATGTTTAAAGTTTTTCTAAATTCCAAATTAATATTCAAAAAATATAAGTTAATTCATTTTTATTTTAAATGGTTCATAGTTTAAATGGTTACATTAATTATTTTTAAAAACAGAAAATGGTTTTAAATTATTTATTCAAAATCAAACACTTTTTATGTTTAAAGTTTTTCTAAATTCCAAAGTAATTATCATTTAAAAAATATTACAAATTTAAACCCCAAAATAAAAAATAAGGCGGAAATAGAGAGAAAATTCCTGATTTTTTTTTAAAACAAGGTCAAATGTCCCGGTTGGAGCCACCAACCGGGACTAAAGACCCCTGTGCGCGCCCCTTGGGCTGATGAAAAAAAGGTGGAGTATACGTCCCGGTTGGTGGCTCCAACCGGGACGTATGACCCTTTAGTCCCGGTTGGTGGCTTGAAAAAAGGTGGAGTATACGTCCCGGTTGGTGGCTCCAACCGGGACGTATGACCCTTTACTCCCGGTTGGATCCATCAACCGGGACAAAAGGCCCTTCGTTTATAACTGACGCGCCTCCTCTTCTTCTTCCCCATCTCACTTCTCTGCTTCATCGACGCGCGCACAGGAGACGCCGCCCCACGACGTCGACAGGCTGCCCGAGCTCCGCCGCCTTGCTGACCCTGCCACGAGCTCCGCCTTGTTGCCCTCTATCTCCCCGCAAAAGGAATCGAAGAGGGGCATCTGCAATCGTCTTCATCGACGCCATCTTCCTCGTCACCGATGACCACCGCCGTCGACATCGCCTTCGATCTAGACCTCGCGCGGCCTCCCCGAGCCCTTCGTTCGATCCGCGGTGAGCTTCTGGTCCCCTAGGACCTCTCCCTCGACCCCATCTCCCTCTATAGTCGTTGCTCGCCGTCGAACCGTATGTTCTGCCACCGTGCGCCGTCGTTCTCCTTGCTCCGGCGACCAAAACCTTGCGGTGCTACCACCAGTAGGCTTGCCTTGCTCGCCTCGTTCGAGTAGGATATATCTCGTCGCCCCACTCGCCCTCCTTCGCCGTCGCCAGTGACCATCCGACAGTGGCCGTTGTGATGACATCACGCTGGCGTCGTCCTGACGTGTCTTCGGCCCCATTGGTCAGTCACTGTGGGTTAGGTGCCTCTGCGGTGCAGGTTAGCAGTGGCCTGGTCTAGGTTCCACCTACCTGCGTGGAGGCTGAGGTGGTCACGGGCCCCTCTGACAGTCACTGTGGCTAGTAGTGGCCTCGGTGTAAAAATGTTTTCTGTTTTGTTTAAAATCAGAAATGGTTTAAGTAAATCTAGAAATTGATATAATATTGTAAATTCAATAATTAATTATTTATAACTCAAAAAAATACAAATAATATATCAAAATGTTCAGAAAAATGAGATCTAACTATTTAACCTATAATCATGCATTGTTCAACAACTTTCTAGACAAGTTTAATTAGAGAACAAAATCAACCCCTCTCATATACTCCGGAGTTTCGCCGAGTTAGGGGTTTCACCCCTCAGAACCCCGTTTAAATTGTCGAGCATGTCTTAGGGTTACTTTTCAATACAAATTAACTTGTCATATCATCATCCTTGTTTGATCATTGCATATATGCCATGTGTTGATTGTTCCCCTCTCTTTCCGGTGTTCGGTTCTTCGCGGTAGAATACGAGATCGAGATCAAAGACCAAGGTCAACACCATCGAAGATCGAAGATTTCTTGATAGCCATTGTATTGTAGATGCTTAGCCATGATATTAGTTGTCATAGACCCTAGTTGAATCGATGTTGCACCTAGGGTTAGCCGGTGTGTCCTTGCCAGGGCATCCCGAACCCGAGGGTTGATTGATTGCCGCCTTTATTTCCGGTATTAGTTCTTCGCGATAGGATCCGAGCTCGATGGTTTCTCCGAATTAGGGTTTCTGATATTGTAAATTCATTTTTATTATTGTGTATGTATATATTACGGTTTCTTCGAATTAAGGTTTATATCTCTCAACATCGTACCTAACATTCTCCCTTAGCCGCTTTGACTTATCCGTTTTTCCACCTATGCAGAAAATATGGACCCACACGACAGAGACGAAGAAAAGGAAGAGTTGATCCAAGGTGTGATCCTCGGGGAAGAAAATTTAGATGTATCGACGTTTCTGAACAACTCCGGTGAGGGTGATCCTGTTTTTGCCGGAAGAGACGACTTGTTTGAGGTTGAAGGTGATGCCTTCCGCGAGGGAGAAGGCGATGCCTTGTATGATCAAGAAGACGACCGCTCCGGAGAGGTGCATGTAATATAATTAATTCATTAATTAATCATCTGCTATCTATATAGAAATAGTAACGATGATCTTTCTTCTTTTAGCCCTCCGGATCGAAGAAATCTACTGAAAAGAGAGGACGAGGCCCAACCAAAAAGTTGGAAGACCATGAGAGGTTCAGGATCGAAGATATCGGTGAATACGGCAAACCGATTGCTCCCGAAGTTGTCGCAAACAAATTTGTGGCACAATGTGGAGTAATCGCTAGGAACTTCATACCGGGCAGCGCTTGGAAACGGTTCACCAACAAGGCTAGGGGTGTTTGGAAAGATGAGCTTACATTTCAACCACTAGATGTAAGCACCACTAGCTATATCCGCGCATCTCTTTGATTCTAGTTTTAATACTGTTATTATCATGCTTGATTATTTTTTTGATTGAACTATGTTCTCGTAAAGTGCCTGACGCAGGGACCAGGGAACAATTTATGTGGATACTATGTTTGCGAGTTCATCCGTCAGACGTGTTGTGAGAAGGACAGAAAGTTAGAGCAACTCCACGTACGTAAACAATTTCTATAGTTTTTAATTACCATCAAATTGTGTTTAGTTTCATTTATATAGGTTGACTCCTTTTTTAAATCAGACCGAACGTCTACAGGACGGTCTTCTGCCAAAGGATCGCGTACGAGCAATTCAGGAGGAATTGGCGGGATTCTTGGATGCAGAAGTCCTAAACCCAAAAGGAGAATACTATTCGGGTGTGTATAAACAATAGGGATTGTACAAAGAGATTATTTTGCATGTAGTGCATGAACTCGATCCGTGTATCGAATGTAATATGTTCGACACTTGATGATCTTGTGTAATATAATGGTTCCTTCATTGATGAGTGCAAAACACTAAATAAAAAAATAAAACAACATAAATGAATTCTCTGCCGCGGCACAAAAAGTGGCCAAAATGCTGTCGCGGCAACAAAAGTTGCCAAAATGAATTCTCTGCCGCGACAGACAAATGTGTCAAATCTCTGCCGCGACAGAGGGTTATTTGGTTCGTGTTACGAACCGGGACGGTTGCTCCTCCCCCCTCGCCCTCTGTCGCGGCCACATGTATGCCCTTTTGTCCCGGTTGGTGGGGCAACCGGGACTAAAGGTTGGGGCTTTAGTCCCGATTGCCCCGTCCCGGTTGGGTAACCGGGACTAAATGACCTTACCAACCGGGACACATGAGGCTGTTTCCACTAGTGATCGACGGTTAACAGCCGTTTGATATGTCGGAAGCTACGCCGACGACAATGTCGTTGGCTTAGGTTGACAGACGTTTGGTATGGCGGTAGCTACGTCAACGACAATGCCGTCAGCCTAGAATTTTTTTTACAATATTTTTTGAATTGTTTGACTCGGTAATCTCACGTGCATATTTTTTAATTGTTGTTAATCTTATAAGCCTCTTTTAATTCTAAGTACGTTTAATTTCGGTCAAATTGTATTCACAGTCAAACTTCCCGATCGATCAACCATCTTCACACTACTCCTGCCCTGTCAATTGCAATGGATCTCATGGACAAATTGCACTCATGTTATGATTTTTCAAAAAATTAGGAGCATCAGTTCATGTACCGGCAGTTTAAATCTGACCCACTTTTTGCCGATTTAGCAGGAATTTGTCTTTTTTACAAAGGGTGGAAGGAAATGTTTAAGATACTCGATTGGGACATTGTACATTCAAGGTGGACTAGTATCTTTGAAAAATGGGATGGTACCATTTTGAACTTTTATTTGGTGGTTGCTGTAGGGGTTCGTAGCATAGAAAACAAAAAATTTCTACCGCATGCAAACAAACAAGCCAAGATCTATCTACTAGATTGTAGCAATGAGTCGATAGAAGAACTCACCCTCGAAGATTCCAAAGCGGTTAACGAGAGCAGATTCTCGTGGGTGATGTAGTCGTACTCTTGCCGATCTCAAGATCGCGTAGACGATCCTTCCGGCGCTACGTTCCGGCAGCGCTTCCGCAGTCGGTCAAACGTTCGGTACTCGATGAAGACCTTCCTCTGCCTTGTTCCAGCAGGCAGCGGAGGTTGTAGCACTCTCCTCATTATTCCGGCAACACGACAGCGTGGTGTCGGAAGTAGAGGGGAGATCTCGCAGGGCTTCGCCTTAAGCCGGAGCGAGTATGGTGGAGTATGAGAGAGGCCTTGGTGATCTACGGTTTAGAGGGCACCAAGGGGAGGGTGTGGCCGGCGTCTAGGGTTTGGGGAAACCCCAACTTGCCGAGTTGGAGGAGTCTTAGGCGGCAGCAACACTAGGAGGTGGTGGCGCCGGCGACTTGGGGCTAGGGTTTTTGGTGTGTGTGGGTAGGGGGCAGCCCTACCCCGCCTTATATAGGTGGGAGGGAGGCGGTTGGGAGGAGGGAGTCCTCCTCCAATTCCTCCTCCTTGGCCGACGGGTGGAGGGAGTGGGACTCCCTCCCCAAGTAGGTTTCCTACTCTCCCTCCACCAAGCAAAATTCGGATTTGACTTTTCAAATTGGCGTTTGACTTTCAAACTTGGATTTGATTTATCTCTCCATATTGCCCAGCCAAGTGACCTCGTACATGATACAACCATTCCACATTGTCATGACACATCCATGTACCCTTCCCCTCCGGAGTGCCGGGCCTTCCAAACCCTTCTAGAACATTCCTGGTGAAAACACCAGAATCATCTCCGAACTCCGAAACATGACTTTACTTATATGAATCTTATTCTCCGGACCATTCCGGATCTCCTCGTGATATCCCGGATCACATCCGAGACTCCGAACAACATTCAGTCTCTTACTCACCATTCCATAACTACTCAACAACATCGAATTCTTAAGTGTGTCTCCCTACGGTTCGTGAATTATGTGGACATGACCAAGACACTTCGCCGATCAATAACCAATAGAAGAATCTGGAAATTCATATGGTTCCCACATATTTCTACGATTACTTTGCGATCGAATGAACCACTTACATACGATACCAATTTCCCTTTGTCTCACGATAGTTTACTTATCCGAGGTTTTGATCATCGGTATCTCTGTATACCTAGTTCAACCTCGTTACTGATAAGTACTCTTTTCTCGTTCCTGTGATATGTGATCCCTTGTGAGCACTGTTAAAAAAATCGTCCAATATGCCAATTTATCGTCCGATTTATCTCTTATCACTAGATTACCGATAAGCCGATCAATCAATTTATCACCCGATAAATTTATTTATTGCCCGATAAATCGGTCGATACACCCAAAAATCACTAATTTTGGGTTGACCGAGAAGTTAACGATAAACGATATCCTCAACATTGCTTGTGAGCCAGTCACATGCTTGCAAGCTAATTGGATGACATTCCACCGAGAGGGCCCAGAGTATATCTATTTGTCATATGGATGGACAAATCCCACTCTTGATCCATGTGCCTCAACCCATACTTTCCGAACACTCAATGCCACCTTTATAACCACCCAGTTAAGGTGTGGTGTTTGATGTCATCAAAGCATCCTTCCGGTGATGGTGATTAGCATGATCTCATGGTCGAAGGAATTAGGTTACTATGTATCAAAAAGCTTATAACAAATGGACTATTAAAATGACTTGATCTTTATGCTACGCTTATCTATAGGAGTATGTCCATCACACCATTCTCCTAATGATATGATCTTGTTGTTAACAACATCTCAATGTTCATGATCGGGAAACCACGATCATCTATTAACCAACAAGCTAGTATTATAAAGAGGCTTTACTAGGGACTCTAATTTAGTTTACAAATCACACAAGTATTAATGTTTCCGGTTAATACTATTATAGCATGAATGTAAACATTTATCATAAACACAAAGATATAATAATAACCACTTTTATTATTGCCTCTAGGGCATATCTCCAACAGTCTCCCACTTGCACTAGAGTCAACTAATCTAGATTACATGGTAATATACCGAACACCCATGGCAGTTTGGTGTTGGTCATGTTTTGCCCTCGGGAGAGGTTTAGTCAACGGATCCGCCACATTCATATCTGTGTGTACTTTGCAAATCTTTATGTCACCATCTTGGACATGCTCTCGAATAGCGTGAAAATGTAGCTTGATGTGCTTCATCTTCTTGTGTGACCTTGGTTCTTGCGCATTGGATATGGCACGTATGTTATCACAGTAGATAGACATTGGGTCCAGCGCACTAGGAACCACACCAAGCTCTGTAATGAACTCCTTCATCCATATCGCTTCTTGTGAAGCCTCCGAAGCAGCTATGTATTCCGATTCAGTTGAAGATCTCACCACAACGCTTTGCTTTGCACTCCTCCAGCTAACTGCTACACCATTCAAAGTAAATACGTATCCAGATTGAGATTTAGAATCATCCAGATCGGTGTTCCAACTAGCATCGGTGTAACCATTAACAACGAGTTATTCATCACATCCATAAGAAAGAACCATATCCTTAGTTCTTCTTAAGTACTTAAGGATGTTTTTGACCGCTGTCCAATGATCCACTCCTAGATCACTTTGATATCTGCTAGTTAAACTAACAGCATATGCAATGTCGGGTCTAGTACATAGCATGGCATACATTAGAGATCCTATGGCTCAGGCATAGGAAGTCTTACTCATCCTTTCTCTATCTTCTGCCATTGCTGGACTTTGAATTTTACTCAAGGTCGTATTGGGCAACATGGGCAAGAATCCTTTCTTGCTATCTTTCATTCCAAACCTCTTTAGAACTTTGTCCAAATATGTACTTTGTGACAATGATATTAGGCGCCTTGATCTATCTCCATAAATCTTTATGCCTAATATGTAAGATGCTTCGCCAAGATCTTCCATTGAAAAACTATTATTCAAATAATCCTTGACACTATTAAGAAGGTCTACATCATTCCCAATCAACAATATGTCATCTACATATAGTATTAAGAATGCTATAGAGCTCCCACTCACTTTCTTGTAAATACAAGCTTCTCCATAAGTTTGTATAAAACCAAAACTTTTGATTACCTTATCAAGACGTTGATTCCAACTTCGGGATGCTGGCTTCAATCCATATATGGACCGTTGAAGTTTGCATACCTTGTTAGCATCTTTAGGATCGAAAAAACCTTTGGGTTGCATCATATACAACTCTTCATCAATGTCTCCATTGAGGAATGCTGTTTTGACATCCATCTGCCATATCTCATAATCATAATATGCAGCGATTGCTAACATAATCCTCACAGACTTTAGCTTTTCTACTGGTGAGAAAGTCTCATCGTAGTCAACTCCTTGAATTTGTCGATACCCTTTTGCGACAAGTCGAGCTTTATAGACAGTAACATTACCATCAACATCTGTTTTCTTCTTGAAAATCCATTTGTTCTCGACAGCCTTCCGGCCATCCGGTAAGTCCACCAAAGTCCATACTTGGTTTTCGTACATGGATCCAATCTCGGATTTCATGGCTTCTTGCCATTTATTGGAATCTGGGCTCATCATCGCTTCCTCATATGTCGCAGGGTCATCGGTGTTGTCCACCAACATGACACTCATAACGGGATCATACCAATCAGGAGTGGTACGAGTTCTCGTCAACCTGCGAGGTTCCGTAGCAACTTCAACCGAAGTTTCATGATCAACATCATTAGCTTCCTCTCTTATTGGTGTAGGCGCCACAGGAACTATTTCCTACGCTGCGCTACTCGCAAATTCGAGAGAAGGTTCAACAACCTCGTCGAGTTCTACTTTCCTTCTAGTCACTTCTTTCGAGAGAAATTCCTTCTCTAGAAAGGATCCATTCTTGGCAACGAATATTTTTCCCTCGGATCTATGATAGAAGGTATACCCAATAGTTTCCTTCAGGTATCCTATGAAGACGCAATTTTCCACTTTGGGTTCAAGCTTGTCGAGATGTAACTTCTTTACATAGGCTTCGCAACCCCAAACTTTAAGGAACGACAATTTAGGTTTCTTCCAAAACCATAATTCATACGGTGTCGTTTCAACGGATTTAGATGGTGCCCTATTTAAAGTGATTGCGGCTGTTTCTAATGCATAACCCCAAAACGATAGCGGTAAATCTGTAAGTGACATCATAGAACGAACCATATCTAAGAGAGTTCGATTACGACGTTCGGACACACCATTACGCTGTGGTGTTCCCGGCGGTGTCAATTGTGAAAGTATTCCACATTTCTTCAAATGCTCGCCAAACTCGTAACTCAGATATTCACCTCCACGATCAGATCGTAGAAATTTAATCTTCTTGTTACGTTGATTCTCTACCTCACTTTGAAATTCCTTAAACTTCTCGAAAGTTTCGGACTTATGATTCATGAAATAGATATACCCATATCTACTCAAGTCATCCATGAAGGTAAGAACATAACGATAACCACCGCGCGATGCTACACTCATTGGGCCACACACATCGGTATGTATAATTTCCAATAAGTCTGTAGCTCGCTCCATCATCCCAGAAAATGGAGTCTTAGTCATTTTACCCATCATACATGCTTCGCATCTTTCAAGTGATTCAAAATCAAGTGATTCAAGAAGTCCATCGGAATGGAGTTTCTTCATACGCTTCACTCCAATGTGACCAAGACGACAGTGCCACATATAGGTCGAGTTATCGCTCAATTTCAAACGTTTAGCTTCAAATGTTATTAATATGTGTATTTCCACTATCGAGATTCAATAAGAATAGACCATCTATCAAAGGTGCATGTGCATAAAACATATTACTCATATAAATCGAACAACCATTATTCTCGGACTTAAACAAGTAACCGTCTCGCAATAAACATGATCCAGATATAATGTTCATGCTCAACGCAGGCACCAAATAACAATTATTTAAGTATAAAACTAATCCCGATGGTAGATGAAGAGGTAGCGTGCCAACCGCGATCACATCAACCTTTGATCCATTTCCAACGCGCATCTTCACCTCGTTCTTCGCTAGCTTCCGTTTATTCTGCAGCACCTGTTTCGAGTTATAAATATGAGCAACCGAACTAGTATCAAATACCCAGGCACTACTACGAGTACTAGTGAGATACACATCAATAACATGTATATCGGATATACCTTTCTTCTTGATGTTGCCGTTCTCAAAATCCGCCAAGTACTTTGGGCAATTCCGCTTCCAGTGACCCTCTCCCTTGCAGTAAAAGCACTTAGTATCAGGCTTAGGCCCAGCCTTGGTCTTCTTTGCCGGCATGACAACTTTCTTACCGCCCTTCTTGAAGTTTCCCTTTTGCTTAGACTTGCCTTGCTTCTTGAATTTGGTGGTCTTATTGAACAACAACACTTGGTGCTCTTTCTTGATCTCCACTTCTGCTTATTTCAACATGGAGAAGAGTTCTGGCAACTTCTTGTCCATGTTTTGCATATTGTAGTTCATCACAAAGTTCTTGTAACTTGGTGGCAGTGATTGGAGGACACGGTGAATCCCCAAAGAATTAGGAATCACTATACCCAAGCTTTGGAGTTTGTTTGCGTGCCCAGACATCTTAAGCACATGCTCACTGACGGAGTTGCCCTCTTCCATCTTGCAGTTAAAGAACTTTTCAAAAGCCTCATAACTCCCAACTGCCGCGTGAGCCTCAAATATGATTTTGAGTTCACGGACAATATCATGTGGGTCATGGTTCTCAAACCTTTTATGAAGTTCCGATTCCAAACCATACAAGATAGCACACTGAACTATGGAGTACTGATTCTTCCGAGTGAGGTAAACATTCTTTACTTCATCGATAGCAGTAGCTGCAGGTGGATCACCTAGTGGTGCATCCAGCACATAGGTCAAATTACCAGCATTGAGGACAATCCTCAAATTGCGGAACCAATCCGCGAAGTTGCTTCCATTGTTTTTCAACTTTTCTTTCTCTAGAAACGCATTAAAATTGATGGTAGGGGCCGCCATTGATCTACAACATATTTGCAATAGTTTAGACTAAGTTTATGACAAATTGAGTTCTAATTAATAGTTAAATTAATCTAGGTGAACTCCCACTCAAAACAATATCCCCCACATTGTTTTAGTGATCACACGAACCAAATCCACCACATCAAAACCGATCATCACGAGAGTTGATGTAGCTTCAATGGCGAACAATCAACATGTTCATCATATCTACTATATGACTCATGCTTTACCTTTCGGTGATCCGTGTTCCGAGACCATGTCTGTACATGTTAGGCTTGTCAAGATCAAACCTTAGCTTCCGCATGAGCAAATCTGGCTTGCTCACGTTGTATACACTCGCAGAATCTAACACACCCGATCATCATGTGGTGCTTCGAAACAACGAGATTTAGCAACGGTGCTTACTAAGGATGAACACTTTAAAAATTGAAATTTTGTGTGCTTGAGGGATCATCTTATAATGCTACCGTCGTAAACTAAGCAATACAAGATGCATAAAGGATTAACATCACATGCAATTCATAATATGTGATATGATAGGGCCTTTCTTCTTGTGCTTCCGATCTCCATCTTCAAGCACGAACATGATCTCCATAATCACCGGTATGGCGTCAAGGTCAATGGCGCTGTTTCATGGTTGTCGTCCACCAACTTCAACTATTACAACTACTTTGAATAGACACGCAGGTCTTAACGGAATTTTAAAGACAACATATGGCTCCTGCCGGTTGCCAACTTACAATAAGGGATATTGCGTACATCATATATAATCACAATCATGGCCATATCACATCACAGCACACCCCTGCAAAACAAAGTTAGACGCCTCTAATTTTCTTTGCATATTTTACGTGGTTTGGGGCTTTCAATAAGTGTCGTTCTAACTTAAGAACAAGAACCACAACGTTGATGTTTGAACTATCAAGTGCCCGTTGTAAATTGAATCTATACTATGATGGGAGAGACAGACACCCGCAAAGCCACTTATGCAATACAAGTTGCATGTTGAGCGTGGAGCAAGTCTCATGAACGATGTCATGTAAGGTTAGCCCGGGCCGCTTCATCCCATCATACCGCAAGATGCAAAGTACACAAAAAACAATTGATAATAAAAGCACCACCGCCCACAATGACCATTGTGTTCTACTCGTGCAACAGATCTACATATAGACACGTCACTAATACCACTGTAGGGGTTCGTAGCATGGAAAACAAAAAATTTCTACCACATGCAAACAAACAAGCCAAGATCTATCTACTAGATTGTAGCAACGAGTCGATAGAAGAACTCACCCTCAAAGATTCCAAAGCGGTTAACGAGAGCAGATTCTCGTGGGTGATGTAGTCGTACTCTTGCCGATCTCAAGATCGCGTAGACGATCCTTCCAGCGTCGCGTTCCGGCAGCGCTTCTGCAGTCGGTCACACGTTCGGTACTCGATGAAGACCTTTCTCTCCCTTGTTCCAGCAGGCAGCGGAGGTTGTAGCACTCTCCTCGTGCTGCCAGCAGCACGACGGCGTCGTGTCGGAAGTAGAGGGGAGATCTCGCAGGGCTTCGCCTTAAGCCGGAGCGAGTATGGTGGAGTATGAGAGAGGCCTTGGCGATCTACGGTTTATAGGGCACCAAGGGGAGGGTGTGGCCGGCGGCTAGGGTTTGGGGAAACCCCAACTCGCCGAGTTGGAGGATCCCTAGGCGGCGGCAGCAGCACTAGGAGGTGGTGGCGCCGGTGACTTGGGGCTAGGGTTTTTGGTGTGTGTGGGTAGGGGGCAGCCCTACCCCTCCTTATATAGGTGGGAGGGAGGCGGTTGGGAGGAGGGAGTCCTCCTCCAACTCCTCCTTCTTGGCCGGCGGGTGGAGGGAGTGGGACTCCCTCCCCAAGTAGGTTTCCTACTCTCCCTCCACCAAGCACACTTCGGATTTGACTTTTCAAATTGGCGTTTGACTTTCAAACTTGGATTTGATTTATCTCTCCATATTGCCGAGACAAGTGATCTAGTACATGATGCAACCATTCCACATTGTCATGACACATCCATGTACCCTACCCCTCTGGAGTGCCGGACCTTCCAGACCCTTCTAGAACATTCCTGGTGAAAACACCGGAATCATTTCCGAACTCCGAAACAGGACTTTCCTTATATGAATCTTATTCTCCGGACCATTCCGAACTCCGAACAACATTCGGTCTCTTACTCATCATTCCATAACTACTCAACAACATCGAATCCTTAAGTGTGTCTCCCTACGGTTCGTGAATTATGCGGACATGACCAAGACACTTCTCCGATCAATAACCAATAGAGGAATCTGGAAATTCATATGGCTCCCACATATTTCTACGATTACTTTGCGATCGAATGAACCACTTACATACGATACCAATTTCCCTTTGTCTCACGATAGTTTACTTATCCGAGGTTTTGATCGTCGGTATCTCTGCATATCTAGTTCAACCTCATTACTGATAAGTACTCTTTTCTCGTTCCCGTGATATGTGATCCCTTGTGAGCACTGTTCAAAAAATCGTCCGATATGCCAATTTATCGTCCGATTTATCTCTTATCACTAGGTTACCGATAAGCCGATTAGAACATTGTCCATGCAAGGTTTAAGATACCCTGATTAGAACATTGTCCATGCAAGGTGGCCTAGTATTTTTTTAAAATTGGGTGGTACCATTTTGAAATTTTCATTTGGTGGTTGCTTCACAAAACACCTCGTTTTCGACACTCGAAAAATAAAAAATGGCTTTTTGGTGCGACAAAAAAGGGAAACTTTATCCTGCAACATTGTTCACCATCCCATGATGCACATGTGTGCACAATATAGACATATTATCACAAACTATGCCGCAATTCTAGCCATAACATTAATCGTTTGGCTTGAAAACCATGAAACCTCGAACATGATAGCTCATTTACGAGAAGGTTTTTTTTGAGATATTTGGAATATTTCAAGTTTGATATTTTCCTTCCAACTATATCACATAATATGACACCACACAAAAGTTTTACATTGTTTAGATCATTGTTAAATTTGTTATGCCCGTTTTAAACTATGGTCAAAATGGCGGGCATGAAGATTTTTTCTCGGGGCTAAGCCTCGTTAAACTTGCAGGGAATCTCTGATAAAATAGCATATTGTGAAGATAAAAATTGATATTTCAAAAAATCATGAGCATTAGATCATGTACATGTAGTTCAAATCCGACTCACTTTCTTCCAATTCGGCAGGAATTTGTCTTTTTAACGAGGGGTGAACATAAAGGTTTAAGATACACCGGTTGTCCATAGAAAGGTGGTCTAGTATTTTTATAATTGGGGTTGTACCATTTTGATGGTTGCTTCATAAAACACCCTGTTTTTTATACTCGGAAAATGGAAAATATGTAATACAAAAGTATATGTAATGTTTTTATGCTTTACTTAATTTTTTCAACACAAATGGGTAATATTTGAGTTTAGATAGATAGATCTTATTTTCTGTAAATTTTGATATATTATTTATATTTTTCTGAATCAGAAAGATTTAGTTATTATTTTTCTAGGATTAATGTGAAAAAAGGGAAAAGAGCTATGCTGAAGACATTGCCGTTGGCGTAGTTGTGCAACTTGGGCCGATGGCTAAGCAGTCGGCATAGATTTGACGCCGTCGCATCGCCGTTACTACAAAGTCCTACGCCAATGGCTTCCGTCGGCTTATTCCGCCTACATTGACGGTAAACCTAGACTGACGGCCAGTTTACTGGGCTGTCTGCCTCGGAGCCTACGCCCGATAGCCCCGACAAATAGCCGTCGGACCGTCGGACGTACCTTCTGGCCGTCGGCGCCTTGACTTGCTGGTGTATCCTGCGTACTGTAACTTCAGGTGTGAAAGTGATGGCATGTGTAAGCTAGCTAGGGGGCGGATCGAGCCGAGAGTTTCGTGGGCACAAGTTACCCATCGGTCGGATGGAGCTACTATCTAGCGCATGGGTTGTGTCGGCTTCCGGGGTCCGGCCCCGAGACGCCACAAAAGTCACCAGCGACGAGCACGCCTAGCAAAGCCAAACGGCCTTGACGTCAACTATTATAGATCGATGCATCCACGCTTGAGCCGTACCTCTCTTCAAAAAATAGATCTGTTTGGCACGGTTGCCAGATCCATTTCCAAGTGCACAAATGTACATGCATGATATGATACGATACGTACTTCCTCCATTTTAAAATATACTAAGATGTTTTAGCTCTGTGAACAAATGTATCTAGACTATTTTTAGTATGTAGGTTTACTCATGTTTAGAGTAAATCTATACACTAAAATAAGTCTAGATACATTTTTTTACAAACCTAAAACATCTTATATTTTAAAATGAAGGAAGTATATAGTATCTCTGGTAGAATACACATGTGTACGTACGTGTGGATAGGGCTAGCGAGCATGTGACCAATTCGATCGCTTACGTACACGTACATATTTATGTTCGCCAGGATGTTCCTTGCGGTCTCTTCTTTCTTGTGTAGTATAGTCTGCCTCTTGACGCTGATCTGTCCGTCTCTCTCTCTTGCGTACATTTCAGAAAGTTTGTGTGAACAGTACTCTGCCTTTTAAACGACACGACAGATCGACATACTAGATGAGAGGCGCGTCCTACGCGGGCGGGGTACTGAACGACGGCTGCAATTTTAAGGAAGTTTGCAGTATCTGCCTCTGCGCGCGTGCGTGTACCTCGCCTTGCTACAATAGTGGCATGGCCGACTCATAATTCGCCACGCAGGTATTCTACTGCTCCAAGGAACGCAACTCCTCGTGCTGCAATTTAACCTACGTACCCGCCGGGTGGTCCTGTTTCTTATCCATGCCGCCATGCGTGCAGGGCCTACATGCTTGTGCATGCATCCCATAGTCAAACTCTATCAAACTCCACAACTACTTTGCACGAATACAGTTATGACGATCGAGCTTGTTGGGGACGCCGCGGCTCAAGAAGGTACTCCCTCATTTCGGATGCAAGTTTGAAAGATTGTCCGAGTTTTTATTTTGCTACACAAAAGAGCCCCCCTTCTAATTCACTAATTTGTAGGAAGGTACTGGATTTTTGGATATGAAAAAAGTTTCAGAAGATATATCTGAAGTAGATGATGATTGATAGAGCAATTCTTGATCATAAGTTCCAGTATGAGTACTGCGTCTAACATAAAGCTTGTGACTGGTAGTAAAACATCTATTTTTATTTTGAGATAGAGTTCGATCCTCAACTATTTCTCGCGATAATAATTACCCGGCATTTTAGGTTTAGTTAAAGTCAAACTTTGTAAACTTTGGTAGAATATATAGAAAAAATTATAAACATCTATAACACCGAATGTATATAATATAAAAATATATCTTATGACGATTCTAATGGTACTTATGTTGTATTATAGATGTATATAAATTTTTCTATATGTTTGGTCAAACTTTACAAAATTTGACCTTAACTAAACCCAGAATACAGGGTATTTCCGGACAGAGGGAGGGACATTCGGTCCATCTATGGCCTTGGGGTCTTGAAGTGTGCCGGACGCGGATCCTCGCTTGCGGGAGACTTTTATTTTTTTTGTTTAGCTTGTTTTTAGTGTCTTTTTCGAAATAGTGAGGCAAATGCTACAACATGATGTCACAATAAGGTCCCCCCGCTCTATCCTTGTTCTAGTGGCACGTCTAGCATTGGAAGAGGACACATGGAGTTGTGCGTCCAGTGGATTTTTTGGATCCAATCAGATTTTGTGTTTGTTTGTGTAATTTTAGGTCTGCCTCTTCTGATCTTAGAGTCTCAGCTTTTGTGATGTTGTTGTTCCGGTGTGTTGTTCCTCTATGTCTTGAGAACAAGGAGTTTCTATTTGTCTACTACAAAAGCTCTACTACAAAGAGTTTTGTCCGACTCCGGTGATAGACGGGCGAGGATGGCGGCACGCCTTCAAATCGATCAACATACGCAGTCATCACCAGCTGATGTAAAGACATATTTTCAGTTTTTGTTAGTCTCTCGTTATGTGTACTACTTTCGGTGATTATCAATAGATCGATGGGCCTTTCAGAAAAATGTCTGCTTTGATTATCTATCGACTTCGAACACAGAGCTCCCAAAAGACACCACCCAAAAGCTACTATGGCTAAAACAAAACAAAAATGGTTTTGCTAATTTGTAATCGACTTGGAACTATGTTAGAACCCGTCAGATTTGCATAGTATAGTGGGCCTTACGATTTATAAGTGGACTTGCAAATGACATTTTTCAACTAGAAATGAGGTTGCAACTGAAATTTCCTAGTTGTAAGTGGATTTCAAGTGATATTTTTCAGTGTCGAGTAAGAGTGCAACTGTGATTTTTTTCAATTATAAGTGGGGTTCCAACTTAGATTTATAGTCATAGTCATTCTTTTCGTAAAAAGGCTTTGTGTGCACTCAGAATGGAATATGGAGATGTGCATGCATACAATTTTTCTTAAATTTGTGTCATTTCAAAATACACTTAAAATATATATTAAATACAGTCAGCATGTGCACCCAAGAGTCAAAACACCGCTCTCGAGTGAACATATATATACTGATTTTTTTAAAACTAATCTTGCTATCTTACCGAAAAAGGAAGATTTCTTCTTCGTCGCCATGTTCGAGAAAAAACGATTACTTCTTTATCCAGTCACAAACAAAAATAAAACATCACACGCGCTGTTGGTAGTATATTCAGGCAATAGTTTGCTGGTCTTTTTTCACTAAGTTGTTCGCCATATAGACATTGACCTTTGCTGTAACTATCAGGCATAATATAGCAGTAATCGCCGCATTTGATCTCCGCTTTAGAGATGTGATCTTGGTGCGCATCGATCAGTTCGGTCAGCTGTGAAGTAACCAGTGATCGCCGAGTAGAATTAATTGAGTGACAGATTTGGACGTGCCGGAGACAACAGATATATTCGCGACCGTCGTGCACGTACAGGAGGTGCCAAAGGGCAGCATGCGTGACAACGACCAGAGAGGGGGTGGCGATTACGCATCGATATCGATCCACAAGACAGATGTCTCTCTCAAAACAGGTTGCGACCAGTTTTATAAATAAAACATATAAATAAGATCGCTGCTGCCGCCAGACAACATAACATGTTGAAGGGACAAACCTGTACAACCACGAGACCACCGCTGGGGCAAACAGCACAACAAACATGCCCAAAGAAAAAAAGAAAAAAGACAAAGGCGAATCGACTAGGCTAAGATGATCCGCAATCGCTGCGCCCTTTGACTTTGTCCCACCACGCTTCAAGCGCTCCGAAGCGCTGAGTACCAAGCAGCTCCTTCCCAAGGGAATCACCGTCGGCACGGTATTGCTACCCGGACCAAGGTCCTGGGGTTTCCCTCGATGCTCTGAGTAAAGTGGAGGCAGAGGAATCCCTCGACGCCCTTCAGGAAGGAGTGACGCCACCCGTAGCCGGCACCGCGTTGGGGTCGGACATGCCGCATCGGGGCCGGACGGATGTATCTTCCCACCTTGAAAGATGCATGCATGTATGGTGGTGGGTTTGTTACCAACACACCGGTGAAAGTCGGATATGACAAATATTTACATGATATTAGTCTCTACGTCCATATATAGTTCGTGTGAAATATACCTTCGATCCGGGAAGTGAACGACGAGAGTGACAACACGATACATAAAATTTCCAATTGTGGCTCGCCTCCGCGTCCCTCCTAGAGGCGACACGGGGGAACCCTAGCTCCCGCCGGCGGCCGGCTGGCCTCCCTAGTGGCAATCCCCTCTCCTGCCGCCGCCAAGAGGCTCTGTCGGGCAAAGCCTGGGCGGGGATGGCGGCGGCGGGGCCTTTCCCCCGGGTGGTAGCTCTCCTACAGGCGGCGACGGTTGCGGCGTGTTCTCCCACCTCGATCTGGCGGCGTGGAGCTGCGGGATGGCGGATGTTGGCGTCCCGACGACGTCGGAGGTGGGGGATCTAGCCCCGCTCGGTGGTGGTGCCTCTGCACCCGTGGATGGCAGTTTCGGGCTCGGTCGTGGGCCTCTGGGCTCGGACGGGCCTGTGGGGCTGGGTCCATGGATGCGAGAGGCATGGTTGCGCCTGGCAGCTCCGGCATTGTGGTGGTGCCGGTGTTCGGCCGGGTGGCGACGGTGGGCTGGACCTCCACTGTCCAGTCCGGCCGGTGGTGGTTGTGGAACGGTGATCAGCGCTTCCCCGTCAACCGCATCGAGGTTCGGCTCTTCTCTCGACTGCGGTGCGTCCAAGTGTGGCTAAAGTCAATCCTTTTCCGGCGGTTTGGGGCTGACGGATGTGCCGGGGCGAAAGCCCTGCTTGAAGCTGACGACGTCGACGCCTGCGGGCGCCGTTTCCTCCTTGGGGGCGCTGTCATGGCACTGCTCGTGTTGTCCCATCTCGAGCGCTAGGGGAAACCCTTGATTCGGCTTGCCGGGTCGGACAGCGGCGACACCATGGTGTTGTCCCTTTCTTGGAGGCGCTGTCTAGGCTACTCGTAGAGTCCCGGAGAGGCTTGATGAAGTCCATGTTGGTGACCTCTTAGAGTGCGGGCTTTCGGGGCGCAATGTACATCGTCGGCGGCGCTTCTCTGGCGGCTTCTACTGGTTGGTCCAGTCCCGCCGCTCACTCGCCGTCCTTAGGCGCTTGAGGGTGGACGCTGCGTTGGTTGTGCCATCCTTGGTATTCACTCTCTTAGAGTTTCCTCCTTTGGTTGTGACGCGGTCCGAGAGCTCAGTGTATCCCCGTCCCCACCATTCTTAGCGGGGGGATGGTGCTTGGAGAGTCCTCGTTGTTTGATTGTCGTGGGTTGTGTTGTAAACCGTGTGGTGTCGAGTTTATATTGTATAGCCTCCTTGGCGTTGTGTTGGCCATCTTAGCCTTTCTTCTATGCAACCGATACACCTTCCAGTTTGTATCCTTTAAAACAACACGGTACTTAGGACAACAGCCTCACTACGCACAAGGCCACAAGGATACAGTATGTGGGTGTGGGGGCAGTAGCTAGAACCTGACGAAGAACTAAAGTGTCTGGATAAGAAAGGCAGTGCCGTCAGGAGGCGCAATTAGCCAAAGTGGGGATGGCGTCGGACCCAACCGGGCGGAGGCACATGGGTCGCGGCCCGGCCGTCGCCCGGGGCCGTGCGCACGGGAGCTTGCCGTGGCGCCAAGCGTCGTGAGCTGCCGCCTCCCACCAGGACCTATCGTCCCCCCTCTCCTGAAATCTCCTGTTGGAGCACCACCAGAGAGCAAACCCAGCGGCATCCCAGCCTTTTGTGCGAAAGGGACCGCTCGCTCCGATCCATCGTGCATGGCATCGGGCATCGGCATTGGCAGGGCACGGAGCACGGCCGCACAGGACATCCTCCTGCGTGCCCCGGCCGGCCGTTGCATGCCGGTCCCAGGCTAGCCGAAAGCCGATGGGATCGGATCGATTCAGCGCGCATCTACGTACCTAGCTCTGCCTGCCCCCATGCCGCGACGGGCGCCGGCTATCAACACGTGTGCATTGCATCTGCCGCTTTGCCCGTGCCCTGGTTTGGTGCTGCAACCTGGACGCGCATCGATCGCACAAGGCCGCGCGCGGGCGTTCCCTATTGGATAGGCAAGTGGCCGGCCAGCGCTGGCAGTGGCAGCTGCAGTCGTACCGTACCTACTCCCCGGCAAAGTGCGCCAGATTTCAGTCCCGTAGCTCTATCTCCATGGCCGCGTAGACTCAGGGTCCGGTACCAAATTGTGCTCTGCTGTTGATGCCTTTTCTATCGTCGCTCGACCCATCACTCCTTCTCTCTCATCGATCGCCGTCCACAGGACATGGGATGGACGGGCCAGCACCTGGCACACGCGCACGCACGCATGAACTGGACTGCAGCCATCATCTTGCATTTGCTGCCTTTGCCGTCATCGATTCGCCTTTCTACTCCCGGAAAGAACAAGCGACCAAGCTCAAGCTGCACGCGTGCCTAACTTGGTAGGGATGACAGGCATGGCAATATGGCATGGTTAGCTACGGATGGCACAATAGAGAGCGCGTGTCGCCGGCAACGCCGCTACGGTCCCTATTTTCTTCGCAATCTGTCGATATAATACATGCCAAAACTCACGTGTATGAAAAATACAACCACAGGATATTCTAGGAATCCATAAGATCCTACCTCATTTGAAGTTTATTTTGACAACCGATATAGTTGATATCGTTTGAATACGAAATAAGAACTCAAATAATCTTTTATGAACTAATATATCTACTCCTCAATTGCTCCATAGATATTGTCGCACAATGTCAGAGTTATTGTCTTCTGCTTCATTTTCATGGTATTTTGAGCAAGTGTACCAAAAAAAATCTTATGCAACTCGTAATGATTCTGCACAACAATACTTGTGATTAGCATGTCTATTTCATGTGTAAACAATAAAATGATGTAACATAGAATATGCATAGTAGATATTGGATGAACCAATTCTTTTGGTGCATTTAAATATTGTCAAACCTCGTTAACATAATACCACATATAATTCCTAGTGAGAGTCAAATATGGAAGAGCACCTATAGTCCTTCTGTGTTTTGTATTGTCGTCGGTCATACCAAGTCCCTATTGTTTGGCTTTAATTTTCTTACAAAGACAAAGTGTACGATACAATTTACAATCTTTCATTCCTACCCGAGATAATGACTCATTTGCATAATTTCTAAAGTCAACACACTACTAATGTGAATATCTTTAAATTCTATTCTAGAGATGGAGTGAATATTTCCAAGACATCTAAGAGTAAACTTTGAGCTCAATTCTACCATGAGAGCTTCGGTAGCATCATTGGATGATGTAGCAACTATAATACAAATATTGTAACTTGTGACCTGGTGTATATAAATAGTGTTGTATCTGATTTGGAAGCAACAAAGTCAAGACTACTCGGTTATAAGCTCGAACAACAATACCAGGGCTTGAGGTCTTGTTTCACTCCACAAAGAGCCTTCTCAAGCTATGCAAACATAACGTGCATCTAGGACATCTTAATTTCCTCTTCTAAAACACTCTGTAAAACATAGTTCGTACATGTAGCTGTCTCAAGTTCCAGCCCCTCGATACAAACATTGCCAAAACTAATTGAATGGTAGCAACTTTAAAAATACTAAAAATTTCATCGTAATCTATACCATATATTTGCTTGAATCTTTTTGGAAATAAATAAAAGGGCTTTTTACGTGTCAATGTATCCATCGTGTCTTTTCTTGACCTCATATGCCCATTTGTAGTCAATAATGTACTCACCTTGTTATTCAGATACCAAATGTCAGGTTTTATTTTTTGTAAGTGCAAAATATTCTTCATCCATTGCTTGTTTCCATGTAGAATCCTCCATTCCTTCTTGCATTGTGTAGAGGATAACAAACAACACCAAGTTGTACCCTCTATAGATATTTTGGTTTGATTGTACCGTTTTTTAGCGAATAGTTGGTCGTTATGGAACCGTTGGTATCGGGATATAGACCGAGCCACATAGCTATATTTATACTGAAGGTGTCTTGTTCATGTACACGAAGTTATTTACATATGGAAGCTAACCGATTTGTTATATTCTCTACCAAACTCGTTTTCCAAATATCTCAACAAGTCTCATACACCCTGAATACCCATTCCATATAGGCGCATCCCGAACAGAGAGGCTAGATATAATCCGGACTTTTCGGATTATCTCTTATAAAGATATCATGATAGATTCACAACATGATCCTAGCACCGACATTACTTTGAGCAAAGTTTCCCATAACTTCCACATTCACCAGCTTTTGACATTTCAATTTGGTCCTTCTCCCACAACCTCTACAAGCTACGTGCATCCTTCTTTCAGCTTCGAATCAAACCAAAGCCTTTCACACCATCTTTGTCGAAATTTGATTAGCTTGAGGATGATATGTACACAAACAAAAGCACACTCTGGACAAAGGTTGGAATTATTAGATACTAAATAGTAATATAATCAACGTAAAGAAAACCACACACTACCTCGTCACATGCCTAGCTAAGCTAGACCTAATAGTTTGGGCTCCCTTCGGCATCACGCACACCACACAGAATCACACTGCCATGTAGTTAATCAATTACTTCTAGTGCTCTGAATTCATCCATTGGTTAAGTAGCTGGCTTTTGCTTTGGCCTGAATTAAGCTACAACACACTAGCAAATGGCACACTGGCATCCCTATCTCGGACACCCCCCGTTCCTGTTTCCTGTCTCCAATTTGCGGAATCCCAGCACCTATTAACCCAATTGATTGATTGTCACTATCATAATTATAATTACTCGACAACCGTAGTGACCACCGAACCTAATCTCCTCGGGACACGGGCGATGGCCTGCTACGCACTCCTACCTCCCCTAGTTTAACAAAAAAAATTATCAAACAAGTGGTCAGAGCAAGTATAATAAGGTCTGGTCAGCCAACTATAGGGCTTAAACTAGTATATTTGTGCTTAGTTGGATGAGAGAGAAGAGGAGAGAGAAGATGAGTGGCCTCTAGGGTTTAGGGTTTAGGGAGCACGTGCTCCTAGGCACTATGTGAGAGCGTAAAGTGGGACATACATTAATAAAGTAGTATATTTTTATCTCTAGCTATTGTACATATTGGCTATTATATTAACTCTAGATGACATGGACATGGCTTATAGCCGGCAGTTGGCTTTACTATTGCCCTTACTTTAGTTAAGAGTCACTTGTTGTGATTAATTTGTAAAAAAAACTATAGCTAGGCCGCCTCGTACTCTACATTGACAAAGGACAGTGCTACGCGTCCCCCGAGGGATAAAAATTATGATCCCCGGGTCTTCATGTTGACACGTGTCCACCCAAATCCCGCTTTTGCTACACTCAGACCCGCTTTTGCTACATACGCCCCGCTTTTGCTACACTGTAGCAAAAACGGTTCGTCCACGAGACAAATAAAAAAGACAGATCTCGTTGGAGACTTCTTCGGAGACTATGTAGCATAATATTTGTGCTAATGTAGCAAAACTGACTCCGTCTTAGACTCGCTGGAGAATTTCGCCGGAGATCTCGCCGAAGACCTCGTAGCAAAAAGTTTGCGCTATTGTAGCAAACTCAGAAAACAGATGTAGCAAAATAATTATATTAATGTAGCAAAAGCCGACTTCGCCGGAGACATCGCCGGAGCAAAAAATTGTAAGAAAAAAATGCCATATAGTAGCGCCGCTCGCCGCAGGTAGCAACACCAAAAGCTATATGTAGCAGGGCCGGTCGCCTTGTGTAGCAGGGCCTCTCACAATAATGTAGTCTGGTTGCCCCCTGTAGCAAGTCCGGCCGGCGGCCGCCCGTTGTAGCAAGCGAGCAGCCGCTCCTTGAAGCAAGTTCGCCCGGGACGGCGGCCACCCCTTGTAGCAAGCTTCGCCGCTCCTTGTAGCAAGCTACGCCGCCCGTTGTAGCAAGTCCGGCCGGCGGCCGCCCGTTGTAGCAAGCCTAGCAGCCGCTCCTCGTAGCAAGTTCGGCCGCCCGCTGTAGCAAGTCCGGCCGGTGGCCGCCCGTTGCTGTAGCAAGTTCGTTCGGCCGACGGCGGCCCGTTGTAGCAAGCCCAACAGCCACCCGCTGTAGCAAGTTCGGCCGGGGCGGCGGCCGCCCATTGTAGCAAGTCAGGCCACCCGATGTGGACCAGGGTCGCGTGGGCAGCAAACCGGAGCAGAGATGCTTGCACAGACGACGTCCGATGAGAGGAGGTGTGGCCGAGCAACGCCGGGCGACGTCCATGGCGGGTGGCCGCCATCTCCGGCGAGAGGAGCGAGGCGGAAGGCGCGGCGGCCATGGCGAGTGGCCGCCATCTCTGGCAAGAGGAGCGAGGAGCGTGGCAGCGCGAGCTGCAGGGACAGGCCGGCGGCAACCGCGCGAGGTGCTTCGGCAGCAGTTGTGGGCTGGCCGGCGGCATAGAAACAGGTAGTACGGCGACGGGATTAGAATTGAGAAGAAACTGAAGAGATAAGGAAGAGCATGGGTCCCACCTGTACAAGGCTGTGCGAGGTCCGCGCGTAGGCAGCGAAACCGACCCAGGGGATTGAGCGGTGATATCCCCGGTTGATTGGTATCATTTTCCATTGACAAATCAAATCTATTAATTTGACACGTCCGCGATTGTGCACGCCGAACGGAGCAGCAACAGCGTGCTCTTGCACTCTTCGCCGAGCGTCTGGAACTTCACCGGCTTGTGCTGACGGGGGCAATCGACGGATTCGAACATGGCCAGTCTTCCAAGCATCACAGTGTGGCTCGGGACGGCCGAAAGCAAGCTCTAGCTCGAGCCATGGCGGGTTAGGGTTTCGGTTCAGAAGAGGAACTCGAGAGAGAGAGAGAGGGTTTCAGAGGGGGAAATGGGGATGAGGACGAGCGGGAAAGTCACGGTGGCAATCTTATCCCCACCCCGAGTGTCAGCGGCGATCATCGCAGCACACGGCAGCGACGGACGGCATCGGCTACCTGCACCGAGCAGCTTCCAGTAGACGAGGAAGACGACAAAGGTCTTTTTGCGGATAACCCCCTGTCACGTTTCAAGGTTCAACCCGTAGTCCATTGCTGGCCCACTCGTCAGTCAGGGATATTTACTGAGTGTTGCCTTTACTGGGCCGCTGCTGGGCTGTTGGGAGATGCTCGTGAGCAGCAGGTAGAGAAAGAGGAATTGGGCCACGGGCCAGAAACTGGGCTAACCTTGTTCCCCTTCTTTTTCTTTTATATTTTCTATATTCTGTTTTCTTTTCTAGCTTTTTATTTAAGCAATTGCTTTGACATTTCTTAATGGAATTTCTTTGCTAAATACTTGCAGCAATCATAACGTTATTTAGATTCAATTTGTGGACTTTTATTATATAATGTTATTTTTCTTTATTTTATTTATATACAAGCCTTTCTATAACATTATTTTCACTTTTATTTGGAGTAATGAAGTTTTAAAATGTTTAGTAATAGTCATAGGGTTTAATTTTATGTGTTTAATCACAGAGTAAAGTATAGGGTGATTTATAATTATTGTATCCCCACTTATTCCATGCTCATATGGGTTGAGTGGTTAGAGAAATGGATTAAGGAATTTGCCTAATGAATATAGATTGAATATTGATGAGATGTTGATGATAAAAATCATTAATAAATTTAGGGTTCTGAATTGTAATTGCTTATCCTAGGTTTTAGGGTTCTTAATATACTTATATTCTTCTGTTGATGTGAATAAAGATTAATGGCTAAACATATTATCTTTATGTTTATGATCTTTAATAATATCCTCCTATAAAACAGAAAGTTAATTTCTAGAATGTCTTATGGAAAAGAATTGATAAATATAACCCCTGAGCACATATGATTATGATAATTGGAAATGAAAAAGATGTGCTTAAGTGATTTGCTATAGGAAAATATTCCTATAAGCCATTGTAGAAATAAGATGATAGATAATAATTTGATATGGATATTAGGTTTGGTTATAGAATTAGGGTTTAGGTTTTATCCAGAATTTCTATCTTTCATACTTCAATAATCCTGGACTTCTAATTAAGGAAATCCTTTCCTAGATATACTACTCCTCCTCCTATCCATCATCATGTGTTAACATGATGAGATTTACTTCACAAGAATACTCTTATCCACCTTTTATTATTCCAAATCCACTTGTAAATCCAATAAGATTGACACTGAAGCTTTCATAATTTTCTTATATCCATACTTGGTTATCAAATTATTCTACTACTAATAATCTCCAATCCAACAAGTGGTTACTTCTAACTCCATTCATACACTTCCTTAATCATCCATTACTAATATTACTCCAGTAGCTGTATATCTCAAACTTTACTTTACCTCAAGTGTTAGCATTTCCCAAGAGGAAACTAGTACTTCTATAATCCAATGTTACTCTAGCATCATCTTGATCATACTATCGTGTCTCTACTTAATTCTAGTAACAAATACTCCAACCTCACATTATATTAATGTGACTTGTAATGACTAACCTAGGATAATATATCTAGACTAGGGTTCAATCATGTTCTATTCACCAATGTCACTTATACATGATATAAGCATTCAAACTTGGTGAGTAAAGCATGATCATTATAATCCTATTTGTTAACATATAATTATATCTTCTACTTAACTCTTCTATCTATTCAGGATGGGTTAACTCCATCAAGTATTATAATGATTTCATTCTCTTCCAACACTCCCATCCTATTAGTTGATATTTAAATATATTATTACCACTTACCTCTTCTTACTTATTTCTTTTTAGGGCTTAAGTGAATACTATGATATGGTCAAGAGTTGATAGATTAATAATTGGTGAATCAATGGTTGATTACTCAACATTGATGAACAACAGATATAAAGATAGGGTTCATTAGAGATGATAGATTGATATGGAAAGAAAGATATATGATGGATGATCTTGACTTGGTTTCTTTCCTACTCAATATCACTAAAGAGTTAAGATTGTATTACTATGATGTTCATGGTATGAATAGTTGAGATCTAAGATTTAGTTGTTACATTCCTATTACTTAAGTTATATTTATAACTTGGTATTCGTGAGTTGTTGTAATGAATACTATGATATGATCACCTACGGATCAAATATAATCCATTAAATAATGAATTAGGGTTTAACTTTTATTACATTCGATCTACCCTTAGATCAAATCATGTTTACCCAAAATAAGGTTTTAGCAAAGGTTATATTGAAACTTATCGCAGTCAACTTGATGATCTACTTCAATTCCATCAAGTTGAGAGAAGCTTCAATCCCTTTGACAAGTTTTGTTCAAAAGCGCGAAAATTATTCGGATTTTCTATGCATGAATGCAATGCACACATCTGTGTTCAGCTTATTTCTAAGATCTAATGTTGGGATGTTACAGTACTGATGAAGTTGGTATCTACGGTTGATCTGCTTAAAGAAGTAGTGCTTCTTCTGAAATTTGTAATAAGGTTGTTAGTTGTCCTTTATCTATTGCTTATTCAGCAGAAATGAAGATCCATGTGCGTTGCTGACGTAATCGTATATCCTCTATGTGTCTCTGTTGTATTTGTGTGCTGAACAATTTTTAAAGCAAGTAAACGAACCTCTTTGTTGTCTCTGTTGTATCTGTTTGCTGATGTAATGGTATATCCTCTTGCTTGGGCATGCCTTCGGCTCGGTAGACAGCTAAAATATAGGGTTTTAGGGCGGTTTTGGACAGGTACAGACGAATCGTCGGGCCAAGTGTTCAAGAAGTGTGCTCTACTTTTGCACATTGCCCCATCATGACCCAACAAACATCCACATACCTTGTTTTGCAAACAACATGGCGCTTGGCCATGCACTTCCCACACTGGCCAGCTTCGGTCTAGGGTAGTAGGGTGTAACGCGTATGCCCGTCGGGATAGCGGCGGGACAACTGAGGAATGGATTCAAACTTGTCACAATGGCTCACAATGACACACCACACACTTATATCACCTCAATGAGCAATGATGGCATGCCTTCGGCTCGGTAGACGGCTAATATCTAGGGTTTTAGGACGGTTTTGGACAGATACGGACGAATCGTCAGGCCAAGTGTTCAAGGAGTGTGCTCTACTTTTGCACATTGCTCCACCATGCCCCAACAAACACCCACATACCTTGTTTTACAAACAACATGGTGCTTGTCCATGCACTTCCCACAATGGCTAGCTTTAGTCTAGGGTAGTAGGGTGTAACGCGTCTATCCGCCGGGATAGCGGCGGGATAACTGAGGAATGGCTTCAAAGTTGGAACAATGGCTCACAATGACACAACACACACTTATATCACCTCAATGAGCAACGATGGCATGCTTGGGCATGCCTTCGCCTCGGTAGATGGCTAAAATCTAGGGTTTTAGGGCGGTTTTGGACAGGTACGGACGAATCGTCAGGCCAAGTGTTCAAGGAGTGTGCTCTACTTTTGCACATTGCTCCACCATGCCCCAACAAACACCCACATACCTTGTTTTACAAACAACATGGTGCTTGGCAATGCACTTCCCACACTGGCCAGCTTCGGTCTAGGGTAGTAGGGTGTAACGTGTATGCCCATCGGGATAGCGGCGGGAGAATTGAGGTATGGCTTCAAACTTGGCACAATGGATCACAATGACACACCACACACTTATATCACCTCAATGATCAATGATGGCATGCCTTCGGCTCGGTAGACGGCTAAAATCTAGGGTTTTAGGACAGTTTTGGACAGATACGGACGAATCGTCAGGCCAAGTGTTCAAGGAGTGTGCTCTACTTTTGCACATTGCTCCACCATGCCCCAAAAAACACCCACATCCGTTGTTTTACAAACAACATGGTGCTTGGCCATGCACTTCCCACACTGGCCAGCTTTGGTCTAGGGTAGTAGGGTGTAACGCGTCTACCCGTCAGGATAGCGGCGGGACAACTAAGGAATGGATTCAAACTTGGCACAATGGCTCACAATGACACACCACACACTTATATCACCATAATGAGCAATGATGGCATGCTTGGGCATGCCTTCGGCTTGGTAGACGGCTAAAATCTAGGGTTTTAGGGCGGTTTTGGACAAGTACGGACGAATCGTCAGGCCAAGTGTTCAAGGAGTGTGCTCTACTTTTGCACATTGTTATTTTACAACAAAAAAGTATGAACATGCAATCATTATACAATTATTATTTTCAGATACTTGATGCCTACATTCTAGAGCTGGCTCCCCGTCTTGACTATGATCGACACATATGTGGACCATTAAGGTCAACCTATCTTATCAAAGAAGCCATTAAAATGTACAAAACGAAAAAAAAACTTGAAAATTTTTGACGTACAAGAAGTGCCAAGACCAGGAGCTGTAGGAAGGGTTATGAATGAATATTTTGCGCGTGACAAGGTAAAGAGTGTTTTTTATAAAGTTAATGGTCTTGTTAACTATTTGGAATCCTACATAGTAGATGCTAGTGATCTTATTTTGTAGGCATATTTCCTTCTAAATATACGCGGAGAACATTATATGACAGTTGTAATGCATAACTTCAAGCAGGAGTTCCAAGTCCTTGACCCTAAGTACAGTTTAACCTATTCACATGCAGTTGTGGATGACTTGGTATTATCTACTTTTCTCATCAAAACCTTGTTATCTTTTGGCGTTTCAGTAACTCTAAATCTTTTGTAGAAAGGACAAATTGCACTAGACATATGATGGACAAGCAAAACTACACGCAAACAATTTCCTAACATCGATACTTGGCCTATTAAAAAATATGAAATTGGAAAGCAAGATGATGGGTAAGTACTTGGGAATCATATCACTTTCTCAATGCTGATGTCGTAAATGAATTTTATTTCACCGTATGGCAGCAACTCATGCAGATTATGGGTATTGCAATGTCTAGAGAACTGGGACGGAGATCGTATGACTAAGAACATTGATCAGGTGTGTACACTATTCCTTTGTATAGTCGTAAAAATTAATATGATTACAATTCAATTTATAAACTCTTCAATATGGTACTGCAGACAACAATTGAAGAATCAAGAGGACCTACCGTTGCAACGATTCTTATATCTAGAAGAAACAAGCTAGCGGATGTGGAAAGGAAAGTCAGATCAGTGATTAATAATAGTGTACCTTAAGAATTTACTAGTGCCCCTGTAGATTTTCATACCTGCTAAATTCATATGAAATTTGTAAAATAGTTTATTGTTTCCATTTTACGACAACAGTCTGTATCCTGTTGTGTCGAGTCAACTCAAAACTATGAAATTGTTTGGTTGTTTAACTAGTTTGTTTTGACCCAAAATAGTTGTTCATATTGAAAAACTTGTTTGTTTCTTTCAACCAAGCGTGCTCTCACGGTCGCTAGGACTCTTTTCTATCTGCTCAAGGTTTCTATCTGCTCAAGGTTATTTGATTAGCCCTCACAGTTGTCCCTAGCGACGCTGAGCATGGAAGCCCAGAAGCATCTAGCATAGTACATTTGTACATGCCCTCACGCGCGTCGTCTCGGTCAGCTACGCGCGCAGGCAAGCATCCATGGTCTGAAACAAGCGCATGCTGCATCCATGGTCTGAAACGAGCGCTGCATTCTACGTCGATCGACGTGTCCGCTCAGCTGCGCGCGCATGCATGCATCCATGGTGAGGACATGGCCTAATCAGTAATCTTATGGCCCAACGGTCGAACCGCACAGCTCTTTTTCAACGTGTATTAATAGCTGGGCCCAACAGTCCATGCATACGCCATGCACCCTAGCTAGTCTCTCTTATGTATCGTCACAATGTCACGTATTAAAGTTGTGTTGTCATCGTGCACACCTTTTTTTATAACGCCGCGAATTCACGCGAGCGTGTAGCTCGGTCGGTCACGCGCCAAACAATTTCACACGGGCGTAGCTTTCCCGCGTCACGCGCCCGCAGAAACCAGTCAGAGGCTCCTCGAATCGTGTGCCCACGCCTCCTCGAAAGAGTGCGCCTTAAACACGAGGGGAGAACGAAGCGACCACGACGCGCCCATTTATATGCCCCTCGACCTCTCCCTATCCCTCTCTCACTAATCGCACCCATCCATCTAACCGATAGCCGCCGAGCCCCGCCACCACTCAAGCAACTGCTAGCCGCCGAGCCCCGCCACCAATCAGGCAACCGCTTGCCGCCGCTCGCCGCCCCCAACCCCCCTCCCCCGCCACGATGCAGTTCAACGGCCCGACATACCGCCGCCCCGCCACCGTGCTGGAGAGAGAGTGGCCGCACGGCCGGGTTGTGGAGAACCGACTCCATATATGGTCCATCTCGAGGTGGAGGGGGCCAATGGAGCTGGCCCGCTTCTTCCTTGCCGCCGGCTACCGCCACCTCCCTGCCGGCACTCCACCCATGTTCCAGATCGAGCAGCAGTACAACGACGCCAACAGCAACAACAACTTCGTCATAGGCCTCTATGTCACCTTCGTCAACCACTACGACGCCTACCAACTCCTCGTCCAAGTGTTCTGGCGTGGATGCGAGTTCATCGCGTTCATGACATACAATATCTTCACCGACTTCCATGTCATCTTCTCAATCAGTAGTAGGGCCCACTCTCTCCCGTACATTATGGCAGAGGATGATGAGGGGTATGACGCGTAAGGACCGGCCAGGAGAAGCCAGGGAGCGGCCGGGCCAGAGGAAGAAGGTGTCATGTCGTGTCGTGTCGTGTCTTGTTTGTTTGTGTCGAGGTCTAGTCTCGTGTATGGTTCTACTTGCTACTATGGTGTCCGTGGACTTTCTTTGCTACTATGTAAGGTTGCTAATCGTGTTTTATTAATATATGTGCTTATAGTTCGTGCAAAAACACACTTGTGCATACTACTCCCTCCGTTCACATATACTTCGCGTTCTAGCTTTTTCAAAAATTTCTAGTTCGCGTTCTAGACGTTTTGCTAGTTGTTTTCCTAATTAACCCCTGTGGCAGTCTCCCGTTGCGTTAAATCTGTTCCACAAATTCCTTGTCTCCTTGCACATGCTCCTCAACATCTTCCCCGCGTGGACTAGGCGCGTTGAGTTGAGCTGTTTTCGTGCGCCAAGAGAAGAGCTGGAGGTGCGCGCGCCAGTGAGAAGGAGAAGCACAGCCGGGCATGCAATCAATCACATTGGAAGCGAGGCGTCTATACCGGTGCGTGTATGCACATCTCTTCATGCCACGGGTACACACATAGACCATACTGATGCTACACTCAACAGGGAGGAAGAGTGCTTCGTTGGAAACCCCAAGAGCAAGGTATGAAGAGTACATCAGCAAGATTTCCCTTAGTAGAAACCGAGGTTATCGAACCTGAAGGAGGAAGGAAACGTCACATAGGTGTTAGAAGCAACGTGGAGACCTGCACAACACAAACTCAAGACTCTGTCCCAAAAAATCTGTGAGGTTGTCAAGCTCACCGGTTTGCTGTAACAAAGGATTAAACGTATGGTGTGGAAGGTAATGGTTTGCAGCAAGTAAACAAGTAACAGTGGAAGATGTATCAATGGTAAAGATTGGACCGGGGTCCATAGTTCACTAGATGTGCTCTCCTTAGATAAACAACATGGCATGAAGGGTAAACAAATAACAGCGAGGCAATTGATAGGAACTGAGCAAGTCATAACAATGCAATTACTAGCCAAAAATATCCTATGAGGTTGATTGGGAAATACAAAAATATACATAGACCATCATCCAACTGCATCTATGACTAGAAGTCAACCTTCAGATTATCATCCGAACCCCCTCCAGTATTAAGTTGCAAGCAACAGACAACTGATTTAAGCAAAGTGTGTAAGGTAAACAGTCCACATGTTCCATGAACAAGAGACCGTTGTTTTCTCCCTAGTAGCAACTGCACATCTACAACCGAAGATATTATTGTCACTTTCCTTGGAAACTAGAGGCATGAACCCACTATCGAGCATAAATACTCCCTCTTGGAGTCACTAGCAACTACTTGGCCAAGATAACCACTAGCAACGGAGAGCATGCAAGATCACAAACAACACAGACATGATAGAATTATAAAGATATAACCATTAATCAAAATAACATAATAATCTCAATATCCATCAGATCCCCGCAAACACAACATGCATGATTACAAATAGGTTAGATCTTGATCATGAACAGAGCTCACAAGATCTATACATGAAAGCACAAAGGAGGAGATACAACCATCTAGCTACTACATGGACCCATAGTCCAAGGTGGAACTACTCACAAATCATACCGGAGAGAAGGCCTCCAGAATGATCTCCCCTCCGGCAGGGTGCCAGGAAGAACTTCAGATTCCCCCAATCTAGGGACGACGGTGACGGCGGCTATAGACGGTTTCGTGGAATATTGATCAGGTACTGAGAGTTTCTGCATCGGGGGCTTCTTATAGGCAAAGGGGGAGACCGAGGCGGCCGCCAGGGCAGCCAAACCCTAGCCAGGCGCGGGCTAGGTCCCACCCATGCCTGGGAGGGGGGTCTGGCCCCTCGGGCTCGTCTCTGGACTTCTTGATCCCCACGGAAAGTTATTGACTTTGTCCTTCGTCCCGTCCAATTCCGAGAAAAATTCTTTACTAACTTTTCTGAAACCAAAAACAGCAGAAAACAGGCATCTGACACTTTGCAACTTGTTAATAGGTTAGTACCAGAAAACATGTAAAAAGCACCTCAAAGTGTAGACAGGTAAATAAAATTAGATACTAAACAAGCATGGAGCATCAAAAATTATAGATACGTTTCCAACGTATCAGCATCCCCAAGCTTAACTCCTGCTCGTCCTCGAGTAGGTAAGTGATAAAAAGAATAATTTTTAAGGTGACATGCACCCTCACAATAAAGATCCAACCATTTGCAAACATTGAAAGCTGGGATCAAAGAACTCTAAACATGTGCATGAAAGATGGAGTTCTAACAATAGGACATAGTAATTATGCGTGCAACATGGCAAGCTACAAACAAATATCATGAATAATATGCATTGAAAAATGTTTGTTTGTTTCACATGCAGAAAACATAGCATAGTGGCAATCAGCTTGTCCCTCATAGAGTAGCAATATAGATGCATAGGACACCTTCAAAGTTCACAAGGGTGACTAGAAACAAGTAGCACAAGAACAAGTAATAACACAATATGCATCAATTAATAAGCTTTGGAACACTGCACACAGAATGACAACTATACTCTCTTAATGGTGCCTAAAGGTACAAGGTGGAGACTCAATATTGATGGAAGAAAGGCCTTTTTTTAAAGGAAGCAGGGATTACAAGTTTCAAAAAGAGCTTCCAAAAATTATGGTACTTATTATCTTTCAGCCCTCATTGCCCCTATCATAAGTATCTTGAAGTGATTAAGGTTAAAGTGGAAAAGCTGGAGTATATGCTTGACAAAGTATAAGTTGGCAATCTCAAGTCCCTTGACTATGAGGGCTACACCTCATGGATACTCAACTTAGGGCCCATGCAAGTTCTTGTCACTGTAAGTATTTGCATATCATTGAGAATCGCTAACGGGGTACCCCTTGCACATGGTACATGAGCTTTCCCATAACCAAAATGACAAGGCAAGCAGACAATGAGCATCTCAGCAATTCTTCTTATGTAATATGGGAATATGGTGCTTTTTTCTCTCTTTCCTCTTTTCTCAATGTGTCTCTTTTTTTATAAGAAGAATGCTTCATAGATGTCACTATGGTGATGCTGCAAGTTTCCACCATGATTAGGCATGGCTTAGGCTAGTGGCCCAGGCGTTTCTCTAACACAGAATACAAACTCCATGGACTTACAAGTTCCCACTTCATTTCACACCGGTAACATCCATAGACAAAATAGCATGATATCAACGGAGTACAAAAAGTACAAGTGCAATGTTGAAAACGTTCCCCGTGACAGCACGGTTCTGCTAATACCAACTTATAAGTGCAAGCATATACAACAAAGTTGCCTCAATGGTTCAAGTTTATTAGGGGCAAAGAATAAAATGTGACATCAAGTTCGTGAGGGATTTAATCATTAAGTTTTCACATAACAAAATAGTTTTTAATTGGAAGATAGTTGAAAACAAGAATATACTTGGAATGGTGTAACACACCATGCATAGGAGTTTATAGTGGACACTTTGGAATAACTTGGTTTCTTGGGAGTTGTAAGCATGAGTTGAACTTACTCATACAAGTGGAGGCTAGCAAAAGACTAAGAGCAACCAACTAAGAGAGCAATAATGTCCATAATTATGCAATGCAACAAAGCAAACTAATCAAAGCAAAGAGTGGTACTACAAGTAAAGGAATTAATGATCATATAGGCTAATGGTGACTTGTCATAGTCATAACATGGTGTGAGCATGTGCCAAGTCGACCCAAGCAAAACATCAAAGGAGAATACCACAATACTATGCTTTTGCATGCTAAAACAACGCATAATTTCTTCAAGGCACACTAAGCAATCCCAATTGTTTGGAACAAGACATGCTACAGAAATAATCACTAAGCATAATGCTAAAACAACACCTAGCATGTCATGCTAAAGTCTAAGTCACAGTCAATGCAAGCTTCTCTTGCACTTCAAGCAAGAACTTACTACTCCTTTACAAACACCAAGCAACCTTATTTGTAAAACAGCACAGCGAGAACGGGGGTCCAAACTTCTTTATTCAAGCAAACTAAACAACCTAAGCAAATAAAACGAAAACTAAGACGCTCCAGGAACAACACAACTGTGCATGAAACAATAAAAATGAAGTGTCTAGAAAGACCTGAGATTTTTATTGATGAAGAAGGGGATGCCTTGGGCATCCCCAAGCTTTGACGCTTGTACCTCTTGGATATTTCTTGGGGTGAGACCATGGTGGCATCCCCAAGATTGAGCTTTTGTCCATTCTTCATCTCATTGCATTACTCTCTCTCTACACCTGAAAATTTTCCTTCATACAAAACTTCACACAATCTTCATTACCAACATTAGCTTATTCAAAAGATATTAGACCGCTGGAAAACCTTTAGAATAGCAAGGCTTTTCACTAAAAACACAAGCTACTGAAGTAACTACTTCAAAGAAACTCATTTTACCTAAAGAGAGCTCAAAAAGGAATCAATAAGAAGCAAATGCAAATAATGGCAGAAATCTGTCAAAACAGACCATAAGGTAGAAACGAATTTTTTCGAACATCTTATGTTGCTCAAATTAAAAGGTTTTGAACTAATGAAAGTTATCTAACATACTGGGAGATGTATTCGTAAATTTTGAGCTCAATCCGAGTTACAGGGACTCCTCACGAATTTTTTTGGTGGAGGACAGAAATCTGTTTCGGGACAGCAACTCCCCAAATCTTACTTCCCTCTCACTAGAGGTCATTCTTGGCACAAAAGTCAAACAAAAAGGATAAGGAGAGGTTATTACTGAAGTAATAACTTCCAAGACTCAAGAAAACTCTTGGGTTATCTCCCAACAAGTACTTTTCTTTAACGCCTTTCAGTTAGGCACAAGAAGCAAGAAGAATCAAGTATTTTCAAATGAAGAAGCATTAACATCAAATCTTGCTTTCAAAGGAGGAGAAAAAAAGCAACTTCTCTCTCCTCATAGGTAAGTGTTCAATACCTTTCTTGAATGGAAATTGATATTTGATGGTGCCTTCTTTCGTATCAATGATGGCACCAACTGTTCTAAGAAAAGGTCTTCCCAAAGTAATAGGACAAGAAGCATTGTATTCAACATCCAAAACATAGAAATCCACAGGGACATAAGCATTATTAACCATAATGAGAACATCATTAATACTCCCCATGAGTTTCTTTTTAGCATTATCATTGAGTGGGACATTCAAATAACAATCTTCTAATGGTGGTAAATCAAGCATTTCATAAATCTTCCTAGGCATAATAGAGATACTAGAACCAAGATCACATGAAGCTTTGAGATCAAAGTCATTCACTTGCATATTAATAATGGGTTCCCAACTATCTTCTACTTTCCTAGGAATAGAAGCTTTGTGTTTTAGCTTCTCTTCCTTAATCTTAACAAGACCATCTATAATGTGTTTGGTAAATGCAACATGCATATCACTAGCATCGGGACTTCTAGCAAGCTTTTGTAGGAACATAATCACTTCAGAAATATTGCAACCATCAATATCAAAATCAAAATTAGCATCGCTAGTAGTAGGATCAATAGGCTTAGGCATAGTAGGAGGAGGAATAGGGGCTACTTGTGGTTTAGTGGTGATAGTGCACACACTATTGTTTCTATCAATTTCAGCTTCCCTTTCCCACCTAGCATGAAGATGAGCTAACAACCTAACATTTTCATCAATAGTAACTTGTATGGCATGAGCAGTAGCAAAGGTATTTTCCATAGTTTCAGGTTTAGCAGCCATTTTATTAACCAAGGAAGTTTGAGCTTCAGACAAAGAGGATATATTTTTCTCAACAGTTAAAAGCTTTTCCTCTATAGTCTTATTAAAGTGGTTTGTTTACTAATAAAGTCCTTGAGCATGACTTCAAGTTCAGAGGGGGGCACTTCTAGCATTATTGTAAGAGCTTCCATAGGAATTGCCATTATTAGGAGGATAAGGCCTATAATTGTTGTTGCTAGCAAAATTATTCCTATAGGCATTGTTGTTGAAATTTTTGTTTCTAATGAATTTCACATCAACTTGCTCTTCTTGAGAAACCAAAGAGGCTAAGGGAACACTATTAGGATCTAGAGGAGCTTTCCCATTAACAAGCATAGCCATAATAACATCAATCTTTTCACTCAAAGAGGAAGTTTCCTCAACAGAATTTACATTCTTACAATGTGGAGCTCTCTCAACATGCCATTCAGAGTAGTTAACCATCATATTATCAAGGAGCCTTGTTGCAGCACCCAAGGTGAGTCCCATAAAAGTACCTCCAGCAGCAGAATCCAACAGGTTTCTTGAGGAGAAGTTCAAAACTGCATAAAAAGTTTGGATAATCATCCAAGCAATGAGTCCATGAGTAGGGCAATTTTTAACCAAAGATTTCATTCTTTCCCAAGAAGGAGCAACATGTTCTTCAAGCTGTTTAAATTTCATAATATCACTTCTCATAGAAATAATCTTAGCAGGAGGGTAGTATTTTCCAATAAAAGCATCTTTGCACTTAGTACAAGAATCAATACTATTTTTAGGCAAAGATAGCAACCATTCTTTAGCTTTTCCCCTCAAGGAGAAAGGAAAAAGCCTGAGCTTAATAATATCTCCATCTACATCCTTATACTTTTGCATCTCACAAAGTTCAACAAAGCTATTAAGATGGGCAGCAGGATCATCAGAATCAGCACCAGAAAATTGCTCTCTCATCACAAGATTCAACAAAGCAGGCTTAATTTCATAAAAAATAGCATCAGGAGCAGGTGGAGCAATAGGTGTGCTTAGGAAATCATTGTTGTTGGTGCTAGTGAAGTCACACAACTTGGTTTTCTCAGCAGATTTCATTTTGTCAAAGGTGGGCAAGCCAAAAACAACAGCAGCTAGAGCAGGAACTAATTTTTTTTGTTTTTTTTTTGTTTTTTTTGGAAAGAGGCAAACAAAACCAAGCAAAAGAAACAAAGCAAACTAAAAACAAAGTAAAGAGAATGGAAGTGAAGGACTCCCCTAGTGAAGATGTCCTTAGCCTCCCCGGCAACGGCGCCAGGAATTACTTGATGCTACACTCAATAGGGAGGAAGAGTGCTTCGTTGGAAACCCCAAGAGCAAGGTATGAAGAGTACAGTAGCAAGATTTCCCTCAGTAGAAACCGAGGTTATCGAACCAGAAGAAGGAAGGAAACATCACACAGGTGTTGTAAGCAACGTGGAGACCTACACAACACAAACTCAAGACTCTGTCCCAACGAATCAGTAAGGTTGTCAAGCTCACCGGTTTGCTGTAACAAAGGATTAAACGTATGGTGTGGAAGGTAATGGTTTGCAGCAAGTAAACAAGTAACAGTGGAAGATGTATCAATGGTAAATATTGGACCGGGGTCCATAGTTCACTAGAGGTGCTCTCCTTAGATAAACAACATGGCATGAAGGGTAAACAAATTACAGCGGGGCAATTAACAGGAACTGAGCATGGCATAACAATGCAATTACGAGCCAGAAAGATCCTATGAGGTTGATTGTGCAATACAACAATATACATAGACCGTCATCCAACTGCATCTATGACTAGAAGTCCACCTGCAGGTTATCATCCGAACCCCCTCCAGTATTAAGTTGCAAGCAACAGACAACTGATTTAAGCAAAGTGTGTAAGGTAAACAGTCCACATGTTCCATGACCAAGAGACTATTGTTTTCTCCCTAGTAGCAACAACACATCTACAACCGAAGAGATTATTGTCAATTACCTTGGAAACTAGAGGCACGAACCCACTATCGAGCATAAATACTCCCTCTTGGAGTCACTAGCAACTACTTGGCCAAGATAACCACTAGCAACGGAGAGCATGCAAGATCACAAATAACACAGACATGATAGAATCATAAAGATAGAACCATTAATCAAACTAACATAATAATCTCAATATCCATCGAATCCCTGCAAACACAACATGCATGATTACAAATAGATTAGATCTTGATCATGAACGGAGCTCACAAGATCTATACATGAAAGTACAAAGGAGGAGATACAAGCATCTAGCTACTACATGGACCCATAGTCCAAGGTGGAACTACTCACAAATCATACCGGAGAGAAGTCCTCCAGGATGATCTCCCCTCCGACAGGGTGCCGGGAAGAGCTTCAGATCCCCCCGATCTAGGGACGATGGTGGCGGCGGCTACAGACGGTTTCGTGGAATATTGATCGGGTATTGAGAGTTTCTGCATCGGGGGCTTCTTATTGGCGAAGGGGAAGACCGAGGCAGCCGCCAGGGCGGCCAAACCCTAGCCAGGCGCGGGCTAGGGCCCACCCGCACCTGGGGGGGTCTGGCCACTCTGGCCGGCCCCTCGGGCTCTCCTTTGGACTTCTTGTTCCCCACGGAAAGTTATTGACTTTGTCCTTCGTCCCGTCCAATTTCGAGAATATTTCTTTACTAACTTTTCTGAAACCAAAAACAGTAGAAAACAGGCATCTGGCACTGTTGCAACTTGTTAATAGGTTAGTACCAGAAAACATGTAAAAAGCACCTCAAAGTGTAGACAAGTAAAGCAAAGTAGATACAGAACAAGCATGGAGCATAAAAAATTATAGATACGTTTCCAACGTATCACATACCATTGAACTTTCCAACCCCTTCCTTGCACACTGAAGAACTGAAGAAGCAAAACAGAGCAAATAAACAAAACTGAGAGAAATTCCATGAAAAGACGTCGCATATTTGCCCGAACAAACATCAGAAGACTATAAATGTACATCACAAATACATATTTTCACAAGAACTGCCTCAAAATTAATTTCCACGTATGATACTTGAAAAATGACTACCCTTGTTGCTGTAGGACATTCCTGCATGAGATGACACACAATATTAGGTAATATAGTGTAATAAAAATGCAGGCAAAATATCAAGCTAATTTTCAAAACTGTACATGGGATGATATATGCATTTTGGGTTCTTCTTGTTATGTCCCTCCTGTTGGCAAGCGCTGCATACCCGCTTCGTCTGCTCTTTGTATCCTAGTGGTCGACCGTATTTGGTTATGGGAGATTGTTTCTCGACTGGAACTTTCTTGTTTTGCTTAGGCGCACCCTTGGTGGACACTTTTTAGGATCACCAATATCAAACTGGCTTGCTTGACTTGCATCTGTATTTTCATTAACTGAACTACGAGGGCCATATGCTCTGTATTTATCATACCTTTGTCTTCTAGAAATATTTCCATCGACCGTGCTCTTCAGAAGATCGTACTCCGATGTGTCATTGCATGCAATATCCATAGCTTATGACACCAACGCATTTATACTGCTGTATTTTTTCCGCTCCTCTGGCCAATACCAACCCCAACCAAACATATCGCTCATGCGTCTAGCAGGAAACCCAAACCTGGCGTTTTTAGTGAAACGCTGCAGAGCACATCAGTCTGGTATTGCAGTTAATTTTAAGTGATTGAGCATGCACAGTATGTGCTTGCAAGGGATCCCTTTGCGAATCATCCTTCGGCAGCTGCACCTTATAATTTCTGACAAGTTGGGAGTGTATTCCATGTAAAACTTGTCGTCAAGATAATTTTTCCATGCGATAACAAAGGTGTGCGAGTCAGATCCTAGCTTTTTTTCTAAAATCTGCATGCCGCCAATCTTCGATATGTCACCTTATAAAATATAGAAAACAACTGGAGTGAAGACTGTTGCAACAGCTACCTTTAGTTCTCTGAAATCAGTAACTGGCACTGGAAATGTTTGTGAAGCCGTGCAGTCATCTTTGGCCTCCTTCTCACGGAGACGTGTGATGGCATTATCGTAGTGACTAACCGTGTCCACCAAGTTCATTTCCCCATCAAGGTGAAGGTGAAGAGACGAGTTTAAACTTTCACTCCTCTGGTTTCTTTTCATACCCAGCCAGAACCCTTCTGAAAGATACGCGGCGGCCCATAATCTCTTCTTCGTGTATATTCTCTTAAGCCAATTTGTAGTTTTGGGTGATGTCCACTTCCTAAAAAAAGCGTTCCATTGCTGCTCGAATACTTTCTCCAACGTGGTGTAATATAGAAGAGTCCTAAACTCGTTCAATGACTTGTTAGGTAGGTGCATCTCCATATTTTTTCAACGTGAAAGCTGCAAATACGATGGTATACACCAGTAAGTACTTCATCCACAGCGGAGATCATCGCGGGATCCGTATCCGTGATTACTGCCTTTGGCTTCTGCTGGCACATTGCTTTCAAAAAAGTATGGAGCATCCAGGCATATGTTTCTTCGGTCTCATTTGATAGGATGGCACAACCAAATACCATTGTTTTACGGTTATTGTTCAAGCCGACAAAGGGAACAAATGTCATTCTATACTTATTCATCTTGTATGTGCTATCAAATACAACGACGTCGTCGTAGTCCTGGTAGTCCCGACGTGATTGAGAATCGCACCAGAACAAGTGCTGCAGATGGTCTTCATGTAGCGTGTAATCATAAAAAAACTCAGGGTCCCTCTTCTTTCTCTCCGTCATGATGCATAAGTTTGTGTTAGATCACCCTTATAAAGCAGCTTTCTTTTCTCCCTTGAGCACATGTTGTACAAATCCTTCCTTGTAAATCCCACACCGGCAAATGAACCACCAGATATGCTTCCTAACCCCCATGTTACACTATGATAATATCTTAGCTCTTTGGGAGTCGTTGATCTTCCTATGGGACCAAAGAAAAGGGACTTCATCCGGTCTCGCTAACACATGATTGTGAGTGTCATCAAAACTCTAAACAATCCAAAGACCAGTTTTTCCATCAAACTTCACCACCATACATGTCTTACAGTTGCACCTAGACTCACCTCTGAGCCTATATTTGCGGCCTTCCATTGTTAGTAACTTAGTGTTACGTTTCCCTTGATTGCAACACACAAAGCGCCTTAGACGAACAACTCCATCATCAAACCGCGTCACTTGGTGCTTCCTAATGCCGAACCCATGATATTTGGCATATCTGTTGTAGTAAGCATAGGCTGCTGCTTCACTATCAAATGCCATTTCCATTATCTTGCAGTACAGTTCTCTCTTATCATTAGGATACCCAATGTCATTGCTACATTTATTTGAACTCTCAGTCTGATTGCTAGAAAAAATCCTATAAATAATACCTCACTCGTGTCAACGAACATATCAAAATTTTGTGCATCTTCACAATCATCATAATTACCCATCTCCAAGTCTTATTCACCTAAATAGTCATACTCCATACCAGAGACATTTTGTACCTGAAAAATTTAGCAATATTTAGTACACAATTGCATCATCCGGTGCATGACATATAAATTTTTACACCAGTACACATACCTCACTCCCGACAAACATGTCCATTTCTTCATGGTTGTTAAGGCCATTGTGGAAATCGTCGTCATAGACAATCTAAATAAATCAAGCCATGAGATATCATATATTATTTAATATAACATTTAAATACGAAAGAAGAAGCTAATGTGTTCTCATATCAAACTCTTCTTTGATCTAGCCATCTTCGGGATGCGTATTGGCAGAAATGGAATCATCAACGACATACCCGGTTTGATCATCTTTCATACTAGATCTAGAGTCATCCATCTCCTCTATGAGTGATTGCGCCACATTGTTAGAATCACCAATGCTACGTGTGTCTAACAATTACTAGAGACGAAGCATGATCATGGGATTAACTTACAAGATCGGAAGATTAAGCTGACGATTTGGATTAGAAACCCTAGTGACGAAGTCGCCGAGCCGCTGGCGTGCCTTCTACTTTCGAGGATCTGTGGCGGCGGACATGAGGATCTGCAGAGGAGACGCGAGGATCTGCGGCGGTGCACGCAGGGTAGATTGGCAGCGCCGAGGGGAATCAGATCCACGGGTATGAGCGACCAAGTTTTACTAGGCGGCGGAGAAGAGAAAGCTTTAGTTACGCCCAACAATGGTGCATGCATGGACGTGGGAGCTAATCGCGGTGATTAAGTTTAGGTGGGCCCCATGTGGGGTCGTGCCGTATGGCGTCGTCTGTCCTGTATACATATATGAGACTATACTGGGCTTGGATATGGGTTCCGCCAGGGCCAAAAAAACTAAGACAACAAAACGCGTCGGACTAAAATGCCCCTAGCAGTTCAGACCTCCTCTTCAACGAGGGTGCGCACTGAAGCACTCCTCTTATCAAAACTCTATATGGTATCAGATTTTCGTTCCTAGGTCATGGGTCCTCCTCCCACCCCGCCTCCGTCGTCTCCTCCTGGCTACTTCGAGGCCAAGGCCAAGGCCGCCGCTCGCTCGGCCGCCACTGCCAAGTCTTCTTCCTCCACCCAACTCTCCACATTCCAAAACCCTACACCTCTAGCCTCTCCAATCTCCTTCACCGATAATATTACTGATGTCTCCAACTTCATACCTATAGTTTTATATCTAGCAGCCCACAATTATTATCATTGGTGTCACTTGTTCGATATCCACCTTGGCTGATGTGATATTCATGCTCATGTTGCTCCATATGCAATCTCCTACCCTCATGATACCCAATGGGTCAAAGATGATCTCGCGATTATCTAATGGATCTACACGCGGGTGTCTACGAAAATCTTCAACCTCGTCTATCGCGAGGCCACCACAGCTGCAAACCTCTGGGCCGCCCTACACCAGCTTTTTCAAGACAATGTTGATGCCCGCCTCACCATGCTCCACACTGAGTTTCTCAACACCATGCACTACCCGTCGGCATCTATTGCCAATGCCTCAAGGCCATCTCCGATGAGCTTCAGGACCTTGGTGATTCCGTGGACGATCGACAGCTCATCAACACGCTCCTCATCGGGCTCGGCGAAAAATTTGAGAAGCAAGCATCTTTTATGGCCATGATGCGCTCCCGTCCCACCTTCGTCGAGGTGCGGTCTATTCTTCAATGGGCATATCGTGCTCAAGCAAACAAAGATGCCCGCCCACAGGTCTTCGCTGCCTCACCTCAGCCACCGGCACCTGCTCCGCCGATCCCTCCTCCATCATCGGCCTCGGCTCCTCCAGGATGGCGTCCAAGCCCAAATTACAGGGGCAAAAACCCATGTACCAGCCTCCACCGCCTCGGCCTGCAACCCTGTTGGCCCCTCCGATCGGCACATCTACACCAACTATGGCACCGCCAGTAGCAGCACCAACATGACCTCCTCATGATCCGTGGATGGGCCTCGTCCAGTCCTGGTCTATGTCGTGGACTGCACCCTCTCATGCCGCCCCCCGCCCCCCGGCCTACTCCGGCGTGTGGCAACCGGGTATGCGTACCCACACCGGCACCCCTGGACTCGGCGTCCATCCACCCGCTCAGGCCTACTACGCCGCTCCAAGTCCTGCCCTACATGTTGCTGCCCCGCCAATCCAGTATGACGCACCGATGCCGACTCCACATTACCATGCCGATCCAGGAGCCTACAACCCGCCGATGCAGTACCCCATGTATGCGGCACCACCATCTACGCCAGCACCTGCACCACCGACAGCACCGTCACCTGCCAATGCTCTGAGCTAGGATCAAGATGCGTTTCTCCGGGCCATGAATAATTTTGCTACACAAGGTAACACAGGTACTGCTTGGATATTTGATTCCGGTGCATCTAGTCATATGTCTGATGGCCCACAAGTATAGGGGATCGCAACGGTCTTCGAGGGTAGTATTACCCAATTTATTGATTCGACACAAGGGGAGCCAAAGAATACTTGCAAGCCTTAACAACTGAGTTGTCAATTCAGCTGCACCTGGAAATAGTTCTTGCTCACAGAAGTTTATCAATAGCAACAGTTTGTAGTAGCAATAGCAAAGCAACAGCAGCAGTAAAACAAGAACAACAGTAACAGTAGCAGCAAACAGTATGATATGAGCGCGGTAGGCATAGGGATGGATGGACGGGCGTTGCATAGACGAGTCTAAACATGTAACTTCAAGATCTAGGGAAATTGCAGATAAATAAGAATAAGCACCCAAGTACTAAACAATCATAGGCATATGCTCCATAAATAGTCATGCGTGCCAGCCCGTTGCAGCGGGGCCTCAAGGGAACTACTGGAAATTAAGATGCTCCTTTTAAGAGAGCACCAGAGCAAAGCATTAACACTCCATGAACACATGTGATCCTCACATCACAGCCATCCCCTCCGGCTGTCCCAATTTCTGTCACTTAGGGGCCTTTGGATCCGGACAATGATATGTGTACACAACTTGCAGATAAGATCACAAACAATACTATCATAATAATTCAATAATAAGTTCAGATCTGAGATCATGGCACTCGGGCCCTAGTGACAAGCATTAAGCACAACAAGTTGCAACAAAGTCAAATAGCACTAATAGAGATACTATGCACCATGCCCTAACAATCTTATTTGATTACATGATAGAACTCACCCAATCCCTACCATCCCCATAGCCTATAGCGGGGGATTACTCACTCATGGATGAGGGAAACATTGATGGTTGATGGAGAGGCATTGGTGATGACGATGTCGATGATCCTCCCCAAATTCCCCGTCCCGGCAGGGTGCTAGAACGAAGTTTTTGGTTCCGAATCGCAGCTTCTGGTGGTGGTGGCGCAGCGGAACTCTTTTTGGAAAAACGACGAACCTCCCTGAGTTTTTAGGTCAGAAGGCATCTTATAGGCGAAGAGAGAGGCCGAGGGGGTGCCTGGGCTGGCTACACCCCTCCCAGGTGCGGGGTGGGCCCACCCGCGTGGCAGGGGGTGTAGGCCACCCAGGGCTCCCCTCCGTCTCGTATTCTGGCTCCGTGGATCTTCTGGTGAAATAGGATTTTTGGCATATTTTCCAGGATTTTTCCCGATAGTTGATTTTTGTAGGGGTTCGTAGCATGGAAAACATAAATTTTCTATCGCATACAAACAAACAAGCCAAGATCTATCTACTAGATTGTAGCAACGAGTCGATGGAATAACTTACCCTTGAAGATTCCAAAGCGGTTAACGAGAGCAGATTCTCGTGGGTGATGTAGTCGTACTCTTTCCGATCTCAAGATCGTGTAGACGATCCTTCCGGCGCCACGTTCCGGTAGCGCTCCCGCAGTCGGTCACACGTTCGGTACTCGACGAAGACCTTCCCTCTCCCTTGTTCCAGCAGGCAGCGGAGGTTGTAGCACTCTCCTCGCGATTCCGGCAGCACAACGGCGTGGTACCAGAAGTAGAGGGGAGATCCCGCAGGGCTTCGCCTTAAGCCGGAGCGAGTATGGTGGAGTATGAGAGAGAACTATTAGTGGTCTAGGGTTTAGACACACCAATTAGAAGGCTCTAAACGGAAGGCTAGTGCAATTAGAAGCTCTAAACCAAAACGGCTCTAAACCGGAGATTAGAGGATAGGAACTTGTGTGTCTAGAGGAGGAGGCCCTGCCCCTCCTCTTATAGGTGGAGGGAGGCGCGCCTGGGGAGGGGAGTCCCTCCCCAACTCGGCCTCAAGGAGGGCCGGCGGTGGGAGGAGGAACTCCTCCCCCAAGTCGGCTTCAAACTCCCTCTTGCTTGTTTCCCACAGTTTCCTGTTTTAGCCGTTTGACTTTCAAACTGGCCATTTGACTTTTCTGTTTTAGAATTCAATTTAATCCTTTATTTGGAACAGCAAGAACACTTAGTACATGATGCAATCATTCCAATATGTAATGACACATTCATGTACCCCTCCCCCCCCCCCCGGAGTGCCGGACATTCCGGAACCTTCTAGAACATTCCCGATGAAAACACCGGAATCATTCCCCAACTCCGAAACGGGACTTTCCTTATATGAATCTTATTCTCCGGACCATTCCGGATCTCCTTGTGATATCCTGGATCCCATCCGAGACTCCGAAAAACATTCGGTCTCTTTCTCATAATACCATAACTACTCAAACAACGTCGAATCCTTAAGTGTGTCTCCCTACGGTTCGTGAATTATGCGGACATGATCGAGACACTTCTCCGAACAATAACCAATAGAGGAATCTGGAAATTCATATGGCTCCCACATATTTCTACGATTACTTTGCGATCGAATGAACCACTTACATACGATACCAATTTCCCTTTGTCTCACGATATGTTACTTATCCGAGGTTATGATCGTCGGTATCTCTGCATACCTAGTTCAACCTCGTTACTGATAAGTACTCTTTTCTCGTTCCCGTGATATGTGATCCCTTGTGAGCCAGTCACATGCTTGCAAGCTAATTGGATGACATTTCACCGAGAGGGCCCAGAGTATATCTATCCGTCATATGGATGGACAAATCCCACTCTTGATCCATGTGTCTCAACCAATACTTTCCGAACACTCAATGCCACCTTTATAGCCACCCTGTTACGGTGTGGTGTTTGATTTCATCAAAGCATCCTTCCGGTGATGGTGATTAGCATGATCTCATGGTCGAAGGAATTAGGTTACTATGTATTAGAAAGCTTATAGCAAATGAACTATATTAAATGACTTGATCTTTATGCTACGCTTAACTATAGGAGTATGTCCATCACATCATTCTCCTAATGATATGACCCTGTTGTTAATAACATCTCTATGTTCATGATCAGGAAACCATGATCATATATTAACCAACAAGCTAGTTTAACAAGAGGCTTTACTAGGGACTCTTATTTTAGTTTACAAATCACACAAGTATTAATGTTTCCGGTTAATACAATTATAGCATGGTATGTAAACATTTATCATAAGTGTGAAGATATGATAATAACCACTTTATTATTGCCTCTTGGGCATATCTCCAACAGTCTCCCACTTGCACTAGAGTCAATAATCTAGTTTCAAACCTTTGTGTATTCAACACCTATGGCTTTCCGGTGTTGTATGTACACGATTGCTAGTGGTCAACTGATCTCCGGATCTGACACTTCCAGGTCCGTGTGTAATTGCATGTTTTTTTTTCGTCTCTACGCATCACTCATTCTCTAATGAGATGGCTTTGTATAAATTTGGTCTTTCGGTGTGACCTTTAGCTCTTTGGGGTTAAAACATGTTGATAATATTGTCGCACAATATATCTTCACAGTATTATCCCACTGTGAACTACACCTAGTTTGATAACAAACTACTTGACACAAATGCCCTCTTTTGCTGCTAAAATAGCAGTCATATACTTAGCCTTTTGTTGTAGTATCTGTCACAATGTCTTAACTTTGGAACTTATCCAAATCCATTATGGAACTCACTTTCCATTATATTGTGCCACCCTTAGTTAAGATTGAGATAAACTTAATTTGTACTTTGTGACAAAGCTAGTATCAATGTAGTACTTTTACAATGAACTAACCATATATTTGTCACTTCTACAAATATTATACTCTTAGTTCTTCCAAAAGATCATAAGAATATCCTTACTATTGTCCAATGATCATCTTACGAATCATTCTGGTATATGCTCACAACATTTAGAGCATAGGACATATCTGGATTTGTACATATCACAGTATGATTGATATAAATATTCTTTGTGATTTCATACATCAAGTATCAATCTATACTTGAATCTTTGTTTCACTTACCCTGTGTCAATACACTTGAATATATCATCAATATTGAACTCATTCAATCCTTTCTGTGCGACAAGAACCTCTTCTTGTAGTTTCTATATTGAACTTATTCAATATCTTGTCTATGTACTTCTGGCACAACCATATTAGCGTCTATTGATGCCAAATATTTGGGTTTTGCCTAAGTCTTTCATCGAGATGAAATTCTTAATATGTGTTAATAAAAGATACATCATTTCCAATCAACAATATGTCTTCCACATAATGTATTAGAAATATGTCTTAGCGTTCCCACTTAATTTCTTGCAAATGCAAGCATCTTCATTGTCTCTGATAAAATTAAACTCTTTTAACAGTTTCATCATAGTGAAGATTCCAACTCCGCCATGCTTACTTCAACCATTGAAGTTTGCATATGCTTTTAGCATCCTTTGAATTAACAAAACCCTATTGACCGTGTCATGCACACGTCCTAGGTAACAATTCTATTAGAAGAACTTGTTTTGTTTATTCAACTACCATACAACAAATTATATGTAGTGGTTGCTACATTAATCCGTCTAGACTAAATATCACTATGAAAGATCAGATCTTGTCATAGTCAACCTTTGAACATCGTTGTGAACTATTTTCCAACATGTCGACTATTTCATAGATGTGCAACATCCATGTCTATTTATTTATAGATCCAAACACAACTGTAAGGTCTTACACCTTTCTCGAGGGTCCTTCAAGTTCAAAAACTTGATTTCTCGTGTATGGAACTATCACGAATTTTATGGCTTCAAGCCATTTTACGGAGTCAGGGCCCATCATCACTTCTTTGCATGTAGTCCGTTCATTATTCTCAAATAATGATTCAACCCTCAAATCTTGGTATTTGATTGTTTACTCGACCTATTTGTTTCAATAGGAACTTAGATCTCCGTGACCACAACCTTTGAGGTACGTGAGCCATGAGCATTATTGCTGCCTCCGGAACACTTTTCGGTGTTGTGCAACTCTGATCATATAGCTAAGGTTCTTTTAACCCTATCAAATTTCTATTGTCCTCCCACTTAACTTTTCACGAAAAATTCCTTCTCAAAGAAACTTGACGTTCTAAGTGACAAACACTTTTGTCTCTGGTGTTTATGGAGGAATACTTAACAGTAATACAAAGACAGGTTCATCCGACTTTGGTTGCAAACATCCTTCTTATGTATAGCATACCAATGTTTAAGAAAGGACTACTTGGGTTTTATCCCAAACCATAACTTTATATGGTGTCATTTCAGCGAATTATGATGGAGCTCTTTTCAGTGGAAAAACGGTAATCTCTAAAGCTTTTAATCTTTTAAAATACAATGGCAGTTTTATGAATTACACCTTCGATCTTACCATGTCAAACAAGGTTTAATTACATATCTCGAACGCTCCATACTCTTATGGTGTTTCGGGAAATGCAAATCCACGGAACGATTCCTTAAATCTTAGGTATTATGCTAAACTTGTAACTCAAATATCTTCTTTTATGATCTTATCATAAACTGTTTATATTCTTGTTACAATGATTTTGCACTTCATCTTGAAAAACTTTGAACTTTTCAAATGTTTCATACTTCATCCTTATTAAGTAAATATTCATATATTCACTCAAATTTTCGGAGAAAGCATATGAAGTTGAAATCCATCGCTCTTGACTATACATAATGGACTTCATACAACAATATGTACAAGTTCCAATAAGCTAGTCTATCGTTCCTTTTTGGCCTATGAAGTTTTAATTATCTCTTAGGAAAGTTTCACAAGCGTCATGTGATCAAAATCAAAAGACTCCAAAATTCCATCCTCATGGAGTTTCTTCATGTTTTCTTTCCAATATAATTTAAACTGCGATATCACTTCCTAAGTGATCTTTCAATCAATTTGTCTTTCGACATTTTTAGCACTAGTTTTATGGATGTGATTTCTCCAACGAGATTTGTGAATCATCCATCTTTTATGGATTACGGCAATTATTTGAACAACCCTTTTGTTCTCATAATACCTGATAAAACAAATCTTGAAGGCAAGCTTTGATGTTTAACGAGCAACACAATAACCCTTTATTTGTTCTCGATGAACATCATCACATATTCTTTTGCTAGTTACTTAGGCTATTGTAGTTCATGAATTGTGTTGTTTCGTATGACCAACAAATTCAGTATCAAATACTTAAGAACCACATTGTTTTAATAAGCACAGAATATAGCCATAACATGTATATCATCTATATACTTAAACTGAACAATTCTAGTCTTTTTCTTTTCTGCCATATATTTATGAGATTCTCTTTCAGTATTTCCTTTTCTGTTTGAAAGAATCTATTAACATCAACAGTGGAGTCATACATATGACACATAGTCCAAAGCGTGTATAATTAAATACCAATGTCTTTGGACTTGCACTTTGAAGTAGATCACCATCATCAAATGTTTGGTGTGCTTTCAAATTCCTTTCTTTAGTAATCTCTTGGTGTGGTAAATATTTTACCTACATCAAATATTCACCCTTATCATGGAATTATTCATGATCAAACTACTTTTAGCTTATAAAGATGAATCATGAGTATAATGTTGCTCTCCAAAACCTTTTGGAGGTTTAGGACAACTAGTGTCTCCAACCTTTTGCAAATTCTCATCAAAATATGAGAAACATGAACTTTGCCATATTATACTCTATCATGTTGCAACCAAAACTTCGTTTCAGATATCACAATATCTTCCACACATCATGGTTTCTGAAACAACTCTTTCAGACCCTAGATAACCTTGATATTAAGACAATCCTTTGAATATCAAGAATCATGGAGACAAACACGATACTCATACACTAACACTTGGAATTGTCACTCTTGATTTAATACCAATTATTAAACTTCATGGAGTAACCGGAACTTACTAAAAGTTTGCAATAGGACTTTTAAACTTTAGATTAACACTTCAAAACAATACGATACCAGTTCGTAAAGTAATTAACCAGAATTCTATAGTTCTATCATCTCAATTATAACTAAGCGCAAGGTGGTAAACGGATGCCAATGACTACAACAACTATGCAAATCCACTTTGATTTAATTTATGATAAATTGAGTTCTAATTAATAATTAAATTAATCTAGGTGAACTCCCACTCAAAATAACATCCCTCACATTGTTTTAGTGATCACACGAACCAAATCCACCACATCAAAACCGATCATCACGAGAGTTGATGTAGCTTCAATGGCGAACAATCAACATGTTCATCATATCTACTATATGACTCATGCTTTACCTTTCGGTGATCCGTGTTCCTGAGACCATGTTTGTACATGCTAGGCTCGTCAAGATCAAACCTTAGTTTCTGCATGAGCAAATCTGGCTTGCTCACGTTGTATACACTTGCAGAATCTAGCACACCCGATCATCACGTGGTGTTTCGAAACAACAAGCTTTAGCAACGGTGCTAACTAAGGGTGAACACTTTATGATTTGAAATTCATGTGCATGAGGGATCATCTTATAATGCTACCGTCGTCTACTAAGCAATACAAGATGCATAAAGGATTAACATCACATGCAATTCATAATATGTGATATGATATGGCCTTTCTTGTTTGTGCTTCCGATCTCCATCTTCTAGCACGAACATGATCTCCATCATCACCGGCATTGCATCAAGGTCAATGACGCTTCTCCATGGTTGTCTTCCACCGGCTTCAACTATTACAACTACTTTGAATAGACACGCGGGTCTTAACAGAATTTAAAGACAACCATATGGCTCCTGCCGGTTGCTTAATTTACAATAAGGAACATTGCATACATCATATATAATCACAATCATGGCCATATCACATCACTGCACACCCCTGCAAAACAAAGTTAGACGCCTCTACTTTCTTTGCATATTTTACGTGGTTTGGGGCTTTCAATAAGTGTCGTTCTAACTTATGAACAAGAACCACAACATTGATACTAGCATTGTTGATTACCCGTTGTAAATTGGATCTTAACTATGCTAGGAGAAACATGCACCCGCAAAGCCACTTATGCAATACAAGTTTCATGTCAAGCGTGGAGCAAGTCTCATGAACGATGTCATGTAAGGTTAGCCCGGGCCGCTTCATCCCAACATACCGCAAGATGCAAAGTACACAAGAAGCAATCGACAATAAAAGCATCAACGCCCACAATGACTATTGTGTTCTACTCGTGCAACAGATCTACGTATAGACATGGCTCTGATACCACTGCAGGGGTTCGTAGCATGGAAAACATAAATTTTCTATCGCATACAAACAAACAAGCCAAGATCTATCTACTAGATTGTAGCAACGAGTCGATGGAATAACTTACCCTCGAAGATTCCAAAGCGGTTAACGAGAGCAGATTCTCGTGGGTGATGTAGTCGTACTCTTTCTGATCTCAAGATCGTGTAGACGATCCTTCCGGCGCCACGTTCCGGTAGCGCTCCCGCAGTCGGTCACACGTTCGGTACTCGACGAAGACCTTCCCTCTCCCTTGTTCCAGCAGGCAGCGGAGGTTGTAGCACTCTCCTCGCGATTCCGGCAACACAACGGCGTGGTACCGGAAGTAGAGGGGAGATCCCGCAGGGCTTCGCCTTAAGCCGGAGCGAGTATGGTGGAGTATGAGAGAGAACTATTAGTGGTATAGGGTTTAGACACACCAATTATAAGGCTCTAAACCGAAGGCTAGTGCAATTAGAAGCTCTAAACCAAAACGGCTCTAAACCGGAGACTAGAGGATAGGAACTTGTGTGTCTAGAGGAGGAGGCCCTGCCCCTCCTCTTATAGGTGGAGGGAGGCGCGCCTGGGGAGGGGAGTCCCTCCCCAACTCGGCCTCAAGGAGGGCCGGCGGTGGGAGGAGGAACTCCTCCCCCAAGTCGGCTTCAAACTCCCTCTTGCTTGTTTCCCACAGTTTCCTGTTTTAGCCGTTTGACTTTCAAACTGGCCATTTGACTTTTCTGTTTTAGGATTCAATTTAATCCTTTATTTGGAACAGCAAGAACACTTAGTACATGATGCAATCATTCCAATATGTAATGACACATTCATGTACCCCTTCCCCCCCCCCCCCCCGGAGTGCCGGACATTCTGGAACCTTCTAGAACATTCCCGATGAAAACACCGGAATCATTCCCCAACTCCGAAACGGGACTTTCCTTATATGAATCTTATTCTCCGGACCATTCCGGATCTCCTTGTGATATCCCGGATCCCATCCGAGACTCCGAACAACATTCGGTCTCTTTATCATAATACCATAACTACTCAAACAACGTCGAATCCTTAAGTGTGTCTCCCTACGGTTCGTGAATTATGCGGACATGATCGAGACACTTCTCCGAACAATAACCAATAGAGGAATCTGGAAATTCATATGGCTCCCACATATTTCTACGATTACTTTGCGATCGAATGAACCACTTACATACGATACCAATTTCCCTTTGTCTCACGATATGTTACTTATCCGAGGTTATGATCGTCGGTATCTCTGCATACCTAGTTCAACCTCGTTACTGATAAGTACTCTTTTCTCGTTCCCGTGATATGTGATCCCTTGTGAGCCAGTCACATGCTTGCAAGCTAATTGGATGACATTTCACCGAGAGGGCCCAGAGTATATCTATCCGTCATATGGATGGACAAATCCCACTCTTGATCCATGTGTCTCAACCAATACTTTCCGAACACTCAATGCCACCTTTATAGCCACCCTGTTACGGTGTGGTGTTTGATGTCATCAAAGCATCCTTCTGATGATGGTGATTAGCATGATCTCATGGTCGAAGGAATTAGGTTACTATGTATTAGAAAGCTTATAGCAAATGAACTATATTAAATGACTTGATCTTTATGCTACGCTTAACTATAGGAGTATGTCCATCACATCATTCTCCTAATGATATGACCCTGTTGTTAATAACATCTCTATGTTCATGATCAGGAAACCATGATCATATATTAACCAACAAGCTAGTTTAACAAGAGGCTTTACTAGGGACTCTTATTTTAGTTTACAAATCACACAAGTATTAATGTTTCCGGTTAATACAATTATAGCATGGTATGTAAACATTTATCATAAGTGTGAAGATATGATAATAACCACTTTATTATTGCCTCTTGGGCATATCTCCAACAATTTTCTGCACAAAAACTAGACACCAAGGTAATTCTGCTGAAAACAGCGTCAGTCTGTGTTAGTTGTATCCAAATCACACAAGTTTAGAGGAGAAACAATAGCAAAAGTGTTAGTTTTGGACGTATCATCTCCCCCAAGCTTAGCTTATTGCTTATCCTCAAGCAGTTTAGTTGAAAACTGAGTGCGATAAAAGAACTTTCACAAACACATTTGCTTCATATGATGTATATATTCTCAGCACAAGAGTAGACACTTAACCCATTCATAATAAGAAGTATGCAACTAAGTCTACTCAATAGTCATTGCAAGCTATGAAGAGGAAGCAACTCAATAATAATAAGTAGCATGAGACATAAACATAAGCAACATTGCAATGCTCATAAAAAGGTATGATAGAGTGGTATCTCGCTTGCCTTTGTTTGTAGAGCACAATATAAATCCCAAGGCACCTATGAAGTTCAAGTGAAGACTAGAAGTAAAGATATCAGAGATACAAGCATCAAAGTCATGACATAATTAACCAAGTTTTGAGACAAACACAAGAATGACAACTATGCTCTCAAGAAGGTACTCATAGAATAAGTGGTGACTCAACAAGGAAGTGAAAAGGGTTTTGAAAAGTTTGAAAGGCTTCCAAATGCTGAAAGTAAGGTACTCAGTAGCTTTGATCTCTCATTTCCCCTATCATAGGCATCTTTATGTGGTTAATGGAGTTATATGAGTTATATAACTCATATAAACTGAAAGTATGCAACACAAGTGAGGTCCAATATGAGTTATATGCTTGATAGACCATAAACTGGAAATCCAATGTCCCTTTAGTACGAGGGGCGCTTGTAAAATCCTAGCATTTAGGAACAAACGAAGGGTAGATTTAGGAAATTGTACATTTGCATGCATTCATCTGCAAAAATGTGGGTAAATTTTTCGCCAAATAAAAACTTAAAGTGATCAAAGTTTCTTTCACTCTTTAAGTTTAGGAATAGCCTTGGAGGATGATCGTTATAAACTTTGACATGATCTATGAATTAGTGTGTTTTGGGGAAAGGAATTTGAATTCAAACTTAAGGTTTGAAATTATATTGTAAAATAATAGAGTTATGATTTAGTAATATTATTTAATCAAGAAACAATATATAGTAAACAGAAACTCTAAGTAAGAATGGTAATCAAGCAAATGAATATTTATTCATTTATTCATTTCAATAATAAGTTATAAAAAGTAACTCATAAACTCAATAAAGAATCTTTACAGTAATAAAATTACAAAAAAGAAGAAGGATATTTAGATATTCAGAACTATTACACATTTCTTATAATGAATAAAATGAAGATTACAAAGGATCTATTCTATCTAAAAGTAAACCTATTCTAATCTTGAATCTTCAAATCTTGTACCTGCAAAACAAAGAAATAACAAAAGAAAACAAAATAAAGGTTAAGTTATTAATTTTACTCTCAGTAGAGAGCAGTGAGTTGCACTGCTCAATTTTACATCATTGAGTAAATCTAAAAGGGGCAAGTTTCACCAATATGAAAGAATCAAATCTTTCATAACAATTAAGCCATAAGACAAATGATCTCAATCAGTAAAAGGGGCAAGTTTCACCATGCAGGTTAAAGGTAACCAGGTAAAAGGGTAGGACACCTCATTGAGCATATCCACAACTATGCAGTAGGCATACAAGCAGCTCAGTCACCAAAATGCATGGATGTGTTGTCGACACAGCCACAACTGCCTCCACAAGTAAAACATCCAAACACAGCCGTGGGCAAGCACAAGTGCACCACTCCATTGCTCACACCACACCAGAACCAGCAGCTTATACATATCCCAGCAACAACCAGCAAGCAAAACTCCACACCTGATCAACCCAAACACCACCAGATGGTGACATAAGGAGGGGGAAGAATCAGGTGGACAGCAAGTCCAAGCCACAGGAGCTAGGAGGAGCAGGTTAGATCAAGGCCAAGCACAGGAAACCAGTGAAACAAGAATAGCATCAGGAGGTGAAGGACAAGATCCAACCATCAACCCAACATCACAACAAACTACTACCATCATCAGTTTGTGGTGAGTGTCATGAACCACCACATGATTTATTCATATTATCCACATAGGATCATGTGTTGTTTCATCAAACAACCTCTCAATGATCACCCTGGTGGGGTGAATCTATCCTAGAGGTTTTAAATTTAAAGAACATAATTAAAATCTAGTAAAAACACCAAGTTCTCAGACCAGCCTCATAGAATTGGTGATATCAAAGGAAACTTTTGCAATCTATCATTTGTTCTTACAAGATCAGGGCACATCTCCCAGAAGGAGTAGCACCTCAAATCTTATAATTTACAAACAAATCCATTACTTAACCAACTAGGACCCTAGATCCTTAGACCAGCATCATAGGCTTGATTAAACAATAAACTTTCCAACTTATTAATCAACATCTATCAAGTTCCAGTAATGACCATAGGTGAAGCCAGCAACTAGATCTACTTGTGTTCCATTCTAAGAAGGTTTCACAAGTACTGAACTTACTAATAAAATCACCAAATAGTCCAATTCTTATAAAGCAACTAGAAAATCATTTCCCTGAGACCAAGCTCAGAGATCATACCATATATATATATATATTTTTTCATAGAATCATCAAACTCTGTTGAATAAAGATTTAGACTATGAATAAACAGGCAAGTCACAAACACTAATGTAGTGAATCATCACTGACAGTGATACTGTCAGTATCAAGATACTGACAAAAGATGAACATATCAATTTACAACATCATCAATATCAGATTACCATAGCATCAGATCAACCACATCATCATATCATCTAAGGATGACAAGAATCACTAAGGACAGAGAACACAATCCTCACTAAGCATCAATATCAGACCATGTCATCATCTCATAAGAACCAGAGATGAACCCTGGTGTCAGTACAAACATAGAATAGAGATTGGCCACTAGACACACTGTGGAACTCGAAATAACTAGATACACTAGAGTCCACAGGAGCACCACTCACCAGAGGTCCTCGCTGAAGAAACAAAGAGGAAACAGAGGAGATGACGAGCTCATGGCGGCACAGAGAGCACCCCGGAGGGTGATGCAACCCGCACTAGCCACAGCGGCGGCCACAACAGCACAGAACGGGGCAAGCCTGGCCATAGGAGGGGTCCGGAATCAAATCTAAGCGGAGGAGATGGACAAGTGTAGTCGACAACCTCATCCTACACCATGGCAGCGGCCAGGGAGGGCCACGGCGGCGAGCACCGCACGGCGGCGGCGCTAGCACCACACGGGGTCGAGGAGGAGAGGAGATGAGGACGAGAGAGAGAGAGAGAGAGAGAGAGAGAGAGAGAGAGAGAGAGAGAGAGAGAGAGAGAGAGAGAGAGAGAGAGAGAGAGAGAGAGACCGTTGGAATGGGCTGGTAGGGCCAGAACCCCTTCGGGGTGTCCTTTTGGTCCAGGCCACTTGGGCCAAATCAGCCCAATAAGCCCAACTGAATCAGCCCAAAGACTTAAAAGAAGTTTTAAATGATTAATAAAAGACCAAAATACCCCTACACTTAAATAAATTCTAGAAAATAAAATAAAAATCCAAAAATTATAAATAAAATATTTTTGGATTCATAATAATCCAATCTATTTAATGAAATTAAGAAATAAATATTTATAGATATAATGTTTGGTCAAGAATTTTATAATATATATATTCCTTATGGAATTTTATAAAATTAAATAAAGAAGATAAAAATAAATAAAAAATAAACTTTTATTATATATTAATATTTTAGTATTTTATAAAAATACTAAATAAATGCTTAGAGTTATGAAAATAAATTCTTTTATTTGAATGATAATTCTTAAAAGACTAAATAAATTAATAAATATAAAAATTTATATTTTAATAAATAAATGAATATGATATTCAATAAATATTAAAGATTATTCTTTACAATAGAATCCTTTATTCTTAAAGGAATTCTTCTAACTAAGATGATGGGTAAAACACACAAAGAAAATCAATGATAAATAATACATTGCATTACTATGCATGTTCATTTTTGCCTCTTTAAATATTATCCTTACCGGACAATAATGATGTTTTGTAGACATAGAAGCTCAAGGTCCAGTGCAAGCATCCGACCAAACTACCTTGCAATCACAAGGCAAGTTCATCACTTGCTCATGTCATTTGAAGAGTCTTTATCAAAGTATTTGCAAATTATGTGTTATCATCTATGTTCCAAGGAAAGAAAATATTATTTTCTCAAATTATTAAATTGTTGATATCATCCCTGTTTCGGAAAGGAGCTATGAACACGGCAGGAAAGGAACTCCATGAAAGTTCTGGTCAACCTGTGAAGGCTGATGGTCATAGATCTTCATAATAAAATAAATCCTTAAAGAAAGATTTACGAAAACTGCATAGTGCCAATGACTTATAGTCCAAGGTGGTAGATAGAGCATCAAACTTCCCACCTTGCATATAATGAACTTGCAGGGTAACGATGTTACTCACCTTTTCCTTTGATCCCCTGCTTTGACTCTGAGGATCCCGAAGAAACCCCAAGGTATGCAGTTGAGAGTCAAGAGGAGGTCTTCTACGAAGATCCCAATATGTACGGTGCCGTGGAAGGAGTGGACTATGATGTCGTCTACGGAGGAGAGCACTAGGAGTCAGAATAATTACCATAGTAATAGAAGCCAGTTGAGCCGAGCAACATAAACAATATATAGCAATAAGTTGTTGAGCTCAATTTGGAGTTTAAGTCGTCACTTTAAATATTCCACCGAAACACTTTATATTTTGGTTTGTAAGTTGAATCTTTTGAAGTCTTGAACTTCTGGTATTGTAATAATAATGTGTGTATGTTTGTAACATGGACCCGCGATGTTTCTATTGTACCACTTTGAGGGATGTGATATTTGCGGAACAGTGTTCTGTGGATGTCATATCAACAACTATAGTGTACTACACATACAGTGGTATGCTGGGTCACCGCACCGCTCCTCATGATACTCAACTTTAGTTACCTGTAAGTTCTTGTCATTGTAAATACATGTGTATCATAGAGAACCGTCAATGGGGTACCCCTTGCATATGATACAGGATCTATCCCATAATCAAAATGACAAGGCAAGCAGACAATAAGCATCTCATCGATCTTTTTATTTGCTATTTGCATAGGTTTTTATTGAGGATGCTTTACAGATGCTCATTATGGTAATGCTGCAAGTTTCCACCATGATTAGGCATGGCTTAGGCTAGCGGCCCAGACATTTCTCTAACACATATATATAACTCCATGAACTCACAAGCTCCCCTTTTATTTCACACCGACGACATCCGCAAACAAAAGAGCATGGTATCAACTGGATATATATCCATAAGTGTTGAAAGCGTTCCCCGTGACAGCACGGTTCTGCTAACTCCCAGTCTATAATTTGCAAGCATATAACTTTCATGGATAGTCACAATGGTTCAGGTTTATTAAGAGCAAGGAATAAAGTGTGCCATCAAGTTCGTGAGAGCTTTACTAACTAATTTTGTTAAAACAGACAAACATTTTATTTGGAAGAAAACAAGGCATAGTGAATATGCACGGAATAGCAAATGATGTTAATAGGTATGTATGATGGACACTGTTGGAAATATTGGTTTTGGGGAGTTGGATGCACAAGTAGAGATCATACTCGGTGCAAGTGAAGGCTAGCAATAGAGAGGGAACGACAAACGATAGAGCAATAATTGTCATAATCATGCTTGCAACAAAATATGACTAATTAAAAAACAGTAAAACTCACCTAGCTAGAAGCCTCCACAGCGTTTTGATGCTCATGACCGTCCGATATGGATGTTGAGCGTCTTAGATCTCCCGGTCGTCGCTAGGTTTGGCCTGACGTAAACAGGCTGCTACTCCCAATATCGATCTAGCTGGCCTGTGGTTTACCGGGCCATATCCATTTACCAGTTTGTTTAGGCGGCCTTTTCTTGCTTACAAGCAGCGGCCCACCGAGGGTTCCGCTGGTCTGCAGCGGACGACGATGCCAACGACAGAGACGCTCCGCCTTTTCTGCGCCGCCGCTCAGGCTCACCAAGTCACCACCACCGTTATTGATTCAGGTCCACTCTTCCTCTCTCTATATGTCCTATCTCTCTCTGTCCAAAGATCTACCAAGCGGTCAAGCACAGGCAAATAACAGACCTTGAATATCTTCTGTCTCAGTTGTGCTCGACTTACAGCGATTTCAGTGCGTGGACAGTTGACCAGCGAACACTGTTGTTCAGAGCTTAATTTATTACTGTAGTGTATCTCAGTATACACGATTTGGAGCTACAAGTCTACAACATGTACAAGTTTGGTTGAAAACGTGTGATGAGAACACATCCCTCTATTGGTCCTGTTTCGGTTTGTGATGCAAAGCCTATATGATCTGGACTCTATACAACATATTTGGACCATGAGAACCTGATAACCATTGCTAAGGTTGAAACTGATGAACTGAAAGCTGTGAGATGTATATTTGTGTCACGGTGCCATTGCACTATGAAGATCTCTTTTTTGGTAGTTACCTATTCAATTTTTTTTCATAGTTTTGTGATAATTTTATTAGAAAAAGGGATCACCTCGGTTGTTTATCTCATTTTAAAGCATCCTGCAAAGTCTAAGCCATGTGTTTATCTGGTCTTTATTCTAGCTGATTTCAAAAGAGACAAGACTATATTGACTTGTCAGATTGTTAGTAATTTCCGCCTCTATTGCCCTTCGCTCGTGTAATTGTGCATGCTGCATTGTACAAGATTAGCCTCTTTATACACCTGAAATCATTTTTTTTGGAAGACAAACATTACGCTATATTATTTCTGTACAAGATATTGTGGAGGATATATTATAGTTATCTTTTCATTGATCTGGTGTCTTGCTGGCAAATTTATTTTGAGACATAATAACCAGATTTTGGCTGAGTATATCTCGCAAGTTTCAGAAATCTCTATTGAAGGAGGATACTTCATTATTGCACTATACGGAGGGCCTGTTGTCAGGTTTTTTCTGGTAGTGGATATTCCAAATTTTTGTTAGCTTGGAGTATTATGAATAACTCTAAAGGTCCATACAAGAAGACTATATTTACCTTTTTTTAACATATTCTGGACCGAGGAACATGCTGAACAAATTACTATGTAGATAGCATACATTAACAAAAGAAGGGTCTATAGTCAAGGTATTTGAACGTCGTGAGGAAATTCACACTACTTCCTAAAACTAAACTATAGTGTATTTCCATGATTATTTTATACATATTTTCTTGGTTTGTAGACTTTTTTGTTGACATATTGAATTCATAACTTTGTTTCTAACCAAAACCATTTCAACACAACTGATATATTGTCTCATATATTGTATATGTTCTTTAATATCTTTACATTTGAGGTTCCTAGTGATGACCCTGGTCGGGTACGGTTGTGTGGATTAATAATCTGTTGCTTTGACTTCACAGAAAGGTGTTGTTATAGCTAACACATCACAATCTGGACTGTATTTTTCCGATTAACAGATGATTCTAAAGTCCAGACAAGTGGAGAATACCTTTTCTTGACTCGTCTCCATAGCAGATTATGTTTAAGAAAAAAAACCCAGGACTTCATCTTGATTTCTCGAATCACCTGTAAGTTTGTCTGAAATATCAGTTCACATGAGAACCAAGCGCTGGCTTGGTGACTTGACCTCATAGTGGTGAGCTCGCCCACCCAGGTTGAGTCGCAAGTGCGACCGAATTAAACTGGGTGCTATCTAGCACGTATAGATTCGCTATTGGAGTGGTCTCAACGTTAACCAAGGAAGGAATACTTTTCCCGTTGGTCAACTTTTTTAAATATCAGTTCTCGTGATATTCAAGAAAGAAAAAAAGTTCTCGTGATATTATTCCAAGCCTAACATTTTGCAAACATGATAGTATTATTTTCTTGTGTTATAATGGTGGGTAAAAATGTTTCAAACATACGCTAAATTTGTAATGAAGATTACATACCCTAAATTTTATAATTTTAGCAAACATGATAATATTTCATTTAATTCTTGTGGAACTATGGGTTAAAAAAATTCCATTACATACGCTAACTTCGTTATGAAGATTACTCAGCCATATTCATAATTTCATTATGATATTTTTATCCTTTTTGTCTACTCCTCGTGTGTGTGCCAATTTTTTTGTTTTATGAATCACAAGAAATTTGCAATTTATATTTTTTCTGTACATGACAGTGTCGTGCCCATTATAGGAGAACATATTATTTTATGAGTTCCTGCATATTGCATTGAGGACGTCCATGGTTATTTTTTTGCTCCATTTTTATGTAACCATTTCATACGAGATATAACTAAAACAACCTTTTGTGTCCTAATTAATAAATGCTAAGAAAACTTTTGTGTTCTAATTGATAAAGGCTCCATATTGTTTTTTTTTTGCTCTTGAGAATGTAGAACTGTAAGATAATAAATTTTGTTTTGCCAACACGAGTTGAGAAAAAAAATTCCCCCGACTTCATGATGTTTGTATTTTCAAGCTACTTATTGTTTGATGGCAAAATGAATCAAGATAAGTTAATTTATGACAAGTACTTATTGTTTTATAATTGTGTTCTTTAGTCTTTGTCATCACTATTTACTTACCATGTTACAATTGTTTTATTTGATAATATTCTTTGATGTCTATATCTATGAACGATTTTGAACCATATGAATATGAATTTGTCATATGTTATTATATTGTTTTGGTTCTAAAATTTCTCAAATGTTTTTGTTCTCATGCTCTTTAGATAGACGGGCGCGGCAACGCGCGCTTTTATGGTCTAGTTATGGCATAAAAGTGATACAAGAACTCTGAGGCAAAATAAATCATCGAGGCTTACTGACTATTGTTTAGTCATATGCATGCGTGAGCATGTGACAAGTCGATTCACATGAAACATTCAGAGGAGGATACCACAATATCATACCAAGTTATGAATAAAACAATACAAGCAAACATTCATATGACATGCTACAAAATATTAGCAAGCTGGAGCTAATCATAAGAAAGCAAGAACTACTAAGCATCCATTAATAACATACACCTTACATGAACAGACTAAGCATGCTCCCAATGATGAGTATATGTACAAAAATGAAAACAAATAGAGTTTGTTACCAACCTCTTACCACACCTCAAGTTGTCTTAATCTTCATTATTGCCCTTCACTTGTGTGACTTGAATAATAACATGAAACCAAACTTCACTAAGGATGGCTGAACCCTGCAAAGAACTCACAAAATCAAAGAAGAAGAAGAACAAATATTTTTGGTATTTTCGATTTTTTGAAACAAGCAAACAAAGAAAAATCTTTTTGGATTTTTCTTTAAGGCAAACCAAAGATAAAAAGCAAAGAAAAAAACCAAGAGAAACAACGAAAATATTTTTGGTATTTTTGTGTTTTGGGAAATCAGGAACAAAAACCAAAAAGAAAGCGAAACAATGGATATACAAAGAACCGACGAAACATGATATATAGATGAGTGTGATGTCGATATACCTCCCCCCAAGCTTAGGCTTTTGTCCTAAGTGGGGCTCAATAGCGCAGGTATTAACCCCAAGCTAGTGGGTCATCATAGGAATGATCATAGTCAGGCGCTTGCGATGAAGAGGAAGACGCGCCCCAATCATAGGAGGGCTGCTAGTATGAAGACTCTCCCAAGTTGGAGGGCTGAAACGAATCATCTTCGGCATCCACTCCAACATTCTCCTCTTGCTGGGAGAGCTCTGCAACGTATATGTCAAACTCCTCCTCTGTGAGCGACCATCCTTGCCTGTTATCAAAATTAAACAAAGCAGGTGCAGGAAAATAAACTATTTTCTGAGTCCTACCCCCTCTCCAACCACGCTTGACAAAGGATAATTCATACGATAAACCTCTCATAGTAGACCCTAAGGAAACAAAATTATGCTGAACCATGGAATCAAGATCAAGCCTCTCTATGGGGAACCAATAATTTGAATGGTGAGGCTCTAAAGCATGGAAATCTAGCAACCTAGCGGTGATGAGACCTCCACAAATTCCACCCTTCTCGCGGTTGGTGGTAAGACGGTAAGCTATCAAAGCACCCAGGTTATAAGATCTATCCCTAATCAAAGCAGCTGAGATAAAAGCTAGATCAAAAGAAGATAACTTTCTAGCAATATTTCTAGCAAGAACACGCTTGGTAATAAAATAGGCAAAATATCTAATGGATGGGAACTGAATGTTCCGAATTTTACCACTTTCCTTCGAGAAGTCGAAACCTTAGCAAATCCTTTGCAATGGAAATCATTGTCCTAGGAGCTTGGGGCATATGGATGTGCAGAAACAATGAAATCTTCAACAACAAGCATGCTTCCCTTGAAGAATGGAGGGCTATTGTTTCTCAGGAATTAAGATGGGTCCTGTGTAGAATTAAGAAAAAGAATTACCAGGGCCTCAAAGATTGGATTAGCAATAATTTAGATAGGAGATAGTTGCTCATAGTGTTATCCCTCTTTTGAGGTGGCTTGAGACTTGTAAATATTTACTTGTAATTCTCTATGATTTATAAAAATTGCAGTGGGGTTCTTTACCCTACTGTTTCACCCTCAAAAAAATTCAGCATATAAATCCATAAGTGACTTAGGCCTCTCCTTGATATTCTCACATGATCCCTAATGAGATACTCTAATTGCTACACAGAAGTCAGCAAAAGGCAGGTCGACACTAGATTGTATATTTTATAATGGACCATGGGATTAGATGAATGCCAAGTAAACCGGAAGTCCTGCACCATAGCCATGGTTATCTTAACATATTGAAAAGGTTCACCTTCAACAAAGTGTTCCAACCCTGCATTGGTAATCATAGTCTGGAAATCTTGGAAGATCCCCGCGGCTCTCATAAATTCAGGGCATGGATAAATAGAAGGGAAGACTCCTTCCTCATGATGGACTTTCATTGGCTCAAGTACCATCAAATCACATTGATTCAGCGGGTATACACTCATCTTACTTTCTGAAATTTTTAGACAAACATCAAACCAAGTGATTTCAAGTTGGTAAATGATGAGAAACTACTATAGGAACTTGCTAGAGGGCTACACATGCATCAAAATATAATCTCTAAGCATAGAACAAGCATACAAGCTCACACAACATGTCACCTACAGAAGCAAAATACTCAAGATACAATCTACCAATCACAAATCTAATTGGACAAGTGGAGGAGGCACATACCATGGAGCAATTCCTCCAAAAATCAACAGTAAAGATGGGCTGAGCAAGGAGATCGAAATTCGCGAGCAAGAAAAGCAGGAACTCGAGCTTGAGAAAGTTTTCCGGTGTTTTTCGGGAGAGAGAAAGAAGATGGCTGGGAGGAGGCACTTTGGAGGGACATAGGTGGGCCACACCCCAGCCAGGCGCCACCTGGGGGATGGTCGCGCCACCCAGGGGTGTGCTGGCTTGGGTTGGCCCCCTGTGTCACTCCAAGTGTCCCTCTGCCTCTTTTTTGAGGAAAAAATTATTTTGAATTTTCTGGGATTTTTCGAGAAACTTTATTTTTGGCCAATTTTCAGGGTATGAAAATTGATTTTCTCACAGAAAAGATTTTTTTAGAAGAAGCAAAAGCAAACAAAAACCAAACTACAGAAGTTCTAAGACACTCTAACAAGCAAACAACTAACAAAATCAAAGCTAACAAGAGAAAAGGCAAAGACTAGGAAGGAGAAAAGTAAAAGTAAACAAGTATAACTACAGTGAAAGCATCATTTTGTTCATTAAAATCCTTTTGTTAACAAGGTTGATCAAGTCTTGTTACCAAAACAATCTTATATGAAACAAAACTTTGCATTCCACAATGTGATTATGTTACCTCAAACTTGATAGCAATGGTCCCAATCATAATAGTTTCAAAATTTTCTTGTGGAATGGGACAATATATTTCTCCAACCTTGATGCTCTCAATATTTTCAATGGAATTCAGGAAATAGCTCTTAGAAACCTTCTTGAGGAAATAGACAGTATGCTCTTCGTCATTAATATTAAATGTTACTTTTCCTTGATTACAATTGATGACAGCAGCTGCAGTATTAAGAAAAGGTCTCCCAAGAATAATAGACATATTATCATCTTCACGCATTTCAAGCATAACAAAATCAGTTAAAACCAAGCAATTATGATCCACATGAACAGGAACATCCTCACATTTACCAATAGGAATAGTAGTTGACTTATCAGCCATTTGCAAAGATACATCAGTTGGTATCAACTTTTCTAGCTGGAGTCTCTTGTAGAGAGAAAAAGGCATAACACTAACTCTAGCTCCCAGATCACATAAAGCAGTTCTAACATAATTGTTCTTAATAGAGCAAGGAATAGTTGGTATACCTGGATCACCAAGTTTCTTTGGAACCTTACCATTGAAGGAATAATTAGCAAGCAGAAATTTCCTCATTAGGAATCTTCATTTTATTAGAGACAATATCCTTCATATACTTTGAATAAGGAGGCAACTTAATAGCATCAGTCAATGGAATTTGTAAAAATAAAGGCTTCATCCCCTCACAAAACTTGTTATAGTGTTCTTCCTCCTTTGACTTGTGTTTCTTACCTGGAAAAGGCATAGGTTTCTGTACCCAAGGTTCTCTCTCACTACCATGTTTCTTAGCAATTAAATCCTCCTTCGTGTACCTGGTGTTCTTAGTTTGCTTCTAAGGTTCTTCCTCAACTTCCTCCTTATCAGGAGCATCATTTTTATCATTACCACTCTCAGTTTCAGCACCAGAGACAGATATACTATTAGGATCTATAGCAGGTTCAAGTGGTTCCTCAACTATTTTATGTTTTTTCTTTCTCTTACGAGTACTACCACTACTTTCACCTTGTTGAGAATCCTTCTCAATTATTTTAGGCTGTCCTTCAGGATATAAAGGATCTTAAGTAGCTATACCACTCCTAGTTCTAATTCCATAAGCATGTTAATCTCCTGAGGCATTAACTAGCATATCTTTTTGTACCTTAGCAAGTTGACCAATTTGGTTTTGAACCATTTGAAAGTGTTTACAAAGCATTTTAATATCATTAGAAGTTCTTCCCATAATATCTTTCAACTCATTGATAGCTCTAGAGTTTTCCAATAAATGATTCTGAACTTGTTTATTAAAATTACCTTGTTTAACAATAAATATGTCAAGTGATGACCCACAAGTATAAGGGGTGTATCGTAGTACTTTCGATAAATAGGAGTGTCAATCCCAACGAGGAGCAGAAGGTGTTGACTAGTGGTATGGAGCAGGAAATCTCTGTAAATACTTAGCAAACGGATTTTTAGGGGTTTTTCTAATAAAGAAAAGAAACAAAGTGCAAGTAATAAATACAAAGGACAACTGCAGCAAGTGGCCCAATCCTTTCTTAGCAAAGGACAAGCCGGTGGAAATACTTATAAGGACCAAACGTTCTCGAGGACACATGGGAATTCTGTCAAGTGCTTTCACTTCAAATAGCTGAGTACTCTTCTTTGGTGTTGTAAGTGTTGTGTGGGTGAGCCTGTGCTAATGTACCGACCTTACTTGGACTAATACATACTTGTGATTAAACCCCCTGCAAGCATCTGCAACTACATGAAAGCAATTAAGATATAAACCTAAACACAACCTTAAACTCTGATATCCTACACTCCCTTGTGCAAAGGTGTCCTAATGGGGGTTCAGGTTTCTGACACTCTGGCAACCCCACGATTAGTAGCCAAATACACAATGCATTACCCTAGGCCCATAAATGGTGAAGTATCATGTAGTCGACGTTCACATGACACCACTAGAAGAATAGCACCATAACTTAAATACTAAACTATTGAATAATATCTCAACACAAATCCACTACTAACAACATGACTTCTCCCATGTCCTCAAGAACTAAACGAACTACTCACAATACATCATATGGATCAAGATCAAAGATGATATGGTGATGGATAACAATCTGAACATAAACAATAATCCAATGGTTCCACTCACAAGCATCAACTACAATAGTTATCAACACCGGGAAAGTTTCCCCTAAGAACTATGCAAGTATTCAACACGATTGTTACATCGGGATGGAGTGGTGATGATGGTGTTGGTGGAGATGATGGTGTGGATGATGATGATCCCGATGAAGTCTAGCTTGATGATGGTGTTGATGGCAACGATCTCCCCTCTCCGGGAAGGAATTCCCCTAGCAAAAATCTGTCTGCCGGAGAGCTATTTCTCTCTCGGTGTTTTCCGCCCGGTAGAGGCGGCGGAAATCTTTCTGTGGTCGCTCATTGGTATTAGGGTTCCGAGAGGAAGATATAGGAGAGAGGGCGGAGTCGGAGGCCGGCCAGGTGGGCCACACCTGCCCTAGGCGCGGCCCAGGGTGGACCCGCGCCTAGGGGGTGTGGGCCCCCTGTGGCCCAGATACGCCTCCCCTTCTGGCTTCCTTCGTCTTCTGGGAAATTATAATTTTTCAATATTTTTCTGGTATATTTCTAATCTTCGCTAAATTGCATCAAAACACCTCTTTTTCCATAGAAACCTGACTCCGGCAGTCCATCCTCCAAGAATCATCCAGCATGCAAAAACAGAGGAAAAGACATAAATAACACCTCATAATAAGAAACATATCAATGAATAGAGGCAAATTATGATATAGAGTGGTGATGCAAATTGGACGTATCATCAAGTTCCTCTAGACATTGATCAGGAGGCTTACCATAGGGAATATCACCTTCATCAAACTGGAGAGAGTGTACCTCAATAGTAGACGAGTGGAGAGTTGGCTTACATAATTCTTCTATAGGAGGTAGATTCTTCACATCTTCAGCTCTAATACCTTTCTCCTTTAAACATTTCTTAGCTTCCTTCATCACTTCATCATTTAATGCAATAACTCCCCTCTTCTTTGGTGTTTAGCTTAGTTGAAGTCCAATCATCATAATTCTTGCTTATTTTAGCCATTAATTCTTCAACATCTGTAGGAGTTATTTTCCTGAAAACACAATCAGCAAAACTATCTAGGTATGTCCTAGAATAATCAGTTAGTCCATTATAATAAATATCAAGAAGCTCATTTTTAGGTAATGGACATCCAGGATGTGCATGAATCAAGGCACAAAACCTTGTCCATGACTCAGAGAATTTCTCTTCTTCTTCCTGTTTAAAATCAAAAAGTCTCTGCAAAGCAGCATGTCTAGCACTTGGAGGAAAATATTTCTAGAAGAAAGAAGCAATCAAGCAATCAGGGCTATCAATGGAACGAGGAGGTAATCTATTAATCCAAGCCTAAGCTTCTCCTTTTAGTGAAAAATGGAAGATCTTATTAACAAAGTACTTGCGCATCTTAAAATCATCAGAGAATAAAGCACTCATAGTGCAAAGCTCATTCATATGAGCTTCAACACTCTCATTTTTAGTCCCACAAAAAGGTCATTTCTCAACAATGTCTAAATATGATAAATCAAGAGAGAATCATAATCTTTATCTTTTATATCTATGGGAGAGGTGGCAAACTTAGGATCAGAGGACAGTTTAGGAATAATGGTACTTCTTTCAAGGAGACTCTTAATAGCACTAGCACCATGTGTGTTTTGGAACTCTTCAACAAATTCATCAGTAAACTCAATGTAGCCATCATTAATATCATAACTCTCTCTAGACTCAGGTGAGCTAACAGGTGTAAAAGTGTCTTCACTAGGAGTATCAGTATTTCATAGACCAGCCATAGTAGCATCTAGGAAAGGACCTAATGAACCACTCGCATCAAGCACAGTAGAAGTAACATCATGAGTATCAAAAGCAGTTTTAGATTCAGCAGTAGTAGCAGTGTGTGTAGCATGAGTATGTGGTGGTGGAGTAACAAGCTTACTTATATGAGAGTGTTTAGGACTGTACCTCTTCTTGTAGTTGATAGTAGCAGTATTTCCTAGACGGTGAATCAAGAGCAGCAGAGGTGTTTAGGACTGTACCTCTTCTTGTAGTGGATGGTAAAATAGGAAACTTTCCATAACGAGACTTCCCCATGATGAAAGGAGTAGCAGTGAACAATAATAGATCCAAGTGAACTTACAAATAAAGCTATGCTCCCCGGCAATGACGCCGGAAAATAGTCTTGATGACCCACAAGTATAGGGGATCGCAAGAGTCTTCGAGGGTAGTATTACCCAATTTATTGATTCAATATAAGGGGATCCAAAGAATACTTGCAAGCCTTAACAACTGAGTTGTCAATTCAGCTGCACCTAGAAATAGTTCTTGCTCACAGAAGTTTATCAGTAGCAACAGTTTGTAGTAGCAACAGCAAAGCAACAGCAACAGTAAAACAAGAGCAACATTAACAGTAGCAACAAACAGTAAGATATGAGCGCGGTAGGCATAGGGATGGATGGACGGGCGTTGCATGGATGAGTCTAAACATGTAACTTCAAGATCTAGGGCAATTGCAGATAAATAAGAATAAGCACCCAAGTACTAAAAAACATAGGCATGTGCTCCATAAATAGTCATGCGTGCTCGCAATGAGAACTTGCATAACATCTTTTGTCCTGGCAGCCCGTTGCAGCGGGGCCTCAAGGGAACTACTAGCAATTAAGGTGCTCCTTTTAATAGAGCACCGGAGCAAAGCATTAACACTCCGTGAACACATGTGATCCTCACATCACATCCATCCCCTCCGGTTGTCCCAATTTATGTCACTTCGAGGCCTTTGGATCCGGACAATGATGTGTACACAACTTGCAGATAAGATCACAAACAATACTATCATAATGATTCAATAATAAATTCAAAACTAAGGTCATGGCACTCGGGCCCTAGTGACAAGAATTAAGCACAACAAGTTGCAACAAAGTCAAATAGCACTAATAGAGATACTAGGCACCATGCCCTAACAATCTTATTCGATTATATGATAGAACTCATCCAATCCCTACCATCCCCATAGCCTACAACGGGGGATTACTCACTCATGGATGATGGGAACATTGATGGTTGATGGAGAGGAGTTGGTGATGACGATGGCGATGATCCTCCCCAAGTTCCCCGTCCCGGCAGGGTGCCAGAACGGAGTTTCTGGTTCCGAATCGCGGCTTCTGGTGGTGGCGGCGTATTGGAACTCTTTCTGGAAAAACGACGACCCCCCCCTAAGTTTTTACGTCAGAAGGCATCTTATAGGCGAAGAGAGAGGACGAGGGGGTGCCTGGGCTGGCCACACCCCTCCTAGGCGCGGGGTGGGCCACCCGCGCGGCAGGGGGTGTGGGCCACCCATGTCTCCCCTCCATCTCGTATTCTGGCTCCGTGGATCTTCTGGTGAAATATGATTTTTGGCATATTTTCCAGGATTTTTCCTTATAGTTGATTTTCTGCACAAAAACTAGACACCAAGGTAATTCTGCTGAAAACAGCGTCAGTCCGTGTTAGTTGTATCCAAATCACACAAGTTTATAGGAGAAACAATAGAAAAAGTGTTCGGGAAAGTAGATACGTTTTGAACGTATCAATGTCTTCATCCAATAATATGCTGTCAAATTGCACTCCATCTTATTTTTCCTCAATTACACTTGGTGATGGTTCCTCCACCCCTATTTCCTGCGTTGGTCATACTCAAATTTCATCCACCACAAAACCACTACTCCTTCGTGATGTCTTAGTTGCACCAGCCCTTATCAAAAATCTAATTTCCGTTCATCGTTTCACCACCGACAACCATGTTTCTATCGAGTTTGACCCTTTTGGCTTGTCTTTGAAGGATTTCCAAACCAAGATAGAGATTGCACGCTTTGATAGTTCTGGTGACCTCTAATCCATCCACGGTGCCCCTACTACCTCACCTCCATCATCCATGATCACCACGGTGGATCTTTGGCTTCAGCATTTAGGCCATCCCAATAGTGGCACAATGTCATATTTGCTTAGTTATTTCTCAATCCCATGTACTAAAGATTCTCATAATCCATCGATTTGTGAGTCATGTCAACAAGTAAAACATGTTAGGCTAGCCTTTAGCTCTTCTAGTTCCTATAGTACGTTTCCCTTTGAGCTTCTGCATTGTGACTTGTGGACATCTCCAACTTTAAGTATTTCTGGCTTCAAATATTATCTTGTTATATTAGATGATTTCACACACTTCATATGGACCTTTCCACTAAGAAATAAATCTGATGTGCATACAATTTTTCTTAACTTTCAACAATACGTTGCAACTCACTTTTTCCTTCCAATCAGATTTATACAATGTGATAATGGCAAAGAATTTAACGATCTTGCTAATCGAATTTTTTTCCTACAACATGGCATTCTACTACGATTCTCATACCCATACACATCACCACAAAATGGCAAAGTTGAGCGCTCTTTTCGCATAATCAATGATATTATTCGAACACTTCTAATTCAAGAATCTATGTCATCCACCTTTTTGGCCGAAGAACTGTGTGTTGGAATTATGCCCTAGAGGCAATAATAAAGATGTTATTATTATAATTCTTGTTCATGATAAAGTTTATATTCCATGCTAGAATTGTATTAAGCGGAAACATTAATACTTGTGTGGTTTGTGAACAACACCGTGTCCCTGGTACGCCTCTAAGGACTAGCTCATTGATCAATGATGGTTAAGGTTTCCTAACCATAGACATGAGTTGTCAATTGATAATGAGATCATTTCATTGGAGAATGATATGATGGACAGACCCAAACTAAGCGAAGCAATTAGATCGTATCATCGTGTTCATCTTTGCGAAGCTTTTCCTATGTCAAATATTGTATTCCTTAGACCATGAGATAATATAACTCCCTGGTATCGGAAGAAAGCTTTGAGGTCATCAAACGTCATCCTATGAGAGGATGACCATAAAGGTGTCTCTCAGGTGATCGGAAAGTATCTGTTGGGTTGTATGTATCGAGATGGAATTTGTCCCTCCCAAGTCGGAGAGATATACTTCGGGCCCACTCGGTAATCGATATCAACACCGCTTGCAAGCATGTGGTTAAGGAGTTAATCACAAAGTGATATCGGATTACGGAACGAGTAAAGTACTTGCTGTGAATGAGATTGAACTAGGTATGACGGTACCGACGATCGAATCTCGGGCAAGTAAAATATCGCGAGACGAAGGGAATATATATATGGGATTGTTTGAATCCTGACATCGTGGTTCATCCGATATGATCATCGATGAATGTGTGGGAGTCAATATGGGTGCCCAGACCCCGCTGTTGATTATTGATAGAAGATCATGTCTGCATATTCTCGAACCCGCAGGGTCACACACTTAACGTGTCTCGACGCTAGGATAGATTGGATAATTGGTTTATGAATTTTTGTTCGGAGTCTCGGATGGGATCCGGGATATCACGAGAGGTTCCGGAATGGTCCGGATAATAAGATTCATATAAGGCAGTGCAGTTTTTGGAGTTCGGAATTGTTCCGGGTTAATCGGTATTGTACCGGAAGCTTCTAGAACATTCCGGAAGGGGACCAACGTGGCCCCACCTTCCGGGAGGGGGCATGGGCCTATGAGGGAGTGTCCTGGCCGCATTGGGTCAGGGTCACAAGGCCCCATAAGGCCCAGCCGATCCTAGAGAGTTTAAATCGTTTAAACTAGGGATAGGGTTTCTAGAAGAGGGGAGAGTCCATGCCCCCCACTCCTTATCCTTTGGGCTTGGGGGAGGGGCTAGGGCTGCGCCCCCCCTCTATATAAAGAGGGGTGGGGGCGCACCAACCCCCCACACCTCTCCTCCAAACCCTAGCCGCCTTGCTAGCTTTCCTCTCTCCCTCCCGACTGTTTGTAGGCGAAGCCCTGCTGCAGAAATTCTCCACCATATACACCACGCCGTCGTGTTGTAGATCCAATCTATCTCTCCACCATACTTGCTGGTCCGAGGAAGGAGGAGACGTCGAGGTGCTGCACGTGTGCATCTCACGGAGGCACCGCCACTTGTGGTGCTAGATCGGATCGGATCGCGAGGAGGAGAAGCGAGTACGACTACATCACCCACGTTCCGACGAACGTTCCGCTGTGCGAATCTTCAAGGGTATGAAGATCTAATCCAATCTCTCTCGTTGATTGCATCTCCTAGATTAGATCTTGGCTTTCCCTCTGTTCGCATCCATAGAAAATTTTGATTTACTATGCCGCGAAACCCTTCAGTGGAATCAGAGCTAGATCTATGCGTAGATGTGATTCACGAGTAGAACGCAACATGGTTGTTGCGGGCGTTGATGTTTTCTGTTGCAAGCCTCTTGTTTGTGTTCTTCTTATGACGCGGGATAGTGAGATTGAAGCGGTCCAGGCCAACCTTACGCGACATCGTTCGCGAGACCGGCTCCGCACTTGACGTGTGGCTTGTTCCACACATGCGGCTGGTGGATGTCAGTTTCTCTCACTATAGTTGTCATGGGATTAACACCGGAGTTTGGCAACCATAATATCACCGTTGTAGCTTTCCGTAGGTAAGAATCGTTCTTAGCATCTACTCCCATAAGCCACGTAAAACATGCAACAACAAAGTAGAGGCGTCTAACTTGTTTTTGCAGGGAGTGTTTTCTGTGATATGGTATGGCCCAAGATGTGATGTGTATATTGTATGCGATGATCATGTTTTGTAATGTTTCACGACTTGCATGTCGATGAGTACACAACCGGCAGGAGCCATATGGTTGTCTTTATAATTGTGTATGACCTGCGAGTCAACTTCTTATACGCCATGTAATAGCTTTACTTTATCGCTAAGTAGTTAGCAATAGTTGTAGTTGCTATTCGTGGTGGAGGCAATCATGGTGGAGTGATGGAGATCATGCCGGAACGCACAAGATGGAGATCATTGCGCGAAGATTGGATATACCATGTCACATAAAGTTATATGCATGTGATGTTTATCCTTTTATGTATCTTATTATGCTTAGATCGCGACGGTAGCATTATAAGATGATTCCTCACTTAAAGATCAAGATAAAACTGTGTTCTCCCCGAGTATGCACCGTTGCGAAAGTTCGTCGTGTCCAAGCATCACGTGATGATCGGGTGCTATAGACTCTACGCTCACATACAACGGGTGCAAGCCAGTTTTGCACACGCGGAAATACTTGGGTCTAACTTGACGAGCCTAGCATGTGCAGACATGGCCTCGGAACACAAGAACCGAAAGGTTAAGCATGAGTCATATGAATGATATGATCGACACTTCGTTGTCCACCATTGAAACCACATCTCTTCTCGTGATGATCGGATTAGGTGTGGTGAATTTGGATCGTGTTCACTAAACAACTTGAGGGATGTTGAATTTAGTGGGAGTTCATCTATTAATTTGATTAAGTTGAACTATTTATCATGAACATAGTCTAAATTGTACTTGCCAATACTGTAGATCACATGGCCAAGTCCAACTTCAACTTCAACGTTTTTGCTGAGAAGGAAAAGCTTAGAAACAATGGGTCTAACTTCACCAATTGGTTCCGCAATCTAAGAATCATTCTGTCTGGCGGACAAAAGGACTATGTCCTTGGGAAAGCGTTAGGTGACCCCCCTGCTGCAACTGCGCTGGCTGATGAGAAAGCTGTCTATCAGTCGCGCAAAGATGATTATGGTGTGATTAAGAGCACCATGTTGTTTGCTATGGAACCGGAGCTTCAAAATCGTTTTGAAGAGTACCCCGGGCCCTTCGAGATTCTCGAGGAGCTGAAAACCATGTTTCAGACTCATGCCCGTTCTGAGAGATATGAGATCTCCGAGAAGTTCTTTAACTGCAAGATGGAGGAAGGGAGTTCCGTTAGTGAGCACGCCATAAAGATGACGGGCTACACTCAACGCCTTGAGCAACTGGAATGCACGATTCCAGAGGAGCTCAAGATTGACAGGGTTCTGCAATCACTCCCTCCCAGCTACAAAAGTTTTGTAGTGACTCATAATCAGATTGGTTCCACTGATATGATCACCGAGCTCTTCGCTAAGCTGAAGGCCGCGGAGGTGGACATCAAGAAGGATAATCATGTGTTGATGGTCAACAAGCCCTCCTTTAAGAAAGGTAAGGGAGCAAAGAAGCCCTTCAAGAAGGGCGGCGGCAAGCGCGCCCCTGCTGAGAAGAAGCTCAAGTCTGGTCCTAAGCCGGACACTGAGTGCTTCTATTGCAAGGACAAGGGTCACTGGAAGCGCAACTGTCCGAAGTACTTAGCGGACAACAAGGCTGGCACCATCAAAGGTATATTTGATATACATGTTATTGATGTTTTCCTTACTAGCCCTCGTTGTAGTGCCTGGGTATTTGATACCGGTTCAGTTGCTAATATTTGTAACTCGAAACAGGAGCTACGGAATAGACGGCGGCTTGCGAGGGATGAGGTGACGATGCGCGTTGGCAACGGATCAAGAGTTGATGTGATGGCCGTCGGCACGCTCTCCTTAGTTTTACCTTCGGGATTAGTTTTAAACCTTAATAAGTGTTATTATGTGCCTGCGTTGAGCATGAACATTATTTTTGGATCGTGTTTATTGCAAGACGGTTATTCATTTAAATCGGAGAATAATGGTTGTTCTATTTATATGAGTAATATCTTTTATGGTCATGCACCTCTTGTGAATGGTTTATTTCTTCTAAATCTCGAAAGGGATGAAACACACATCCATAACATTGAGGCTAAGAGATGCAAAGTAGATAGTGATAATACTACTTATTTGTGGCACTATCGTCTAGGTCATATTGGTGTAAAGCGCATGAAGAAACTCCATTCTGATGGACTTTTGGAGTCTCTTGATTTTGAATCATTTGACACATGCGAACCATGCCTCATGGGCAAGATGATCAAAACACCGTTCTCCGGTATGATGGAGCGAGCAACGGACTTGATGGAAATCGTACATACCGATGTATGCGGACCGATGAGTGTTTCGACGCGCGGTGGATATCGCTATTTTCTCACTTTTACCGATGACTTAAGTAGATATGGGTATATCTATTTAATGAAACATAAATCTGAAACATTTGAAAAGTTCAAGGAATTTCAGAATGAAGTGGAGAACCATCGTAACAGAAAGGTTAAGTTTCTACGATCCGATCGTGGAGGTGAATATTTGAGTTATGATTTTCTCACGCATCTTAAAGCAAGTGGAATCGTTTCACAACTCACGCCACCCGGAACACCACAGCGCAATGGTGTGTCTGAACGCCGGAATCGAACCCTATTAGATATGGTCCGATCAATGATGTCTCTTACTGATTTGCCGTTATCATTTTGGGGTTATGCATTAGAAACCGCTGCATTCACTTTAAATAGGGCTCCATCTAAATCCGATGAGACGACACCGTATGAACTGTGGTTTGGTGCTAAACCTAAGTTGTCGTTTCTTAAAGTTTGGGGATGCGAAGCTTACGTCAAGAAGTTGATGCCGGACAAGCTCGAACCCAAAGCGGAGAAATGCGTCTTCATAGGATACCCTAAGGAAACTATTGGGTATACCTTCTATCACAGAACCGAAGGCAAAGTGTTTGTCGCAAAGAACGGTTCCTTTCTTGAGAAGGAGTTTCTCTCGAAAGAAGTGAGTGGGAGGAAAGTAGAGCTAGACGAGGTTGTTGAACCTTCTCTTGAATTGGAGAGTAGCGCAGCACCTGAAATTGTTTCAGTGCCGCCTGCACCAACAATAGAGGAAGCTAATGACAAGGATCATGAAGCTTCGGACGATGCTGCTACTGAACGTCGCAGGTCGACAAGGTCGCGTGCCCCTCCTGAGTGGTACGGCAACCCTGTCTTGACTGTCTTGTTAGTAGAAGACAGTGAACCTACGAACTATGAGGAAGCAATGATGAGCCCAGACTCTGAGAAATGGCTAGAAGCCATGAAATCCGAATTGGGATCCATGAGAGAAAACCAAGTATGGACTTTGGTGGACCCTCCTAGCGACCGAAAGGCCGTTGAGTGCAAATGGATTTTCAAGAAGAAAACGGACGCGGATGGTAATGTTACCGTCTATAAAGCACGGCTTGTCGCGAAAGGTTTTCGACAAGTTCAAGGTGTTGACTACGATGAGACTTTCTCTCCCGTAGCGATGTTTAAGTCCATTCGGATTTTATTAGCAATTGCTGCGTTTCATGATTATGAAATATGGCAGATGGATGTCAAGACTGCTTTCCTCAATGGCAACATTGATGAAGAGTTGTATATGATGCAACCCGAAGGTTTTGTCGATCCTAAGGATGCTGGTAAAGTATGCAAACTTCAGCGTTCCATTTATGGACTGAAGCAAGCATCTCGGAGTTGGAACCTTCATTTTGATCAAGTGATCAAGAGCTTTGGATTTGTTCCAAATTGCTACGAAGCTTGTATCTACAAGAAAGTGAGTGGGAGCTCGGTGACGTTTCTGGTACTATATGTGGATGACATATTGATTATTGGAAATGACATCAACATGCTTAACGATGTGAAGAGTTATTTGAACAAGTGTTTTTCAATGAAAGACCTAGGTGAAGCTGCTTATATATTGGGCATCAAAATCTATAGAGATAGACAAAGACGCCTGATAGCTTTAAGCCAGAGTACATACCTAGACAAAGTTCTGAAAAGGTTCAGAATGGATAAGGCAAAGAAAGGTTCAGTGCCTATGTTGTCAGGTAAGATATTGAGCAAGGCTCAATGTCCAGCTACGGTAAATGATAGGGAAGCTATGAGCAAAGTGCCTTATGCCTCGGCCATAGGTTCCATCATGTATGCCATGCTGTGTACTAGACCGGATGTGTCCAATGCTCTTAGTTTGACGAGCAGATATCAAAGTGATACAGGAGTGGAACACTGGACAGCCGTTAAGAACATCCTAAAGTACCTAAATAGGACTAAAGAAATGTTCTTAGTCTATGGGGGTGATGAACATCTTGTCGTAAAAGGTTACGTCGACGCTAGTTTTGACACCGACAAGGATGATTCCAAATCTCAGACAGGATACGTTTATATTTTGAATGGAGGAGCTGTGAGCTGGAGAAGCTGCAAGCAAAGCATGATCGCGGGATCTACAGTGGAAGCGGAATACATGGCTGATGCAGAAGCGTCAAGTGAAGGAGTTTGGATCAGAAACTTCATCACTGAGCTTGGCGTGGTTCCAAGTGCATTGGACCCACTGGAGATATTGTGTGACAACACTGGCGCCATAGCACTCGCTAAGGAACCAAGATATCATCCAAAGACCAAGCATATCAACCGCAAGTTTCATATAATCCAAGATTATATTGCAGATGGAGATCTGAAGATTAGCAAAGTACATACGGATCTGAATGTCGCAGATCCATTGACTAAACCTCTTCCACGTGTAAAACATGATCAGCACCTTAGTGCCATGGGTGTGAGATTGTTGCCAGATGTAAACTAGATTATTGACTCTAGTGCAAGTGGGAGACTGTTGGAATTATGCCCTAGAGGCAATAATAAAGATGTTATTATTATAATTCTTGTTCATGATAAAGTTTATATTCCATGCTAGAATTGTATTAAGCGGAAACATTAATACTTGTGTGGTTTGTGAACAACACCGTGTCCCTGGTACGCCTCTAAGGACTAGCTCATTGATCAATGATGGTTAAGGTTTCCTAACCATAGACATGAGTTGTCAATTGATAATGAGATCATTTCATTGGAGAATGATATGATGGACAGACCCAAACTAAGCGAAGCAATTAGATCGTATCATCGTGTTCATCTTTGCGAAGCTTTTCCTATGTCAAATATTGTATTCCTTAGACCATGAGATAATATAACTCCCTGGTATCGGAAGAAAGCTTTGAGGTCATCAAACGTCATCCTATGAGAGGATGATCATAAAGGTGTCTCTCAGGTGATCGGAAAGTATCTGTTGGGTTGTATGTATCGAGATGGAATTTGTCCCTCCCAAGTCGGAGAGATATACTTCGAGCCCACTCGGTAATCGATATCAACACCGCTTGCAAGCATGTGGTTAAGGAGTTAATCACAAAGTGATATCGGATTACGGAACGAGTAAAGTACTTGCAGTGAACGAGATTGAACTAGGTATGACGGTATCGACGATCGAATCTCGGGCAAGTAAAATATCGCGAGACGAAGGGAATATATATATGGGATTGTTTGAATCCTGACATCGTGGTTCATCCGATATGATCATCGATGAATGTGTGGGAGTCAATATGGGTGCCCAGACCCCGCTGTTGATTATTGATAGAAGATCATGTCTGCATATTCTCGAACCCGCAGGGTCACACACTTAACGTGTCTCGACGCTAGGATAGATTGGATAATTGGTTTATGAATTTTTGTTCGGAGTCTCGGATGGGATCCGGGATATCACGAGAGG